>OX438743.1:795000-3195000 GCA_949316235.1 Oegoconia quadripuncta
CATTCAGGTAGTCACTAATTTTGTAATAACCTTTTTTTGTTAATGTTGTTTGGACATGATTTTTAATTTTTTTCTCAGTTAGATTAATGATATTCTCAGGAATAAGGTTATAAAAGCGTATAAATTTGTTCCACAAATGATGTTTTCCTCATATCTCAAATTTAAATTAGGCTTGTCACTATTTTTACCTACATGATAGGAAGATAAATAAATATCGCTGGACTTACACACAGCGCCATCTAGTTCCTATTTAAGCAACTATAGGCATGTGTTGTGGATACCAGATGGTTGATATAATACATAAATACATATTTTTTTTGTAAATAAATACTTATTATAAATGAAAACATCCATTACTCGGGTATACATGTCCGGGATTCGAACCCGCGACCTTTTGGTATAAAGGTCAGAGTTTCTAACCACTACACCAAACAGGTCGCAAAGATGGAAGCGGAAAAGCGCGAGTTGGCGGCGCTTACCGGGTAAGCCACCAAAAGTTGTCCAATACCCTGACAAAGCTAATTTCACATCTGGCAACCCTACATCCACTTTAAGTTTCACATCAGCGTATTTTAATTACACGAAACTTTAATGCGAAATCCGATAAGAGTTTAGTTTTGCGAGAGAGATGACAGACAGGCAGCGAGGGAACTTTGTTATCCAGATGCAACATGGTTAGTTATAACAGTAAAGTTCGAGCGACGTGCAACATTATGCTAACGCAAGCTTTGAAATGAATTTTGAGGACACCAGGATCGGTCTCTTACCGGATTTAACCTGTCTCTTTAACTGTTAAGTTAGGTTAACGGCCAGTAAGATGAGTAGCAAAACCGCTTGAAAGCTCGGAAGTTGTCTGTTTAAAACCAAATCGTCGTCGAACACCGGACGGATGAGTTCGCGCTCCTTACTCCAATTTTTGCAATCCCATAAAATATGATGTGCCGATTCGGCCAGAGCCATCGGAAACAGTTTTTTTTTTAAATTTCCATGACCCTAAGTGACTCACAGACAATGACAGAACACTGACACGAAACTTGCAAACTTCTTCTTTCTATGTTTTTTGTTGAATGACAGTCACATTGTAAAGGTGTTTTATGTTTTGACCTTATGATTTTTTTATAAGATTGTTTAATAAAAATCGGGTATAGGTACATATATAAGAGTACGAATGTAGATTTCAGTTACCTACTTCCGGTAGCCTAAACTGCGTGATCAATTTTGAAATGCAAGGTGTCGTTAGATTCGTGTTGATCAATATAAAATATACTATGTTTGGCGACTATTTAAAGTACCACGAGGCAATACAAATCTTTTAAATAAAGGGCCAATGACACGAGCACTCTACACACACTCAATGAGATAGCAGACAGAACTGAAGGGCAATTCTCGTAATATCTAATTACAGTCAAAATTCAGTTCGGATCTAGTCTCGGTCTCCAAATGTCAAATACGTCATTCTCGTACTACAATATAAAGGTTTGTAATGTGATTATATCGAAATGTGATCGAAAGTTGAACAAAGCTCTCACTATTAATTGGTCAGTATTGCCCAGCTGAAGTGATGTAAGTAGTTTTTTGACAAATGTGAAAGAGAATAAATAGAAGGAAGCAAGCGCATATTTGACGAACTGTCAATTTTTTTAATCTCGAACTTGATGTTAAAGCTTTGTTCAACTTTCGATCACATTTCGATATAATCACATTACAAACCTTTATATTGTAGTACGAGAATGACGTATTTGACATTTGGAGACCGAGACTAGATCCGAACTGAATTTTGACTGTAATTGTAATAAGAGATATTACGAGAATTGCCCTTCTGGTGTCTGAAAAGGATATCCCCGTGTTACAAATCACCAGGTTTCATCACTCAGACGGAGTTCATATTATAAATGACTAGTACCTATGTCCAAAGCGACATAAATCTGTGACAAAAATAAACAAAAGTAAAATTTAATGAAATAATAAGCAACATTATAAATGCGAAAGTTTGGACATTTGCTTGTTTGTTGCACAATCACAGCGAAACGGATGAACGGATTTGGATGAAATTTGGTATATAGATAAAACATACCTTGGATTAAAACGTAGGATATTTTTTATCCCGATAATGTGAGTAGTTCCCGCGGGATAAACAAGGCGAAGTCGCGGACGGAAAGATAGTATTTCATAAAATTACTGCTCAGTCACAAGACCGACTCCTCAATGATGAGCAGGGAACGCAATGGTTGCTCTTTTTAAATAGATATTAGTGTTACAATTTGGGATTAGACACAAGAAAGAGAAATAATTAGACTAAATATTGCCGAGCAGCTAAAGTTTTTGGGCATCTTTTGTATAAAAAAAAAGGCAGAAATTTTAATAACTGTCTTTTGCTCATTATTCTGTTTTATAGTAACTTTGAAATTGTTCGAAAGCAAATTTAGAATATCTGCCTGAAACTTGTTACCAGGAAATTTTTATGCCGATAAAGTGAGTAGTTCCCGAGGGATAAACAAATAAAAACATTCGCGATAAAGCAAGCTTTCCGCCCGCGGCTTCGCCTGCGTGGAATTTACGATATTGTCTATCCCGCGAGAACTACTCACTTTATCGGGTTAAAAAATATCCTATGTCTTAATCCAGGGTATATTCTACCCATATACCGAAATCCATCCAAATCCGTTCAGCCGTTACGCCGTGATTCTGCAATAAACACACAAACATCCAAACTTTCGCATTTATACGAGTACTGGGTGGGACGAATTCTGTACTCTTGAGTGTATATTGGTTGGTTGGTTAATGGTAGGGCATTTTAAATGTCCGCCTGGCTAACTACCACCATCTTATCTAAATCAGCCGCCAAGCAGCAATGTTAATAGCATTGTTGTGTTATAGCAGAGATAAGTTAGCCAGTTCCCGAAATAAAACGGGGTTTCCGGCTCAATACGCTTCCACCTTCGGCTTCATCTTCACTTAACATCAGGTGTGATTGAGGTCAAGCGTCAACCCGTTAAAAAATAAATTAACTGATGGGATTCGATTCCCGCAAAGGCAAATATTTGTATTTGCGAGTAATAGATTTACCTTCACCATTGTGTAAATGTGTAATTTTTTATTAGTTAATGAACGTGCTTCGCCCGTGTGTAGATTGATTGTTGAAAACACATTGTAAATTCCAATTATTATTCTCATTTAGTTAAGAGATCGTTAAACTGACGTGACAATGGAGACCTATTCCCGATTGACATGGGCTGAAATTGATAAAGGCCGCTGGCAGGATAAGTTTTAGGTATATTTCTTGAGATGGAGTCACATTCTCATTTTTGTTAGGTACCTTATGAGTCCCCCAAATATTGGGGTTTCCTGGTCAGTACGCTTTCACCTTCGACCTCATCTTCATTTAACATCAGGTGTGATTGAGGTCAAGTACCAACCCGTTATGCATAAAAAAAATATAGACATCTTAGCCAGTTAAGGGAAACAAACACAATAAATTAATTTAAAAACCCATCGATAAATTCTAAAGTTCCTCAAAAATGAAGGGATCCAAGAACCAACAATGCCGAATCATCGCCCCGAGATATATTAAGTTTTCAAATAAGAAAGTTTGCAAGGACTTAAAGACAGGCAATTTCGAGCTGACGTTGTGCCAGAACGGCAACGGCTGGAGGCACGACGCCTTTAAAAAATAAAAAAACAATATGCACGGCGCATGAAACGCATTTACTTTCTTAATATAGCTAAATCAAGATAAAAGAGTTATATATTTGTATTGTATTGTGTTGTGTAGTGTAGTGTTGTGATGTGTTCTATTGTATTGTATTGCATCGAGCAGATGCACTGCTACCCAAGAACCTTGTCACATAATAAAATATGGTAATAGGTTTAACTTCTATCTTATTTTGTGCATTTTGTGACTTAACATTATATTTATATTAAATAATCTAATAATTCTACAAATCTTTAAGATGTATGTGTATTAGTTATTGTTTTATTGTTTTATGTTTGACAATCACTTTTATTTTAGAAATCATAAATTTACGGAACTGTATGTATGAAATGATTTTGATATATCAAAGACTCAGATGGAATTATAACTTCTTTATTTCACAACTAGTATATAATTTCTATCCACAATTATTATGTAGCGAACAGAATTGGTAAATACGTACAGACCTTATCGTATACGACCTTTCAGTTCAGGATGGATCGACCAACTCGACTTCCCCGCTACCGATACCCATTAAAATTGACGAGCGCTCGGATTGGTCAATCGTAATCGTGCGTAATTTCCGAATTTTCTCGACCAATCACGCACAAGTGGTGATACAAAATCATAATTAATAGCGACAGAACAAACAAAAGTATAAAAATATCATAAAATTACCTATATAAGCAAGCTTTCAGCTGGTTCGAAAAATAATAAATTCCACAAGCACCTCTCAAGTGGAAGCAAAGCTTAATAAGGCGCATTCTTCTCGAGCATTGCAGTTATTGGTGTATGAAGTGCATACCACAGAGCATAGTAATCAAAAGCAGTAATATAACTTTAAATTATGGCAGATATAATAAGAACCTTTTATCATTATCCAGAAACAGCAAATTGACGGCGCATTAATGTAGAGTTCTTCGAAATTTAACCGCCTCCGTGGCTCAATGTATACAACACAGGGTTTACGAATCGGAGGTCGCAGATTCGATCCCCAGCGAGGTATCTACGTGTTTAGTGCTCGGTTTGGTTGGTGGTGGGGCATACTAAATGTCCGCCTGGTTAGCTACCACTATTTTATCTAAATCTGCCGCCAAACAACAATGTTAATAGCATTGTTGTGTTCAGGTTGTCAGAGATAAATTAGCCAGTTCTCGAAATAAGACGGGGTTTCCGGGTCAATACGCTTCCACCTTCGGCCTCATCTTCACTTAACATCAGGTGTGATTGAGGTCAAGCGTCAACACGTTAAAAAATAAATTAACTGATGGGATTCGATTCCCGCAAAGGCAAATATTTGTATTTGCGAGTAATAGATTTACCTTCACCATTGTGTAAATGTGTAATTTTATATTTAGTTAATGAACGTGCTTCGCTCGTGTGTATATTGATTGTTGAAAACACATTGTAAATTCCAATTATTATTCTCATTTAGTTAAGAGATCGTTAAACTGACGTGACAATGGAGACCTATTCCCGATTGACATGGGCTGAAATTGATAAAGGCCGCTGGCAGGATAAGTTTTAGGTATATTTCTTGAGATGGAGTCACATTCTCATTTTTGTTAGGTACCTTATGAATTATACTTATGAATTATATTAGGTTGGTGGTAGGGCATTTTAAATGTCCGCCTGGCTAGCTACCACCATCTTATTTAAATCTGCCGCCAAGCAGCAATGCCAATTGTTTTGTTCGGGTTGTCAGAAAAAAGATAGCCAGTCCCCCAAATGTGTTGGGGTTTCCGGGTCAGTACGCTTCCACCTTCGACCTCATCTTCACTTAACATCAACATCAGGTATGATTGAGGCCAAGTTCCAACCGGTTGTGCATAAAAAAAAAAACTTTAATATGACAACGACCAACAAATTTATTAAACTGTATAACACAAAATTGAAAATATATTTTATAGAAAAAATACGCCGTCAAATTCGCATCCGTGAGGCATAGTACCTACTACGCTAGCGTTATTGCCCCGCTGAATGCATAAGCTCAGCTCCTTGTGAATTTGTTTTCATGATACCTACATTTATTAAGTGTGTGAACCACTGTTCGAGTTCCTTTATTAGTACCCATCGAAGCCATCATATACAGTTCTCGAGATTTAATTAGCCATCTTCAAAACACTGTTAGTGGAGTTACTATGAACTTATTTGTACTGTGACCAGATCCGTCGGGAAACGTTGTGGAGAAGTGCAAAAGTGGCGGTATTGGAGCAGCTGATCCGAAGAGTTTCTCTGATTGAAAAGGCAATCTAAAGAGACAGTCACAAAAAAAAATCTGGCAAATATTATAACCGTAAGAATTTGTATATAGTTATTAGTTTCATGGGATAATAAATGTAAAGGAAAATATAACAAAATCCAACCAAGACCCTCCAAACAATATCATAGAAATTAAGCCTGCTACCTTAATTGTGTTGCCGACTGTGCATGGCCCTGGACAGTGTATCATTTAAAATAAAATGTAATAAAAACAAAGAGGCCTCGTCTGACAGCGCCATCTATCTTTTTGCGGGTCGCAACCATACGGCATAGCAAACTAATGGCAGATTACTTCATACCATCAAACGATAACAAGTTTGAGGAACTATGTAAGCATAGGAACTGACTCCCTGAATATTTTTCCTATTCTATTTGAAACGAGTAAAACCAGAATATAAAAGTGTACAGTGTTGTGAAACTATCACGAGAGAGGACGGCGTCATTACTTCGTTAAGAAAGAGCGCTGCATTCGATGTCTTTTTGTGCGCCAGCAAAAACTGCATCCTGCTGGAATATCTTATTTTTAAAAGAAAATTCTACGGAAATGAAAGCGGATTGTTTTCAAAGACAGAGCTTTTTGTAGACAACTTTATTAGCTTTGTTTTTCTAAATGAATCCTCACAAATGACATTGGAGCATAGAACTATTATCGTGAACTGGATACGTGTTTGATTAGAATCTCACTGTAACCTTCCCCTATTTACCTAACCTACCTGATCTTGATGTTTCTTTATTAAAATCAAATAATTTTTTAGACATGCATAGTCCAAAATTAATTGTTTCGCCATGTATAGAATGGAATAACTTTATTCGTTGTTAGAATACAAGGTACACAATTAAATTTCACAACAAGTAATATAATTATTTATGTGCACCCTGTATCAGGTCAAGGAATTGGGTCTGATGAGTCAGATGCGAAAAGATGAGATTATGCGTGCATCTCGCGCTTTACAAGTATAACACATTAAAATAATGTCTTATAAAGATTATTTGTCTGTCTCTGTCTCCTTTCATGTCTGTCCATCTGTCCGCGGTTTAGCATTGGGTTAGGTTTGGCATGGGTATACATATTAATCACGTCGAAGAAATTGTGAAATAAAACCTTGAAAAACAACCTTATTTATAGTATCTCTCCTACATGTAAAATGGAGATGATTTATTTTTGTATCCCAGTAATCCCAAATATTAAGCTTTAATGTTTGTAAGAGTTAAATGTCAATGTAAGGTTTGGACATGTGGAGAGGATGAATGAAAGAAGACTTACGAAAGAGATATACAAAGCGAATGTGGATGGTAGTGTTGGTAGGGGAAGACCACGGCGAACGTACCATGATCAAATCGGGGACGTCTTAAAGAAAGACCAAGTCAAGAGTACCCTAAACCGACGAGCATGTATGAACAACCTTATGAGAGTGAAGGAAGCAGAAGAGGTGTGTCAGGATCGTAGCAAGTGGAAGTCTGTGGTCTCTGCCTACCCCAACGGGAAACAGGCGTGACATATGTATGTATGTTAGTTATCAAGACCCGACACGCACTGGGCCGGTTTTGTTTTTCGTTTTTCCGCCTAATACTCTCCAAAACAATGTACTCTATATTTCCTCTTATAATTTCTCTGTCAGATATCAAAAACATGATCAAAACTTCTAACAAGAAATATACAACCTTACAGTACCAAAGAGGTTACATTTACGTAACAGCTGCATTCTGAAATAATAAAAAAACTTGCTTCACCGACGCCTATTGGTCGAGTTTGCTCGGATGGGTTATTAAATCTGACAAGATTAATGTCCCTCGCGCGCTGCCTTCCAACTACCCGCATCTGTTGGAATGGAAATATGGTTCTCATCGATTACTGTCTTTGGAGTCTAGATATTGTGACAAGAATAACTTTATCAGCAGCCCTCAATTCTCTTTCCTTTGTGGAGAGCAAGAAAAAAACAAACGCAAATTCGAAAGACATTTCGGAAAGGTTGACGAGTCTGTTCAAACGTTTGGGGTGGCGATTGATGATCAAAGGCGGCAGTTCTTTTGGGGCCATAAATAAATGTTGTGTTTATTGATCCAGAACATTCTCGAAATTAAGGTCTCGATGTTTCAGGAAAAACCTACACACGCCTAAACCACCTCCGTGGCTCAATGTAAACAACATTGGGTGTATGAATCGGAGGTCGCGGGTTCGATCCCCATCGGGGTACATATTTAAGTACTCGGTTTGGTTGGTGGTAGGGCATTTTAAATGTCCGCCTGGCTAGCTACCACCATCTTATATAAATCTGCCGCCAAGCAGCAATGTTAATAGCATTGTTGTGTTCCGGTTGTCAGAGATAAGATAGCCAGTCCCCCAAATAAGATGGGGTTTCCGGGTCGACCTCATCTTCACTTAACATCAGGTGTGATTGAGGTCAAATACTAACCCTTTGTGCATAAAAAAAAATTTTAAGTTACAGGGATACACAATAACAACAAACAATTTGACACACAGCATCGAATTAAATATGTGGCTTTGAAATATTTCAAAATATTCATCCACAGAGTAAAAACAGTTTTGATTAACCAGTTATTTAGTAGAGTTCTAAAACAATTTCAAAGTTACAGTCAAAAATCGTTTTCAAGTTAGTTTTAGGGTTAAAATGTCTATGATATCTTGGCAGAAAGAAACAGCTAATATTAAATAATTTCAAACTATCACCAACAGTAACTCTTTCTACTTCAACGACAATAAGCATTGAATTGAATCCCGTACGGTGGAGACGTGAACAAATTGCACAAGAGAGCTGTGAATTTGAGAAATTGATGCAACTTTGCAACTTTTGCATGCAAAAGATTTGGCAGCTACGGCGAACGCACAGTATAGGGATGGAAGGTGAGGCTACTCTATGGCGCGGTTTATTTGCACGAAGCAGAAGAAGGCGATCACTCAACGGTCACCGGCAAATTGCAAAGCCTTGAACACCGCCGTAGGGTTGCATGCCTTTCAGTGTTTTACAGGATACATTTCGGCGAGTGTGCGATGGAATTGCATGATCTTATTCCACCGTCCCCTTTCCATCTTCGGACAACCAGGCGCGGGGGGGGTTTCCATCCATATGTTGTCAACAAACCGAACATCCGCACTAAGCTCTTTGCTTCATAATTTATAATGCGGACTGCTAAGGTATGGAACTCACTGCCCGCGTCGGTTTTTCCCGACACTTACAACCTTGGGATCTTCAAGTCTAGAGTGAATAGGCATTTACTGGGTGCGCGTGATACATCTTCGGCTACATCGTCACTTTCCATCAGGTGAGATTGTAGCCATACGCGAAACCAGTTTTTAATAAAAAAAAAAAAAAGAAAAAAGAAGAGTGTTTGAAGATGTCTGTGTCTGCCTGTGACGTTGTAGCGCTAAAACAGCTATTTAGCCTTTATAATAGTTCTAAAATAGTAGCTAAAATAATTTTATAGACATGTGACGGGGCGCAGTTAGGTCCAACCCAATGGGCCATCAACCATCTTGCTTTTTCTGGTCATATCTTGAGAAATGTATACCTGTTTGGTGTAGTGGTTAACAACTCTGACCACTATACCAAAGGGTTGCGGGTTCAAATCCCGTTAGGGGCATATGTTTGTGTGATGAATACGGACATGTGTACGTGAGTTATGGATGTTTTCATTTATAATAAGTATTTATTTCCAAAAAAAATGTATTTATGTAGTATATCAACCATCTGGTATCCACAACACAAGCCTATAGTAGCTTAGTGTGGAACTAGATGGCGCTGTCTGTATATGTCAAATAAAAAAAATACTATTGTTTACCTCAAATGGTGTGGTCAGACAACAGTTTAATCATTGAAACAACGTCCACAGTTCACCATATGAATATACAGAAATGCACACGTGACAAGGGGTGAGACCATCACCGGTCAAACGTGCAAATCTGTGTTTGGTGGAATGCAATGTATTTGGTGGAAAGTCTCTTAGTCGCGTTTTACGCCACCCACGGGAAGAGATAGGTTGCTTATTTTCGTGCAATGCATCGTGAATTGTGACATAAAACACAAACTAATGCGACCTCCATTTTCAACGTCAGTAGCTCCACTGTGCCGAACTGATACTGCCACAAGTATTATCGTATTTCACCTGAAACTCTCGGAACGCAACTCGGCTTACAATTTGTAACTATGCTTTGCGAAAGTCATTCTTTTTCAAAGTAAAAGTTATATAACTTACGGATAACTTGGTACCGCGAAGGCAATGCCACACGAATGGCTGAAAATTCACAGTTATTTTCCTTATTTTGTCATCCCACAGCTATAATTTAACATTCGTGCATTGTGGTAATATTGTTAGGATAACAACAGTCAATTACAGAATATCGTTATATTATAATATAGTATGGTAATGCTGAATAGGCAACAATTACATTTGAAAACACTACGAGTCGGCACGGACAGCAAAATTTAAGAAATACTCGTTTCAAACTTGTTAAACCAAAAACGAGGGGGGGCTGTGTGTGTGTGTGTGTGTGTGTGTGTGTGTAAGTGTGTGTGTGCGTGTGTGTGTGTGTGTGTGTGTGTGTGTGTGTGTGTGTGTGTGTGTGTGTGTGTGTGTGTGTGTGTGTGTGTGTGTGTGTGTGTGTGTGTGTGTGTGTGAGGGAGTGTATGTGTGTGTGTGTGTGTGAGGGAGTGTATGTGTGTGTGAGGGTGTGCGAGTGTATGTGTATAAGGATGTGTGCTGAGTGAGTGTGTGGGTCCAGTCTTTGTGCGGAGAATCGATGGTATGTTTCGAGAGTTTTCTAAATGTTTAATGAAATCAAAAATGCTTTATTTTGTAGGTATACACAGGGTACACTTAA
Organism: Oegoconia quadripuncta; assembly: GCA_949316235.1. Taxonomy (NCBI): domain Eukaryota; kingdom Metazoa; phylum Arthropoda; class Insecta; order Lepidoptera; family Autostichidae; genus Oegoconia; species Oegoconia quadripuncta. The sequence continues at coordinate 805,791 of OX438743.1, forward strand.
AATAGTCAGATTTTACATTTTTTAAGCTACTGCATGCTTCTTCAAAAGGCAATTTTCCCCTGAAACAAGTAAGAAACTCGAGAGGTTGCTCTTTAAAAAAAAAGGTTTTTATATTACAAAATTAATAACTATTGTTTTATATTATAATATTTCATTATTAATTCTGAAATGGCCTCGTTATACGAACGGGCTGTTTATGTCCATGAATGTTTATCATCTAAATAATCTGATATTTTATAATATGCTTTCTTAATAAGTTTCTGTATTATTTAATGAGGATTGTTAATAATAATAATAATAAAATATACTTGGACATATACAGACAGCCCTATCTAGTTCCACACTAAGCAATTAGGCTTGTGTTGTGGATACCAGATGGTTGATACACCACACAATGACATTTTTTTTTGTAAATAAATACATATATAAATGAAAAACATCCATAACTCGGGTACACATGTCAGTATTCATCATACAAACATATGCCCCCTAGCGGGATTCGAACCCGCGACCTTTTGGTATAGCAGCAGAGTTTCTAACCACTACACCAAACACGTCGTCGTTAATAATGTTTATTATACACTAAAACGCAGTTTGTGATACACAGATGCTCAGGATATTGAAAGAGGTCGCATTATCTGGGAGTTAGCGCTTGCCAACCACCATATACTTCTCCATCACTTCATTTATCGTAATATCAGCCACAAGACGCCCACTGCTGAGCATAGGCCTCCCCCAAATATATCCAGAGCGACCGGTGGATGCGAACTGTCCAACGACGTTCGGCAATTGTTAGTCGTTAGATGCGAACTGTCCAACGACTTTCGGCAACTGTTAGTCGTTGGATGCGAATTGTATCCAACAACTTTCGGCAACTTTTAGTCGTTGGATGGGAACTGTCCAACGTTAATTGCTATTGTTTTGTAATATGTAATATAAAATAAATAGGATGTTGCCAGCGCTCACTGCAAACACACCCTTAAAGCAACAGAAATATCCAAAAATAAACTTCACTTACATTATAGCCTTCTAAATATTTGATGACTCGTTAAAAAGCGCCTCACCTGGAACAAAGGGAGGTTGGGATAAATATTAACACTCCCTGAAACTGGAACTCCGGCCCACTGGGTAACTTTTAAGGTCAATGTGGGCTGTAATGAGATACGTAAGTTTACAAAGTTTGCTACATTCTGTGTGTTTAAAAGGTTTCATGAAGTTGTACATGTATAGTTTAGGCTTTTACTTAACTGCCAGGAAGGAGGGTATTGTTTAGACAGATAGATAATCATTTATTTGCATCTATGTACAGTCGGCAACACAATTATACAAATAATACAAATACAAATGATTTATTTGCTATTGAATAAGGTACATTATAAGATGTTTCAGTACTGGATCTCAAGAAGAATCTAAAGAGACCATGCTCTTCGAAATCCGTCAAGCCGTTTACACATATACTTACACTTGAAAAACATTACCCTCCTTTCTTGGGTAGTCAAGTAAAAATCCAACATGGCGCTTAAAAATACAATCGTTGTAATATTCACTAGTGAGACAAAAGTAAAAAAAAAACTGTTTAAAATTGGAATTAAAGTAAAACGTACCGCCTTTAGAAAAAAAAAAAAATCCTATTTTCAAATCAAAATCTTAAAGAGTAGTACAGATACATATTCCGGAATAGGTCTGTATAATTCCAAGTGGCCATTGTGCTCGGACCGCAGAGAATATTTGTTCTTATCTTAAATAACTACGCCAGTAGGGTTGCCACCACGTGGAGTAGATTGTCGACATTTACCAAATTTTTACGCATATATGATTTTGTTGTACGTTGTATTTTGTACACGTTTCTTAAGTGGTTAGTTTAGTTTTTAAATACTCTTATTTTTGTATTCTGTGAATGCAAAATGGACACACAAATACTACGCAAATATCTTGAAAAAATACATAATGAAAGTTTTTTTTATTAAGGAGAAAATGTCGGCGCGACATCGAGCGATGGTTGCGACATTCGTCGACTAAAAAATGACACCCGGCGTGATACGGTGGCTCAGAACAACTTGAATATATTTTGTCAGGAGCTATTCGGTGTTATAAGTCTTGGGCTCAACTAAAAATTACAGATTGAAGAATGAACAAAAAAAACTCAAGATTGCTCTTTTTTAAAAGGTTAAAGATAAGTGAACATGTTAACATATTAGAGCAATTGTTCACTCATCTAAAAAATCCAGAAAGTTATAATAGTTGAACATAGTTCTTGTTTGGCAGTTCTAACGCTTCCGTGACAACCCTATACCCGGCAGAGTCCGCAGAGAGTGCCAGGGGTGTTTACTAGCGCACCGCATTTTAATTTTAATACTTCCTCTCTCTTAGTTTGCAGGAAGTAAAAACAGTTGTGGAATCTGCATCATAATGTCGGAACAGAGCTGACTGGATAATAAAAGCAAGCTAGAAAAATAGACCATATATTAGCGAGTTTATACATATTTTGTTTGTGATGCACAACGCGTTAGCACTTAACCTCAATCACACTTCTCGCCGAAAATTAAATTTCCATCCACATCACCTGGATAAGTGGAAGTCTACCACTGTACGTTTCTCAAGAAACTTCTTACCACGGACGACCACCCTGTGGATCGGACTTCCGGCAGCGGTATTCCCGAACGAGTACGACATTGGAACCTTCAAGAAACGAGCCTATACTTTCCTCAAAGGCCGGCAACGCATCAGTGACCCTTTTGGTGTTGCGGGTGTCCATGGGCGGCGGTGATTGCTTTCCATCAGGTGAACCGCATGCTCGTTTGCCGCCCTCTCATATAAAAAAAAAACACTTGATGTTGTCACAAATACTGAATTTGATTGAATTGAAATTGAAAATATAATATCCCATCATAGTCCAGAGACCAGCACTCCCAGCGGTGCAGAACTCGATACCAAGGCAACCACCGAAAACAAGTGTCGCCGACCTCTGAGGCGAGTTGTCAAAGTTTGGCGAGGACATAATATAATCATAGCATTACGTGTACAGAAGAGATCTCCCCCAGCGTGGGTGTTGTCGTTTTAATGAATAATTCAATGTGAAGTTTCCAAAGACACATTTAGAGTTGGATCGTCCATCTCAATTCCGTAACTCATCCAAATATTCGCAAAACAACAGACTTCAAAGTCAAAGTCAAAGTCAAAGTCATTTATTCAAAGTAGGATACACGATATCACTTTTTGAATGTCATTTAACAATGATTTAAATTAAAATACATAAATTAGTCACACCAGGCTTTTTTATCGTTTAGATATTCGTCAATTTTGTAATATGCCTTTTTATGCAAGGACTTCTTAATATATATTTTAAACTTATTGTCATTGAGATCTAGTACATCAGACGGCAGTTTATTATAGAAGCGTATACCATTGCCCATGAAAGTAGTCCCTTCTCTATTTTCCGAGTCTATCATCAATTAGTCCCTCTATTGTGAAATGTTTTTTCATTTCATCATGTTAATCACTATTTATTCTAAATGATGCTATATTTTTTTTGACATACATCTAGATTTTCAAAAATGTACTGTGAGGAAAAGGTTAGAATGTTATACACTTTAAACCTATCTCTAAGTGACACTGCAGGTCTCAATTGATAAATTGCGCGAACGGCTCGTTTTTGTAAAACAAACATTGTTATCCGCGGCATTTCCCCACAGCAAGATACCGTAAGACATCAAGCGGTGGAAATAACTAAAATATACTAATCCAGCAGTATTTACGTCTGATATTTGTCGAATTTTTTTGACTGCAGTCTAGCAGTATATACGTCTGATATTTGTCGAATTTATTAATAATAGAACTATAATAATATTAATATTAGTTTAATTGAAAGTTATCTATCACATGATGACATGATAGGTGCAAAGGGAAATATAACAAAATCCAACAAACATCCTCCAAGCAATATATTTTTTGTTTTTTTATATGAGAGAGCGGCAAACGAGCATGCGGGTCACCTGATGGAAAGTAATCACCGCCGCCCATGGACACCCGCAACACCAAAAGTGTCACAGATGCGTTGCCGGCCTTTGAGGAAGGTGTAGGCTCGTTTCTTGAAGGTTCCAATGTCGTACTCGTTCGGGAACACCGCTGCCGGAAGTCCGTTCCACAGGGTGGTCGTACGTGGTAAGAAGTTTCTTGAGAAACGTACAGTGGTAGACTTCCACTCATCCAGGTGATGTGATGTGGTATCAATATAGGTATCATAAATATTAAGACACCTTAATTCTGTTGCCGACTGTACCAACAGAAGTCTGCTTACCAATAAATTCATATAAACCTCTTTGCAATGAAACTCGTTTAACTTAACCAAATGGATACGAAACGTACACAAAGCGAGTTCAATTATAACTCGAATTGAATATTCGCTACAAACATTCCGTTCGACATAGAATAATTTGTTTCACGGTAATGATATTTGGTTTACTTAATGCTGCAAAGCGTAATTTCAACCAACATTTTACAGTAAAATAGTATAGTAAATTTTAAACTCAAAATTAGTTTTCATTGAAAAATTGTATTACAATATTAGCTATGTAAACTAAACTACCTATTTACTCGTTAATCCCACCAACAGCTATTAAAACGTGCTTCTAGCGATTGTGTTTTATAATATATATTACGTATTTATATATATATACAGGGTGTAACGGTTAAGTGTAGTCATATTTTAAGGGCTTGTTCTACCCATCAATACGAACAACTTTTACTATGGGGGCAACTTCGAAATCGCGAAAAAAAAATCAGCTGTTTCATACATTGCATCGGGAGGTTATTGAAAGTTTCTATGGAACAGCTGATTTTTTTTTCGCGATTTCGAAGTTGCCCCCATAGTAAAAGTTGTTCGTATTGATGGGTAGAACAAGCCCTTAAAATATGACTACACTTAACCGTTACACGGTGTATATATGACGACCTGTTTGGTGTAGTGGTTAGAAACTCTGCTACTATACCAAATGGTCGCGGGTTCGAATCCCGCTAGGGGCATATGTTTGTATGATGAATACAGACATGTGTTCCCGAGTTATGGATGTTTTTCATTTATACATGTATTTATTTACAAAAAAAAAATGTATATGTGTAGTTCATCAACCATCTACTATCCATAACACAAGCCTAGATGCTTACTGTGGACCTAGATGGCGCTGTGTGTTTGTGCAAAGACAAAGACATATATATATATTTATATATATATATGTCTATTAATAGAATAGAATAGAATAGAATAGAATAGAATAGAATAGAATAGAATAGAATAGCTTTATTCACTGAAGACACATGATACACTTACTTAGATTATACTATTTTAAAATAACAACTAGGAAGTTTACATGGTGTGCCCTGTGTCAGGCCAGTGAAAAGGGATCTGGCTCAGCATAATGCTGCGGATGAAACCCACAGCGCTGATCATTCTGCCAGAGCCTTAAAATTAATATGATATTGTTATTATATTTATGCATACTTATCTATAATTGGTAAAGGAGAAGAGATGCCTGTTAGCCACAGTTGAGAACCGAAGAGGAAAGATGATAGGTCATTTGATACGACAAGATATTTTTTTGAAGAACATAATTAAGGGAAAGATTGAAGGAAAGAGAGGAAGGGGAAGACCTAGGCGTAATTACTTTGACCAAGTGAAAGAAAAGGTGAATGTCGTGTCGTACCAAGAGGTTAAAACGAGGGCGGAAAGTAGAGAGACATGGCCGTTACTCCACCGACAAGAGCATAGCTCTTAAATTGAAGAAGATCTATAATTATTTCTTTAGTTGGTAGTATTAGTTTAGTTGGTACTGACCCGGAAACCCCAACACATTTGGGGGACTGGCTATCTTATCTCTGACAACCGGAACACAACAATGCTATTAACATTAACTATTAATGTTTTGCATACCTATAAGATAACACTTTTTGAATTCAATATGCAGAACTTTGAGATGTACTTAACAATTAGGAAATTATTTGTGCTAACCCACTTAATTACACGTATTGAATTCCGTGATGATAGTTTGCCTGGAAGAGATCGCTGTTAGCGATAAGGCCGCGTAATTTGTAGTTCTATAAGATATTTAAATGTACCTTCGTTATTTAAACAATAAAGCGTATTTGATTGATTGATAGCTGCTTGGCGGCAGATTTAGATAAGATGGTGGTAGCTAGCCAGGCGGACATTTAATATGTATAAAATTTAAAAATTATAATGTGATTCTTTCATAGCAACGTAGTTGATCTATTAATGTATATCTTAATCTATTTACGCCACAACCCCAGCTGCTAACTCCACCTCCAACCAAACTCCGCGGAGCCCGATCAATTTAAAATGTAATTTATTTTGTTTCAGGAACGACCAACAACGAGCTGAGCTACCCCCTTTTGGGTTCAAAAAGGTAGAAAATTAATGTTAATCGTCGTAATAGAAGGCCTTAGTCGCCTTTGAATAGCGCAAGATTAAAATAAAACAGACTAAGTAATCCCACCAAAAACATTCTGTAAAAAACTAGCCAAGTCTCGATGGAGCTGCTTGATTATCTCTAAAAAGTAATGAAATCTATACAAAGTCGTGCCAAGTGTAAGGTTCCTTACTGCGATTTCTTTATTATTATAGTTAATGTTGTGTGACTTGGCCGTTGAAGGGTACACAGGGGTACAAAACCAGGTGCTCCATGACACCATTGCACCAATCTGTCGCCAGAACCGCTATTAATGTTATTAAGAATGTTCAACGGCAAACTATTAGCGAATAATCTGTGTGGCGTTTACATAACATTCTTTATACGTTAGTGGCTTTATCAAGCCTACAATTGACTGGTTATTGAATCAACGTTTTCCAAGTGGCAATTTTCCATCGTCAATGCGTAGCGGTTCTGGCGACAGATTGGTGCAATGGTGTCATGGAGCACCTGGTTTTGTACCCCTGTGTACCCTTCAACGGCCAAGTCACACAACATTAACTATAATAATAAAGAAATCGCAGTAAGGAACCTTACACTTGGCACGACTTTGTATAGATTTCATTACTTTTTAGAGATAATCAAGCAGCTCCATCGAGACTTGGCTAGTTTTTTACAGAATGTTTTTGGTGGGATTTCACTTCTTTTTGTAGAAACGTGGGCATATTATATATATGCCCACGTTTCTACAAATATACTTGATACTGAAAGTTGAGTCAGTTCTACCATACACCAAGAAAGATATTGAATGGAAGAGACAAGACCCGTCTTTGGGCATACCAACTACTTGGTAGCCACTAAGTTCATCGTCGTCTTTTAATATTATTGACATTTTTTACGATAATTATTATCTTGCGAAATCAAACACAATTAAACTCAACGACCTTTAGTATATGGACAACAAATCAGAAATATCGATAATATTTAGACTAAAACCTACTTATATCTTTAAGACTTCTTTTGTCTTAATAAAAAAAACTTAAAGAAAATATTACTCTGCCTACTCAATCTATACAAACTATAAGCAAAACGTTAACTCTTAATTATTAGACAAGTGTCAATATAATTAATTATCAATGAACTTTCTACCAAAGGTACTACCTACCTAGTACTGAAATACAGCTAAATTAATGATATTTTTAAACGAAACGAAGTAAAATCTAACTAAATAAACTAAACTAGAATACTAGAAAAGTACTTGTAAACACGAACGCGATTCGAGGTACTGCCTAACTGTAAATGAAACCTAGAAAACTAAAAGTAGGTACTAAATAATTAACAATTAAATAAAGTATTCAATTGAAACTTCTTTTAATTCTGATAATTAAGTAATAATCAGTAATCCGTCACTAACCATATAATTCCTAACCTGTTTAAATCTTTGAATTAATATAATAACAACCTGCCAATTAACCTTAACAAACCTCACGAAATAATCAGCGAAATCAACGAAATGCAAATAATCCCTCCTAATCCCTAGCAAACATTTTCAAGCGCAATAGAAGAATGTCGTAAACGACTGTAACGCGGCCGGTTGCCACTTTGCCATATAAGATTATCGGAAAAACAAAACGTAAGCGCGTTTTAAAATACAGTCAACGCCATCTAGCGACGCGTGCGGGTATCACCGCCACTCTTAGCCAAAATTTTGACCAAATTTTCGTTTGTTTATTTAATTTGTGTAATGTTCGAGTAGAATAAAATTAATCGTTTGACTATTTCTTCTTGTAAACTTGTAATAAGTATAAGTAAGTATAAGTATAAAAGCCAGTCTAGTCTTATCCAGAGGTTTCCTTTAATTTTATTTATATTCGTATTAAAAGCAGAAGGGGAGGCATTCGCCCAGCAGTGGGACGCTATAGGCTAGATTAAATTAGAAGATGTGTCCCACTACGCTGGACAGTCGATTTTTGTATGTACCAATAGTAGAAGGGGGCATTACCATATCTCTAATACAGCTGGGACCAGCTGAGGGTTCTTCGTCAGATATAAAGTTAATCGTTCGACTATTTCTTCTTGTAAACTTGTATGTAAGTATAAGTATAAAAGCCAGTGTAGTCTTATCCTGAGTTTTCCTTTAATTTTATTTATATGCGTATTATAAGCAGAAGGGGAAGCATGCGCCCAGCAGTGGGATGCTATAGGCTAGATTAAATTAGAAGATGTGTCCCACTACGCTGGATTTTTGCAATGACAGTCGATTTTTCTATGTACCAATAGTAGAAGGGGGCATTGCCATATCTCTAATACAGCTGAGACCAGCTGAGGGTTCTTCATCAGATACTTCAGACCTTCGATTTTTGACATCAAATGAAGCGGCCCACCAAGTTGAATATTTTTTGTAAAGGCGGTATATGTCGATCTCTAATAGTTTGGTTGGGCTCTTGTGTTTCCTAATCAGGGTCACCAGGTACTCCAGATCTTCGATTATCCTAGTTTTTATAGTTTTCCCTTTATGTGGCCATTGAACCATAACTCTGTACCAAATTTCAGCTCTCTGAGTTTATGGGAAGTACTAGTTCTATTTTGATGATCATGAGTGAGTGAGTGAGTGAGTGAGTGTCATAAATGCGAAACTTTGCTTTCGCTTAACTTCGGAACTAAATGACCTACAGACTTGAAATTTTGGATTTTAAGTATGTGATTATAGCTTACTGGATGACGAAAATTTCTGCGTTCTAGTCTTATCCAGAGGTTCTAAAATAGGGGCCTGAAAATGCGGCGAAATGGTTCCAGTAAAGGATGGTACGGCAGTGTTTGCTTCGCGCTCGGCTTGGCGGGGGCACTGCCGTGCCCCCAGATTAATTACAAATAATAATCCCTTTTTACTCTCGCTTTTAGCTCTGTTCCGAAGGAATTAGGGTTATGTCCACTTTGTTACTAATACTTTATCCTTACTTTTTATGTATCTGGTTAACGTTTGACTTCAATCATACCTGATGTTAAGTGAAGTTGAGGCTGAAGGTGGATGCGCCAATATATTTCAACATTTTGCTGCTTGACGGTAGAGTTAGATAGTGCCAATACAAAATACTCTACCATATACCTTGTGTTGTTTTACAATGAGCCATGGCAGTATAAAAAGGGTATTTGCCCCCAAAATGTTTACCTATTTTATATCTGGGGGCCGATCGCGCTAAGCCCAAATAGTTGTTCAAACATAAACGTTTCCCTGAAATGCACACATCGTAAGCGCATTTTTTTTATTCACAACGGGTAGTACTTGCCCTCAATCAACCTGATGTTAAGTGAAGATGAGGTCGAAGATGGAAGCGTACTGACCCGGAAACCCCAACACATTTGGGGGACTCGCTATCTTATATCTGACAACCGGAACACAACAATGCTATTAACATTGTTGCTTGGCGTCAGATTTAGAAAAGATGGTGGTATCTAGCCAGGCGGACATTTAAAATGCCCTACCACCAACCAAACAGACTACTTAAACATGTACCCCGCTGCCTCCAACGTTGTTTAGCCACGGAGGCGGTTAAGGCGGGTCAGTACGCTTCCACCTTCGACCTCATCTTCACCTAACATCAGGTGTGATTGAGGTCAAGTACCAACCCTTTATGCATAAAAAAAATATATTGCCGTTAAAACGTGCAAGCCAACATTTTTGGTAGAGAACAGACAGATTGTTATTCTTTTATAAACCGAAACCACAGGGCACGATGGAAATTATCCGTGGAAAAAGAAAGGGGGCAATAAAATTAAATTAAACTAAGCCAGACAATAAATACACAATCTTCAGATTGATAACACTACAAACCAGACAAAATGAAAATTCAACCATATTAGTAGAAGTCACTAGAGACTTTCCAAACCGCAATCGCTTCAAGTATTTAAAAGTTTAAACTTTCAGTAACCACAATTCGTACTCCCAATTCCGGTTAAAACTCATGCGCCTTCGGAAAAGTTTATACGAACTCAAAAGGTCACCAAACCACATTCGCAAGTCGATTAGAGATGTGCCAACTTTGTCCGTTGAAAAGAGGAGTCCCGTACTATATACAGAATTACCCTTGATCGATAGTTGTACATAGAAATCATTGTTCCCCGTTTATCAGTAGAAAGAAAAATTTTTCAGCCGAGCCGAATATTTCCGAATCGGTTTATCTGCAAATCGTGGTATCAGCATCGTGGTATTTCATGGAATCTAATTTCACTAGAAAATCTTACCTTATTCACATCTCTATTTCATTCCAAACTCGTTGGTGGAACATTTCCCACAAGATTTTGTTGTAAATAGTGAAAAATATTATAGAATACGTCTGTTTTAGGACGGCATTTATTCTGAAGTAAGAAGAAGGAATGTGACGGACAAACATTTGAATTAAAAAAAAAATATATCAAGCTTTGATTACTGTATAGGTACTTATGAAATAAGTCTATATTACAACATCCCCCCTCACGTGTCGTAAATAGTGAAAAATATTATAGAATACGTCTGTTTTAGGACGGCATTTATTCTGAAGTAAGAAGAAGGAATATGACGGACAAACATTTGAATTAAAAAAAAAATATATCAAGCTTTGATTACTGTATAGGTACTTATGAAATAAATCTATATTACAACATCCCCCCTCACGTGTCGTAAATAGTGAAAAATATTATAGAATACGTCTGTTTTAGGACGGCATTTATTCTGAAGTAAGAAGAAAGAATGCGACGGACAAACATTTGAATTAAAAGAAATATATATCAAGCTTTGATTACTATATAGGTACTTATGAAATAAGTCTATCAACAGATTTTTCTGTATTATTGGCTACCTTAAACTTCCCTACTTACATCACTAGTACAAGAAGTAACACAGTCACAAAACCATACCGCTAGCAACTTGTCCGACTCTCTCTGACAACTTTCATCTTGAATGCAGTTAAAAAAGAAAACAAATGTGAGCTCAAGACAGTGTAATTTTAAATGGGAACGGAAAAATCTCGGAGGAACGGGATTTGTAGGAAAAACTAAAGTTTAATATAGACTCTTGAAAAAGATATTTGTAGCCAGTGTTACTACTGAAAAGATCGTTTGTGGGTCTGTGTTTTAGAAATCTTATTACAAATTCAAAGAAATGTAGATGTTATTGCATTTATTGTGACATGAATAGTAATCAGATTGAATACCTGGTTCATGTCCATGCTTCTTCAATCTTTAATTTAAAAATCGTTAAGCAATATTGAATACTTACGCCATCTGAAATAGTTTCTTGATTGATACCGACATGAACAAATAATAAATTGTAATGCGGAATATAACCAATTGGGCAGGTATAAATATTTAATGTATCCCGATTCAACTCTAACTCATCTCAAAAAAATTATATGGGGGCAACTTCGAAATCGCGAAAAAAAAATCAGCTGTTCCATAGAAAATTTCAATAACCTCCCGATGCAATGTATGAAACAGCTGATTTTTTTTTCGCGATTTCGAAGTTGCCCCCATAGTAAAAGTTGTTCGTATTGATGGGTAGAACAAGCCCTTAAAATATGACTACACTTAACCGTTACACAGTGTATATATATATATATATGTTTTGATTATTACATATATATATTAGATTAGTATTACATATATATATTTTAAGTAGTATTATTATTACATATATATATATATATGTAATAATAATACTTCAATGAGTAGTAGGTATGGAGTGACTGAATGATAGTTGTGTGACTTTTTATTTTAGTATTTTTTTTTTTCTAATTTAGTTAGATTAGATGTGGCGTGCAAGATGACGTAGTGAGTCAGATAGAAAGAGGTATGTTCATTCGTTGAACGAACGAAAAACGAATGATAGAAAGGAGAATAACGAATTTAAAAAAAAACACCTACCTAAAGACACTTGAATTAAAGAGACAAATCTAACGACACCTTAACTGTCGAAATCCATCCAACAGTTTGAAAGATACGAGCTAATAAAGAAATTTACAAACATACAAGATACGCGCCACACGAAAGCTGACTGTGGGGAGTTTGAAAAACTTGTAAATAAAGAAATATAAGTAAATCCAAGAGGTTACACATCAGACGGAAAGCCCGGGGTAAAAGCGAGCCTCGCGATCTGATCTCCCCAAGACATATCATATCAGCTCGGAATGACAAGATTATTCGATTCCCGGCATCCGTTGCGGCGTAATGGCAACGTCTGACGGATTATTACATTTGCAGGGGCTGTCGGATTTATATCACTGGCTTTTACGAGGAAAACGACGTGGGAAATGCTGGAGTTAAAGATAAAAACCGATTTAACCGAGAGCACAAAAGTCTTCCATATAGCACTGAAATTACTAACAAAAGACGAAACGATATAGTTTGCCCTAGCAACGCAGGAACAAAACATGCATTTTCATCTAGATTTTACGTGTTCCTAGAACCACTTCCTTATAATAGATTAAATGCAAGAATTGCCATGTACCACCTTCCTTTTTTTTTCACACCTGATGTTAAGTGAAGATGAGGTCGAAGGTGGAAGCATACTGACCCGGAAACCCCAACACATTTGGGGGACTGGCTATCTTATCTCTGACAACCGGAACACAATAATGCTATTAACATAGCTGCTTGGCGGCATATTTAGTCTCTACCGTACGGGATTCGATTAAATGCTTATTGTCGTTGAAGTAGACAGAGTTACTGTTGGTGATAGTTTGAAATTATTTAATATTAGCTGTTTCTTTCTGCCAAGATAACATAGACATTTTAACCCTAAAACTAACTTGAAAACGATTTTTGACTGTAACTTTGAAATTGTTTCAGAACTCTACTAAATAACTGGTTAATCAAAACTGTTTTTACTCTGTGGATGAATATTTGAAAGCCACATATTTGCTTGGCGGCAGATTTAGATAAGATGGTGGTAGCTAGCCAGGCGGACATTTTAAAATGCCCTACCACCAAATAAACCGAGTACTTAAACATGTACCCCGCTGGGGATCGAACCCGCGACCTCCGAATCGTAAACCCAATGTTGTTTACATTGAGCCACGGAGGCGTACCTACAGTCATAATAAGAAATTACTACAAGATTTTCTTCAAAATTTGACCTACGAGGATACAGACAAGTTATTGACTGTCTTGAAGTAATCTTTAAGCATAGATTTATTCTGTATATCTACTTTATTTATAGATTTTTAGCTTATATCTATATGATTATATTATTTTAAGTCATAGAAGCCCTAGCTTCGCCTGAAACACAGGATTTTCCTAGTTCAGGCACTAGTGTTACAGTTGCAATTAAGTATTATTATGTAGATTTTATGTATTAATGTACCATAAGAATTAATAAATATATTTGATTTGATTTCTAAAATGGAACGCTTATTCCAGCCATGTACGTGTTTATTGTTGATGTGAGTCGTGTGACAGATTTAGTAGATGTCAAGGTGGTGGCGGTGAAGTCAGAACGAGAGCATGACTTAAATTTTTGTGGGAGCCTTTTGTAAAGCTTTGACATGGGCAAGTAACGTAAAGTGATCAGCTCCTAGCATGACAGGCGCGATAAATGTTTATGTCGCGGGAGATAATTTGTCCTGCTCATTTGCTTGAACGAAATAGAAAGATAGAAAGAAAGAAAGAAAAACATTTATTCAGCTTACAATGGGCATGTACATGAAAATTCAGCTATTGTAAGCTGAAGCAGCATGTACATGAAAATTTGTGAGAAATTTAAACTAAATCATAATAATGCAAGCTGACATAGGTTCCAGCTCAGCATAATGATGTGGCAAGAACCATATAGTACCGAGTATATTAATTCTGTGCCACAGCGCTGATTTTCAGCTGGCACCTTTGTAGGAGGTTAGGCGCTCATAGAATAATTCAAAAAAAAAACAAAGAAATAAAATAATCGACTCCACATATTGTGTGCTTATATATATAGTACAACTATCGCACACTTAATCCTAAGTCGCGCGCGACATAAGATGTACTAGATCATACTAGTCATGTCAGCTGCTTCTTCTCTAGTAGGTATTCCAAGTTCCGAGGATGTTATTTAAGAATGTCCGAATAAGCTGCAATGTGACCAGGACCAGTCAATGAGAAACATAACTTAGTGACACGCGTACCTATAATGAACCTTAAATTAGTCGTGCAATCACTTAAGTATGTAAATAATTTCTTTTTAACGGTGGTTTTGAATTATCTATTAAAACTTTATTAATAAATTTTTTTAATAAGGTTCCAGTGGACATTCAAAATTTGCCTTTAAATAAATTTAAAGCAATCATAAAACAGAAATTATTAACAAAAGGCTATAATAAATCACTGACTATTTGAATGATAAGCAAGCATGGACATATCTGTCTCATTATTCATATAATTATTAAATCGCAACCTATAGTCTGTTTAAAAGAGCAACCCCACAGTTTCTTGCTCGTTCTTCTCTGGGGAGTCAGCTTTGTGAATGAGCAGTAAATTTATAATTAAAATGTAATATTAATATTAATAGTGACGTTTTCAAGTTATTTTATCCCATGAAATAAATTATTTTGATTTGATTGTTTTCTTTCTTTCTATTTGATTTAAAGCTGTCATTTCGCCACGTAAAAAGAATAGAACCAACTCCAACAAGCGACTAAGGAACTTTACACCAAAATACATGTATAACAGCGATGGGCTCACCTGCCACGTGTGCATTTCTTTACATTTCGTAAGTTGATCTCACCGTGGATTTGATTAATTTTTGCATTAAACTTTTATTGTTTGGGATATCTCTGACCACCCTATTTGGGATAAAGGTCGTGATAATATGTATGTTTATAAGAGGATTGTTGTTGCTTAATATCTTAGGAGCGTCTCTGTGTACATTTAAATATGCTTTAATATAAAGTATGAGAGCCACTGCTGTTAAGAGGGTCGTTACGTTCATGGGTCGTTGACGACTTAACTCTTTAACTCTGTCACTATTATGACCCAGTGATGGACCGTTACTGCAGAATGGAGTGCAGCCGTGAAATGTTGCAACATCATCTTTTATACAGTAAGTACGAGTATTACTATAAAGTCAAACCTAGATAGTAAGGAGTTTGGAGAGCTGGGAAAACTTTGTAACTGATATTATTGTGTGATTTCTGGCACGTATGGAGAACAACCAACCAGTCTCTTCCCGTGGGTTTCGTAAGAGGGAACTATGAGACTTTGCAATAAAAAAAGCCAAACCCCTGTAAGTAAGTAAGTAAATTATTTATTGTTTCCCTCCATAACCAAAATAAAACTTAGTGGGTATTCTTAAAATTATTGTAGGGTATTCTTACAACAGCAATGTTATGGAGAGAACTGGTGCCCGAACTAGGTGACCCTGTATATCATCATCATCAGCCCGTAAACATCCCACTGCAGCTTCTGTCGTTTATGAGGGAGTATAGTCTACCACGCTGGCCCAATGCGGGTTGGGGGACTTCACATGTCTTTGATTTTTTATTTCTCAGGTATGCAGGTTTCCTCTCGATGTTTTCCTTCGCCGTTTAAGAGCAGTCGGATAAATACACATTCTTCTTCAATTTAAGAGCTATGCTCTTGTCGGTGGAGTAATGACCACGGCTCTCTACTTTCCGCCCTCGTTTTAACCTCTTGGTACGACACGACATTCACATTTTCTTTCACTTGGTCAAAGTAATTACGCCTAGGTCTTCCCCTTCCCATCTTTCCTTCAATTTATCTTTCCCTCAATTATGTTCTTCAAAAAAATATCGTGTCGTATCAAGTGACCTATCATCTTTCCTCTTCGGCTCTCAACTGTGGCTAACAGGCGTCTCTTCTCATTTTCTCTTTTCTTTCAAATGCACATAAGTAATTAAATTAAAAACTCATCGGTACATGACCTGCCTGGTAATCCTCCTAAATTGGGAGACCGCACGTTAACCGCCACCGACTCTCTTGCATTTCTAAATATTTCGACAAGTGAACGGAGGACGTTGTTAGTAATATTAAAATGGATTTCCTTTATTCAGATCAGATCACACGAGGAGATAGAGATGAGAGAGAGCAAACGAATGATGTCAGTGTTGTTTCCAACAGATCCTTTACGACCTCTTCGGCAGCTGACGGTACCGACACTATTTTTGCAGCTGATCACTACATCCACAATTATAATATGAATGCAAAAGCAACTCTGTTTGCTACCTTTTCATTATTAAACCTCTGCACCGACCCTATTGATATTTGTCAGGCAAAGGGTGTATATATGTAAATTTCCATGTTACCGTCTGTAGCCTAATTGCCTATAGTATATTTAGGCTACAGGGGGTAACATGGAAATTGTGACGATGTAAACGATACTCTTTCACAGGTTTCGAACTGGTTTACTGTGAATAATTTAGTTCTAAATACTAAGAAAACCAAATGTATGAAGTTTTCCTTACCTAATGTAAGGCAGGGGGAAAACAACCTAAAGTTGAATAGTGAACCATTGGAATTTGTTGAGAACACTGTTTTTCTTGGCATCACTTTGGACTCCACACTACAGTGGGGGTCGCATATTGAGACACTTGCGAGCAGGCTCAGTTCAGCTGCTTATGCTGTTCGTAAGATTAGACAACTTACTGACATTAAAACAGCGAGGCTCGTTTATTTTGGCTACTTTCATAGCATTATGTCTTATGGTATACTACTGTGGGGTAGAGGTGCAGATATTCAAACAATATTTGTTCTACAAAAAAGAGCAATCAGAGCAATATATAAATTACGCTGCCGTGATTCTCTAAGAGATCTGTTTAAAGAAATAAGTATTTTAACTGTTGCATCCCAATATATATATGACAGTATAATGTATGTACGCAAAAATATATGCCTATTTCGCAAACATTCTGATAATCATAATTTGAATACTAGAAACAAAAATAAAATTGAAATTCCACAATTTAGACTTAGCAAGGTTAGCACATCCTTTGTGGGACACAGCATACGCTTTTACAATAAAATATCAGAACATGTATTGAGTTTAACAGAGCAGAAATTTAAACGCCACATTAAAGAAACTCTGTGTAAGAAGGGTTATTACAGGATAGATGATTATTTAGGCGATAAGGAGGTCTGGTGTTAGCTGGTCGTTATGTTAATTGCTATTGTTTTGTAATATGTAATATAAGATGTAGTATTGTTGTAAGGATGGAGACTAGTTGAAAAGATGTGTTGTTGCGGAGTTTCTTGTCGCTTCTTCTCCCTAACCATAACACCTTGTGAAGCGATGTAGTTAAAAAAAGAAAAATAGCATGTTGACTTTCAATAAGTGATATTTTTGTATCCTACATTGAATAAAATATTTTTGATTTTGATTTTTTTGATTTTGATTTATAGTTTAAAGAGGCGCCGGCTTAATAATCATAATCATTTATTTTGCTGAAAATATGGTGAACAAGATGGTAACAATACATTATTATATGAATTTCGCATATTTTACCTTACGTGGCATGCAATTTAATAATTATTACCAAGTTAATGAAATATAATAATAGATATCGATATAATTTATGCAAATGTTAATTAAAATTCGATTTAACGAAGTGTGCAAATATTACATTCGGATAAGTCGGTAAATAGTATCTATATAATTCAAATGTCACTTTCACGATTTTTAATTTCATAGATATTAAAATTTACATGTCATACGTTTCTTAAAGTTAATTATACTGTTTAGTTTTATTTTTTTACTTTTTATGCACGACGGGTTCGTACTTGACCTCAATCACACCTGATGTTAAGTGAAGATGAGGTCGAAGGTGGAAGCGTGGAAATACAAAATAAGTTGTAGAGCTTTTTGTTTAAATACTATTTAAATAAGTTAGCAGCAGCGGGAGAGACAAAAACAAAACCAAAAGATTTTACTTAAAGATTAATTTGATTTCAAAAAAAGAAATTACAATTTAAAAGTACAGATTTACAACCTAGTCTAGCCTAGTGTCCAAATCGAGGTAGGATTATGGAATGCCAATGGATATTCAATTCGAGTGCATTTCCGCTGTTCTGCTGCATCAGCGCCTCGTGCCTTGTGCGTAATTTCCATTGATTTGTAAATTATAAATTGGTACTGAATCAGCAGGTCTCCTTATGGGTTGGGTCTTAACAATTTATATGGAAATTCCAGATAATAAATAAACAAGAGCTCATGATTGAAATATATATTAGTAAATACACTTTACATACCTAACAACTAATGTTAAACTGACGAAATTTGATACAAAACATATCCATAGCATAGAAGAAAGTGAAGCGAAACCTTGACCGAGTTGACGCAGAGGGGAAAAACTAGGTCGACCTGCAGTAGGATGGGTCGATGACATTTCTAAGCGAATAACCCGAATATAATTCATAACATAATTTACTAGTTAATTTACCCGGATGCAATTAATTACATGAACAGGTACATGTAGTGAATAGGCATCTTACTGAGATCGCGTGCTTCATCTTCGGCCACATCGCCCATACGATTCGGAGGTCGCGGGTTCGATCCCCAGCGGGGTACATATTTAAGTAGGTACTCGGTTTGGTTGGTGGTAGGGCATTTTAAATGTCCGCCTGGCTATCTAAATCTGCCGCCAAGCAGCAATGTTAATAGCATTGTTGCGTTCCGGTTGTCAGAGATAGCCAGTCCCCCAAATGTGTTGGGGTTTCCGGGTCAGTACGCTTCCACCTTCGACTTCATCTTCACGGTGTGATTGAGGTCAAGTACAAACCCGTTGTGCATTTCCGGAAAAAATGATCATGAAAAACCGTATCAAATTCAAACTTAAACATTTTTATTTCGACCGAATACATCCATAGGTGTTAGTTACAGTGTATTTGGGTGGGACGTGTGTTTGCTAGAGACGGAAAATGTGAGGAAGATATTGAAAGGAGAGTGGAAGCAGGAAACTGTGTGAATGGGGCCTTACGTGCTATTGTGGACAGTCAGTCATTGTCAAGCAAGCGGGAGAGTAGCGATCCACAATAGCGTGTTGGTGCCCGCGCTGATGTATGGGAGTGAGTGTTGGATATGGCATATGTAGAAATGCGTCCACTGCATTATATGGAGTTTTTTTTCTTCGTTAATCATATGTACCAATTCCTGCGATTTTCAAAGCTATAACCAAATTTGTTTTTTATTTGGAAAATGGAATATTATTTCAAGGTTTCACATGAAATATTTTTTTAAATTCTGGGCTAAATCACATATTAAAAAAAACTTGAACAGAGCTCTTTTCATGTGCTTCCCATAATCATTCGGTGAAACTTTTATAAAGCGGTTACTTTTAAAAATTAACACTGCCTATACTTAACTTAATGTTAACCAATAATACACACAAAGTTTAGCTAAATTTGGATTTGCCGTTCCCAAAAAAAAAATCAAAAATGTTTGTATGGAGAAAACAGTCTTAATGAAATTCTTCATACAAAACGCCAATTTCATAGGTAAGGACCTTAATATACAGGGCGTCCCAAAGTTATGGGACATGAAGGGGAAGTACCTTAAATATCGTAGATAGTGAATTTTGCTCAAAGAAGACTTTATGTTATTTTTAAAAGTTAGTAATTCTGCATTCATAGATTTTCTAAAAATTATTTGCTTCGGCTGGGAATCGAACCGACTCAAATGTGAAAAAAAAAACACCCTACTTTTATGATGCCAATCGAAAGAATAGCTAAAAAATAATAACTCTGCCTAAGTAACATAGTATTTTAAAAGAAAGGAACAACGTGAAATTAATCATTTTAATCAAATAAAAAACATACATGAAACTGCCGTAGTCAATTAAGTAGGTATTTTTTTGTAAATTAATTAATTAAATGCTCAAAATGTGATCCCTCTTGTTTTACGCAAATCGCCAATCTTTTAATGAGCCCGCTGCCTGTTGATTTTATGAAGTGGGTACTTATTTACGAATAATCAATGCTATCTTTGGAATGATAATATCGCTACTTTTCGAACGTCGTCGGCAATAAATAACTTTCTTGAAATTTGACTCAATCATTTTATGTTGTTCCTTTCTTTTAAAATACTATGTTACTTAGGCAGAGTTATTATTTTTTAGCTATTCTTTCGATTGGCATCATAAAAGTAGGGTGTTTTTTTTTTCACATTTAAGTCGGTTCGATTCCCAGCCGAAGCAAGTAATTTTTAGAAAATCTATGAATGCAGAATTACTAACTTTTAAAAATAACATAAAGTCTTCTTTGAGCAAAATTCACTATCTACAATATTTAAGGTACTTCCCCTTCATGTCCCATAACTTTGGGACGCCCTGTATATGGAGTGACTTTGAATTATAGATTAAAGAATTGTGTAAGAAAGTTGTGGCGTGCAAGATGACGTAATTAGATAGAAAGAGGTATGTTAAGGTGGTTTGGGCATACAGAACAAATCAGTGAAAGGAGATTAACGAAAGCGTGAATAAGTGCTGCCTGATATTAGTTTATTTATGACGGATGTTCCTCAACGGATAAATTTCAATTTATAGTTCTCACATGATGATATACACTGTGTCGTGCACAGCGTTTTGTCACAGGGTAGGCAGAATGATAAAAGGTCCAAATTCGACAATTTGTTAAAGCCTGTCTGCTGTCGTACTTGCTATTTTTATGACTCCTTTGCAGCAAAATCTGTCCAATTGTGGAATGAGTTGCCTCGCATTATTCGTTGCGCTGAGTCGCTAGCGGTGTTTAAACGGCCTTTAAAAGAGCATCACTTATCGCTTTGATGTTAAAACATTATAATGGTATTTATTTTGTTTATGTAAGTATATATTTAAATATTTTGTAGTAGTTTATGTAGTTATGCCCATTAGTCTGTATTTATAATTATGATTATATATTACTATTGTTTGAATGTTAGGTATACTTATCATTTATATATACATATTATAGTATAAGGATCTACATATATTTTACTT
The DNA here is from genome assembly GCA_949316235.1 of Oegoconia quadripuncta. Lineage (NCBI taxonomy): Eukaryota > Metazoa > Arthropoda > Insecta > Lepidoptera > Autostichidae > Oegoconia > Oegoconia quadripuncta. The sequence continues at coordinate 827,143 of OX438743.1, forward strand.
TTGTAAGTTTGCTTTACGCTACGCAGCAGTAGTGTATTATATCAAGTTCCTTTGCCATCGTTGTCTGGAAGAGATCGCTATAAGCGATAAGACCGCCTTTGTACACCTGTTAAAATAATATCACTGTGTATATTTTTAAGCTGTGTACAATAAAGAATTTTTTCTTTCTTTCTTTCTTGCTAATAAACAAGAAAAAATACCACTACAAAATAATAATTTACTCCTGTAGCAATTCTCGCTACTGTCTGAAATATTTCTGTTCACATCAGTATGATTCAACTGTCTTGTCAATGCATTTTGAGGGGAGCTTACAAGTGGCTAGGGTAGGCACTGCCATTCTACCTGTACGGAGAGTACATATACATATTCTCACAAAATAATAAAAACAAACGTAGTATACGTAAGTACAATACAACATAAATATAGCACACTGTACAAATATGCAAATAATACAGAAACAGATATCCCAAAACCTTATTAGCAATGCAATGTGTAACATTAACCTTAAGGCCACGTCTAGGCCATTCATACGGCAAGGCGAGCGTTCGCTAATCGGATTTCAGGCTTAATACCTTAGTCACGTGACATAATTATGCCGTACATAATATTACAGAACGCCGCTGTGGCTTACACGAGATGTAATTTGGATTACGATATTGATTGGCTTCGCATAGTCAATCTATTGGTCTCGCATCAGCTTGCTGAATTCGAAAACATGATTTCAGCCCATCGAAACTTTGATGTTTTTCAGTGGACACCGTAGCATCCAAAAGGCTACAAATTGAAAAATCCAGCGGCGAATACCGCTGCCACTGTTTCACGGGCTTCATGGGACGTCCTGCTGAAAGTCCATGTCCTGGCTTCGAATTCTTTATGAGCTCATGAAGTCAAACGTTTCTTTGAAGACTATCTAAATCTGCCGCCAAGGAGCAATGTTAATAGCATTGTTTTATTCCGGTTGTCAGAGATAAGATAGTCAGTCCCCCAAATGTGTTGGGGTTTCCGGGTCAGTACGCTTCCACCTTCGACCTCATCTTCACGTAACATCAGGTGTGATTGAGATCAAGTACCAACCCGTCGTGCATAAAAAAAAACCAACAATCTACTCTAGGCCCGCCCTGCGACAGGAGTCTGTCCAAACAGTAGGGGCATGTAAGGCTGTTCATCTTAACCCATTGTGTATAAATGCCAATTTATCTTTTGAAAATGACCCAACTTAATACAGCAAAACTCACCAAATTCATGAGCTGTATATATTATTTTATATTTTATTACATTTTGAATTCCAGCTTTAAAATCCATTTGGAAGCGCTTGCCATATATTGCGAGAGTACTCATGGCTCATGAACTAATGTATTATTCATTCGCTTTATTAAGTCGTCGTGTCCCGAGCGGTTTCATTATGTTATTTCTGTAAAGAAATGGTCTTAAAATTATTTCTTTCGAGCATTACGAATTGCTTTCCTTTTAGGGTTCTGTATCTTGAGGGTCTCTATCTGAGTATTATTACTTCTTCTTTTCGATTTATGCTTTGCCCCAGGTGACACCCAGTTATTTTGAGTTGTCGTTATGGGCAATTGTGCCCGGTGAGTATCTGAGTCAACCTGTAGGTGACGCAACCTTTCCTCCCCATCCATGCTTCGAAATTCGGCAGATCGGCTCCGACGGCGAGTTAGCGGGCGCAGCCTTGTATCACAAGGCGCACCCGCCAGAGCGTCAGCGCCCGTCGGTGTGCGTTCTGCCGTAGTATTTCGAGTCAGGCGCGACCGCCTCGGCATCCCGTTCGACAGAGCGGATGCGGTCGTAGACAGCCGCGTCCATGTCGGCCAGGATGTCGAAGGGTGGAGCCCGCGCTAGGACCGTCGCCGCCCCGAACGAAATCGTCCGGTAGTCTCGTACGATCCGAATGGCCATCAGCCGCTGCTAGCTCCCGAGGAGAGCTCTGCAGCGGGAGGACCTCGCCAGGTCGCTCGACCAGACGGGGGCCCCGTAGAGGGCCATGGATCGCACATAGAGGCGGAGAACTCTCATTTAAACTATTTAGGTATTATTTATAACTAGCTTTCCACCCGCGGCTTCGCCTGCGTGGAATAACTTTATTGCGGAAATCTGTTTATCCCGCGGGAACTACTCACATTATAAAAAATATCCTATGTCTTAATCCAGGGTATACTCTACCTATATACCAAATTTCATCCAAATCCGTTCATCTATTTCGCCGTGATTGAGCAACAAACAAACGTCCAAACTTTCGCATTTATAATATTAGTGAGATTCCACAGACAAAGAACAAATACAAGTTTTTTTTTTTTTTTTTTTTTTTTTTATTGATAACTGGTTTCGCGTTTGACTACAATCTCACCTGATGGATAGTGACGATGAAGCCGAAGATGTATCACGCGCACCCAGTAAATGCCTATTCACTCTAGACTTGAAGATCCCAAGGTTGTAAGTGTCGGAAAAACCGACGCGGGCAGTGAGTCACGCTATACTTTCTTTAAATATCCGCAATTCAAGTCGATGAGTCCTAAAGCACGAGTCCGACTCGCCCTTGGCCGGATTTTTAAACTTTTCTGTTGACATTATTTCTCGACGAGGGTTTCACCTTGTCGTTGTCACTAAGGCATTGAGACGTTCTTTTATACGATCCATTAGTCTGTAAATGATTTGGGGGCGAAAAATGTAAAATGACAAAGAGAATGTACATTAACATTTTATTCCGATACTATATACACCGCCCGCGGACCCGCTCGCGCGGAGTGTACCGTCCCGCGGAAATTATTTGAAAGAAGAATGTCTACGTGCGTATACCTAATGTCAAATATTTCATTTTTTCAAGCACAACGGGTTAGCGCTTGACCTCAATCACACCTGATGTTAGGTGAAAATGAGGCTGAAGGTGGAAGCGCGCTCACTCGGAAAGTAGGAGATACTTATTTGGGGGAAGTGGACATTTAAAAATCCCCTACCATCAAACAAACTGTACCCCGCTGGGAATCGAACCGCCGTTCCGTTTTATAAAACTTGTGTTGTTACCGTTAACACTGGGGTGGAGACCTGGTTACCTGAGAGTTTTCCCATGTTCAGGTACCAGTCTCCACATAATATTATATAAGTCCCTAACTATATTTACTTGAACCAAAAATTCCTTACACGTGGGTAGTTGTTAAATTTTATTTTATTTATTTGTCTGAAATCTAATATTTCATATTTATTTTAATTTAATAATACAATTGTGATATTGTATGACGTATTTACAATAAGAATTCTCGGAGAAAATTAAATTTCCATCCACATCACCTGGATGAGTGGAAGTCTACCACTGTACGTTTCTCAAGAAACTTCTTACCACGTACGACCACCCTGTGGAACGGACTTCCGGCAACGGTGTTCCCGAACGAGTACGACATTGGAACCTTCAAGAAACGAGTCTACACCTTCCTCAAAGGCCGGCAACGCATCTGACACTTTTGGTGTTGCGGGTGTCCATGGGCGGCGGTGATTATTTTCCATCAGGTGACCCGCATGCTCGTTTACCGCTCTCTTATATAAAAAAAAAAAAAAGATTCCTGCTGATATCCAATACTAAAATGCATAGAATTAGCCCCTCGATTGTTAAGTTATTTGATCTGTATTAGCAATAAAGTCATCGAACATTAAAAAAAAGAACAGTCATTGAGTTTCTTCTCAAAGAACTTCATGACGAGGATGTACATTCCTAACATCTCATTCGAAAACTCACTATTTTCAAGTGTAAATATTACGTATGAAAATAAAGCAGTAATGAAAGATGTACTCGATATTCACTCATTTGTACAAAAGCTAATTTAAAAGATTATGAGCGTTTTAGCGGGATCTCGGCGAGTGAAGTTGCAATTTTCTTTATAATTCTTATAATTTGTGCATTCTAACTTCTGAAACTTAAGAATGGAAGAATATTGTGCAGCAAAAGTTAGTGATGGTGTACAAGTGAAGGGAAGTGTAAATTAAAGTGCTTAACGAAGCTTTCGGGTTCCCACAAGAAGCCGCCAAAATCTTTTGTAAAGCATTCTGCCACTTTACTAAAGAATGACTTGACTGTGACTAGACTCTGACGCCAAGTATACGACGAATTACTTGTTTTGACTGAGACTGACTTATAAACTGAAGATATAAGAGAAATAAGATATGGTTGTATGCGCTTAGATCCCTTTGGCTTGTCCGAGAGGAGAGAATAAAAATAATAATAAATTAAAAGATATTGAACCTATCCGATGAGGAATAATATAACTTTGTTATAATAAAAAGAATTGTACTGTCCTAGAGATCCGCACCATTAATGCTTAAGCCTCTGCAACCAAGTCTGACGAAAATCTGTAGGACACAAATACACAATAGGTTTCCTTTAATTAATTTGGATAAAATCATAATAATGGTTGGACTAAAGGTCGTGACATTATGTATACTAATACTAACAACAAATTAATTGAACTGGATTGAATTAAATAAATGTCTTTGCACAAACACACAGCGCCATCTACGTCCACAGTAAGCATCTAGGCTTGTGTTATGGATACCAGATGGTTGATAAACTATTAATATATATATATATATAAATAATTTTTTTTGTAAATAAATACATGTACAAATGAAAAACATCCGTAACTGTATTCTTCATACAAACATATGCCCCCAGCGGGATTCGAACCCGCGACCATTTGGTATAGTAGCAGAGTTTCTAACCACTACACCAAACAGGTCGTCAAATAACTGAAGTAAAGAAATATTGATTTCATATAAGAAAATATTCAATAAATGATTTAAACATACAACATCAATCGCACAAATTGGCCTCAAATATATTTTTCTCAAACATGCATGGAAATATTGTCATTACTTTCGAAAAAAGAACACGCGAAGTATCTAATTTACGGACAGCGAAAAATAAATCGATTTCAGGAGCGTTTTTTGAATTTGGAACATTACAACGCTCCAGCAATGTTATATGAAACGGCGTGCTGGGGTTATTATATACTCTTTCATTGGATCTCTTTTATCATTCTTGGCATACCAAAATCTCTTTGCTTAGTACAAATTGCGTTCACGTGGCTATATGCGTAAATGCGTTTGCCTTTCGGTACAGATGAGAAATAGAAAATCGGCGGCAAAGCTGAAAATTCGTCTTGATTTGTTATTTAAATATTTATTATTTCCCTGCATTTTTTTGAGAAAAGCACTATATATGCCTCGGCGGAAATGGCAATTGCCTGTCTCGTATTAGTGAAGTCCTCGCCTACGGCTCGGCCTTCAAACTCATACTCGACCTGCAATTGCCTATTTCCCGGCCTTTGCAATAATGTACTATTTTTGGGAGAACTTTCGCTATAAACAAATTGAGCAATCTCCTTTCGGGATTTGTTATTCAAGCACATATTCTATTGTACCAACCAACCTCTTCGTAGCTTCTACTATCCTGGTACTTTTTAAGTAAAAGGGAGGTACGAAATATGATTCCCAAACTGTGTAATGCACTGTAATGAACGACTTAGATGCTATGTGGAGCATTGACTGCTCGACCTCAATCGTAAGTAACCTAACAATGAATCGAAGTGGGCCCAGCCTGCGAACTAGGTTGAAATCGGACGAATAATAAACCTAGAAAAGACCTAATCGTTCCAGATTTTCTGAAGTTTAACCACAATAAAAGCGACGCGGGTCAGCTAGAGCCACCTCTGAGCGAAACCACCTTGTAAAATTAAAAAAGAAAATCGTTATTTTTTCATTGCAATAAAAAAATATACATATATGTTAATGGGATCTCGAGTTCGTGACATAATTGTAATTATCAATAGCACTTAGTAGTAGGACCTGTGGTAGGACCAAGAACCCAGAAATATTGCTACTCATTCCGCCCGCGACGCCGTCCGCGTGGATAAAAAGATGGCTGCATGTCCTCAGTACCCTTTGCATATCCAAAACGACAAAGTTTACAAAAAAATCCTTAATTTTCATTATATCTGCGCAAAATTGTAAAGACGTACTTACAAGAAAAAAATCGTATGTCCTTCTTTTTGTTTAAAATTTAGCCTAAATGTTAAGAAAGAAAGAAATTATTTATTTGCCAGAATACAGTTTACAAGGTCTGATAAGAAATTTAGGAATCATGTATTCAATCTGCATGCAGATGTGCAAAATATGATTTGTGACACTTTACATAGCATTCTGATAATTTAAATATTCCTTAACATCATAGAAACACTTTGTCTGAAGCCATTGTATCAATCGAATTTTAAACATTTTGTTATTAACTAATTTTATTTCGTCAGGCAGATTGTTATACAATATTATACACATATTATAAACATTATTTTCATAAACGTATTTGCGGCAAGGAGGTTTATACAATAGGTTACAGTATTGTGCTGTGTTAATTAAATATATCTGTCAAAACTCCGTCAAAATCCCTTCAATAGTTTTTTCGCGATGCACTTTCAAACATATTTACGATTTTATTTAATGTCCAACCAGTTGATCAAGATAATAAAAACTATTATGACCAATGACTTGTCCAACTAATATGGCCAGTATAAATATCTCGATCGTTCACTGTCATCGTTCAAACCAAAACTTCAGCAAATAAAATCTAACTGAACTCCATTCGGAATTCGATTCAGAGTTTTGGGCTAATAAAAAAGTTTTGACACACAACTAACGGCCTCTGCGCTGGTGGGCCTTTAGGGAAATAGAGCATAAAGGACAGGTAGGGTTGAACGGCTGTGTATTTCCTGTGGTGTTGTTATTTATTTCCATCTTATATGTTTTGTGCACAATTTAAACATTAAGGACATGTTTCTGAGTTGACTGCTAGCTACTAATGACTGACTAATGATAGTGTAAAAAATATACCTACATATGTAGTGATAAATTGTTATATATACCATATATGAGACACCAACAAAGAAAATATTGGATAGGTACTACAATTATCAAATCTCAGAACCACGAATATGGCAACAGTCAAGACACTAGAAAATGTACCTTGACCTGTGCTCTAAAAGTAAATGATGATTGTGCACGACGTTTTTTTTACAAACTGGGCCCCAGAGTGTCTCTTAGGAATAAATTTAAAGAAATTAATATATTAACATTAGCATCGCAATATATTTACGAAAACTTAATGTATGTAAGAAAAAATATAGAATCGTTTAAGAAAAATAGTGATATACATAATGTTAATACCAGATATGAAAATAAACTTGCTGTTCATGCCAGCCGTTTACACAAAGTCACTAAGTCATTTAAGGGGCAATGTATACGCTTTTATAATAAGGTTCCAGTGGACATTCAAAATTTACCTTTAAATAAATTCAAAACCATCATAAAACAGACATTATTTACCAAAGGCTATTTATAAAATTTCTGACTATCTGGATGATAAGCAAGCATGGACATAGACCGCTCGGCGATATTCAGCCTAATTATACAATACTAGCAGCTGCCCGCGACTTCGTCCGCGTAGACTACATGAATCAACACTTTATTACTTTACCACGGGAATACATTCAGCAGAAAAATTACCATGTAGAGTTTATCTCAAACAGGAAAAGACCCTGGGCAGATAACAGGTATGTGGAACGGATACGTGGAATGTGGTATGTTGGTGTTTTGCCAGGTAAATGAATTAAGACAGGGATCCATTAAAAGACCTTTCTGAAAAATTCTGGTTTAAATTTATTAAAGTACTTCCTTATAAACAACATTCTTTGCCATGTTTGAAGGTGGTAGCAATAGAACCAAACTTTGAGGTGAACTTACACGGGAGCATGCCACTGTAGAACTGACCGTGAGAGAAACAGTCCTGTCGTAGATCTACTCCGGCGAATTTGATAGTTTGCCCCTGCGACTTATTTATTGTCATGGCAAAACAGACCTTTAGTGGAAACTTTTGAATCTGAAGTCTTTTGAATTCAAAGGGAAGATCATTTGGTATTAATAGAATACGCGGTACAAACACTGTATCTCCCTGAGCAGGTCCTGTTAAAATAGTGGCCTCTACTACGTTCCGGTGCAAAGCCTTGACTTGCAACCTAGTACCGTTACAAAGTTTGGGTGGCTTTAAATTTCTCAATAGCATAACAGGTGCACCCACACGTAGTAAAAGTGACTTTGACTCTTCGACTTCGACACCAATTTGAATTTGTGATTTCAACCCCTACCACTATCGCAACCCGTAAGGGGTTAGCTTCAAAATAAATGTCATTTTCGCAATCAACGTCCCAAAAAATCTAAATAACGACAAGAATATAGACTTTTTTGGTATCACCCCCCACCCCTATCTCACCCCTAGAGGGTTGGCTTAAAATAAATGTCATTTTCATAATCAACATCCCAAAAAACCTAAATAACGACACCGATATCGATTTTATGGTTTCGACCCCCATTTCACACCCCAGGGGGCTGTTTTTCAAAAATCTCAACTCACCCTTATCTCATTCTCTAACCCCAAGGGGTTAGCTTCAAAACAAATGGCATTTTCGTAATCAACGTCCCAAAAAACCTAAATAATGACACCAATATTGACTTTTTGGTATCAACCCCCACCCCTATCTCAACCCTAGAGGGTTAACTTAAAATAAATGTCATATTCATAATCAACATCCCATAAAATCTAAATAACGACACCATTATCGATTATATGGTTTTAACCCCCATTTCACACCCCAGCGGGTTGTCCAATATAGACTTTTTTGGTAGCAACCCCCACCCCTTTTTTTTTTTTTTTTTTTTTGACGGGGGGAAAACACATTTACGCGTTCGACCCGCCGCTGACGGGAGTCAGCGGCGAGGATATGTGGGACTCACCGCTCCAGACGGGAGCGGTCCTACCCACTAAAACCCCCCGGTGTTCCTCCGCGCTCACCGAAACGGCGTGGCCACGGGTACCCCTCGGTAATCGTCCGCAGCCACGCCAGCGCGGCGCCCGCCGCTAGGTCAACGGCGGCGGCAGGCCCTCCTATAGGCTGGAGCAGGGAGGAATCTTCTGGTCCAGCCACCTCAAGAAGGCGCGTGGGAACACCACGCGCGCCTTCTCGCGAGGCTTGCGTGTGGGTGGTGACTCCCCCGAGTCACGCTCTCGCAGAAGGAGAGGACCGCTTTCCACGACCTCTCGTCGCCGACCATAGCCTTGACTATGGCCGGCAAGGAGAGATCGTCCCCTACCGCTGCGACGAGGTCGCGGCGCTCCCCTGCCCAGGCTGGGCATTCCTCAAGGGTGTGCTGCGCCGTGTCCTCGTGGCAGCCACAGTGATAACCCCCACCCCTATCTCAACCCTAGAGGGTTAACTTAAAATAAATGTCATTTTCATAATCAACATCCCATAAAACCTAAATAACGACACCAATATCGATTTTATGGTATTAACCCCCATTTCACAACCCAGGGGGTTGTTTTTCGAAAAATCAAAAAACACGTATTAGCTTATTTGTTCCTAGGAGTACTCTTGCGAAGTTTCGAGTCGAAAATAGTCGAAATGTCCAAGTTATACTGTTTCTTCATACAAACTTCCCACCCCTGTTTCACCCCCTTAAAGGGTGAATTTTGAAAAATCCTTTCTTAGTGCTCCCCTAGACCTCGTAAGGAACCTACGTGCCAAATTTGGAAACTCTCTTCACCCCTTTGACTATGACTATGACTTTGACTAAAACTTTGACTATGACTTTGACTATGACTTCGACTATGACATTGACTACGACTTTGACTTTGACTATGACTTTGACTTTGACTATGACTTTGACTATGACTTTGACATTGACTATGACTTTGAATATGATTTTGACTATGACTTTGACATGACTTTGACTATGAATTTTACTTTTCGACTTTGAGTCTTCGACTTTGAGTCTTCGACTTTGAGCCTTCGACTTTGAGCCTTCGTCTTTGAGCCTTCGATTTTGAGCCTTCGACTTTGAGCCTTCGACTTTGAGCATTCGACTTTGAGCTTTCGACTTTGAGTCTTCGACTTTTAGCCTTCGACTTTGAGCCTTCGAATTTGAGCCTTCGTCTTTGAGCCTTTGACTTTGAGCCTTCGACTTTGAGTCTTCGACTTTGAGCCTTCGACTTTGAGCCTTCGACTTTGAGCCTTCTAATTTGAATCTTCGACATTGACTCTTCGACTTCGAAACCAATTTGAATTAGTGATTTCAACCCCTCCCACTATCGCAACCCGTAAGGGGTTAGCTTCAAAATAAATGTCATTTTCGCAATCAACGTCCCAAAAAACCTAAATAACGACACCAATATAGACTTTTTTGGTATCATCCCCCACCCCTATCTCACCCCTAGAGGGTTGGCTTAGAATAAATGGCATTTTCATACTCAACATCCCAAAAAACCTAAATAACGACACCAATATCGATTTTATGGTTTCAACCCGCATTTCACACCCCAGGGGGCTGTTTTTCGAAAAATCTCAACTCACCCTTATCTCATTCTCTAACCCCAAGGGATTAGCTTCAAAACAAATGGCATTTTCGTAATCAACGTCCCAAAAAACCTAAATAATGACACCAATATTGACTTTTTTGGTATCAACCCCCACCCCTATCTCAACCCTAGAGGGTTAACTTAAAATAAATGTCATATTCATAATCAACATCCCATAAAATCTAAATAACGACACCATTATCCATTATATGGTTTTAACCCCCATTTCACACCCCAGGGGGTTGTCCAATATAGACTTTTTTGGTAGCAACCCCCACCCCTATCTCAACCCTAGAGGGTTAACTTAAAATAAATGTCATTTTCATAATCAACATCCCATAAAACCTAAATAACGACACCAATATCGATTTTATGGTTTTAACCCCCATTTCACAACCCAGGGGGTTGTTTTACGAAAAATCAAAAAACACGTATTAGCTTATTTGTTCCTAGGAGTACTCTTGCGAAGTTTCGAGTCGAAAATAGTCGAAATGTCCAAGTTATACTGTTTCTTCATACAAACTTCCCACCCCTGTTTCACCCCCTTAAAGGGTGAATTTTGAAAAATCCTTTCTTAGTGCTCCCCTAGACCTCGTAAGGAACCTACGTGCCAAATTTGGAAACTCTAGACCCAGCGGTTTGGCCTGTGCGTTGATATGTCAGTCAGTCAGTCAGTCAGTCAGTCAGTTTCTTCCTTTATATATTTAGAAGATAATATAATTGTAACCCAAACTTATTTAAAAGAGCAACGCTTGAGTTTCTTGCTCGTTCTTCACTGGGGAATCAGCTTTGTGAATGAGCAATAATGTCAATATTAAGATAAAAAATGTGACGTTTTCAAGTGATAATCTTTAACCTACGAAATAAATATTTTTTGACTTTGACTTTGTATAGACTCGGGAAGGGCGTTCCATAAACGAATTGCCTGCAGAGTATAACATAACATGTATTTGTTTAAAATGTATCGATGTCATCATGTGAAGTGAATAAATAATTACCTGGTCAGTTGTCTCAGCCCGTAATCCCACTGCAGGTATATAGGCCTCGTATAAAGACTGGTTTAAAAACTGGTTTCGCGTTTGACCACAATCTCACCTGATGGAAATCACGCGCACCCAGTAAACGCCTATTCACTCTAGACTTGAAGATCCCAAGGTTGTAAGTGTCGGGAAAAACCGACGCGGGCAGTGAGTTCCATACCTTAGCAGTCCGCATTATAAATGATGAAGCAAAGAGCTTAGTGCGGATGTTCGGTATGTTGACAACATATGGATAGAAACCCCCCCCCCGCGCCTGGTTGTTCGTAGTATGTGCCCGCCTGGTAGTATGTGCCATAGTCAACCACGCTGGTCCAATGCGGGTTGGGCATGTAGCCTTTAGATTTTCATTTCTCTGGCATGCGGGTTTGCTCATGATGTTTCGATTTCGATTCAAAATGATAATTTTATTATGCAAATACAACTAGAGTTGCTAAATACCCACATAAATATTGGACATGCATTGGACAAGCTACGTTATTAAACGATACTGTTTTGATATTATAACAAAATGATGACGCCAAGTAAAAGAAAATATACCCTTCGATAGCTAGAAAGACGCCATCGGTTCTGAAGATGAATTTTCGTGGTAAACAAGAAAATGGGGAAGGTACTTACTGCCCACAATGCAGCGAACGCCTTCCAGGGCCCTGGGCTTCTTGAAGATGAGGATATGATCACTATTGGATTTTTTACACTTTTATTTGCACATTATTTGCGAACGAAACGGCTAATTAATTATGAAACATAATATTTTTAGTTCAATGTAGTTTTAAGAAACAAAATATATATTTTTAGATAGACGATCTAAATATTGCTTAAAAAAGTTTTCAATAAATTTTATTCATATAATTAAGTATTTTTTTCTTTCTAAATAATGTTAATAGTAGTACCATGGGTAAAAATATTTATCTTGGTACTACTATTCCAGTAGATCCAGTACCAATACAATTTTATATTTTTATAATGATGGTCCGATTGATAAATAAATAATAAACAAATATTTCGGACACTTACACCAATCATCTAGTCCCAAACTAAGCAAAACTTGTGCTATGGATACTAGATAACGGATCAACATACATAAACATCCATGGCTCGGTAACAAATGTTCGTATTCATCACACAAACATTTACCCCTCGCGGGATTCGAACCCGCAACCATTGGTTTCGCTGACAGGGTCACTATCCACTACACCAACCGGTCGTCATTGATAGAACCACAGGCAAAAACAATTACCCATGGATCGATCAGTAGAGCTCGGCGATCGGACCACGGGCAATAAACGGTTTAAGACCAGTCTGATAAATCCACATAAGTCATAAAATTCAAAAACTCATTGGTACATGACCTGTCTGGAAATCGAACCTTGACCTACCAAATTGGGAGACCGCGTCTTTACCGCTGACCGCCGCTTGATCAGTATCCAGAATACCGGCCAACCCAGCCCGCCTCGCCATCGCCATCGCCCGTTGAACGCGGGACAGCTCTCCATAAACGCAAGTTTTAAATCTGTTACCAACTTACTCTCGTAAAGGCACATCATAAATCTCATTAAACTCATCCTTAACTATGTCGTAGTTGGGGTGGAAGATATTACAGGATAACGAGATTATTCCTTTGAGTGGATTGAGAGTTCCGAAATTACGCTGTTGAAGTTGGTTAATTAGATTATTTTGTCATCAGCATCTAAGTTCAGGTCTAGTTTACATGTAGTTACTACGAAATTAGCATGATACTTTTATTTAAATTTTATTTAAAAGAAAACTAATACGAAACTTATGCCAATTAAGGAATACAAACATACATTGAACAAACATAGGACAGAAATTACAATACACAAAAGGCGAGCTTATCTCTGTAAGAGATTTCTTCCAGCAAACCCTCGGAAGGAAAAATGAAATTAAAGTTTTTTATTGCAGACAAAGAGCGATACTTAAAATATAGAACAATACATTAACAAAACATCACTATATACACAATTGACAAAAGATAAAAGATTTTTATTATATTACTGACAATGGTTACCCTTAAAATTTAATGGGTAATGTTTTAATTAAATTACAATAAAATTGGTACTATTACATTTTCAATTAATAATATTATTATATAAATATCAATAAAAACAAATCAAATCCTCAGTGATATACGAGTCGTTATGTTAATATGTCTAAATTACATAGTATTAAAAAATAAATAAAATAAAAATAGTTAATTTCAGGATTAGACCCATATTTTGGTTAGTAACTTAAAAATAAATAAATAGGAGTAAGTTAGTATCTTAAATCTATAATAACTGTGAACAGAAGGGACCATACGACTGCTGCGGCACAATCAGCACTATTTGGATGTGTGCAAGCGTATCCAGTGCATTGAAAGTGAAATAAGCAAAATGAAAATGTCAAAATTATAGATCTATAAATATCAAAGCAATAACAAAAGATGACATAGATGCGTAATGGTTGATTTCATCATTATCAACAGCGTCCACGTCCCCACTCTTGGAGCATTGCGTCCTGTCACTACGGGAGGGTATGGGCCACACGAGCCCAGCAGCCATACCAAGTAAAAATTTTGCGTTCGATCCGTTATACGCCTCGATGCCGGTGGAAATGCTGACGTGACGTCACCTCTAGGATGGTTCAGCCAAGTACCAACTAGCTGCACTCGATTCTGAGAAACGATGTGCCCATGAGACTCATAGGTGATAATTCGATGTCTGCTAAATTGCAGAGCCTTGAACACCGTCGCAAAGTCGCCTGTCTATCAGTTTTTACAGGATTCATTTCGGGGAGTGTGCGTTGGAATTACATAATCTTATTCCACCGTCACAATTCCATCTTCGGACCACTAGGTGTGGGGAGGGATTCCACCCGTATATAGTTAATATACCGAACATTCGCACTAAGAAGTTCGATTCTTCATTCATCATCCGAACAGCCAAGGCATGGAACTCCCCTCCGGCGTCAGTCTTTCCTGAATCCTACAACCTTGGGATCTTCAAGAGCAGAGTGAATAGGCATTTACTGGGATCGCGTGCTTCATCTTCAACCACATCGTCACTTTCCATCGATATTATTCCATCCATATAAAAATCCAGTCTATCATAAAAAAAAATGTGATCCATTTCCTGCACCTCTGCATTCTTCACCATTCATGTCGCACTTGTGATGTTGATTACACAGTATATTTTCACTTGGCATTTCACGTAAGTATAAACACTGCTATAGAATAGGGCTACCAACGGTATTTTAATACTCGCTAAACGCCAAGTTCAAGTGAAGGCCGACTAATCGGCTCACCGTGACTGGCGCTTAACTAAGTTACACCCGTAACACTAATCTCGTTATGTCCTCGTAACTCTTCCTATAAGATTGAAGTACCTCACTTAGCTCCGGGCAACTGAATAAACATAAGTAATTGACTACTCTGAGAGCGGTAAAAGCTGTTGCAAAACTAAGTTTTTTTTATTATTAATAACGGGTTGGTATTTGACCTCAATCACATCTGATGTTAAGTGAAGATGAGGTCGAAGGTGGAAGCGTACTGACCCGGAAACCCCATTACATTTATTATTACATACAAATTATATTATACAAATTAACCGCATCCGTGGCTCAATGTAAACAACATTGGGTTTACGATTCGGAGGTCGCGGGTTCGATCCCCAGCGGGGTACATGTTTAAGTACTCGGTTTGGTTGGTGGTAGGGCATTTTAAATGTCCGCCTGGCTAGCTACCATCATCGTATCTAAATCTGCCGCCAAGCAGCAATGTTGATAGCATTGCTGTGTTCCGGTTGTCAGAGATAAGATAGCCAGTCCCCCAAATGTGTTGGGGTTTCCGGGTCAGTACGCTTCCACATTCGACCTCATCTTCACTTAACGTCAGGTGTGATTGAGGTCCAGTACCAACCCGTTGTGCATTAAAAAAAATCCCGTGGTGCAACACGTTTTAGATTTTTTCAAAAACCTTTGTAATTACAGTCAGAAAATATGTATAAAGGTAAGCTAATCTCTCAAGAAATGACTGTGAGGCTATCGGGCTACGTCTTACCTACACGAGCTTCTATTTGTACCGACTATCGCAACGAAACCAACGACTCGGAATCGTTCAGTCACGTACTGAAAAAACTTCAATTGGAAAATGAATAAATTGTTCAATTATGGAGTTATTAACGTGACATTTGAATTCAATATTTTTGACAGTTATAACGTCATGTAATTTTAGTCAAATTGATTAATATTATTATTGTTATCATCTCATGAATGCGACAGTTTCATGACACTGTTTGGGTGTGATTTTCATTCATTAATGTTAGTGATTCCTGTTAAGTAAGTGTTTTATTATGTCCAAATAAGGTGATGTTTCCGGATCTGTAGGCTTCTACCTTCGGCCTCATCTTCACTTACCATCAGTTGTGTTTGAGGTCAAGTGCTAACTCGCTGAGCATTAAAAAAAGAATTTTAAAAATAATCGCTTTTATTTTGTAGTGATAAAATTTCACTGGAATATATATGGGATCAGGGCATGAAGATCATCTCTGACCACCCCGTTTGGGATAAAGATTGTAACGTTATGTACGTATGTTGAAGCTTACCATAATGTACAGATAAATATATGATACGACATTGTAACAGTGAGATAAAATAAATCTAAATCTATCGAAATGTATGGGTATTGCTGCTCGATTCCGATGCAAGGAGCAACAGTGACAGACTATAGTTTGCTAGAACGATCTGTGTTAACTCATAATAGATCCGCTGAGCGTAGCGATAATTCACAGACATAAGCTGCAAATAACTTTGCGCTCGTGTGAAACAAACAACTTTTCTCTACTCGCGAGCAGAATATTACTTAAATGTAAGAAAACTATGAAACTTGTTTGACAACTCTATTGGTGTCAAATTATTGTCTTCGCTGGATTCATAAACACCAAAGCAAAACAAGTACATACAAGCCACACTTCCTCTTATAAATGTGAGAAATGTCATTATTCCCGTCTAAGCCATAAATCCTCGGACATTTTAGTGTTAAATTGAAACATCCTCAATAGAGGAAAGAGGTTTTCCCATTACCAGCTCCACACACTTTTAGCAGCAATATAATCCGCTTATACACTGAACTCTTTCAAACTTACCTAGTTTCCGAGACCGTATTAGATATAGTTATTGGATGAAATATAAATTACTTAACCACGCGACGTCTTATTTAAAAAAATCGTATTTTATGAATACAGCATTTTCACCATTCATACCATTTATAACGATAAGTTGTAACGATAAAACTATGAAATCACCTAAATACACAAAAAAAAAATTTAAAGTCATCCCTGTTTAAAGAAATAGGTAAGTATTTTAACTGTTGCATCCCAATATATATATGACAGTAAATATATGCCTATTTCGTAAACGTTCTGATAATCATAATTTGAATACTAGAAACAAAAATGAAATTGAAATTCCACAATTTAGACTTAGCAAGTTTAGCACATCTTTTGTGGGACACGGCATACGCTTTTACAATTACCAGAACATGTATTGAGTTTAACAGAGCAGAAATTTAAACGTCACATTAAAGAAACTTTGTGTAAAAAGGGTTATTACAGGATAGATGATTATTTAGGCGATAAGGAGGTCTGGTGTTAGCTGAATTTCAAAGTCTTACGCTTATGTTAATTGCTTTTGTTTTGTAACATGTAATATCTAACTAATATTATAAATGCGAATGCTTGGATGTTTGTTTGTTTGTTTATTATTATTTATTTTTTTTATATGAGAGGGCGGCAAACGAGCATGCGGGCCACCTGATGGAAAGCAATCACCGCAGCCCATGGACACCAAAAGGGTCACAGATGCGTTGCCGGCCTTTGAGGAAGGTGTAGGCTCGTTTCTTGAAGGTTCCAATGTCGTTTTATTCGTCGTTATTATTAGTCGTCGTCGTTATTAGTTTGTTTGTTGCTCAATCACGGCTAAACGGATGAACGGATTTGAATGATATTTGATATATAGGTAGAACATAGATTGATTGAGACATAGGCTATTTTTTATCCCAATAAAGTGAGTAATTCCCGCGGGATAAACTAATTTATTCCACGCAGGTGAAGCCGCGAGCGGAAAGCTAGTAAATTATAATTATAACGATGGAAACCAATTTAAAAGATGTGTTGTTACGGAGTTTCTTGTCGCTTCTTCTCCCTAACCATAATACCTTGTGAAGCGATGTAGTTTAAAAAAATAACATGTTGACTTTCAATGAGTGATATTTTTGTATCCTAAATCAATCAGGTGAGATTGTGATCACACTCCAGTTAATCATTAAAAAAATATGGCTAATAACCTGTCCCCTCATTTAGTCCTTAATATATAGAAAACACTCAAATCGGACCGGGATATATCCGGACAAAGACTGTGGAGGCACGCACACGCATGCAGCACGCACGCAAACAGGATTCATCTCTCAAATTGTTGACTGAAATGTGAAATGAAGTTCATTACCATTAAAGTAAGACAATAAGAGGCGGGCAGATTGTAATATTACAGACAGACCAACTCTTAGACTTAGTAGCGACGAAACAACCAATTTACAGTCTTACCACCTACCCTCATTCTTTCTATTTCCCCTTCGCCCGTCCACAGTCAAATTTAGCAAGGGTTCACTAATGACGTCACAAAACAGTAAATTTTTACGCGGCCTCACGGTTTATCGTCGCTCCACCTAAGGGGTGAGATAAGTGTGCACTCATCGAGGGGGAGGTTACACCGGCATGGAGACAGACGATTATCTAGTCGGCACAGGTTTAATAAACAAAGATGGCGGCAGGCCAAGGGAGTTAAAAATGAAAGCCTTTTTGCAAATTGACTCGCCGACAAGAAAAACAGGGTCCGCTTTGTACACAGCATTTGTACAAGTCAAAAATTATACATGTCGCAGATAGCGATAAATTTGCGATAGAATTCATTATTCAAACGGTCAACTGACTATCATAATACGCGGTTAATGGGAAGTAAACTTGGTGGCGCTGGTATCGCCGGAAACGGTGCGGTGACGACGTAACAGTTATATTAGGTCTTCACATCGAAAATGGGACACACTTTGCTACCAGCCATCGAAGGAGTCGGACCACCACTGGGCACCAGCGACCGTGAGGGACTCTTGATTACCTACTACCATCGACGCTTGAAGAATCCGGTGAGTCGATACTGAATAAGACTTTGATTATGGAATTTGAGCAAGGAGGAACTATAGACAAGGTACGGCTGAGTTCCACAGAGTGCACGCGGGGGCCAAGTTGTATGGCACGAGGGGCGTGCAAATGTTTTCTCTTCAACAGAAAGCATCTCAGGTTCCGTGATTATAATCGAATGTGAATACGTTGTGGATTTGCCTATAGTAGTTTGCAATAATATCGCCTTTGCTCGAGCCACCCTTTACCACGCGACCCTTTATCGCTAGCAACGCCCACCACCCCCTCACCCATCTACGACATACAGGTAAACTATTGATACATACCTTGATCTAACTTCCTCTTCTTCAATTTCTTGAAGGTCAGTCTTATCGGTGGAGTAATGAACAAGTCTCTCTGCTTACCGCCCTTGATTTAACCTCTTGATACGACACGACATTCACCTTTTCTTTCGCTTGGTTAAATAATTGCGCCTAGGTCTTCCCCTTCCTCCCTTTCCTGGAGAGGTCTACATCTTTCCCTCGATTATGTTCTTCAACAAAATGTCGTGTCGTATCAATTGATATATCGATCTCTCTAGAAGAGGGTAAACGCGGGCCCAGTGCGAATTGACGGATCTGTGTCAGTCCAGTGGACACTGTCGTGTTTTCAAGCCAGGCCACTGACTAAAAGCCTAGCGCAAATAACAGCTTTTAATCTGTCCAACATAGTCACAAAAAAGTATGCAAATAGTATGGTTTCGGCATGTTAGAAGAAAAAACATCTACAGCCTTACACGTTTGAACGGGGCGATGGGCTCACCCACTGTCATATGTGCTTTTCTGTATTTCGAAGGTGAACCGCGAATGTCGTTTCAAGCATTGAACTTTTAATGTATGGAACACCCAATCGCGCAGGGCTGGGATATGTCTGACCACCCAATTTGGGATAAAGGTCGTGAAGTTTATTTATTTATTTAGGCTCACCAACAGAGTACATCTTACAAAATCATTTAAACTAAAATTATCTGGTATGTACTCCAATTACAGACGAGCACAACACTCAAATGCATGTAGTACGATAACACTATGAAATTGTAGCCATAGAATTTTAAACTATAAAAAGAATTTTGAAAGTATCTTAAATAAGTTTGGGTAAGTTAAATAAAATATTTAAAAATTTCACTACTAACTACTTCTAACTAAGTGTGTGTAAAGGTGATAGGTACATTTACACTGAATACTAAAATAAAATAACAATAACAAAAAGTAGATACAGTAGGTGAAATCAATTGTCATCAAATCATGTGAAAGTTCGGATGTTTGTTTGTATGTCAAAAAAAATATAGCATCATTTAGGAAAAATAGTGATAAACATGATGTCAATACAAGAAATAAAGATAAACTTGCAGGTCACATAAGTCGCCTCCACAAAGTCAGTAATTCATTCAAAGGGTTATGTATACGCTTTTTCAATAAAGTTCCCGTTGATATACAAAATCTTCCTTTCAATAAATTTAAAGATACTATAAAACAGAAACTTATTAAGAAAGCATATTATAAAATATCAGATTATTTAGATGATAAACAATCATGGACATAACCAGTCCGTTCGCATAACCAGGCTATTTCACAATTAATAATGAAATATTATAATATTAAAATAATAATTTTGTTTACCTTTTTTTAAAAGAGCGACCTCTCGAGTTCCTTGCTTGTTCTTCTCAGGGGAAAATTGCCTTTTGAACAAGCAGTAGCTTTAAAAATGTAAAATCTGACTATTTTAAGTGTACCCTGTGTACCTACAAAATAAAGCATTTTTTAATTTTGATTTGATCTGTTGCTCAATCATGGCGAAACAGATGAACGGATTTGGATGAATTTTGGTGCATAGGTAGCACATACCCTGGATTGAAAAATAATATATTTTTTATTCCGATAAAGTGAGTAGTTCCCGCGGGATAAACAAATTTTCGCGATAAAGTTACTCCACGCAGGCGAAACCGCGGGCGGATAGCTAGTGTTATATAAGATTATAAAACAATGTGAAAAATAATGACTAACATTATAAGACTAACAAATAAATGATCTGAACCACTTTGAGAACTTGCCACTGGAATGAAAGTAGATAAGGATAAGCCGAAGAACTTCCAGACAAAAACTTAATTTTGTCTTAATAATGTTAAAATGTTTCGTATTTCCTTTTAACAAATTGTTCAAAACGTACTACATCTAATGAAAACCAAATAACTTGTTCGTGAAAAATTGAACATTAAGTCACAAGTGAATTCATAAACTTTTAACGAAGACTTACCTTCTTTCCTTTGTAATTTGTTTAGCGAAATGGAGAGTTTAAAGGTTTTCTTATAATAATAATTGAATTACAAAAAATTGGCAACACAACCAACTTCCTCCGGAGTGCATCATCAGACATTAACCAAATATCTATATCGGCCAACCCTGGTGTTAAACTATATCGGACCACTTTAGTAATAAACTATATCGGACCACCCTGGTGATAAACTATATCGGACCACCTTAGTAATAAACTATATCGGACCAGCCTGGTGATAAAATATATCGGACCACTTTAGTAATAAACTATATCGGACCACCCTGGTGATAAACTATGTATATCGGACCAGCCTGGTAATAGACCCTATCAAGCAATAAACAATCATCAAAATAACGAAAATATGGGTCAACAAACATCAAAGTAACCTAACCACCTTGGAATCATGTCCTATTAAATAAAAAAACAAAAATTTGGACTTACACAATGTCTTTTGGAATACGCTGACCAATATATCAAAAGGTCGCGGGATCGAATCCCGCTAATGCATATGTTTGTATGAAGAATACGCGAGTTAAGGATGTTTTCATTAAAATGTACATATTTTCAAAATAAAAAATATTCCTGTATATAAGTATATCAATCATTTGGTATCCATAATACAAGCTTAGTTACTAAGTATGGAACTAGATGGCGCTGTCTGTAATGTCCATTATTTATTTATTTTATATCATAATAAAACACACACAATAATGTCGGATCGAGGCTAATATTGGTGTCGATTCGGATGTACACCAACTAAACTAAAACCTGTTTTAAAGTAGTACTGTATCTTTCACCATGGAACAGTACGATGCGACGACAGCACACTCCAAAACTGGTTTTAGTTTAGTTGGTGTACATCCGAATCGAAACCAATGGACCTACTATATTTTGTACTACGGAATCCTATCCTTTGATGCAACTCACCCTTGACTAGTTTCTTCCAACACATAAACATGATTACAAATTAAAATACTCGTTCCAAAAAAAAAAACTCTACTGCTTCTCAACTCGTGAAAGGCATTTCACGAAAAATCTGCTTTAATATTAATAAAAGCGGCGTAAAGTAAATTAATGGGAGTACTTCGGTGGATTAAATCCCTCGAGAGGACCGAAATAGCCGGCAGAGTGTGGTGATTAAATAAATAACATGAACGCCGAAGTATATAGGAAGTTTGGTGGTACACTCCACGAAGTAATTGGCTGGACAGATGAAAGTTTAGCGGAGTTATTTCTGTTTACTCTCACGTTTGCCGTGGTCACTTTGAGTCTTGGAATGAGCGACGTTCAACATAGCTTTTCATTTTTGTTGGTTTTTCTTTCTTTTTTTTTATTGGAGGTTTTATCGCTTTTTCAATGATGTGTACCTTCGTGACAGATAGCAAACCGCAGAGTACTTATTACATAGGAAGCTATAAACCTTATTACTTACCTAAAAAATATTTTCTATCTGTTCGAACACTTGATATAATGTCCTGGCTTGATCTATTCATATTGGTACCTATATGGTATTTTTAACCCTCGACGGGAGATACAAGTTTGACGCCGTTGTGTGTGTGCGTTGTTTTAAGTACTATCCGAGGACATGTGAATACACAAGGCACACCCGAGGACCTTTTCAATACGAGGACATTTTGATGGGTTCTCGAATTGACTTGACTGTGGGGGTGGGAGGTGAGAGAGTGTGTGAGAGTGTCCAGTGTTTGTACGGACCTTCTTTCCTGAATCCTGCAACCTTGGGATCTTCAAGAGCAGGGTGAATAGGCGTCTACTGAGATCGCGTGCTTCATCTTCGGCCATATCGTCACTTCCCATCAGGTGAGATTGTGGTCAAACGCGTATCCAGTTAACAATAAAAAAAAACGTATGTCAGTAATGCGTGATCCGATTAGAGAGCACTGTTTCGAAGATATTAGCTTTTAACCCAGTTTTTTGGTGCTTTTCTATGTTATCATAGTCTTTGAAGGGTTTTAATTTTTTTAATATCAATATGTTAAGATAGTTAGCTTTTCGAAGGTTTTAACAGGATATTTTTATCTAGTTCGGAATTTAGCGCAGTGGTATAGGCCTCTCTCTGTACTGCAGCATAATGCCGAGTTGGAGCCCTTTCAGTGCATGGTAGTTCCAGCCCTTCGCTAAGTAAATCTTGCTTGGTGTACTATCAGTGAATGTGATGTTTTTATTTATTTATTTTGTGTGTAATTTACTTAGTGTTATTTGTTTGTGTGCTTCTATTTCGGTTGTATGTACTGAGCAGTGAATACATGTTTTATCTATCTAATATACATGTGTTTTTATTGACTTTTCAAGGAAAACGAGACAATCGAAAACACAAAAGACGGACGCAAAACTTCAAACTTCAAGTATTTATTACAACTCTTACGTTTAGAGCAATTAACTCTAGACAATATTTGCACACCACACAGTGGTAGAATTTGCGGAGACAATTATAGCTTTAAGAACTTCATGTACCAAATTCCGTAGCAAATAAACATTTCATTTCATTTAGACCTCATCTGCACTTAACATCAGGTGTGATTCAGGTCATGTGCGAAACCGTCGTGCATAAAAAAATTGGTCTATTTTAATGCATATAAAATATAACTGACGCATTGAATACATTACCCTCCTTTTAGCATCGCCGTAGACGGGTAATAAGTCGGGAATTTGTTGTTTTAGACGGATACTGTATACTGCCGTGTTGTATCAGGTAGTCAAAGAAAAGGCGAAATGTAGAGAAGAAAGGACTCCCACCGACAAGAGCATAGCTCTTAAATTGAAGAAACATGATACTGCTTTTTTGAAATTAAAAAACTGAGGAAAAGTGCTCTTTTCATGACTCAATTCAAAGTGTAATGTGACACTTAACTTTATATGGGTAAAGTGAAGCGCCCACCCATTGCGTTTTAAAATATAACCGCGGGTAAAAAATACCCTTCCTTATTTCTTAGGGTCTTTAAAAGCCAAGCTCATTTGCAGCGTCGCCATACTGCTGCTGTCATAAAATTAACATACGTATATAATCTATTCTTCCATCTATACATTGTATGTAACATGGGTACTAGCACTTCTAAGGTCCTGAAACATTTCATATTGAGAGGTTAATTTGGTATATTAAATAAATAAATATCCTTAGACATACACACGGCGCCATCTAGTTCCACAGTAAGCAACTATAGGCTTGTGTTGTGGATACCAGATGGTTGATATACTACATAAATACATTTTTTTTTTTGGAAATAAATACTTATTATAAATGAAAACATCCATAACTCGGGTACACATGTCCGTATTCATCACACAAACATGTGCTCCTAGCGGGATTCGAACCCTCACCCTTTTGTTATAGTGGTCAGAGTTGCTAACCACTACACGAAACAGGTCGTAACCAATAAATAAAATTTACAAATAACCGAATCTATAAAGGTAAATTGAACATGTCTTGAGTTCCGGTTAATTCAGAGCTACATTTCAAAGTTTCTCCACTTAAATAACCTAGAATACAGACAGCAGCTCTATCCACCAATCAGAGAACTCGTGATAATGGAATAACAACAGAGACGGGATGGGGAGCCTTTGTTTGCGATAGCTCCATTCAGTTTCTAATCAGCTAAGTAAACTGCACTCTCCAAGTTGGATTACAGTTAAACCGGTGAAGATGAGCACATTCGAAGATCGAGGGTAAGATGCTGTTACGATAAATAGTTTCTAATCAAAGTGATAAATATTTCCTTAATATCAAAATCAAAAATATTTTATTCAATGTAGGATACAAAAATATCACTTATTGAAAGTCAACATGTTATTATTTTTTTTAAAACTACATCGCTTCACAAGGTGTTATGGTTAGGGAGAAGAAGCGACAAGAAACTCCGCAACAACACATCTTTTCATTTGGTTTCCATCTTTACAATAATATTACATTTTATAATACATATTACAAAACAAAAGCAATTAACATAACGACCAGCTAACACCAGACCTTCTTATCGCCTAAATAATCATCTATCCTGTAATAACCCTTCTTACACAGAGTTTCTTTAATGTGACGTTTAAATTTCTGCTCTGTTAAACTCAATACATGTTCTGGTATTTTATTGTAAAAGCGTATGCTGTGTCCCACAAAGGATGTGCTAACCTTGCTAAGTCTAAATTGTGGAATTTCAATTTTCTTTTTGTTTCTAGTTTTCAAATTATGATTATCAGAATGTTTACGAAATAGGCATATATTTTTGCGTACATACATTACACTGTCATATATATATTGGGATGCTACAGTTAAAGTACTTATTTATTTAAACAGATCTCTTAGAGAGTATCTTTCGGTCCGCGGCTTCGAGAAATAACTTTATCGCGGTAATTTTATGATCCCGCAGGAATTATTCACTTTATCGGGATATTTATTTATCTATTTTATTTGTGTGAAAACCAACAGCTGTTTTACAAATTATCAACTTAAACTAAAAAAGTGAAAGCCAATTAGAGGTTTCCACTGATAGAACCTACTCAAACTTAATTAGAAATAAAAAACTGTACATAGCAATCAGAGAACGGTTGGAAAAATTAATCCAATTATAAACAATCTATAGATAGGATATCCTTGTATCGCCAATCCAAAAAACAACCTGGTCACAGCAGTATTAGGTTACTTTTTGCCCAAAAAAACGTCTACTTAATGTGTTCCTTGCCGATGTAACGCTAGTACAAAACAGGTCCAAATCAAACTCGTTGCTAAGTAAATTAAAATTCTTACTCGCTCGCTGCACAAACGCATCCTGCCTTTAGTTGGTGGAGCACGATGGGAGATCCAAAATATCCTATGTCTTAATCCAGGGTATTTTTTACCTATACACAAAATTTCATGCAAATCGGTTCATACGTTTCGCCGTGATTGTACAACAAACAAACATCCAAACTTTCGCATTTATCACATTAGTTAGATTGAATTGTACTTGCAACATTTGGATGAATATTGGTATATAGGTAGGGCAACCGTTTAACCGCCTCCTTGGTTCAATGTAAAACAACATAGGGTTTACGAATCGGAGGTAGCGAGTTCGATTTCCAGCGGGGTACATGTTTAGTACTCGGTTTGGTTGGTGGTTGGGCATTTTAAATGCCCGTCTGGTTAGCTACCACCACCTTATCTAAGTCTGCCGCCAAACAGCAATGTTAAAGGCATTGTTTAAAATTTGTTATGTTCCGGTTGTCAGAGGTAAGATAGCCAATCCCCCAAATAAGACGGGGTTTCCAGGTCAGTACGCTTGTACGTGCTAACCCGTTGTGCATATAAAAAACGACAACCAAATAATCAAACCTGTGTTAAAAGCTAAATATCTTCGAAACGGCTAAATCGATTTCCATCACACAAGAGAAGCGAAGAAGCTTTCAAAAGTAAAAAATCTTTCTCAAATCGGTTCTCTTTTCGGCACTACCTTCATCTATCTATCTTAGATAGATGAAGCGTTTATTTGCATATTACAGAAACGCATACAAAAATATTCGACCGCAACAATAAATCTGCTTGGTGTTATTCTTACAAAATGTAGCCTTATTTCACAGTCATCATCATCAGCTCGTAAACATCCCACTGAGGGATATAGAGGCCTTCCCTCGTATAATGAGGGAGTATGGGCCATAGTCCACCACGCTGGCCCAATGCGGGTTGGGGACTTCACTTGCTCCTTTGAATTTTTATTTCTTAGGCATGCAGGTTTCCTCGCGATGTTTAACAGCAGTCGGATAAATGCGCATAAGTAATTAAATTAAATTAAAAAACTCATTGGTACATGGTCTGCCTGGGAATCGAGCCACCGACGCTCTTCACAGTAATAAAAATAAAAACAAAAATTAAGCAGAACTGTTACAATTTATAATAGAGTTGTATGTGTATCTGTACCACAAATAAAGCCACATACAAACTTATACCCGGTCTTTTTCCGTCGGATGTAAAAAAAAGTCAACGCGACCGTAACACACCTCACAAAGAAAATTGCTACCTACAATGTCTCAATTTCACCAACGACGATAATAATAAATCACGAAATATTCAAAAGCGGGACATAAAACTTGATAAATGGATGCTGCCATTGTCGAAAAACCAATTGACAAGGGATTCCTAAAAAATAACCACAGTAAAACGACCCGCGACACGTTACCTTACTCTTGTGTCCACGTAGAGCTGGAAGCAAGACGGTGTCTAAATAGGGTGGTCGAAACAAAACGATAAGCTGAATGGGCGCGGTTTCTTTTGCCGAGTTCGAAGGAAATGTGTGGGCAACTCGTTTTCTCGAATATTAAAAATTCATGCTCTGGGAACAAGGATGTTTAGAAGAGGTTTCACTTTTAATCCGTTTACAAATCAAATACATGCTACGACTAAATCGCAGATTAAAAAGAAGCGAAGAAAATAGACATCATGTATTAAGATGAAATTGTCGTTTTTACAACTGGCCACTTTGAACATGACAACTTTTTATTTGCTTACAAATTCCAAATTCAAACATTTTTCTATAAATCCGTGTATGTATTTATAAATCAGTCGCCAATGCTTAGATTTTCATTGAATTTTGGCGGGAACTAAGCGAATGTTGCATTTATGTTTTTATTTCTTGAAATTTGAGCATTCTGAGTTTTGAAGGTTAATAATGGCAGAATATTGAGCGGCAAATTTTGTACAAGTGATGGTGTACAAGTGAAGAGAAGTGTAAATTAAAGTGCGTAACAAAGCCATAATTATTACAAAAAAAAAAGAAATTCCACATTCACATATTTTTCCATAAATCCGTCTATTTATTTTTAAATCAGTCGCCTTATTTATTGCTTAAATTTTGAAAATTCGCTTTTTATTTAATAGGAGTCACCATTACGGACAACGGTTTTTACGCTGCAAAAGCTGAACCTGGATACTCTCCGTCAACTACCCAATACTTGTCAGACCTTTGCCAACTGATTACCAATGGCGTCGAAATATGGGCGCCTTTTTAAAATGGGAAAATTTTTAAACAGTCTGTGGAATGCCTTTATAGAATTTGTCAACTTCCGCCCTTAAGGTTTTAACAGAAAAGGCATCAATCAATTATATACCTACCATTAAAATATCAAAACTGTGGAGATAGTACTTATAGACAATAATACAGAATGTTTAAAAAAGCACTAGGGAACTATTCACTTGTTCCTTGCAGATAACCAAATTTGACTAACGGTATTCTACTAGGAAAAATAATTCCTTCTAGTTAACTCGGTTATCAAATGGAATTATTTTTGTCCTCGTAGAAAACCGTTATTTTAATTGGTTTTCTACGACGAATACAGTTTTCTTCCCACCTAACTCGGTTATCTTTAACGGGTGATTCAGAATGGAGACGAATACACTTTTCTTCCCAGCTAACTCGGTTATCTTTAACGGGTGATTCAAAATGGACGAGTATACAGGACAAATATTTGAAAAACCCGTTGGCATCGTAAAATCTTAACTGGGTAAAAATTTTCTTTTTATGTTATTTTTATTCATTAATCGTTTTAATTAAAATTCCATCATCACGTAGTTCAAATATGCAAGGTTCCATTATTAGATATTTCTTTTCCTAAGATTAAATTTTCCTGTATATTAGACTTGAGGAATTTTTATTCATAACTTATTTTACTTAAAATTGCGTCACCATATACGAGTATGTTGAAATATGCAACTTTTCATTTTTGTTTTTTTTTTAAGAATTTATAACAGATTTATTTAAATATTTTCCTGTGTACTTACTAGACTAGATTCTGAATTACCTCATAACATTTCCCTGGTACTGAAAACACTCAGTAACTATTTTTTATATGACAATTATACAGAGTGTGCAAAGTTTCAGCTCAATTGATCACTGGGAAGTGGGTCAAATTTAACTCGTTAGATTTATTAACGGACACGGACACGGACGGACGTTTTATCTGTCACAGATAAAACTAAATAAAAAGCTAAACAATCTGTTAAATTTTTCTAAACAAAACGGCCATTTCATATGTAGGTAAGCTAATAACGTAACTTAGATAAAACAAGCTGAAAATATTCCAAACACAATGCGACTCTATCCCCAACACGCGGTGTCAAAAGTACAAACACGAGGAAAAGCGGTTCCACACAGTGACAGCTGTCACGTTTCAGAGTTGTTGTTATACGTCACAAGATGGCGCGACGCCGGTGACAGTTGGCAGTTCAGCTGGTGATATGTTTGTTTACAAAGGAAATAAATATTTTTGAAGATAGTCCCATAGATAAAGAGCTGGCAAATTAAATTGAAGTATTATGATTAGCATTTATTAATAGTAGCACCAACGTGAGGAACAGGATAAATGCAGGATGGATGAAATCGCGAAAGGTCTCGGGGATTACGTGTGATCCACTGATGCCCCTGAAACGCAAGGGGAAAATTTATTTGACCATCATAAGACCCGCCACCATGTATGGATCTGAGTGTTGGGCAATGACTATTTGAATTGATGAAAGTAGAATGCATGTGGCACAGATGAGTATGATAAGATGAATGTGTCGTGTGATGGATGGATGGATGAACTAGAATGGATAAGATCAGGAATGACCATATCAGAGGAAGTCTCAGTGGCACCAATAGCAGAAATGGTTGGACACATTATGAAGAAGGATGAAAGGTAAATAACGAGACCAGTTCTAAGTATGAATGTGAAGGGATACAGAGGTAGAGGAAGACCGAAGAAGGTGTGGGAAGACTACGTGAGGATATGTGTGTAAAAGGGGTGAGTGCGCAAGAGGGCAGTGGAAGAGGAAAACATGTTCTGTTAACCTCACCTAGAGTGGGATAAGGGCAGAAAGTTGATGAGTTAATAGTAGCACCAACGAATCGTATCTATGAATATCTATAAAAAGAACTTTTAGGCGAAAAATTGGTGCAGTATTGCAATATAAACTTACAGTGCAGAACAGAAAAGTGTCACCAATCGATTATTCCGTAACTAACATCATACATAACTGACATTATTCCAACGTGGCGCTATATATGTACGACAGGATATGCGTTTGACCACAATCTCATCTGATGGAAAGTGGCGATGAGATCGAAGATAAGATGAAGCTCGCGATCTCAGTAAACGCCTTTTCACCCAAGATCCCAAAAGAGTACGCTTCAAAAAAAATATGTAAAAAAAATACCACAACAAAAGTGAACTCATTTCCCCATTTGGAGGCTCGTCTGAAAACCAGTGCTGTGAACGGCTCCAAGTTGAAGTTGGAGACCTTTTCGACTCCACCTTGAGACACCCACAATTAAATCAAGCCGGTAGTACATCAGACCCCTCTAATTTTAGACCTATTTCAATACTACCGACTCTCAGCAAAATCTTTGAAAAAATTATATTAAATCAGATATCGAGTTATTTTTACAGTAACAATCTAATGTCATATAAACAATTCGGTTTTACAAGGGGCCGCTCGACAACCGATGCAGGTGTCGAGCTCTTACAATACATTTTTGAGGCTTGGGAAGATGCGCGGGATGCAATAGGAGTATTTTGCGACTTGTCCAAGGCCTTTGATTGCGTTCATCACGACACTTTAATCAGGAAATTACGTCATTATGGTGTAACCGGCCGAGCTCTCGACCTTCTGAATTCTTATTTGAGTAACCGAGTTCAGAGGGTTGATATCAGTGGTAATACATCGTCAGGGTCGACAGTCTGTATGGGCGTCCCACAAGGCTCCATTCTCGGACCATTTTTGTTTTTGGTTTACATAAATGACTTGCCAAACCTTGTAAACGATAAACATGAAATAGTATTGTTTGCTGACGATACCTCTGTAATGTTTAAAGTAAATAGACTAAAATTAAATTATGACGACGTGAACAATGCTATTTCTCAAATAGTAGAATGGTTTACGGCAAATAATTTGTTACTGAATGAGAAAAAAACTAAATGTGTAAAATTTGTACTGCCTAATGTCAGGGAGGTGCCCACAAATATAATGATAAAAAATGTCACTCTAGACCTTGTTGAGTCCACTGTATTTTTGGGCATTACTTTGGACGCCAAATTACAATGGGGTCCTCATATCCATAAATTGGCGAAGAAGCTCAGCTCTGCAGCGTATGCAGTCAAAAAAATTAGACAAATATCGGACGTAAATACTGCTAGATTAGTATATTTTAGTTATTTCCATAGCCTGATGTCTTACGGTATCTTGCTGTGGGGAAATGCCGCGGATATCAATACAATCTTTGTTTTACAAAAACGAGCCGTTCGCGCAATTTATCAATTGAGACCTGCAGTGTCACTTAGAGATAGATTTAAAGAGTATAATATTCTAACCTTTTCGTCACAGTACATTTTTGAAAATCTAATATATGTCAAAAAAAATATAGCATCATTTAGGAAAAATAGTGATAAACATGATGTCAATACAAGAAATAAAGATAAACTGGCAGGTCACATAAGTCGCCTCCACAAAGTCAGTAATTCATTCAAAGGGTTATGTATACGCTTTTTCAATAAAGTTCCTGTTGATATACAAAATCTTCCTTTCAATAAATTTAAAGATACTATAAAACAGAAACTTATTAAGAAAGCATATTATAAAATATCAGATTATTTAGATGATAAACAATCATGGACATAACCAGCCCGTTCGCATAACCAGGCTATTTCACAATTAATAATGAAATATTATAATATAAAATAATAATTTTGTAATATAAAAACCTTTTTTTAAAAAGAGCGACCTCTCGAGTTTCTTGCTTGTTCTTCTCAGGGGAAAATTGCCTTTTGAACAAGCAGTAGCTTTAAAAATGTAAATTCTGACTATTTTAAGTGTACCCTGTGTACCTACAAAATAAAGCATTTTTTGATTTGATTTGATTTGAAATGGATGGGATAAAATTTTCAATTTGCGGTTGTGTTAATTACCCGACTGTCCAAGAAACGAGGTAAAAAGAGGTAGGTTGAAAGTGTAAGAAAGCAAAAGTTACTACTTTTGCTTTACTTTTGAAAATTTTAACCTCCCCAGAGACTATGATTATATCGTTAGAAACGCTGAACTGCAGACAGACAGATATTTATAGTTTTACATATACACACACACACACACGTATGCTCACCCTGTTTCCCGTTGGAGTACGCAGATACTACTGATTTCCACTTGCAACGATCCCGACATATTACTTTTGCTGTCTTCCACTCTCATCAAATGCTTCATACACACTCGTCGGTTTGTGGTTGACTGCATCTGACGTTTTGTGAGTACGACAGTCACTTGATTGACGTACGTCCTTCTAATACAAATTAACCTTTTTAAATAAATATTTCGGACACTTACACCAATTTTGTCCTGACATACTTGTCAGGATCGTTGCAAGTTGAAATCAATAGTCTCTGCCTACCCCAACGGGAACAGGCGTGAGCTGGACTACTAGAAATACATTGAACTACATAACCTTTTATATACCTAGATGATAAAAAGAGCCCAAAAATCGATGGGTGCGGTTGATCCTCGCCCACTCGAACCTTTCAGCCCTTGACCATCGACAAATGTCACACTTGATCGCCAACAATAAACCGCTACAGTAAAACAAATACCATAGATGTGAACCGATCTGTCTGTCCTCCCACTGGGTGATAAATATGTCGGACGAATGAACTCTCATTTATTTTTTGGGGCCAACTGCGGCTGGCTTGGAGCTGAAGTAATTATGGAGTTGACTCTGATTTGTATACGGTGAAACACGTACATTTTGGGCCTTGGTGACGCGGACGACGCGTGCAGCCTAATTACCTGAAACTTAGGCCCGTATTAATAATACGAGTCTTGAGGCTGTATCAACCGAGATGCGTCTTAAGCAGTTGACGCTATCTCAAGCTCCGTGCTAATTTATAAACCAATCTTGAGGTCTACTCAGCTGAGATCACTTCTCAAGTATTCGCCTCAGCGGTGAATGAATGATGGAACGAATGGTTAATGTCGTTATGTCAACTATCGAATTAAATCATTAGAATTACGCTCTAAAATATGTTTGTACCACAGAATATACAAATAGAGGGCATTATTTTCCCATATTTTATTAAAGTTACTAAATAACAACCATTTTATAATGTATCATGCGCGGCGTCCTTTGCCTTTATAGGTAAAAAGTGTTGCCCAGAACAAAAATTCCTATTTGGGGTAAAACGTGGTTATCTCTTTGTCTTTCGAAATGGAAGTGGTCATCAATTCGACGCGTTTTTTATGTATGTATGTTCCGCGATATTTCCATCAGTTCATAACTGATTCTTTTTTTATAAGGGTATCCCGCCAGGGTTAGCCTATTTAAATTCGGTGTAGATCTGATGAGGCGCTACGTAGATACAGTAAACCAGCGCTGAGCTCTTATAAGCTCAGCATATAGCTGAGTTGTTTCCCGTTCGCTGCTGCTACACTTATCTGAGTGTTAGCACTTGACCTCAATCCCACTAGATGTTAAGTGAAGATGAGGTGGAAGCGTACTGACCCGGAACCCTCAACTTATTTGGGGTTTGTATGGAGAATTAGTCATTTAGGCTGGTGTAATAGGCCCTTAAGGTGTTACTAGACACAGATGATACTTACATTGTACTTAAAGCTTTGACCCACTTTTTGCACCGTTTCGTTAGAAACGTCCAACTAATCACCAGGCTTAATGCTGAACGTTGACTTGAGTCCTGGCTCGGTGGCTCGGGTCAGCTAATTACTATCCGCCTTCACTAAAGCTTTATCGTCTCCTCGTAAAGGCCGATAAGAGCCTGACGAATTGCTCACTATCTGTCGAGTCTTTATTGTAAGCTTGTCTAACGATTGTAACGGTCACACATGACAAACAAAGTCCTCATGTAATTAGAAATAATAATTGTAGAAAGTCCTTTGGCTTGGTATGAACATGTTTAGAAGGGGGTTTAAAACACATGTTACTAAGAGAGTGTGGAATATATACTTCCGTGGTTGGAAAGGAAGATGAAGACCACGGAAAAGATGGATGGATTGTGTGAGGGCTGATATAAACGAAAAGGGCGTGAATTATGAGGTAATGGGCGATAGAGTTGTACTATAATAACTCAAACTCAAAGCATTTTATTTCAACGTAAGATACATGATATCATTTGTTGAATGTCAATTTAAATCTATTGGAAATAAAAATAGGGCTAAGCATTTTTCGGTCAGTCAGTATGTCCAAGCTACCACCGCTTCGGAAAGGGAAATCATCTGTGGGAAAAGAAGCGGCGCAAGAAACCCACAGGATCATTTTCTTTTTTATATATATTTATATATAAAAGTATCCAACTAATACAATTTTATCATTTTTGGGAGCTGGGCGAAGTATACCAAGCGTTTTTGTCATTCAGGTAGTCACTAATTTTGTAATAACCTTTTTTTGTTAATGTTGTTTTGACATGGTTTTTAAATTGTTTTTCATTTAGATTAATGATATTCTCAGGTATAAGGTTATAAAAGCCTATATAGTGTCCCATAAATGATGTATTAACTTTGCTCAGTCTGAATATAGGGGTGGCTAATTTGTCCTTATGTCTCAAATTTAAGTTATGCTTATCGCTATTTTTTGGGAATGCAGAAATATTTTTTCGTACGTACATAATATTCTCGTAAATAAATTGTGAAGGAACAGTTAAAATATTAATTTCTTTGAACCTGTCCCGAAGAGAGTCATATCGACGATAGCGCGGACTGCCCTCTTTTGCAAAATAAAAATATTTTCAGTATCAGCTGCTCGTCCCAAAAGCAAAATTCCATAGTGTCATGGTGATTTCGCAAGTTCCGCAATTGTCGCCAAAAAGTCTAATTGATCCCACTGATTCCATACAGGTAAAGTCACTTTAAAAAATGTGTAATAAGTATTAATACCTCGAGGTAAATGTAGTTTTCGGGTGGCAATACTTTAAATTCGATAGCTGTGGCTACGAGATGTAGTTACTACGCAGCTACGAGCCAGATAAGCACGAGAGCCTGTCGTTTTTGCTCCGTTCCAATTAAGGCTGTTCAGAAAATTCCTTTCCTATTTTCTTTCCAAACTACTTCCATGCCCAACCTCAACCAGCACGTTACAACTGTATTCGGTCTTGAATATTAATGGAATTCATTGACTACATAATAAGACGTTATTTTCAAAGATATTCGTATACGTAACATCATGGACAATTGTCCTCTTAAAGTCGTGTTTCATAGCATAACCTTTCACCCCATCTCTAAAAATCAACCCATATCCATATACCAAATAGCCATAACTGCAAAACCCAGGAAGACATGGCAACACAGAGGCGAAAGTTATATTTGCAGTCTATAAAACCAATATCCGCGCATGGAAACGTCGAAAGTAACAAGCTTATTATCTAGAACAATACCTTAGAGAACAAAGAATCCAGAGTGAACCAGCTATACGATATGTTACCTGAAATAAAAACAATAAATAAAGTTAATACAAAAGAATAAATTGTGTACACGATATGAGCAGAATACACGATAGGTAATACTCTCTTAGGAACTGAACGCAATATAGGATACGATTGCTTCTAGACAATACCTTTGAGTTCCATTTTCGCGGGATATAGACAAAGAGATATATATAGCTACTACTAGTATATCTATTTCTAACCCGGACGAAAAGTGACAGGTGTCCATGCGTTTCACTGCATTGTGTGTGTGTGTGTGTGTTGTCCGGCATATCTTTCTGGGGGTTTTACCCCACAGCCCAAAAAAGGAGGGCAAAGTTTTTCGAGTGTATGTCACCGCCCCAAAAATAAGTAATGTTTTTCGAGCGTATGTATGTACCTATGTATCTAGCCCTCTAGCTCCTCTATCTATCCTCTTTTCGTTTCATACTCGCATTAATTACTGTGTGCTTAGTTACGTATTATTTATTATTTAATTAGTATATATTATATGTATTATTTTTTATATATATATATATATTATGTATGTATGTTTGTATGTATTTATTTGGGTGATTTATTTATTTTATTAAAATTAGTTTACCGTGCACGCTACCTACATGTCATGTACATAATGCTTCCTAACCCAAAGGTTGCCTGGAAGAGATCGCTTTTAGTGATAAGGCCGCCAAATTGTACTATCCCCTTTTTCTTATTTTTATGTTTCTTATTGTTGTACAATAAAGAATATTTTGTTTGTTTGTTTGTTTCTTTGTATGTACATGTCAGTGTTACCTCCTGTAGCCGATTTTGAAGTGCACTGAAAGTGCAAGGTGTCGTTCGATTCATCTTCTTCTTCTTCTTATTTTTGAGGATGGCAACTAGTCAACCTCACTGTCGAGGGACATTACTGCCAGTTTCGAGTGAATTTTATTTCTCTTAATTCTTCAGTTTATAAGTCAGTCTCAGTCAAAACAAGTAGTTCGTCGTATTCTTGGCGTATACAGAGTCTAGTCACGGTCAAGTCATTCTTCAGTAAAGTGGCAGAATGCTTTACAAAAGATTTTGGCGGCTTCTTGTGGGAACCCGAAAGCTCCGTTACGCACTTTACTTTACACTTCCTTTCACTTGTACACCAACACTAACGTTTGCTGCACAATATTCTGCCATTATTAAGCTTCAAAAGTTAGAATGCACAAATTATAAGAATTATAAAGAAAAATGCAACTTCACTCGCCGAGATCCCGCCAAAAAGCCCGATTCATCTTATATAGTTATTTATATTAAGACTAAACGGTCAAGTTTTTTTTATGTATTCCGAGGGTTTCTAAATTTATTTGTTTTATATATATTATTAAGATTAAACCCCGGAGATACGTTCTTAGCCATGTTTGATGGAAATCAGTTAAGCCGTTTCTCTTCGAAAGCTTTAACACTATCTTTTGGTCAGGTCTGCCAGCACTAGTAGCATGAGAGGCGCGACAAACGTTTATGTCGCGTGAGATAATATTTGTCCTGCTCATTCGCTTGGGTGAAATATACAACTATCCCACTCTCAATCCTACGTCGCGCGCGACCGACGATGTCATGTTACGGGGGAAAAAATATATTTTTATTTATTGTACAAACAATGGTGTCGATCCGGATGTACACCAACTAAACTAAAACCAGTTAAGGAGTGGTGCCGTCGCATCGTACTGTTCCAGGGAGAAAGAGACAGTACTACTTTAAAACTGGTTTTAGTTTAGTTAGTGTACATCCGAATCGACACCAATGTAGTCGGAGATTTTCAATTTATAGTTACTTATTAAATGAGTAGTCAGGTTATTATTGAAAATGTGAAATAAAGATAATAAAAAAAAATACGACTTCTCCTAAACGTCTCTATAATATTTATTCGGAAAAGTAGAGTGTAGTTACTTATACTCTTAGTAACTCAAACTGTGGAGGTCCTTCGACTTGACAGGATAATGTATGGCGTGTAACACGTCGGAGCGGACAGGTAAGTGGCAATGACGTCACAACACACTACCCGGTAACACATTCATCTACATCAAATTGGTGTCGGCACCTCGAGGACGACGCGTATTTTTCTCGATTACTTATACCTAGTTATTATTTTAACTGGATAAGGGTGCCTTGGACTGTCACTACATCGTGATAGAAATCAATTCCAAGTGCTTTGTCTATTGGTTCCCATTTTTTTACAATTTATTAAGAACGCCCCTAAATATGATACAAATAACTTATTTAAGTATTTAAAAACCAATAAATCCGACAGCATATTTTGTATTTATATGACTCTAACTTTCCGCCCGCGACTTCGTCCGCGTGGAAGATTTAATCAAAATCGGTTCAGCAAAAGAATTTGCATATATGCTAATCCAGATCCTAACCTACCAACCGAATTTCATCCAAATACGTCCAGCCGTTTAAGCGTGAATAGGTAACAAACATACATACACACACACACACACAATATCTTTGGCATTTATAATATTAGTTAGGATAGAGATCAAGACGAATCGAACGATACCTTGCACTTCAACATCGGTCAAAAAACATTACCCTTCCTTTTTCAGGATGTCGGGTAGAAATAGAGAAGTCATCAATTATAGCTAAAAAGAAAAACTAATTATAAATAAAATGCGCACAATGCTGTCACGTGTTGCCGCGTGCACAAATGGGTTAGCACTCAGCTCATGCTGCGACGAATCACAGCGCTGGTTTTCAGTACTCCCAAATGCCCAGTAACGCACAGTACCAATATCATAAAAAAATCAAGTTATATCCATTCTACATAGAATGTTCTGTACAAGTAACTAAGGTCAAAAAGCGGTGTTTTGTGAGCAAAACTGTGCGTGTAATTGATCAAAAGTTCTGCGCTTTGAACTGCGACTTGTTCAATAACATTCTAATTGTATTACTGCATATTGTTTGATTGCATATTAAACTTTATCAAACGTTAATCAAAGCTCATGAATATGCTTTCGGTACGCAATTGTATCGGCATATGGTACACAAAGAATAATAAATGGCCGCTGAAGCGGGTCCACTGTTTGTGAACGCGATACGGGCACATATACAAAGGCACCGATAGAAACAACAATAACTGAAAGGGTGGAGTAGGGCTCCAGTGACAGCGAGCGAATATTATACATTTTTTTTAATATCTTTTATGGCTTAGCAGTAAAGCCATTGCCTAAACATGAATATATTATAGTAATTCTTCAGTAAAGTGGCAGAAATGGTAAGCATGCGCCAGACAGTATGCTATTATCGGGACCTTGAGATCGTCTGGAGCGAGAGTTTCATTTCTATGTACTGGTGTTATTTATATTCTTATGTTAATACCTTAACTAATTGTATATAAAAAGTCTCATAATTGTCATAAGCTGCATAGATTTTAGCATAAGCATATGAATGTTTGGTCTGCTACTATTGTATAAGTCTGTGGGAAGAACCGATTTTCTGTCTTGACGACTGGTAGATGATACAGGAATTTCATTCTTCATTCACCCTGGTTGGACAGTATTTAATACCTGCCCAAGATATCCGTAACTTCCCAGGGATAAGACGATGGATGCTATAGTCATATTGTCTAACATTAATGGTAATGCATTTCGTTGTGATTTGTCGAATATTTTTTTTTTTAATAAATAACCTGGACATATATACAGCGCCCACTATTTCTTAAGACAATAAGGGTGTTGGTTATTGAAACGGAAACCATTTTACCCCTCTTTAATGTTCCGCAGCGAAATGGTATAAAGGAACCCTTATAGTTACGTTCCATCCGTCTGTCCATATGTCACACATAGATTTTGAACAGACACAACTTCCGAGCTTTCAAGCGTTTTCTTCGTCAATTCGTATTGCTGGCACTATTACTCCCGGTAGCCTTCTGCGGTTCACTCGCCCTCCTTTCCGAGAGGGATGGCCCTAATGCAACATGGCATTTCATTGGCTACACTCCCATTTGTCAAGGGGGGAAGTGGGAAACCTTTTTCTTACTTACACACCCTATTTCTTTCTTTAGTTAGTCTGGGGTCCAAGGTAGCAATAGAGTCACGTAGGGCACCGTCTACCGTCAGTAGGCGCCGTGTCGAGTACCACTGTCGATCCTAGCTTATAGTTATAGTGGGAGGAGTGTGTAGGTGGGATTGTCCATATGTCACAGCATCACAACTCTTCCACTTTATGACTGCATTACGTATAATTTACATAACAAATCGCCAATTCAAATTCTATTCACCGATCACACAGTATCAAACAGAGAACATCGTGTTTTTGAAGTCGTTAATGAAATGTCAAGGCGTCAATTGAAAATATTGCTACCGAATGAAAAAAAAACCACTCTAACAATCTTTTACGCCAACAGTAACGACTCCATTTCGCACAATTTGCATAACAAATCGCCGATCCAATTTCCATCCACCGGTCACAAAGTATGAAACCGTCAATAAAGTTCGCGACAATAAATTCTCATCTCAAATTCAATGTGGCACTTCATTTTATACGCCGACAAAGGACCATAATCCCCAAACGTCTTTCAGTAAAACTCAGCAAGGACAGTCGTGAATATCCGGTTCAGGGTTCGACCACGGATTCATTCGATACTTCTACCTGAGGTGAAAAGGATAAGTCAAGAAAAGATGGCTAAATCCGAGTCAAAATCTTTAAACAACTTACGTTTTTTTTTAATTGAGAAAATGAAGAAAAATGCGGCAATGCTAAATTCTTACTTTTTTCTTCAACTTGAAAAGGATGCAACTTGCATAAAAATTTTCTTAGCTTCAACAAGTCGGAATGAGCAAGAATAATTATGTATCTACCTCCATTTTTGACTAACTATTATAGTTTGTGCGCGCCTGCCATTTATAGTGCAGCAAAGATTAATTAACACACATTAATTAGCACTTATTATCAGGCGCCGGATGATTATTGTTATACAAATATTTAAAATACTAATAAATGTGAAATGGCTAAAATGTACAACTTCTAATTAATACATGATTAGGTGCTAAATATTTAGATCATAATTACAGTTTGCGGATCTTGGAAAACGGTGAGTGGTCTCGTATTCCTGACGTCTGAATGGGCGACCACTTTATAACTGCTATGACATAGAACCGTTTAGATACTAAATACTGGTACAGTCTTTTTCGGCTATTCGACATTAAAAATTTTAACTTGGTGCCCCATGGTTCTGAAGGACACATTGCAAGCTATGCCGTATATACATTGTAGTCTTTGGCTATGTCCGCCAGCACTGGAGACCCAACACTGCAATATATCCGACCAATTAGATTTGCGAGCGGACATTGTGGAAGGGGAAATTACACCGCCACCCGCACCCCAATCATCTGAAGCAGTTTCGCACGAAGAAATAAATGGATTAACTTCTTTTAAGTACTCCATTTTTAATACAAACTTCATAAACGAAGTAACTATTGCAAAAATAAATCAAGTGCAACTTTGTAAATCTGTTTTATATTAAAAACTGTTCTATTGCTTTTTAATGATCCATAGCAACATTAAAACGGAACGGTTATGGAAGCACTTCGGCGTCCGTCCGTTCGTCTGTCCGTCACATTACTACTAGACGCATCAAAAGATAAGTTATGTATGATTTTAAAATTGTATACTAGGTAGGTATATGAACATGTGGTTTTACATAAAACTCAAAATTTTATGTTTTACGGGCGCCATGTTGGATTTTTTACTATAAAATGTGGCCTGTGACACTGAGAATCAACACGACTCTAACAACACCATGCACTTCGAAATCGGTCAACCCGTTTAGGCTACATGAGGTAACAGAAATCTGCAGACATACATACATACATACATACATACATACATACATACATACATACATACATACATACATACATACATACAACCCTCCTTTTTGGGGCTGTACGATAAAAACCGCAAAAAGATACGTCCGGAGTGTGTATGTTACACACAACTCCGTCAAACGTATAACAAGCGACATTTTTCAATCGTGGATCAAGACGACACTAACAACACCTAGCACTTCAAAATTGGTTAAGGCGTTTTGTAACATAGAAATGTACATTAATACTGACACATCTACTCGTACACCCGACAAATATTACCCTCCTGGGGTTCAATTACATAATTTCATCGTATCGTCATCGGTTACGTTATAACGTGTGATTGGTTGGCTCAGCGTTCGCTCGGCAATTTAACGGTTTCTCATTGGTCAACGTTATCGATGACGTTACTGATAGAGTTACATAATCTAGGGGTTTTTTTTTTATTTAAGATACAATAGGGGCAAAGGTTCTTAGTCATGATTCATAAAAATCGATTAAGCCGTTTCTAAAAGGCATCATTTTTAACACAATTGCTTTATATACGACGACCGATTGGTGTAAAGTCCGTCCAGATTGACTTGTCTTATTTGTAAAACAAACCACACTCCTAACAAAAACACGACTTGCCGTATAAATCACGCCATGTACACTGTGTATAGATGTCTTGAATTATATAAGAAACACATGGAATGTGAATTTCAACGAAAACTGCTGCGAATTATCCTTAAAAATACTTATTTTCGCTGAAAATATAAATTTCATAACCACATACTGCCACAGGATAAAAAAAACTTTGACATTACTGACGTCCGGAAATCTATTTTGGTTGTGATTTTTAGGGATGGGAAAAGTAATGTAATGTGATGAGCGAAAGAACTGAATCAATGAACTGAATTGACATCATCCATTTGGAAAATATTAATTTTTATAGGAATCCAAAACGTATTTAATTAGTTGTAAAGAAATTTTAGGCTCTCTTCACACTAGCGATTTCTTATTTTTGATTGATTTAATAAGCTTGTTAATATTTTTTTTTATTTCGGTTATATATTGTTCTATTTGTGGGGGAGGCCTATGTCCAACAGTAGACTTCTGTGGGCTGAAATGACTGATTAATCAAATTAAATGATTAATTGAATTAGATGATCAAGTTCACGTAATTTTCGTACTCATTCACCATCATTGGTTCGGTGATACCCCAACCCTATAAATTGTCTCTGGTTGCTAGTACGCCATATTTGTTTACCAAATAGGACAAGTCAATCTGGACGGACTGTAGTGGATAGTGACCCACTACACCAATCGGATTTTAGTTCCTCAGGGTTTTCTAAATCTTCGATTTAAGTTATTTATATACTTCCTATAGGTACCTCTACTTAATCGTACCATTTATATAAACACGTATATTGTAAAGAAACGACATAATAGTACTATCTTCATATCATTGACGACATGTTTGGTGCAATGGCTAGAAACTCTGACTGCTATACCAAAAGATCGCGGGTTCGAACCCGCTCGGGACATATGTTCGTATGATGAATACAGCCGTGACGTTATATGTATTATTTACAAAAAAATTGTGTAGTTGATCAACCATCTGGTATCCGTAATACAAGTCTAGTTGCTTAGTGTGGAACTAGATGGCGCATGTGCAAAAGAAAAATATTACTTTTATAATACCCTCATTATAAGTTGGTATAGAATTTATGGCAAGATTAGGTAACAATAATACATGGACAATATTTGTTTTCTCTTATAAATCATTCTTTGTGACATCCAAAGGTCTTCAATCTTTTTCTAATCTCGATTGTTACTTTATAGGGTATTCGACTAAACACACAAATCATATCAGTCCACTTATCCGCAAGCCCCCAGAGGACTGGGACGGCCTAGGGCGCGGTGAATCCTCGCGGAGGCCTTGGGACCCTCCCCTATCGCGACAAGCCCGGAATCGCAATAATTCGGGGCTGTCACAGCGTAATTTATCATTATACCTATGTGAACTAGTGTGTACCTATGACGTCGATGGCGTGGTGTTTATGTTTAACTAGCTGTTGCCGACGAGTCTCAACATCCTGGTTCATCATCAGATTAGCTCGACGGTACTATAATATTGCATAGTTACCGAGGTTATATAAATATGCAAAATCTCAGGTCAATTAGCCCTCAGATTATGTAACTTCCATCGGTATCGTCATGGATTACGTTGACCAATGAGAAACCGTCAAATTGCCGAGCGAGCGATGAGCCAACCAATCACAAGTCAGAACGTAACCGATGACGATAACGATAAAATTATATAATAGAGCCCCTGGTCAGGTATCTGACCAGCAAGTGCTTGAATACGTATCTTGGCCAAGGCGGTGAACCTTGAAACCTCGAGGAACTAAAATCACAATATTATCCAGGTATATAAAGCGACTATGTTAAAAAAAAAGTGAAATACAGTGTAACGCTGAAGATGAGGCTCGTATCCGGCGAATTTGGCAGGTTTTATGCACAACGGGTTAGCACTTGACCTCAATCACACCTGATGTTAAGTGAAAATGAGGCCGAAAGTGGAAGCGTACTGACCCGGAAAACCAAATATTTGGGGAACTGGCGATCTTATCTCTGACAACCGGAACACAACAATGCTATTAAAATTGCTGTTTGGCGGCAGATTTGAATGCCCTACCACCAAGCAAACCGAGTACTAAACATGTAGATACTCCGCTGGGGATAGAACCCGCGACCTCCTATTCTTAAACCATATTATGTTTACATTGAGCCACGGAGGCCGTCGCAAGTCTTCAGGTTACCCTATAATTTTCCTTATGAAAAGCCTCTGGCGACACCAGTCGTGCATTTGAGAATCAAGATATTTATAGAATCGTGTGTGGAACGTGACATCTCAGACAATTTATTACAAATCGATTTTACTGCGGACCGTAAACTAATAGAAATTCGTCCAGTCGTTATCCAGTTTATGAGCGAACATACAACACGTACTTATATACCTAAAGACATGTATACAGGGCGTCCCAAAGTTATGGGACATGAAGGGGAAGTACCTTAAATATCGTAGATAGTGAATTTTGCTCAAAGAAGACTTTATGTTATTTTTAAAAGTTAGTAATTCTGCATTCATAGATTTTCTAAAAATTACTTGCTTCGGCTGGGAATCGAACCGACTCAAATGTGAAAAAAAAAACACCCTACTTTTATGATGCCAATCGAAAGAATAGCTAAAAAATAATAACTCTGCCTAAGTAACATAGTATTTTAAAAGAAAGGAACAACGTGAAATTAATCATTTTAATCAAATAAAAAACATACATGAAACTGCCGTAGTCAATTAAGTAGGTATTTTTTTGTAAATTAATTAATTAAATGCTCAAAATGTGATCCCTCTTGTTATCATTTCATCTACACGTGCACTTATAATAAGGAAAACTATGTTAGTACCAATTTTATGAAGTGGGTACTTATTTACGAATAATCAATGCTATCTTTGGAATGATAATATCGCTACTTTTCG
This sequence comes from Oegoconia quadripuncta, assembly GCA_949316235.1. NCBI lineage: Eukaryota > Metazoa > Arthropoda > Insecta > Lepidoptera > Autostichidae > Oegoconia > Oegoconia quadripuncta. The sequence goes on from OX438743.1 coordinate 871,911, forward strand.
AACGTCGTCGGCAATAAATAACTTTCTTGAAATTTGACTCAATCATTTTATGTTGTTCCTTTCTTTTAAAATACTATGTTACTTAGGCAGAGTTATTATTTTTTAGCTATTCTTTCGATTGGCATCATAAAAGTAGGGTGTTTTTTTTTTCACATTTAAGTCGGTTCGATTCCCAGCCGAAGCAAGTAATTTTTAGAAAATCTATGAATGCAGAATTACTAACTTTTAAAAATAACATAAAGTCTTCTTTGAGCAAAATTCACTATCTACAATATTTAAGGTACTTCCCCTTCATGTCCCATAACTTTGGGACGCCCTGTATACGCTACAATTGGGTCAAATTTCTGGTCAACATTTTCAAAGGGAAAGGCAAGGAATAAACTCACTGTTCACTGTCAAGTCACCGCTAACAACATTGATGGTCAAGGCCTCTAGTATGATTTGCATTGGCTTGACATGGGCAGACTTATCCTAATTGACGTGCTGGCAATTTGGCAACCCCATATTGTTAGGAACACAACACTGCTGTCAACATTGCTGTAGGCCAGAAAATGCTATACTACTGTGGGAGCACACCCACATGTATACTTACATGCCTGTACGTGTAATGCATGGTTTGCAATTTCTACATACGAAGCCCCCGTGACCTCAGTCGTCTCCGGGGCTCCGTATGTGTCGCAAGTAACAATATCAGTGTACGTATATATAGATAACCTATATGTAACCGTAATCGTCGTTTACTCCAATATACGGTGGTTGAAAGTGCATCTACGTTTGATTTCCACACCCCTAAAGCACCCTACACACATTTACCTTCTGATGAACATTATGGACAATGAAATAGTGTCTCTACAATGAACTGATAATAACATGCTACCAAACTGGTGACCATCCGACTCGAGCGCGTCGCGCGTGTGTATACATATTATGTGGTGCTAAAAATAGACTGCGAACTTAGAGCGTCGGGGTGTCGAATATTTCATAGTGACTTTTACGTGTTATCATTATCAGTTAATCAAGTGCGGCAAAGACAGAATTTCAAAGTACGGAAGTTGGACATACATCCTTGGAACAGCATGCAAGATTCGGAGACGACTCCCCGCTGAACCCGTTCGGCGGGTAATTTAGTTAAGAGTACATAGTATTAAAGAATAGATTAATATCAATATATGAAGACAGTCCAGAAAGACAATTCCATAAGTTAGTCAATGAAATGGATTTAGGACATCAGCGTCCATCACAGCTGTTACGTCGTATGCAAGAGCTGGCAAATAATACACAAGTCGCAGACAAAGCATTAAAAAACCTGTGGTTAGCACGACTTCCCGCCCATGTCAGAGCCGTACTGGTGGTATCCGAGGATTCAAAGCTAGAAAATTTGGCAGCCATGGCAGACAGGATCATAGAGAACTATCGTACAGGAGACGTCGCTTCAGTTTCCGCAGGGCCGAGCGCAGCCAACAATGAATTGGTGAACCACCTACTTAAATTGACAATGGAGATGAAAGAATTAAAAGCTGAAATACACGAGATTAGAGGGCGCAGTGTTGAGCGCAAATTTAATAATAGACGAAGATCCAGGTCCAGAAGTGCTTCCAGAGGAAAACCGATGACACCAAAAGATCCTAATTGGCTCTGTAGATACCATTTTAAATTTCGAGGAAACGCCAGATCATGCGAGCAGCCGTGTAACTGGAAAACGCCGTCGGAAAACTGAAGTCGGTGCAGTCGGTTGCGGTGAGTGACTGCACACCGCCAGATGGAAGTCATCGCCTCTGTATAGCTGATAGTAAAAGTGGACTTAATTTTCTCGTCGACACTGGTGCTAATGTTTCCGTAATTCCGGTAACCAAGATGAAACGTGCGAGTAGGCGCGAGTGCGATTATAAGTTATACGCCGCTAATAATACAGAAATCAAGACCTACGGTACTGTGACATTAGAATTAAATTTAGGACTGCGTAGAGCGTATAAATGGACATTTATTATAAGTGACGTTAAGCAGCCTATCATAGGTGCAGATTTTTTGAAAACTAACAAATTAATTGTTGATTTGTATAACAAGAAATTAATAGATTCTATAACTAATTTACACGCAGAAGGGACCATTATACGTTATTCTGAGCCGTCTATAAAGAGTATACAGGATGATAACCCCTATCGTGACTTATTAGAGCAATATTCGGAAATTACTAAACCGTTTTCGTTTAATGACTCACCTTCGCATACAGTTTTACATCATATCGAAACAAAAGGTCCGCCGGTTTATGCGCGAGCTAGGCCATTACCGCCGGATAGATATAAAAAGGTTAGGGATGAATTTGTTTTAATGCAGGAACTAGGTATTTGTAGACCCTCGAAGAGCGCATGGGCCAGTCCTCTACACGTGGTACCGAAGAAAGATGGGCAGATACGACCGTGTGGTGACTACAGGCGTCTCAATGCAGTTACGGTACCTGACCGTTACCCAGTGCCAAGACTACAAGATTTTACTTTCACACTGGCAGGTAAGAAGATTTTTTCTCGGATAGATATCAACAGAGCGTACCATAATATTATGGTAGCACCAGCAGACATCGAGAAAACTGCTATTATTACTCCGTTTGGCTTATTCGAATTCCCTCGAATGACGTTTGGTTTGCAAAACGCTGCACAAACTTTTCAGCGATTCATGAACCATACTGTGCTACAGGGTATCGAGCATTTAACCAGCGAGACAGAGAATTCGAATGAATCAACACTTTTTTGTTATATAGATGACATCATAATAGCATCGGAGAACGAATCAGATCACAGACGCCACCTGCAGTTACTTTTTGAACGATTTAGAGAGTTTGGCATTACTCTCAATCTAAGCAAATGCATTTTTGGTCAATCGAATATAGACTTCCTAGGTTACGAAGTGTCTACGGAAGGCATTCGTCCGCTGTCTGATAAGGTAAAGGCGATAAGCCAGTACCCGAAACCAGAGACCGTCGAGCAGCTAAGACGATTCCTAGGGATGCTAAATTTTTATAGATCTCATTTACCACACGCTGTATCACATCAGGCAGAACTATGTAAGTATTTACACAACGCAAAGAAAAGGGATAAATCAAAAATTGTATGGAGTGAGCAAGCCGATGCAGCTTTCGAACAATGTAAGTTAAGCTTACAAAGCGCAGCTACATTGTCACACCCAGTTGCAGAAGTACCTCTAGCACTCATGACTGACGCATCAAACTCAGCCGTTGGTGGAGTGCTGCAGCAGCAGGTTCAAGGTATTTGGAAACCCCTTGGCTATTTTTCGAAAAAGCTATCAGAGACCCAAGAAAAGTATAGCACATACGACAAAGAATTACTCGGAATATATATGGCGATAGTACATTTTCGAAAAATGGTCGAAGGACGACAACTTATTATTTTCACGGATCATAAACCGTTGACTTATGCTTTTACGAAAACTGGTACAGAGAAAGAGACCCCCAGGCGAACACGTCAGTTATTGTACATCAGCGAGTTCACAAGCGATATACGATACGTCAAAGGTAACGATAACGTGGTTGCTGACGCGTTATCACGTGTTGAGTCTATACTGTGTCCCACAACGATTAATTACGCGGAATTAGCGCAAGCACAGGCTAGCGAATCACGAGGCGCTGACGCAGAATTGAGACCGGACACCAAGGTACGTTTACAGAAAGTAAATATTCCAGGTACTGACATAATGGTTGATTGCGAAACTTCAAAGGGTAACTTAAGACCTTATTTACCAGAAAATTTTAGAAAACTCGCTTTCGATAGTGTCCATAATGTTTGTCATCCAGGCAAACGTACTTCGCGTAAGATGGTAACCCAAAGATTTTTTTGGCCAAACATGAATAAAGACATCAATATTTGGACAAAAACCTGTATTGATTGCCAAAAAGTTAAAGTAAACAGACACACGATATCCGATTTAGGGACTTTTGAGCCGTGCAATAGATTCGAACATGTACATGTGGACATAATTGGGCCGTTGCCCACTACAGAGGACGGATACCGTTATTGTGTTACAATTATTGATAGATTTTCAAGGTGGCCAGAAGCATTCCCGTTAACAGATATAACAGCAGAATCGGTCGCGAAAGTAGTATATACAGGGTGGATTTGTAGATTTGGATGTCCGATCCGCTTGACAACGGATCAGGGAAGGCAGTTCGAAAGCGAGCTTTTTAATAACATGATGAAGCTACTGGGAGTTCACAGAATCAGGACCACACCGTACCACCCCCAAAGCAATGGGATGGTAGAGAGGTGGCACCGCTCCTTGAAGGTCGCAATCACTGCACGCTTGTCTGGCGACAGGTGTTGGGTGAATGAGTTGCCGACCGTATTGTTAGGCCTCCGAGCTGCAGGTAGAGTTGACTCAGGAGTGAGCGCAGGAGAGATGGTGTATGGTCATGTCCTACGACTTCCAGGTGATTTTTATACTAAGACTTCTGAAGGTAACAATGAACCTAGTACGTACGTAACTCAATTAAGGGAAATTTTAGATAAATTGAGACCTAAACCGCGTGAATCGCGCGACTCACGCAGTATGTTTGTATATCCAGATTTAGACACGTGTTCTCACGTTTTCGTTAGAGTCGATGCGGTCAGGAAACCCTTAACCCCTACTTATAATGGCCCCTACAGCGTTGTGAGTAGGCATACTAAGTTTTTTGATGTTCAGTTACCTAACAAAGTAAGTAGAATATCTATTGATAGATTAAAACCCGCTTATGTATTGAAGGAATCAATGTATCGCGAACAGCAAAATTTAAATATTGAGAAAACCAATAACGATAGTAGTGGTCACGACTTGCAACAACAATCGAGAACCACGCGTAGCGGTCGAGTTGTGAAACCTCCGGTTCGATTTTTATGTTAGTCTAATGTAAGCATATTTTTAGGTTTTCATTTTAGTCTATTAGACTAATTTTGGGCATGCATATGCATTGTGCACATAGATAGCACGCAAGTAGCACGCTAGTAGCATTTACTTAGTAATTCAGTTTTTTTTGTGTGATTTTTAAAATGGGTCAGTGGTATTCCAAAACAGAAGAAGTAATTGTAGCCCAAGATGGTGCAAATAACGCCGAATTTAGTTCTTTGAGACAGAAGTTAGAAGTTTACGGTATAGTGATATCCACAGTAGCAGTCCTGCTAATGTTTGCTCTCGCTTACATGCTGTACAAAAGATGTCATCGAGGTACTAGGAAATGGATCCGGAATCAAATGGAGCTACCTACGAGGATGGCGCAGCCTAATAACGCTAACCAACCTCCCCAGCAACCGGTATATGGGATGAATGCAGTGTAATGCGATAGTACAGTGATGACGTAATGGTGTTTGTTCGAGTCGCTACCGTTCACGCAAGTTGCAAGTCGCGCCCATTCATAGCCTATAGTAATATTAATATCCATAATTATTATAATATAAGTTGTGTTATTATTAAGATTAATCAGCCATTGATTAAGATATCTATCTTCTTAGCTAGATAGCTAAAGTTAAGTTAAGCTTAAGTATGACGTCATACCTATTAGAACCTATATACCTACGTAGGTTAGTTAAGTCAGTAAATCAGTGTATTGTTTAGCAACTTTGTAGTTTGGGTAATGTATGGCCTAATGTGACATAAACGTACAGAAAAGCGGTTATGTTATTTTAGAACCTACCAAGTGTATGCTACAATGTTTCTTATTAATAGCATATAAGTATTATAATATAAATCATAACAGAGTAAATACTTTTGTTTCAGCGTAACGATTGCCAAGTACACCTACAAGTACCTAGTATCACCCGCCGCGCACCGAGCGCGAAAGAATTTCGGTGTCAGCATTTACGGTCACGTACGCCTTGCACTGACGCTGACTGAGTCGATGTACTTGCAATCATTACGAATAGATTGTATTAATTTTTTGTGTAATTTCTGGGTTCAGTAAAAATTGTCAAAAAAAAAAATTTTTTTTGGAAGGAGATGAATGTGGGAGCACACCCACATGTATACTTACATGCCTGTACGTGTAATGCATGGTTTGCAATTTCTACATACGAAGCCCCCGTGACCTCAGTCGTCTCCGGGGCTCCGTATGTGTCGCAAGTAACAATATCAGTGTACGTATATATAGATAACCTATATGTAACCGTAATCGTCGTTTACTCCAATATACGGTGGTTGAAAGTGCATCTACGTTTGATTTCCACACCCCTAAAGCACCCTACACACATTTACCTTCTGATGAACATTATGGACAATGAAATAGTGTCTCTACAATGAACTGATAATAACATGCTACCAAACTACTTTACATTTATATGTAACAACCCTATCCTGAAACCGTCGTCGTAGTCGAGTTCAAGATTAGACAGCGCTGATACATTTGCAATTTATTTCATATGGGTTTGTGGGTCCCATGTCAACATAAATTTAACCGCTTCCGTGGCTCAACGTTTACAAAAAGCCAATGAGTATCGAAAAGACGAGGAGGAGGTTGAACACCTCGTCACAGATATAGCTTTATTTCTTTAATATTCCCTGAATCCTACAACCTTGGGATCTTCAAGAGCAGGATGAATAGACTTATACTGAGATCGCGAGCTTCACCATCGGCCATATCGTTTCCATCAGGTGAGATTGTGGTCAAACGCGTATACAGTTAAATATTAAAAAAAATATATATAGCAAACCGGAACACCGGGCAACACGAGCCTGTCTGAATCCTACCGAAGGGAAGTTCGCGTCGAACATGGAACACGGAATCGCGACAAACCAAATGTCGATGCACGGAATAGTGACAAACCAAATCTCGATGCATGGAATAGCGACAAATGTTATCGCAACTTATCACGACTTACAGAATCTCGGCAAATGCTAGGATATCGACCCATGGATCTCGACAAAATGTTTTCAAGTCTAACAATGTTGGTCTTAGGTGCGAAAATACGTTAGTTTGGTTCAATTAATTTGTTTTTTCGGGGGTTATCTAAATTATCGATATATAGTTACCACCATCTTATCTAAATCTGCTACCAAGTTATGTTGATAGCATTGTTGTGTTCCGGCTGATAAGATAAACCAAATAAGTAGAGGATTCCGGGTTAGCGTGCTTACACCTTTTCGCTTAACATCAGGTGTGACTGAATTCAAGGTCCATCCTATTGTTATACACACAATGTGCATGACAAATGGCGTCAGTCTTTGCTGAATCCTACAACCTTGGGATCTTCAAGAGCAGAGTGAATAGGCATTTACTGGGATCGCGTGCTTCATCTTCGTCCACATCGTTTTCATACACGTGACTTCGCTTGTGTGAGTGCCAATCGTATCGTTGATAGTACGTAATACACACACTACTTTAAAGGCGGCGACCCTAGAACCCGCACTAACTTATAAAATATCTCCCTTGTTATATCTCGGTATATTAAGCGATTAGGCGTCTTAACTCGTCCCGGACGATATTTTTTAATTAAAAGTAACCCCTACTTTAATATTTATAATTTATGTTTAATTAAGACAATCTACGTTGAGGGGATTCCTTAATTACTTTCCGTTAGAAATGAACTCCCAACTGTAATTGGATTTTAAAAACTCCACCATCATTGTTTGAACTATGCCAACACTTCGGAAGCTTGATACTTTTTATTGGATAACCCGGGTTATTAATTCTTATCCCTCGGAACTTAATTTCTCCAATCTTTTATAAACTTTCCTTCTAGATTTCCTTGTATAAACTTCAAATATTTATTTCAACGTAATATACATGATATCATTTGTTTAATGTTGATAGTTGATAGATAGATGAATAGACGACCGGTTGGTGTAGTGGATAGTGACCCTATCAGCGATACCAACGGTTGCGGGTTCCAATCCCGCGAGGGGTAAATGTTTGTGTGATGAATACGAACATTTATTCCCGAGTCATGGATGTGTATATAAATATTTATGTATGTTTATCCGTTATCTAGTATCCATAGCACAAGCTTTGCTTGGATTGGGACTAGATGATTGGTGTAAGTGTCCGAAATATATATAAAAAAAAATGTACCTAATTTAAATATCTACTGCAAAATTTATTTATTTTTATTAGCTGTTACTCGCGACTTCATTCTACTACCAAATGCGTCAATCTATAACTCAAAAGCAATCCAGTAATAATACTTAACCTACAGGATCCATTCGCTTTTCCGGGATTTAAAGTAGCCTATATCAAAACAAATCAAAAATGTTTTATTTCTTAACTTATAAGAATAATATTTGAAATTGTCATGACACACAGTTATTGCTCATTCACTAGGCAGTCTCCCCAGAGAAGAACGAGCAAAAAACTCAGGGGTTGCTCTTTTTAAATATATATTTAGACAATAATTTATGATTCGACAAAGAAAAATACGCATTCATATCACCTAGATAGAAATTTTATAATAGCCTTTGTCACATAATTACCGTTTAATCGTGGTTTTAAATTTATTTAAAGTAAAATTGAATGTCTACCGGAACCTTATTATAAAAGCGTATACATTGTCCCTTGAATGACTTAGTGACTTTGTGTAAGCGACTGCTATGGACAGCAAGTTTATTTTTATATCTTGTATTTACATTGTGTATTTCACTATTTTTCCTAAAAAATTATATGTTAATACAGGTCCTAATCTGTCTGTGTAACAATCATACATAAGTCATTCAGAGGTCAATGTGTGCGCTTCTACAATAAGGTTCCCATGGATATACGGAATCTTCCGCTTAATAAATTTAAACTTATTATAAAACAAAAATTATGTAAAAAGGGTTATTACAAAATTTCAGACTACATTAATGAAAGTAATCCATGGGATTAAACGGCTCCTCTACACGATATATAAAATTGTTGTAACCTTTCTTGATTGTAAATGATTGATTGAAAAGAGCTCAATATGCTGTTCATATTAACGCGATTGAAAACATTCAACAACGTTTTGTAAGACACCTTCAATATAAAAATCGATCATATCAAAGTAATTATGAGGAGCGATGTAAGACGTTTAATTTGTTGCCACTGGTTGATCGCAGATTGGTTATGGATATGTCCCTGCTACACGATATAGTGAATGGACGCATAGAAAATCCCCACCTTGTCACAAATTTTGGACTATTCGTGCCTCGTAAGCGCACGAGACATACTAAACTCTTTAGTACTCCTACCCACCGCACCAGATATGCTCAAAACTGCCCTATGACTCGCATATTCGTAAATTATAATAAACAATTCTCAGATTTAGATCCATTCAGTCTTACGAAAGCTGCATTTATATCTAGAGTTACAAAATGTTTGGAGGACAAGAATTATTCATGATATGATTTTACTAATAAATTATAATAATTACGATTTCTCTACGCATGCATACGCAGCCACACACTCACATCACAATACACACTCACCCCCTCACACACACGCAATCTCGCACACGCACACGCACGCACACACACACGCGCACGCGCACGCGCGCACACACACACACACACACACACACACACACACACACACACACACACACACACACACACACACACACACACACACACACACACACACACACACACACACACCTCACACGCAGGCAATTACAATACTGAAGGGCACAATTGGTTTAACATTTTCTTGTAAGTTGTTATGCTTCTGCTATAAAGTCACTTTAAAATCATGGAACTACTCAAATAATAAAAGAGTATTAATGTGAAGTAATACCTATATCGAAACCTGTTATTGGCTATATTTATGAATTACTTGTTACATTGTACCTACTATTAAGAAAGCTGTTGGTTTCTTGAATAAATAAATAAATAAAGAGACAAACCGTCTGAGTTTCTCGCTAGCTCTTCTCAGTAGTGGTCGCGTTCCGAGCTAGTGGTAGTTTAAACAACAAGTGACGTTCATAAGTGCATATTGTATTGCCTACATGAATAAATGATTTTCATTTCATTTCATTTCATTTCATTTCATTTCATTTCATACACACACAGACTTTCGCATTTATAATATTAGTTGGGATTTTAAATAATATTCATAGGAAAGGACTGGAGGATCATGAGAGTTGCCACCTTTATTGTTGACCTTTTTAATTAGGTGATTATTTATTACATTTCCCATATTTCAATGTGTGAGTGGTAACTGTCATTGTGTATGCACGTATTCCCAACTGTCTTTACACAAAACCAATACCATGAAGCAGTTTTCCTTCTAAAATTCCTACAGTAAGTACTTTTATCTAACAATAGTGCCTCTAAAAAGGGTGCTCTAAATGGCCCCTGAAATATGTTTGACGAAGAAACAATGTACATCAAAGTACGAGAGTACACTTGAGTGGTTTTCGTAGATATTGAAGCGTGAAGGTACAATGTATATCTATAACATACCTATATACACTACCTCCCTATATACCTAGTGAGGATTCTCGTACATTCCTCTGGTGTAAGGAGGTGTAAGGTGTAAGGTACCTAGGACACTTCTTTTATACACATTTTATGACAGAACAGAAACAAGAGCATAGAAAGTTGCGAAAATTATAAATTCTAATTTTGAACAAAAACGATTATTTGGTTTATAATTTTTTTAATGCCATTACTTCACGCGAACCAATAAATATTTACAAGTGTAATGAAGGTTTATTAAATTGTCTATAAGGTTCAATTTATTTCAATACGATAGTTTTATTCGTTTTCAAGATATTGAAGTAACTGCTAGTGACCTGTAACTTTTACTCTCAAGGGTAGTATTAGATCCTTACCTATGAAATTGGCGTTTTGTATGAAGAATTTCATTAAGACTGTTTTCTCCATACAAACATTTTTGATTTTTTTTTGGGACGGCTAATCCAAATTTAGCTAAACGTTGTGTGTATTATCGGATAACATTAAGTTAAGTATAGGCAGCGTTAATTTTTAAAAGTAACCGCTTTGTAAAAGTTTCAGCGAATCTAAGAAATGATTATGGGAAGCACAAGAAAAGAGCTCTGTTCAAATTTTTTTTATTATGTGATTTAGCCCAGAAATTAAAAAATATTTCATGTGAAACCTTGAAATAATATTCCATTTTCCAAATAAAAAAACAAATTTGGATATGCTTTGAAAATAGCAGGAATTAGTCCATATGGTTAAAACTCCAATTTCATAGGCAAAGACCCAATATATAGATTTGTGTGACAACTGTAAATATATCTTTGTAACATTTTAGATAAATAAATACATATACAACCGTGCTTTATTTCCACAAATAAAATATACACTTGAAAATACTCAGTTTTTTGAATTTACCAAGTGTTCGGAATTTACATTCCCCCTTTGAGAAGAACCCCAAGATAGTCAAAGTTTATAATGCTCGATAGGTATACTTTGTTGTAATACCACAAATCGAAGAAATAAATTGACTCCAAGCATTACGCTCAAGTAATCGGATATTTTATAATAGCCCTTTGCACACTATTTGCGCTTAAATAGTTTTATATTTCTCAATGGCCAAGTTTTAGATAGCAGCAGGAACCTTATTGTAAAAGCGTGAAGGATTTACTAAGTTTGTGAAGTTGGCTAACGTAAACAGACTGAATAGTCATTAACTCATGACTGCAGACACACCTCTGTACTTGATACAATACAAAATGCACACAAGTCCTCTAATGACCACCAACCTGTCCCACACGTAATCTATCCCACTGAATAATTGAGGATAGGTACATTCAAAGTTCTCAAACGCCCCGCTCGACGGGGTTTAGAGATTTGCGGCTGGGGAGGACTGAGGTGGATCATTAACCTCGGATTTGTGGACGATTGCAGAAAAATAAACATAAAAAACAATGGAGGACGTTTGGCGGGTTGGATGTGCACCACATACACCTTTTTTCGGGTTAATGCTTATCTCGTTATTCTGACCTAGAAGCCAGGCCATTGTAAATTAAAGGATGATTTGCTATGTATTTGGAACGGAAAAAATTTTTGACAGCGGCTTTTTGGGGGGAACTCAGCGAGTGATGTTGCATTTTTGTTTTTATTTATTATGCAGCAAAAATGAGTGACGATGTCCAAGGAAAGTGTAAATTAAAGTGCTTGATCTTTCGTAAAGCCTTCTGCCACTTTACTGAAGAATGGCTTGACCATAACTAGGCTGCATATGCCAAGTATACGACGAATGACTTATTTTGACTGAAACGGACTTCACTACACTGAAGAAATAAGACATGACTGTATGGACTTAGATCGCTTTGCCTTCTCCGAGGGGAGTGAATTAAAACAAAAAAAAAAACATTTTGACAGCAATTTTACTCCGAGATTCCTCAGATGACATTAGAGTTTTCAAATCGAGTCACAGCACTATGGATTGCTTATCGCAGTATTATTTACATTGCAATCTTTGTAGTGACTCATTCAATATTATCACTCTGAATGATTCAGGACATTATCTTGTGTCCTATGCACGGATGTCAGCCTTTCTGGTGTACTATAACGCCGAATAATGCTCTCTAGCAATAGTGCTTCAGCACACTGGTAAACCAAGAGTCAAGCTATGCCCTGCGTCCGAGTCCAATCAGGGGAAATCTAGATGGAAATGCAAAGGAGCGCCACCTACATCGAAAACTTTTTCAGACTCTGAGATTAGATTACCTGACCCCAACATCAAATGGTTTTAACACACGCTGTCAGATCTGGATGACGTAATCAAATCCATATGGAGTTGGCTAAGGTAACAATGACTTCTATAAGTAAAAGTAAATTAAGTATGTACATGAAACAACAAAATTTATAAAACATAAGTGAAAGTGGAAAACTGCGCCGGAGCTGAAAGAGGCTCATATTGTAAATAAAGAGTGAGAGTCCCTCAACGACTTGGAAAAACTCGATGAGGTTACTCGAGCTGTTTGAGGAGCCCGTTCACAGTTCAGACATAAATTTATGTCAGGAGTATGTTTTATTTTTTTATGCACAACGGGTTGGAACTTGACCTTAATCACACCTGATGTTAAGTGAAGATGAGGTCGAAGGTGGAAGCGTACTGACCCGGAAACCCCAACACATTTGGGGGACTGGCTATCTTATCTCTGACAACCGGAACATAACAATGCTATTAACATTGCTGCTTGGCGGTAGATTTAGATAAGATGGTGGTAGCTAGCCAGGCGGTAAACAATTGACAGAAATATAAAAACATGTTTCCACCCATTCCAACCATTACGATTAAAAGTCGATCTCAATAAAACTCCCAAAAAGGTAGATGTACTCGTATATCAATTTATTTCTAAACGACATTTTTTTTTCAGACCGTTTCGACGCCATATTATATTTTTATGGCGCGGTTATAAGCACTTTAGCCCTCCATTTGCAATATTAGCATAATGACGTCACAGCCCTGGTTTCTTTTTTATTAACTCGCTTGTGATGCGGCAAAGGCATCGCACGTGCATCCAATTTGTTTTTTATTGCGCGAGCTTCGAGACTGTTTTATTCGAGTTTTAATAAAATATTCTCTTATAGATAGGTATGTTCTTTTTTTGCTGCCGTCCCGTGTATGTATTATCTTGTCTACTTTTCATGCAGGATATTGTTCGGGGGGTAATATATTTCGCTCGACAATGAAGTGATTATTCAGCAATTTTGTAAGGATCACGTATAATATCGGGTCTGGCCTTTTGGCGGGGCACGTCAGCAATATAGTAATGATGTGACTGAACATATTATTATCTGTGACTTATGTTTATCGGCACGTAAAAAGGCAACTAAGGGGCTAAACATCTAATACACTTGCAAGATTCAACTTTTAATTGATACAAATTTCAATTGAAACGCTCGTGTCTCTCAAATCAGTTATTTTCTATGTTAACTGTCGTAATTATTATTATTTCTAATATATAAAAAAATATATTTCGAAGTCGATGCTACAATTGAAACTAAATCAATGAATCAAGAAGATAGAAATGTTAGAATAATGTTGTATCAAATCAAATCAAATCAAATCAAAATATTTTTATTTCATAGGATAAAATTATCACTTGAAAACGTCACTATTAATATTAATATTACATTATAGTTTAAATTTACTGCTCATTCACAAAGCTGACTCCCCAGAGAAGAACGAGCAAGAAACTCTAGGGTTGCTCTTTTAAACAGATTATAGGTTGCGATTTGATAATTATATGATTAGACAGCTATGTCCATGCTTGCTTATCATTCAAATAGTCAGTGATTTTATAATAGCCTTTTGTTAATAATTTCTGTTTTATGATTGCTTTAAATTTATTTAAAGGCATATTTTGAAAGTCTACTGGAACCTTATTATAAAAGCGTATACATTGCCCTTTGAAGGATTTACTAACTTTGTGAAGTCGGCTAACATAAATAGATAACTGGTTCTTATTCCTTGTATTAACATTGTGCCTATCACTATTTTTAGCGAATAAGGTTATATTTTTTTTTGCATATAACAAATTCTCATAAATGTATTGAGATGCCATTGTTAAGATATTAATTTCCTTAAACTTATCTCTAAGAGACTCTCTAGGTCCTAATTTATAAATGGCACGAATAGCACGCTTCTGCAGAACAAAAATCATATGTATGTCAGCAGCGTTTCCCCACAACAATATGCCATATGACATCAAACTGTGGAAATAGCTAAAGTAAACCAGTCTTGCGGTATGAACGTCTGTTAAATTTCTGATTTTTTTGACTGCATACGCAGCAGAAGCAAGCTTTTTCGCTAGTTTCTCAATATGAGGCCCCCACTGAAGCTTAGCATCCAATGTCAGACCTAAAAAGACAGTAGTGTCTACAAGGTCCAATTTTTCGCCTCGTACAAATATGTCAATAGGCATTTGTTTAACATTAGGTAAAGTAAATTTTAAGCATTTAGTTTTTTTTTCATTCAAAAGAAGATTATTTACTGTAAACCAGTTAACAAGTTCAAAAATAGCAGTGTTTACATCGTCACAAGATGATTGATATCTCTTAACTTTAAATAGCACAGAGGTGTCATCTGCAAACAATACTATTTCACATCTATTCCGGGCAAGATGAGGCAAGTCATTAATGTACACAAGAAACAAAAATGGTCCTAGAATTGAACCTTGTGGCACGCCCATATGGACCTCAGACCCAGAGGACTTAGTGCCATTAACATCTACCCTCTGAATTCTATTATACAAGTATGATTTTAAAAGATTCAAAGCCTGACCTTGTATGCCGTAATGGTGTAATTTCCTGATTAATATATCATAATGAACACAATCAAAAGCCTTTGACAAATCGCAGAAGACGCCAATTGCATCCCGCGAATTCTCCCAGGCATCAAAAATATGTTGAACTAGCTCAACACCTGCATCGGTTGTTGAGCGACCCCGTGTGAATCCAAATTGTTTGGGATGCATGATATTGTTTTGATAAAAATGAGACATTAACTGGTTTAAAATCAATTTCTCAAAAATTTTACTAAATGTGGGTAGTACTGATATAGGTCTAAAGTTAGTGGGATCTGATGTACTACCTGCTTTAAATAATGGAATGACTTTACTTAGTTTCATTAAATCAGGAAACACTCCACGATCAACACATTTGTTAAATATAGTAGCCAAGTGGGGTGCAATACAATCAATTATGGAATTAATAATTTTAACTGATAGGCCGTGAACGTCAGCAGTCTTTTTCATTTGCAATGATTTAAAGGCTTTCAGTACACTATTACTATTTACATGAGTAAATTTAAAGTTTATCTCACATGGTTCTACATTTTGTAAGATAAGTGATTCGGCCAGAGCGGGAGATGAATTAAGAGATTTAGTGGTCGAGATTGGAATGTTGGTAAAGAACTTTTCAAATGATTCGGCAACCTGTAAGTCATTACTAATAATTTTATCGTTTAATTTCAAATTGAATTCTAAATTCCGATCTTCGACTTTTTTTGTCTCATTATTTATGACTTTCCAAGTGGATTTAATGATGTTAGAACTGTTTTTAATTTTACTAATGGTAAACATAGATTTAGCCTCAGAACAAACGCGTTTAAAAATTTTTGAATAATTCCTAACATAGCTAACAAAGGTATCATTTTTATTATATGATTTTTCGGCATAAAGTTCATATAATCTATTTCTGCTTTTGTGAATTCCTGCTGTCGCCCAATCACTGAACATTAACGACTCGCTGACTTTTATTGTTTTTGACTTAAAAACTTTTTCATATTGATCTTTAGTTAAATCAAATACAGTGTTATACAATTTATTGGGATCATCATTATAAGTCAAATAAGGCACTTTTGTTATTATATTATTTCGAAATAATTTTAGCCGACTTTCGTTAACAGGCACACACTTAATTATTTTTTTCAACCTTCTTTCAGCAATCTCAAAAATAGTTAATTGACCGGAGTGGTCTGATTGTAATTTGTTAACAATAGATTTATAAACAGGTTTAATGTTCGCAAAAATATTATCAAGACAGGTTGCACAAGTTGCTGTTGTCCTGGTTGGTTCAAGAAAAACATTAACTAAGTTGTGACAAAGAAAAAATGATTGGAATCTTCTAGTCAAAGGAGTGTCTTGCAGTATATTGATATTAAAATCGCCACAAATTAAAATGTACTTATTGGTATTACCACTTATTGGTATGAAATGGGTCATAAGCTATTCTTTCTCGTTTAGCTCGTAGCTTAAGATGGAGTAACAGAATATAAAGTAAGAACTATTTTCATATTCACGGAGCCACAGCATATGATAATGAATGACCTGTGCCTAATACATGGTAGGCAAGCCACCACAATATAGGTCGCGTGTAGGCGCGGCTGCGTCACCAATCTCTGTGTCGCTTAATTATGGCCAATGTGGCCTTGCGACAAACGTTGGCGCGAACGTAAAGTGATTGGCGGATAACTTAGATCGTTTATCGGATTTGGATGTCAGACCAATGACACTCTTATAGTAGAAGAATTGCTGGGTTATAGTAGGTAAGAGTAGACCATGCCGCACTTTATTAGCCGTCCGTCTGTCCATCGAAACCCGTTCTTACTCCGACTAGATGTTACAATCTAAAATTAATACTAAATAAAGGCCAATGTCCTTAAATGCCTGCAAAATTTTAAAAATCTCCAGATTCTATAAAAAGTGGTGAACTATGACCCATACTCCCTCATTACACGAGGGAAGGTCTATCTCTGCAGTGGGATGTTTACGGGCTGAGATGATGAAGCTTAACCAGACATGACAATGACATTGTACAAGTGGCAGGATCTCATTGGATGCGACTGACAGAACTGTGAGATAATTGCGTAATGTAGAAGAGGCCTAGACCCAGCAGTGGGTGGATATGGGCTGAGGATTCTCAGCCTGAGATTGATTGATTGAAGTACATATTTGGGTTTGTCAGCTCTAAAAGTTTATCAACGCTCATCGTTTATCCCGCACGGTAGTTCATACAAACAAGTCCAAATTTTTCCAAATTAATAAACCGATTCTAATGAAATACGCATTAAGCACGTACATAGATCTAAAAAGTTATAAGAGAAAATTTTCGGAAATAGAGTATTGAAATTAAATTAGAGCGATTTTCATTTTTCCATAGTAATACAAGAAATGCAAAATATATCTTTTAAATTCGATAGTTCGAAAAATTTGGACGTGAAAGTATGTATGATCTACCGTGTGGGGTAAACGCTCTTAAGGCCCGAAACCCTCATGGCACGAGTCGTCCATGACTGTCTTTTACTCCATCATCCCTCTTCTGTCACATTAACAAAGCGCCTCTCTGAACTCACAATGACTCGCAAAACGTCCATCGCACAATTAAACTTACAAACTGCTGGAATGAGGCTATTAAATGACGTCACTAGGAGGCAAACAGACGTATCTGAAGAATTATCAAATCGATTTTAATCAAACAAGGTCGAATTTTAATCAGCCAGATAAATGTTGCATTTGCAAACACATAGTCGTAGTTACTACCTCTTATCTACCTAGATATTGGTGACGAATCACCTAATATTGCACTGATAAGTGATACGACGTACAAACTATGAAAAACACGGTTGCCTTTTCGGTCCACAATGCAATAGGCTTCTACTGATAAGAGCATTATTGGAAAAAAGGCAAGGTTCACCCCCCATAAGCACTGTGACCTTTGAAGCAATTTGCTGTCTCTCTGTATTGTGTCGCTAGGGCGAAGAGTCGTCTGTGGGCACGCCTTCCTGTCCCGAATTTCCTTTGACCGGTGGTTGAGAGCCCACCCGACTTTGACTCTAAAAATGGGCGTCATTTGGTAGTGATTTTGGCCCACAAGTCATGGTATGCATGGTGAGCTCAATCCCATTTTGGCTTGGCGTCTATTAAGGTTATTCAGCAACTTGGATCTTAGAGCGCAGTGTAGTATTTAGGACATAATGAGAATATATTGGAACCTTTTACTGAAGGGTTTCAAGTAGCCCATTAATTAACGAGTACATCAATGAATTCATATTGGAATGAGCTGACGGAATCTTTTGACTACACAACATTTCTAAAATCTCTTTAATTACTTCAGTAGGAGATATGTCCCCCAGAGGTAGCGATCACTCTTCCTTACCAGTCTTATATTCCGTCCAATCTAGCTTTAAAGCGTCCAGGGAGAAGACCTGCGATTAACCTTGAAAACCCGGTCCTGTAGGGATGGAGTAGACCAAAGTATAGCTCCTTGGTTATGTGGGGTTAACCACACCAACCAATCAGAGCGCGAGTCCTACATCGTGCTAAAGAAGTTTTCTCGAGACATTGAATACAGGCAAGAAATCACTATCAACTGTTACAATGCGGTGGAAGATCTTCTCCTCCTCCACATATTCAATTCCCTGTTTATTAGCGGACTATTTAAGCAATTTCTGTCGGTGCTGTATTATATAGGCCTCATCTTCACTTTATGGTCAAGTGCTAATCTGTAATGCATAAAAAAAAGATATCAATCAATTAATGAACCTTCGTATTCATTGGGTCAAATCATGGAAACGTGTACCATCGATTTGTGGTTCACAAGCAGCGGTGATGTCATGTGAATGTCGTAATCAAATGACCGCAGATATCGCCTTGTCGGTTCATATTACTTTGGCGAAGCTTACAAGGTATTGGCATGAGTCACCTCGATGTTTATAATCGCCAATAACAAAACAGGCATCGTTTCGCAATGTCCAGTAAAATCTTCAACAAAAATTATTGCTTAGAAATTCCTTATTTTTGTAACATACGACATTTGAGCGTTTTAAAAATATTTATTTCGTTCCTCACAATACCGTAACTGGGGCCCGTATTAGTAAACCGTTCTCAAGATTGGGATGACGTTAAGTTGACACTTGAAAATCTGTTACATATTACAATACAATACGAATACCCTTTATTGCGCAAAATAATTTGCCATAATTCTTGATGATCAATAGAACACAATTAGGCGGTTTTATCACTAAAGATTCCAGACAACCCACAGCTATGGGACATTTGTAGGTATATTAAAACAGTATTAAAAAAATATGTATTGAGACTGAGACGCGATCTCAAGATCAATTTATTAATACGGCAATATAATTAGATATAACGTTGAGATCTCCGAGGAAGTATTAAGATACTTGTAACAGGAAGTCTCGCTCGTCCATAAACAAATGATTTCACAAAACAAACATTAAGGAAAATTTGTACTTTCCATCGGGTGAGATTGTGGAAGTTACTGACCCGGAAACCCCAACACATTTGGCGGACTGGCTATCTTATCTCTGACAACCGGACAACAATGCTATTATCATTGCTGTTTGGCGGTAGATTTAGATAAGATGGTGGTATGATGGTGGTCCCCCAAATGTGGGACTGACTATCTTGTCTCTGACAACCGGACAGCAATGCTATTAACATTGCTGCTTGGCAGATGGTGGTAGCTAGCCAGGCGGACATTTAAAATGCCCTACCACCAACCGAACCGAGTACTTAAACATGTACCCCGCTGGGGATCGAACCCGCGACCTCCGAATCGTAAACCCAATGTTGTTTACATTGAGCCACGGAGGGTAAATGTTTGTGTGATGAATACGAACATTTATTCCCGAGTCATGGATGTTTATATAAATATTTATGTATGTTTATCCGTTATCTAGTATCCATAGCACAAGCTTTGCTTAGTTTGGGACTAGATGATTGATGTATAGTTATTTATTTAGCGTTAACTTATTGTTGTTCTGTTCTTTTTCACTTCCTTATTTTACATATGGGAACTTGTAATTGGCATTTTTACACAATGTTCATATGATATTTTATGTATTAGCTGTAAGTTGTCCTAAAAGCAAATAAATAAATATATTAGGTCCTTACCTATGAAATTGGCATTTTGTATGAAGAATTTCATTAAGACTGTTTTCTCCATACAAACATTTTTGATTTTTTTTGGGAACGGCAAATCCAAAATTAGCTAAACTTTGTGTGTATTATTGGATAACATTAAGTTAAGTATAGGCAGCGTTAATTTTTAAAAGTTACGGCTTTATAAAAGTTTCAGCGAATCTAAGAAATGATTATGGGAAGCACATGAAAAGAGCTCCGTTCAAATTTTTTTTATTATGTGATTTAGCCCAGAAATTAATAAATATTTCATGTGAAACCTTGAAATAGTATTCAATTTTCCAAATAAAAAAACAATTTTGGATATATCTTTGAAAATCGCAGGAATTGGTACATATGATTAACGAAGAAAAAAAACTCCAATTTCATAGGTAAAGACCCAATGTTTAGGATTTTCTCCCTTCCCCTGCGACATAGTCATGGGATTAGCACAGTAGGTACGAGTAGGTTAGCAACGAGTTTGATTTGGACCTGTTTTGTACTAGCGTTACATCGGCAAGGAACACATTCAGTTTTTTTTTTTTTTTTTTATATATGAGAGGGCGGCAAACGAGCATGCGGGTCACCTGATGGAAAGCAATCACCGCCGCCCATGGACACCCGCAACACCAAAAGGGTCACAGATGCGTTGCCGGCCTTTGAGGAAGGTGTAGGCTCGTTTCTTGAAGGTTCCAATGTCGTACTCGTTCGGGATACCGCTGCCGGAAGTCCGTTCCACAGGGTGGTCGTACGTGGTAAGAAGTTTCTTGAGAAACGTACAGTGGTAGACTTCCACTCATCCAGGTGATGTGGATGGAAATTTAATTCTCGGCGAGAAGTGTATCGGTTAAATTGAGCAGCGGGTATTAGCTCGAACAGTTCTTCAGAACACTCCCCATGAAATATGCGATAGAGAATGCAGAGGGACGCGACGTCTCTTCGCAACGCCAGGGGATCCAGTCGGTCAGTGAGACTCTCTTGGCCGACAAAGTAGACGTTTTTTGACCAAAAAGTAACCTAGTACTGCTGTGACCCGTTTTTTTTTGGATTGGCTATGCAAGGATATCCTATCTATAGATTGTTCTTCTTCTTCTTATTTTTGAGGATGGCAACCAGTCAACCTCACTGTCGAGGGACATTACTGCCAGTTTCGAGTGAAAAATTTTATTTCTCTTATTTCTTCAGTTTATAAGTCAGTCTCAGTCAAAACAAGTAATTCGTCGTATACTTGGCGTATACAGAGTCTAGTCACGGTCAAGTCATTCTTCAGTAAAGTGGCAGAATGCTTTACAAAAGATTTTGGTGGCTTATTGTGGGAACCCGAAAGCTCCGTTACGCACTTTAATTTACACTTCCTTTCACTTGTACACCATCACTAACGTTTGCTGCACAATATTCTGCCATTATTAAGCTTCAAAAGTTAGAATGTACAAATTATAAGAATTATAAAGAAAAATGCAACTTCACTCGCCGAGATCCCGCCAAAAAGCCTATAGATTGTTTATAATTAGATTATTTTTTCCAACAGTTCTCTGATTGCAACGTATAGTTTTTTTTATTTTTTATTAAGTTTAAGTAGGTTCTATCAGTGGAAACCTCTAATTGGATCTCAGATTTTTAGTTTAAGTGACAATTTGTAAAACAGCTGTTGGTTTCCCCAAGAAAATAAAATAAATAAATAAACAATTATAAATAAATTGGACGGATTCCTAAAGTCTGTCTCAATAAAACTTCAAGTTCAATATCTTCTGTATTTACTTATTTGAATAACGTAAGCATTGTTGAAAGATTACGTCAGATGATATGTGCTGTAAGGGTTTATGCTCTTTGCCTTCTCTTTGACAAATCGAATAAAGCGCCAGTACTGATAGTTATGGATATGAGTTCATCAAGAGCCATTACCATGCATACCAGGGACATTCTAGTCCTGTATGAGAAACGATAAATCATATCATACTTCGGCCCACTAACCTCGGTCACAGTACAGTTATATCTAGGGGGGAAATTCACTCGCTCACTTACCCTCGCAGACAGTCTATTTGGGTTAAAAACTTACAGGTGGCGCCACTGTTGAGTGTCAACAAAATCGACTCTTTTATATTGTGTTTTATAGTGTGTTGATACACTGAATTCAAAATTATTTTTTTGCCAGTATATAGGTAGGTACACAATGGTGCTTCAATATTAAAAATAGGACCCATTATATTCTGCCCTTTGAGCATGCATAATTTGATAAATCTACATTTAATTATAATTACCTACTATTAATCAATTATACAATTTTAAATTACTTACAAGGAATGTTCAAAAAGTGACAACATTTCAAAATTAATGTCAAATCTGAACTGTAGCCTTTTTTTAACCATATTATGTAAGTTATTGACAAATATAGTTTATTTATTTTTCTTCAAAACCATAAAATATAATAAAACGTTGTGGCATTTGACGGTCGCGTATGTAGCCTATTAGATTAATTAATTACTTACATACACGTAATTAGATACATCATTAAATTAAATAAATTAAAAAGACTAGGAGAAAATATGAGTTCCAATTAAAATTAGCATGATAGGAATCCCGCCAGTCGCGTATCAGTCTCCGGCAGGCGCGTGGGTCGATGATGGTGTTGGAAAAAAAAATAAAGTACTTATGCCAATCACTTCTATTTCACTTACGTAATATGCCCTATTTTTTTTCTTTACGGCAAAAAAACTCGTCCGGTATATTGCCGCACATGCTTAAAATTTAATGTTTTGTACTTGTGGTTTGTCTCTAATACGTCAAATTATTACGTGTGTGAACATAGATGCAAATGAATGCTTATCTATCTATCAATTGTTAAATATTTGGAAAACCAACATCATTTATAACAACTCATAAATAAGTGAGCTAATTACATATCCTCATTAATAATAACAAAATTAAAAGCATATCTAATACAGTACGATGATAAATTACGTGTAGGGTACAATGAATATTAATACAAATGTAAGTACATACAAAGACCATTAATCGGAATAAGAAATAGTCCTACGTTGCGACGCCGTGTTGACGCAGAACTACAAAGAAATTAGGAATGTACACGAACGACGTGCGCCAATAGGCTAGCAAGTATACCTTATTTTTCAAAGTATGTAAAGAGCCTCCTAAAACTAGAATTTCCTGTGACCAATGCTATTATATTCTGCAACAAATATTAAAAACCATAGGCAAGTCTTTGGAGAGCACTGCCTTTTCAGAAGGCGCCTTAATTATAAATAATAATGACTGTACAATAACATTTATAACTTTATAAAAAAGCTTTAACGTTTATGACTAAGCCATATAAAATTAAGTTTGAAGATTTCACAAGCCTTACTGTATTATACGTGTGCTGATTCTCAGCGGTACGCCAATGTATATAGAAAATAATACCATCTCCCTCCACCCTGTAGCGATGTGATCATCCCTCCCACTCCCACCCCAAGGCTTCAGGCAATAGACAAAATAACGCTTTATCAAATCCTTTGGGTTTATGTAGCATTTTCGCAGTAAAATTGTGGACATTAAATAATAAGAATATGACTAACTACGGACAGGCGTAATTATACCCCAAAAAGATAGAAATATTTATTCGCAGGCCAACTTAGGAGCCCTTTCACGATCCATTCAAAACTACAAAAAAACTTAACAACATACAAATAATTTTTACATAACCGCCTCCGTGGCTCAATATGAACAACATAGGGTTTACGAATCGGAGGTCGCGGGTTCGATCCCCGGCGGGGTACTTAGTGCAATTGCTTTTGAGTCATAGACTGACGCATTTGGTAGTAAAACGAATTCTACGCGGACAAAGTCGCGGGTAACAGATAGTACTAGATAAAGTAACTTTATACGCACCCTAAGGCTGCCGCATGTAAGTCACCATAGTGCTTTACTGGATATTAATGCTTACCTGACCTGAGGCTTACGTTGTAATACATATTTTTAATTAATTGTAGATCCTGTTGTAAATAAATCAAAAATAAATGAAACGGTAATGAACTATTAGCACCAAAGAATCTACTACCAATTCAGTGAGAATTGGTTACGTGACCTCTCTGTGCAATCTATACAATCCTTAGTCAACAGATTTTATCCAAGAATTATTACATAAATGGAAGCATGCCC
The DNA here is from genome assembly GCA_949316235.1 of Oegoconia quadripuncta. Classification (NCBI taxonomy): domain Eukaryota; kingdom Metazoa; phylum Arthropoda; class Insecta; order Lepidoptera; family Autostichidae; genus Oegoconia; species Oegoconia quadripuncta. The sequence goes on from OX438743.1 coordinate 896,396, forward strand.
GTGCTCTGCCTTCGGCGGAATATCTCAAGTTCTCAACATGATTGATTTGATTCCAGATCGATCTACACAAGACTGGCTGTCTGTCGATGTATACTAATCCTTACATCATGTACAGTCGACGGCACGACAACCTAACACCCTGTAAGCTTCAAACCAAATCTGTAGTGTGACTGCGAACAGCGATCGCTTTGAAATAACATTATGATAATAGCTACTTTAAAAATTGACACAGCGAAATAAAATCGTGTTAATTTTCATTGCATTCACTAAAAAGATTGAATGAGGAGAGTAGTATGCTATTAGCTATTACTTTTTAGCTTAAAAGCTTAAATGTCAGCGCGAATGATTTAGCGATTGCGAGTTAATATTCGCGATTCGCGCATGTTCGCTAGTATATGAGGGCTATTCCTTTATTTGCTTAAAAATGTCAATGTTATCGCGAATGCGTTAGCGATTGCGACTGAGTAACTTAGGCGTGATTCGCGCGTTTTCATTTTCATTACTTTAGCTGGAAATAGTGAATAAGAAGACTAGTATGCTACTATTCTTTTATTAGCTTAAATGTCACCGCGATGTTAGCGATTGCTAATGAGTACTTATTCGCGAATACCGAGATTTCGTTTTCGCATTCCTTAATAAAAAAATGAGGAGACTAGTATGCATAGCTATTCCTCAATTAGCTTGAAATATGTTAAATGTCAGTGCGAATGCGTAAGCAATTGCGAGAAAGAGTACTTATTCGCGATCACTCTACTAAAGCCTTTAATTTGTCTTTGACGACCGGTTGGTGTAGTGGATAGTGACCCTGTCAGCGAAACCAACGGTTGCGGGTTCGAATCCCGCGAGGGGTAAATGTTTGTGTGATGAAAACGAACATTTATTCCCGAATCATGGATATTTATATAAATATTCATGTATGTTTATCCGTTATCTAGTATGCACAGCACAAGCTTTGCTTAGTTTGGGATTAGATTGGTGCAAGTGTCCGAAGTATTTATTTATTTATTTATTATATTATTATTAATTCTAAGGTATTTCTTCTGTACCCTCTCAATTCCTTCAGAATGACTTTGTAAGAAGGGTACCATACTCAAATACGCTTCTAATCAAACTATTAAATAAAATAGAAAGCTTACGGGATTAGCCTCTGAAATATTGCAAGCAATATCACAGAGAGTTATTCAATTTGTCCATTATTTCGTTATTCAAATTTATCTAGATAGAGCAGCTCTGATCGAGACGAGGTAGTATTAAATCAATCAATTCCCTTTGTCTCCGGCATTAACTGCGGCTTGGTATTCACGACCCGTCCCGTTCGGTCCGCGAAAACAATTTGTAACCCCCCGTACGGCCCCTCTAGAGAGAATGCGACTGTTTCTTTGACGAAAAATAAACAAAGCTTTCTATTTTCTCTAATTTAATGAAACTTTGTTAGTGTGACTATGTATTACGTCAGACATTGGAAGAGCTAATGAAAAATACTAGCCCAGATACTTCTTCCCTAAAGGTTCGATTTACAACATCAAGAAAAATCTGAGTTTCTCAGCATTAAAGGAGGCTACACATAAAAATATAAAATCATTTAAGAAAAATAGTGATATATTGTAAATAGGTACAATATATAAAAATGAACTAGTCGTTCATATCAATCGTTTATTAATTTTTAGTTAGTTAATGGGAATTACACGAATTCAAATTCACTTTTATAATAAGGTTATAAAACACAAGTGTCTGGACAGTCTTTGTCCGAATTATCATAGTAAAGCGTGGTCCGATTTCAGTGTGGTTTTCTAAAGAGTAAGCGTGGGGACACGTTCTTAGCCATGTTTGATGAAAATCGGTTAAACCGTTTCGAAGATATTTAACTTATAACACAGTTGGTTTTATAAGCTAAAGGGATGATAATTATATACTGTAGTGTTTATTCACTAATTTCTATGTATTCACTATTTCCATTGTGAGTAAACACTGTAATTTGATTATTCGCGTTGCTTAAACACAAACTTTCCAAAACAATGTTACGTAAAGAGTATAAACAGAGATTTATTTGCCTAAAATTTGTTTTTGATTAAAGTTTCAACGAAATTTACTGTAGGTAATTTAATAATTCGAGCTAGAGGGCACGAAGTGTTGGAATGTTTAAAGGATTGCATTCTAAACGGTAACCCATACAAAGTTTAAAGTTTTCTCTTTCAAGGCATGAGCCGATTATGAAACTTTATAAACATGAAAGAATTTAGTAGAATTCTATGCAAACAAACATTTTAGTATTTATCAAAATTACCTCATATTGCTAACTAGTTTTCCGCCCGTGGCTTCGCCTGCGTAGAATGACTTTATCGCGACTATTTAATTTATTTATCCCGCAGGATCTACTCACGTTATCGGGATAGAAATATCCAAAATCAAATCAAAACTATTTTATTCAATGTAGGATACAAAAATATCACTTATTGAAAGTCAACATGTTATTTTTAACATCAGGTGTGATTGAGGTCAAGTGCTAAGCCGTTGTGAATAACTTTATCGCGGCTGCTTAATTTATTTATCCCGCAGGATCTACTCACGTTATCGGGATAGAAATATCCAAAATCAAATCAAAACTATTTTATTCAATGTAGGATACAAAAATATCACTTATTGAAAGTCAACATGTTATTTTTAACATCAGGTGTGATTGAGGTCAAGTGCTAAGCCGTTGTGAATAACTTTATCGCGGCTGCTTAATTTATTTATCCCGCGGGATCTACTCACGTTATCGGGATAGAAATATTCAAAATCAAATCAAAAATATTTTAATCAATGTAGGATACAAAAATATCACTTATTGAAAGTCAACATGTTATTTTTAACATCAGGTGTGATTGAGGTCAAGTGCTAAGCCGTTGTGCATAAAAATAATACAATATTACTAATGTATCTGGACTTAGCAGTAATACAAACATTTCTAAATATTTTTGAATAGTTATTAATAAATTCGCAGAACTCAAGGTTATCCTGCCTGATTGTCCTATCTTCATACAGCTGAAACAACTTATCTCTACTTATTCGAATCCGTGGCCCAGTTTCTGAATTTAAATTTATTGGTACTTTTCTGTTGGTTTCTGAATTTAAATCCGTTCAAATTATTTATTCAAAACATTGAAGAAATCTGTATAAAATTCTTATGTCCTATGTCTTAATCCAGGGTATTTTGTACCTGTATACCAAATGTCGTCCAAATCCGTTTAGCGTTTCGCCGTGATTCAGCAACAAACAAACATCGGTTGCGGGTTCGAATCCCGCTAGGGGCATATGTTTGTGTGATGAATACGGACATGTGTACCCGAGTTATGGATGTTTTCATTTATAATAAGTATTTATTTACAAAAAAAAAATGTATTTATGTATTATATCAACCATCTGGTATCCACAACACAAGCATAATAGTTGCTTACTGTGGAACTAGATGGCGCTGTGTGTATGTCTAAGGATATTTATTATTTATTTATTTTATTATTATTTATCCACACTTTGGCATTTATAATTTTTTTTTTTTTTTTTTTAATTATTATTGGACACTGGTCGAAGCCATAGGTCCATTACATTAATAAAATATATAAAGAAAATATGAAAGGAAAGGATGCAGCAAAGAGTGCACCGTTTCCATTCAATTTACAAAACTTATTTACAATATACATACCTACTTAGAAACTAAATTTTTCCTAGGCATTTATAATATTAGTTGTCACGCACTCCGGAGTCGGACCAATGACGTCTATCGTTTAGGAGTACATAAGCCGGATTATTCGTTTAAACAGGTCTAAACTCTATCGGGTAAGGTAAAGGTAAGCTGGTTTGTATTTCTAATTGCAGGTGCAAAAAAACTTAGGCATTATTTAATAGTAGATTACCACCAAGGGGGTAAAGCATAAATATCTTATGCCACGGGAAACATATTGAATTCTGAGCGAAATGAAGGATTCTGTAGTTAATTCCCGTATGTAGTGAGGAGCGCAGGATTTAAGTCTGCCCAAGGCTAGACACTTTTATCCCCAAGGAACATACCACTAAACCTACTATGAGGTTAAATAAAAAAGAAATTATGAATTTCACGGTAAAATCACGGACCGAAAATCACCGATTTTTTTCTTTTTTTTTTCCGTTTCATTCTCTCCTCTAGGAGAAGGCAAAGGGATCAAGCCCATAACAGCCATGTCTTATTTCTCTTATTTCTTCAGTTTGTAAGTCAGTCTCAGTCAAAACAAGTAATTCGTCGTATACTTGGCGTATACAGAGTCTAGTCACGGTCAAGTCATTCTTCAGTAAAGTGGCAGAATGCTTTACAAAAGATTTTGGTGGCTTATTGTGGGAACCCGAAAGCTCCGTTACGCACTTTAATTTACACTTCCTTTCACCTGTACATTAACACTAACGTTTGCTGCACAATATTCTGCTATTATTAAGCTTCAAAAGTTAGAATGCACAAATTATAAGAATTATAAAGAAAAATGCAACTTCACTCGCCGAGATCCCGCCAAAAAGCCACTGCCATGTTTATTCTTAAATATTTTTCATAGGAGTAAAGTCTCTTTGATGTGTCAAATTTTATAGTTAAAAACTCCTTAGACCAAGGAATATGCCTTGAACACCCTTGTTTTTTGTCGAAACTATTTTTGATAGAAGTTTTTGATGACATTTCGGCAATCCAAATTTAAATGTCATTATAACCCAAGGGATTTTTTTAACTTTTTGTATTATATTTATATCATCTATATATGTATATTATTCTTTTGTATCGGGGCAATTTTTCACTCGAAACTGGCAGTAATGTCCCTCGACAGTGAGGTTGACTGGTTGCCATCCTTAAAAATAAGAAAAAGAAGAACCCAAGGGAACTTCCATACAACTTTAGCTCACTTGGGCTTTAATTACTTTAAATTGAGAATACTTGACATTGCTCCAGATGCAGATGGTGCATAAATTATATTATGTGCTGATATCAAGGTGTAAGTATAAATATACGTAAAACATATTATTCAAGTAAACCGTATTTTTACCGTTTAATTCATAAAAAATTACAAACGCTTTATAAGCCTGTTTTAGTTAAAGTATGTTTTGTCTCTGTCGTTCATAAGGAAATGTTGTAATGAAAGAAAGTGATAAAACATACTTTAACTAAGACAGGCTTTTAAAGCGTTTGTAAATTTTTATGAATAAGGCGGAGATTTTATGTAGATTGTATTCCTCTAATTGACTATGTATTTTACCTCAGGTACCAGGCGAGCAAAGACGAGTAAGAGTCAACACCTAGAATTGTTACCGCTACCTACCTAGAACCGCACCTATAAGTTACTGTACGTATAAACGTCGTACGTGACGCTACTCTACATTTATCACCGCCACGCCGGTACCAGGCTAGCATAACTATTCAAGAGTCACCGTATACTACACCAGCGACCTAACCTTTGCAACAAAATTAATCAGAAAATACTCTACTAGTAAACATACAGTACTTACCTAGTTATGTGATGCTTTGGAAGAAATAATACTTTTCATTTCACAATAATAGAGTCCTAGTTTCTGTTTCAAAATGCACTATTATTTATTATAAACTAACTAAAATACTGCTTATTTACAAACAAACAAACAAAATATTCTTTATTGTACAACAATAAGAAGCATAAAAAGAAATAAGAAAGAAATTTACTCCAACAAACTAAATCAAATAATGAAATAACGTTATCAAAAACTGCGTGATCGTTCCAAACTGTACTCAGATAAACTATTCAATTTAACTCTTATAATAACATTGTTCGAAAAAAAACTGTGTATTTTTAACGTTACCCAATTAGCACATGGTAATTAACGTGGCGTTATCGGTCGTTGACCTTGTAGAACTTATCAGAATAAACTAATTTAGTTACGGCAAAAATATTGAAACACGTGTTAAATATGAACCCGGCTGACGAGCGTAATGTCAAAATCGTTTGTATAGGGTTGTAACAAATTGGAAGGATGTTCAGGTGTCATGTAGAAGCATAGACCTTTTTTGCAATCGGGTAATAACATAATACATGAAAATTTTAATATTTTCTTTTTTTTATGATTTATCTAATTTATCTGATGGGATGTGACGACGTGGCCGAAGATGAAGCACGCGGTCCCAGTAGATACCTATTCATCCTGCTCTAGAAGATCCCAGGGTTGTAGGATTCAGGAAATACTGACTTCAGGATAAATAAGACTTATAAATGTTTGTATGAGTTAGTGTAGGGCCATGAAGAAGACGGATTAAAGAAAATTGCATGCAACAGAGATGAGAATGTTGAGATGAATGAGTGTAGTGACGAGATGGATAAAATAAATCAAAAAATTTACAATGTAGGATACAAAAATATCACTTATTGAAAGTCAACATGTTATTTTTTAAAAAACTACCTCGCTTCACAAGTAAGGAATGCGTATGTAAGAGGGAGTTTAAAAGTGGCACCCGTGACAGAATAGTTGAGAGGAAACCGTTCAGCTTGGTATGGACATGTTATGAGGAGAGATGAAATGCATGTTACTAAGAGAGTGATGAATATGGATATCGATGGTTGGAAAGGAAGAGGCAGACGAAGGAAACGATGGATGGATTGTGTACATGTATTTTTTTTTAATTTAGTAATTCTTTATTTAATCTTAAAATATACATACATGTTTTGTTAGAAAAACATATTAAAGAAACTAAATAATTGGTAGCGTTTTTTACAGACTGTACGCCTTTATAAAACATGTAACATAAAAAGAAAGGATCGTTAATACAATATTGCACAAAATTAGATAATGTCAATAAATTCTATATGACTTGCACCAGATCAATATAGAATATATTTTATAAATGTGATATGAACGAAAAGGGCGTGAATGAGGAGGGAACAGCTGATACAGGAGATTGGAAGAAAAAGACGAACTGCGCCGACCACAAATAAATTAGGACCAGGGCAAGATGATGATATATGAGTTATATTAACCCCCCCTCTTACCGTTCTTCCCTTATCACAATCGCCACGTTAGGCAAGAAGAATGGCGACCGCAGAGCTGGACGCCTCACACCATTATCCTGCTATTTGTGTCTAGCATTTTTCGTATGGTTTTTTTTAATTTTTTTTTATTTATTTAAAGGATAGCAAACAGCTATAAATATTACAGGAGTATTTGTTACAGTATGCATCGTACATTAGCCAACAAAGCTTCCAAAATACATTTTTTTTTCTTATGCACGACGGGTTCGTACATGACCTCAATCACACCTGATGTTAAGTGAAGATGAGGTCAATGGTGAAAGCGTACTGACCCGGAAACCCCAACATATTTGGGGGACTGGCTATCTTATCTCTGACAACCGGAGCACAACAATGCTATCAACATTGCTGTTTGGCGTCATTTGCATTGAGTTAACACATTCATTGTATTTGAAGAAATGCTATGTTATATTAAATCCTTATTTAAGCATTTTGGACCTTGCCAATATAAGCATTCATTATTCATTATTTTACTTTCGTAAGAAGCACGGAAAAGACAAGACACCGTCCACCACAATCGGCGCATAAACGCCTCATGAGATTTTCTTTACACGCATGTTCAAAATTTATTACATTTGTTATGAAAGATATCGATGTGACCATAAAGCTCATCACACTTTTTACAGGCTCTAATGATAAACCGGTTCTTTGCATAGTTAGTGCGATTGAAAATATTTGCAAATGTGGTAGTAGGTTACACCACCATCAGTCGGTGACACGACCTCATGTGTTATCCATCATTGTGTACACATTTTGATACGGAACCCTAACAAGCGGATCAGAATCAGGTTGAGAAGGAGGCCACATCCAAACTCAATTATAGCTAAACAAAGCGCGTGTAGCGCGTACAACATTGAAGAGGCTGGCTGGCCATCTAGTTCTAATTAAAACAACTAGGAAACAGTTGGCACGGGGATAAGGGACCGACGCCATTAACATTAGAAAGGTCCGGATATAGTGCTCGAGCGGAACGACTTAGGGTTCAATTATATAGAGCGGTGAGGCCGCGCAACCGGAGCGGTGAATCCCGCAACGCCACGCCGCGCGCCGCTTTTCCGTTTAAAAGGCTTTCCACGTTTGATTTAATAATCAGGACTTCTAACATCTCGAATGGAAGTTATACAACTACAATTGAGTCCAGTACAATAACGCGTTCAGGATGCTGTTTGGACTGCCACGACACTCCAGTGCGTCTAACATTTTTTTTTTATGCACAACGGGTTGGTACTTGACCTCAATCACACCTGATGTTAAGTGAAGATGAGGTCGAAGGTGGAAGCGTACTGACCCGGAAACCCCAACACATTTAGGAGACTGGCTATCTTTTCTCTGACAACCGGAACACAACAATACTATTAACATTGCTGTTTGGCGGCAGATTTAGATAAGATGGTGGTAGCTAGCCAGGCGGACATTTAAAATGCCCTACCACCAACCAAACCGAGTACTTAAAACATGTACCCCGCTGGGGATCGAACTCGCGACCTCCGAATCGTAAACCCACCCCATCGTTGACATTGACCCACGGAGGCGGTTATGTAACATGTTAGCTGAGGCGCACTGTTTAATTACTGTTTTTTTTTTCAATTATGAGAAAGTCTAAATCAAAATCAAAAAATGCTTTATTTTGTAGGTATACACAGGGTACACTTAAAATAGTCAGATTTTACATTTTTAAAGCTACTGCTTGTTCAAAAGGCAATTTTGCCCTGAGAAGAACAAGCAAGAAACTCGAGAGGTCGCTCTTCTAAAAAAAGGTTTTTATATTACAAAATTATTATTTTATATTATAATATTCCATTATTAATTGTGAAATAGCCTGGTTATGCGAACGGGCTGGTTATGTCCATGAATCTATCTAAATAATCTGATATTTTATAATATGCTTTCTTAATAAGTTTCTGTTTTATAGTATCTTTAAATTTATTGAAAGGAAGATTTTGTATATCAACAGGAACTTTATTAAAAAAGCGTATACATAACCCTTTGAAAGAATTACTGACTTTGTGGAGGCGACTTATGTGACCTGCTAATTTATCTTTATTTCTTGTATTGACATCATGTTTATCACTATTTTTCCTAAATGATTACTCTTTAAATCTGTCTCTAAGTGACATACAAGCGTAGCGCTTCTCTACTAAATCGTGTTCGTGCCAGCACGAACGGCATCTTGAGCGTGTTAGCCCAGCGCTGGGACTAGTTCAGTATCTAATAAATATAATCACTAACGTTGCAATTTCCATCGATTAGGGATGCGGTATTGATTTTCGGCTTTACAAATCACAACTGGGTTTGGACGTCTTAATAGGCATGTGTATAATTAATTTTAATAATTTTTCATAATTACATTTAAGTTTCTGAAAAGAAAGCTTTCTTTATTAAAAAAAAAACATCTCGTAGACATGCTCCGTACCATATTTTAAGATTGTAATGCGTACCATAAATCGAAAATACATTAGAATTTAATCAGTTTTTAGTTCATTATTGTACTAGGACTTGTCGAATTACTCCGAGCTGCGAGCGAAATGCGAGTATAAAATCACAAGAATCGATAACTGTTCGACCGTCTACGAATTTTTGAATCCTCATGAAATTGTTATCAAAAACGCTCACCGCTTCTTTTCAATCAACGTAACATCACCTCAATCTTCACCAACATTTCATTACCTGTAACAAACAACAAACAGTTAACACCGACACTCTTTAATTAACAAAAGTCAAAGTCAAAAAAATCTTTAATTTGTAGGTAATCACAGGGTACATGTAAAATCGTCAGATTTTACATTTTTTTAAGCTACAGCTTGTTCAAAATGCAATTTTCCTCTGAAATGAACAAGCAAGAAACTCAAAAGCTACCACTGTACGTTTCTCACGAAACTTCTTACCACGTACGACCACCCTGTGGAACGGACTTCCGGCAGCGGCAGCGGTATTCCCGAACGAGTACGACATTGGAACCTTCAAGAAACGAGCCTACACCTTCCTCAAAGGCCGGCAACGCATCTGTGACCCTTTTGGTATTGCGGGTGTCCATGGGCGGCGGTGATTACTTTCCATCAGGTGACCCGCATGCTCGTTTGCCGCTATCTCATAAAAAAAAAAAGTTTGCTCTTTTAAAATTGATTTTTATATTACAAAAAGGCTCAATATATTTAATTATTAATTGTGAAATAGCCTGGTTATGCGAACGAGCTGGTTATGTCCAAGGATGATTATCATCCAAATAGTCAAATATTGTCTCAATAAGTTTCTGCTTTATAAAATCTTTAAATTTATTGAAAGGAAGATTTTGCATGGAAGGAAGGAAGAAGGAAGGGAAGTCTGTGGTCTCTGCCTACCCCTACGGGAAACAGGCATGACTTTATGTATGTAAGATCTTGTATATTTTTTATATTTTATTTATTTAGGATCATCAACAATTGTTACATCACTGCATAGTCCATTTAACAATTAAGGTAGCTGGTATTAAATTTAAATGTACAACCTTTTATAGGTGAACACATCATGCAAAAAACTTTAAAAATAAAATAACAGTAAAACAAAAACTTATTTAACCTAAATTTATCTTAGCTCTGATTGGTTGAGCAGTTTCGTGCCAAGTTGCGGTGATAAGGTAGTGAAAATAATAACTAAAAAGTCATATATTATGTATGTTGTTGAGGGAATGTTCAACGTATAAACAATGATATTATGTTAACTAAGTATTGAGGCTACTACTAATGGTTTTGTAAAACCTAGACACAGTGTCGCAGTGAATGTCGATATATCAACGTGAACCTAATTGAAAAAACGTATGCATAGCCCTCCGCAAAATTAGTAATTCATTCAATCATTAATTTTGCGAAGCCGGCTTACATGAACTGCAAGTTTATCTTTATTTATCACACTTTTTCTAAATGATGCTAAATGATGTAAGGTTAATTAGTTATGATTATTATCTGGAACTGCAATCATCATCGTATCAACCACAGAACTAACAATACGCAATTCAAAATGTAACAGAACAGATGAGATGTAAAAATTATTGGAATTTAAATTTTATATTTCTTATATCGAAATGACAAGTCTTGATGCGTCGCAATGAGAAGCACTCATGGCGCAGTTATTCAATGACCTCAGTATAACTTCTACGGCAATACAATGAATAAAAGTAAAATTAAAAACAAAATAACATAGGTTGAGAACATAGACCAGACCTTCGCCGAAATATCGACAAATTGTTCAGTTTAACTTTCGACGAAGCAACTAATAAGCCCACATAAGCCAACTTCAAAGGTAGTTTCAGTGTTTCCGTACTCAGTAATGATAGACTACAACGGACGCATTTGAACATCGCCGCACATTATCCCTGTGTAGTTCGCCGGTGTCACGTAGTCAACTGTATATGGTAGCAAAAGCGTATCAATAACATATGAACATTCATCGTACCACCCTTGGCAGGTTCACGACCGTCATACTTCTTAATACAACAGGATTTCTTCCAAAGAAAATGTTAGGTCTTTACCTATGAAATTGGCGTTTTGTATGAAAAATTTAATTAAGACTGTTTTCTCCATACAAACATTTTTGTTTTTTTTTTGTTTTTTGAGAACGGCAAATCGTAATTTAGCTAAACTTTGTGTGTATTATCGGATAACATTAAGTTAAGTATAGACAGCGTTAATTTTTAAAAGTAACCGCTTTATAAAAGTTTCAGCGAATCTAAGAAATGTTTATGGGAAGCACAAGAAAAGAGCTCTGTTCAAATTTTTTTTTTATGTGATTTAGCCCAGAAATTAAAAAATATTTCATGTGAATTCTTGAAATAATAATTCCATTTTCCAAATAAAAAGCAAATTTGGATATAGCTTTGAAAATCACAGGAATTTGTACATATGATTAACGAAGAAAAAAAACTCCAATTTCATAGGTAAAGACCCAATATATCTTTGTAAGATTTTAGATAAATAAATAAATTTTCTGTAGGCGCCGTGCAGAGTACCACTGTTGATCCTGGCTTACAGAAGTTACAGTGGGAGGAATGCGGAGGCGGATCTGCCCCAAAAAAGAAGTCTAATGTTTTAGGGCTCATATATGTCTCACTTCCTTTATTCCAACATTACTCTTAAACGCGTCAACGGATTTAATTATGTCATTGGTATACCTACATTCTTGCGGGTAATATTAGTATAAGATCCGGCAATAGAAATATATACCCTCATCTGTTATTCGACGATAACAAAATTAATATGTTAGTTAATGAATATATTAATACATTGAAAATGGGTTGCCTAGCTAAAACGCGGGCCAAACGGTTAATTAATGTAAATCCAAATTAATTGTTTTTCAATTAACTTCCCCGATTTGTTATTTATAAAAATCGACCATTATCTGAAAGAACATAACATAAGGAACTGGAAAAATATAGGTTGCCTACTTTCCCTTCAGCATAACTATGGAGTTGTCATGTATAAACATGCGAGCAAGCGTTATTAATATACCCTCATCAGTTATTTAATTGATTTTTTTTTTAATTAAACGTTATTTTATTCTCTTTCTAACAGTATAAGGTTGCCTCAGTAAAAGTTTGTCACATGCACGGTTGCTGTGATTTTAGATGTGAAGTTATGCGCGCAAGCGCGGAGAGTGACAGAGAGCGTTGCACGCACTTCTCCATGCGACAGACAGAGACGCAGTGATGCCGGTAAGGCATGCACCAGGCAGCTGCTGAGTTAACGAGAGAGAGACATGTTCCTTTCTCTGTGTGTTAGACAAAGATAACTAGATCATATTTTATTCTCCGGTGTAAACAAACGTGCTCTTGTATACTTCGTTAGTAAAAATATTAATCTTTTTAACAAAAAATTACATAATTAAAAATGAAAAAGTGTTTTGTTTGTGGTTTGAAGGGCTCTGTTATTGATTTTGATAACGAATCCTTTAAGAAATGTTTTTTGAAGTTGTTGTTTCGGCGAGAAAAAAACTTTGCGTACAGTGAGGTTAAGTTAAGCTTGGATTTAATCAATAATTTTGGTTATCATTCGTCTTGCTATAAAAAAGTAACGGTTGTATACTTGATGTATATTTGATGTATGGAGTACATATTGATATATTGATACATATTGATATATTATACATATATTTTAAACAAAAAGATTGTTTAAATTGTAAAGACAATTAAAAAATTTCTACTACTACATTAAATTATTAATTATAAAATATATAGTATGACAATAATCGTCGTTCTTTGTAAATAATATTTTCATTATACTTAAACAATTAAAAATACAATAATAATAAAAATTTACATTCTATTATTATTGCACGAAAATATAGGAATTTTTTATAACGTTATTAGACTACCAGCATCTCTGTCTGTCGCATGGAGAAGTGCGTGCAACGCTCTCTGTCACTCTCCGCGCTTGCGCTCAAAACTTCACATCTAAAATCACAGCAACCGTGCATGTGACAAACTTTTACTGAGGCAACCTTATACTGTTAGAAAGAGAATAAAATAACGTTTAATTTTAAAAAAAAACAATTAAATAACTGATGAGGGTATATTAATAACGCTTGCTCGCATGTTTATACATGACAACTCCATAGTTATGCTGAAGGGAAAGTAGGCAACCTATATTTTTCCAGTTCCTTATGTTATGTTCTTTCAGATAATGGTCGTTTTCTATAAATAACAAATCGGGGAAGTTAATTGAAAAACAATTAATTTGGATTTACATTAATTAACCGTTTGGCCCGCGATTTAGCTAGGCAACCCATTTTCAATGTATTAATATATTCATTAACTAACATATTAATTTTGTTATCGTCGAATAACAGATGAGGGTATATATTTCTATTGCCGGATCTTATACTATATAGGCTAGGTTGAAGATATGGAACACCTGATGCGGAACTTAAATAGGATAGAATCACTTTTTGACACACTGGCAGTCGTGTTTTTATTTAATTAATCAGTAGATGCTATGTCTAAGGAAGCCGCAGGTCAAATCACTATTAGCCCCGCCAGTGACATATTTAGGTGCGAATATTCTTGAGTAAAGATAAAACTTATCTAACTGTTATAGATGATCAAACGAACTTGTGAAGTTCGATCGATATTATTTGAGTCGCTTTATTTTAATTTTATTTTCTCGCAGACAGTAAATTAGCAGATGAGCGTGTATCACTTAGATTCCACGTATTTTCTGCGCTTTTTAATTCCGCGGATAGCTCGCAGCTACCCGCGTTATCGCAATTGACTCGCAGTCAATCCCGATTTCTCGAACATGGCAATAATTTGCACTGAACATACCTGAACTATTTTCGTCATCTGACGAATCTAACGGTCTTATAATACGCTTCCGCTTCTTTTGTTCTTCTTCCAACTTCCTTATTTTTCTCTTGTAGCGCACTAATTTATCCTGGGCGGTGCGTTTCGGCATTTTTTATTTTTATTTTTTGAGAGCGTGCACTCGTTGCCTCGCACGAAAAAGGAATGGGATATAGTGATGCGCCCGTACTAGTGGTGGGAATGTCGATTATATTGCGATGTTTTAATCGAATGAATTCTCTCTGAAGACGTGCGAATGTTGCCTGTAAGTTACAAGGACTACTACCTGGTTTATACCTGAAGAATAAAGCGACGAAAAATAATAAATGAGAAAGTTTGGATTTTTGTTTGTTCGTTCGTTTATTTGTTGCTCAATCACGGCGAAACGGATGAACGGATATACCCTGGATTAAAACATAGGATATTTTTTATCCCGATAAATTGGGCAGATCCCGCGTGATAAATAAATTTCCGCGATAAAGCACACCACGCAGGCGAAACCGCGGGCGGAACCTAGTTTGTAATATTTTTGTACGTTTTTATATGCTTGTGTGTATAGTTGGATAGTAACTGTCAATATGCAAATTAAAAAATTATATTTGTAAAAGTAATCCAGAAAGTTGACATTAATGGTACTAAATCCTTCGGGTCTGAGGTCAGTATGGGCGTACCTCAAGGTTGAATTCTCGGACCATTTTTGTTTCTCGTTTACGTTATGACTTGCTTCGCCTTGCCGGTTTAAATATGAAATAGTATTTGCAGATGATACATAATAATAAACATAATGTTAACAAGTATTAATTATCGTGTGATGATATGAACTTTTTACTGTTCGGGGTCCTTCTATTTTAAATATAAGTAAATCAAGTACACTGTTATGAATCGATAGTGAAAACCTGTTATATAAAAAATAGTAAAACACTGACCCAAAAGTCGGCTGCTGATAATTACATTAATGAGGTCATTTAGATAAATATAATAACACAGGATAAAGTTTAACCAACGCTAGTTAATAATTAACATAAAAGTGATTTCGGAAAGCTAATGGAAACGAATTCAATTATAAGTTTAGTTATTTAAGCTAACTTGATTGTTGTAAATGTTGAAAATAATTATAACGGTGTACTATTATTAACGACCTGTTTAGTGTAGTGGTTAGAAACTCTGCTGCTATACTATGGTCGCGGGTTCGAATTCCGCTAAGGGCATATGTTTGTATGACGAATACAGACTTTTTCATTTTATTCATTTACAAAAAAAATGTATTTGTGTAGTTTATCAACCATCTGGTATCCATAATACAAGCCTAGTTGCTTAGTGTGGAACTAGATGGCGCTATGTGTATGTGCAAAGATATTTTTTTATTTTTTATTTTTTATGCACGACGGGTTCGTACTTGACCTCAATCACACCTGATGTTAAGTGAAGATCAGGTCGAAGGTGGAAGCGTACTGACCCTGACTGACTGACCGTATTTATTTGTTTGTTTGTTTATTTATTTATTTAATTGTGTATTTTAAAAATCGAGTGTCGGGGGCTCAGCGGTTTAGATGGGATCTCCCAATTTGGGAGGTCCGAATTCGATTCCCAGGTAGACTATATACCAATGAGTTTTTAAATTTAATTAGATTTAATTTAATTACTTATGTGAATTTATCCGACTGACAGTGAAGGAAAACATTGTGAAAACAACCACCTGCATGCTTGAGAAATAAAAATTCAAAGGCATGCGAAGTCCCCAACCCGCATTGGGCCAGCGTGGTGGACTATGGCCCATACTCCTCATTATACGAGGGAAGGCCTATATCCCTGCAGTGGGATGTTTACGGGCTGATGATGATGATTTAAAAAAAATAACTAAATACTGTAATGACAACCGAAGCCCTCATAGGTGGACTCAGGTATACGGGGCAGGTGCAGCAATAGGCTTCGAGGTTTTGGAAATGAAATCCCGTTTCGAGGGGGATTGCGGGTTCGAATCCCGCGCGGGGTAAATGTTTGTGTGATGAATACGAACATTTATTCCCGAAGTCATAGATCTCAATTATCCTATATAACTATTATAACTCTTCTTTAATTAGTCTGGGGACCAAGGTAGCAATAGAGACACGTAGGACAGGTCTAACTTCAGTGGGCGCGGCGCAGAGTACCACTGTTTATCCTTCAATTAAAAACAACCGAGACCGACTATTTAAGGTGCCCTTCGAAGCGCGGAAACACTCACACTCTCACAAATGTTACTAGTGGTTACCCATACCTGGTTTAACTTACAAAACCGCCTCCGTGGCTCAATGTAAACAACATTGGGTTTACGATTCGGAGGTCGCGGGTTCGATCCCCAGCGGGGTATATGTTTAAGTACTCGGTTTGGTTGGTGGTAGGGCATTTTAAATGTCCGCCTGGCTAGCTACCACCATCTTATCTAAATCTGCCGCCAAACAGCAATGTTAATAGCATTGTTGTGTACCGGTTGTCAGAGATAAGATAGCCAGTCCCCCAAATGTGTTGGGGTTTCCGGGACTGTACACTTCCACCTTCGACCTCATCTTCACTTAACATCAGGTGTGATTGAGGTCAAGTACGAACCCGTCGTGAATAAAAAAAAAATTAATAAATTATTGGAGATTGGACATAACGTATTTTTCAAACGCCATGCCTTTAGAAATCACGTCACAATAGCTGCACTCACGTCGTCGTCACGCAAGGTCGGACGTCTCCAAAAGTTCAAGAGAACGGAAGTGTAAGTCTGTTGTAGGAGGTTGCCGCACGCAACTTTATCGCTTGGCCTTTGTCCAATGCGCCGTGTCAAGGACAATGTTGTCTTCACTGGAAACTGTATTCGAACTTTTAATGTACATCAAACTCGGCCAAGGACGAGCATAGATGGGTCAATTCGGAAGAGTCTCTAATAAATCGAACAGAAAAATAATTTGGTACGAGTAACTTGTACCGAGGACGTATTCTAGCAATTTGTGCCTTTAAAAAAACACTTAGCGGCCACGATTTTTAAACAAAATAGTGTAGTATTCTCACCACTTTTCTGAAAGTGTATTTTCTTTTCTGTTGTGCAATAAAGTTTATTGTATTGATATGTAAGAAACCTATAATACGTATAATATAACAATTTAAGTATTTAAAAATCAAAAAAAATCGACAATTTATTTTGTATGGCCTTGCATACTTGCCCTAGTCCCAATTCATTTGGGGTCGGCGCAGTACATCTTTTTCTTCCAATCTCCTCTATCAGCCGTTACCTCATCATTCACGCCCTTTCCGTTCATATCACCCCTCACACAATCCATCCATCTTTTCCTTGGTCTTCCTCTTCCCTTCCAACCATCGACATCCATATTCATCACTCTCTTAGTAACATGCATTTCATCTCTCCTCATAACATGTCCATACCAAGCTGAACGGTCTCCTCTCAACTATTCTGTCACGGGTGGCACTTTTAAACTCCCTCGTACATACTCATTCCTTATTCCTTGTGAAGCGAGGTAGTTTTTAAAAAAATAACATGTTGACTTTCAAAAAGTGATATTTTTGTATCCTACATTGAAAAAATATTTTTTGATTTAGTTTATCCATTCTCGTCACTACACTCATCCATCTCAACATTCTCATCTCGGTTGCATGCAATTTTCTTTCATCCGTCTTCTTTATGGCCCAACACGCCAGTGTTATGCGTTAGCCATAACGCATACACACATTCATAAGTCTTATTTATTAATTTTCCTTTCAACGTTTCTGTCACGGGTTCCACTTTTAAACTCCCTCTTGCGAGTACATGCTCATTCAAATCAAATACGCTTTATTGTTTAAATAAAGAAGGTACCAGCTCATTCATTATTTTATCCATCCTCGTCACTCCACATAAAATCTATATACATAATGTGTAGTAGTGTCATTTGAATCGTCTTGATCCCCATGGTCATACAGAATACATTATATGGTAACGAAAATCCAACATAGCGCCCGCAACATATAAAAGATACTGAATTTGATTTTTAAATATAGGGTCTTTACCTATGAAATTTGAGTTTTTTTTTCTTCGTTAATCATATGTACCTAATGTCAAAGCTATATCCAAATTTGTTTTTTATTTGGAAAATGGAATATTATTTCAAGGTTTCACTTTGAAATATTTTTTTAATTTTTGGGCTAAATCACATAATGAAAAAAATTTGAACAGAGCTCTTTTCATGTGCTTCCCATAATCATTTCTTAGATTCGCTGAAACTTTTATAAAGCGGTTACTTTTAAAAATTAACGCTGCCTATACTTAACTTAATGTTATCCGATAATACACACAAACTTTAGCTAAATATGGATTTGCCGTTCCAAAAAAAAAAAAATGTTTGTATGGAGAAAACAGTCTTAATGAAATTCTTCATACAAAACGCCAATTTCATAGGTAAAGGACCTAATACTTAAATCGTTATTTTATTTTATGAAAATCAGCTGCGTTACATTTGTTTACAAGAGCATACAATAATGTATACAAAAAGATATAGTGTCTTCTAGAATACATATTGTAAATCATACACAATGTTACGCTTGTTTCTCGTAGGTTAGGCAGATTCCACAGACTCCCAGTTCCTACGATTTTGCTTCATTCACTCTCATAAGGTAGTTCATACATCGTCGGTTTAGGGTATTCCAGAAAGTGCAAGTTGCAATACCATGACACCTTCAAATCACAGCTCAGTAAACCGGAAGCATCCACGCTAGCTGAAGACTATCTCACGCAATTGTATGTCATTTGGAATCGTTCCAGCACCCTCGTGTCAAGGACGGGCGAATTTCATGGCTTTTGTGCCTCGAACACATTTACAAACCTTGTGGGATTGTGCAGGTGACTTTTAAAATAAATTAACTTGGAATTACCTTTGGATTACTGCCAGCATTGTATTATTATTGCTGATCAGATACGGTCTGTTACATTTTACAAGCGTTTATTTAGCTACAACACAGTGGCGTTCTTTCATACAGACAGTTTAGGCAGTGGCGTATGTTTCAAGTCAACTGATTCACGGCAATCATTGTACAATCATATTATTGGGAAGTTTGCACCCTCCCAGGTTTTATAATGAACTCTCAGCCAGTAACTCTATGTTAGACTTGTTTGATCTAGTATGTTTTACGCTTCGGTTGCTTGGTATCATCATCACATCTTAATATAATTAGTTTCTACATAATTGCATTTTATTTTCTTGGGAAAACCAACAGCAGTTATACAAATTATCACTTAAACTAAAAAAAACTGAAAGCCAATTAGAGGTTTCCACTGATAGAACCTACTTAAACTTAATAAAAAAATAAAAAACTATACATTGCAATCAGAGAACGGTTGGAAAAATTAATCTAATTATAAACAATCTATAGATAGGATATCCTTGCATCGCCAATCCAAAAAACAACCGGGTCATAGCAGTATTAGGTTACTTTTTGGCCAAAAAAAAACGTCTACTTAACCTTATCTTAATCTTAAAGCATCTTGTAATTGCGGATTTATGGACGCCATGTTAATACAATGCCACGTAAATTGTATACGTATCAGACTGTCTCGCGCCGAGCGGCATACGCCAAAGGAGATAGGTCCATGCTTGCTTATCATCCAAATTTATGATGGTTTCGAATTTATAGTATAGATAGATTTAATACACATATATTACTAACGCCACTAACGTCTTCTCGTTTACCAATGAGTACCATGTACATACATCTAAAGATAAGTACCTACTACTGCAAAGTTGTAATGGGGGAGGACCTGATGACCTGAAATACAGGCTACTGCCTAGTTTAGGCATCAGTCTCCCACAATTTATTTATAATTGTATCTATAATACTGTAATATACGAATTGTGGAGGGAAAATAAACGAATTTTTTATTTGATTTGATTTTGAGATAGATAAAGCATTTATTTGTTTCTACAGTCACATATACAGGGCGTCCCACGGCTATGCCACATGGAGGGAAAGTACCTTGAATTTTGTACATGGAACATTTTACTGAAAGAAGACATTATTTTAATTTAAAAAACAATTTAAACTGCATTCATAGATTTTTAAATAAGTACATGGTTGAACCGGGAATCGAACCATTTATTTATAAAAAAAAATTACCATGTAACTTTATCATACCGATCGAAAGGCTTCATCATAAGGATTATTTTTTGCTAAATAACATATTGTCAGAAATAAAAGGAAGACCATGAATTTTAACATTAGATGTTCAATTTTGTTCAGAAAAATGAAAAGCTGACATTGCCGTAAGGACATACAACTGACATTATCATTACTAATACTAATTACCCACTCGAGAAGTATGCATCATTTCCCTATTATAATTTAAGTTCATGATAAAATGATAAAGAGATACGTAATTAGTAAGTAGGACTATCTCAATGAACATTTTCTTTCCTGGATCGGGACAAATGGACGAAAAAATGGCCGCCGAGATCCCCAGATCTAACCCCGTTAGATTTTTTTTATGGGGTTATGTAAAAAATTTACTTTACAAGAACCAGTGTCAAAGTGTCCACGAGCTACAAACTGAACTTCGACGGATTCTAAATATCCACCACAACATGATCAAAAAATCGACAGGGAGCGAAATAATCAAAAGAGTGCGACTTTGTATTGAACAGGATGGGACTCATTTTGAGCATTTGATAAATTTGATTAATTTTGTATTAAAAATGTTAAAATTCATGGTCTTCCTTTTATTTCTGACACTATGTTATTTAGCAAAAAATTATCCTTATGATGAAGCCTTTCGATCGGTATGATAAAGTTACATGGTAATTTTTTTTTTATAAATAAAGGGTTCGATTCCCGGTTCAACCATGTACTTATTTAAAAATCTATGAATGCAGTTTAAATTGTTTTTTAAATTAAAATAATGTCTTCTTTCAGTAAAATGTTCCATCTACAAAATTCAAGGTACTTTCCCTCCATGTGGCATAGCCGTGGGACGCCCTGTATACATTTAACTTTTAGGCACAATAACAATTGTAGATCTATACAATTATAACATATAATATGGCAAATATAAAGGTAAACATTGCCCCCAGTTAATTTAGACCCTATGAATTCATTGAATTAAATTTATAATAGTAAAGCCTTGTAAAACGGCCGGACCACGAAAACCAATATAGAAATGGTTATTAGCTTAAACAGCAAAAGGCACTTAACCTGATTTTAATTTGCTTGATATGTGGATAGAGTCGATGTGCCTCTTTCAGGGGTGTGTCTTAAAATAAAATATAAATTCGCCAGCCATTTCATTAGCCTGCTGCGCCACTGCGAGCGAGCATTTATAGCTCCCAAAGATAAAATGCCGTGTGGTTTCGGCACGTAACAAGAACCGACCCATCTCTTCCCGTGGGTGTCGCAAAAGGTGACTCCGAAAAACATCTATACATTTTCACGTTTTAATATAATATAATAACATTTCGGACACTTACACCAATCGGAGAGGTTAGAGGCATTCGAGATGTGGTGCTGGAGACTAATGGAGGGAATAAGCTGGACTGAGAAGAGAACAAATGAAGAGGTGTTAGTGATGGTAAAGGAGAAGAGATGCTCTCAACTGTGGCTAACAGCCACAGTAGAGAACCGAAGAGGAAAGATGATATTTTTTTGAAGAACATAATTGAGGGAAAGATTGAAGGAAAGAGAGGAAGGGGAAGACCTAGGCGTAATTACTTTGACCAAGTGAAAGAAAAGGTGAATGTCGTGTCGTACCAAGACGTTAAAACAAGGGCGGAAAGTAGAGAGATATGGTGGTTACTCCACCGACAAGAGCATACCTCTTAAATTGAAGAGAGACACCAATCATCCAGTCCCAAACTAAGCAAAGCTTGTGCTATGGATACTAGATAACGGATAAACATACATAAATATTTATATAAACATCCAAGACTCGGGAATAAATGTTCGTATTCATCACACAAACATTTACACCTAGCGGAATTCGAACCCGCAACCGTTGGTTTCGCTGATAGGGTCACTATCCACTACAGATCGGTCGTCAATCGGTTTTAATGGTCACACTCATCCCCCTTCACTTATGCTTTTCTGTATATTTCGTAAGGTAACCCGTGGGATGTTGTTTCAAGCATTGAACTTTTTATGTTTGGAACATCCAAACGTTTCTATTGCCTATGACCACCCCATTTGGGATAAAGGTCGTCACTTTATGTATATGTAAGGATAAAATGTCAAATGAAAGCAACAGTAATAAATAATAATCTTTTGTTTTTTGTCGCTTGCTTGCTACGATTAACGTGAAATACCCTCCACCGTGAATCCTATAATTAAGCTAGACTATATATCTAATTATTAAGACCTCAAATAAATTAAAGAAAGAAATAGGGTATTAAAGTAGGTGGTGTGATATCGACTATTACAGCTCGTAATGTCATAGATTAATACAAAGTTGCAATAAAATGACTGAACTATTAAGCTCTTAGAACACTTTCCAGTCTAGAAAGAATAGGAAATAATGTACGCATGTGTTAGACATTAGTTCCGTCTGCAGGCTTGTGTTTTTCTCGTTTTTCATTAAGATGACAAATGGAGAAGTAGAAATACCACCTCCTATATTTCCAGACATTTCTGATAGATATTTAGCGATTAAATTACAACAGTAGAAGTATATATTCGTAGCTCTATGATTAATGTTAACATCGAGCAAACTGCACAACTGTAGCTTCTCTTACTAGGCTGTTAAAAGGTTTATACCTATCTAGCTGAAGTGTTAGTTAAGCCCTACATGTGGTAAACTTTCTATTTTTCACAATTAAGTAGTACATAGACATCAACGATAAGTACCCACACACACACCTTTAGACGACCAACTGGTATAGTGGGTAATGATGAATTGGCCCTGCCTTTGAAACCTTGGTTGGTTCCGGTTTCAATTTCCCCTTAAATGTTTCTGTGATGAATATGAACATTTATTCCAGAGTCAAGGATGTTTACATAAATATGAATGTTTATCAGTTATCTAGTATCCATAGGCTTTCGTCACCTTTGGGACTAAATTATTGGCACAAGCGTGCAAAATACCTTGTGTTCAATCCCAACGATGTATGTATTCGAACATAATAAGTTGTCCAAACAACCTTACCAAATGACGTATCTCCGTATTAATAAAAATTTCTTCTTCTTACTCGTACAGCCGTGAGGAGGACATCGTTAGGTGAGCTATAGTCACTGAAAATATTCCTGTACATTAACAGCAATTGTGTTATTGTAAAAGTTACCATTAGATTAATACAAGTTAATACAGTCCATAAAAGTTTATGTGCATTCTATTAAATACCAGCGCGCACACCTTGTACAAAGATATCATATCTACTAGCTCGCGCTGAGGCGTCAGCTTTACACGAATATCTAGCAATCCCACGTCGTTTATTTTGAAAGCCGTTTCGCTTTAAATCCTTGTATAAACCACAAAACATTGCCCTCAAATAAACTACCATGGGCAGTTTTAATCACAGCCAAATGAGTGGCAAAAGCGCGGGTAGCGAAACATTTTAGGAGCCGTTTAAGTTCGCGTGTGCGAACTCGTTGCCCTAGTTGCGGTTATGTTAATTAAGAGATAGCGGGCATCGCATTTCTTTAGTACTAGTTCCAGTGCATTATCTGCTTCTAGAAAACTAGATTTCTGCATTCATTTCATGGAGTTTTCATAGTACGCCATCAAAATATTTTATTCTAAAAGAGTCACCGGCAAGGGTGCCTTTATGAGACCACTGACTTAGATGCTTGATTTTTTTACAGAAGCATAAACAGCATTTGGATATTAATTGCTGCTTATCTGACGACATGGTGCTGCTCAGTCCGTCGATTTGTGTAACGAGGACTTTATTATCGGCCTGCGAGACATATGCGGAGTTGCACGGTCTAATATACAACTCTAGAAAGAGTGAGATTCTTGTTTTTACAGCACCCAAACAGCAGCCGCGTCGCGCTCCGCCCGTGTGTCTCAATGGTGTAGCACTGAATATTGTAGAGAGGTTTAGGTACCTCGGTCATACTATCACCAGCGACCTGAGGGACGATGATGACATAGAGAGGGAGCGCAGGGCATTGGCGGTGAGGACCAATATGCTTGCCCGAAGATTCGCACGATGTACTGCAGACGTCAAAGTGACCCTATTTAAAGCGTTCTGTCATTTATCTGGTCCTATGTTGAGCAAGAGTCATGACGAAACAGATACAGATAATTTTTACCTTTTAAGGTATGCAAACGAAAGCAAACAAACCTACCTAATTAAATCAAACTAAGCCAGAAAATTTACGAGTATATCTGTGGGGTTCTACTACGATTAAGTAACACCTACACATAGTTGATTTATTCCTAAGAGTTGGATACTGCCATCGTTTCGTTTAGGGGCTTATTTACCTTCAGCATATACCCTTGAAATTGTCATGTGAAGTACCTGCGAATTATCCTCTTCGACACTCCTCCTACTGCAGCCAAGCCAGGATCAATAGTGGTACTCTGCATGTTGCCTACTGAAGGTAAACGGTGCTTTATGTGTCTCAATTGCTACCTTGGGCTGGGGCTTAATTAACGAAGAGGGTGAAATAATCACGAATATCATAAAAAGAGTATTGGGAAGAGTAGCCAAGCTTTTTGGTGGGATGTGGTCTTTTGTAAATTTCCAGATTCGTTGGAAGCCAAATCAAATCAAAAATGTTTTATTTCGTAAGTTATAAGAATAACATTTGAAATCGTCATGACATACAGTTATCGCTCATTCACTAGGTATAAGTAAAAGTTTATATCAAAACTATCGTATTCCTTACATCCTACTATTTTGTCACTCACCCACAAACTAAAATTGACAGCTCGATAATTTATTCACTATCTACACCACCCACTAGTTGGGACATGTTGTTTTCTTACACTGTCCGTACTTTATTGATTTTATCGAATACTGTTGGTGTTTAGTTGTAACGCGAGATATGATTGATATGTAATCTATACCGATTGTAATAATTACTGGGGTCGTAGTTTACTGGTGTAACATAGAGGACATTAATATTTCATGCCAGGACTTAGAACCTATATTTGGTTCAATCGAACGACGGAATACAATGTAATTATTTAGCAATACAAATTTTTAAATAAAACTAACACGCTAGCGCCGACCCACCTACGTGCGTCTGCGGAGGTGACGGGCGCGGCCGCTGCGGGTGCTGAGTTAAAAAATTCGCGTAAGTACCAGGATCTGCAGGAACCTACCCTGGGGCCCTGAGACAGAACGCCTGGTCCAAGACCTGTCGGCGCGTCTCATCTAGGCTTCTGGTGACCGCAGAGCCGCCCGCCCGCTTCCTAACTCAGAGAATAAGTCTCGCTATTCAGCGTGAGAAAGCCGCTTGCCTATTGGGCACTATGCTGCCTCGAGGAGATGCGCTAGTCGCAATTTTTTACCTGTAGATATTTTTTTTTGCCTTTTGATTTAAACATATTTTATTTCTAAGAAAACGATACTATAACATATTATAATAAAATACCTCAGTGCTTGAAGACGAAAGTTGTGAATCAATGGGTTTTTTTTTATGATTGACTGGATTCGCGTTTGACCACAATCTCACCTGATGTTAAGCGTAGATGAGGTCGACGGTGGAAGCGTACTGACCCGGAAACCCCAACACATTTGGGAGGCTGGCTATCTTATCTCTGACAACCGGAACACAACAATGCTATTAACATTGCTGCTTGGCGGCAGATTTAGATAAGATGGTGGTAGCTAGCCAGGCGGACCACTAACCAAACCGAGTACTTAAACATGTACCCCGCTGGGGATAGAACCCGCGACCTCCGAATCGTAAACCCAATGTTGTTTACGTTGAGCCACGGAGGCGGGCGGAGGCCACCCATACACATAGATACATGATTTAATAAATTCATGCATCAAATAAAAAGATAACGAAATCCAACCAACCAAGGCTCTACATAAACCAACAGATAATAAATCAGCCCGGACCTAGACCTAGGTCACCGATATAAGCCGGGCGGTACGCGGAACGATACGAGACCCAGTTTCTCTGCGGGACCGGCCGCAAATCGGGGCATATCCCATGGAACAGCGCCAAGTACGGTCTCCAGGTGACCTGGCCTTCACCTGGGTCGGCCGTTACAGCTCTAATGTCCACTCGGTGACGTAAGATGTTTTTAACCCTCGATGCAAAAAGTCGAGTTATAAGTTTGAAGCGTGGTATAGCGCCAAAACAGCTGATAGACATGAAAATGTTTTTTTTTTATGTTCGATATCAGATATTTGCGGGGTGGTGCTTAGCAATGTTGGATGGCAATGGATTCACTTTTAATTTTGACGACAGATAGGTGTAATGGTTAGTGGCCATGTCTGCAAAACCAACGGTTGCAGGTTCGAATGCCGCGAGGATTCAATGTTTATGTGATGAATACGAACATTTTTTCCGAGTCATAGATGTTTATGTATGTTTATTCGTTATCTACTATCCATAGTACAAACTTTGCTTAGTTTGGCACTAGATAAAAATGAAATGAAAATGATTTATTTATTTATATGTATTATTAGTATGTAGGTATATATTTTATTAAGACATAGTTACGTATTATTATAATTTTGAATTTGCTTTAATTTGTATAACGCCCAATCTACTGTTTTCTAACTAACCCTATGATTGGCTGGAAGAAATCCCTGTATGGGATAAGTCCGCCGTTGTACTCAAATTCTGTATCGATGCAAAATTAATGTATTGCCTTTATGTATAATAAAGCGTTTATAAACAAACAAACATATATTGTGTAATCATAGTTTACAATACAGTATTGGATTGCTGAGAACCTCTATTAAGTAAATAAATACCTGTACCAGGAGTACATGCTCTTCCATGATGACAGTTACAACAATAGCAATGAAACTATTAAATTATTACCTAATTTTTATAAGTGAAATTAGATCCGTATATATTCAATATACGGATCTAATTTCACTGGTTTTAGATATATCAAACAGCTCATAAAACATGCGTGTGTTATAATTATAAGCGCAAATAGTGAAGTTATATTCTATAACCGCACTATTTGCTATGGCAAAGAATATAAATCTCATACAGCCAAGTGAAAACACCATCAGCCCGGTGAATAAAATATCGCTGATCTCCATGTGTTATGGAGATAACACACTTATATTAATGTCCTATTGTGGGTACTAAACTAGTAACATAATTAAAATGTCATGTAACCCATCTTGAGATAAACGGACAGTGCCGCACAAAAGTTTAATTTTAAGCGTAGGTATACCAAAAGAATCGACACCATGGTAGCCTAGAAAGTAAAATCGACACCATGGTAGCCTGGTAAGTAAAATCGACACCATGGTAGCCTAGAAAGTAAAATCGACACCATGGTAGCCTGGTAAGTAAAATCGACACCATGGTAGCCTAGAAAGTAAAATCGACACCATGGTAGCCTAGAAAGTAAAATCGACACCATGGTAGCCTAGAAAGTAAAATCGACACCATGGTAGCCTAGAAAGTAAAATCGACACCATGGTAGCCTAGAAAGTAAAATCGACACCATGGTAGCCTAGAAAGTAAAATCGACACCATGGTAGCCTAGAAAGTAAAATCGACACCATGGTAGCCTAGAAAGTAAAATCGACACCATGGTAGCCTAGAAAGTAAAATATTGAAGATTTTGTCTAATCAACGAATGGTGCTTGATG
Source organism: Oegoconia quadripuncta (assembly GCA_949316235.1). NCBI lineage: Eukaryota > Metazoa > Arthropoda > Insecta > Lepidoptera > Autostichidae > Oegoconia > Oegoconia quadripuncta. Next base: position 924,487 of record OX438743.1, read on the forward strand.
TGAATATTAACATGTAAACATGTAAAGGTTTGAAGCCTTGATATATTTAAACGCCAATCAAAATACAAGGATAGTTTTAAAGCGTTGTAACGTTAGATATAGAAAAATTTTCGTATGCATAATAATATTGTGTATGTTTATATGACAGACTTGTATGTTTAGTGTATGTATATATTATATGTAAGTATATATTTATTTGTTAAAAAGATACAGGCATTCCTCATTTATTTCTTAATTAAAACCTATGTACGTATTTTATTTAATATTAAATAGGTATTTATTCTATTTTATTTGAAGTATTATTATTATTATAATATTATATTATTATAAACTTTTTGATTTTAAGCTGATTATGAACACATTTTTCTCAGTGCACGTATGTATGTCTATCCTATCGAACATGTTTTCCTTCACATTTGCAGGGTCTTGCTGGAAGAAATCTCTTTTTAGAGATAAGCTAGTGCCTTTTGTACATCCTATATCTAGTATGTATTTGACCTTTATGTGTACTCGTGTGCAATAAATTATAAATAAAAATAAACAGCTGTACAAATTTAACAGCGCTTTTTTGCTGATCAAAAGCTGGTAATTATTTGTGAGATGGTGCTCATCTTAGCCATGGTTGAAGGAAGGAAGTTCAGTAGTTTCCAAAAGATTTTACCTTTAGCACAGTTGAATTGTTCATGTAAATATTTTCATAGTATGCCGGGGGTTGGCGGAATTAACAATTCTTTGAATATTTCAGAAACATAGTTGTAACCACTAAATTGTATTTGGCAAAAGATTCAACTTTCGATATCCTTCGAGGCAAAACGAAATACAAAGTATATTTTGTAACTCGATTATATCTCTGTACTCATTCACGACACGCTTCTATTTGGCAAGCTGACAACTTGTTGTCGATGCTAATTTGACAGTAATTTTGTTGGGATAACGCCCGATGTATACTAAAAAGGTACTAAATATTACGAGACAATAGTTTTTTTATATATACGACCTGTTTGGTGTAGTGGTTAGAAACTCTGCTGCTATACCAAAAGGTCGCGGGTTCAAATCCCGCTAGGGGCATATGTTTGTATGATGAATACGGACTTGTGTACCCGAGTTATGGATGTTTCTCATTTATATATGTATTTATTTACAAAAAAAAAATGTATTTGTGTAGTGTATCAACCATCTGGTATCCACAACACAAGCCTAGTTGCTTAGTGTGGCACTAGATGGCGCTGTCTGTATATGTCCAAGGATATATATATAACACATACACAAGTACACACCACTACTCTAAATACACGTATAATATCCATGAAATAATACTTGTATCTACCCTAAACTCCCGACCAACCAACCCGAGGGCTAAATATGTACCCCGCTGGGGATCGAACCCGAGACCTCCGAAACGTAAACCCAATGTTGTTTACATTGAGCCACGGAGGCGGTTGAATGCAAGAGATTGGGCAGGGCGTTATCGCGCTCGCCCCACCGCCCGGTTAAGCTGAAAAGTCCTTGGGACAGTCAGCGAGTACCTCTCTACAAAAAAAAAACATAGGTAACACACATTTTCTATTTCCCTTAATAATTACGGTACAAACGCACCTATTTCTCAGCCAAAGCCGCCAACGGAGTAAAACATACCCTTCCTCTTTAACTTTTCATTCGTCGCGTCATCAACTGGCTAATTTCCCCCCTTTAATTCCCCTCTTCTCCTTTTACACAGTAATTACTTTGTATTAAGTGTTGAATTTCTCGTACAATTCTGCGCCAGTAAACGACTGAAACGCAGTGTAGGTAAGTACATACATATAAATGTTGAGCAGTAAGTCAAAGAGTTGAAAAATATGTCAAATTGAGTAATGAAATACAAACGAGGAACCGTGGTTCGAAAGAGCGTAATTACGATACTTTATTAGTCGACACATTGCTTATGTAGCCCAGGGAAAAACGGTAAAAAAGAGGTCTCTTTTGTTTATTTAAGGCAAGCAAACGAGCTACTGGGTCACCAGGCCCCTATTTCACCAAGTTGACAGGTGCGACAATTGTCAAAAAAATATAACCGCACCGATTTCATTTATTAAATATTCGACACTGGTTTTACTAATTCGAAATTTTTCCTTAAACGCTAATTCAGTAATGTCAAAGGAGAAATTTATTCGTTCTCTATATATTCTCATATATGCGAACTCATCTAAATCACTAATTTTGTAATTAACAACGAAAACACTACAAATTGTCACGCTAGCCTGACACAGCCTCGATCTCATGTCAACAATTACCGACAAATCTACAAATATGTCGAGTTCAAAAAATGATTCTTGTTTCACAACATAATTGTCATTTGATTGAGATAAGGACAATTGTCACAAAATGCCTGTCATGTTTATAAGCTTTTCTATTCGAAATAATTTACAAAATTGTCATTTGTCACCTGTCCGTTGACAATTGTCAGCGACATATGTCGAATTGTCAGCCGACATATGTCGCTGACAATTGTCAACTTGGTAAATAGGGGCCTGATGGAAAGCAATCACCGCCGTCCATGTGGCCACCACACGAAAAGGGTCACAGATGCGTTGCCGGCCTTTGAGGAAGGTGTAGGCTCGTTTCTTGAAGGTTCCAATGTCGACTTATATAATTGCTATCTTATAGAGGTATAATTAGAGATGTCATTTTGAATAATAAAGCCTAAAAAAAACGAGCGCTTAGTCTAAATTTTGGTTTGAAAACCCTATTTTTAATTTGTATCTTAATAACAACAAATACTAACTGATATTTAATTAGGTAGACTTTTGTTAAACACAGTTAACTTATTGATGGATAAAAAACTAAGCATGTTATAGTTAGGCATGCATGTGCTTTAGCTGAAAATGTCGTCGAGCTGCATTGCTTAAGAATTAAAAATGAGAACTAATATTTTGTAATGATAATTTCCCTAAATGTTTTGAATTTAAAGAAATACCCATCAATTGCGCATTTTTTTTTTAAAGAAACACATTTTTCAAGTTTAGCTTATTTAGTTACTTACTTAGTACTTGCGTTTCTTACAAATGCTTCATTTCTAGCAATTGTTACTACATTTACAACACTTTATTAAATGTTTCACGAAAATCGCAGTTATTCGAATTTTCCGAGGTCAAACCGTATTTCCCCTGGGCTATGTGCGATAAACTATATGAGTACAGAGGACACTACACAAACAACTATAAATACATTTTTTTGTAAATAAACCAAACTATAAATAGTTTATAGTCAGAAAATGTACTACCTTGATTTTAATATTCTTACAATGTTTTTTCTTTTTATTTTTACAATTTCATGGGGAGTGTTCTGAAGAACTGTTCGAGCTAATACCCGCTTCTCAATTTAACCGATACACTTCTCGCCGAAAATTAAATGTCCATCCACATCACCTGGATGAGTGGAAGTCTACCACTGTACGTTTCTCAAGAAACTTCTTACCACGTACGACCACCCTGTGGAACGGACTTCCGGCAGCGGTATTCCCGAACGAGCACGACATTGGAACCCTCAAGAAACGAGCCTACACCTTCCTCAAAGGCCGGCAACGCATCTGTGACCCTTTTGGTGTTGCGGGTGTCCATGGGCGGCGGTGATTGCTTTCCATCAGGTGACCCGCATGCTCGTTGGCCGCCCTCTCATATAAAAAAAAATGTAACTCGTAACATATTCTTTAAATTTCACAGTATTACGAGTATATGCATGGCAAATGGAACATAAACATTATGTGCTTCGTTTCATATATCATAAATAAATAAATACCCTTAGACATACACACAGCGCCATCTAGATCCACAGTAAGCAACTATAGGCTTGTGTTGTGGATACCAGATGGTTGATATATTACACAAATACATTTTTTTTGTAAATAAATACTTATAATAAATGAAAACATCCATAACTCGGGTACACATGTCCGTATTCATCACACAAACATATGCCCCTAGCGGGATTCGAACCCGCAACCTTTTGGTATAGTGGTCAGAGTTGCTAACCACTACACCAAACAGGTCGTCAAAATCAAGCATGATTTGTTAAACTTTTCTAACAGGAACTTTTTTATTTTAGTCTTAAATAATTTGGATTGGATTTGGTAATGGAGCGTTGTTGTACTACTGTATATTATTTCGACTACAATGAGGCTTGGGTTTGAAAATGGGTTGAGAGAAAGAGGTTCTTCAAATGTCGAGATTAAATGTTAAGCTCAAAGGTAATTCGGCTCATTATCGTTTCACTGGAGTGTTATGTGCAAAGTAATACATGGTCTTTCAATCTTTACTGAATCCTACAACCTTGGGATCTTCAAGAGCAGAGTGAATAGGCATCTACTGAGATCGCGTGCTTCATCTTCGGCCACATCGTCACTTCCCACCAGGTGAGATTGTGGTCAAACGCGTATCCAGTTAACCATAAAAAAAATGGTTATGCAAGCGATAGCCAACCCTATGTACCTCTTTACGATAAAATTACGCAGGGTTTAACATAAAAATGTGAGTCACTAGCTTCCCGCCCGCAACTTCGTCCGCGTAAAAGATTTCATAAAAATCGGTTATATGTTAATGCAGGTCCTAATCCATAACCATTCAAATTCGTCCAGCCGTTTAGGCGTGAAAAGGCAACAAACATACAAACATACATATATACACACAGACAAACTTTCGCATTTATAATACTTGGGAAGTTGAGATTGGTGTATGTAGTAGGAAAAGACGAAATCGTGCCTTAAGTCGTACAGAAACATTGATAAACTTTTTCTCGGAAACAACCTGTAAATTAATACCGCCAATGTAAAACAAAATTAACAAATTGGCTTCTATTATTGACGTACCAAGACACTGAAGATTTATTCCAGACACAGGCATGATGGTATGTTATTCAAAATAATATTAGACAGTTACGTTTCTTACATGGTCGTATAACTTAAGTCCAAAAATATAAATTATTTATTTATTTATATATATATTTATTTTCATTTATCACGTGTAAAGTTTTTGTTATTTGTGACGTTTTAAATATGCTTACTAACTAAACCAACGTTTGGCCTCTATTCATTATGTTAGTTTTATTTCTTTTTTTTTTTTCTAAAAATAATGTTTAGACGTAAGATCAAATTTATTGACATATTTAAGGACAAAAATAGGAGGAGATACTGATTCCTGAGATACAGGTTTCTACCTAGTTCGGGAAGCAGTGACTTCATATTATGTGTGTAAATAATTTTGTTAATAAATGAACTAAACTAACCGCATAATAGGGTCTATTACCGCATATTGTAAAAAAATTCATTTAAAGCGCTATTCTCATATCTATCTTCAATATCTAGGGGCATATGTTTGTGTGATGAATACGGACATGTGTACCCGAGTTATGGATGTTTTCATTTAAAATAAGTATTTATTTACAAAAAAAAATGTATTTATATATCAACCATCTGGTATCCACAACACAAGCCTATAGTTGCTTACTGTGGAACTAGATGGCGATGTGTGTATGTCTAAGGGTATTTATTTATTATTATTATAATTATGTTTGTTGTTAATAATTTAAACACGCCGATTTAATAATCTATAGTTAATTACAAGATTATTATAAATATAATTGCTATTATTGTACTGTGAAAATAATTCTCCCGAACGATGTAAGTGAAAACAAACAGTGGCTTAAATATCACGATATATCAGACTGAGAACACAGATGGTACAAGAGGCCCGCCATCCTAGTAATTGTACAGCTGCGTTGGAAACCAATTACTTTGTCTATTTTATGTACAACACTGAGGAAGATATAATGACGAGCTTTGCCCGAAATAATTCAGGTGGCCACTCATGCAAAGAGGGTTTCCAAAATTTTGCATGTCAATAAAAGACGAAATAAGCTTTAAATTTCTTTTTTTTCTTTAATGCACAACGGGTTGGTACTTGACCTCAATCACGCCTGATGTTAAGTGAAGATGAGGTCGAAGGTGGAAGTGTACTCACCCGGAAACCCCAACACATTTGGAGGACTGGCTATCTTATCTCTGACAACCGGAACACAATAATGCTATTAATATTGCTGCTTGGCGGCAGATTTAGATAAGATGGTGGCAGCTAGCCAGGCGGGCATTTAAAATGCCCTACCACCAACCAAACCGAGTACTTAACCATGTACCCCGCTGGGGATCGAACCCGCGACCTCCGAATCGTAACCCCAATATTGTTTACATTGAGCCACGGAGGCGGTTACTCCGGTTCTTAAATGGTTACGGCACTTAAATAAATTGATTTTGATTTTTTGATTTTGATATATTCCGTAACGGCAAAGTAGTCATTATGCATTCGATTCACGGAGTACTCAACATGCTAAGGTATGAATCCATTTAAAGAGATACAAACTTTTAGTCATAAACAGCCCCACAATATTGTGGAACTATCGCCTTATATAATATCAGGATTCTCATGTTAAAGGCACACGTATCCGATTCAAGCACGTATTTCATTGCCAAGCAGGAGCCGTAAAGAGCAAACTTTAAAGAATGTTTAAGTGGAAAACTTGAGTGAGAAGACATTGCTTTTGAGATAGCAAGGAGCAAGTATAACATCTGACTAAGTTGGTGCCACGCACGATTGCGTTGGCGAAGTTTTGTGACGAGCGTAGCAAACTTTAAATTATGCACAGATGCTTCGAGCAACTGTTCTTTTGAGACAAAAATCAAATAAGCATATAATAGAATATAATATTGCTCAGGTTTTTTTATGCTTAACTGAAACCCCCCACCATTTGTGGGACTGTTTATATGATGAAATACATAATGTAAATTTTAGATAGAAAAATAGAAAAAAGAAATAATTATAATATCTTTACACATACACACAGCGCCATCTAGTTCCACACTAAGCAACTAGGCTTGTATTATGGATACCACATGGTTGATAAACTACACAAATACATTTTTTTTTTGGAAATAAATACATAAATAAATGAAAAACATCCATAACTCGGGAACATATGTCTGTATTCATCATACAAACATATGCCCCTAGCGGGATTCGAACCCGCGACCTTTTAGTATAGCAGTCAAAAATAATAATATAATATGAATAAATGTCATAAATAAATAATAATACAATATAAATAAATATATAATTAACAATTTAAAAGAAAAATAATAATTGGAATACAATGGTAAAAATGTACAAATGGTCGGACCGGTCACTTTTGTTCACGTGGTGTTTGATTTAGTAACGACGTGTTAAGATTCCTCCATAGCACATAAACCTTTTTAACGTCTACGTCAATTTTACCAGAAGATTTGTTAATGGCTAATTAGGAATAGTTTGATGAAATCAGGTCTAAATATCTAGCTGGTAAATAATGTATTAAGAATTTTATGTAATTATTTAAATTAGTGTATGCTACACACTCATGTTGCTGTGCCCTCACAAGGTCCTTATTGATACAGTACCCAATAATGTCATCAAAACAAAACAAGGAATGCAATAAATGATTTGAATTTGAGAGTTTGGTTCTAGCAGAATGATGCTGAGTCTGGACCATTTCATTGCCCCTGATATGGGTCACGTCTCAAATACAAATACAAATATCATTTATTGTCCAATACAGGTAGGGTGTACAAGATGGTTTAAATAAACAATGTATCACTGTATTTTACCATATGGTTTACAATATTTAAAATTTATATTCTAAAAATTCGTCATTATTATAAAAGCAGTTACTAATTAGAATGTCATGTAGTATTGTTTTAAATGATTTCATATTTAGCTCTTAGTTAGCTTAGTCTCTTGCTATTAGTTTTAACAAATTTTGTATACCAACGTAGTATTTTATATTGTATGTGTATATAGGTTAAGTGACTTGTGTCATGGTCGACGAATAAATGTCTTCTATTCTAAAAACAAACTTGTCGTTCATAGCAGTCGCTTACACAAAGTCATAGAGTCATTCAAGGGATAATGTATACGCTTTTATAATAAGGTCCGGTAGAGAATTTAAAACCACCTTTAAACGGAAACTATGTACCAAAGGCTATTACGTAGGTCACACTAAAAGTTTTGCGTAACTAAAAAAACAACATGTTATAACCAAAATATTATGTTTATTGCTTTTCAAAATACTCTCCATTACATTTCAAACATTTTTTCATGCGATCGAACCATTTCTTAAAACAGGAGGACCACAGATCTAAAGGCATGTTTTCTATGTGCTGATTGAACGCTATCACTGCCTCTTCGGAGTTGGTAAAAGTGAAACCTCCCATCAAATCTTTGAGTTTGGGGAAAATACAGAAATCACAGGGTGCTAGGTCCGGGCTATGTGCAGGATGGGTGACGAGTTGTACCTTTTCGAAAGCTAAAAATGACTTTGTTTTGTTGGTCGTGTGTGAAGAACCGTTGTCATGATGTAGGAGAATGCGGCTTTTTGGTCATTTTTCGCGAACTATTTCTAACACCCTGGGTACACAAATGGTAGTAATACCACTCGGCATTAACACTCTTTTGATCTTCAAGTGGAATTGTGCAAATGGGACCCGTAATGATTTTTTTTTATTACTAAGAAGGTTGCAAGTCGTTTCAAAAAATATAACATTCGAAATTTAAATAGTTCCGATTAGCTAGAAGTGCAAAACTTTTAGTGTTCCCCATGTATAACATTTCTGACTATCTAGATTCTAGATGATAAGGATGTGTTGACATGAACCGCTCGGCGATATCCAGCCTATTATTTTCTTTTCTTTTCCTTTGTCGAATTATAAATTGTAAAAATACTTATTTAAAAAGAGTCTGCCTTGTGAATAAGCGATAATTGTATTTTTCATAATTGTATATATTTCATAATTTTTTTATCATGACGAATTCAAATGTTTTTTTTTTATAACTTACGAAATAAAACTTATTTGAATTTGTCAATCGGAACACACGTTTCTATTTTAAGCACCCACCGAAGCCAAATTATCTTATTTTTTTATGCACTACAGTTTAGGACTTGACCTCAATCACACCTGATGTTAAGTGAAGATCAGGCCGAAAGTGGTGGCATACTGACCCGGAAACCCCATCTTATCTTATGTCTTTGATACTTACTGAGTACTTATACCATGGATTTGAATTTCTGAAGCGATTTTGCAATCTGTGATGTTTAATCGGGGAATATCTAATGATTTACGACTGGATGCTGGACCCAACCACACCGCACTTGATTTATGGGCGCACCATTTACGCCACTGACCTTACTTGACCCAGTTCTTATAAAACCTCAGATTGTAGACGAAGAATTGAAAGATATTAATAGCAACATTACTTCAGATTTTGATATGCAAAAAGATGACACGCTGAATCAGAGGAGCTACAACGGGGTTAATATTTAAAAACTACAGTTCAATTTGGCATAGACAAGTTATATAAAAAAGGAATAAGTGTAAATTGAAAATTAGGAAAACCCCCGACAGAATATTATATTCTAAATAAACCAACTGAGAAGGTAGGAAATGGTCAATACGTGAAAATCGTTTGGGACTATACAAGCCGTATTTGCAAGCTTTCAGGGGTAGTTTCCGCTTTGCAGCATCGAAGTGCTGGAATGATATACCCCCTCCTATTAAAAAACGTGGGGCACTACGCAATTTGGTGGCAGCCACTGCTCTACTGGGAGACTCAAAATCAGCAAATATGCTGAGACCCTACCTTTTCCTCACAATTTAACCGCCTCCGTGGCTCAATGTAAACAACATTGGGTTTACGATTCGGAGGTCGCGGGTTCGTACATGTTTAAGCTACTGCTTGTTCATTTGTTGTTTTCCCCTGAGAAGAACAAGCAAGAAACTCGAGAGATTGCTCTTTAAAAAAAAAACATTATTTTATATCATAATATTTCATTATTAATTGTGAAATAGCCTGGTTATGCGAACGGGCGGTTTATGTCCATGAATGTTTATCATCTAAACAATCTGATATTTTATAATATGCTTTCTTAATAAGTTTCTGTTTTATATTTTGTAATATATAGTTTTTAATATTTCATTCGTAATCTCGCGCGCGACCTTCCGCCGCGGATGTGGCAACCGCTAACTCCCAGATAATGCGAGCTCTTTCAATATCCTGATAATACGAGCATCTATGTATAACAGACTGTGTTTCAGAGTATAATAAACATTATCAACAATTCCCATTGAAGCTTCCCATAGAAGGAACTTTCCTGTTTATTACACCGACATATAAATAGTATATTATTATATTTATTGTTGACCGAAACTAAGCAAAACTTGTACTATGGATACTGGATAAACAAACGTACATAAATATTTATAACGGATGAGTTATTTGCCGTGAGGAAAAAAATAGGGCATATTAGATAAGTGATATGGTATGGTAGCAAGGGTATTTTTTTTTTCAAAACACTCATCGAATAAAGCGTTAAGTCATTTGACGGTCGGGTTTGTAGCCTGTTCCAGATAATTACATCATTAAATTAAATAAAAATAAAAAACTTGGAGAAAAATATGAGGTCCAAATAAATTTCGCATGCTAGGAACTCTACGAATCCCACCAGTCACATATCAATCTCCGGACGGCGCGTGAGTCGATGATGGTTATATGGTGCAAAAAAAAAAAAATTTTTCCCAATGCCTTCTATTTCACTTAGGTACCTAATATGCCCAATTTTTTTCATTACGGTAAAAAAACTCACCCGGTATATCTGTAATAATGATCTTTCTTGCCATGTCCGTCACCACCGCGATTTTGTTACGACTAGAAAGCGATTAAAAATCGTTACTGTCAAATAGGGCTGCCTCTATTTAGTAACACAAAAATTGTTATTTTATATGCGGTCGCAGCTTCGTTTGAGCCCTTGTTGACAATAACAATAGATGGCGTTTGACAAAATTTGACCATTTGGTGGATCTGAAGGGGTGTTGTTATTATCACCTCCCTTTTTCCGGGCTGCAGTACACTCTGGACATACCCATGAAGCTCTTGCAGCTGGTGAGTCCCCACTGAATTGCACACACTCCGATTTATAGAAATTTGTGCAATGTGTGCATTTAACTCGCCTCTGCGTCACACTAATGGGATTTGGGCAGGCTTTGCACGTATTTACCATTTTGTCTTGAGTTTATTCAATGTTTATTATTATGCAATTTTATAGTTAGTCTGTCCGTTGTAGGTAGATAAAATGTAGGCACAGCTGTCACTCCATTATACACGACAGTTTTGTAATTTGCACACTAAACTGATGTCTGATCATAAAAAAATTTAATAAAACGGTAATATGATAATACGTCGTTTAAATCAAAGTGTAAAAACTAATAAATTTAGATAATAACAACATTTTTTTAAAAGAATTGAAATTTAGAGTGTCCAATCTTAACGACAGGCCCTCCTTATTATGTGGGACTATCCGTTCTTATTAATTCAGGAAGATGACTTGGCATCATGTTAAAGTTGACTGTAAAGTGGCCCCTGGACGTACATATCCACCAATCTGGACTGGACCAGCGTGGTATGTACGTATGTCAGTAAAGATAAAATCTGTTTCAATTAAATTTTAAAATTCCATTTGTCCCACGACCAACCCTAAGGTTGAATACCAGTGTTTTGCCCGCCTCGGACAAATCCATACACTTAGCTGTAGTAGCCTTACCCTTATTCATAAAAAATTACAAACACTTTATAAGCCTGTTTTATTTAAAGTGTGTTTTGTGTCCGTCCTTCATAAGGTAATGTTGTAATGAAAGAAAGTGACAAAACGTACTTGAATAAGAGGGTTATTGTATAGTCTAAAATGGTTCTACAAAATTTTCGATATCGTGGGATTTGCTGTCATGTGTAAATATAGTGTTGACATTATGTGTACGAGTGCTGATATTTAGCTGTTTTTTAGCTTTTAGTTTTGTTGCTATTAGTGAAGACCTGTAATTGGCTATTTATATCTAATAATGTTATACTGTCTGTTATACAAAGCTGTTGGTTTTCCGAAAAGATTAAAATAAAATAAAATAAAATAAAATACTGGGACACACATACAATATTTATTGTTTCTGTACTTGTGTTTTATTGTTTTAGTTGTATTTTTCATATGTAAAATTTTTTAATGTGTGTGTACGTGGATGCAAATAAATGCTTATCTATCTATCGAAAATATTTCTTTGTTTGCCGTGAGTTTGCGAGCGACCTACCAAATACATCTGTTAGTACTTCACCGCATGTTAACGACAGAATAATTGAACCGCTCATCGCATACTACATGTCCGTGTGTCTATCTGCCAGATAGCAATCCCGCACTAACAATCCCGCACTAACAATCCCGCACTAACAATCCCGCACTAACAATCCCGCACTAACACGATAGAGACAATCGCATTATTGCAGAAACAATTGCATATTGTCCACTACGGCCAATGCATTTGACCTCTACGTGGATTGAATGGACTATCGTTTGATTCATACATTTGTTGTTTGAGCTCGGATTTAAGAACGTGATAACAACCATTACGAATTACTTATATAACCGCCTCCGTGGCTCAATGTAAACAACATAGGGCTTACGATTCGGAGATCTACCCTTCAAGAAACGAGCCTACACCTTCCTCAAAGGCCGGCAAAGAATCTGTGAACCTTTTGGTGTGGTGGCCACATGGGCGGCGGTGATTGCTTTCCATCAGGTGACCCGCATGCTCGTTTGCCGCCCTCTCATATAAAAAAAAAAGAGTAATATTCTGAAATACGGGCCTTAGTCCTGTCACTTCGTTCAGAATTTATAACCTCAAAAAAATTTTATCGTCTTTAGTTACTATGTGTATGCAAAGCCTTTTTAAAAACCTTTTCAATATACTTGCTCGCAAATTGGATCTAATTTATAAAAAAACACGCGTATGTTATAAACGCAAATAGTGAAATTATATTCTATAACCGCACTATTTGCTATGGCAAAGAATATTAAGTCTCATACGGCCAAGTGATAACACCATCAGCCCGGTGAATAAAATATCGCTTGACATTTGAAATGACACACGCGACTTTACTTCAGAGTGTTACTTAGTTCAGAAAAACTCCGCCGATCAGACGAAGACCCTTTGCTTTCACAAATCCCAGCTTTATACCTATACTCTGTAGACGAACGCATTATGTTTAACGCTGATAGGTTCCTTTACAAAACATCTCTCATTTTTCAAGATGGAAAGCCTTTTAGCATTTTTTTCCACTTTATCAAAGGTATCCGAAAAGTAATTACGAAATGGTTTTGGAATCAAAATCTTAAGGCGACATTAGGGGTGTCAAAACTATACAATAAAATACCATCCTATCTACAAAAAGAAAAGAATTACTTCAAATTTATAAAACAAGTAAAATCCTTTTTAATAGAAAAATCCTATTGATTGATTGACTATACATATAAGAAATCCCCTCGTTTGTGTTGTCTTACTATTTTTACTCCGTTCTTCTGCAAGATGGCGGATAACATGGCATTTGTAACTTGAAACTAATTGTAAAAGATTCCGATATCTACCTAAAAGATGAATTGATTTATTTTGGTTATTTCTACAGCTTGATATGGCATTTTTAACAAAAAAAAAGAGAAGGTTCTCTGAAGGTTGTATGTTAAACCATTTATTTGTTAAGCAAATTCCCCAATCCGCAATGGGCCAGCGTGGTGAACTATGGCCCATACTCCCTCATATACGAGGGAAGGCCTATATCCCTGCAGTGGGATGTTTACGAGCTGTTGATAATGATGTTAAGCAAATCGACGTCATAGATTATTTTTTTTCTAAGCTAAAGCAGTAAAGACACTGCGTACATTTTAGTTTTATAAAAATTAAAAGGACAACCCTAACGCTCAAATGGCGGGTAGGTATTTTATCTCAACAAAAAGGTGTCTCGTTTCGGTACTGCTTATGAATTTTTGAACATACTTGCTGCTGTAGTGAATCAAATTTCACTGTGTTTAGATATATCAAGCAGGTCAGTTATATTCTATAACTGCACTATTTGCTATGGCAAAGGACATAAGTCTCATACAGCCAAGTGATAACACCATCAGCCTGGTGAATAAAATATCGCGGATCTCCATGTGTTATGGACACCAGTAATAAAATATGCTTTAAATTGTTTTTGTATTTTTTTAATTTTGAACTTTTATTCCGTTTCCTACGATATACGTGCGTATGACAAACTTAAAAAAATACAACTTACGCCTATAGAAAATTAACCTTATTCATTAAAATAACATCAACAACGTTGAACTTGTTGTTTGTTTATATCAGTCAACTTTACAAAGCAGTTACTCCAACAAATTTGCCGATGTGTACCTCGCGTTTACAATCTTGCCCCTTTATAAATATAGGAGTAAGCTCGATATGTCTTATTTATTAATAGATAAGTATCGTTGTAATTTGACGACCTGTTTGGTGTAATGGTCAGCAACTCTTCCCACTATACCAAAAGGTTGCGGGTTCGAATCCCGCTAGGGGCATATTGTTTGTGTGATGAATACGGACATGTGTACCCGAATTATGGATGTTTTCATTTATAATAAGTATTTATTTACAAAAAAAAAGTATTTATGTAGTATATCAACCATCTGGTATCCACAACACAAGCCTATAGTTGCTTACTGTGGAACTAGATGGCGTTGTGTGTATGTCTAAGGATATTTATTATTATTTATTTATAATTGTTTCTTGTGTATGCAATAAAGTGTTATAATAAATAAAATAGGTACCTACCTATTATAATGCAAATTGCGCGCGAATAGCATTTAAAACAAACGATTATTAGTCATAAACAAATCTTCAACAGTCAAGTTGTTTCTATGATTTGTATTACTAAAATTAAGCACTGTATCGTATAGATACAAAGAGTAAATAAGATGCTCTAGAATTTAGCTATATCACTATATTGATTAATTAGCTTAAATTAAGTACAGAGCTCTTTTGTGTAGGGCTATATTGAAAGTATGCAATGGCGGATGTATAGCGAGTGGGGTGTACCTACCGGCCAATACAAGAGTCATACGTCATGCGTGAGGAAGTATAATTGGATGTGTGAATGTGTGTGTGCCCAACAGTGTACCTGTACAGTATGTATGCATGTGTATGTGTGTAGTAGATTTTTCTGTCGAAGCACTAGCGTAGACAAGCGCTCATATTCACGTAAAAATAACTAATGAGTTTCTTGAGATTCTTTAAAAAAAACTGTAACTTCTGTTGTATCTGCAAAAATTCTATTTCCAAGTGCAAAAGCTTCTTATTCTTAATTGTATAAAATAAAGAGATGTCTTAATTACTTATTGTATTGTATGTTAGGGATGTGAAAACATAATCGGTTATTGATAAAAATCGTAAGGCTTCAGGAGTTGCGATAAAGAGGACCAGCATCTCTACATTATGGGATTAAATGGCTCCTCTACACGATATATAAAAATTGTTGTAACCTTTTTAGATTGTAAATGACTGATTGAAAAGAGACAAACCCCTCTGAGTTTCTCGCTAGCTCTTCTCAGTAGTGGTCGCGTTCCGAGCTAGTGGTAGTTTAAAAAACAAGTGACGTTCATAAGTGCATATTGTATTGCCTACATGAATAAATGATTTTCATTTCATTTCATTCACATTAACACGGAAACACGAAGGTATGTCCGTTTCATGAAGAAGTAAAACCGATAGGTATCTACATCTAGAGGCTTTTCGTAGGTAACTCTTTTTGAACGTTTTAGTATCAGGGGTTACTACTTAGGTATTTAGGACACACTTAAGAACTAATATAAGTATTCCTCATTAATTGTCCATCCAGAAAACTTTTCCCATATCATTTCTCCGACCTTCAGTGAACATGTAAATTAGAGTATCTAAGTAATATATTCATCTCACGCCATAAAATGGTCATTAGTACATACATTAATAAAATGCACAATTAAAACGCAAAAAACAACTGTATTACAATTGACGTACGAGTCACAATCTCACGATTGGTATGCAAATCAAAATGGCGGTTACGCATAACGGCCGTAATGTCAAATGAATCTAGTGACGTCACGAAGCGGCCCGTCTGATTAATGGACGGCGACGTGATTTGAATTAATAAAATAACCATTATAACGTTATTATTTCATATCTGTTATAGTAACTTAGTTAATAATTTGCCGCTGAATGGAATAATCTATCATCATAGCTTAGCCTATCTCTAGTTTGGTTATTTAACAGTTATAATAGAATAACAATTGATTGGTAATTGTAGATTAAGCACCAAGGGGATAAAGCAGTGTCTTATGTCACGGGCAGCACATTGAATTCTGAGGGCTTTTTGGCGGGATCTCGGCGAGTGAAGTTGCAATTTTCTTTATAATTATCTTTGCTGCGGCCAACCTGAGTCGGAAGCCGATTTAAGGATTTCCATCTTGGCCATGGCAAATCGTGTCCAGGAGGAAGAGACTCCTCGAGCGGGAGGAACAATGCAAGAGAGTATCTTTGCCGCCACAGGCTGCAGCGAGCATCCGATCGTGCGGATGTACCTATATCAGTAATGCGTTGTTCTTTTTGAGTACGGTTTTTTTATATAAAAGACTAAATGAGGAGAAAGGTCTTAACCTTTCCCCTCATGGCTTACCATGGCTTACAATGTTGATGAAAATCGTTACGCCGTTTCGAAGATCTTTAGCTTTTTAAAAACTTGCGTTATGTATTTAGATGATATCATAGTCTTTCGGTTTTGTAAATTTTCAACACATAAAGGATAAGTTTTGAAAAAAAAAAAAAACTACCTATGCCAATCCTACCAACTTATATTATGCCCTATTTTTTTCCTTACGGTAAAAACACTCATCGGGTATAGACTAAGTGATGATGATGACGCTTCCGGCTGATTTCGGCCATGGCGACCACTTCGACTCATAATTGGCGCTGGTGCGCTCGAAGATGGCTAACATAGCCGATCTTTGCGGTAAACTCCAGTACGCAATGTGGGCACGTAAGCACACCTTTCAGCTTTTTTTTTTATGCACGACGGGTTCGTACTTGACCTCAATCACACCTGATGTTAAGTGAAGATGAGGTCGAAGATGGAAACGTACTGACCCGGAAACCCCAACACATTTGGGGGACTGGCTATCTTATCTCTGACAACCGGAACATAACAATGCTATTAACATTGCTGCTTGGCGGCAGATTTAGATAAGATGGTGGTAGCTAGCCAGGCGGACATTTTTAAAATGCTCTACCACCAACCAAACCGAGTACTTAAATATGTACCCCGCTGGGGATCAAACCCTCGACCTCCGTATCGTAAACCCAATGTTGTTTATATTGAGCCACGGAGGCGGTTAAAAAGCTCGTCGTGTTTAACGTCGAGGTCAGGTTTACGCTGCTCGTCGAAATCGCTTACTCTCCTATGCACTACACTGCGTCATTCAGGACGTTGTGCTGCCAAACCTTCCCATCGAGATGGCTCAATGTTGCATCTTGTCATATAGCGCTTCTCAACGTCCATATATGTGAAAGGTTGACCGCCATGCTTTCGCTTGCCCGTCTCTAGTTCAGAATAGAAGATGCGTTTCGCGTTCTCATCTGCCACGCGTGATACATGACCACACCACCGATGCTGCCGACGGTAAGCTCACTGCGAGTCAACAACTTGTAAGTACCTACCTACTGCACATCGTGTACACTACATAGCAAATTTGTTCTAAGGACTTTTTCCCCAAATTGCTGACATCGTCACGAACAAACTCAGCGCATTTATAATCCAAGAGCCTGTCTTGTTATGTCAAGTAGTCATCTTCTCCCATCCTTATCTCACTTGAACAAAACTCATGCGAAACAATTCTTGTTTTCGCGATTGAAACAGTAATAGCTTTACGTTCCCACTGATGGGGCACATCCTCCTTTCACCAGGAAAGCGTTTGGGCCACCACCAAGCGGAGTGCGTATTAGGGTTCCGCAGACAAAAGGTCTGTCTGTCTGTCCGAGGCTCTTAGTACTACAAAACTGTAATTTCGTATTTTTTTATACAAAAAAAAATGGTATGCACAACGGGTTGGTACTTGACCTCAATCACACCTGATGTTAAGTGAAGATGAGATCGTAGGTGAAAGCGTACTGACCCGGAAACCCCAACACATTTGGAGGACTGGCTTGGATCTTATCTCTGACAACCGGAACACAACAATGCTATTAACATTGCTGCTTGGCGGCAGATTTAGATAAGATGGTGGTAGCTCGCCAGGCGGACATTTAAAATGCCCTACCACCAACCAAACCGAGTACTTAAACATGTAACCCGCTGGGGATGTTGCGTGCGTTTTTCAGCAAGTGGTACTGGCAGAATAACCAGCGCTATGGTATAGACCACTATCTGTACTGCAGCATATGCTGAGTCAGAGCCCTTTCAGTGCATAGTAGGTACAGCCCATTGCTGGGAAAATCTTGTATGGTGTACGTCAGTATGTTTTCATTTATTTATTTATTCTGTTTGTTGATGACATAGGGTTTATCGTTTGTGTTCTTCTATTTTGGTTGTATGTACTGTGAAATGAATAAATGTTTTTATCTATCTATCTATCTTAATACTCCATCAGGATTGTCACATATTATTCTAGTACAAAGATGAGTAACATAACGTCCATCAAAAAGTTCCAGTAGGTATGTGTAGTGCTCAAGGCAACAAAACAAACTCGTCCAAATTCGACCATCTTGCCATTTGTCATCAGGGAGTTTCTACATCCCGGCTCCATCATCAGATCAGCTCGGTGGTATCATAATTTTGCATTGTCATCAAACTTATATAAATATGCCAAATTTCAGCTGAATCAGATACTAGCAAATGGTGGAAAAATGCTTTGCAAATTTAGAATGGACAACTTACGAACATTGCAAACAGTGGCGTGCACAACATTTTGTCACAGGGTAGGCAGAATGATAAGCATCCCAAAAAATAGCGATAAGCATAACTTAAATTTGAGATATAAGGACAAATTAGCCAAACATAGGGGTATGTTCAGACTGAACAAAGTTTATGGGACACTGTATACGCTTTTATAACTTTATATCTGAGAATATCATTAATCTAAATGAAAAACAATTTAAAAACAATGTCAAAACAATATTATAACAAAAAAGGTTATTACAAAATTAATGACTACCTGAATGACAAAAACGCTTGGTATACTTCGCCCAGCTCCCAAAACTTATAAAATTGTATTAGTTGTATACTTTTATATATATATATAAAAAAAAAAGAAAAGAAAAATGATCCTGTGGGGTTCTTGCGTCGCTTCTTTTCCCACAGACGATTTCCCTTTCCGAAGCGGTAGTAGCTTGGACATACTGACTGACTGACCGAAAAATGCTTAAGCCCTATTTTTATTTCCAATAGATTTAAATTGACATTCAACAATTACATCATGTATCTTACGTTGAAATAAATGCTTGAAGTTTGATAACATTTGCTATTAAATGAGAAAAATTCAACTACAAAATAATAACCTATTTTTATAGCAAACTTCGCAACTGTTTAGAATATCTTTGTTCACATGAGTATGAATCAGCTGTCTTGACAATGCATTTCGGGGAAAGCCATTTCTCCCTGTATCCATATAATGCACGCCACTGTTTAAGCTTGTATTAGGTCTTTACCTATGAAATTGGCGTTTTGTATGAAGAATTTCATTAAGACTGTTTTCTCCATACAAACATTTTTGATTTTTTTTTTGGGAACGGCAAATCCATATTTAGCTAAACTTTGTGTGTATTATCGGATAACATTAAGTTAAGTATAGGCAGCGTTAATTTTTAAAAGTAACCGCTTTATAAAATTTTCAGCGAATCTAAGAAATGATTATGGGAAGCACATGAAAAGAGCTCTGTTCAAATTTTTTTATTATGTGATTTAGCCCAGAAATTAAAAAATATTTCATGTGAAACCTTGAAATAATATTCCATTTTCCAAATAAAAAACAAATTTGGATATATCTTTGAAAATCGCAGGAATTGGTACATATGATTAACGAAGAAAAAAAACTCCAATTTCATAGGTAAAGACCCAATATTAAAAACAAGCGTAAACATAAATTCGGGTAAATTTGTCAACCGTCAGCACAATCCTCACTTACTCCACGGTCCGGCAGCACGACCGTAACTCACTGGACCCCCATAATCCCGCGGACACCCGAAAGTCCCGCGGACTAGCCGCATTCCCGCGCGGACGCCCGTGGGATTAATCACATCATGGTGCGGATGACCCAGTTTGCGAATTTACTACTAATAAAGTCTCGTTACGCGTCTGGGAATCGGGATGGCTCGTTACGTTTACTATTTTGATTTGACTGTGTTATATTATATAAAAGCACATAAGCGCACTTTTTGTAAGACAATGAAAGAAAGAATGAAAAAAAAAAATCCTTTATTGTACACAGCTTAAAAATATACACAGTGATATTATTTTAACAGGTGTACAAAGGCTGTCTTATCGCTTATAGCGATCTCTTCCAGACAACCATGGCAAAGGAACTTGATATAATACACTACTGCTGCGTAGCGTAAAGCAAACTTACAAAAGTAAAATATATGTAGATCCTTATACTATAATATGTATATACAGGGTGTCCCTGGAAGTATGGATCAAATCGAACAGGGGCATGGGGAAGGTCATTCCCAAACTTTTTAACCCTATGAATGTCGGTGCCATTTTTGACGGTTCAAAAGTTATGATCAATTTTTTACATTTTCATATTATCGAATAGTGCTTATACAAAAAAATTTTTTAAAAGAAAACTAGCAAAGCTATCAGCTTAATTTTTTAATTAAAAATAATTAATTAATTATTTTTTTCTTATTTTTTTTATTTTTTTTTTATTTTTTATTTTTTATTTTTTTTTCAGCTTAAGTTAGGGAATGACCTTCCCCATGCCCCTGTTCGATTTGATCCATACTTCCAGGGACACCCTGTATAAATGATAAGTATACCTAACATTCAAACAATAGTAATATATAATCACAATTATAAATACAGACTAATGGGCATAACTACATAAACTACTACAAAATATATTCGAAGAATATAGGTATAAGAAATTCGTTTCCAAGATATTTATCTTTTAACATAGTTGTTTGGTGTCTTTCAAAGGTTTTTAAGTTTTCAATTATATTTATTACTAGCTTTCCGCCCGCGACTTCGTCCGCGTGGAAGAGATTTTTTTTATGGATAACGGGTTCGTACTTGACCTCAATCACATCTGATGTTAAGTGAAGATGAGGTCGAAGGTGGAAGCGTACTGACCCGGATACCCCAACACATTTGGGGGGCTGGCTATCCTATCTCTGACAACCGGAACACAACAATGCTATTAACATTGCTGCTTGGATGGTGGCTAGCCAGGCGGATATTTAAAATGCCCTACCACCAACCAAACCGAGTACTTAAACATGCACCCCGCTGGGGATCGAACTCGCGACTTCCGAATCGTAAACCCAATGTTGTTTACATTGAGCCACGGAGGCGGTTAATCCAGGTCCTAATCTGTCTACCAACCAAATTTCATCCAAATCCTTAAGGCCGTTAGGCGGGAAGAGGTAACAAACATACACACACACTCGCATTTATAATATTATTAGCTTTCCGCCCACGGCTTCGCACACGTTGAACAAATTGATCGCTGAAATTTGTTTATCCCGCGGGAACTACTCACTTAAGATAAAGATAAAGATAAAGATAGCCTTTATTTCTGGCAGAGTTACACATTTTTACATATTGGCATGCACAATTACTTTTGCTTATTTTTATTATTGTTATTTTCACATTAAATTATTATTTTTACATATTAAATTGTTATTATTTCAAATTAAAAATTTTACTTATATCTATCGAATTCATACAAATTAATTTCCGCAAATTACATTTCTATAAGTACAATTATTGTTATTATTAAATTAAATTGATTGAAAATCTTTAAATTTAGCACTACTCACTTAATCGGGATAAAATCTACCAAAGTCAAAGTCAAAAATGCTTTATTTTGTAGGTACACAGAGTGCACTTAAAATAGTCAATTTTACATTTGTTAAGCTACTGCTTGTTCAAAAGCCAATTTTCCCCTGAGAAGAACAAGCAAGAAACTCGAGAGGTTGCTCTTTTAAAAAAAAAAGGCTTTTATGTTACAAAGTTATTAATTATTATTTTATATTATAATATTTCGTCATTTAATTGTGAAATAGCCTGGCATGCGAACGATCTGATTATGTCCAGGGATGGTTATCATCTAAATAGTCTGATATTTATAATATGCTTTGTTAATAAGTTTCTGTTTTATAGTATCTTTAAATTTATTGAGAGGAAGATTTTGTATATCAACTGGAACCTTATTGAAAAAGCGTATACATAACCCTTTGAATGAATTACTGACTTCGCGGAGGCGACTTATGTGACCTGCAAGTTTATCTTTGCTCTGGCTCTGGAGCCGCTTACGCGTTCCCAGGTCCTCCCTACTGCCGAAGATGGTCGCCGCGGGGCCCCACATAACCGTCAAGGTCTCCACTCAAGAACTTTAACACCCCACCAGCCAGTTCTTCGAGCTCTGTGCCCTGCCCACTGATACTGTAACTAATAGCCATGTTAATCACGGAAATCCCGTAATTTTCTTGGTGCTCTTGTTTTTTGTCGCAACCTGGGGCTCTACCGCCTGTCGAAGCTATAGCGATACCAATGCACTGTCCGTCTTTGTCATTGTGTTACTGTATGACAAGGACGAACAGTGCATTGACGTCATAAACGATTACAGTTCCCAAAGTAATTAAGTTAGGTGGTCTGACTACTTGCTCGCTGCGGTCCGACATAATGAGTGCTAAGCTTTATAAAACAGTTGTTAAAACACGTCAGTGTCCTTTAATTGGCATAATCTAATTGTCCTAATATAAATCCGCATAACGGACTTGGCATAACGCAAATGCGCATAATATTAAATCCGCCTAATAATAAAATCACATAATACAAAAACTGCATAATATAAATGTGCATATCATTATCTAGTATAACTTTAATATTTATAAAATCAATTTACATAACACATTTCCGAATACCCATACATAGTTATTTAAGGCTTTATAAAACTGGGTCATCATATTGTGGCGAGCGAGCAAGATGGGTCGGAGCACCCCGACACTGTTGGTTAGGTAGCGAAGCGAATAAAATAAACTTATTACTAATAATATACTTATTAAATTTATGCTTTGTTATTGTTATGAATATTAATATTATGCACATTAAGATTATGCGGTTTTAAAATTATGCGGATTATGTTATGCGAGTTAAAAATAGGAGTATTTAATGTATGCGTTTTAATATAGACTCCAAATTACTAGCTCTCAAAAATAAGCAAAGACTTTAACAATAACACGATTATGTGTATGTCTGCAATGCTGTTGTTTACGAAACACCAGCACAGACCACTAACGAAATAAACTGATAAACCAATTGTCCGTCTGTCTACGAGTCGCGGGCTTAATTAACTGAATCACAGAAGCGACGACGCATTCAATCTAGTAATTACATATCTCCAAGTGAGATAAAGACTTCATTCATACTCGCACGAGGGAAGGAGATAACAGTAACGTAAATGTTTGAGGTTGTAGCTAAATCTTATCAAGTGACAATGTTTACTGTTGGCTTCCTAAGGAACGTGGTGAGAATATAGCCGAAAAACCTATTCGTTTTACATTACTGGCTTTAGATTGAACTTGTACAAGGAGGAGCATATTACCAAAGCAATGCAATGCAATGCAAATGCAGAGCTCTATAAAATCTCAGATAATTGTCGACAGTGAAGAAAACATACCAATGAAATAAGAAAAAGCTTAGGAAAATGAATTATACATTGTAATATTAGCAAAATCAAACACATCTCATTATTTTTATTAGTCTGCGTGTTTTTTTTTTTATTTGAGAGGGCGGCAAACGAACATACGGGTCACCTGATGGAACGCAATCACCGCCGCCCATGGACCCCCGCAACACCAAAAGGGTCACAGATGCGTTGCCGGCTTTTGCGGGTGTCCATGGGCGGCGGTGATTACTTTCCATCAGGTGACCCGCATGCTCGTTTGTCGCTCTCTCATATAAAAAAAAAAAAAAGATTTTTCTTGTCTTATTATCTGTGTCTTTACCGAATAGTGCAATATTTCAGATAAGTACCGGAAACCAATAACGGCTAGCCTTAAAACACAGAAGTCCAATCCATGACCAGCAATCCTTAGTGTCTTACTTCAAAGTAATGAAATTCATGTAGTTTAGATGGAACAATGGATGGACAACACCTATAAAACTGACATGTACTGCTCCATTAGCCAGACCGTAACCAATGGAAGATGGTTGACGAAACGATAGATCGTTTAACCACATACTGTTAACAACATGGAGTCCTCAAAAAGGAGTCCACATATTCGATTCGCTGAGGACTACGTGTTTAGTACTCGATTTGAAAAGATATTTTTAAAATTCCATCGGCTAGGTATTACCATTTTATCTAACTCCAATTAAATGTTCCAACTGTTTGAGATAAGTTATCAGTTCCTTCAAAACCCTTGCCTTTATCTTCATTTAACATGAGATGTGATTAGAGTCAAGCGCTAATCCATAAAAAACAGAACTAGTAATTCCAATTTTATAATTTTTCAAAGCTCACCATTGTTCCTTCCAAGTTCTATTCTAACAAAGAAACCTTATCAACTTTACCTTAAAAATAAATGTCTTGAACCAAGTCGTCTTTTTATAACTTTATTAAACAACGGAGTCCGGTAGATAAGTTGTTTTTCTTATTATCTTGGCGACTTCGTCGCAAATTAGTTTGATCGTGTAATTTGCAAAATGAAGATTGAGGCAGGGAAGTTTTGAGAGCTTTACCCTGTTAGGAACGAAAAAGTTTTCAATAAGGCTGACGTCATAAAATGGTTAATAATATTTTATTATTTTTGTCTAATATCCGAATACTCAAACGTTTCTTAACTATCAGAGCCCTAAACAGATATAATATCGCTCTGAATGTCACCGACATGAGTGACTGTATGATATTTAAGAGGCTCTTAAAATTAAGAAGCGTTTGAATATTCGAGTGTAAGTCGCTTTTCTACTTGCTGAAACTTCTTTCTTTCACAAAAATGTTATGCAGTTAACTAAGTATTGCAGCAAATTATGTAAATATATCACAACAGCATTTTGTGACAGAAGGATATCTGCACACAGACATTGACGCCTTGAAAAGAAGCTGGCATCAGCATCAGCTCTTGAGTGCTATAAAACAGTGCAGTTGGACATTGTGTCGATACGCTTACGAAACTGATACCGAGCACGGTAGTTGTTGGCTAGAGAAAAAAATATACCGTGTTTTAGCTAAAATTGATTCTTTTCGACGGTAATCGGTAGAAATAGCGATTTCTAGTAGAAACATTTATCATAGTGGTAATATCACTGCACTCACTAGCTTAAATGACTTTTTGCTCAGTCCAGTGCACTCGCTTCACTGTTCGGCGCATATTACCGATAGTCTTCTTTAAAAGAGATCGGTGCCAAAGAAAACTGTCGCAGTAATAGTCCTAATTTTGTCTTTCGAAATTAAATGACAATCATTTTGCCCATGACATCTGTAACCTCGTCGATATATTCGACATCATTAGGGGCCACTGATGCATTGTCATCCGGAGGACAAACGCCCGAACAAACAAACGGTTCTTACAGTTAACGGTCCATTAAACATTATTCTATCGCTTTGAATGGCAACGATATAAAAGTGACATCATCATATTTGAAGGTACTATAAAGTTAAGTAGTTTTCCGATGAAAATTTCTTCATTACCTGCCTCTTAAGCCTGTACATTAGTTCTATTTACACCGGAATACGACAAATTGATGCATAACGGCCGTAGAACATCCCTAGCCGGCCTTCTGGCAAATGGAAAGAGGTCTACCAACTGGAAAAACATTTGCCTTTCATAAGTCTATGTATGTGTCGCAACGAATCACTTTATGACACCATCTGGAAGATATGAACTAGTCAAATTCTATGCCAGATACAATAAAACCCCGAAAACTATGCTAGCACCAAACAAAGTATCTCTTACGCAACATGTAGAGGAACAATCAATTCTATTTGCCCGCGACAACAGTCCTTTTTTACATTCATTTGGGGCACACGAAGAGAAAGGCAAGGGAATTAATGTTGGAATTGGAGTAACATGGGGGAGAGCGTTTACAAAATGCTACTTAGTACTTCGGGTGAATTTTAATAGAATGAAGTTAAAGCATAAAGGAACTTGTTTGAAACAGAGATATTAACTTCCGTACATTCCGAATTTCGGACTGTATTATAAAAGCGTTTTCTAAGAATATTTCGGAACAATTTTCTTTGAACGAATCTTTTGGATGTATTTTAAATATTGGATTAGAGTTTGTACTCAAATATTAGGCTCAAAGTTTTGGGAATATTTCAAAATGAACAAAGAACAACGTTATATACATCCGTAACGAACAAAGAATGCAGACGACTTAGGCTAGAGAATTAAACAGACTTTAAGAATGGAAGAGAACGATTGTTTAAGCAAGCGTAGCATGGATGGAAAAAGAGATAGTAGAGCATAAATGATGAGGACGAGGGATGTTCAGATGAAGTGACCAACAATGAACAGACTCCATATGCCACCTCCACACTCCTCCCACTGTAACTCCTGTAAGCCAGGATCAACAGTGGTACTCTGCACGGCGCCTACTGAAGGTAGACGGTGCCCAACGTGACTCTATTGCTACCTTGGACCCCACACTAATTAAGGAAAGAATTTAAGGGTGAAAAAGTAGGAAAGAGAACTCTAACAAAGAACGAAGTAATCATGTTGAACAACTAACACTAATATCATACAAAAACATACCTAATACAGAACAACGAATAATTTAAAGACGCCTAATAGGTTCATGAACTCTGCGACCCGGCGACAGTCATGCCATCAAGTAAGATTGAGGTCTAACGAGGCCCTAAAACTAGCAAAATTGGACTTGGCTCTTGTTCCCACTTATTTTATTAATCAACGTACGATGCTACAGCTGACCTAAAAAAAATTCGAACAGCTAGCTAGACAAATTCACCACCTTTGTTTCGAAAAATTCGACAAAATTAAATATGATAATAAACTTTATTAATCAAATATTGCACCAACCCCAAGTTTTAGCTTCAATATGTCACCGTATACTTTTTATAAGGCAAGAATTAAATTTTCCTGGTGGTTCCTAATGGTGGCGTGAAAAAAGTTATCATAAAAGGGAACTCGTTTGATGCAGTAAAACTTCGATATGGTAGGATCGATCAATCATCTTTATTATGCTTCGAGTTTTATTGTTTGGGTGTCGAGCTTTGTGTTGTATTCGTCGATTTCTATATTTTCTATTGCGACGACACGAAATAAATCTTGTCTAATAAACCTTTAGTAAGAATTGAGATGCTTTGGCAAAAACACTATAATTGAACTTATCAACGATATCAAGGTTGTCACGATTTAAACCTTTACTGTTAAAGTTTCATTTCATGTTAGCGAATTAATCTGAGGTCTTATTTGCCGTAAACCTCAAAGAGAATTCCTTCCTTAACCGTCGAATGGCTGTTATATTATTAATAGCCATTTACAACTTGCTTTACATTTAATTTAAGGCATTGTCCTTGCGTTCATCGCTTACCGATATTATACATTTTATGGCCTTTTGGTAAATGTTATATTGTTACGATAATTAATGTCATTCTCGTTGCGATTCTCATTTTAATAATTAATATTTTAACTCCGATTGAGTTCGCATTTTCTTCTAAGGGCCGTATTTATAAATCGATCTTGAGATTGAGATCGCGTCTCAGTGTCAATACTATTTTTATGATACTGTTTCACACTCTGCAACAGATTCTCAAGGGTCATCTCAATCTTGAGAACGGTTTATTAATACGGGCCTGAGTATAGATATGGTACAAATTTTGATTTGTGCTCAGAATTTAGATTTCAACAGTATGTTCTTATCATTTTCTTTCATCGATTTAAAGACTTGAGACATAAATTAGGTATCTATCTGCGAATTTAAGTCAAAATATATCACGGGCATAAATATATATATGATAAATACGTAGTTCTCCGTTTCCATGTTCGTCATTTTCAACATACTTATTAATCAAACAGTCTGTATTGTCATTTATCTCAAAGGAAAGACCAATTGCGTCGGAAATCTCATCATATGGGTAAATTATTGAGTGCAGTGTTATCTAGTCGGCTATCGAGGCAATATCATCGGTTAACCGCCTACAGGTCTGATGGCAGAGTAATAAACAGGTAACTATCAGGGAACAAATACCTAATCAGTAATCACAGTTCATATACGCACTGGATCAGGATCTCGACAGTGAAGAACAAAGCTATATAGAAACGGAAAACAGAATACTTATTGTAACATAACATTCTTGAACTTTTTGGCAACATTCCTACTGATGTGATAATGTGAGGTCGGTGCACATTCTGACATAAGACTTTCTAAGGTCAACGGCTTGTGGAAGGACTACTCTGGTCATAGTTTCTTCGCAAGGTCTGGAGGAAGGAAGAATGGAATGGTGAGGCGGAAACCTACCTGCTTTACTCATGTTATACATTGGTAAGCCCAACGACGGCGTGCAAATTCTACAAACTTAATAGCTTACTAATAGAAGAGTCAGGTTACAATATTTTGCTCGTGCAAATGTTGAAATCAAAGAAATTAGGTCAACCGGCTGAGGTTTATAAAACACGCAAGGGGCACGTAGGCAGTGTTTATCTTCCATACGATGTTGACATTTGTGGCGTAACACATACATTATGCTGATATATCTCCACAAACGTATGTTTAAAGAACGCAACGCGAGAAACGAAGCACGCAACAATCCAACTGGCAATGCAAACAGATTAGATGGTCAAGGTTACACACTGACGTAAGCGTAACGGCACTCTACCGTTCCGTGGTCGACGAGGCAGCACGCCTTCGATTTTCAATCAAGCACGCGATCTGGCCGAGGGAAATCTAGACGACATCAGCCGAGAGTATACAGCGGCGTGGCAGACACGGTTGATTGTTTTGGTGGGAGCGGAGGCCCAGTTTACACAACAGTGCGGCCGTCCGCGGGCAACGCACGCACACCTGAGCCGGTTTTATAAATACGCCACCACTCGACCGTAGAGAGCGCTCCCCGTCCCGCACATCGACATTATCTTCGGGGCCTTGGGCGCGCGATAAAACAACATACCTTTTTTATTTGGAAGTGGTCGGGACGCAGCGTCTCCTGGATCTCCTGCTCGGTTCCGCGCGGCGCCGCCTGCACGGAGCTCCGGAACCCGTCGAGCACCCCCTTGAAAGTGAACTTCTTCATCGTGATTCGTTTCGAGCGCGGATCCTTTGTCCGAGGGCCGCTGTCGCCGGCCCCGGCTACATCACAGCCGTCCGCCGCGGTCCGCGAGCCGGTTTTGGCGGTCGGAGGGTCGGGGCGCTCCCGCGCTCGTGGTCGCTACTGCGCAGGGCACAGGCACTCGGCACTCGCCGCTCGCCGCTCGCCACTCGCCTGCCGCCCCGGGGCGCCGCCGACGCAGGCACGCGGTCACGCCGACGATCGACGGGAACTAGGCGAGGCACCGCCTCCGGAATGTACGGCAATGCGGTGCCGTTGACGGATCGATAGCGGACGCCCTACACACGCGCACTGCGCTCGCGGATGACACGCCGCTAGCCGCCACGGAGGACGACGTACTGGCCGGAAAGAGCGCGACACGACCGATCGATGCTTATCTCAATGTTTAGAAAAGAGACGAACGCATATTGCGCATGGAGGCGGACCTTGCAGAGGAAAAATTACAGCTGATAGCTAGTACCAATTATTGCCCGAAGACGGCGCTGTAGCGAATGAAAACATCGCGTGACGTACAGCTGTCAAGTAGGGCTGTGCTCGACATGTTCACAAATGAATGAGTTAAGTTTTTGATCTGATTCATCGATTACACATCAACATCTGAAATATAATTGTGTTAGTGGTGTTAGTGTAACATTGAAAATATTTGTAAATAGACCAATTATGTCCTATTCACGAAAAGACAAGAGAAATTATATTCTCGCACTGTATTGACGAACTTGTGGGTATGTGAATGAATATACATGAGCAATCGAGTGAAGTGAGTTGGCGGTTTTAATAGTTTAAATAGAATCAAAGAGGTCGTGAGTCGTGAAATGTCATTAAACCTAGTATTTATCCTCGTTCTTTGGTATGACCAAAATTAGATATTATAAGGGCATTATCAATACACTCAGCTGTAACCTGTTTGGATACTGCGGCACACTCATCATATTTGATGTGTATACCTGTGTTTTATTTTAATCTTTAATAATATGTTTTTTTTTTTATGCATAACGGGTTGGTACTTGACCTCAATCACACCTGATGTTAAGTGAAGATGAGGTCGAAGATGGAAGCGTACTGACCCGGAAACCCCAACACATTTGGGGGACTGGCTATCTTATCTCTGACAACCGGAACACGACAATGCTATTAACATTGCTACTTGGCGGCAGATTTAGATAAGATGGTGGTAGCTAGCCAGGCGGACATTTAAAATGCCCTACCACCAACCAATGTATGATTTATTATGTGTATTGACATGGATGTAAAGAAATACTTATCAATATATCCTATCCATCAATTTCAATAAATCCTACTGAATGGTTTTATCTTTAAAACTAGTTTTTGCTTTCACTTTGTGAAAAAAAAATCACAAGAGTTCTTTGTAACGTCATCAAACTTCATGTATTTATTTAATAATGATATCATTTTATTGAATGTCAATTGAATTCTTGCCCGGCAAGCGCAGTGTAGAATGTCCTCTCACAAAATTGACAGATGATCTGATAAAGGTCGCCGTAATTCGCTGGATACAGGCCGCGTTCAACCGATTGCCCTGCAAGTTCATTGACTTCCATAGATCCCCCATAGGGGAGGCCTATGTTCAGCAGTGGAAGTCCTGTGGCTGTTATGATGATGATAATAGAAGTCTTATAAAATTAGTTTATACTACTTTTGTTTGCCACGTATTGTTAATATCACATTAACATTGACGTCACTGGCAAAGACTAAGTACTTATTACCTGCCTTGCTCTTTCTCTCGTTTTATATGAACTTCTATTAATTGTAATAATTTTGTAAAATAATGTTTCCACCATCCTTTACACAGTCAATATATCCAAAAATAAATGCTACTGTTTCTCCAACCAAATTAAGTTAAATTTATGAATTTTCCATTACACTAAGTCAACTAATTGACTCATTTTAGCTCTGTATTCTGAACTGACTCATTCGCTATTGTTTGACTCCGTTCATTCCAATCAGCTGACCCCATTCCTATTTACAACACGATCGCGTGCACCTGTCAAAATTAAATAACCATAAAAATACAAATTTCCATCAATTATTCAACCAAATCTTCAGCAAAGATGTCGTTTAGAGTAATATTAAGAAGTTTCAAGACACTCAGCTATGTGGGAAGTTACAGAAAAATTAGAGACCGACCCTATAAGTAAGTTGCCGAGTGTTTATTTATTTACTTTCGGAAAAGCAATGTTTTCATGGAAAACTTATTAGCATCTTGTTTGCGTCACTGCAAGAACCTCAAAGTTAACATTTAAAATCTAGTAGCCCTTTTTGTTATGCAATCAGAAAGAACATTCACATACTTATGCTACCTTCAGGCTTATTTTTTAGCTGTAGGTACGATTCCCGCCATAAAGCTAGACGTAATTATTATGTGTTCACGCTATGAATAACTAAGTAATTACTTGTTATGTTCCACAAATACATAGAGTTACAGTGATTCCTCCCATTCGAATAAAAGAATAAGTAACATAATTACTAAATTTATTTGACAGAAAGTAGCAAATAAAATAGTCTTTTATTCTGAAATAACAGAATCTTGCATACTAATTCAACTCATAGTTGTGTTGTACAAATAAACAAAGTAATTGTCATTGATTGTTATAATTTCAAAGTGCTTCTTGGCATAAACCTCTTTCTACATTGATATTATGTTGATAGTATATATTTACAAATAAGAAAGCAATATATATATAGAAGGCGTGAATGAAAGGGTTGGTAAGGACCCAGAAAGGACATATGTCAATTAAGTGACTGACATACTCACAAAAGGTCATGTGTGATCAACCACTAGCATTAACTGACAAGCGTGTATGAGGCATTTGATGAGAGAGGTAGAAGCAAACGAAGTATGTCAAGATCGTTGCAAGTCGAAGTCCATAGTCTCTGCCTAACCCAACGAGAAACAAGCGTGAGCATGTGTATGTATATATTTCCAACTGCTTTGTAAGTATTATTACTTATTATTTAATGCTTGTTGATTAAACAATCACGTTCATGATATCTTTGTCATCAGAGAGCTAACAAGTACTTAAGTACGACTAGCCTAGTAGACATGGTTAAGCATACTTTTTCTATGCATGTGTTAGTGCTTTAACTCCATCACACCTAAATTTGTGTCAAAATGAGGCTTAACATAGAAAAGCATTCACCTAGAATAGAGCCCCAATTTATTTGAGGGTCTGGCTATCTTATTTCGATCAGCTGGAACTCAACGCTATCAATAAGACAGTGGTAACTAGCTGGGCAGACATTTCAAAATTATTACCATTAACTGCTGGTAATGTTGGTTGATATCAAACAGGGTTCTAAATATGCACATTGGAATCCAAACCGTGACCTACATGGATCATGGAGATGATTAAGTATTCCCATAAAAAATGGCGAGTAGTGAACTTTGATAAAATTCTTGTGTTACCTTTACTAATTGCACTGAAAAGTTTCATAGATGAGGCAAAGACGAAGCATTCATCTCATATAAAAAAAAAAAAAAAAAAGAACCTTTTGGATGTTATTCAACAAACCATAAGTGGCAGTGAAATTGCATAGATTATCTATGAATACTTCCAGTCTATGGCATCATTGATAAATGAAACGTGATGTGTTCTCTTTTGTCAGCTTGTATGTCACCAAATAATTCGCTACCTGTCTACATTATTCTAGTATCCAACAAGTTATTGCCTGTACCTGGCAGTGAAATATAATTACTATCCTTAACATGAAATAAATTTCATTTAAAAAATTAACACTACCAGAAATTTAACTAGGTCTCAAACTAAAACTGAAATAAAAACCTTTTTTCTAGAATGTACTACGCAGCACTATTTGGAACTGGTTTCACAGCTCTTGGCCTATTCAATCAAAACAAGGATACAAAGGAGATCTTACAGCTCCAGAATTACATGGCAGCACCGATCACACCAGTGGAACAGCTGGAAAACAATGAGAATGACATGAAGACCCAGATGGAACTGCTTATCATGAGGATACAGGCTGAATTTTGCCGTGCCCTTGAAAAGGAAGAAGACGAGGTGGGTATGTTTTTTGTAATTTTAGTTGCTTATTAAACAATGTCTTAGTATGATTTCCGTTTGCCAAGAGGCTGGTTGAGTGGGTGGTTACCACCCTCTTTACTTTTCTGACACAAATGTTCTAGGATGAATTAAAAAAGTAAAAGTAAAGTAAAAAGTCATTTATTGTACCAAAACATAAAGCTACAATATAACAAGTGCGATCTATGCACTATGAGTGTGCAAATGTGCCAATTTTGACATACAATTTTGTTTTACCTTTAAACAATTTTTAACCGCCTCCGTGGCTCAATTTAAACAACATTGGGTTTACGTTTCGGAGGTCGCGGGTTCGATCGCCAGCGGGGTACATATTTAGTACTCGGTTTGGTTGGTGGTAGGGCATATTAAATATCCGCCAGGCTAGCTACCACCATCTTATTTAAATCTGCCGCCAAACAGCAATGTTAATAGTATTGTTGTGTTCCGGTTGTCAGAGATAAGATAGCCAGTCCCCCAAATATATAAAAATAAAATATACAGACAGCGCCATCTAGTTCCACACTAAACAACTAGGCTTGTGTTGTGGATACCTACACAAATACATTTTTTTTTGTAAATAAATACGTATATAAATGAAAAACATCCATATTCATCATACAAACATATGCCCCTAGCGGGATTCGAACCCGCGACCTTTTGGTATAGCAGCAGAGTTTCTAACCACTACACCAAACCCAAATAAAAAAACAATTATTATAGTATATGCAAAGTCCACCAGTCACTGGGATATATTCTACATGTATATATATATACACCTATATATGTGTATAAACTATTCAGGTATTTACTTTATTATTCGTGTGTGTCCCATGGGCGTCTCTGATCTCACCTTAGGCTCCACTGAAAACCAGCATTGTGGTTGTAGTCGTTTTTTCCTCTCGACTACAACATATGCTGAGACGGGTGTGATTTTATGGACTGTATGAAGATAAATGAGGGTTCTTAGGGTGGTGAAAATAATATTTATTCTACTGTAACAACTGGCCCAAAGCCAAGACAAAACAATAAAACAAATCGTCAAAAAGACAGGCAAAACGTAAAAAAATATAAAAGTAAAAAGTATACAATATTACTATAAAAAGGTGCCTATACGGCACATGTATTTGATACCACTTTGCGACACCGATATCTAGTAACTGCTTACTTATAGATTGATGTTCCCTATTTTAAGTTGTATTATGTAGTACATACAACATGATCATTGAAAGGCAACATTTGAAAGGCAATTATAGCATGAAAATGAAAAAAACAATTATGGAGACATGCATACTACCAACACTAACCTACGCGAGCCAAACATGGGTGTTCACAGATAACATAAAAGGCAAAATTAAAACAACACAACGAGCTATGGAGAGAAGCATATTGAAACTGAAGAAAGTGGACAAAATAAGAAGCGAAGTCATAAGAGAGAAGACAAAACTAACAGACGCACTAGAACAGTCCATGAAACTAAAATGGCGATGGGCAGGACACGTGTCAAGATACTTGGACAAAAGGTGGACACTACAGAGTACCAATTGGAAAGGGCCCCTAGGGAAACGAAACATAGGGCGACCCAAAAAAAGATGGGCAGATGAAATAATAGAGATAGCAGGACGTAACTGGATGGAAATAGGAAAAAACAAAGAGGAATGGAAGGGCTTGGAGGAGGCTTATACCCAACAGGGATTCCAAAGAAATTCTTAAAAATGAAAAACAATATAAAACCATAAAATGTAACAATTTAAGGAAATAAAAAGCTTTATTATTATTATTATATTATTACAACATGATCAATCACACCTGACGTTAAGTGAAGATGAGGCCGAAGGTGGAAGCATACTGGCCCGGAAACCCCATAGGCCATATAACCACTGGCTATCTAACAACTAGAACACAACAATGCTATAACATTGTTGTTTGGCGGAAAACTTAGATAAAATGGTGGTAGTAACCCAGGCGGACTTTTAGAATGCCCTACCACCAACCAACTGCGTACTAAACATGTACCCCGCTGGGGGTCGAACCCGCGACCTATATGACTAATTTACATTGCACTACAGAGGCGGTTAAAACTGAACTAAAGTAACAATAGAATACAATAAAGGATAAGGGAGGGCCTATTAACTACAGTTGTGATATCACTAGACACTGATTGATTCGTAATAATCTATATCTACCTATTAAAGAGGTATGTGATAATTGTTATTTATTTAGTATGAGGTAACCTCTAGAACTACTTTCATTAGCTCTCTAATAAGCCGGCCTCCTGGCAAAGAGAAAGAGGCATTCCACAACTCAATCAAATCAAAATATTTTATTTCATAGGACAATATTATCACTTGAAACCGTCACTATTAATATTACATTTAAATTTACGGTTCATTCACAAAGCTGTCTCCCCAGAGAAGAATGAGCAGGAAACTCTAGGTTTGCTCTTTTTAATTTTCAATTAGACACGTTACGTGAAAATGAAGCCGAAGGGGGAATCGCACTCGCCAAAACCATCAAGTTACGAGGCATGAGAACCGTATCAACATAAATGTTTGTTGAAACCAGTGTTGCATATGCGACGACCGGTTGGTGTAGTGGATAGTGACCCTGTTAGCGAAACCAACGGTTGAGGGTTCGAATCCCGCGAGGGGTAAATGTTTGTGTGATGAATACGAACATTTATTCCCGAGTCATAGATGTTTATATAAATATTTATGTATGTTTATCCGTTATCTAGTTTCCATAGCACAAGTTTTGCTTAGTTTGGGACTAGATGATTGGTGTAAGTGTCCGAAATATTAAAAAAAAAATTAAAAAAAATATATATGCAAACCAGTTTCTTACAGCTTCCATAATTCTTTTCCTTTTATATGATATGCCGCAAACAGGATGGTTAAATTACCCATACGATTAAATGCATGTATGACATTTCCTGCGTTATAGCAAACTCCCCGGGAGTGTCCAAAGGAACGAAACCTATCCAACCAGCTCTGAGCAGTACAGTTTTCTGTAATGGCAAAGATATTCGCCATACACTACGATCCGGCTCGGCATTATATGAATAGCTAATTCAACGATCTGCTAACGACACATCAAAATCGACCCTCGTTCACATGACTAATGGTGTTATTACATACTATCTACGTCACGTGTAATAACATCCTTTGTCTACCGATTTTGGCGCGAACAGATTGCTACATAGTTTTTTTTTTATTTTACACAAATCAAAGAAATTTCCTACCAAGTTATGAGGCACTAGCTTTCCGCCCGCGTCTTCGCCTGCGTTAGAATAACTCTATCGCGGATATGTTTAATTTATTTATTCTATATAGAATATGCTATATATCTTAATCCAGGGTATATTCTATCTATACATTTATGAGAATTTGTTATATGCAAAAAAAAATATAACCTTATTCGCTAAAAATAGTGATAGGCACAATGTTAATACAAGGAATAAGAACCAGTTATCTATTTATGTTAGCCGACTTCACAAAGTTAGTAAATCCTTCAAAGGGCAATGTATACGCTTTTATAATAAGGTTCCAGTAGACATTCAAAATATGCCTTTAAATAAATTTAAAGCAATCATAAAACAGAAATTATTAACAAAAGGCTATTATAACATCACTGACTATTTGAATGATAAGCAAGCATGGACATAGCTGTCTATTCATATAATTATCAAATCGCAACCTATAATCTGTTTAAAAGAGCAACCCTAGAGTTTCTTGCTCGTTCTTCTCTGGGGAGTCAGCTTTGTGAATGAGCAGTAAATTTAAACTATAATGTAATATTAATATTAATAGTGACGTTTTCAAGTGATAATTTTATCCTATGAAATAAAAATATTTTGATTTTGATTTTTTGATTTATATACTTAACCGTTCGTCCGTTTCGCCGTGATTGAGAAAACAAACAAACAAAGATCCAAACTTTCCCATTTATAATATTAGATAAGTACGGTATCAACTGTTTGTTTTAACAGGCGTTAGACATATAAAGCTGTTTCTTCCAGCTTCCTTACAATTTTCTTATATACCGCATCAAAAATAAAACCTACTAATAATTTATTTATTATTTGCTCAGCCCAGTGATTGGCTAAAATTATAATCGCAATGTTATCAATTAATCTGATATATATCAAGTAAGGTGCACATGAATTTAAATAAAAGACAGTCAAGTGCGAGTAAGACTTTTGTGTAAGGTTCTGTATACGTATATACATATTTTTTTGTTAACGTGTTTTTTAATACACTAGCTAGACACCATACTGAGTTAGTGATTGTATTGGTTTCACTTTGTACCTAATTAAATATGTATAATATACATAATTTATTCTTTATTTCACCAAAATATTACAATAACAGAGTACAAACAATAGGTCACGTACAAAGGTGGGCTTATCTCTTTAAGAGATCTCTTCCAGCCAACCTGAGCATTGAAATAGGAAACTTACTAAATTTGGGGGTTTAGCAGTAAATTGTGTGCAAAAGAAAAAATCCTATAACGAATAATAAAACAACTAAACAAAGAAAAGATGGCACTGAATAATAAACTTACACTAAATATATTAACTATGCGAAATATATACTTTTAAAAAAGTAATTTAAATAAGGAGCGTTTTGGGTACCTTGCCTCGCGGCCCCAATTTTTTACATTTGTTCTAGTTTATATTTAAATTCCATCTCTTTATTTGTTACTGTTTTTAAATAAATAAATATTTTATTTAAATATATATATATATATATACTATAAACCTACATACACATACTAATATCACGAAAGATGGGAGAGGTAATGCTCTTTTAGCCTTTTCTTAAATACTGCAATTGAAGGGCTGTCCTGAATTAATTTGGCAGTTTATTCCACATCATGGCTGCTAGAACACTAAAGGAGTGAAAAAGAAAGTTTGTGGTGGCTCTAGGACAGGCAAGGGTAATGCAGGATCGCCTAGGAACATCAGGAGGGGGGAGTAAATTAAAGCGGGAACTCAGATAATCAGGAGAGTTGGGATTTATTTACATATTTACTGATCGTCAGTGTAATCTCCCACAACACTATCCCTCTTTGACTAATCGGTCTTCTTCAGCAGTCCCAAAGCCTGCCTTAATTAAATCATGTCCAATTCCCAATTCCAATTTAGTGTTATGACTGTATCGTTGTGCACGATGATTCTGCCAATGTCAGGGTTGTCATTAAATGGGACTGCTGAAGAAGACCGATTAGTCAATGAGGGAAAGTGTTGTGGGAGATTACACTGACGATCAGTCTCCTTGTTAAGTAAACTCTACCATAAGCAACTCTTTCGTGTTACCTTAGTTCTAACATCTGTCATGTGTCTTACTTGAAAATTTGATAAAATTACGTTTGTCATAGTGATCTCTATTATTTATTTTTCCTAAGCTATTTTACCATCGAGCCTTCCCACTCCTAACTGGAGGCGCTTACTCTAATAGGATGTGTTTGTGTCGTGAAATAACATAACCATTGATAAACTTTAAAGCTATCAAAGTCGGGATATTTTATGTTGTTAGTTACCTAGACGATATTGTATTAATAGCAACCACAAAATTGAGTTTGATTTTGTGATACGGTACGGAATCTTAAAAATGAATAGATAGCGATATAGTTGCTGTTTTAGTGTGGTGTTAAATAAATATATGGCTATATCTCAGTGATTTTGTGTAAACACTTAGATAATAGGTACCTACCTACTGATTGAACTCTCTGGTTTTTTTATATGCACGACGGGTTCGTACTTGACCTCAATCACACCTGATGTTAAGTGAAGATGGGGTCGAAGGTGGAAGCGTACTAACCCGGAAACCCCAACACATTTAGGTGACTGGCTATCTGACAACCGGAACACAACAATGCTATTAACATTGCTGCTTGGCGGCAGATTTAGATAAGATGGTGGTAGCTAGCCAGGCGGACATTTAAAATGCCCTACCTTTGAGCTACGGAGGAGGTTGGTACAGGTTCCTAGTCAATTATAGCGATGGTTTCCGCCCGAACCTTGAAATCTTGAAATTGAGCAAGGATCAGCCCTTAGATTAAGTAACGTCATCGGTATCGTCATCGATTACGTTGACCAATGAGAAACCGTCAAATTGCCGAGCGAGCGATGAGCCAACTAATCACATGTCAGAACGTAACCGATGACTATGAATTTATGTAATAGAACCCCTGTTTGCATTTACCGGTATCACGTTGTTGTTGTTGTTGTTAAATTGTAGTCGATCGCATCTCCGGCCGCTATGTGCTGTTTTTCTAGCACAAAAAAGATTTTGAACTATCGTTTTCTTCCATCAATCGACTAAGATTGTTTTTTTATGCAGCAAGATGTCTTCATTATATATTTTCTTTCACCTATTTTGATCATCTTTATCAGTAGGGCAGGGGAGACACCAGTGTCTCATACAGCTAAAATAATGTTACCTAGTTTGGACACTGGAAGTATCACCATATTCTTTCTTATTACCTTTTATTATAAGTCATAAATTGTAATATTGGATGAACCTATGAAATTGGAGTTTTTTTTCTTCGTTAATCATATGTACCAATTCCTGCGACTTTCAAAGCTATATCCAAATTTGTTTTTTATTTGGAAAATTGAATATTATTTCAAGGTTTCACATGAAATATTTTTTAATACCTGGGCTATATCACATAATAAAAAAAAGTTGAACAGAGCTCTTTTCATGTGCTTCCCATAATCATTTCTTAGATTCGCTGAAACTTTTATAAAGCGGTTACTTTTAAAAATGAACACTGCCTATACTTAATGTAATGTTATCCGATAATACACACAAAGTTTAGCGAAATTTGGATTTGCCGTTCCCAAAAAAAAATCAAAAATGTTTGTATGGAGAAAACAGTCTTAATGAAATTCTTCATACAAAACGCCAATTTCATAGGTAAGGACTTAATATTTTGTAAGACTCGGTGCAAAATAGACTATTTTGTATTTTGTTCACTTAAACAGTCCATTGTCGGTGTTCAGCTGGCACTGGGAGAGGGTATGATAATCACCACACAAGTCTAGTGCAGATTGATGGATTTGCCAGACACACAGAATTTTATGGGTAATAATGATGTTAATGCACCCTTACAAGAAAAGTACCATGTACGGTTAGTAACGGCCTCCGTGGTTCCACGTAAACAACGTGAGGTCGTGGGTTCGATTCTCAGCGGGGTAGGTACATGGGTAATAATCGGATTGTTCGTGGTAGGACATTTTTAAATGTTCCTCTGGTCAGTTACTACTACCTTAGCTATGCCCGTCGCCAAGAAGCAATGCTTTTTGTGTCCCAGCTGCAGAGGTCAGATAGCCAATCCTCTAAATGGGCTGGAGTTTTTCGGTTCCCCTCTTCCACCTTCGCTCTCATCTTCACTTAACATCAGGTGTGATTAAGGTCAAGCTCTTATAATTTTGAATAAGAAATCATTAGCAAGACTGTGTGATTTCACAAAATTACACGGCTGCCATTTCACCAGTAGATATCATTATAAATATTCATGTCCAAACGACTTCGGTATTGTAAATTTGAACAAAAGTAAATTTACAAAACAACTTATTAGTTATTTATATCTAACACACGCTAATCGATTGACCATGTGGGTGGGTGAGGCAGTGAAACTGAACACATGATTTTGCGCATGTAATAACGAATACACAGGAAGTTGGAGTAATTGAACAATCATATGTTTATGCATGATTGTGTACGCGTACATGCGTACTTATCTTTAATATCGGTAATTTAACCGGCTGCATTTACGCAATAATCTATAAAGCAGTCTGTATAGTTTTTTGTAAAGAACACATAATTCATACATGCCGATACATCTGACGAGAAATGGTTACCGTGCAGTATCGTCCATACATTCCAATAGACGCCTATTATCGGTGACTGGCAGCTTCATCTGATAGATAGTCATGATCCACATCATATCAGCCGAAAGATGTCCACTGCTGGACAAAGGCCGATCGGTCCTGCGATGCCCGCATCCAGCGGTTTCCCGCGATCTTTACCAAATCGTCGGTCCACCTCATGGCGGATCTGACCGCGCTGCGTTTGCCGGTGCGTGGTCGCCACCCGAGAGTCTCCACCCCAACAGCCGTCGATCCTACAAACAATGTGCCCCGCCCACTGCCACTTAAGTTTCTGATGGGATTGGTACCTAAAATCAACATTCTTTAGATCAACTTTCATAATATCAACAGCAATAGGTC
Source organism: Oegoconia quadripuncta (assembly GCA_949316235.1). Classification (NCBI taxonomy): domain Eukaryota; kingdom Metazoa; phylum Arthropoda; class Insecta; order Lepidoptera; family Autostichidae; genus Oegoconia; species Oegoconia quadripuncta. The sequence continues at coordinate 966,223 of OX438743.1, forward strand.
AACAGTGTAACAGGTCAACCATTTATTGTATCAATAATTCGTTATATCAATGGTTCATTAGATCGACAGATTATTTTGTCAACAATTAACTACATCAACTGTTTACCAGTTCAAATAGGTGTCATTAAGCTTATGTGGCATAGTCAAGTTAATGAATAAATTTTTAAAACGGAGCGATTCGGTTCTGTTTCTCATGTTTCCACCCTAACCTAACGTAATTAACAAACAAAGTTAACCTAACCTAACTGTGATATACGTACCATTCTAAATAAATGTAGTACGTGTTTCTCTTTTCTCATATTCTCGTAATTGACATATAAAAAGCTTTCGTTCTGAAAAGATTTACTCATTTCTGATTCGATCCAGCAGGGAGTGACCTTGAGCCTTCTTATGAGGCCCATAGTGAGCAGCCATACAATATGCGATAATATTACTTTTATATTCATTTTGATATTAGTTTGTATTTTTATGACTGTTGTCAGTTTTTTTGAGTTGGTTTTCCAAGCGCTGTTCTAAAAGCCCTTCAGCTCCTCGAGTTGTATCATGTCTAGTCTAGTCCGAGACCCTTCAGAACAGGGTTCCCTCTATTTTCACCTATTGTCTGATTCTTGTAGTAGCTTGGACATTGGTATTGATTGTATGTGCGGCTGTAGATTGTCAGAGACTCGTATCACTGCCACCGTTGCTGAATTCATTGTAATCGCCACTAACCTAGAGTTTACTGCTCAGGTTTGCCTCTTTGAGGAATTGGAGGATTTTCCTGGCGCCGACAATTTTTATCTCATTCGGGTGTAACAACCCAGGTTGATATTGCGTTTAGTGGGCCATATACACACAGCAGATGTACTTACTGTGTCCTCTGCAGTGAGGTAGAATCTGCACATCCCTGTGTCTCTGAGCCCCATGTTGAGCATATGTTGTACACACAGCAGTGTCCCGTGAGAGCCCTTGCTAGGATGTATAAGTTGTTCCTATACTAAGTGCTAGTACTTCTCCAGCAGCCTTCTTATTAAAGGTTTTAATTAGCGTTTTGGAGTGTGTTAAACCTGGCGTGATCGTCTAGAATTCAAGAATTGGGTGCACCGTTTTTTAGGGTTAAACGTAAAGCTGACTGACTGACAGAAAAATGCAATAAGCGCTATTATTATTTCCGGTTGATTTAAATTGACATTCAACAAATGTTGAAATTAATGCTTGTAGTTAGTTCAGATAATATTCAAATAATTATTTGTCATCTAATACCTTCAAAATTATAAAAATTCTTTATTCGTAAAACAAAAAGAACTCCTCTCAGGCGCACGAAATTGTACTTACGTACATACATTTCGACCTTGAGTTTCGGCGTTTTTAATGTTAACGCCAAATAGACTTTTTACCCGACTGCCTGGAAGGAGGGTAATGTTTTTCGAGTGTATATTTGTATATACATTTCTATGTTACCTCCTGTAGCCAAAACGGCTTCACCGATTTTGAAGTGCAAGGTGTCGTTTGATTTGTCTTAGGATACAAACTTTAGACGTAATTTTAAGGAGATTTTAAGGTTATGTATGGGATGGACGAGCTTACACCCAGACCATTTGTAAACGAAAGGCTGTTATCGGTCAACTGACGGACTCTGTAAAAATAGTTAATTTGATTATTATGAAATTGATCATCCTTATTCACTACATTCTATTTTATTTAATGCACAACGGATTAGCACTTGACCTCAATCACACCAGATGTTAAGTGAAGGTGAGGCCGAAGGTGGAAGTGTACCTACTGACACGGAAACCCGATCTTATTTGGGGACTGGGTGTCTTATCTCTGACAATCGGAACACAACAACGCTGTTAACATTGCTGATTGGCGGCAGACTTGGATGATGGACCCTTATTTATTCAAGCCGCGTAATTCACTAAATATTTCGCTATTTGTTTGTTGTAGGCTTGGGAGGATGAGAAAACTGACGATGAATACGATTACGACAACGATTCATTCATAATGGCGCCGGTATGCATATATTACCTATATTTATTTAGTCTTATTTAGTTAGCTTTTCACCGCCTCCGTAAACAACATAGGGTTTACGAATCGGAGGTCGCTGGTTCCAGCCCCAGCCGGGTACATGTTAGTATTCGGTTTGGTTGATGGTAGGTTTTAAATGTCCGCCTGGCTAGCTACCACCATCTTATCTAACTCTGCTGCCAAAACAGAAATGTTAATAGCGTTGTTCTGTTCCGGTTGTCAGAGATACGACAGGCAGTCCCCCAAATACCTACTATACCGTTAATCACTTATGATCCTGAATCGTTAAAAATCGGTCTGCAACCCCCCGTTTGACCCTTTGCGTGTTCAGTCTTTGTCCGGATGTATTTCAATAATTTTTTTATATATTGAACTAGGGGAAAGGTTTTTAGCTAAGTTTGATAGAAATCTGTTAAGTCGTATCGAACTTTTAACACGGTTTCGTTTCTCCTCCTTTCTTTTTCAGGGGTTTTCGAAATTTTCAATTAAATTTATATCAAAAAGTAGCTTTGCGTCCGCGTCTTCGTTCGTATGGATCTGAAAATGAAATGTAAACAATCACTTGTATCATAAGTGTAAACCTTCGGGAAGAATAACAATACAAGAAATTCTCTAAATGACAATGAAACGCCGATCAAAATCCAGTCCAACTATTTTGAACAACTATAAGCGCACAAACAGACAGACTCGGATAGCGACTTTAAGGCGACGTGACGTGTTTATTCTCGTGCCGGACGGAACGGGACGAGTTTTTGACATCGTTGCATTTAAAAACATAGCAATAAAATACACGTGGCGAGAAACACGGGCGGAACGGGACGGCAATAGAAAAAACATCGTTATGGCATCTTCTTCATCTAATACTACGGCAACCATGGCTAGTTCTTCAAAAGTAAAATAGAACATTTTGTGCTGAAATATGGTTGCAGCACTAGCACGACTATCGTTGAACACCGTCCTGTACGTATGTTTTAAAACCACTTTCACGTTAGGAACTATACCTGTCCCGTCTCCGTTCCGTCCGAGAAATTACCCGTCACGTATGCTAAGACCTTTAGTTAGATAGTGCAGATACGCTTAGCATTCACTTTGTATTAAATATGCTACATGCGTTTCAAAAATATGAATACTTGAAAATGATGTAAGTAAATCTGAAATTTGTCTATAAGAATAACACAGTTATTACTCTGTGGTTATAGTAGTTTTTGCATACATAACATCACGACCTTTATCCCAAATGGGGTGGTCAGAGATTGCCCAACATTCGAAGTCCACGATTTACCGTTCGAAAGAGGGTGAGGTGAGCCCATCGCCATTAAAATCTGTAAATGAGACGCGATTATTATAATTCTTTTTACATGCCGATATCATACAGCACTGTAGGGTTTGCAAGTACCAAGTAGTAAGGGTTATTTCAACACAAGTGCTATATTGTGGACATGTGTACCCGAGTTATGGATGTTTTTCATTTATATATGTATTTATTTACAAAAAAAAATGTATTTGTGTAGTGTATCAACCATCTGGTATCTACAACACAAGCCTAGTTGCTTAGTGTGGAACTAGATGGCGCTGTCTGTATATGTCCAAGGATATGTTATTATTATTATTATTGTAACATAATATATGTTTAGATCGATGGCTCAGTGGAGGAGACACAGTCTCCCAATTTGGGTGGTCCAGGTGCGATCTCCAGGCAGGCCATGTACGAATGAGTTTTTAAATTTAATTTAATTACTTATATAATCCGAATGCTCTTAAACGGTGAAGGAAAAATCGTGAGGAAACCTACATAAGTACCTGAAATTTAAAAAATAAATGGAAGGTATGTGAAGTCCTCAACCCGCACTGAGCCAGCGTGGCGGACAACGGCCCATATTCCCTCTATATGAGGGAAGGTCTATCTATATCCCTGCAGTGGGATGTTTACGGACTGATGATGATGATAAAGATGTTTGGGACAAGTTGGAACACTGAAAAAGCAAATTATAGGTGAATCCAATGGACTATTCGCCACTAACGTCTTCTCGTTTACCAATGAGCACCATACACATACATTTATAGATGACCTGAAATACAGGTTACTGCCTAGTTTAGGCATCAGTCTCCCACAATTTTTATTTATAATTATAATTCATCCTCAATAATACTGTAATGTTTGAATTGTGGAGAGAAAAATGTTGTATTTAGAATTTTTTAAATAAAAAAATCACAGGGAGTATGAAATCAATGAAATAATATTTTTTTCAGGAGGCGAAATTCAAAGTAGACAGGTGGACACGCGAGAAGGGCGGCGGTGGAATCACATGCGTGCTCCAGGACGGCAGAATCTTCGAGAAGGCTGGCGTGAACATATCTGTGGTATCGGGTACGCTACCACCAGCCGCCGTACAGCAGATGAGGAGCAGGTACGCATGGAGTCTGATGAGATTATCGTTGAGTTTTTCCTTTATGTAAGTAGTGTGGGCTCCAAGGTTGCCTGTTGTTATTTACTTAGTTTCATAAATCAAAGACGCTGATAGAACTAAAACAATTATTATGTTGTGGACGATGGTAACAAGACCAACAAGGTACCAAAGCTTATCTTCTACACAATTCAAAATTCGCAAAAAAGCCAAGGCATGGATCTCACTTCCAGCGTCAGTCTTTCCTGAATCCTACAACCTTGGGATCATCAAAAACAGAGTGAATCGTCACTTTCCATCATGTGAGATTTTGGTCACACGCATATCCAGTTATTTAAAATTGATGAACGCTCGGATTGGCCAATCGTAATCGCGCATGATTGGCGGAATTCTATCGGCCAATTACATACAAGTGGCAGTGTTGCCAACACAAAATTAATTGAAATAGCGATAGAACAAACAAAAGTATTGAAAATATCATAAAATTATTGAGTATCATCACACTAGCTTACAGAAGTAGCACTGGGAGACCGGATTGTCGATTGGTGTGGAGGGATAATGACCCTTTCAGCGAAACCAACGGTTGCGGGTTCGAATCCCGCGAGGGGTAAATGTTTGTGTAATTAATACGAACATTTATTCCCGAGTCATTAATGTTTATATAAATATTTATGTACGTTTATCCTTTATCTAGTATCCATAGTACAAGTTTTGCTTAGTTTGGGACTAGATAATTGGTGAAAGTGTCCGAAATATTTATTTATTTATTTTGTAATAAACTTTTTTCAGAGTCCCTTTTATATTATTTTAGCTAGCTTTTTCTAACTTAAACGATGAACTATTAATTGGGCGCCTTTCTCTCTTCACTTACTCTTCATTGTTGTGTTCCGGTTGTCAGAGATAAGATAGCCAGTTCCCCAAATGTGTTGGGGTTTCCGGTCCGTACGCTTCCACCTTCGACTTCATCTTCACTTAACATCAGGTGTGATTGAGGTCAAGTATGAACCCGTCGTGCATAAAAAAAAAACTAACTGCCGATGAAAAATATCTATTGCTTGCAAGACTTGGATGTTTTGATGGCTTGCATGAGTATTACCATCTGTCACGTGTCTGCAGTACACATCTGAATATTACAAAGTTTTAACATAATGTATTGAAGAGGCCCATGATATTTGGACTCCTACAGTTCTCGAGGCGTAAGATCAGCTTTGCATTTGTGTGAGTGCACACAGATAGAGATACGGCTTGTGGCGCAGCGCGTCCCGCGCATTGTTTAAACGCGGCCTGAGGCGCGGCGTGTCCGCTGCGCGTCGCTTCCCTGCCGCGCACATGCCGCACTTCACCTCTTGTACCGCTAGCAGCTTGACGTCACTCACACAAATGCAAAGCTGAGCTTACGCCTCGAGAACTGTAAGCGCTTGTGGTTGGGATGTTTCTAACCTCCAATTTGGGATGGTGCTCGTGATACTATGTAGGTATGTAAGCTGGGCTTCTCTTCTATTTGATTGATCAACTTTTATTTAGAGTAAATGGGTACACTATTTCACGCTGTTTTTGAATTCAATAATTTGTGTGTGATCTATCTGATGTATGCGGTGTTTACATATAATCGTTTGTACATTTAGCTAATAACTAATATACATAAGGCTTCATTACTCTAAGCGATGTAACAAGCGTTTGTAAACCTATTTATTGGAATAAAATTACGATTGAATTTCTCTTCCGTAACTCCATAAGTCATTATATCAGCCACAAGACGTCCACTGCTGAACATAGGCCTCCCCCATAGAATTCCAGATGGACCGGTTGACGAGTGGCCTGCATCCAGCGACCTTTATCAGGTCGTCCGTCCACCCTGTGAGTGGACTTCCAACGCTGCCCTAACTCCGTTATTCAATATATTGTGGAATTTCAATTTTATTCTCTTGTCTAGTATTAAAATTATCATTATTGTGCTGTGTGGTTCCGGCACTCAAATAGAATAGAACCCACCCGTCTCTTCCCGTGGGTGTCATGAAAGGCGACTAAGGGACTTTCCACCAAAAAACATCTATAGTTTTGCACACCGATGTGCTCACCCCTGTCACGTGTGCATTTCTGTATATTTCATAAGTATCATTAAACTTTTAAATGTTTGGAACCGCCTCCGTGGCTCAATGTAAACAACATTGGGTTTACGATTCGGAGGTCGCGGGTTCGATCCCCAGCGGGGTACATGTTTAAGTCGGTTTGGTTGGTGGTAAGGCATGTTAAATGTCCGCCTGGCTAGCTACCACCATGTTATCTAAATCTGCCGCCAAGCAGCAATGTTAATAGCATTGTTGTGTTCCGGTTGTCACAGATAAGATAGCCAGTCCCCCAAATGTGTTGGGTTTTCGGGGTCAGTACGCTTCCACCTTCGACCTCAGCTTCACTTAACATCAGGTGTGATTGAGGTCAAGTACGAACCCGTCGTGCATAAAAAAAAACCCCCCCAAAAACTATTGTTTGAGATATATCTGACCATCCGATTTGGGATAAAGGAGTATGTATGTGTAAAATTATCATAATCAGAGTATCTGCCAAATATTGGTACTCTCAGAACATGAGTTCTACTCGCACTTGCCTATTAAACACTTCACAATGTAATTGCTAAGTTTAAGTCCTACACTTTTTTTTTTATGTGAGAGGGCGGCAAACGAGCATGCGGGTCACCTGATGGAAAGCAATCACCGCCGCCCATGGAGGTGTCCAACGCCAAAAGGGTCACAGATGCGTTTTTTTATATGTGTTTTAAAATTATTTATTTCGTTCAGGGGTAAGAACTTCACTGAAGACACAGAGCTGCCGTTCTTCGCTGCGGGGGTGAGCGCAGTCATCCACCCCCGCAACCCAATGGTGCCGACCATCCACTTCAACTATCGCTACTTCGAGGTCACAGACAAAAATGGTAAATTACAAATAAATAAATGTCCTATGATTTACGACCTGTTTGATGTAGTGGTTAGAAACTCTGCTGCTATACGAAAAGGTCGCGGGTTCGAATCCCGCTAGGGGCATATGTTTGTATGATGAACACAAACATGTGTGGGAACACACGTTCCACAGTTATGGATGTTTTTCATTTATATATGTATTTATTTACAAATAAAATGTATTTGTGTAGTTTATCAACCATCTGGTATCCATAATACAAGCCTAGTTGCTTAGTGTGGAACTAGATGGCGCTGTATGTATGTGGAAAGCTATTTATTTATTATTAATTTATTTACAGCGCCATCTAGTTCCACACTAAGCAACTAGGCTTGTATTATGGATACCAGATGGTTGATAAACTGCACAAATACATGTTTGTCGTCTGCTCTGGGTGCGACAGTAAACCAGCGCTGAGCTCTTATAGGGTCAGCATATAGCTCAGTCGTTTCCCTGTCGCTGCTGCGACACTTATCTGAGTGTTCTGTTATTTTACTTGCCTAACAATTGTTGTATATGTGTCAAAGTGGCGAATAAACAGTTTCTTTCTTTCTTTCTTTCTTTCTTCTTATGTTTCGTTGTAAATATAATCGCGTACACTTGCCCGTATTTATCATACAATCATATGCCCGTAATGGGATTCGAACCCCTTTTGGTATATCAGTTAGGGTTTTTAACGACTACACCAAACATTATATTTCTGGTTATGCTACATGCTCTCCCACTATCCTTCTTAAATATGTATCCGGATTGTCATGGGTTGGCTTTCTCACTATGGATTACGTTCTGTCGTTTGATTGGTTGATTCATTTATCAATTGGCAATTTGATGTTTTTCATTGGACAACGTTATCGGTCACGATAGCGATGAAGTTACCCAATAAAGCTTAATTACTATTATAGTTGCTACCATGCGCTTATTTAGGATAGAATAAATCTTTTAAATTGTTTTCTGTTTATCAATGATAAAGACTAAGTTATTTCTCAAAAATTTCATTGGAGCAATTTCAGGTCACTTGTGTTTAGTTGACAACAGTAAGTCTTGTCTGCATTACCAAAATTTCTCTGCGCCCATACAAGATATTTTACATTATTATTTTTTCATGCCCAGGGGTGCAGTGGTGGTTCGGTGGTGGGACGGACCTCACTCCATACTATCTGAACGAGGATGACGCAAGACACTTCCATATGACCTTGAAACATGCGTGTGACACTCATGACCCCACTTACTACGATAAGTAAGTATGAAAATGAAATAGCCGAGATCCGAAAAATTTTCCGTGAATTGGCAACACTAACTTTTTAGCACCTTGCAGTTTTATTCGTCTCACGCACGGACAGGCTAAGATACGTTGATCATGGAGCCTAGTGTTTCTTTTTTGTTGCGATGGTGCCAGGAGTTATATTTCCTACTATTTTAGTAAAATGGTAGAATTTTTTTTCGGTATCTGCGAACTTGACGAAATATCACATACATTTTTTTGATGTTTCATAATTTTTTAGTGCAAGCAGTTATTTATATATTTTTCAGATTCAAGAAATGGTGCGATGACTACTTCTCGATACCACACAGAGGTGAAAGGCGGGGTATAGGAGGCATATTCTTCGATGATATGGATTACCCTAACCAACAGTCCGCTTTCCAATTTGTGACGACATGTGCTGAGGCTGTTATACCCAGCTATGTTCCGATTGGTCAGTAATTTCTGTATTATGTATAGGAGTTAAATCTTAACTTAGCATTTTTACCACTGTAAAATTACTTATACATTTTGTTATTTATTGCACTGCACCTTACGAATTTACGCCCAGTAGTACTAGTAGTTTTTGCTGGAAGTGCCTTGATATTACAAAAATGCATGTTTACCTTATAAATTAATCAATAAATAGAAACGGATTTTTTTCCCACAGTACAAAAACACAAAGACGACGCTTACGGCTACTACGAGAGGCAATGGCAGCTGCTCAGGCGGGGTAGATACGTGGAATTTAACCTGATATATGACAGAGGCACAAAATTCGGCCTCCACACACCTGAAGCGAGATATGAGTCCATTCTGATGTCACTGCCGCTTAACGCCGTAAGTTAATTTATTTATAGCAATATAGTTATTGTAAAAAAACTCATTGACATGTGCATTCTCCTGATCCTCGCCTATGGCGCTCAGACTAGGTCTTTAACAGAAGTCCAACCTCAAGGTTTGCCAACGAGAATGTAAAATTGACGAAACACTATACTGTGCACTAAGACCCTAGTTGCTGGAGTAGCCCCGTTTTATCGTATAATAAGCTCAATAGCAGTTTGCCTATTTTCCCCCCTATATTCATTAATATTTTTTTTTTTGTTATCTCTTTTGCAGAAATGGGAATACATGCACGAGCCAAAGACCAATTCCCCTGAATCCAAACTGATGGAAGTCCTAAAAGAGCCACGTGATTGGCTTTGTTTAGAACCTACACGTAAAGCGGCAACTTCTGCAAAGTGATTCTATTAAATCAAAATAGTATTTATTTTTGCCATGCATAAAATTATGGAAGTGTTAAGTAAATTAAATATTTATTAGGTACTTAGTGAAATGATACAAAAGTTGGTCTAATATTTTTATAAAGTTAATATTTATATACGTTTCAAATTGGTGTTTCATTACTACCTTGTTTATTGTAACAGGTCATAAAACGAAAGTCTGTTATCCGTCAACTGAGGGACTCTGTAAACATAGTTAATTTGATTATTATGAAATTGATCATCCTTATTCACTACGTTCTATTTTTTTTAATGCACAACGGATTAGCACTTGACCTCAATCATACCTGATGTTAAGTGAAGGTGAGGCCGAAGGTGGAAGTGTACTTACTGACCCGGAAACCTCATCTTATTTGGGGACTGGGTGTCTTATCTCTGACAATCGGAACACAACGCTATTAACATTAGTGTTTGGCGGCAGACTTGGATCGTTTATTTCAATACTTAGATTTCTTTCGGTTTCTTAATTCAGTTACGTATTGCAAGTTGTCTTAAGGGATATATTGCGACAAAAGTATGTAGTAAGTGACCCTCAAATTAACCTCTTTGAGTAAATACGAAAATCTTTTAATTTTTAAAAGGAAAAATGTTACTAAATCTAAAAAAACCTATGAAGAGGCAAACCCAGAAGTGGTTTGACTGGACGTGAGCTAAGATTAATTGAAATATTTTTGAAGTCGACTATTCTAGTGATGCGTTCCACGAAATAAAGACCCAATCTTCTATTTATCTTATATAATATGTATCCATCAGGTGAGATTGTAGCCAAACGCGAAACCAGTTTTTAATAAAAAAAAAAAAAAAGTCTTATATTTAATTTTGACTGAGGCTTGCTTGGGAGGTTAGTAAATTGTAAATGAATTGAATGAATCTGAATTGCCAAACCTACCTAAAATAATGTTGATAGTAGTAGGATTCTGATTATTAATATGGCAACACTAGTAAACGTCATTCTCATTCATTCTATACGTCAAACAGTTGTCAAATAAATTGCCACTGGGATGGCTGTAATGTTGTGAATTAGGTATTTTTGTGATGTGTTTACTTGGCATTTTTATTGCTCTCCGCCTATATTTGCACGTCACCACCTTCGGAGGCCGTTCTGGTGCACCAAACCGATACGTGAACATTAGACCTTGTTAGAAATGTGATTTATATGTGGCGCTCGTAACGGAGGATTCAACATTCCTATGCCATAAAAAGGCAGCGTTTCCTATGTGATGCGATTACGGTTGTTTGTGGTGGAGGAAGATGCCTTTCAAGTTGAAACTGAAGAAGACGCGGCAATACAATGTAGCTTCGAAGAGTTTGTTCGTGATCAGCGTCGAGCTGTTGGACGGTGGCGTAGCGGATTGCACGCTCTCTGTTGACAGCACTGGCCAGGAATGCCTGGACAATGTTTGTCAGCGACAGACCATCAACCAACCAGAATTCTTCGGGCTTCGCTACGTAAACCGAAAGCAGCAACCGCGATGGGTCCAACTAGACCGCCCCTTGAAACGCCAGTTAGACAAGCACGCATCTTCCCACCAATTGTACTTACGAGTCATGTATTATGTCACATCTGGGACCAGTTTGATAACAGATGAAGTAACTCGGTACCATTATTTCTTGCAATTAAAGAATGATCTGATTGAAGGGAGGATTATATGTGATAGTCAGCAGGCTGTGGTGCTAGCGTCTTACAGTCGGCAGGCGGAATATGGGAATCATGACCGGGAGCGTCACACAGTGGAATACTTGAAAAATCTGCTGACATTTCCGAAGCAGATGCTGGATGGAGGGCAGGTGATAGACAGCAGCACATTAGCGGAAACAGGAAGGCTGGAATGGTTAACTGCAGCTGTTATTGAGCATCATATGGCCCTTCACAATATGTCTCAGGTAAACCTATCAACTATTTTGTGAAATAGTCAAATCCTCCCACAATGGCCTTAACAAGTTGAGGCCTAGTTCTTCAGCAATTGACTATTGTGTGTTGGAATTCACTAACAATTTAAGAGATTAGTCATTTTAGTGGATAATTAATTAAAATACTCAGGACTAGTCAGTGAATAAAACAGATAACACAATATGGAGAACCCTGCCACATTATTTTCTATTCAATTTCGAAAGTTTATACTTCATATTTTTGTTTGAAATTCCTTCAGAGAATTAAATAGTTTAGTTAATTTTTGAGTTTGAATGGGTAACATTAATAATGTAGTGTTCTCCATAGCTTTTTAAAATTGTGTGGTCACACACACTTCAACATTTTTGTATTACTTTCCATAGGATGATTTGTCCTAATGGCCAGCCAGTGTGAACAGTCTGGTCTATGTTTGCTAAGTTACATAGTGGATTTAAATATCAAGAGGGCATGGACTTTAAGAGCAAAGATAAACAGATTGTTTGTAAACTCTTTATTGTGTATAGTCCTTGTGCGTGTGGTTTCAGCACATAAAAAAAGAGAACCAAACTGTCTCTTGTGTCATAAAAGGAGACTATGGGACTGTCCACCAAAAAACATTTATAGATTTGCATGTCACATATGTATATAATCATACGGTGAACCAGTAGTTTTAACCCGGCGTAAATGACGCGAAATTCATTACACAACCAATGACATCGGATCATTATGACCCGGATTTCTACGAAAAATTTCATACAATAACAAGAGTTGCCTTACTTTTAATAAATATTTATTAAATAAGGGTTCTTTGAATATTATGGTAAATTAAAAATAATGCCAATATATTACTTATATCAATATTTATTAATTTTCTAAGTAACACCATGCCAAATCAACTTTAAAAATAGATAGATAGATAAAGCCTTTATTTGTTTCCACAGTCACACACATACATTTAGCTTATACATATTGATACACAGATAAGGTAACACATTTACAACAATAACATAATATTGTAACACTAACACACTATAACGCAATATAACTTGGATATTCTTTAATTTATGGTAAAGTATTCTAAATAATAATAGGAATCAATAGTTTTGTCTGTTGGAACGGTAAAATCCAGCAATATACAAAAGTCCTATGAACGCTTTCAATTCACTCTCCAGCTACACAAAGGTTCACATAGTATGGCCAGCGTAAAAAAAATTATGCACGTTTAAAATCACCTCGGGTCAAAATGACCCAGCGTCATTGGAGCCGGGTTAAGCATTAAACTCTTACTGTTCGGAACACCCAAACACTAATATTTGAGATATCCCTGACCACCCCATTTTGGATAAAGGTGGTGACGTTATGTATGTGTAAACAGGTCATTGCTACAATTACTTTTTATTCATTAAAGTCCATAGTAGGTTCTAAATTGAAATATAGAATCAAACATAATTTACATACGTAATGTGTAATTAAAACACGTTTGCTGGCAGACAAGAAAAGATTTGCAACAAATTAACAGTACCATGTTTTCACTTTATAATTACATCAATAACTAGATGAAAAAAGATAGGTTAAAATTCTTGTACAGAATTTACAAGCGAGCCTCATGAATAATGCAACTTGTGGACAACATGCAACTCTAATTATGTTCAACATAAAAAAGTGACATCTTAACAACACATGAGTGGTACAATATAATATGTAATTATGGAATCCAGTTTTAACAGTGGCTCGTCAACTGGAGTAATGAAAAGGTATGTTAATTATTTATTTCAAAAGCAATAGTGGGAGATGTACATCATACTTTATGGCAATTGGTTGTTCATTGACCATTACTGCCGATGATACTGGCGTGGGACCCTGGGAGCAAGATTTACGTGCAAGGATGACTCCAGCTGAAGAAAAAAGCTGTGTATTTTGTAGTTACACAGGGTACACTTCAAAGAGTTAATAAAATAAAGTAGAAATAAAAATAGCCTTTATTTCTCTGAGCAGGTAGTAGATAATATGTATAATTTCTTGACTGACATCAGTAACGTTTTTAGTTTGGTCAGGTTGTCCCTTGACATAGGCCTCCTCCATATCACGCCATTTTAAAGAGTTAGTCGTTTTATAATAGGATTTTTTTTAATGCATGACAGGTTAGCATGTTAAGTAAAGATGAAGCCGAAAGTGAAAGCGTACCCTGGAAGCCCCAACTCATTTGGGATTTTTTTTTATTACAAAATAAAATTAATTGTTAAGTAGCCTGGATGCGAATAACCTGGTTATAAATATTAATAGTCACCTTACTAAAAAAATCATCAGGTTCTCTGTTCCACGAATCACATAGTATGATTCAATTCATGAGTACAATTTTGTCCCCAGTTTGATACATTCATGAATCATGTGTGGTTAAAGTATTAGGATTTTTCTTTACCATGTTTTTCAAGTGAGAATGTGTGATCATCTTGTTTCTAAAAACCATAGAAAGGTCAGGTAATTTATTTTATTAGGAAATAAGTTTTCTATAAAATTACAATGTGACAAGAAACCTGTTACACAATAAGTAAGACAACTTAACCAATGAACAGCATATGTTACAGAATATTTAAAATGTCAATAATTTGTCATGAATTAAGTTCCTAACTTCAACAACACTGTTGGGTACTGGCAATCAGACCTGACAGCTTTAGTTTTAAGTTTGAAGATTGTCTGTTTCGGTAGATGTCAGGGTATTGTTTTTCTGCTCTTGTTGTAAAGTGCTATTTTAGGTTATTTTTACTATTATATTTTATTATTAGCTTGCGATCTGCCTATCATTCAATTTATACAGTCCACTTGCTCCTCAGACAGCCCGTTTTTAACAAACACTTTATTATAAGCATGGCTATATGGAAAAGTATATACTGCATAATTAAGCAAATGTTTTGATAACAGTGACTGGGGTTGCCTATAATATTTTTTGTTTTATGTACTTGCTTCACATAACAGTCATTCGTATTATTTATTTGATAATAATTCTTTGTGACTAATGGTTTTAGTGCTTTATCATTCATAAATGGACAAAGTAGGCCATTATATTGTAGTACCTTATCCTTAATAGGTGGTAACATTTCTTCAAAAGGCATGTGAATTAGCTTTCAAAGGTCAGCAACGCTTGTGCAATCCCCTGACTTCACAAATATTTATGGACAGTGTGCCGTGTGGTTTTGGCACATAAAAGGAATAGAACTATCTTCCCGTGGGTGTCGTAAGGGACCAAAAATATCTATAGATATGCATGTTTCCGATTGGAAACAGATGAGGGAGGCCTTTGCCCAGCAGTGGGACACTATGGGCTCTTAATAATAATGCATGTTTCCAAGGTGATGGGCTTACCTTCTTCATATGTGCATTTCTGTATATTTTGTAAGGTGAGGTGAATGTTGTTTCAGCATTAAACTGTTAATGTTTGATACACCCAAACACTAATGTTTGGGATATATTTGACCACCCCATTTGGGAAAGGTTGTGATGTTATGTATTTAACCACTGTCCTCTTGGTGCCTAGACGTTAAATCGAGGGTGGAAAGCAGAGAGGCGTGGTCATTACTCTACCGATAAGAGCATAGCACTTAAATTGAAGAAATAACCGCTGCCCTTTAGGTGACCATAAGTTCATTTGCCTTTTTATTTATTAAAAAAAAATATTATTAGTACTGTTCCACAATCATGTAGTAATGGCTGAACTGATTTTGATAATTTTTTTTTTGAGACTTCTATACAACGAGTAGATGTCAATAACTAAACTAATACCTAGGTTAGTGCAACTTATTTCACAATGGCGAATAGACTTTAAACAGCATCTATTTAATATTTGATAATGGTGTCGATTCGGATGTACACCAACTAAACTAAAACCAGTTTTAAAGTAGTACAGTCTCACCCTGGAACAGTACGATGCGACGGCACCACTCCAAAACTGGTTTTAGTTTAGTTGGTGTACATGCGAATCGTCGCCAATATCCATCAATTCAGTTTTTGTTCTCTTATACCTTTCTTCATTCCTTAATGAACTCCTTTGCCTTGGCTTGATTAGCTTCATTGGCTCCTTAGCCAACAAGAACAACTTAATTTTTGCCAATGGTCTTCTTGATGATCATTTTATTAGTATTACTCGCCTTTTAAAAGAATTAAGTTTGTCTTTAAATAAGAGCAAGAAACCTTTATTATCTTTGGAAAATTAAAAAAAAACTAGATTTCTACACTTGTATACTTGTAACTGAGCGTCGGTGGCTCAGCGGTTAAGACGCGGTGTCCCAATTTGGGAGGTCCGGGTTCGATTCCCAGGCAGGCCATGTACTAATGAGTATTTAAATTTAATTACAATACAATACAATACAATAATAATTTATTTCGGACTGTGTCCATAGTGTTAGTAAACAATTATAATCTTACAAGCTAGGGTTAGTAACACATACATCCAAAATTATATAAAAATGTATTAGATAATCACTTAGACACTAGAACCGCCACACTAGCATGTAACGAGTTCCAGTGCCTAAGGATAGGGCTGTCCATTCTGCTCGCTATGACGGACAGAAGACTGTTGGCGCTACCACGAACTCTGTGCAACAGGGATGCGACTCTCTTACGGATAATGGCCTGAAAGGTGTCTATTTGTGCATCAGTAAACATCCCCGACGCACTACAGTAACGTGGCAGCCCCAACAGCATTCTGAAACCATCATTGTACATAACACGCAGGGCGCTGTACGTCTTCTGCGTATACTTGACCCATAGGCTGCATGTATGTTATAATTACGTAAGTGCATTCATCCGACTGCTCTTAAACGGTAAAGTTACTTATGTGCGTTCATAAACAAATTTCAGTGATAAAGTTATTCAACGCAGGCGAAGCCGCCGGCGGAAAGCTAGTGATATTATAAATGCGAAAATTTGTGTGTGTGTATGTTTGTTACCTCTTCACGCCTAACGGCCTTAAGGATTTGGATTAAATTTGGTTGGTAGACAGATTAGGACCTGGATTAACATATAGGCAAATTTATTGCTGGCACACGCACGCACGCACGCACGCACGCACGCACGCACGCACGCACGCACGCACGCACGCACGCACGCACGCACACACACACACACACACACACACACACACACACACACACACACACACACACACACACACGCACACCTTCTTAGTAGCTTCTGGTATCCTGGAACTTTTTTAGCATAGGAGAGATACAAATGTCACTACAAAAAGGTGTAATGTAAACTGAGGGCACTGTAATGAACATAAGAGTGTAATGTAAGACATATGTAACGTTCTTATTTTGATAATATGGAATTTATGATGGGGCGGTAGTGTGTATAGTGACGACTTGACCATCGATTCGTGTAGCGACCCCGGCTTCGAAACCAACCGTTGCGGATTCGAATCCCACTACGGATGAATATTTGTGTGATGAATACGGACGTTTATTCCCTAGTCACAGATGTTCCCTTAAATGTAATATGTTCATTTTTTATATAGTATATACGACGTCTAGTCTAATATTTATATGTAAAAATTTATTATCAATTATGCTTTTACGCTTTTATGTCATGCCTAAATAGTAGTATATGTATTTAAGGAAACTCCTTCCAAGCTACAGTCATTTTGCAATGATTAATAAGTAAATGATTGAATAATGATTAGATGATTGCTAGGTACGCCATACTCACGCTTCACACCTTAGTATGTGTGCTAACTATTGCCCATATCAGTGTTTGTATTGATAATAATTTCATTTATCTAACACCTGCCCAAACTACTCCACCTATAGTAAGAGAGATATCAAAACTTATTTCTACAATATAAATAAATAAATAAATATAAATAAATATCCTTGGACATACACACAGCGCCATCTAGTTCCACTTTAAGCAACTATAGGCTTGTGTTGTGGATACCAGATGGTTGATATACTACATAAATACATTTTTTTTGTAAATAAATACTTATTATAAATGAAACCATCCATAACTCGGGTACACATGTCCGTATTCATCATACAAACATATGCCCCTAGCGGGATTCGAACCCGCGACCTTTTGGTATAGCAGCAGAATTTCTAACCACTGCACCAAACAGGTCGTCATAATATACCAGTACAAAAGCAAGCCAGTTAATGACATTGCAATATAACCTGTATATCTTGTCACGTATTTTAGAAATGATATATCAAACTAGTCATGGACACTATCAAACAGTCAATCATATGGTATCCACTATACAAGCCTAGTTGTTTAGTGTGGAACTAGATGGCGTTGTGTGTATCATCATCAGCCCGTAAACATCCCACTGCAGGGATATAGGTCTTCCCTCGTATATGAGGGAGTATGGGCCGTAGTCCATCACGCTGGCCCAATGCGGGTTGGGGACTTCAAATGCCTTAGAGTTTTTATTTCTCAGCCATGCCGGTTTCCTCACGATGTTCTCCTTCACCGTTTAGGAGCAGTCGAATAAATGCATATAAGTAATTAAATTTTAAAAACTCATCGGTGCATGGCCAAATTGGGAGACCGCGTTTTAACCGCTGAGCTACCGTCGCTGTGTGTATATGTAAGGATATTTAGCCATTTCGAAGATTTTAGCTTTTAACATGTTCTCGAGGGTTTTCAAATTTTTTAATCTATTGTGGCCATATTACTATGATAAATATTTTGCTTTTATCATTAGAACCTAAGTGAAATGTTATATGTCTACTTATCGTCAAAAATAATCATTGCTGCTGATTAACGGGCATAGATAACGAAAATGTAATGCTCTATGTACAAGAGCACGTTAAATATAGAGATGTTTCATATGATAACGCAACATACGCCTAATTGGTCTCGTGGGAAAGTTTTAATGCTTTAATTTTAGACACTGAGAAAGTGACGAAGTGTCCCTTCACTAATAACAAGTGAATTAATCTGAGGGAGCAATTAATGAAACCTGCTTCAATGGGTAGGGGATACGCGGAACCTGCGGCATACTTGTCTAACTTCCATGTGTAATGAATACATTGCTATACCTGAAACCTACAATATATGCAGTTTCTTTTGTGATTAACTGAAGTGTATGCAGTAAATAAATTAGGTCTTGTACCCCCCAGTTCATCTTATGACTTATTCGAGGAAATTATGGACGAAGCATTAGGTAAAATTAGTAACAATAATAAATTTATTGTAGTTTGTGGCGATTTTAATGTAAATTTATTAGAAGTGAGCAGTCTCAGTAATAGACTTAAAACTATATTTTTAAGTTATAATCTTGTTCATAATTTCCAACTCCAACTCCAACTCGAATAACACCAACTTCATCGACCTGTATTGATAATGTTTTTGCAAACTTCGATCTGAGTGATAAATCTATTATAAATAAGTTAACATCAGACCACTGTGGTCAATTAGTCTCGATTAACATACCCCTTAGCAAGTCTTTGGAAAGAAATATTATGTGTGTTCCTGTAAATGATGGTCGGCTCGGCAATTCGGCAATTTAGACATAATGTTATGGCAAAATTGTATGACTTGACAAATGTTATGTATGAGAGTCCGAATGAATTATATAATTCATTATTCACTTTGGTAGAAAATGAGTGCAAAAATATTTTCAAAGAAAAAGTTATAAGAATAAATAGTGGTTTAGTATTTACTGATTGGGCGACTGTGGGAATCCATAAAAGTCGCCTGAAGTTATATGATCTTTATCATGAAAGGACATATAACATTAGCCTCTGAGCGAAATAGAAGCCTGCCTTCCGATCATTTGAAGCTTCGATCAGACGCTCAGATATCTCTCGAAAAAGACAATGAGCGCCTGGCCCCCACGGCCCAAGGGTTTCCACCCAAACGGAGCAAAAATATAATCTCCACTGAGACTAGCATATTTGCGCCGTTTGAAGTTTAATAAGCCATATTTTTTTCCTTATAGGTACGGTAAATAAAAACAATCTGGTATCTGTTATATATAAATTTCATTGAATTACCTACATAAAGGTGGACTTATTTATTTATTTATTCGTTGATGCTTACATGCAAAGTTCTTAAAACTAGTACATGCACCCTGTCTTATATGTTGAAGCAAATTTAATTAACCTAAAACGAATTAAAAGCGTTTATCTTCTTTCTATATTAGGTATTTTACTCTTTTTATATCTATCCTTATACAATATCTATTTATAAATTGTTATCAATAGTATATACTTATCTCTTTAAGAAAACCATCATATAACAGACATTATTTACCAAAGGCTATTATAAAATTTCTGATTATCTGGATGACAAGCAAGCATGGACATAGACCGCTCGGCGATATTCAGTCTAATTATGCAATATAATTGTAATCCAAACTTATTTAAAAGAGGAACCCTTGAGTTTCTTGCTCGTTCTTCTCTGTGGATTCAGCTTTGTGAATGAGCAATAATGTCAAAAACTTTAATAATAAGATAAAAAATGTGACATTTTCAAGTGATAATTTTTATCCTACGAAATAAATATTTTTTGATTTGAGTAGATAGATCTCTTCCAGTCAACCTGAGCATTGAAGTAAATTTGAAGTATAACGAATAATAAAACAAGTAAAATAAAAGAAAAGATAACCAAATAATAAACTTGTATAAACATATTAATATATTTTGAAAAACAGGCAGGTTCTCCATCAGGTGTGATTGAGGTAAGGTGCTAACCCGTTGTGCATAAAAAAAAGAGACACGGTGAAGAAACCGCCTCCGTGGCTCAATGTAAACAACATTGGGTTTACGATTCGCAGGTCGCGGGTTCGATCCCCAGCGGGGTACATGTTTAAGTACTCGGTTTGGTTGGTGGTAGGGCATTTGAAATGTCCACCTGGCTAGCTACCACCGTTTTATCTAAATCTGCCGCCTAACAGCAATGTTAATAGCGTTGTTGTCTTCCGGTTGTCAGAGATAAGATAGCCAGTCCCCCAAATGTGTTGGGGTTTCCGGGTCAGTACGCTTCCACCTTCGACCTCATCTTCCCTTAACATCAGGTGTGATTGATGTCAAGTACCAACCCGTTGTGCATAAAAAAAAATCTGTAGCTTTATTTATGCAACATTAAAAGCTTGTTTTTAAAATGATTTTTAATGTAGAACTTAATTATTACCAGCTACTAAGTTAAAACTGTTTAAATTAGCAATGAACCGACTACGGTGAACTGTGATGTAGGAGGTGAGGTGGCAGCCGCGGGCAATGCAACAGCACACACTTTTACATTAGAATTACAAATGGAAATTATTAATTTGCCAGAATACAGATTATACGGTCTTTTAAGAATATTGATATATTCATAAAAGACCGTATATTATGTCAAGTACGAACCCGTCGTGCATACAAAAAAAAAAACAATAAAAACATTTATTCCATTCTTTCGTCCACTGCGTCTGAAACAAATTCTCAGCCATTGCTTTGATATCATAGTTATCACCATGTCCCCCCAGGCCCAAGCAGAGGAAGGATTCATCACGACGTGCCAGCAGTTGCGCGGATACGGCCAGGAGATGTTTGGGGCGCGTGATCAACATTCCCAGGGTGACGTCACCATCGCGGTCTCGCTGACCGGCATCAGAGTGCTCGCCGAGAGCAGTGACACGCCGCACTTTTACAGGTACCTTATAGCCTTAAGGATGGAGGATTCATCATAACGCGGCCATAAGAAGTAGCCGATGTGTTTCTCCGACCTTTCTCCGATCTTTCTGCAAATAATTTAGTAATTTTGATGCTTCGTAGCAACCTGGAAGAAAGACAGACAAACGACAGACTTGCTTTTAAAGTTCGTCGGCCAACCGTCCCGGATCATTAATAAAAAAGTCCCGCAAAATTAATGAAAAAAAAAAAATTCATCACATAAAAGAAAACACAAGCATATAGTACATTGAATCTAGAACCACAGTATTGTGACGAATGGGTAGGGACTCAGCAGTGTTGCTGATTTTCAGCCCCCCCCCCCTGCAGAGTAGTTGTTGCCACCAAAGGAAGTATGGGCGACTTTCCAATGGCTAACGATTTTTTTTTTATATATTTTTGTTTTTAAGCTTAGGCGTGGCTGTGGACAATGTAGAAATTAAATTAAAATGTAAGAAATAAGAGGCCCCATCTGTTAGCGCCATCTTTCGAGCCCTTTGAACCACCTTACTAAGCGATCAGAAAATCGCCCAATAGAACTAAAAAAAAATATAATATTATTAGCATAATAAAGTACAAATAGTTTCAATTTTCCTGTGGCCAGAGAGGAATGGAACAAAGTGAACAATATCTAATTTATTGAAAAAATTCCCTCATGCTGATAGTATGTTTTTAAAATCCATATTTTTTTTTGTACACATATATTTAAATTGATGAATTCCTCATAGACCCCATCCTCAGAACAGGATTATGATGAACATGGTATCACTCTGGAAGTATGTCCTATTAAATAAAAATGGAATTTTCCTAATCGGTTTATAAATGACTGAGTTATGAGGTAACAAATATAACTAAAAAAAAATACAACCGAATTGATAACCTCTTCCTTTCTGAAGTCGGTCGCGGGTTCGATCCCCATACTTCAATAAATTTAAAGATACTATAAAACAGAAACTTATTAAGAAAGCATATTATAAAATATCAGATTATTTAGATGATAAACAATCATGGACATAACCAGCCCGTTCGCATAACCAGGCTATTTCACAATTAATAATGAAATATTATAACATAAAATAATAATTAATAATTTTGTAATATAAAAACCTTTTTTTTAAAAGAGCGACCTCTCGAGTTTCTTGCTTGTTCTTCTCAGGGGAAAATTGCCTTTTGAACAAGCAGTAGCTTTAAAAATGTAAAATTTGACTATTTTAAGTGTACCCTGTGTACCTACAAAATAAAGCATTTTTTGATTTTGATTTTGATTTTGACTATTTCGTTGGTGGTAGGGCATATTAAATGTCCGCCTGGCTTCCGTGTTCCGGTTGTCAGAGATAAGATAGCCAGTCCCCCAAATAGGATGGGGTTTTCGGGTCAGTACGCTACCACCTTCGGCCTCATCTTCACTTAACATCAGGTGTGATTGAAGTCAAGTGCTAACCCGTTTCATAGGCGGTTGAGTAGAGAGCAAACGCTCTCTATTCAACCTGCAGATTTTCTTGGTTAGACCAGGTTAACCAAATAGGTAACTTGATTCCTCCTCTCATCAGATGGATGGACATAACGAACGTGATAAACCAGAAGCGCACGTTCAGCATCGAGTGCCAGAAGCAGGCGGAATCCGCCTCGTTCGGGCTGGCCAGCCCCGAGGATGGGAAGTACGTGTGGCGGATGTGCGTGATGCAGCACACATTCTACATGAGACACCAGGCCGCGCTCAGCGAGGTGCAGCATGATGAACCTAGGCCTAAATTCCAGGTGAGTGGAAGGGGGAAACCAAGATTAGTCGATGCGACAAATTGGAGACTCGTGCAAAGTCCACGGAAGCCTGTCCATGCAATACTATTTTTACAGAAACAAAATAGTTTGTATGTACATTGGCGACCTGTTCGTTGTAGTTGTAGGTGTTGTAGTAGTAGGCTACACGAAAAGGTCGCGGGTTCGAATCCCCTTAGAGGCATATTTTTGTATGATGAATACGAACATGTGTACGCGAGTTATGGATGATTTTCGTTTATATATACAGGGCGTCCCACGGCTATGCCACATGGAGGGAAAGTACCTTGAATTTTGTAGATGGAACATTTTACTGAAAGAAGACATTATTTTAATTTAAAAAACAATTTAAACTGCATTCATAGATTTTTAAATAAGTACATGGTTGAACCGGGAATCGAACCATTTATTTATAAAAAAAAATTACCATGTAACTTTATCATACCGATCGAAAGGCTTCATCATAAGGATTATTTTTTGCTAAATAACATATTGTCAGAAATAAAAGGAAGACCATGAATTTTAACATTAGATGTTCAATTTTGTTCAGAAAAATGAAAAGCTGACATTGCCGTAAGGACATACAACTGACATTATCATTACTAATACTAATTACCCACTCGAGAAGTATGCATCATTTCCCTATTATAATTTAAGTTCATGATAAAATGATAAAGAGATACGTAATTAGTAAGTAGGACTATCTCAATGAACATTTTCTTTCCTGGATCGGGACAAATGGACGAAAAAATGGCCGCCGAGATCCCCAGATCTAACCCCGTTAGATTTTTTTTATGGGGTTATGTAAAAAATTTACTTTACAAGAACCAGTGTCAAAGTGTCCACGAGCTACAAACTGAACTTCGACGTATTATTCTAAATATCCACCACAACATGATCAAAAAATCGACAGGGAGCGAAATAATCAAAAGAGTGCGACTTTGTATTGAACAGGATGGGACTCATTTTGAGCATTTGATAAATTTGATTAATTTTGTATTAAAAATGTTAAAATTCATGGTCTTCCTTTTATTTCTGACACTATGTTATTTAGCAAAAAATTATCCTTATGATGAAGCCTTTCGATCGGTATGATAAAGTTACATGGTAATTTTTTTTTTATAAATAAAGGGTTCGATTCCCGGTTCAACCATGTACTTATTTAAAAATCTATGAATGCAGTTTAAATTGTTTTTTAAATTAAAATAATGTCTTCTTTCAGTAAAATGTTCCATCTACAAAATTCAAGGTACTTTCCCTCCATGTGGCATAGCCGTGGGACGCCCTGTATATATATTTATTTACAAAAAAAAATGTATTTGTGTAGTATATCAACCAAGTGGTTTTCCGACTTATCAGTCGCCCTAATTATGTCATTGTGTCCACCGTCTGCAGTTAAGCAAGGAACGATTTGAACTCTTCCCAAACTAAGCGTGGGGAGGGATTCCACCCGTATATAGTTAATATACCGAACATTCGCACTAAGAAGTTCGATTCTTCATTCATCATCCGAACAGCCAAGGCATGGAACTCCCTTCCGGCGTCAGTCTTTCCTGAATCCTACAACCTTGGGATCTTCAAGAGCAGAGTGAATAGGCATTTACTGGGATCGCGTGCTTCATCTTCGACCACATCGTGTCACTTTCCATCAGGTGAGATTGTGGTTAAACGCGAATACTGTCAATCATAAAAAAACCCATTGATTCACAACTTTCGTCTTCAAGCACTGAGGTATTTTATTATAATGTGTTATAGTATTGTATTAATTATTAATCGCGAATCCAGTCAATCATAAAAAAATAAAAAAAAGTTACCATGCTGGGCATAGTCGTATCATTAAAATAAAAATTGCATTAAAATATTGTAAATAATTGTGCAATTCATGCTAGAAACGTATTATTATCTTTCTGGCTACTGATTTGAATAGAGAAATAGGCCGTGACGTGGTTGCGTTACGTTACATGCAATTATTTATCAAAATGCGTTGCGTCTTCATCATTTACGCGCTTTGACGCGGACGTAATGTAAAATGGCGGACCTAACTGCTTTCATAGTTCATTGATGCTGGCACAGGTTGGAAACAAGACTTAAAGAAACCATTCTAATAAATGGTTTCTTAAGTTGGTTAACCTCTATGTCCTCTCTTTCCTTTTTATAATTCCGCGGGTCAAGTATCTCGGCGCGCCTGTCAAATTTTCGAAAATACCTGCGGTGTTAAAAACGTTTATAGATACTCTTCTACTGGGTGTATTTGTAATCTGTGAAAAGCTATAGCTACGGGAATATATTATCTATGGATATAATGAATGAACACTACTTCAGCTATAATACAAAAAATCAGAAAAATGTTACGAGTTGTAATATGTAGGTATACCTATATCCACGATATAATTGGTATTTTTACGGAAAGTACAGATTTATTTCATGTTTTTCTTAAAAAAACGGGTAATTCAATAAATTGTTATGAGAATTGGAAGCTCTATGGCCAGGTTCCTAAGCCTGTTCTAATAAAAAACAGTAGTTGGAATTCTATGCCTATACTCCCACCCGAAGAGAAAAAAAATATTTTCGCAAATACAGACTAAATATCATAGCTAACATGACATGGCGCACATTATTGGATGCGGAATTTAATAGAGAACAAGTTCAAACACAGTCCAAAGGAATTGGAACTCTATAATCATTACAATTGAGTGTTGAAAGTCGGGTGTACCGCCGACACCGATCGGTGTTCGCGTCCGCCTAAAGGTTAAGTTGCGTAAATCCGCACACCGAAAAAAAAACCACAACAACATACAAGAAATCAAAACAGAGGTGACTAAAGCCCGTAACTCACAAACCGTTCTCGAGACTTTTTTTTTTTATGCCAAACGGGTCGGTACTTGACCTCAATCACACCTGATATTAAATGAAGATGAGGTCGAAGGTGGAAGCTTCCTGACCCGGAAACTCCAACACATTTGGGGGACTGGCTATCTTATCTCTGACAACCGGAACACAACAATGCTATTAACATTGCTGCTTGGCGGCAGATTTAGATAAGATGGTGGTAGTTAGCCAGGCGGACATTTAAAATGCCCTACCACCAACCAAACCGAGTACTTAAACATGTACCCCGCTGGGGATCGAACCCGCGACCTCCGAATCGTAAATCTAATGTTGTTTACATTGAGCCAGCCTCTGTCCAGCAGTCCTCTGTCTTTCGGCTGATATGATAATGATGATACGATGAAATTATTATCTATGTATGTATGCTAGTCTGTAAATATCTATCTTTGCACATACACACAACGCCATCTAGTTCCACACTAAGCAACTAGGCTTGTGTTATAGATACCAGATGGTTGATAAACTACACAAATTACATTTTTTTTTTTGTAAATAAATATACATATGTAAATGAAAAACATCCATAACTCGGGAACACATTCTGTATTCATCATACAAACATGCGCCTAGCAGGATTCGAACCCGCGACCTTATGGTATAGCAACAGAGCTTCTAACCACTACACCAAACGGGTCGCCAAACAATATTTTATTATTATTATGTTCCGCGTTTCTTTTTCTCAACATGAGCTGGTATTATCATACCATTTACGGGCATTAACCAAGTACTACGACCGATTGGTATAGTGGATAGTGACCCTATCAGCGAAACCAACGGTTGCGGGTTCGAATCCCGCGAGGGGTAAATGTTTGTGTGATGAATGCGAACATTTATTCCCGAGTCTTGGATGTTTATATAAATATTTATGTATGTTTATCCGTTATCTAGTATCCATAGCACAAGATTTGCTTAGTTTGGGACTAGATGATTGGTGTAAGTGTCCGAAATATTATATTATTATATTAAAAGTATGTGATATGTTCTGATTTACTTTAAAGTCTTTAGTCAGTTTGTCCGTTTATTATTATAAGCGCCGAGATTGATCTTGCATACCCTTATTGACAATGTTTGGCATTTGCGCTCGGTATGCACTATTTCTTTACACCTAATTAAAAATGCGTGTTATTGGCTTTCCAATTATAGTAACTAACCAACCGCGAGCGGTCAAAAAAACTGAAGTCATTCAATTGTATCGTGATTGGTCAGATCGCGAGATACGGTGCACGCGTCTGCGCATACGCATTCTATACCGCGACGCGGAAGTGTTGCTAGTACGTTGTGAAGCAATCGAAGGCGGGTTTTGGAACATAGTTATCTATTGGGTTATTTAATTTGTGTGTGTACAATAAAAATAAATTTAAAGATACTATAAAACAGAAACTTATTAACGAAGCACATTATAAAATATCAGACTATTTAGATGATAATCATCTCTGGACATAATCAGATCGTTCGCATGCCAGGCTATTTCACAATTAATAATGAAATATATTAACCTTTATGTAAAATCAAAGCCTGATTTTAAAAGAGCAACCCTTCGAGTTTCTTGCTTGTTCTTCTCAGGGGAAAATTGCATTTTGAACAAGCAGTAGCTTCAAAAATGTAAAATTGACTATTTTAAGTGTACTCTGTGTATCTACAAAATAAATCACCTTTGTCTTTGCCTTTCTGATAAAATGCCTAATAATAGTAGTACTAGGTCGATTAGAGAGTTTTTGAAAACGCAGTGAAACTCCCAGAAATGTGTGTGTAAATCTTGTTTATTTTTCCATGTAGACAACGTTCAATAACGTTTCGGAATGTTGGTTGGTAGATTCCTCTTGAAAATGGTTCAAACAAACACTGATGAATATGAACATTTATTCCTCAGTCATGGAGAAAGCATCTCACCAAGTATCAGACTATTTAAATGTAAATATTTCCTGGACATAACCAGCTCTTTCGCATACCAGGCTTCATCATCAGCATCATCCCACTGCAGGGATATAGGCCTTCTCTCGTATATGAGGGAGTATGGGCCAAGTCCGCCACGCTGGCCCAATGCGGGTTGGGGACTTCACCTGCCTTGGAATTTTTATTTCACAGGCATGCAAATTGGGAGACCGCCTCTTGACCGCTGAGCAACCGACGCTCCTTACCAGGCTATTTGACAATTAATAATGAAATATTATTGTGCTTTTTTGTGATATAAACCTGTTTATAAAAGTGCAAACCTTCGAGTGTCTTGCGTGTTCTTCTCGGGGGACAATTGTCTTTTGAACAAGCAGTGGACCTAATTCAGAGTGGCCGCTAATTATAATTAGCTTTAGTTGACAGCCGCTAAACACCTTTGCTATTCTGAAATGTCTGTCAAAATCAAATGATAGGACTAAATTGAATATGACGTTTCTAATTTTAAACGGCTAACTCAACTTAGACTTAGCGGCTCAAAAGCTATTCTAGGATGGCCATTTTCGGATGAAATAAGAACTGTCATCGCTAATTTTAGTCGGGACCTCCAGACGTGCCACTTAAAATTAAATTGTATGTAAATACGTCAATTTGAATATGGTTTGAATACTAGTTGTCAAAAATGGAACGTAGAGACAAAAAATGAAAAAATATTATTCTCTAACCGTGGTCATTCCTTTTGCGCTTGCTTAAATGTACCTGGAATGTGCTCCGCTGTCTTTCCTGACCACTTTAAAAAAATGATAGCACAGATAGCAGTAAATTGTCAAATGCCGCGAAAATTATGTAAAATGTGGAGAGAAAGTTGAAAATTACAAAAAATAAATATAATAAACGTGTGTAAGATCTTAAAAAAGTAAGATTTAATCATAAAAAGTAATAAAATATGGAATTAATATCGATATCATTCATTCATTCGGTCACATGATTTTTAAAATGGTAACACACATCCAATTCAACCTATCCAAAACTTAGCCCACCACAGACAACTTAGCCGGTGTTTAAAACCTTTCTTAATTTAGTTGGATGACCGTTTTGGAATAACAAATGGTTTAGCTAAGATTAAAATCCGCGTAAAATTTAGGAATTAGTTTTAGTTTTAGCTTTAGACGATGGGCGCCAGAATTAGGTCCAGTAGCTTAATAAATGTAAAATCTGACTATTTCAATAGTACACTGTGTACCTATAAACTAAAGAATTTTTGACTGTTGACCAGCTTAGTGTGGAACTAGATGGTGCTGTGTGTATGTCCAAGGATATTGATTTATTCAACAATCCCTAAAGCCCGTATTAATAAATCAATCTCAATAGAAGTCTTGAGGCTGTATCAACCGAGATGCGTCTTAAGCAGTTGATGCTATCTCAAGCTCCATGCTAATTTATTAACCAATCTTGATGTCTACTCAGCTGAGATCACTTCTCGAGCATTCGCCTCAGCGGCGAATGTATGATAGTCTTGAGTTTCGTTTATTAATACGCGCACCTCTCAAGTGTGTACTGCTTGAGTATGCACGTGCTTTTCAGGTCTCAAGTTAGGTTTATTAATCAACACGTTTACTTGAGACCGGTCACAAGACTTAATACGGGCCTAAAACCAATTACACCGAGTACGAAGTTTGCGGAATCGAACCCGCGACCTCCGTTTTATAAAGTAAACCCAAGTCGCCGACGACTGTAACTTAGTTTCTAGAAATACGTAAACCAACAAGTGAAACTTCTTCCCCAGGAACACGGGCTATCAGAGAGCCGCGAAGAGTTGGATGTGGGCAGCCAGGTCCGCCTGGAGCCTCTGACGGCGTCCCACCGCGCGCATTCCACCTCCTGCCTTGAGCTCGCTGACCAACCAAGGAACCGGTGAATTGTTTATACTAATATATTATTAAAAAAAAAAACAAGCTTATAGCCTGCGCAAACACGATACTTTTGCATTGGCGATCAGCGATTTTGCGATTGCATCGCGTATTAGCGACTCTCTGCGATTATCGCAATATCAAAATCGCTTCGATTGTTTTAGCGACTGCATTTTGGTGAATAGTGTAATTAGGGAGTTAAGCAGTGTGAATGAAGACGTAGTGACAAAGATTGAAAAAGGTATGCTGGGATGGTTTGGACATGTGGAGGGGATGAATGAAAGAAGACTTACGAAATAGATATACGAAGCGAATGTGGATGTTGTTTTTTTTTTATGCATAACGGGCTGGTACTTGACCTCAATCACACCTGATGTTAAGTGAAGATGAGGTCGAAGGTGGAAGCGTACTGACCCGGAAACCCCAACACATTTAGGGGACTGACTATTATTGTGGTGTTGGTAAGGGAAGACCACGACGAACGTACCATGCTCAAATTGGGGACGTCTTAAAGAAAGGCCAAATCAAGAGTACCCTAAACCGACGTGCATGTATGAACAACCTTATGAGAGTGAAGGAAGCAGAAGAGGTGTGAAACAGGCGTGACTTTATGTATGTATTTTGGTGAAAATGAGTTGAGCTTGACTTTTGTACACTCACATCCCAAAATTGAAATTGAACTTGAGTTCACATACGTTTGAGATCTTAAGTTTCAACTCAAGCGCATGCTAGTTTATATTTATTGTGATCTAGTTTCAAAAATCCGTTGATGCTGTTTTAGTTTTTATCAAAATTGGGCCCGAGACTCCTTTGAGTACTTTTCGTTAATCCTCATAGTTTCGGATTTGGAAAAATTCACTGTGTATAAAGAATGTTGATTTAGAATATTTTTTCTTTTTTTTTATGCACCACGGATCGGTACTTAACTTCAATCACACCTGATGTTAAGTGAAGATGAGGTCAAAGGTGGAAGCGTACTTACCCGGAATCCCCAACACATTTTGGAACTGGCTATCTTACTCTATCTATCTATCAACAAACTGGCTATCTTACTCTATCTTACAACCGGTACACAACATTGCTATTAACATTGCTGCTTGGCGGCAGATTTATATAAGATGGTGGTAGCTAGCCTGGCGGACATTTAAAATGCCCTACCACCAACCAAACCGAGTACTTAAACATGTACCCCGCTGGGGATCGAACCCACGACCTCCGATTCGTAAACCCAATGTTGTTTACATTGAGCCACGGAGGCGGTTAATATAATTTAATATAATTTGTCTTGTGTGCCAGAAACCACGCGGCATCAACTGAATTAAATATATTTTTTCTTAACAACTATCTATATTTCAGAGCACTGTTACCTCAATACCGACCAGCACCCGACTACGAGACGGCGATCCAACAGAAGTATCAGCAGCAAAGGGCTGAAGCTCAACTCCGGTACCAGAACCACCACGCCCACCAAATGGTCACCACCAAGCCCATGGTCTACGGCTCCCACCCCGACATACACAGGATACATTACCCAGATGTCACCAGACACACCGTGTCTGTCAACCAAGGGGTCGCGGCAACTGACGACTACGCCTACGGACTCAAATACGTTGGCAATTATCCTTTCGCTGTCAATTCTAATGTCCAAACAGAGCTGAACCCTCAAATGCATTATGTGAACGTGTATAAACCACCACCACCTTACCCCTCTAATGGTCTAGCATCCAATTCGACCCCAGACCTCGCAGTTGCGAGCCAAGCGTTGAATTACCACAGAGGTTACATCAATTCTCACGTGTCAGGGTCTAGTCCAGATTTAGTTTCCACTCGAACTGCTTTGAATAGACAGTTTTTGGGTTATATTAACCCTGGGCATAACGTGGTGAGCTATGGAAGACCTATAATGCCGGCAACGCATGGAACTTATAATAACTTAGCATCAGTATTGGATCCAAACCCTCGTATCATAATTGATTCACATCACATATCGGACAACTTTCAAAAGGTCTACGACGAGAGAGGGAACATAATGTACTCGATGCCGATGCATAGGATACCATATCAAAGGCATTTGGTGTTGCCATCTCAGCGGACGTTGAACGATACTCAGGAGCCGATATACGAAAACGTGCCTTTGCCGTGGCAAAGTGAACACGGGAACGTGACAATGAGGGATCGAGCTCAAAGCTTGACGACCACAGACGAAATAGCCAGGTTGAACGAACGAAACGGCAGCCACCCAACGATAAATAAATATAACACTCCAAAAATCATCGTGCCAAATTATATGCCAATAAAAATAGAAGCGCCAGACAGCCATTACGTGAACGCGCAGATAATACAAGGCGTCCGCGAGTCTAGCGTTCCCAAAGATTTGAACGTTTCAAATCGATCGATCAACAAGCCCGACTCGGATTTCGAGAACGTCGCGTTGTCAGTCGATCGATTGTCTTTAAAACAGGAGGATAGCTACGACGAAACACCGTACCAGAGCCTATCCATCCACAAGGTGTCGAATAACAATACGATAAGCAAAAGCACAGATAACGTCACATCTATCAGTGTGCCAGATATCAGACACACATCCGATCATAACGCGAATATGTCGCACAGCAGCGCCGGGGACAGTGCTATATCCAGCTCCATAATAAACTCCACTTACAGCACGAGTATAGAGCTGGACAGTAATACGACGAAGAACAGTAGTGTTAGTAGTAAGGAGAAAAAGAGACGGAGATGGGGTGTGTTTATGGGGCGCGGGACAAAGACGGTCGATGTGAAAAGTGCTACGTTGGGGCGGGATAAAGGGAAGGTGGCCACGCCGCAGCCGGCCAATAAGCATCGATGGTCGACCGGACTGCCCAAATTCCAGCCTCTGCCGCCCAGTATTACCAAAGAAACTTTGGTGAGTGGACTTTATTTTTTATGACGCTTCGTGTACTTCTACCAGGTCCCCAAAATTATAAAATTGTATTAGTTATATATGACGATCTGTTTGGTGTAGTGGTTAGAAACTCTGCTACTATACCAAATGGTCGCGGGTACGAATCCCGCTAGGGGCATATGTTTGTGTGACGAATACAGACATGTGTTCCCGAGTTATGGAGGTTTTTCATATATAGATGTATTTATTTACAAAAAAATATTTGTTTAGTTTATCACCCACTGGATCCACTACTCGACATAGGGGGGGGAATTTCTTTCTTTCCTACTTTTTCACCCTTGAATTCTTTCTTTAATTAGTCTGGGGTCCAAGGTAGCAATAGAGTCACGCAGGACACCGTCTACCTTCA
The DNA here is from genome assembly GCA_949316235.1 of Oegoconia quadripuncta. Classification (NCBI taxonomy): domain Eukaryota; kingdom Metazoa; phylum Arthropoda; class Insecta; order Lepidoptera; family Autostichidae; genus Oegoconia; species Oegoconia quadripuncta. The sequence goes on from OX438743.1 coordinate 999,409, forward strand.
GTAGGTGCCGTGCAGAGTACCACTGTTGATCCTAGCTTACAGGAGTTACAGTGGGAGGAGAGCGCAGATGGGATCGTCAGCTCTTTTGAGAAATCACTCAAGTCAGTCACATACATATCAGTACACAGTACATATCAGTCACAGGACGACCAGAACATAGACCTCCCCCATAATTTTCCAGAGCATCCGATTGGAAGCAGCCTGCATCCAGTGACTTCCCGCGACCTTCATTGTGTCGTCCGTCCACCTTGTGAGTGGACATCTAACGCTGCGCTTGCCGTAGCATGGCCTCCACGAGAGAAAATGCCACTATGCTGTGTGTTTGACCCACTGTCACTTCATCTTACTAATCCGCTGGGTTATGTCGTTGACTTTCGTTCGTCAACGGGTCTCTTCATTTCTGATTCGATCTCGTAGTGAGTAGGACCTAATATAATTTGATTACCGAGTTCTTTACAACATTACCCATATTCGACTTACCCAGCTGTTGAGACGTGAGGCAGTTGATGAATAAACACGAGTATTCGAATAGAATTAGCATGCCCAGTGGTTTATTTAGCGTAAGTCGTGTCCGATTGTAAGCCAACAACATGAGGCCATGTAAACATTACTCATTCGGGAGCATCGCGAACGATGTTGGTAAATATATTGCGACATCCGCCGGCATTTGCTCATTACAAATATACACGTGGAGTTTTTATGGACAATGGGTCAGCGTTTGACCTTCTCCTTTCTTCTTACTTTTGGCAACATTTCTACCAGGGATTTGGCAGTTTTTTATGTTGATGGTGCTTGGCGTTTCACTAGGGAATTGAATGAGGAGATCCGTAGAAGAACGAAATTTATCGAGACGAGAGAGCTCTAGAGGACTCGATAATATAATTATACTTCAGGGCTTAAAGTCGAAAGTCTTTAATCAACGTGTGTTACTAGTGGTCGATTATGGCACAGAAACGGGGTCTCTTCACTATGGCCCTCATAAGTAAGCTCAAAATCACGCAACGAGCTATAGAGCGTTTCACTACGAGATCGAATCGAGAATGAAGAAACCCGTTGATGAACGAAAGTCAACGACATAACCCAGCGGATTAGTAAGATGAAGTGACAGTGGGTCAAGCACACAGCATGGTGGCATTACCTCTCGTGGAGACCATGCTCCGGCAAGCGCAGCGTTAGATGTCCATCACAAGGTGGACGGACGACACAATGAAGGTCGCGGGAAGTCACTGGATGCAGGCTGCTCTGGAAAATTATGGGGGAGGTCTATGTTCTGGTCGTCCTGTGACTGATATGTACTGTGTACTGATATGTATGTGACTGACTTGAGTGATTTCTCAAAAGAGCTGACGATCCCATCTGCGCTCTCCTCCCACTGTAACTCCTGTAAGCCAGGATCAACAGTGGTACTCTGCACGGCGACTACTGAAGGTAGACGGTGCCCTACGTGACTCTATTGCTACCTTGTAACCCAGACTAATTAAAGAAAGAATTTAAGGGTGAAAAAGTAGGAAAGAAAGAAAGTGTGTCAGGATCGTAGCAAGTGGAAGTCTGTGGTCTCTGCCCACCCCTACGGTAAACAGGCGTGACATTATGTATGTATGTATGTATTTATATGAATTCCAGTGCCAACTCCTCGAGCGGAAGATGTCGGACGATCAGCTGTCATTCGCGTTCGAGCAGATCCCCAAAGGGCGGGAGACCGGTGGTGAAGTCCACACTGGTCTGCTGCCCCAGTACGCCGCCCTGAACGCTTTCAGCACTGACCACCTTCCCTACGAGGACAACAGGGTGCGCCTGGCGCAAACACCCGCCAACCCTCACGGTTACATCAACGCTAGTCATGTCACTGTGAGTATTATGCAGCTGCAGCTCCTCCCGTGACAATTCATAATATTGGCATCTCGATCATAATCAACGGCCTTACATGTCCTCAATGTTGATTCCCCTCTCACTGGGAGATGGTATGTGCCATAATATTCGTTCCTTACCTATGAAATTGGCGTTTTAAATAAAATAAATAAAAATATTTTATATCAGACAAATGACAGTCCATAGGTGTTAGTACAAATTTTACTTGCTGACTATGTTAATATTATTACTAATTTTTTACAAAATTAATTAATTTAAAATAAATTATCTGAGACTTGACTCATCCTCTGCCCGCAAGCTCATCGAGACCTCAGAACATGAAGTTCGACGAACCTGCCGACCGGAAGAGAGTCAAATCTGTATCCCACTGTGTTGTTTTGTATGAAGAATTTCATTAAGACTGTTTTCACCATACAAACATTTTTGTTCTTTTTTTTTTGGGAACGGCAAATCCAAATTTAGCTTAACTTTGTGTGTATTATCGGATAACATTAAGTTAAGTATATGCATCGTTAATTTTTAAAAGTAACCGCTTTATAAAAGTTTCAGCGAATCTTAGAAATGATGTTCAAATTTTTTTTATTATGTGATTTAGCCCAGAAATTCAAAAATATGTGAAACCTTGAAATAAAATTCCATTTTCCAAATAAAAACAAATTTGGATATAGCTTTGAAAATCGCAGGAATTGGTACATAAGATTAACGAAGAAAAAATACCATCAATTTCATAGGTAAAGACCCACGCGGGTTTGTATCAACTAGTGGCCACCTGACGGTCAGTGTTTTTAAGCCGCTCCGGTACGCCACTGACTTAGCTTAACGAATCCCTCCGAAGCACGAAAACACTCATATTAAAATGCCACTAAAGGTCACCCATCCAAGAACTGATAGCACCAGACGTTGCTTAACTTCGCTATCGAAAACAAATTGCAAATGCGACTGCGGCACGACTGCTGGCAAGTCATGTATATAAAAAAGAATCGGCAACTGTTTAAAAAAAAAATTAAATACGTAATGTGAACACAAGATATAAAAATAAACTTGCTGTTCATATCAGTCGTTTACACAAAGTTAATTAGTCATTCAAGGGACAACGCTTTTATAATAAGGTTCCGGAAAACATTAAAAATCTAAAACCACTAAGAGGCTATTATAAAATTTCTGATTGTTTAGATGATAAGAATGCGTGGACGTGACCCCTTGATGATTACAGCATATTCTTTGAACGAGCAAGCCTTCTTTCACAGAATTTGAAGCCAAGTCGGTGGTCTGATACAAATCGGGTAATCGGCACTGGCGCCGCATGGTGGATTACCTTCTCCTAATAAAGGAAAGAGCATAAGATTGTTATTGTGATATACTCCTTCACTTGGCACTTAGTAGGAACAATTTACTCATTCTCGCACGATCACTCACGGGGCACTGCTGTTTGAACAAACACATGCTCAACATAGGGCTCCAGGAAACAGGGATGTGCAGACTTTGCCTGTTTGCAGAGGAAACACCTTTTTTTTTATCGCGGGGAAACGCATTACGCGTATCGCTCGCCTGGGGGACACCGAGACGGTTATGTGGGACTCCCCTCCCGACGCGACCCGGGCGAGGATGACACCGCCTGATGCGACGACACCCCCTCTATCGCACCGGGGGGTGTCATCTTCTCCCTGGTCGCGTGCGACGACTACATTGCCCCCTACATTGAATTGTCGCCGCCCGCGACCCTCCGGCGACGTGCAGGAGGGCTAGCGAGAGTTGCCGCCCCCCCGACGTTCCCTCCTGCGAGCAGGATCGGCCCTCTCTCGATCCCACGGCCTCCTTCTATAAGGTAACCCTCCTCGCTCGCCAGCATAGCCGCGACTAATGCTGGCGGGGACAGGTGGCAGAGCAAACACCTGCACACCCTCTGTGTGAATGTGGCCCGATGACCCGGATGAGATAAAAACTATCGACGCCAGGAAAATAATGCAATTCCTCAAACGCAACCTGAGCAACGAACTGTAGGTTAGTGGTGATCACAACAGATCGGCAACTGTCGCAGTGATACAGGTCCCAGACGACCAGCAACGGCCACACGTACAACCAATACCAATACTCCTTCATAAGCATCCATGTCTGAGAGAGGTCCCCTATCTTAAATAGAGTTTACTTATTATTTCAGATGACAGTTGGCAACACCCAAAGATTCTACGTGGTTGCCAAAGTCGGTTGTGAGAAGATGCCAGTACTCAGTGGCAGCGTGCCGAACGTGGAGCAATCTGCGCTTGTATGGGAGTGTGTTTGGCAGGTCGGGGCCAGGCTACTGGCTCTAGTTGGAGGGGAGAAGCGTCCCCACTATCTACCTGCTGATAACACCACTGCTGAATATGGGATGGTAAGTGATTATACTTTTTGAGTACTTTTGTTGATCCTAATGATTTAAGATATTGAGGGTATGACATTTTTTGGGACGAAGTTAAGAAGTTACCGCGCTATACTTATTTGACATAAATTGTATCTTTGTTCTGCAGAAACGAGCGGTTCGCGCGATTTACAAACTGGGCCCCAGAGTGTCTCTTAGGAATAAATTTAAAGAAATTAATATATTAACATTAGCATAGCAATATATTTACGAAAACTTAATGTATGTAAGAAAAAATATAGAATCGTTTAAGAAAAATAGTGACATACATAATGTTAATACCAGATATAAAAATAAACTTGCTGTTCATGTCAGCCGTTTACACAAAGTCACTAAGTCATTTAAGGGGCAATGTATACGCTTTTATAATAAGGTTTCAGTGGACATTAAAAATTTACCTTTAAATAAATTCAAAACCATCATAAAACAGACATTATTTACTAAAGGCTAATAAAAGTTCTGACTATCTGGATGATAAGCAAGCATGGACATAGACCGCTCGGCGATATTCAGTCTAATTACACAATACAATATAATTGTAACCCAGACTTATTTAAAAGAGCAATCCTTGAGTTTCTTGCTCGTTCTTCTCTGGGGAATCAGCTTTGTGAATGAGCAATAATGTCAAAACTTTAATAATAAGATAAAAAATGTGACGTCGAAAACGGGATAATTTTTATCCTACGAAATAAATATTTTTTTGATTTGATTTGATATACTTATGCTGGAATACGGTGCATTCAATTCCCGTATTTACAGTAGTTTCCCGTTGCGGGAGGCAGAGACTTTCGACGTTTACTTGCAACGGTCCTGACATACTTTGATTCTTCAACTCTCATCAAAAGCTTCACACACGCTCGTCGGTCGGTGGTTGACCGCACCTGACCTTTTGTGAGTACGTCAGTCACTTGATTGACGCTTGTTGGTCTACCGACCTGGAAGGGTCGTTTTCGTTAATTCATTCGTTCTATATGCCCAAAAACCTCCTTAACATAACTCCTATCTTACTCACTACGTCATCTCGCACTCCACACTTTTCTTTAATTAGACGATTCCTCAATCTATCATTTGAGGTCACGTCACAGTACCTTATGATGGCGTGGTGAAACGTTTGAAATAACCGTACAACTGATACAAATAGTCCGAAGCGGTTTTCTCAAACGAGGGGTCGCGTTTTTGCCGGTCGAGGCGACCCTGAAATATGCAGCATTAGCTCGCGACTGTCAGTTACAGGGGTGTAACCCCCCCCCCCTCCCCCCAGTTCCAGGTATCGTGCGGCGCGTCGTCGGTGGCGGCGTGGGGCGCGTCCCTGCGCGTGCGCGTGCGGCGCGGGCCCCCCCCCGCCCCCCCGCGCGCGCTGTGGCACGTGTGGTGCGCGCTGTGGCCGCCGCGCGCCGCCGCGCCGCCCCTGCAGCCCTTCCTCGGTGAGCATGCCCCCCCGGCCCCCCCGCCCCGCCCCCCCGCGCGCGCTGTGGCACGTGTGGTGCGCGCTGTGGCCGCCGCGCGCCGCCGCGCCGCCCCTGCAGCCCTTCCTCGGTGAGCATGCCCCCCCGGCCCCCCCGCCCCGCCCCCCCGCGCGCGCTGTGGCACGTGTGGTGCGCGCTGTGGCCGCCGCGCGCCGCCGCGCCGCCCCTGCAGCCCTTCCTCGGTGAGCATGCCCCCCCGGCCCCCCCGCCCCGCCCCCCCGCGCGCGCTGTGGCACGTGTGGTGCGCGCTGTGGCCGCCGCGCGCCGCCGCGCCGCCCCTGCAGCCCTTCCTCGGTGAGCATGCCCCCCCGGCCCCCCCGCCCCGCCCCCCCGCGCGCGCTGTGGCACGTGTGGTGCGCGCTGTGGCCGCCGCGCGCCGCCGCGCCGCCCCTGCAGCCCTTCCTCGGTGAGCATGCCCCCCCGGCCCCCCCGCCCCGCCCCCCCGCGCGCGCTGTGGCACGTGTGGTGCGCGCTGTGGCCGCCGCGCGCCGCCGCGCCGCCCCTGCAGCACTTCCTCGGTGAGCATGCCCCCCTGCCCCCCCGGCCCCCCCGGCCCCCCCGCGCGCGCTGTGGCACGTGTGGTGCGCGCTGTGGCCGCCGCGCGCCGCCGCGCCGCCCCTGCAGCCCTTCCTCGGTGAGCATGCCCCCCCGGCCCCCCCGCCCCGCCCCCCCGCGCGCGCTGTGGCACGTGTGGTGCGCGCTGTGGCCGCCGCGCGCCGCCGCGCCGCCCCTGCAGCCCTTCCTCGGTGAGCATGCCCCCCCGGCCCCCCCGCCCCGCCCCCCCGCGCGCGCTGTGGCACGTGTGGTGCGCGCTGTGGCCGCCGCGCGCCGCCGCGCCGCCCCTGCAGCCCTTCCTCGGTGAGCATGCCCCCCCGGCCCCCCCGCCCCGCCCCCCCGCGCGCGCTGTGGCACGTGTGGTGCGCGCTGTGGCCGCCGCGCGCCGCCGCGCCGCCCCTGCAGCCCTTCCTCGGTGAGCATGCCCCCCCGGCCCCCCCGGCCCCCCCGGCCCCCCCGCGCGCGCTGTGGCACGTGTGGTGCGCGCTGTGGCCGCCGCGCGCCGCCGCGCCGCCCCTGCAGCCCTTCCTCGGTGAGCATGCCCCCCCGGCCCCCCCGCCCCGCCCCCCCGCGCGCGCTGTGGCACGTGTGGTGCGCGCTGTGGCCGCCGCGCGCCGCCGCGCCGCCCCTGCAGCCCTTCCTCGGTGAGCATGCCCCCCCGGCCCCCCCGGCCCCCCCGGCCCCCCCGCGCGCGCTGTGGCACGTGTGGTGCGCGCTGTGGCCGCCGCGCGCCGCCGCGCCGCCCCTGCAGCCCTTCCTCGGTGAGCATGCCCCCCCGGCCCCCCCGCCCCGCCCCCCCGCGCGCGCTGTGGCACGTGTGGTGCGCGCTGTGGCCGCCGCGCGCCGCCGCGCCGCCCCTGCAGCCCTTCCTCGGTGAGCATGCCCCCCCGGCCCCCCCGCCCCGCCCCCCCGCGCGCGCTGTGGCACGTGTGGTGCGCGCTGTGGCCGCCGCGCGCCGCCGCGCCGCCCCTGCAGCACTTCCTCGGTGAGCATGCCCCCCTGCCCCCCCGGCCCCCCCGGCCCCCCCGCGCGCGCTGTGGCACGTGTGGTGCGCGCTGTGGCCGCCGCGCGCCGCCGCGCCGCCCCTGCAGCCCTTCCTCGGTGAGCATGCCCCCCCGGCCCCCCCGCCCCGCCCCCCCGCGCGCGCTGTGGCACGTGTGGTGCGCGCTGTGGCCGCCGCGCGCCGCCGCGCCGCCCCTGCAGCCCTTCCTCGGTGAGCATGCCCCCCCGGCCCCCCCGGCCCCCCCGGCCCCCCCGCGCGCGCTGTGGCACGTGTGGTGCGCGCTGTGGCCGCCGCGCGCCGCCGCGCCGCCCCTGCAGCCCTTCCTCGGTGAGCATGCCCCCCCGGCCCCCCCGCCCCGCCCCCCCGCGCGCGCTGTGGCACGTGTGGTGCGCGCTGTGGCCGCCGCGCGCCGCCGCGCCGCCCCTGCAGCCCTTCCTCGGTGAGCATGCCCCCCCGGCCCCCCCGGCCCCCCCGGCCCCCCCGCGCGCGCTGTGGCACGTGTGGTGCGCGCTGTGGCCGCCGCGCGCCGCCGCGCCGCCCCTGCAGCCCTTCCTCGGTGAACATGCCCCCCATCTTGCCATCTTGATACCATCCGAATCCGAATAAAATCCAACATAGGGTTTTCGGGATCTGATTGTAAAGAATATATTGTGTCAGGCTTCCTGTCGGAGCTGAACGGGCTGCGGCTGGCGTGCGAGGCGGAGGCGGCGGCGGAGCGGCGGCCGCTGTGGGCCCGCAACGCGCCGCTCGCGCTGTGCTGCGCCAGCGGCGCCGGCCGCAGCGGCACCGCGCTCGCCGCCGACCTGCTGCTGCACATCCTTGATAACAACCAGGTCTGTCCTTCTTCTTTCATTACTAGTGCTAGTTTAATAAGCTTTTATTTAATAATTAATACATAAGTTTGACAATGCCTCTATACAGCAGCTATTTATTATGTTATTTGATTATTTTATTGTATTTACCTTGCCTCTCGACAGTAGCTTAGCTTATGTATGAGATAATTGACAATGCCCCTTTACAGCAGCTTAACTTCGTTTATTTTAAACTATTATATAATTGTCTTCAATTCGTACTATCTATGTATTTTGACGTGTCCAAGTGCTCTAATTGAAGTTTATGGAAATAAAGAATTATGAGTATGAGTATTAATACTACATTATTGCAATTGCCATTTCCGCCGAGGCATATATAGTAAGATAAGATAAGATAAAATTTATTTCAGTATAAAAATTAACCTAAATACATGACTTATTCTATACTAACATAGTCCAAATAATACTATATTATGTTATAGGCAACACGATTGCTAAAACAAAAATAATGTAGTGCTTTTCACAAAAGAATCCAGGGAAATAATAAATATTTAAATAACAAATCGAGACGAATTTTCAGCATTGCCGCCGATTTTCTATTTGTCATCTGTGCCGAAAGGCAAACGCATTTACGCATACAGCCACGTGAACGCAATTTGTACTAAGCAAAGAGATATTGGTATGCCAAGAATGATAAAAGAGATCCAATCAAAGAGTATATAATAACCCCAGCACGCCGTTTCATACAACATTGCTGGAGCGTTGTAATGTTTAAATTCAAAAAACGCTCCTGCAATGGATTTATTTTTTCGCTGTCCGTAAATTAGATACTTCGCGTGTTCTTTTTTCGCAAGTAATGACAATATTTCCATGCATGTTTGAGAAAAATCGATTTGATCATTCTTCAAATACGTCTGTTTGCCTCCTAGTGACGTCACTTAATAGCGTCATTCCAGCAGTTTGTAAGTTTAATTGTGCGACGGACAGTTACGTTTTGCTGGATGAGTTTTTTTACCGTAAGGAAAATATTGAAACGTCTGTTAGGGCTCATATTATTCCTGCCGGCGCGTGCGTTTTTGAAAAAAAAATTGAGCTACCGATTATATAACTATAGACTTGTGTTGCGGTTACCAGATGGTTGATGAACTACACAAATACTTTTTTTTTTGTAAATAAATACATAAATAAATGGTAAACATCCATAACTCGGGAACACATGTCTATATTCATCATACAAACATATGCCCCTAGCTGGTTTGAACCCGCAACCTTTTGTTATAGCAGCCAGAGTTTCTAACCACTACACCAAACAGGTCGTCAATTGAACTACCTATGCCAATAACTTCTATTTCACTTATATGCCAATTCATCCGGTAAACTCATTTATTTATTTATTTATCATTTATTGCACACAAAATAAAAAAATTTAGATACAACATAATAGAGACGACACAACAGGTTCTGCTTATTTCTACAATGAAATTTCTTGCAGCAGACCTACGAAATAGAGATATGACTGGAAGAGGCAGATAAGACGTGCACAATGGAAATCTAAAAAAATGGATAAATATGATAGATAAAAAAAACCTAACTTAATATATAAATGTAACTACATACTAATAAGTACATAAATACATAAATAAATACATCATCCGGTCATCACACAAACATTTACCCCTCGGCTTGATCACTATCCACTACACCAATCAGTCTCCATTATGTGACTACCATTGAAGCACGTATTACTATTTATTTAAATAAAGTATAAATTATTTATATTATTTATTTCCAGGAGCTGGATATTCCGCGCACGATAAGCATGCTCCACCAACAGCGGGCGAATCTCATCCAAAACGTTCATCAATACAAGTTCCTTCATCAGGTTCTATTGCAGTATCTCAAACAAACTCGACTCATTTAACTTGTATATATGCTGGGATATACTTGTTCTTTTAAGTTCTGCTGTGACGAGGGCAGAGGTGCAGTTGTATCTCAACTTGACCTTGGCGGCGGACTGAGATATTAGGTAGGTCTTGCGGATTTTTCTTTTAAAGTGTCGTATCTGCCTTTATCCTGTTTCCTTGGTATTTTGCAATGCCAAAACCATTTGAAGCCAAGGATGTTTATTACAAAGCTAGACATACTTCGCGCTTACGACCCGACTCCATTACGTATGACATCAAATATTATTGAATAGCAATGCAAACGTTGCTTTTCTAATTGTAGTAATTATAATTTCTTTACAAGACGCAAAGTCTGCGAGTATCGACTAATCGAAACCAAAGTTAGGTGCGTGTTTACTTTGACGGTATCTTGTGTGAAAGTTCCCAGGGCGCTCTGTGCTATCGTGAGCATAGAGTTTATTGCATCAGTATCTTATTACATATGAACGATAGGTACTGATGCGGGGCTCAGCACATTTCCACTGACGAATGGTTTTGTGGGAGTGTGTAAACTGGAGGGAGGAACGTGAGCTCATGCTTGACGGTCTAAATTCAGTAGCCCGTCCGGTGTTCTACAACGACCTGGTCTCGAACAGACACAATTTCCAAGCTTTCAAGCGTTTTTGTCACTCATATTACTGGCATTACTACTCGCGGTAGCCTTCTGTTACCGTCCCGCTCACTGTATCTAGGCGCAGTCCGTGGTGTATACAAAGCAGGGGGCCGAGCTTCACTCGACCTCCTTCCCCATAGGGTTGGCATTACTGCCGTTTGCATTTCATTGGCTACACTCCCATTTGCCGAGGGGGGAGTGGGAAACTTCTTTTCCTACTTACACACCCTATTCCTTTCTTTAATTAGTCTGGGGTCCAAGGTAGCAATAGAATCACGTAGGGCACCGTCTACCTTCAGTAGGCGCCGTGTCGAGTACCACTGTTGATCCTGGCTTACAGGAGTTACAGTGGGAGGAGTGTGGAGGCGGGATCTGACGAATGGTTTTCTACATTGCGGACGCTATAATGTCATAAAACAAACACTTTCTTCAAGGGCATTAACCTCGAAGTTTGATTGTACTAATTATATGGTTCTTTTAATCGAGTGATGCTCGTATTGTAACACCAAATGTTTATTTATTTATTTATTTAATAAGACTAACCAACAGCACACATATTACAACTCACATAACAAACACGTTCAAGTATAAACAGATCTGATATATGTGCCAATAATAGGCGTGTACAACATCCAAGAGATATACACAGCTCTAAACATAATTAAGTTATTATAAGTCTAGTACACGATTACAAAAAACTAAATTAATTTAATTCAAAACGGCACACCGGTCTATAAATGTTGATTCCGCAAATATTGAGAAATTCTTCTCTTAAACACACCTAATGAATCGTGAAAGATATCAGTCTGTGGGACCTCACTATTCAAATGGTTAAATTCACCATACAATCTCGGGATTGGAGAATGACGTAGAACATTTGTTCTAGATGTAGGGACATGCAGTAGTCTAGTAATGTTTGAACATCATTCAAATAGGGTATATAATGAACTATTGTTTTTTTTTTATTATGACCACCGGATTGCAATAAAAAATTGAGTTGAATGTTATGAAGGGCATGAACATATATTTAGTGAAATCTCTCTGTGTATATGTTCCAAGCAGATCATTGAATTAGCCAGAAATGCCTAGGCGGATCGTTATGTACGGCGGATATTTCCTACATTATTAAGGGTTGGTTGCTTTGAATAATACTGTAAGCCTCACGTGGTGGGGTGGGGCGCCAGTTAGTTTCATGAAATGTCTAATTCCACGATCTGCCTGCGACATTATAATACTTCCATGTGAAGTTAACAACATAATAAAATATGACGATATACGTCCTGGACGCCAGGTCAATGGTAAGCGATAAGAGGATCCGCGGTTTGCGGTTTGCTCTTTGCTATATCTAGTGTATACCAACTCTAAAGAACGATTTTTCAGTGGATACAATCTGCGTAAAAATTTGCGGCCAAAATGCTCAAATAAATCTTAGCAACGAAGAAAAATGCACTTTAATGACTTTCTGCTGGCCGTCAAAATCTTTGTTTTATGTCGTCCTATAATACTAAAGGTAAAATTAACTGTATCGCAATGTCTTTAAGATTGATTTCTCTTAGATGACGAAATTAATTTGACCGCCCCTGACTACGATTATGCCGATTGAAAAATGTTATAGTCTATTATTGACTTTGGTGATAGTTGGCTCAACTGTCATGATTTAACCATGTCGGTATTATTTCTTTAAAATTGTATGTATGAAATGTTGGAGCAATGATCGCATAATGCACATCGAGAAATCAATCGTTTGGACTTTTATTTGTAATTTTTGAAAATCAGAGATTGATGATAATTTATGACTAAAAAGAATGGTATATGACTGAAACACATAAACACACAGAAGTTAGTAGTCGTGCATGAATGATGTCTAGCAATATATTTAGCTAAAATAATAATCTTTTTGATTAATCCTTCGCTTCGACTGGAATGATGAAATCAACCACCTTCGTCTAGTGATTGTAAATTGCTGTATTTATTTTTTATTATTTATTGTCGTAACTTGTGTGTATTTTACAAAAAATAATAATTTAAATGGATTTGTATGAATATTTTGATGAAGCGCGATAATTATGATATGTTTTTTATTGCTGCCCGAAATGGGATTTTTTATATGAAATAATGCATGCTAAAAAGTATTAAACTTAGCTCATAGAAACAGGGTCTTTTCTATAACTTTGTGCCTAAAACTGTAACTATAACTATGACAGACTTATAATAAATAGTAGCAGACCAAAATATTAATATACAAACATACGCAATGGCTAAGCTGCCTATGCAGCTTAAAGTACATGCTCTTTTTCAATATAAATATTGCTTGTATCCGAACAAAATAAGAGGCATTTGATAAGGTATAAATAAATTTGTAATCTAACAAGCCGGACAATATAACCAATTTTAAACGTAAGCCTAATTACAGCTTATTAGTTTATAAGAGAATTGGTTACGCTATTTATTGTGATTGTTCGGTCTGCTTCTAGTATTGTAGGTCTGTGATAAAGATCATTGTTAAGTCTAATTATGCTCTTAGGTATTAAGTGGAAACGACGTGCCTTATATTCGGAGATTATTCGCGATCTGATTACTTCGTGTGCCTTTGTTATCTTTTATTATATAAGAGCTCATTTTTTGGAAGTATTTTAAAAAGTTTTAAATTTATATTTATTAATCATCAGTGAGATTTAATGAAATTAATTTTTAAGGTTCTGCTTAGGTGTTTTCATATTCTATTAATAATACTTGTGACCAGTCTCAATTTCAAACTGCATTCGCAGCCGGTTCTGTTTCAATTTGAAACTGTATTAGCAGACGGTTCAGTCTCCATTTAAAACTGCATTAGCAGTCAGTTCTGTATCAATTTAAAACTGCATTCGCAGCCGGCTCTGTCTCAATTTAGTTTAAATACAAATAAATAGCAGTACTATTTATTAAAGCTGCATGATTGTTGATAATGTAAATGAGAAAAATTATGAGGATTGATTATTGGTTGCTTAAGCCTGTAACCAGTAAAACTTTAGTTGCGGCGACAGCTGGTGATTTCCACTTCATTATTGAAAACAAGCAGTCGAGTAGGGGACTGAATGTTGAACTTTCACTCGACGGATTTTAAATTTACGATCGAAAACATACATAATGAGAATTTGGAATTAAAATATGAAAATTTAGCAGCGATCTGTCCAATACAAATGCTAAGCTTGTCTTTTTTCGGAAAGAGCCTAAATCGCATAAATGTTTTGATTAACCTAGATTTAATATATTAAACTGACTTTGACAAGCAAAGGACTGCTTCCGAGACAGGATATCCAGTGGGATAAGAAACAGCTGGCAGTCGCGGCGACTATGCCGGGCCCTACCGTAACTAAGCAACTGAGGTCACTGCAACATGGCCGAAATAATTACATGTGGACTTTCTAGAAGGTAAATATAAAGCTGTACCAAAACTCACAACATTTAAATTGGAAATTACACATAGAAATATAAATTGTAACCGAAATAGTGCTTAAAAATTTAGGACGTCAAAGTCATATAGAACAAAACATTATTGAGGCAAGTTATTTTATTTTATTATTCAATTCAATTATATTTATTTCGCCCATTTTTACAATGTCCTATCAATCATACATACAATTTCGTGAATAGTTATTATAAATTTCTATGACTAAAAGTGCTGTGTAGTTTCCGCACTCAAATAGAATAGAATCTACCTATAAATTAAACATCTATAAATTTGTACGTTTCAACGGCGATCGGCTCACCTATCTATATTTCAGAAGGTGAACTGTGGATGTTGTTTCAATCATCAAATTTTTAATGTTTGGAACAACCAAACACTATTGTTTGGGATATGTCTGACCACCCCATTTGGGACAAAGATCGTAATGTTAGTATAACTGAAACTTCATGTAATAAATAAGATAAAATTTATTAAACATGAGTAACTAAAAACCTACTTGAACAATTTAACCTAAAGAGCCTGTGTCACCTCATCACTTAGTATAGAAGGGTTAGAGTGCCCAAGACGTTGGCAGCATTACCTCGCTGGCAATGCTTATTCTTTGAGCGAGGTAAGTGCCAGCTCTGCCGCCTGAGACGTCGACTATTCTGGCCCCAGATTATTATAAACTGATAGAGCTCGGGGTCCCAAGGACTAAAATCTCAACTCCAAAAGGAACAAAATTATATTGGTGTTTGATGCCTCTACAGGGTGAATTTGAATTCGTGTAATTCCTATTAACTGGTGACGCGATTCTTGATTACGAACAACTTTCCTTGAGGGTTCGAATTCGATAGAAAAAATTTACCCATACATAGTAAGCAATTCTCGAAACTACCTTCAGTATGGAAGTCCGACAATTTTCGGATGGTGACTTTACTCCTGAATACGAACAACTGAATAGCTTGGGCATCACAAATCGAAATATTATAATTTTAACGTCTATAGAATATGAAATCGAAAATTGCAATAATTTCTTAATTTTTCATTAATTATCAATTTATTCTATAATAATAATAAATTTGGTTCAATAACTTAATTAGGTACATATATTTTATTAATTGAATCCAATATGTTACGGGAATAATCTTACATAATATTCATTTACCAATAACGTTAGTTTTAATTTGATAACACCAAACACATTTCAACATTCCATTTGTCCCACGACCGACCCTCAGGTTTCAGCAGAATACCAGTGTTTTGCCCGCCTCGGGCAAATCCATACACTGAGCTGTAGCCTTTTTGTATACTGCGGCACACACATAATATTTGTTTGTTTCTGTACTTGTGTTTTATTGTTTCAGTTGTATTTTTCATATGTAAAATTTATTATGTGTGTGTACATGGATGCAAATAAATTCTTATCTATCTATCTATCTATCTTCCACTAGGAATCCGAATTCATCCGAAAATTATTGGACTTCCATACTGAAGGTGGTTGCAGAATGGTTTACTTTGTATGGGTAACCGAAAATTTCTTGATCGAATTCCGCTATGGTTGCTAGTTAACGGGTGTGATTTTATGGACTGTATCAAGATAAAAGAGGGTTCTTAGGGACCACCCTAAGAATAATATTTATTCTAACTGTAACAACTGGCCCAAAGCCAAGACAAAACAATAATCCAAAAAAGACAGGCAACAGGTAAAAAAATATAAAAGTAAAAAGTATACAATATTATGACGACCGTTTGATGTGGTGGATAGTGACCCTGTCAGCGAAACCGTCGGTTGCGGGTTCGAATCTCGCGACGGGTAAATGTTTGTGTGATGAATACGAACATTTATTCCCGAGTCATGGATGTTTATATAAATATTTATGTATGTTTATCCGTTATCTAGTACCCAAAGCTTTGCTTAGTTTGGGACTACATGATTGGTGTAAGTGTCCGAAATATTTATATTTACATACAATATTACTATAAAAAGGTGCCTATACGGCACAACGGAAATTACACGAATTAAATTTGATTGACATTGTATTCCTCCATTCTGTTACTGATTTTACTTTTGATTCCGTTCATGTTCCGTTCCGGAGTGTAGAGATTATATATAATCATAAATAGCGTTAAAATAAATTAATAAAAATATCTTGTTAACGCATACCTCTGAAAATATTGAGCACTATTTCGGTTAGACATTTGTCGGTATTTTTAACCATTCATTAGGCTATTTGAATTACTTCAAATATTCTCGACTCACCGCGAGGCGTGCTTCAACTCGAGTTTTCACTTTAGCATGATCGATCAGAGGTTTTACCTCAACCCGAGGTAACACCGGTGCTTCAATGCTGGCACTTTTTTAGCCGTAATTTGAAGGTGTTCACAAGGACTATTCTAATTCTATCATTGGCCACTATAACTAAAGGGATTCTCGAATACGGTTGGTACGAATACCGCTTATATTTGAGTTGGTAATATCTCTTGGCTCAGCCCGAGGTGATACTTATCTTAGCCTCGTACTAATAAAACGTTCTCAAGGTTTAGTCCAGTAAGCATACACTTTTATTTAGTAAAATGTAGAGTGCGTGAGAATCGGGATCCTGAGGTATTGCATCACCCAAATAACATCCATTTTACCCTAAAGTTATGTCTCAACCGAACCGTGAACCTCGAGCTGAGGTTTTGCCTCAAGCGGTGCGTGTATTGTGTTCATGATCATTTGTAAATCAATATTCGTATAATCTAGTCTTGTATGCAGCTCCATATTATGTTTAATGGTTTTTTTTTTAATGTGTAACTATAATGTTAAGTTCCGTTAAGCACAAGTTCCCTTTGATATCGCCATACGGTGTTTCAAGTGAGTTTTTAGTCATCTATTGTGTTTTAATGTTGTAATAATAATTGTGAATATATCCTGAAATAGAAGCATTTTACTAAAATAAAATGTGTACTTTTTTTTAATTATGAAATTTATTCAATTTATTTGACGACCGATTGGTGTAGTGGATAGTGACCCAATCAGAGAAACCAACGGTTGCGGGTTAGAATCCCGCGAGGGGTAAATGTTTATGTGATGAATACGAACATTTATTCCCAAGTCTTGGATGTTTATATAAATATTTATGTACGTTTATCCGTTATCTAGTAGCCATAGTACAAGCTTTGCTTAGTTTGGTACTAGATGATTGGTGTAAGTGTCCGAAATATTAAAAAAAAAAAAAAAACTAAGACAAATGTAAAATATTGGGATCGCGAGGCAAATTCCCCAAAACGCTGGCAGCGTTTCCTTGCTGGATGCAGATACTTAGGCGTTGAGCGAGTTCAATTTATATCAATGTCAGTGACAGAAGCTACTTCCCTATAAACGTTTAAAATTAATACGAATAAAATTGTACTTAAGTATATATATTATAACACACACATATTATAACTCACACATACTACCATATATATTATTATCACCCACCAATATCACGCCCTAATATAATTGTATATATTATTTACATCACTTCAACCGTTACTTGCGCATTCTCATGTCCTACGAAAATAACCCATTTACCCAGTTTAATTTATATAAATAGCTATTCTAGCTTCCAGTCTCCCCAACAAACTTTGATGTTTGCTTTCCAAAGCCCACTTGTCACTCCTTGCCTGTATAATGACCTGTTTAATTTTAAAGCTCAAAATTCGACACCAACAACCTAAACCAAGAACTTGATCAATTCTCGCTTGCTCAATCATCGGTATGTAGTATAGAAGACTGTAAACAGTTGATTTCGGAGCCCGACGGCACCCTAAAAATTTTTCATCAAAATATAAGGAGTATAACACGAAATAGTCCAGGTCTCCATACACTTTTGGAAAGGTCTAATGTCAACTGGGATATTATTGTCCTTACAGAATGCTGGCTGCCACATACACAAAACATCCCAGGCATCGATGGGTATCGACACAACCAAACGAGTTTAAATCGTACACAAAATGAAGGTGTTGTAGTCTTCTATAAAATGTCGTTGTGTCCTAAGGTTGAGGAAGCATCACTTTCTGATGCAAATTGTCTTATTATAAAAATCAACCCCAATACTATCATAATAGCTATTTACAGACCTTACGGTTACAAAAACTTATCTAACTTTTTGGACTCACTTGATCAACTTTTGACTAATTACTCTTCCTACACCAATGTTGTGATTCTTGGAGATATCAACATTGACATCGCTCCTAGTAATAGTGACGCAAATTCTCCCACTTACCTTAACCTTTTAGCATTGCACGGTATGCTGCCTGCCCATACAATCCCCACACATAGTAAAACTTGTTTAGACCATGCAATAATTAAAACTAGATTACCAGCACACTGTTATATAGCAGAAACCTCTTTAACAGATCATGATACTATACTACTCACATTAGGCATAAAAACTAGCAATTCCTCAACCCCACACACCACATTTAATAAAATAAACTATGACACTCTAGATCAGGACATAAATAATATCGACTTCAATAAAATATATGCAATGAAGGATATTAACTCAGCTACCCTATTTCTCATTAATTCTATTCAAACTGCAATAAAAGCCAATTCCACACTCGTTAAAACCTCAAATCGGAAAACAACAAAAAAGCCGTGGATCACACCTGGGCTTTTACGTTGCATGAAAAATAGGGATAAGCTACATCAAAAACATAAACAAAACCCGAATAATGAGACAGTAAAAACAACATATAAACGCTATCGACACTTCTGCAATGATCTCTTAAAAAAACTAAAATTAGAATATGAGAAATCTTTGATACTCTCTACTAGTAAATCAAGTAAAAAGCTCTGGGAGTCGATTAAAACCATAACCAATACGCACAAAAAAAGAGATCACGCAATTGAGCTGATATCCGGAGAAAATCCTAAACAGTCAATTGATAACGTAAACAGGTTCTTTGTGGAGATGGGGAAAAATTTGGCAGGAAATATAACAAATTATAATTGCGACCCACCGTTACCTGAGATTCAGTCCTCAGCGCATTCACTGGTACTGCTTCCTACAGATCATGGAGAAGTAGAAGCTACTGTGCTTAACCTAAAGAATGATTGTGCAGTGGGGCGCGATAATGTGTCAGCCAGTATACTTAAAAGGTACAAAAATATACTTATTCCGCCACTGACATATATATGTAACCTGGCCTTTGCCACCGGTGCTTTCCCAGACGAGTTCAAGTTGGCCGAAATTCACCCAATATTTAAGGCTGGGGACAGAGACTGTGTCAACAACTATAGGCCTATTTCTATCCTACCAACGTTGTCTAAGGTGTTGGAGAAGTTAATCAATAAACGACTGATAAAATATCTTGAAGATAAAAAACTCATCTCTCAATGTCAGTTTGGCTTTCGAGCTGGTATTTCGACTAGTGACGCAGTCCAAGATATAACAGACCTTATAACCAACAACTTGGACAAAGGTAAGAAAGTACTTGCTGTCTTCCTGGATCTAGCAAAAGCCTTTGACACAGTCTCTGGTCCCATCTTGCTTGACAAACTGGAAAAGCTAGGTATTAGGGGTACCCAATTGAACTTATTGTCAAATTATTTGACAAACCGTTTCCAGAGGGTTAAAATTGGTGAATGCTATAGCGGCGATCTGCCAGTCACATGCGGCGTCCCCCAGGGCAGCATACTAGGGCCAACGCTGTTCTTGGCATACATCAATGACCTCTGTAACCTCAAACTACTAAACGGAAAAATAATAACTTTTGCCGATGACACGGCTTTAATATTTCAGGGTGACTCATGGGAGGAGGTTTATGAGCATGCACAGTCTGGCTTTGACATTGTCTCATCATGGCTAAAGAAAAATAAACTTACACTTAACGTAGATAAAACGAAATATATTCCATTCACAATAAGAAACATAAATTCTGAAGTACATTCTAAATTCGCCATTATTTCACATTCTTGCAACCAACAACTATTAAACAGCTGTGCATGTCCCAAATTAACAAAAACATCCTCCTTAAAATACCTTGGCGTGGTACTAGACAACACCATGAGCTTCAACCTACACATAGACGTACTAACTTCGAGAACAAGAAAGCTGATTTACATTTTCAAGAACTTACGTCATGTTTCTGATCGTAGAGTAATAAAAATGGTTTACTTTGCACTGTGTCAATCGATCTTAAGTTATTGCATAACATCCTGGGGCGGAGCACCTAAATCTACTTTAATTAAGCTAGAGCGAGCACAAAGAATCCTCCTAAAAGTAGGCTTCTCACTTCCTACTCTTTATCCTACTAGAGACCTTTATACACTTTGCAAAGTCCTATCTGTGAGAAAACTATTTATACGCGAAACAGTGCTACGCAAACACCGACTAACCAACTACGATCCCACAAAATTCACTCACAAGCGTCTAAAATTTAAAGTATGCCCCCCTATGGAAAGGAATACATCGGGTTTCTCGGCCAAATTCTTTGGCTTCTTGAGCGGCTACCTATACAACCAAGCTAATAAAATACTATCTATATATTCACAACCAAAATTCAAATGCACGAAAGCAGTCACTGCATGGCTCCACGAATTGGACTATGAAGAAACGGAGAAACTACTTACCGTAACCTCATAAGGGCATCTATCTATTATATTATTTTTATTCATTTACCAATTATATACAAAATTCAATACTCATCCCAATAATAATATATAAATTATAAAATTATAATAACTTAATAGTATTTGTTGTCTGTGGCTGAATATCTGAGCATATCTTACGTTATTCATACAACTTCTTAATTTGCGCTAATAACACACTTTCTTCATACGCCCACACACACACACGCACATACACAATCACACACACATGTAATCACACACACACTAACGCTCATACGCATACATCCTATCTCGCAACATAAGGCCTTTCCATTCCAGAGGGTGAGAGGCTGGTGATCTGTCACACAGGTTTCCTAGTACGGACACCAGTCTCTCACAAAATTTTGTACTTACATGTAGCATATCTCGTAGATTAAGGACCTATTGTTTATACCTGTATACTTTTGTGAGAGAGAATAAAAACTTTTTGAATTGAATTTGAATTGAATATATGGTTAGTAAGCTTGTGCTTGCTTAGTTTGGGACTAGATGATTGGTGTAAGTGTCCGAAATATTTATTATTATATTGGGTTGGTGCAGGAGCGTCGGTGGCTCAGCGGTTGAGACACGGTCTCCCAATTTGGGAGGTCCGGGTTCGATTCCCAGGCAGGCCATGTACCAATGAGTTTTTAAATTTAATTACTGATGTGCATTTATCTGACTACTATCCTAAACGGTGAAGGAAAACATCGTGAGAAAATAAAAATTCAAAGGCATGTTAAGTCCCCAAGCCGCATTGGGCCAGCGTGGTGTACTACGGCCCATACTCCCTCATATACGAGGGAAGGCGTTTATCCCTGCTGATGATTACGGGCTGATGAGGATTAGGTTGGAAGTTGGTATTTTTTGTAATATTTCACCTCTCTGATACCGTTTAGTGCCCGTGGTCCGATCGCCGAGTTCTACTGATCGATCCATGGGTATTTTTTTTTGCCTGTGGTTTTATGGCCGGCAACGCATCTATGACCCTTTTGGTGTTGCGGGTGTCCATGGGCGGCGGTGATTGCTTTCCATCAGGTGACCCGCATGCTCGTTTGCCGCCCTCTCATATAAAAAGAAAAAAAAAAAATATCAATCGGACCCTCATTATAAAAATATAAAATTGTATTGGTACTGGATCTACTGGAATAGTAGTACCAAGATAAATATTTTTACCCATGGTACTACTATTAACATTATTTAGAAAGAAAAAAATACTTAATTATATGAATAAAATTAATACTATGTAACTTAGGATGGAAGTAGTGCCGTCTTCCGTAGTCGGGACCTTCCAATCCACTAATTCTGAATCTAACCGTTCTAACTTCGATGTTACCTTCCTGTTTCCTAATTACATTTACTACAAATAGGATAGTGTCTAATAATCCTTTTTTACAGGTCTTAAAGTTGTTCTGGGATTTCCACTGAACTAAAACTATTGAATTGCGACAGACAAGAAAATAATCAATGGTATTATATTAGGTCCTTACCTATGAAATTGGCGTTTTGTATGAAGAATTTCATTAAGACTGTTTTCTCCATACAAACATTTTTAATTGTTTTTCGGGAACGGTAAATCCAAATTTAGCTGTGTGTGTATTATCGGATAACATTAAGTTAACTATAGGCAGCGAAAAGTTTCAGCGAATCTAAGAAATGATTATGGGAAGCACATGAAAAGAGCTCTGTTGAAGTTTTTTTTTATTATGCGATGTTCCAGCCCAGAAATAAAAAAATATTTCATGTGAAACCTTAAAATAATATTCCATTTTCCAAATAAAAAACAAATTTGGATATAGCTTTGAAAATCGCAGCAATTGGTACATATGATTAACGAAGAAAAAAAACTCCAATTTCATAGGTAAAGGCCCAATATTTAAAAAAAAAATAATAACATTTTTCTTCCAATAAATTTCTCCATAACTTATATGGTACTCACAACGCGGTGTTTTAATCTACTAGCTAGGGAAGTCCTTTACAGTGTTGAATTTTAAGACGTTTGCCTACAGACGAAGACAAGTCCGACAGTTTGATAAGCAAAACTCAAGCTCAACCAAAGAGCAATCCGGTGGTTGTTCATGTTAGCTGTTTGAATTATCCGTAAAGTCCTTGAATTTATCATAATATTCATTTGTGTTCTTTATTTTGATTAGAACAGCAGATTACGAGAATCTCACTAAGATAAGAATACTTGGTACAATAAATGTTAACTAGCTGTTCGTTCGCGAGGTACATTTCATCGATTCAACAAAAAACTTTGTATTATATCGAGTCCTAGGCCTGTATAAATAAACCATTCTCAAGATTGACATGGCCTCAAGTTGACGCTTGAGAATCTGTTGCATATTAAAACGGCATCAGAAAAAATGGTCTTGAGACTGAGACGCGATCTCAATCTCAAGAACGATTTATTAATACGGGCCCTAATCTGTTTACTAACCAAAATTCAACCAAATCAGTCTAGTCGTATAGGTGTGCGTGAGCATGTAATAAACATACCCACAAACTTTCGCATTTATATTTGCGGCTAACTAAATAGGCTAATGATATTACAAGCTACTTATTTTATTTATTTATTTTATTTATTTTAATCGTTTGGAAAACTTACAGCTTGTTATAACTAGATACATAGGAAAATTAATTACAGAAAGCCATTAACAAGTTTTCACATATAGAATTCTAAATGAAAGGAACACAAATTAAGAAAGAAAAAAAAAAAAAAAAAAAACTCGTACTTAATCAAATGTAGTAATGTGGGTAAGGCTAACAGAAAAGAACAAATATTTAAGCTATTGTAACTGAATAACCAATATCTAAATTAAGTAATATTCATTTGGAAGCTTGTGAACCTAAGAAAAAAGTTTTTGCGTAAGTTTGTTTTACTTTTATTGGTTTTGAGTTAAAAAGATCTATAGTAGGTACCTCAGAAGTTAGATAATTAAAGGCAGTAGCTGCTCTGCAGAAGAAAGAATTTTTGCGGTAGTTTGTGTGGTATACGGGGGTGCAGAGTGGGGGATTATTTCTGAGTTAAAAGGAGATGAATCCAGAAGACGTAATTAACTGTTTATAATAAAATTTATTATCCACCGGAATGATAGGTAACAAACAATACAAGACGATATCGCTCGGGACGCCACGTGTGCGATCGGTAGCGCTGGTCTGGACTTCACTTTCAATGGCCTGGTTGGCGCGCGTAGCTTAATTAAGCTTAATAATTCTGGCGAATCGATATAACCAGTAGCAATCTTTAGAAGTAATACATCAAAGCTACTGTTATAAAAATATATGCGAGTAACAAAATATACCACGGCGAAACGCGAATTGGTGAAAAGCTACAAGGATTTTTAGGTAAACGACTAACAAAGGGATGAAACGAACTTACCTCTATGTGATGTTTATTCGATTACTGTAATTACTTTCTGCTTGGTACAAATAATTTACGCTCTTATCAAACTGCCAAGTAAAATACCTAGTAAGAGTTATTCATTACAACACGAGTGTAATATTGTAACTAAAGTGTTATTTTTCAACACATCTTTGTATTTGCATATGGTAGAGCAACTAAGGCCCGTATTAATAATCTCAATACAAGTCTTGAGGCTGTATCACCCGAGATGTGTCTTCAGCAGTTGACGCTATCACAAGCTCCGTGCTAATTTATAAACCAATCTTGAGGTCTACTCAGTTGAGATCACTTCTCAAGAATTCGCCTCAGCGGCGAATGGATGATAGTCTTGATTTTCGTTTATTAATACGACGATGATATCGTTTATTAACGACCTGTTTGGTGTAATGGTTAGCAACTCTGACCACTATACCAAAAGGTTGCGGGTTCGAATCCCGCTAGGGGCATGTGATGAATACGGACATGTGTACCCGAGTTATGGATGTTTTCATTTATAATAAGTATTTATTTACAAAAAAAATGTATTTATGTATTATATCAACCATCTGGTATCCACAACACAAGCATATAGTTGCGTACTGTGGAACTAGATGGCGCTGTGTGTATGTCTAAGGATATTTATTTATTTAATACGTGAAACTCGGCGCACGTCTCCAGTGAGTACTGCTTGAGTATTTACGTGCGTTTCAGGTTTCAAGTAAGGTTTATTAAACCACACGTCACAAAAGTATTCTCAATCTTGAGAACGGTTTATTAATACGGGCCTAAGATTTTAACAATAATAATAATAATAAATATTTCGGACACTTACACCAATCATCTAGTCCCAAACTAAGCAAAGCTTGTACTATGGATACTAGATAACGGATAAACATACATAAATATTTATATAAACATCCATGACTCAGGAATAAATGTTCATATTCATCACACAAACATTTACCCGTCGCGGGATTCGAACCCGCAACCGTTGGTTTCGCTGATAGGGTCACTATCCACTACACCAATCGGTCGTCACAATAACCAATAAACAAATAAACAATGAAAATAAAATACTCCACTACAGTCTATCAATTGTATTTCAGTAAAAAATTATACATTATAATAACCTAGCACTTAAAATAACCGCGCTCCGTTACGGGGGAGGGTAATAGGGCCTCGGAGGAGGGGGTGGTCCGCGTCCAGGGAGGGGGGGGAAGTAGTTAGGCGGCGGCACGTTCACGGGCTGGAACCGCGTACTCGGCGCTGACGGGTGCTCCGCGTACACCATGGGCAACGGGGGCCCAGCCACAGGTAACCTGGGAGGTGGCGGGATGCCCGGCGGAGGTGCCGCGTACATCGGCTGGTACGCCGGCAACCCAGCAGCGTACGGATAATTGAACCGCAAAGGTGGCTCAACCTTCGGCGTTTCCACTTTCAAATTCGAATCCGCGCCGTTCTTCACCGGAGTTATTGGTGGTTTAGTAACGGCGACAGGCGATTCGGAAGCGGGCGGTGTAACGGAGGGCGGCTTTTTGTCGTTTTTTGGCGTTTTGCTGGCTGTTGGTTGGAGTGGGGAGTCACCACCGGACGATTGAGTTTGTGGTGAATACAGATCCAGCACCTGTAATGGTGGTAACAAATACTTTACATTCAGAACCCATCTTTCATTCCTTTTTGAGCAAAGTTTACAGTCTTCCAACACCTGATTAAATAAACTTGCCTACATTGAAGTATTATTATTATCGATGAGCAGGAGAGGGCATATTGTTTACTACATTGTTATTTGCAGTCATTATTTGAGTCGCCGCTACTTAAATGAATATGAAACAGTTTTTAGAATAAATTTGTCACTCCATAGTAACCACTTTAAAATGATTTTGTATGTAGCACGAAGAAATAGCTGGGTTGTATCAAGTTGTCTCCCTGAAAGGACCAGACTAGAACCTAAAGACACAATGTTACTACACATGTTTTAAAAACCATGGCCCAGACAACATGAATAAAATGGTTTTTCATTTAAGGTCTTTCCGCACAGGAAAGACCTTAAATGAAAAACCAAATAAATAATACAACACATACTGAATGTATTCCTCACTCTGTGGGTGAACGTCAGAATGGGGGGTGTAATGTAAAGAAATTGAATGAATTTTTAACAATTTATTATTTTTATTTATTTAGTTTGAAACTAGATGGCGATGTGGGTAAAAAAATATTGTTTCTATTTTTTTTTTTAATAATCAGCTGCTATTTATAAATAATAATAAAAAATGTGTCACGTGTTTTTTAAAACATCAAAATATTACCATTGAACATTTAGCTATACCTATTGGGAGAAATCTATACTTTCCTTAAAGGTTTGTCTAAAGTTTTTAAAGGTAACAAGGAGGTACTAAAATATTACATAAGTATTATCTAGTTATATTAAGGATTTATGGTTTTCGGACGTCAGCTCGGCGGCTCACTTTGGTTCTAACGTAACTTTCTAAAAATTATCATAGTATAGGTTTAGTAACTTATTGGTAATCTGTGGTATAGGTAAAAATTTGTTACAAAAATTGTTCAAAATTCATTCAATTTCTTTACATTACACCCGCCATTCTGACGTTCACACTCTGTGGTTACTTAGGTCATCAGTCTGACATGTCTACACATGTTGGGGGACAGCCTCCTCTCAATGGGAGAGGGTATTGGCCACGACCCACCTAGCATCCCAATACCAATGGGTCGATTTGTGTTAAACGGGGGGCCACCTAATAAGCAGTGTTTTTAATCTGCCCCTATAGCCACCGACTTGGCTTAATGACTTCAATTGAAAACAATCAGGACCAAGTGGTCACCTAAAGATTGATCACGCTAGACATTGCTTCACTTGCTAACTGAAAATGATTACTACTGTACAAGGGCCCTGATAGATAAAATGGTTATGGTTACGTTACAAACATCAAAATTTACCTTTAAATAAATTCAAAACCATCATAAAACAGACATTATTTACAAAAGACTATTATAAAATTTCTGACTATCTGGATGATAAGCAAGCATGGACATAGACCGCTCGGCGATATTCAGTCTAATTATACAAGATAATATAATTGTAACCCAAACTTATTTAAACAAGCAACTCTTGAATTTTTTGCTTGTTCTTCTCTGTGAAATCCGCTTTGTGAATGAGCAATAATGTCAAAAACTTTAATAATAAGATAAAAAATGTGACCTTTTCAAGTGATAATTTTTTACCCTGCGAAATAAATATTTTTTTGATTTCGATTTGACTCACCTGATGACAAATATCCTCTAGTAAATCCATTGTGATGTCTTCAACAAACATGTCCCACCAGGCGGTGTGTTTGGGCATGCGACCATTCCAGTCCACCACCTCAAACTTACTCAGCTTGCCTGCGAGGAACATCAGTGCAACAGCTATCACTTCAGGCTCCCATTGTAGGCACAGTGTTGTACATAAACTGAAATTGAGATTATATTATTAGTTTTAATTTTTTATGAACAAGCCACTCAAATATTGTTATTATTATAGACAGGCAGCATTAATGTTGGTACACCTCAGTGTCAGGACAGAACGCATAAATAGACGACCGGTTGGTGTAGTGGATAGTGATCCTGTCAGCGACACCAACGGTTGCGGGTTCGAATCCTGTGACAGGTAAATGTTTGTGTGATGAATACGAACAATTATTCTGGAGTCATGGATGGTTTATATAAATATTTATGTATGTTTATCAATTATCAAGTATCCATAGTACAAGCTTTTTTTTTGCTTAGCATGTAGATATATATATATATTTTTATTATTATTATATCACTGGGCTTTTTCTATCAGACTATATACCTGACAAACTATGGGTCTATCATGACTTTTGACTCTATCAAACCCAATTGAAGTAATTCTGTTTTCATCACAAGTTCTTCAACTTGTATTGGTGGGAATTAGTCAGAGTCTAGCTCCTTGTAGTCCAAAGCAGGCAATGGATTCACCAGTTTTACAGAACTGGTGAAAACACCCAAAAGATTCAGACTCATCGACCTGCTATACCTCTTCTTTAGCACCTCCCAGAGCATTCATATCTTGCTGAGTGAACTGACCAGGAGAATTGGGTCTTCAGTCCACCTCTAATCTAATATTACAAATGCAAAAGTTTGCATCTTTGTTTGTTGCTCAATCACGGCAAAGAGGCTGAACGGATTTGGATGAAATTTGGTATATAGATAGAATACACCCTGGATTAAGACATAGGATACTTTTTATCCCGATAAAGTATGTAGTTCCAGTGGGATAAACAAATTAAACATATCCGCGATAAAGCTATTCCTTGCTGGCGAAGCTGCGGATGGAAAGCTAGTAATGCAATATTTACATTAATTTACAGTAGGATGAAGTAACAACCTTTTGGATGAAGAATAATGACATGTGGATGGGACTATGTTTGTCGGACAGGTTGCCCCGATAGGATCGAACACCTTCTGTACTATAGATAATAGCGTTCTCTTAGACAGCTTGATGTCTTTACTACCTTTTAAGTTAGCGTTACTCTGCAGGGTATCATTTTTAACATTCCATGTCATAAAATCACTAACCTGTCATTAACAAACGTCCAAGCCATTTGCACCATCTTCTGTAACTTCCCCTTATCACCCTTCAAGCACTTGGCGTATTTCAACAAATACCCATACGGATGCTCAACCTGTAGGTCAAATTTAATCGTCTGCAGCAGGATCCTCTCCAGGGTCATCACCTCTTCCTTCGGATCCTCTCCAAACGTTGCAAACTTCTGCTCAGTCAAAAGAGGTTTGGCAACTTTTATAATGTCCTTACATTTCTTTGGCGTCTCCTCCACTTTCCCCGCTAGGAAGAGGCAGCAACACGCGGTTATATACCTCGGGAATGTTCTGAATGAGTGGAACATGTAGAAACGATGAAAGTAAACAACTCCCGTAGCGACGGTATTATAACCTAAATCCATTTTTGAGCCAGTGTCGATAATAAACCTCGCGCCTTCTTTCCGGTAACGATTCTCTGCCTCGTTGCTGATGCCATCGCGGAAGGACGGCGTGTTTTGTAGGTCCTTCTTATCGTAATACCAATAAGGCATTATTGAAACTAAACTATAATAAAAATATCAATAAAACGTCGCTAACCTCCACCGCCATTTGACAACTGATTAGTATACACCAAAAAAGAAAATCGACTCAAAGGCGAAGAAAAACCTTACGATAACTATCCCTTCTTTACTTGGTAGGATTATATCGGTAGCTTTTCTGTTTTTGACAAGAAGCTTATACCCAATTTGACAATCAATTATTGCCATATAAAATAATTTCAAAAGTGTTTTTCGAGAGGACAAGCAGAGACAAAGACACAGACAGTGCACATAATAATATTTTGTTTTGGATAA
This sequence comes from Oegoconia quadripuncta, assembly GCA_949316235.1. Taxonomy (NCBI): domain Eukaryota; kingdom Metazoa; phylum Arthropoda; class Insecta; order Lepidoptera; family Autostichidae; genus Oegoconia; species Oegoconia quadripuncta. The sequence continues at coordinate 1,028,922 of OX438743.1, forward strand.
TAAACTCTATTGTAATCGAATAAAGACGCTTGTCATTTAGATTTTCCTGCTCTGAATCGTGGTGCCTATAGCCAAAAATAGAACCGGCGATGTGTCCGACAAATGCAACTACAGGCCGATATCATTAGGTACAATTATTTCGAAGGTGCTTGAGAGACCGCTTAAAAAACATCTCCACCTATATGATGGTCAGTTTGGCTTTAAACCTGCACTATCAACGGAATGTGCCATTTTGTCTCTCAAGCATACTACATAAGTTAGGTACTACACAGAAAGGCATACGCCTGTGTACGCTGCCTTCTTTGACCTCTCCAGGACATTTGAGCTGGTTAGGTATGACATCCTGTGGTCTAAACTGAAAGACACTGGTCGGTGAATTAATTAACCTATTTAAGTACTTAACTGGTCTGGCCACCAAACTAACCGGGTCAAATGGCTTAGCGAGTTATCGAGGGAATACGGGTTGAATTGCGGAGTTGACGTCACCGTCGCTTTTCAACTTGTACGTCGGAGTCGGCTGCTCCATTGACGGTCTCTGCATCAACAGTATAGTTACGCGGATGACATGGTGCTGGTCAGCCCATCGATTGCGGTGCTTAGGAGGCTGATGGGAGTGTATGAAGAGTATTCAAGGTCACACAGGCTCATATAATAATGTTACAAAAAAGCGAGCTCGTGGTCTTCCAGACTAGAGTCGCAAGCTGGGAAGTGAGGCACCCGTGCGGCTTAATGGCGTCGCCTTTATTAGGGTGAAAGAATTTAGATACCTCTGGCATGTAGTCACTGAACATTTAAAAGACCACGCGTCTTTACGCGCGTCACACGTACGCGCCGCGTACGTTAAGCGGGACCGTATGTACGTCTTGTAAATCTCCAGCTTCGTGCGAAGCGGGAGGTTGGATGAAAGCAATGGACGGAGTAGTGCGCGAGTCCCCTGTCTATGGTGACTCCCAGATATTTCACCTTAGATAACCACTCGATCTCTTGTCCCTGGAGTGGCAGGAGTGGAGGCTAGTAGGCTCGCGTGGTCATTATTGCCTGCGTCTTCCCGACGTTCACCGAGAGCTTCCATTTGGTGAGCCAGCTGAGCAGGGCATCGAGCGTGGGCTGTAGTTTGGCCGCAGAGTGAAGCTTGCTCATCGATCTGGTGAAGAAAGCGGCGTCGTCGGCGAACAGGGCCAGGTAGACGTCTCCGACTAACGGTATGTCGTCGGTATATCGTGCATAGCAGGCTGGGGATAGGCAGCTGCCCTGTGGGACTACGACTGCTATAGGGCGTTCCGTTGAGAGGGCGTCTTCAACCGAGATCGGAAAACGCCGGGCCTGTGATATTGTTATAGGCGGCGGGTGGCACAGGAGAGGAAGGATACGCTAAGAATAGATAATATATTATACCAAAAACTTTATTTAAGTATGCATATAACTAGAACATCTCCGAGACTCCAATTGATAAAACAACGCAGTATATAGAAACGAGCAATCTTATCTTCTTAAATACCTAATGTTTTCCACTGAGATTCTATGTGGTGGTCATGATATTACATTAAAAACAGTGTAGGTATCCAGGAAACTATTCAGTAACCAGTCGCAAAAAAAAATATATTTGGATTCATTTATTGATTCCACTGTGATGGAGGAAGTATAGTTACATTATTTATTTATTATTTCAAGCGACATAAAAATATATACCTACAATACCATAACTTAAATAACAACATAATAAATACACTAAAAATATATTTAATTTGTTGGCACCTGACGCGGTTGTGCTGTCTGGCGTCCTGCTTCGGAGGCTTCCATAGCACGACTTTCGGCCAGATAGACTCGTGCCACAAACTTTTTAAAATGTATGTAGTTGCTGGAGTCCAGGGAGTCCTCCCTCACAAGATATTTAAATCTTCACTGGGATGGGTTTATGTAACTTTGCTTAGTTTACCATATCACCACTAAAGTCTACTGGATATGGGCGTCTCCAATGGCGCATTTGCATCGCTTTCCATGCTGAGATTCCTTGGTCGCTTTTTAGAACGCCCACGAGAAGAGACAGATCGGTCCTATACTTATCTGCCAGTAACCAAACGGTTTGTAAAATAAATAATCACAAACATAATTATGTATATCATATCTATACTTCTTGTCGGTATCGCTAAAAAAATATTCATACATAACAAAATACGAAATCGAGTGTTCTTATAATAAAGCCCCAATCATACGAACGTAAGGCCGCGCCCCTTATCTCACTTGCTAATGCCTATCTGAGTAAATAACGTAACTACAATACGTTGTATAATTTGATGTTTGCGTCAGTCGCAATATGGCGCTTAGGAGTGGAGCTAGGTTATTGAGGCTCAACAGTTTGAGGAAAACTGTTAGAGTAAGTAAAAAAACTATTATAATCACTCATTATCTATTGATGTAAATAGATTATATTATTTTCCCAAAATGATTTTTAAAATCAGCTGTAATGTTTAATGTCCAGTGGTTATTCGGTGTAATAAAAAAATAAAGTGCAACGTAAAAACAATGTGACGCTAGTGTGGTGTAGTGAGCGGACGCGACGATTAAAATGTTATCGATTTTATTAACAATAATAACAGTTTCTTAAAATGTGGTTTGACTTTGGTGAAAAGGCTATACCTAGCAGTGGGTAGTTATTTGATAATTATTGTGATGTTATGATTTTGACAATTTATTTATTTTATTTTATTTTTTATATGAGAGGGCGGCAAACGAGCATGCGGGTCACCTGATGGAAAGCAATCACCGCCGCCCATGGACACATGCAACACCAAAAGGGTCACAGATGCGTTGCCGGCCTTTGAGGAAGGTGTAGGCTCGTTTCTTGAAGGTTGCAATGTCGTACACTTTCGGGAATACTGCTGCCGGATGTCCGTTCTACAGGGTGGTCGTACGTGGTAAGAAGTTTCTTGAGAAACTTACAGTGGTAGACTTCCACTCATCCATCATCATTTATGATAGAAAAAACAGCCGACGAAAGAAACCAGGCATCAGATCGTTTCAAATTAAAGTGTTTGGAATAAATCTTGTTCTACCTCGTCTTTAATTAATGTAGGTAACTTTAAAAAAATATTTACAGGTTTTTTCAACCAACACTAATCCGGAAGTCCTTCAAAATGGGGGTAAATCAGCTGAATTTCCGGGCGCCAAAGCCTCATACGTAACAGAAATAAAGTTTTTGAATGAAACGAGCTACGACCCCATCCCTATTTACCGGGTGATGGATAACAACGGAGAAGTTATTGAGAAGAAAGAAGAACCTGATATCGATAACGATGAGTTGATTTCAATGTATAAAAGCATGGTCCAGTTAAGCCAAATGGATAAAATTTTATACGAGTCCCAAAGGTTAGTTAACAATTGGTTTTAAACTTCTCAGTTTACTTACTTACTGTACCACATGTTGTTTATCCATTATAGTTTGTAAATATGTGTAGTGAAATTACAGTTACACCTGCCCCCATATACTAATGGCTTTGAGTGAACAGAAGCGCATTCGTTTCAAACTTTCCGATATACTGAATCAAATATCGACTATCGAACTTTTTAAATTACGGAGGTGGACCCGATCTAGAGCTATTAAATTGATGATTATTTATTATACCGATGGAGGTGTCGTGTCGCAAGTAACATTAAACGGAGACAAATACACGTACATACTACTGTAGTTTTAAGAAATAGGTATATATAAATTATATTATTTTAGAAATAATATGTCAAACATTACTTAATCATTCAAGAAAACTGACAACCTTTATCAAATCCGATAATACAGCGAGCTATATATCAAAACAAGGTAGGTATAGGAATCTTTCTATGTAGTCGAAGATGGATAAACGTAAAGTAGGATCATATAGCTAATATGTGTTTATTAGGAGTATTCGTTGTACATTCGCTTTCGAATGGCAGTTAATTACCTGGCGCGATCAGTCCTTTGATTATTGATCGTTAGAGGCAATTTCGATATGATTGCTTCAGTGGTTCGGAGGGCACGTAAACGTTGCTTTCATTGAAGGCAGTCATTAAGCTAAGACTGTTTGAAAATGCTGACTGCCCGGTGGCTAATAGTCTCAAAACCTATCAATTCTTACTAGTCACATTTGGTGAATTATGGTCCGGTACGGAGGGTAGATAGATAGATAGATACATAAAGCATTTTATTTACGCCACTGCATTCACACAACTACACAATAGTGTACTCTATAGTGAGAGGATGTTGTGGCACAGGCGTGACGTTAGACTTGAATATTTACATAAAAATATATTTCCGATTACTGTAATTAATAACTGTACTGAGTAGTTGATCAAAAAAATATATACAGATAACAGCATATGTAATAAAGTTATGTCACTTGTTTTGCTATCTAATCAATACAAATCTTTGTTTTATTTTCGCAGGCAAGGTCGCATATCATTTTATATGACAAACTACGGTGAGGAAGGCATTCATATAGGCAGTGCTGCAGCTCTATCTCCGCATGATTTAGTGTTTGCCCAATATAGAGAAGTCGGAGTGTTTCTCCATAGAGGCGTAACAGTGACGGAGCTGGTGAACCAGTGTTACGGAAACGATGAGGACCCAGGGAGGGGCAGGCAGATGCCAGTGCATTATGGGAGCAAGCAACGCAATATCGCTACTATATCCAGTCCGTTAGGTGAGCTGCTTGTAGAATTTACTCTGGTATATCTTATATAAATCGGAGGGGTCAATCTGCTTGCGATGGAACGATGTTATTAAGACTTTCGCGAAAGAGTTATTACGAATTTATGGATGGGATCATCATCATCTGATTTAAGAGCCATGCTCTTGTCGGTGGAGATTTTTCCATATCTCTCTGCTCTCCGCCTTCCTCTTGACCTCCTGATACGACACGACGTTCAACTTCTCTTTTATTTGCTGCATGTAGCTTATTCTCGGTCTTCCTCTTTTTCTTTTCCCCTCTATTCTTCCTTCTATTATAGTTTTGATGAAATCATTGTGTCGTATAAGGTGTCCCAGCATTTTCCCTCTTCTATTCTCAATTACTTGCAACAATTTATTTACAGTCATGGATGGGATGACTTACTAATATTATAACTTTGTGAATGAATGAACCCGATTCTAACCCTATCTAATTAGGGCATTGGAAATTGCAAATTATTACTTAATTAATATGGCACAAATAAAGCCCTTATATGCTTATATTGGCAACCGTTTATTTATAAACAATATCAATAATACACAATTGGTAATTGTTTGTGTTACAATAGCTTAGTTGGAATGCAAAGGAATCCACGGAATGAATCCTACACTATGTTACCGTGAATATTAGATAGTCTATTTCTTGCATTTATTTATTTATTTATTTTCAACAAACTTTACAGCATATCCTTATATATTACTTAAGAAGGGGCTACCAGAGTAAACTAAGCAGACCTATTCTATCTCCGTATGACAAATGCAGACAAGCTATAGACCATTTTTTTTATTATTATGAATTTTGATTATATTATATACTTTTGGATAAGAGGAAAACATAATTGGAGCAAGTTTTCTCGATAGATTTTTTTAGCAAAGTAGACTCTGTTTTTACACATATTGGCTCAGAACTCGGAAATAGAAACGGCTTTAGATATATTTTAATGCTAACTAAAACATTATAAGCATTATCAAAATTAAGTAAGAGGAAAAAATATTCCGCCCACTCACTTTTATTTTCTAGCCATTTTCTTATTTGGCGCTTACGTCGTTTAAAATAAGCGCATGCTTTCTTCGTTTCTCACGTACGCAAACCCTTTCCCGTCAGTTACTCGTGACTACTGTCAACGTCGGACTTGTGTCACATGTTTCTAGCGCTTGCGCACGATAAATTATTTTAATAGTGTCTTAATAATCGAGTTTGGTAACGAAAAAAGGTATTGAAAAATTATTTTTATTTATTATTGATTATTTTGATACTATAGTTATGTTAACTTTAATAGATATCTATTGATTTGTAGCAAAAATGGTAAACAAAAAGAGGAAAATAATGTTGCTAAAAGATCGATTGAATTACTAGCGAATGAAAGCTTTTAAGATGAGAGAAAAACGTAAGTACCTACCTATCTATTATTATTGTGATTTTTTTTTATTCAAAGTTTTTATAACAAATATTATTTGCCCAGTTTAATACAACGAAACTATAGCCGTATTTCGCCACTTGCTCTAATAAGTAGATTGGACGAACGTCTAGTACTCCGCCTGTTTTTACGCAGTAAATCCACAAGACTTTGGTTCGAACCCTGCTAAATTGTTATTTTTCGAATTGATTTTTGTTTATTTTTATTTTGTTTTAGGCTTAAGAAATGAACGAATTTCACAAGCTAAACATAAATAATAGAATTGAGAAAAAAAAATACCTTTTGTTTTAGTAGGTATTTTTACTTCATTTTTATATTTAGTTTTTTGCTCATTCATAAATTGCAATATAATTATTTTCATTTCATTTTCATAAATTATTTTATTCAGGCTGGAATAATTCAGTAAACGATCGGGGCGGCAGTAGCTGTCCAAACGAATCGAGCGCATCAGAACAAATTCGGATGGAGTCGCCGCTATGCTTCATAGATTTGGATAACGATGGAAATAATTTTGGTGGTTTTGGTGTAATTTATTAAACATTTACATATTGAAAGTAGTTGTTGTTGTTGGTGTAATTTATTAAACATTTACATATTGAAAGTAGTAAAATATTTACCTAAACTTTTTAATATGTTAGTATTCATCTAATGCTGGCAACAATTGGATTCATCTTGATGCAAGACAATGCTCGTGCACACACGGCTCAAGCGACTCGATTTGTACTGGAAGACTCTCAAATTCAAGTCTTGCCGTGGCCGGCGAACAGTCCGGACTTAAATCCAATAGAGCACATGTGGGATCAGTTGAAACGAAGAGTTAGAGACGGTGATCAGGAAATCCACAACCAACAGCAACTCATCAACGCTGTGAAAAGAGCCTGGGAAGAGATTCCAATGGAAAATGTCAGGCATTTGATTGAGTGCATGCACTCCAGGCTTCAGGAGTGCGTAGCTAAACGAGGGGGGCATACCCGTTACTAAAAGACGAGCATGGAGTATTTCCTTTTGTTTTCAGTAACTTTACATTGTTTTTATTTTTAACCTAAAATGTGTTTTTTCTTTCAAAAGCAAATAAACTTTTTAATCATTATTATTTGAATAAATTTATTGGTCTACATGGTAAAAACAACATTAGTTTTCGTTATGGAGACAAAAAATAGATATTGGTTTTATTATTTTCATGGTACAGACAAAATACCTTGTGGCCCTTATTTTGTTTTGAGTAGTATATATTTAATAAATCTTATGATCAAGTATGTAATGAATGGGAGTTGACGGCGTTGGAGGAAATGAGAAAAGCGGGTAAGAGAGAGAGAGAGAGAGATGCGGCAATCAAGGAAGGCAGAGTAAATAAAGATGGCGTGGCAATGATAGATGTTGAAGTAGATGGGTGCTGGTGCAAGCGCTCGTATAAAACATTTAGTTTTGTACTCATTAAGGAGCAAGTTATTGACTGTGAACCAATCGATTGAGACAGCATTATTCACTTCGTCATATGCTAATTGATATCTGTCAACTTTAAATATTAAAGAAGTGTCATCAGCAAACAATACGATCTCCTGTCTTTCCTTAGGCAGGTGAGGTAAATCGTTGATATAAACTAAAAATAGGAATGGTCCCAGTATTGAACCCTGCGGTACGCCCATGCTAACTGCAGATCCTGATGATCTCTCTCCATTGACATCAACCCTCTGAATTCGATCACGTAGATATGATTTCATTAGGCTGACTGCTTGGCCATGATACCTATTTTATGCAATAAAACCGCAACAATTTTTTTTGTTTTTGTGTATTTTCCTCAATTGTTAACCGATTTTGATGAGTGATCGGAGTTGAGTTCGCCTTTGTTAACTTCCTTCACAATGCATATTTCTGTAACTGTTGTGTGTACCTACCTACAATAAGCAAAAAAAGGGGATAAAGCAGTGTGAAGCAGAATTCGGGGCAGCATTTTAAATTCTGAGCGAAATTAAGGATTCACTATTCAAGTTGCAAAAGGCGAAATACCTGTCCCCTAGCTCGTGAGTGTTGATGCTATAATTTTGACATGCAGGATCCTAAAAGCTAATAATAAATAATACATAAATAGCTTTAATTACTCTTTATTTTATAATCGTGAATTCTGGAAAATAACCCTCATGATTTATTCTGTATTTAAAAAGAAATCTTAATTTCCGCTGGACGGAATAAACCCTCTTAAGTATCTATGTGGTAAGACTTTCTTACAGAATATGATACGTTACTCTAGATTAAGACTGACTAAAACACTATTATAGTGTGACTGTTATGTTCGGTCTACAATGAAAGAAGATTTGTAAAAATATAAATAAAATTTTAATAAATAATCTCTACACTTACTATGTTCTCATTCCGGTCAATTCTAGATTATAATTGAAAATCATAATAATAAAAAAATCTAAATAAATAATCCTTAGCGACTCCACACTTCCTGTGTTCTTTTCACCACACACGTTATTCACTAGGGCCCGTATTAATAAACCGTTCTCAAGATTGAGATAACCTCAAGTTGGCGCTTGAGAATCTATTGCATATTATAACATTATCAAAAAAAAATACTGAGACTGAGACGCGAACTCAATTACAAGATCGATTTTTTTATTTACGGGCCAAGGTTCGCGTCTTTGAGTATCGAACTAATTACCTAAGATGGCGTTACATAGCCAGTACTATGTTAGTTCCATGGGTTAGTTCAAGCTATGCTTACTAGATGACAGATTTCGCATCTTTGAGTATCGAACTAATTATACGTAACTTGCTGACAGATATAGATGACAGATATTGAGGGGAGGGCACCTCCGCGACCACAGGAGGCGTGGCTTGTGAATAGGTATTTTTTCTTTTGGCAGCCCCTTTTATAAAGTTTGACATATTACTATGCATGACAACACGCGGTAAAACACGGGAAAATTAAGCTAAACTAAAGCACAGATACTAAATACAGTACCAAATGCCCTAAAATACAGAGACATCACTCGCAGAAATAGTTTTTTTTTTTACATGCATTCACCTGTTCTCCTGTCGTGTGGATGTGTGTGTGTGTGTGTGCGCATAAGTTTGTTGTGGACGTGTGGGAATGTATGGGAGTATTAATGCTTTATAATAACGTACTATAGCGATAGAAGTGTATGTATTATTAATTTGCCTGGTAAATTCGGATCTTCCCAGATGAAAGATATGAAAGATATCTACCATAAAAGTTATGTTTGAATGGTTTAATGAGAGTGCTATTTTTAATTGGACAGAAAGAAAGAGAGAAAGAATTTATTTAGCTTAATTGGTATTAGTTTACCGCGCACGCTACCTACATATCATGTGCGTAATGCTTCTTAACCCAAAGGTTGCCTGGAAGAGATCGCTTTTAGTGATAAGGCCGCCAAATTGTACTATTCCTTTTTTCTTATTTTTCTTGTGTTTTTTATGTGTACAATAAAGAATATTTCGGAGTCGAAACTTTAGGTCCTTGGGGGCCGGGCGCTCTTAAATTTTTCTTTAATATTTCAAAGCGCTTAGTCGATGTACCGGTGACCCGAGAGCTGGTTGTTTCCTCGCCCAACGCTTAAGTATCTGCATGCAACGAGGAAACGCCGCCAGCGTTTTGGGTACCTTACCTCGCGGTCCCAATTTTTTACATTTGTTCTAGTTTATATTTAAATTCCATCTCTTTATTTGTTACTGTTTTTAAATAAATATACTTATACTTAAGATATTTTGTTTGTTTGTTTGTTATTTATATTTAAATATCTAATAAATAATACGATCCTTTATTAAAATAGGAATGGTTATTTACTAAACTCCATGCACGGACTTGACGTAATATATTTTGTTGCGGAGCAGATTAATGTGTCTACTTTTTTTACAATTATATTTTTATATACTTAAATTTCCATTCCTCTGTTTCAGCTACACAAATGCCTCAAGCTGTGGGCGCTGCGTACGCTTTCAAAATACAACCAAACAACGATCGTTGCGCGATTTGCTACTTCGGCGACGGCGCGGCCTCCGAAGGCGACGCTCATGCCGCGTTTAATTTCGCTGCTACTCTTGAGTGTCCTATTATTTTATTATGGTACACAATACTACTACTACTATTAATAATATTTAATCAGTACTGACACCAACTAGTCCAGAAGACGCATTTCGTGAGCCTGCCCTAATTGCGGTTGACGATAGCAGATTATTGGGCAATGGTTTGTAGATTTATCTATGAATAAACTCTTTATAAAGACTTCAGCGTCACAGATCTGTAACGGAATCCTGTAACAAATCCAGATCTGTAATGGTTATCTATTGTCTGCTTAGTCTGCTAAATAACGATTTAATTAAACCACGGTGCTAGAAGATGTCTTTGGTTGTATTGCGCCTATGCTTTCTTTATAAGTATACCTACGAAATTTGATAAGGTCTGGGTCGGTGTGCTCTGGATAGTGTTCTATAAATCAAATTTTAACCAGGCAATATCATAATTTTTTTAGCAGAAACAACGGTTACGCGATTTCGACACCCACCAGTGAGCAATATCGAGGTGACGGCATCGCTGCCCGAGGGCCTGCCTTCGGGATTCAAACCCTTCGTGTAGATGGCACTGACACCTTAGCCATGTATAATGCCGTGAAGAGGGCTAGAGATATTGCTGTGGGGACCAACAAGCCTGTACTGCTTGAGGCTATGTCTTATAGGTAATATTTGAAAGTATGTGTTAATAATAATGTTACAACTCTGTAATTGTCAAGCTAGCAAGTACTCTGATGAAACGGATGATGACCAGTCAAAAAACCCACAAACGAGGCATCACTTCTGTCTGAGGTATGACAAATGAGAAAGCAGCTCACCTGATGAAAAGGAATTACCGCTGCCCATGACATCTGTAACACTTGAGCTCAACAAAACAGATGCGTAGTCTCCCTTAAGTCTACTTGAGACCTATGAGAATGTCTTTAAAGTCTGTAATTTCTTTGACCCACTTATCCTTCACACCGTAATACAACGGGCAGAGGTTTCGCGATAGAAATAAATTAGAAGGTGCTAACCACCCAGCTAGCTTCCTGTATCTGGCGTGTAGTACTAGACTTTTGAATATTCATGAAAACATTTTTATAACATGTTTTAGTAATACAAAGTTATTAGATGATAGGCAAATTTTCCATGGAGATAATTTTATGAACTTCTAAAAGACGTGGAACAAAATCTGTAATCTCTTCTTACTTCAAACTTCAAGCAGTTATTTCAATGTAAAATACATATCATTTGTTAAATGTCAATTTAATTCTACTGTAAATAATAATAGAGCTTATTGCACTTATCTGTTAGTCAGTATGTCCAAGCTACTACCGCATCGGAAGGGGAAATCTTCAGTGGTAAAAGAAGCGCGGCAAAAATATACAACTAATGCAATTTTAAAGTAAACCAAACGTGTGTTTGTTATTTAGATAGTCATTAATTTTGTGATAATCTTTTTTGCTAATGTTATTTGACATGATCTTAAAATTTATTCTCAGTTAAAGTAATGATAGTTCCAAAAATTATGTGTTAATTTTGCTTAGTCTAAACATAGAGGTAGCCAATTTGTCATGAAATAGTGTAAGCCCCTTGAGGGTACAACAGAGTTTAACATATTGATCATGCTCCCAGAAAGAGAGATTAATCAGGCTAAGATGATGAGCACTTCTCATGATCTATCTTACGGTACCTATTATATTACACTGCAAATAATTAAAGTGTAATGATCCATCAATATAATATTTCAGAGTGGGGCATCATTCTACATCAGATGATAGCAGTGCGTATCGATCACTGGACGAAATACAGAAATGGACCAAAGACGAGAGCCCTATACAAAAATTTAAACTGTATCTTGAGCGAAAAGGTATAAAACAAGTTTTTTTTAGATTGTAAAAAAATTAATTAGTACCTATTGTTTTTTCAATTACTAATCAAAGTCAAAGATGCTTTATTTTGTGGTACACAGAGACACTTAAAATAGTCAATTTTGATTTTTTTAAGCTACTGCTTGTTCAAAATGCAATTTTCCCCTGAGAAGAACAAGCAAGAAACTCGAATGGTTGCTCTTTTAAAATCGGGCTTTGATTTTACATGAAGGTTTTATATTACAAAAAGGTTTTTATATTTCATTATTAATTGTGAAATAGCCTGGAATGTGAACGATCTGATTATGTCCATGGATGATTATCATCTAAATAGTCTGATATTTTATAATATGCTTTGTTAATAAGGTTATGTTTAATAGTATCTTTAAAATTGAGAGGAAGATTTTGTATACATAACCCTTTCAATGAATTACTGACTTTAGGGAGGCGACTTATGTGACCTGCAAGTTTATCTTTATTTCTTGTGTTGACATCATGTTTATCACTATTTTTCCCAAATGATGCTATATTTTTTTGACATAGGTTTTCATAAGTTTGAAACCTAACTCAGCTCAGCCATTTTGGCGTTACAATACCACATACATACATGCAGATATAGGCTTCAAGTCTATAACATCCATCTTTTTGCTAAAAGGAAAGTATGTTAAAAGGAAGGTCAATTATGTACCGTCACCTTTAAAATAAACCTACTTATTAGTGATTGCCGATAAAACACAAGAGGTCGGTACTTACTTCGACGAAGTGATGGATTTGTATTTTTCTATTTTTAGGGCTTTGGGATTTAGAAAAAGATAAGGCCTTGCAGAAGGAATCACGTGATACGGTTGTCAGAACAATGCAAGAAGCTGAAAAGAAAAAAAAACCGCATTGGAAGGAAATGTTCGAAGATGTATATTATGATATGCCGCCTAGGCTTCAGTAAGTACCGCTGCACAAATGTAATACCTACCTATTTTTTATTAGAATGGTGTAACTTTTACTTAGGGGAGGCCTTTGTCCAGCAGTGGACGTCTTTCGGCTGATATGATGAACTTTTACTTTGGCCCAATAGTAGTTTAGTTAAATCTCCATAAGCAGTTGTCTAAATACTATAATTTATAAAATATATTTTACTTTCCAGGAAACAAATGCAAGACATGGAGAAGCATTTAAAGAAATACCAGGAACACTATCCGTTAGATCAATACAAGAGTGACTAAAGATATTTCGGTTTGTTATTTATATTAACCTAAATGATTTGTACAAAATAAGAAAAGGGAAATCTAACCTCAGAATAAATCTATTTTTAATTATAATTATCGATGTTTCAATTGTTATACCTGCGCATCACTAAACAAATTTGTCGTTGTCATTTTTGTCCGTGATTGAGTTGGAGTAGGAGAGGTCGATGAGTTAGTACGTATGTAGCTTAATTAAAGTCACTCATGAACTTATCGACATACTTAACTTACTAGGTACCTTGATACTTGGAAAACATATGTTTGTAATTTTGTTAGTATGTTATTGTAAAATATAGACCTAGTTTGTTTCATTTATTAGGTAGGTTTTAAAGCTTAAATTGATGGATTTTCCTGCTAAACCCTTATTAAATAAATCTGATAGTCTGATTTGGATATTTTTCTGCTTCGATACTTAATTGAAAAAAAAAATGGAGTTCATACTGGATACAAACTGACAATCCCACGGGTGGACTTGATCTCCATGCAACAACGAGTATAAGATTAACTTTCGTAAAATTTTTATTTACTACGTAATTAATATTAGGTCTTTACCTATGAAATTGCCGTTTTGTATGAAAAAATTTAAACGAATTTTTTTCAGGTTATTTTTATTTGTATTAATCGAAGTAATCATCTATGCAATCAATGCATCTTTGCCAACGCAGTGGCAGTTTATTGATGCCCTTATTAAAGAAATCAGCTGGACGGGAGGCAACAAATTCTTCAAGGGCATTTTGTACTGCCTCTCGGGTATTGAATTTTTTACCTGCCAAGAAGTTATCCAAATTCTGGAAAAAGTAGTCTGTAGGGGCAAGGTCTGGTGAGTAGGGCGGATGACGGAGAGCTTCCAACCCCAGTTCTTGCAACTTGGAGACCGTCTGCTGTGCAGTATGAGGTCGCGCGTTGTCGTGCAGGAGCAGCGGAGAGGAGCGATTGACCAATGCTGGTTGGAGATGTGCCAGCTTCTCCATCATTGTGTTCAGTTGTTCACAGTACACATCTGCAGTAATGATCATCCCGTTTGGTAAGAAGCTGTGATGAATCACACCGGCGCTAGACCACCAAACAGTGACCATCACTTTTCTAGGGGTAAGTTTTCGTTTAGGGCATTGTTTAGGTGCTGAACCAGGATCCAACCAACTTGCTGAGCGCTTGCGGTTATTTTATTTATTTTTTTTATGCATAACGGGTTGGTACTTGACCTCAATCACACCTGATGTTAAGTGAAGATGAGGTCGAAGATGGAAGCGTACTGACCCGGAAACCCCAACACATTTGGGGGACTGGCTATCTTATCTCTGACAACCGGAACACGACAATGCTAATATATAACATTGCTGCTTGGCGGCAGATTTAGATAAGATGGTGGTAGCTAGCCAGGCGGACATTTAAAATGCCCTACCACCAACCAAACCGAGTACTTAAACATGTACCCCGCTGGGGATCGAACCCGCGACCTCCGAATCGTAAACCCAATGTTGTTTACATTGAGCCACGGAGGCGGTTATCAAACAGAATCCATTTTTCATCGCAGGTAACAATGAGGTTCAAAATTCCTTCATTTGTGTGTCTGTTGAGCAGTGCAAGGCACGTCTCGACGCGTACTTCGCGCTGGCGATCATTGAGTTCGTGGGACAACCATTTGTCAAGCTTTTTTACCTTGCCAATTTGACGCAAATGGACCAATATTGTTTTGACGCTAACGTCAAAAGCTGTTGCTAATTCAGCCGTACCTAGATTGTGTATATAGAAAATGTAACACTAATCAATAAACAAATGACTACTTTTGGAAAAACAATTCCATGTTTTTAAAATAAAATTAATTTGAAATTACAATTCTTAGCCAAACAAAAATTATTTTGTTTCGGAATGGCCAGTACTGCAGAACGGCAATTACATAGGTAAAGACCTATTATTTAATTTAGGGATTTACTCGAGGTATGTTCACCGCTGCCCGCATTCCACTGTCTGTCATCTCCGTATATACATTGTAGTCTTTGGTCTGTCACAAATGTATTCCAATATTCCATGTATTCCAATAATCTGTGATTCCAATTAACGCAGGCAGTATGCGTAAGTTGAACCGTTTTTGCTGTCAAAGTGACAGCCAGCAACAACTTTGAATGAATGCAAAGAGTAGTATAATACAGAGGAGAAATGAATGTCTTCCTGTCCGTCGTTTTTGTAGCCGGTGAAACTCACGGCGAAACGAATTATAAAATATTTTATAAAGTGTAGCATAGATTTTTCATTTTATGTCAGCCAAGCAAAGCTGTGTGTGTTATAAACTTATAACCATAGAGTAATATAACATATAACTTTAAAACTTTTGTCAGATGTAGATTGTGATGCGATTGAAAGTGATGAAATGAACTGAAAACTTTGCTCTAAACTTACTGCAAGGAGTAACACGCTAACACTCACGCACAACTTCTGCTATGTGTTTTGTAATAGTAAACAGTTGCTACAAACCAAAGGAATTGAATTTTAACCATAATTCATTTCACGTTATTATATAGTTGATAAAATGTCTTTGATCATTCGCACGGATGTTACCGCTGTAAACTTTTATAAAAACTTCATTCTTGCCGGTAAGTTCATAGGTTACAATTTTGATCTTATTTGTTCGAATCACATTTAACTGATTGTTAAAGATTTTGCTCAATTTTAGGCATCGGCAGTTACCTAAATGTATTCAACAAGGAGTCTACGAAACTCTTGCATAGAATTCACGTTTTAGAAGGGCAAAAAGTTTATGGTATTGTGTCTTCTAGTTGTGGACAAAAAATATTAGTTTTCGGCGGTAAACAGTTCACAATTCTGGCTGTGGAGACGTCTCGACCTTGTGATAATGATGTGGTAGTCACAAGGCTCTGGAAGTCGGTGATTTGTGATGATTGGCTCCACTCAGCGTTATGGATCAATGAAGAGTCAATTGCTTTGTTAACAGCTCACAATGTTGTTCAGGTTCGTATACATTTTTCTGAATGGTTTTCGAACTAATGTTTATAAATGCGAAAGTTTGGATGTCCGTTTGTTGCTCAATCACGGCGAAACGGATAACCCTGGATTAAAACAGAATATTTTTATCCCAATAAATTGTGTAGTTGCTGCGGGATAAACAAATTTCTATGATAAGGTTATTTCTTGAAACATGCTGTGTTGTTTCTGGCATGTTAAATTCCCATAGATACTGTAAAAGGTGACTACACCAATATTATGCACTTGCACATTTCACATTACCTTTTTAAGATATAAGAGGTTAAATGGCAACTCGCAAACTTGTTTTTCATTACAAGATGTTAAAAATAATGGACAGTGTCTATTGCTAAAAGTTAGAATCTTTTGCGTTTTACATGTTTTAATGGAAATGGATCATTGTCCTGTTACTAACTTAATCCTAAACACATTGGCAGTAAGAGTTGATGAAGTTTTTTTGTTAAGTATGATGGATATATGCATACTGTTTAGGTTCACCAATAATGTGTTAGTCTGTTTGGTATCCTACATATTTTCATGTTAACAGACACAGGACTGCTATATCAGTCATAACAAAAAAAATGTTATTGAATCTGGTTCACTGTCTGTCAGTGTTAATAATGTACTTTATGACTGAAATTATCTGAGTCTGATATTTGAGGATCAAGTGGCTATTTCCAGGAATATGGTTAAGTGAAAAATATTGTTCAAATGGTAATTTTGCCTTGAGAATAAGTAGCAAGAATGTTGTAGGGTTTTTTCACAAGCTTTTATTTCAGTTGCTTCATATCTATGTATTTAATTTGCAAGTCAAATTAGAGCCATTTCCTGTTTACCTAAGTTCTGATGACAATACATTTATACACACTTTTATACAATACAACACATTTATACAATACAATAGACATGTTGCAGCCAGGATTGTCTCCTCATGATGGCAACTCCTAAAATGATTAATAGCACAGATACAAAACTTTGCATACACGGTTAGTTTTGATAGTTAAACATGATGTCATGATGTAAATGCTTGGTTTTTAAAAGTTCGTTTTATTTATTAAAAATGGTTTTGATGTTACAAAAGTAATAATTAATCAAAAAATCAAAATCAAAAAAATATTTATTTCGTATGATAAAAATTATCACTTGAAAACGTCACATTTTTTTATCTTATTATTAAAGTTTTTGACATTATTGCTCATTCACAAAGCTGATTCCCCAGAGAAGAAGGAGCATGAAACTCAAGGGTTGCTCTTTTAAATAAGTTTGGGTTACAATTATATTATATTGTATAATTACACTGAATATCGCCGAACGGTCTATGTCCATGCTTGCTTTTCATCCAGATAGTCAGAAATTTTATATAGCCTTTGGTAAATAATATTATACTGGATGACTTTTTTTACCGTAAGGAAAAAAATAGGGCATATTAGATAAGTGAATAGAAGTTATTGGCATAAGTAATTTAATTTTAATTTTTCAAAAACGCCCGCGCCGCCGGCCGGTTTTTGATATGCGACTGGCTCGATTCGTAGGGTTTTTATCATGCGAAATGTATTTGGAACTCATGTTTTGTTCAAGTTTTCTTTATTTATTTAATTTAATTATGTAATTACGTGGAATAGGCTACAAACGAGACTGTCATTTGACACTCAATTAAAGCTTTATTTTGTGATGGTTTTGAAAAAAAAATAATTAAACTATCTATGCCAATACCTTCTATTTCACTTACCTAATATGCCCTATTTTTTCCTTACGGTAATAAAACTCATCCAGTATATATTGCTGATTAAGTAATTAAGTGACAGATTCAAATAAGATTTACACTGAATCTCAATTTTACACTTACAGAAATGGGACACCAATAGACAAGTCCTTCTCTCCCAGCATCAGAGCAGAGACAACTCTATCCTCTACAGTGGGCTGGTACTCCCTATGGAAGATGACGTGCTAGTGTTGGCGGGAACGGTGTTCTCTGAGGTCATCATTCATTGCTGCAAAGAAGAGAAACCTTTGCATCATTTGGTAGGACATCGGGTATGTTTATATGTTTATTTCTGTTTTAAACTACAGTTGGATAAATTATATGATAATTGTAAAAATAACATTTTATATTTTGTAAAATAAAAATGTATGTTAACTAACATAAACCTATGAATTGTGAGAATATTATTTTTTTTTTCACACCTGATGTTAAGTGAAGATGGTGTTGAAGGTGGAAGCGTACTGACCCAGAAACCCCAACACGTTTGGAGGACTGGCTATCTTATCTCTGACAATCTTATCAACAATTAGATAATATTTGACTCCTTCTGCACTGATAACTTTAATTCCATACACTTTGAAATGTCTTCAATAGTTAATTAAATATTTTATTTCAGGGTGTAATATTTTCTATTTCGTGCGATGCACAAAGAGGTATCATTGTCACTACTTCAGATGATAGATCAGTGAGGATATGGAGTATTCATAACCCCAAAAACTTTTTACATAACACGAATGATTATTGGCAAGAAGCAACAATTACCTGCTCACATGAAGTGTATGGACATATGGCTAGAGTTATGAGGAGTTGTATTACAAGAGACCACATAGTCTCTGTGGGTGAGGACTCGGGTATATGTTTCTGGGATACTGAAGGAATTTTGATCAGGAAGATATTGTCCCATCAAAATGGTTGCATTTGGTCTGTGGACAATGATGAAACTGATTTAGTAACTGGTGGCGGTGATTGTGGTATAATCTTACATCCAATGACTGTTGCCACTGATTATGGCAACAATGAAATATTAGAAGTAGATGTGGGTACGCCAAAGAAAATTATATTCACATCCAGACGAAATTTAGTTATCCTAAATGAAGCTGATTTGATCTATTATGACTTTGATACGAAATCTAAAATGGTGTATAAACTAAATCACGAATCCACATACAAATTAATAAGCATAACATCTTGTAAACAAATCATAGCTGTTGCCGACATGAATGGGAAGTTGGATGTTTTTGTAGAAAATTGTAAAGATTCAGCTTATTTACAAAGCATTATAAACACAAGACTACAAATTGGTAAAATTCTATCAATGCAATGGGCTGGCAATAGGCATTTAGTGTTATGTTCGGAAAATGGATTTATCAAAATTTTAACGTCAATAGGTACTACTCTAGAAGTTTATGCAAATTTCATGCTTCCAACTTCTAAAGAAAGATGGCTGACAGCTTCTGCCATAGATGGTACAAGTAATATAGTAGTTTTAGGAGACCGATGCGGAAATATTCACATTTACGCCAAAGGCCAGAGAGATCCACTTAAAACCTTCAACAAGGTTCATGGAAGATATGGTCCTACATCCATATCTGCTAGGAATAATGAATTTATAACTACAGGGAGAGATGGCTCTATCAAATACTTCTTGAACTACAGTCAGAAATCCACATTCAAATACATGTGCAGCAAAGAAATAGAATTTCAGTGGGTAGAGAAGTTTCTAGACAAAAATGAGAATATAGTTTGTGGTTTTCAAGAAAGGATATTTGTTGTTTACAATGTTAAATCTAATTGTAAATTGTTGGAAGTACCTTGTGGAGGAGGGCATAGATCATGGGACTCAATTCGTTATATAAGTAAAATAAATGATGGTTACAAAGAATTTGTTCGATTGGTTTACTTAAAAAACGCAGACATACATATAACTACATTTCAAATGAATAAAATAATCTCAAGGAATGTAGTAAACGGTTCACACGCTAAAGAAATAAACTGTTTGAAAGCTTATAAAACTAACGCAAAGGATAAAACAACGTTTTATATTACTGGTGGAGAAGATACAACATTAAGAATATCTAGTATTAATGCAGACTTACAGTTTCGAGACGAAGTTATATTTAAACAATTATCAAGTGTTAGAACTCTTAGAATATGTTCTTTTAACGATAACCAACTACTTTTATTATCGGCTGGTGGAAGAGCCCAAATTTGTGTTAGAAAAGTAACATTTGAGAATGTTAGTACAGAAATCAAACTGTCGTCCGAAGTAGTTGTTGACTATTTAATAAAAGGTACAGATAAAGAAAGAAAGGGTAATCAGACATGGAGAAACTGCTCTATAGATTTTGATCCTGAAACAAGAATAATGGATATAGACTTTATAAAACTTAATGACAACGATTTTGTCATATTTGCCGGGTGTTCTGATGCCTGCTTAAGAATATTTATGTTGTCAAACGATTCGAAGCAATTGAAACCGATAAAAGAAATGAAGCACCACAAAACTTGTATTTTAAAAATAAACTGCTTGAAATTCTTAGAGAAAGATATCCTTGTTACCTGTTCAACAAGAGGAGAAATAACATTTTGGGATATAAGTAGCATGGAACATAATTTATTTGACGCCAAACCAATTTTTACAACAACATCAAACAAATCTGGTATAAATTGCTTTGCTTCAAAGATACTATCAGATAGCTACGTATTGATAGCAACTGGCGGTGACGATAATTCCTTACACCTTAAAGTAATAGAGATTCCTGACCAACATAATTTTGAATCCATGAAAGTATCTCACAAATGGTCCAGTGACAAACTTCACAGTTCTCAAATAACTGGTGTATGTCTACTTGACGACATTGTGATATCTACGTCTATTGATCAGAGGATAACGCTATATCATTGGACAATGACTGAACAGGGAATAAGTTGTGAATTTCTATCGCAAACATTCAGTGATGTTGCTGACATTCAAGGGATGGATATGTTAGACTCTTCTAGGTAAGTAATGTGTTGACACAAACCCGTTATATTGTTCATTACACAATTATGATCTGTGTAACTTAGTTTGACTGTATTAAATATTCCTTAGGCAGTTACGTTAATTACATACTGGATGAGGTTTTTACCAGGAAAAAAAATTGGTTATATTAGGTAAGTGAAATAGAAGTTATTGGCATAGGTAGTTTTTTTTTTTTTTTGCAATCTGCGATCAATTGCTAAACTATAAGCAGATGTGTGGGGGGAGTGGCGTTGTAGACTATTTTCTCCAGTGAGAAGATCTCTTCCTCAGAACAATAGTCAACCGCATAGGTCGCTGATTGCCAGTCTCTTAAGCCGTCTTTGGTGGCCAGGCTTTGTCAGTGGCACAGCCAACGGATTTGGATGTCTGTCCAGGCATAGGTAGTTTAATTATTTTTTTTTTCCAAAATGCACGCGCCCGATTTATCTTGATAGCGACTGACGGGATTCGTGCGTTTATTTGGAACTCGTATTTTCTCCGAGTTTTCTTTATTTAATTTAATGATGTAATTATGTGGAGTATGCTACAAACGCGACCGTCAAATGACACAATGAAATTTATTCGATGATGGTTTCGAAAAAATAAATTAAACTATCTATGCCAATAACTTCTACTTCACTTACTTACGTTACTACTATATTAATTATGTGCTAAATATGCCCTATTTTTTCCATACGGTACAAAAACTTATTCAGCGTCAAATGAATATTAAAATTTTTTTAAATTGTATCCGCCGAAACTTTTACGAGACGACCGATTGGTGTAGTGGATAGTGACCCTGTCAGCGAAACCAACGGTTGCGGGTTCGAATCCCGCGAGGGGTAAATGTTTGTATGATGAATACGAACATTTATTCCCGAGTCACGGATGTTTATATAAATATTTATGTATATTTATCCGTTATCTGGTATCCATAGCACAAGCTTTGCTTACTTTTGGACTAAACGATTGGTGTAAGTGCCCCAAATATTTATATTTATTAAACTTAGTTATTGGTCAATTCGACGAATTCAGGATTTATTTATTTTTCCTGTAAACTTGCGAAAATGCATGTTCGAGGTGTTGTAATATTAGGGACGATATTAATTAATCAGAGTTAGCAATAGTCTATTATTAATTCGAGAAAATATTAATAATTAATGTCCTATTTAGATAATATTAATTTGGAACTGACTGTACTTTAAACAGATAGATTAAAATGTTACACACATTGTATGGGCTTAGACGTGTTTATTTACTGTTCCAGCGAGTTTGTCACAGTATGCGTTTTCGGCAAGGGCATGGAGGTTGTCACTCTGTCGAAACATAGCTGAAAATACATAGAATATATTGACGAAACTGTGGACGTGTGTTTGTCTTCGGACCAAAGAAGGTGAGTTAACACAAAAATTGTTCTTTAATAATGTTTACCCTTGATGTCTGCAAGACAAAGAGAGGATTGTATTTTTGTAAAGAAGAATATCCACCTTTTCACCTAATTTTCTCGACCCACTAACTTACAACCTTACAATAGATTAGCACTACCTTTCTCTTCCATAAAAATAGTCCACTCTGGCCCTTTCGCAATGTCCGTAAAAATTTTCAACACGATCCCTACACACAAGAAATAACTAATAAATAAATGCTACTACTCGTTGCAAGAGTTCCTAGACGATAAAGAAATATAAATAAATAATATATAAATTTATCAAAATCAAAATCAAAAAATGCTTTATTTTGTAGGTACACAGGGTACACTTAAAATAGTCAGATTTTACATTTTTAAAGCTACTGCTTGTTCAAAAGGCAATTTTCCCCTGAGAAGAACAAGCAAGAAACTCGAGAGGTCGCTCTTTTAAAAAAAAGGTTTTTATATTACAAAATTATTAATTATTATTTAATGTTATAATATTTCATTATTAATTGTGAAATAGCCTGGTTATGCGATCGGGCTGGTTATGTCCATGATTCTTTATCATCCAAATAATCTGATATTTTATAATATGCTTTCTTAATAAGTTTCTGTTTTATAGTATCTTTAAATTTATTGAATATGAATGTAAAGATAGATATAATTATTGAAGACATTTAAGTGTTATATCGTTTTGTAGTTGTAATTAATTAATTAATCCGTATATTTATGTGCATGCATTTTAAATTTAATTGTTGTGCCCTAGCAGGGTTTATGTTTGATACCTAAAAATATTTTAAGATCATACTATATACAACATAAATGCAATAAATTGAAATTGGATTGGAAGTCTTTGGAGGAGGCCTACACCGCGTTAGGCGGCTCTTACACTAACATAGATAATTAAGCACCTACATACAGACAACTAATAAATAAATTGAGAATACACACAAAAAGCCAAATTTAAAAAAAGAAATCCCGCGGGAACTACTCACTTTATCGGGATATAAGATATCCCATATCTTAATCCAGGGTATAATTCTACCTATATACCAAATTTCACCCAAATCCGTTCATCCGTTTCGCAGTGATTGAGCCACAAACAAACAAACATCCAAACTTTCGCAATTTCTTTTTTTTTATGCACGACGGGTTCGTACTTGACCTCAATCACACCTGATGTTAAGTGAAGATGAGGTCGAATTTGTAATATTAGTTAGATATAAAGTGAAGGTGGTAGCGCACTCATCTAGATGCCTCAATTTATTCATATAACAAGTACGTCTGTACAGGCGACGAAGTGTTTTAACGTCAACGAGTTCGACCCCTGGCTAGAAATAATTGTTTTTCAAAAATCCAAAAAAAATTAGATATACGAAGCGAATGTGGTCAAATCGGGGACGTCTTAAAGAAAGGCCAAGTCAAGAGTACCCTAAACCCACGACCATGTATGAACAACCTTATGAGAGTGAAGGAAGCAGAAGAGATGTGTCAGGATCGTAGCAAGTGGAAGTCTGTGGTCTCTGCCTACCCCTACGGGAAACAGGCGTGACTTTATGTATGTATTTTGGTGAAAATGAGTTGAGCTTGACTTTTGTACACTCACATCCCAAAATTGAAATCGAACTTGAGTTGACATACTTTTGAGATCTTAAGTTTCAACTCGAGCTCATGCTAGTTTATATTTATTGTGATCTAGAATATTGATTTTTCGGAAATCCATTCATGCTTTTTTAGTTTTCATGAAAATTGGACACGAGACTCCTTTGAGGACTTTCCACTATCGGATTTGGCCATGCACGCCCACTTGAAAAATTCACCCTGTGTAACACTCGAAAAACATTACCCGCCTTTCTGGGACAGTCGGGTAAACAGTTACCTCTTTCTTGAGTTTCCTCTTAAAGGAAAACCCCCTGTTAACCACTGATTTTCAAGTGTTTTGCGAATAAAGTTGAAATTGTAGGTATGCCTTGTCACTTTGCACAATGCACTTTAATAGGTTACCTCGAGTGTTATACCCAGAACGTGCTTACATGGGGATTTCCGTAATGCCTGGTTTATCAGGAGATATATAAATAACATAGTTGCATGTTACTTGATAAAATATTCACCAGATTATATTTGCATTGACGTTTTGTGATATTGTATTTCTCTAAGCTAAACGGTAAAAGCGCCATTTTAGGCCACCAACTTGGCTTAGTGAATGACACAATGACGACCGATTGGTGTAAACCAACGGTTGCGGGTTCGAATCCCGCGAGGGGTAAATGTTTGTGTGATGAATACGAACATTTATTCCCGAGTCTTTGTTTATATAAATATTTATGTACGTTTATGCGTTATCAGTATCTATAGCACAAGCTTTGCTTAGTTTGGGACTAGATGATTGGTGTAAGTGTCCGAAATATTTATTATTATATTATATTATTATTGGGTTGGTGCAGGAGCGTCGGTGGCTCAGCGGTTGAGACACGGTCTCCCAATTTGGGAGGTCCGGGTTCGATTCCCAGGCAGGCCATGTACCAATGAGTTTTTAAATTTAATTACTGATGTGCATTTATCCTAAATATTTATGTATGTTTATCCGTTTATCTTATAGTCTTGGATGCTTATATAAATATTTATGTATGTTTATCCGTTTATCTTGTATCAATAGCACAATCTTTGCTTAGTTTGGGACTAGATGATTGGTGTAAGTGTCCGAAATATTTATTTATTTTAATGACTGCCTTCTGTAAAGAACCGGGACCGATTATTAAACGGCTTGTATACGAGCGATTTAGCTTAGAGAAATACAATATCACAAAACGTCAATGCAAATATCATCATTATTTTTTTTTACCCACAACGGGTTAGCACTTGACCTCAATCACACCTGATGTTAAGTGAAGATAAGGCCGAAGGTGGTAGCGTACTGACCCGGAAACCCCATCTTATTTGAGGGACTGGCTATCTTATCTCTGACAATCGGAACACGACAATGCTATTAACATTGCTGTTTGGCGGCAGATTTAGATAAAATGGTGGTAGCTAGCCAGGCGCACATTTAAAACCGAGTACTTAAACATGTCGAACCCACGACCTCCGAAACGTAAACCCAATGTTGTTTACATTGAGCCACGGATTGAGTCATCTGGTGAATATTGCTAATAATGCCATTAGCGGTTGTCCATCTAAGGACGACTGCGCAAGAAAATGTACGTGATGGTATAATACACAATTTGATAATGTCAAAAAACTGTGTTGAAATATTGCCGAATAGTACTCAAAGGCTTCAGTTTAAGAGTTATCCAATATTTGAAGTTAATATACAGTCATCACATCCGAATCCTCATTCTCACACACAGAGACTGTTTTACATATGATTATCTTAATATCTTATCTTAATATCTTTATTGTACACAAAATTATTACAGAAATATGCATTGTATATAAAATGTACAAAGGCGAGCTTAACTCCGATAGAGTTTTCTACCAGCAAACCTTAGAGATACATAGTATTTATTAGATTGGGCAGAAAATAGTGTACACAACAATTGAAAATTATTTAAAATAAAATAAAGTAATATAATAATATATATAAATAAATATACCACATAACCTATCCATTATATATAGTACGACGTATAAACAAGTATATACATTATCAATAATCATTATGCCAAAAGTTTTTCCCAAAAAAAAATTGAGGATTGTGGTTAGCAACTCTGACCACTATACCAAAAGGTTGCGGGTTCGAATCCCCCTAGGGAATACGGGCATGTGTACCGGAGTTATGGATGTTTTCATTTAAGTATAATAAGTGTTTATTTCCAAAAAAAAATTATTATGTAGTTTAACAACCATCTGATATCCACAACACAAGCCTGTAATTGCTTACTGTGGAACTAGATGGCGCTGTGTGTATGTCTAAGGATATTTATTTATTTATTAATTATGCCTAAATAGTGCCATCTAAATATATAAGCGGTGAATTAAAACATCGTGAGGAAACCTGCATGCCTGAGAAATAAAAATTCATAGCCATAGGAAGTCCCCAACCCGCATTGGGTCAGCGTGGTTGACTATGGCCCATACTCCCTCATTAAACGAGGGAAGGCCTATTTCCCTGCAGTGGGATGCTTATGGTCTGATCATGAAATATACAAGTCCCATAAATAGGACTTTAAAACGAAACGAAGTTATTTAGATGTCTTTGTGAAAAGAGGTAGCGCAGATGACGGACTTTTTGTAGGCCAGACAAAAAATACAAATCGGACAATTTTCTCTGGGAGGATGGAATGTATCTATAGTATTCTATGCAAAAACACACAGAAAACAAATACGTGCGGTCGTCAAAAGTACTTCGTCTACGCTGCCCCTTAAAAAAAAAATTAAGCTACCTATGCCAATGTCTTCTATTTCACTTACCTATATCCAACTTTTTTTTCTTACAGTAAAGAACTTATTTTATGTCCAAGAGCTTCATCCAAATCCGTTCAGCCATTTGGACGTGTGGAGGTTACAAACATACACAAACTTTGGCGTTTTTTTTTTAATATTGGTTATATTAGTTATGGTTAGGATATTATGATAAATCTAAATCTTTATCTAAATTACATTTTATGTATCTATATCACGTAAATTATCAAAATGTAAACACAAATATTTTATTTTATTTATGTCATCGTATTTAAATATGTAAATAATATATATACTTTAATATCAGTTGTATGTATTGTTTTTATTTATTTGTATGTATTTAGATTGATTAATGTATACTCATTCATTTATTTATGTAAATTTCTTCTTACTTATTATATGTATATACTCATCTTGATTTGTATAATTGCAGTCTACTTTCTATTGTAGCTTTTTGTATCAGATGTTTCTCTCAACGACAATGTGTGTATTATTTAAGTAGTGGATAACTATTTTGGCTGTATGAGTAGTAACTATTTGTTGTAAATTAATGTAATGTTAGCTGTTGTTATCCCAAATAAATAAAATAAAATAAAAATAAATAAAACTAGTCCAGTAAAATTTTAATGTAATACTAACATTGACGTTTTCAAGTGATAATTTTATCCTATGAAATAAAATATTTTGATTTGATTTGAGTATGTCTTCAAACATACGCGCTGGGAGTTGTCGCGGTACGTACCGCTAGCAGGTTTCTAGGAGGGCAGTAAAATCTAGAACGACGCAGATTGCAATATCTCATTGAGAGCTCGTTATAAACAAAGATTAGATAAACGTAACTATATAATAATGGTAACTGTTGAGTTAGAGTAGATTAGTGATACGGCTGCGGGAGATAGTGATTTAAATATATAGTTAAACAGTGAGTTTTGTTACAAGCATCTATTATTACAGTATAAGCAATTAAAAAGTTTATTTTATAGGACATGTCACTTGAAAATGTTACATATTTAACCGCCTCCGTGGCTCAATGTAAACAACGTTGGGTTTACGATTCGGTCGCGGGTTCGATCCCCAGCGGGGGGTACATGTTTAAGTACTCGGTTTGGTTGGTGGTAGGGCATTTTAATTGTCCGCCTGGCTAGCTACCACCATCTTATCTAAATCTGCCGCCAAGCAGCAATGTTAATAGCATTGTTGTGTTTCGGTTGTCAGAGATAAGATAGCCAGACCCCCAAATGTGTTGGGGTTTCCGGGTCAGTACGCTTCCACCTTCGACCTCATCTTCACTTAACATCAGGTGTGATTGAGGTCAACTACCAACCCGTTGTGCATAAAAAAAAATTATAATTACACATTTTAATCCAAAATCTACCTAAAAACAGGCCAAATGCGTGTCGGGCTACGCGCAGTGTACGGTTCTATACTTTCCCTTACAATATGGCGACTTACGTACTTTGTGGAGTAAGGCAGGTATTAAAAAAAAAAATGGGACTTTATTTCACAACTTTGTCGTCGTGATTAATATGTATATCCATGCCAAATTATAGCTTTCTAGTACTATATTAATAATAAGGCCGTATTAATAAATCGATCTTGAGATCCTCCGAATCGTAAACTCAACGTTGTTTACATTGAACCACGGAGGCGGTTAATTCGACAAAACAAGAGAAAAATATAATTAGACTTAACATCGACGAGTGGCTTATGGTGCTATGTCCAATGTCCATGCTTGCTTATCATCCTATTCAGAAATTTCATAATAACCTTTTGCAAACAAATTCTGTTTTATGATGGTTACGAATTTATTTGAAGGCAAATTTAGAATGTCACTGGCACTTTATGAGACCGTTTCCACCTTTTGAGTTACGGACCCTTAAAAGTGACATAAGTTTCGATGAACAGATGGAGCCTATAGTGGAGGTAGTGACGGAGCCGGTGTGGCTTGGCGAGGGCCCGCACTGGGACAGCGAGGAGCAAGCGCTCTACTTTGTGAGCATCTTCGATAAAACCATCCACAAGTACGTCCCTGACACGGGCCGGCACACGCGCGCCACACTCGGTAAGCGAATACACAGGGTTCGGCAAACTATACTTAGCTTAGGGATAAATCTATAAAGTCTGTTTAGGATGAAAGTGTGAAAGCAATCTTATACTTAGCTCAGTAACACATAGGGCAAACTTCTACTTAGCTTTATAGAAACATCAACTGAACGAATATATACTTAGTTTATGGTGAAACCTATAGAGCAAACTTATACTTGCTCAGGGAGAAATCTACAGAGCAAAGTATATTTAGGTTATTGAGAAATCTACAGAGCAACTTATACTTTCTTTGCTTAGGGAGACATCTATAGAGTAAAGTATATTTAGCTTAGGGAGAAATCTACAGAGCAAACTTATGCTTACTTTGCTTAGGGAGACATATAGAGCAAAGTATATTTAGCTTAGGGAGAAATTTACACAGCAAACTTATACTTACTTACTTATACTTACGACATTTACTAATCATTATTAATAAAATTAAAAAAATAAAATAATCCACGTGAATTTTGAACTTGGCTCCGTGTACGCTAAGTCTAAACTTACGCTTTGAATTTGTAATTCCAATCACGCTAAGTACTTAACTGCTGAGCTGATGGAGGTTTAGCATTGACCACATAGAGGTCCGAACCTTGGCTTTCATGCCTTATGTACTCTACCATCTGCCGTCTGCGTGGAGCGATGCAGGCTTGAAGTTGTCGCTAATCTAACAGAAAGTTGCGGCCGCGGTTCCATATTTCTTGCGACATGGAGTGTAAATACAATATTTTTTTAATATAAATTTCCACTGTCATTACGATTGACGATCGGTTGGTGTAGTGGATAGTGACCCTGCCAGCGAAACCAACGGTTGCGGGTTCGAATCCCGCGAAGGGTAAATGTTTGTGTGATGAATGCGAACGATGTTTATATAAATATTTTATGTATGTTTATCCATCATCTAGTATCCATAGCACAAGCTTTGCTTAGTTTGGGACTAGATGATTGGGGTAAGTGTCCGAAATATTTATTTATTTCTTATTTACTCATGTTTATCTACATAACAAGCTATTCCAATGTCTACCTATTGGGTTACTGACCACTCACTTAACCTCGCCTCCTGAACAAACGTCAAAAAATTATCAAGAACTACCCTCACCTTCTCCAGATGGCATGCCAACCTTCATAATACCCATCGAGG
Source organism: Oegoconia quadripuncta (assembly GCA_949316235.1). Lineage (NCBI taxonomy): Eukaryota > Metazoa > Arthropoda > Insecta > Lepidoptera > Autostichidae > Oegoconia > Oegoconia quadripuncta. The sequence goes on from OX438743.1 coordinate 1,058,942, forward strand.
GTCGCCACCACCACTTCGTGGTTGGCCTGGATCGGCGGCTGGTGGAGGTATCTTGGTGCGGTGAAGAGGAGACGGCGACGGTGCTGAGGATCATCACTGAGGTTGATCAGGATAACCCTGATAACAGATTCAACGATGGCAAGGCCGATCCGAGAGGGAGACTGTTTGCTGGTGAGTCGAAATTCAAAATACAAATAATCTCAAAATCAAAAACATATCAAATATCACTTATTGAAAGTCAACATGTAATTTTATTAAACTACGTCGCTTCACAAGATTTTATGGTTAGGGAGAAGAAGCGACAAGAAACTCCGCCACAACTCATCTTTTCAATTAGTTTCCGTATTTGCAATAATATTACATTTTATATTACATATTACAAAACAGTAGCAATTAACATAACGACCAGCTAACACCAGACCTCCTTATCGCCTAAATAATCATCTATCCTGTAATAACCCTTCTTACACAGAGTTTCTTTAATGTGGCGTTTAAATTTCTGCTCTGTTAAACTCAATACATGTTCTGGTATTTTATTGTAAAAGCGTATGCTGTGTCCCACAAAGTGTGCTAACCTTGCTAAGTCTAAATTGTGGAATTTCAATTTTATTTTTGTTTCTAGTATTCAAATTATGCTTATCAGAATGTTTACGAAATAGTCATATATTTTTGCGTACATACATTATACTGTCATATATATATTGGGATGCAACAGTTAAAATACTTATTTCTTTAAACAGATCTCTTAGAGAATCACGGCAGCGTAAATTATATATTGCTCTGATTGCTCTTTTTGTAGAACAAATATTGTTGAAAGTAGCTGAAATAAACGAGCCTCGCTGTTTTAATGTCAGTAAGTTGTCTAATCTTACGAATAGCATAAGCAGCTGAACTAATCTTTATCATATGTTATAAAAATAACATCTAATAGAACCGACATATCTCTTTTTGTGTCACACTAGTGACTATCTGATTGTAGGTCAATCTTTTCAAGTCGACCCCGTAAGTCACCAACTTGACTTAACGACTGCCCTCAATTGAAACAACCAAAACCGATTGTTCTTTTTTCGAAAATTTAGAATAGAATGGTCATGTGGTCAAACGCGAAACCAGTTTTTAATAAAAAAAAAAAAAAACAAAAAAAAAAGAATACATTTATTCGTCGACCATGACACAAGTCACTTAACCTACATTATACACATACAACATAGAATACATTAAAACTTATATCAGGAGACGTGACCCATATCAGGGGCAACGAAATGGTCCAGACTCAGCATGTGCTGTGGGTAGAAACCCGCAGCGCTGTTCATTCTGCCAGAACCATTGAGATACTCGTATGTGCGCATCTCAGGGCACACAAAATTGTATGATTTCACAAACATTTGCTTTGCTTATTTTGGGTGTCTGGAATATTTATTTATTATTCCTTGTGATATTAACCTTCCAGGTACAATGGGCCATGAATACGAGCCGGGCAAGTTTCGTCGCAAGAAGGGCTCGCTGTACAGGTTCGATCCAGACGGCACCGCGCACAAGGTGGCCACAGATATAGACATCTCCAACGGCCTCTGTTGGGACTTAACTGAGAAAGCTTTCTACTACGCGGACTCGTTCGAATACCTCATCCGGAGATACGACTACGATGTTGAGACTGGGGAGATATGTACGTATCTTGAGATATACTTTTTTATTTTACTCAAATTTTTAAGCTGCTTAGGTATGTATTATAGTGACACTGAAGAAATACACCTTAAAAATCAGACTATATATGTGACGTCTCCGATTTATGAAAGCCACAATCCGTTTGTCGGCAGCTAACCCACGGCCAGTGTTCAAGTGCAGCGACCACGACATGGCTGGCATTGTCGACGGCATGACCATAGACACCGACGGTAACCTCTGGGTAGCCAACTTTGACGGCGGACAGGTGAGAACCAGCGACGTCATCATCATCAGCCCGTAAATATTTCAGTGCAGGGATATAGGCCTTCCCTCGTATAATGAGGGAGTATGGGCCATAGTCCACCACGCTGGCCCAATGCGGGTTGGAGACTTCACATGCCTTTGAATTTTTTTTCTCAGGCATGCAGGTTTCCGCACGATGTTTTCCTTCAGCGTTTAAGAGCAGTCGGATAAATCAACATAAGTAATTAAATACATGACCTGCATGGGAATCGAACCCGGACCTCCTAAATTGGGAGACCGCGTCTTAACTGTCCAATTATATACAACAAGATACCTAAATCTATTAGAGATTCGGGCGATTGAAACATATTTAAGAACGTACTATATAAATTTTTAATCGATAAAACGTATTATACTATCAAAGAATTTTTGAATGACAAATTCGTATAAATTGTTTCTGGCTAGATTACGGATAATTAAAAAGTTCAGATTTGACTATCGTTGCTATATTGACACGCAATTGCAATTGAGACCTGCAGTGTCACTTAGAGACAGATTTAAAGAGTATAATATTCTAACCTTTTCGTCACAGTACATTTTTGAAAATCTAATATATGTCAAAAAAAAATATAGCATCATTTAGGAAAAATAGTGATAAACATGATGTCAATACAAGAAATAAAGATAAACTTGCAGGTCACATAAGTCGCCTCCACAAAGTCAGTAATTCATTCAAAGGGTTATGTATACGCTTTTTCAATAAAATTCCTGTTGATATACAAAATCTTCCTTTCAATAAAACAGAAACTTATTAAGAAAGCATATTATAAAATATCAGATTATTTAGATGATAAACAATCATGGACATAACCAGCCCGTTCGCATAACCAGGCTATTTCACAATTAATAATGAAATATTATAATTTAAAATAATAATTTTGTAATATAAAAACCTTTTTTTAAAAGAGCGACCTCTCGAGTTTCTTGCTTGTTCTTCTCAGGGGAAAATTGCCTTTTGAACAAGCAGTAGCTTTAAAAATGTAAAATCTGACTATTTTAAGTGTACCCTGTGTACCTACAAAATAAAGCATTTTTTGATTTTTTTTTTGATTTTTTGATATAAAGGTTTTATATTTTTGTTGCCATATACATACCTACCTAATTATAATATGACATGATAACATTATTAATATGACTTAAATGATTTAATACAACTTTTCCATCTTTGGTGTAGTTAAGTAATTAGTATGATAGTATGTAGAAAAATTGTTTTGTATGCCAATGTGCGGATCACAGCGCTCTGTCAGTTTTCTATGTAACATCACTTTATTGTATTTTGAGCTGAGCCACCGACGCGGCGTATGTACGGTGAATTTGAATTCGTGTATTCATCAACAGCCTTACATGCCCCCACGTTTGGGGCACAGCCTCCTCTCACTGGGAGTGGGTATATACACCACACGGGCCCAGTGCGATGTTTAACTATGTAAGACTATTGAACATGCCCTCGTATTAAAATTTGTTTAACTCGCTAATCGAAAAATAGCGAATGTGCGACTGCATCACGAGTCAAAAATTACAATTTACAAAATTCAAGCGTTTTAAAGAGCCACAATAATTTTTCTTGCCAACAATAATTAGTACTTGTTGTAAATGTTTTTTTTTTTTTAATAAATATTATTTGCGTATGGAGCTAAGGAGCTGCAGCTTCACATCCAAAGAGCCACATGTGGCTCGCGAGCCGCAGGTTACCGACCCCTGCAATATACCAATCGGTCGTCATTATCATTATCTGTTTGGTGTAGTGGTTAGAAATTCTGCTGCTATACCAAAAGGTCGCGGGTTCGAATCCCGCTAGGGGCGTATGTTTGTATGATGAGTACAGACATGTGTTCCCGAGTTATGGATGTTTTTCTATGTGTATTTATTTACAAAAAAAGTATTTGTGTACTTTATCAACCATCTAGTATCTATTAATACAAGATACAAGCCTAGTTGCTTAGTGTGGAACTAGATGGCGCTGTGTGTTTGTGCAAAGATATTTATTATTATGAATCAATGAATGTTTCCTAGATCGTGAAAATCGACCCTCGCACCGGGTCACTGACCCTGCGCATCCCCACCACCGCGCAGACCACGTCGCTGACGTTCGGCGCGGCGCGGCTCGACGAGCTGTTCGTGACGTCAGCGCGCCTGCTCCGCGCCTCGCCCTCCCCCTCGCCCTCGCCCTCCCCCTCGCCCTCCCCCTCCCCCGCCGGCGCCACCCTGCGCGTGCGCGTGCCGGCCCGAGGCCACCGCAATAACAGCGCGCGTATGGACTGAACCGAACAGTATGCGAAGTGCGAGTTTTGCCTCGTTTTTAACTTTACCGTCGCGTTCGCGTTTACGCACAAGGTATCTATGAAAAAGATTGTTTTGCAAACTATCCGCTTGAGGCGCTGCACATTTCTTGATACAAATCGTCGCGTAAATGTGAACGCGGTAGTAAAGTTAAGTCGAACCAAAACTCACACTGGGCTTTTTGGCGGGATCTCGGCGAGTGAAGTTGCATTTTTCTTTATAATTCTTATAATTTGTGCATTCTAACTTTTGAAGCTTAATAATGGCAAAATATTGTGCAGCAAACGTTAGTGTTGGTGTACAGGTGAAAGGAAGTGTAAATTAAAGTGCGTAACGGAGCTTTCGGGTTCCCACAAGGAGCCGCCAAAATCTTTTGTAAAGCATTCTGCCACTTTACTGAAGAATGACTTGACCGTGACTAGACTCTGTATACGCCAAGTATACGACGAATTACTTGTTTTGACTGAGACTGACTTATAAACTGAAGAAATAAGAGAAATAAAATTTTTCGCTGCAGTAATTAATGTCCGTCGACAGTGAGGTTGACTGGTTGCCATCCTCAAAAATTATTATTAGGAGCCCATACTGTCCCACTGCTGGGCAAAGGCCTCCCTCCTCTCTCTCCACGGCTCTCTATCCCAGGCCGCCTCCGACCAGTTGGTTAGGAACTTATCCAACTCATCCCTCCATCTCCTTTTCGGTTTCCTCAAAAATTAAGAAGAAGAAAATGAAGATCCCACTATTTATGCTACTGCGGCATACACTCTCTTTGTATTTTCTTTCTGATGCTTTACTTTTATACGAGTATGTATGTATAATTCATAGTAATTTTAAAAATGTAGATATGTTAATGCCGTGGCTTAAATAAATGCTTTAACTATCTATACAAGTTACATAAAGCTGTCCCTTTTTAACTGTCCTCAAGCGGAGATCTCTGCTCGAGAGTAAGATTTACGGGCTTTAGTTCATTACTTCAGCGGCCGGCAATAAGCATTGATGGATGAACGTGTAAATATGGGACGAGGGCCAATCCAACCGCCTCCGTGGCTCAATGTAAATAACATTGGGTTTACGATTCGGAGGTCGCGGGTTCGATCCCCAGCGGGGTACATGTTTAAGTACTCGGTTTGGTTGGTGATAGGGCATTTTAAAATGTCCGCCTGGCTAGCTACCACTATCTTATCTAAATCTGCCGCCAAGCAGCAATGTTAATAGTATTGTTGTGTTCCGGTTGTTAGAGATAAGATAGCCATGACTCCAAATGTGTTGGGGTTTCCGGGTCAGTACGCTTCCACCTTCGACCTCATTTTCACTTAACATCAGGTATGTTTGAGGTCAAGTACGAAAAAAAAAAAGTTGTACGCCGGCTAGCGCCCGCTTCAGGCGCCAAGTCCCAGAGGGCGCCTCAGTGGTCAATGAAAAGAACTTCCTAGCGAGTAAACCGGTTATTCTAAGCAAGCAAGGGGGGCGCCATAATTGGAACTCGCTCCATCTTTAACCTCACCTCGAACCCACACTGTGTGCGAAGTCGATGCTCACATACGTAAATTCATCAATGCCCCATTGCAATCAAGTCTAGCAGGGTTACCAATCCCTCAAAAACAATACCCCTAAAAGCGAAACGAAATACCCCTAAATCCATCAATTATTAGCTCCAAAAATGCGGTTTTCGGACGTGTATTATATAATTTTTACGTTTTATTAGACTAAATAGGCGCTTAAATCCCTACAATAAAATGTTACTTAGCTCTTTAGTTATATTTTTTTTATTAGAAATCAATATTTTCTCGGTTTAAACAGACGAGACTTGATGGGGTTGTGCCGTATAGGCACCTTTTTATAGTAATATTGTATACTTTTTACTTTTATATTTGTTACAGTAGAATAAATATTATTTTCACCACCCTAAGAACCCTCTTTTATCTTGATATAGTCCATAAAATCACAGGGATGAAGTATTATTTTATGCCCCTAAAAATAGCTCTAAATTTGGGCCTATAAAAAGCCCAATTGGCATATTGCCGCCCTAAATTTGGGGTCAAAAGCCCTAAGTTGGGAAGCCTGATGTACTTTTCTCAAATAATGTGTGGTTATTCAAACAATAAATGATGAACAAATTTCACGCGCCAAAAATATTCATTTATTTTTTTATGAAACAGCTTTCTATTCGCAAGCATATATGAAATTTCAATAAAACCTTCGATAAATTACCTCCGTCGTTGTCATGTTTCGCGTATAAAGAATAGTTCCATCTTTAAATTACATGGCAGATATGAGTTTTCATAGTAATTTATTCGGTCGCTAAACACTATAGATACGCTGCTGGAATGTATATGTATATGGCCAGTACAGTATCTCGAGTAAGGTTAACAAAAATAATGTTCATACAAAGCATATTCGAGAAAATAAATTAGTTCTTGATTGTTTTAATTGATCCCAGCTATGTATATTAAGGACCGATTAGTGTAGTGGATTCAATAATGAGAATGGCTGAAAGTCAGGGGCATATGAAATATTATTTAGTGCAGCACAAGACGAGTCATTTTTAACTGACTTCAATCAAAAAGGAAGTTGGGAGTTTTCTTGCTCAATAAACTTCCTTGAACATACACACAGCGCCATCTAGTTTTACACTGAGAAACTAGGCTTGTATTGTGGAAACCAGATGGTACACATTTTTTTTTGTAAAATGAATAACTCTGGTACACATGTTCGTATTCATCACGCAAAGAGGGATTCGATCCCGCGACCTTTTAATATAATAGGGTTTCTTACCATTTTCTAAATATGTATCCCATTGTTTATGTTTGAGACAACAACACAATTTTTATTCTTAGACCCGTATTAATAAACCGTTCTCAAGATTGAGATGACTATAGTTGACGCTTGAGAATCTGTTGCAAATATGCAACTAAATTAATAAATTGATCTTGAGATTGGGATCGCGTCTCATTTTTGATACAGTTTTTATTAAAACTGTATAAAAATAAATTGTATTGAGAATGAGACGCGATCCCAATCTCAAGATCAATTTATTAATACCGCCCTTAGTGTGAATGAAGCAACACTTTATTTATAAAATTTTCATTTATTTCAATAACGCATGCATATATAAAATTTGTTCAAAACAATATGGCAACAACAAGGATAAATGAGTACGAGATCACACGTCAACAGTAAGTTGAATTAATCAATGATATTATGCCTTTTCAGTACATATACAAAGTACATAACAATTTGTAATAAGTCATTATCAAAAATAAGTAGAAGTGACAAGCGTTGAGTGACAGGTTATAGGGAATGTCAGGGAAGAATGACTTGGAACGAGAAGAGCGGAATGAGTAGGCCAAAAACAAGATGGATGCATTGTGTGAAAAACTACATGATTAGGGCGAGATTGGAAATGGAAGAAAACTAAAGCGATTTGATTTGAATTGCTATGAAGTCGGTACTAACTTATGAGTAAAAATTGTATCACATTGCACAAGGTAAAAGGACAATCCTTCTATGGTAGCTCGTTTTCCATTCCATAGTACTTAGAAGCTTCTTTTCCCACAGATGATTTCCCTTTCCGAAGCGGTGGTAGCTTGGACATACTGACTGATCGAAAAATGCTTAGCCCTATTTTTATTTCCAATAGATTTAAATTGACATTCAACAAATGATATCATGTATCTTACGTTGAAATAAATGCTTGAAGTTTGAAGTTACTAAATATACGCTCCACTACTTATCTCAGATAAACTATAGCAACTGTTGACGAAGTAGACGAAATTTTGCTTATAGTTCAGTAGCGGTAATTAGTTTCACAATCATTAAATACCTTTGCACCTCTCTTACCTAAGGTTAAAAATATTAACTTCCCAGCAGCATCACAGATGGCGTTGTAAAGTTTGGTTGGGTGGATACCAGTTAAGTAAATCGATCGTACTAGAACAATATGTGATAATCAAGATGGAATATTAAAGGCTTGTTTTTAAAACAATTTTTAGTTATATTCATACTGAAATGTGACATTATTTTGCTAGGCTACGTTCGGAACACATGCCTTTGTCTACTTTTATCTCGGTTTGCGGTAATATCACCTGACGAATGTGGAGTTATTGAGGACATATACCACCGTGAGGCAGGCCAGTCGCAGTTCCTTTACTTGGGCCATTCTAGATTAGACCTGGGGACACGTATTCCCCAACGAATGAAGGTTTTCCTTGTGTGCAAAAATACTTTTGTATGAAAAACGAGATACGATAGAGTGTGAGGTGACATACAACAACAAAAAAATTATGTTTGGCTCTAAAATATACTTACTATACTAAATCTTACAACAGTGAGTCAGTTTTTTGAAAATTTCAACAATTGTACTTAACAATATGCAACAAAATGTATATGTATAAAAGTCTTAAAATATTACCTGCTTATATTTTTGGTTCGTTTTCGAGTAATTTCTAAAAACACCACATACATGTGTAATATCTATACAAGGTGTAACGGTTAAGTGTAGTCATATTTTAAGGGCTTGTTCTACCCATCAATACGAACAACTTTTACTATGGGGGCAACTTCGAAATCGCGAAAAAAAAATCAGCTGTTTCATACATTGCATCGGGAGGTTATTGAAATTTTCTATGGAACAGCTCATTTTTTTTTCGCGATTTCGAAGTTGCCCCCATAGTAAAAGTTGTTCGTATTGATGGGTAGAACAAGCCCTTAAAATATGACTACACTTAACCGTTACACGGTGTATATTTTTTGGTCTTATAAAATAGTCCTACAATCAAACCATTATTGCTATAAATCTGAATGTTTTGTCTTTTGTCAATAGTGTTCCTATAACAGTATGATGTTTTTTTTTTAATGTATTGTTCTATATTTTAAGTATCGCTCTTTGTCTGCAATAAAAAACTTTATATTCGTTTTTCCTTCCGAGGGTTTGCTGGAAGAAATCTCTTACAGAGATAAGCTCGCCTTGTGTATTGTAATTTCTGTCCTATGTTTGTATACTTATATATGCAATAAAGTGTTAAATAAAATACATCGTAAACATTGTCTCCAATGTGGAGATTATGGCGAACCTACATCAAGTTTAGAACTAGATTATATATACTTCTGTAAACAAAAAATTATAATGCAGCGTGAACGAAATGAATTTTTAAAGTTTAAAATTCATGTTGGGACGCCCCTTTACTCCCAAACCTGTCACCATGAACGTGGCGCCACATGGTGGCTTCTGTTCCTCACCCTGCAGCTTAATACTAGCTGAGGTCACGAACAAGATGTCATAGTTCGGTCCACCGAATGTCACCGAAGTGACTTGCTTGGCCGGAATGGGGATCCTTTGCAGCAGTTTGCCAGTTCGGGGGTCTACTTTGATCACGCATGAGCCGTTGAATACAGCGACCCATAAGTTGCCCTCAGTATCGATTGTGCTGCCGTCTGGAAGACCTTCGATGCCGTTAGCCTTCAGGTCGAATATGTACTTTTTGTTGGCTACAAGAAAAAGAAGGAAAATAAAGAATGCTTCAAACGACTATTCGTTTCAAGGCAGTCCAAGACATGTGTAAAGATCTTTGCAAAGATGCGCAAAAGCTATTTATTTATTTATTTACATAGAATCAACAGCATTATTGCAGAAATTATATTATAGTAAACTAATAGGTACCAAACTTATGCCAATTAGTGATTCTTATTATGTTACCGACAATGGTTATCGTTATAATTGAGTGGGTAACGTTTTAATTATATTACAAGAAAATAGGTACATTTACATTATTATTATAATAGTTATCAATAAAACAATCCTCAGTAAATATACGAGTCGTTATGTTAGCGAGTCCAAATTGCGTAGTGTTAGAAGTCAAACTAAAGGAATTAAATAATTTTAAGCCAAATAAAAATGTCAAAACTATAGATCTATGTAACAATTAACTATAAAATAATGATGAAATAAAATAAGTTGGCGCATGTGTACAAATTAACGACTTCGATTGTAGTGTATTCTCGCTAATATTTTCGCATTAGCGATCACTGTGTCGGTTTGTTTTCCTAGTGTAGGGGACAGAGAATCCAAACATAACATTATCAAATTGTAAATGCTCGTATCTATACACCGTGTAACGGTTAAGTGTAGTCATATTTTAAGGGCTTGTTCTACCCATCAATACGAACAACTTTTACTATGGGGGCAACTTCGAAATCGCGAAAAAAAAATGAGCTGTTCCATAGAAAATTTCAATAACCTCCCGATGCAATGTATGAAACAGCTGATTTTTTTTTCGCGATTTCGAAGTTGCCCCCATAGTAAAAGTTGTTCGTATTGATGGGTAGAACAAGCCCTTAAAATATGACTACACTTAACCGTTACACCCTGTATAGGGTGAAACTGAATTCGTGTAATTCTTGTTTACTGGTGACTGGTGACCATAGCCGTATTTGATCAAAAAATTTACCCATACAAAGTATACCATTCTGAATGCATCTGTAGTGAAGAAGTCCACCAATTTTCGGCTCAATTCAGCTATGGTTCCGAGTGGAAAAGTGGGAGTCACCAGCCGAAAATTGTTCCTGAAGGTGTTTTCAGAATGGTTTACTTTACTAGGGTAATCGAAATTTTTTTGAACGAATTCGACTATGGTTCTTTGGAGAAAGTTGTTCGTAATGAAGAGTGGCGTCACCAGTCCACTGGAATTACACGAATGCAAACTCGCCCTGTATTTAACTGTATACAATAGAATAAAGATCATAATATTTATAATAATAAATAAATATTTCGGACACTTACACCAATCATCTAGTCCCAAACTAAGCAAAGCTTGTGCTATGGATACTAGATAACGGATAAACATACATAAATATTTATATAAACATCCAAGACTCGGGAATAAATGTTCGTATTCATCACACAAACATTTACCCATCGCGGGATTCGAACCCGCAACCGTTGGTTTCGCTGATAGGGTCACTATCTACTACACCAATCGGTCGCCATAATATATATAATAATAAATAACTAATAAATTTACCTTTTCGATAACAAATCGAACGTCGAGTATCGAACCACTAGAATACGGGGGCAGGTTTGATTGTAATGTATCTATATGTTTCCCTATAGATAATAAAGTATATATATGTATTGTATGAAAAAAAATACGTAAAAAACTCACAAATATCACCCGTTCTAACATCATAGTCATATCTTCTGATGTTTCTCTCGCCGGAGTCGGTGTAGTAGAAGGCTTTCTCCTCCAGGTCCCAGGCCAGGCCGTTGGAGATGCCGATATCCTCGCATAGGACCTCGAGCTTTGTGCCGCTGAGGCGGAATAAACTGCCACGCGGCCCTTCAATCACACCGGGGGCAGTTTCGTTCCCCATTGTACCTGGATAACAGATAACCATCTTACACAGCCTACAGTCCCCGTAGCATGACATCGTAAGTCGCGTGCGACGCGACGTAGGAGTGGGATACTTGTATATTTCGCCCAATCGAATGAGCAGGACAAAATAAACAGGAGCGACATAATTATATATATAAATACAGTATAAGTTTTTAAAATTTTTGAACTACCGCACACGTACGTACTTAAAAGAATATAAAGTCAGTTGCAAACATCACAAATTACTCACGTTAAATGATCGGCGTCACCTTCTTGATATGGCTTTCTTGTATGACATATTGAACTCCAATATAGATTGCCCGGCGATTGTTTCAGAAATTAGTTACTTCACGCCTTGTAAGCGAACACGGCACACGGTTATGCTACACGTGCCCTCACGCCGAACAAATTATAGTCAAAACTCAGTATTTACACGTATATCAAAAAATTACAACTGTAACTTTGCAGATTTTGACCCCTTCATTAACTCTAAAGACTACTTTAAAGATAGGATAACTAATAAACTCTTTGTATCGAATTACTAAGTGGTTATGTTAATGACATATTCACTGAATAATTATATACATATAGATAATATTAATAATTATTATAATATTATAATTACTCTAATATGTCTTCATACCTTACCCTTTTATTATAACATGTAATATGCTATTTATAGTGTAAATACTCCCTTCACACACACACACACACACCCACACATATACACACATCATACCACCATACATGCAATATGGAAGCATATCTGTTACTTAGTTTTTATTTTTTTTTGTTAATATGTAGAAGCCTGTAATAGCTGTACATACATCTACTCAATGTTTTGTTTTACTTACAATGTATCGCCGTTGGCTTCTCCTAAATAAATAAATAAATAAATAAATAAACGTTTATTGCGCCTATCATGCTACTAATGCAGGATGTCTCTGCTGGATATTAAGACAAGTATTCCACTACGCTCGCTTTCAATGAGCTGATTTGGCTAAGGTGGTGCTGGCTTATGCTGTCATCACCCACAGGAAGACAGCCTTCTCTCACTAGCAGTGACGGATTAAGACTACTTGATGCCCTAAGCAATCCGCGCCTGTGGGCCCCCCTATCCGTAGGTCAACTAGAATCGGTCTTTAATGCCAGGCGGGGGGCCCGCGGGGAAGGGGTGGTTTGTGATTGGCTGATCGCAATACCCACAGATTTATAAACTAAAGGGAGATATGCCAAGGGGGCGTGGCGCGTGCGAACGCAATATGCACAAAACAGAAACAAATGCGGGCGCCGTTGATTAGTCGTGAACACAATTACGGACGGAGCGCAACATATATTTTTTTCCGAAATGCCAAGTTGTTCGGTGGTTATTTGCAAAAAACTACAAGTCAGATGGAATTACATATCACCGGTAAGTACTGAGTTTAACGCTTTATTCTAGCAAATATCATTAAATAAAATTTTATTTACGAAAGAATCCACAAAACTCTAAAAAATATATCAATACTATCACTTCGAGTTTTCACTGAACCATTGCCGTTCAAACACGTAGAACTGAAATTCAAAGCAATACTAAAGTAGCAATGTAGGTAATGCTAAACAACATGTTCATGTTTTTATTGTTGCTTATATCGAGATGTCAAATTGTCAATGTACTTGTGTGTCTTTACGTTGCGGTTTGCTGTTACGCGATTGGCTTGCGTTGCTTGTGTTGATTGTAATAGGGTGAGTGAGCGCGTGTTCGTATTGTGGTGCATATGTAGTTGTAATTTTCGAAGGCAACAGCCGGACTCGAACAACTAGGCAGTGAAACCATATCTCTCTTTAGTTTATAAATCTGTGGCAATACCGGTGCTTTCGAATTGCCAAATGTACCAGACTAGCGGGCAGCGAGTGGGCGCAAGCGGGAGAGCGGGGTAACTCTAGGTCGGCTCTTATGTTAACTTAAAACGCGCGAATTTTCAAATTAGTCCTATAAACTTTTTTTGGTGTGGTTTTGGGTGACGTGAGAGTGAGACGCGCATCACGTCTTGTCATCAGGGCGGATTTTTTTGTGCTTCTTCTGGTGCCCCCCCCCCCCCCCCAGACGTGATGCCCTAGGCAATTGCTTAATTTGATTAAGGGTTAATCCGTCACTGCTCACTAGGTGAAGGGATGGGTCATAACCCCCCCACACGGGTCAAGTGCGGATGGGTGGATTCTTGTCAGACATCCTTTTCAAAACGGCACAAGCAGTGCAAAGATTTGCACAACTTAGTCGACTCCCCATATCTGTTACGTAATATTGCGCTTTATGCGCCGATTGTGGTGGACGTTGTATTGTCTTCTCCATTGCTTCTTACGAAAGTAAAATAATGACGTTCGCGGAGGCAAAGCACTGTCTTACCATAGTCGTTGCGTGAATGCTTATATTGGCAAGGCCCTAAATGCTTAAATAACATTAAGTACCTACAATCCATATAACTATTTTGTTTTTGCCATATTTAACAGTTAAATGTAAGTGAATTTAGTTATCCAGTAATTAATATAACATAGCATTTCTTCAAATACAATGAATGTGTTAACTCGATGCAAATGTATTATCCGTGGAAGCTTTGTTGGCTAATGTATGATGCATACTGTAACAAATACTTCTATAATATTTATAGCTGTTTGCTTTCCTTTAAATAAATAAATAAAAAAAGTAAGCCATCGGAGTAGCATAACGGCTGCTTCCTACTGACAACATCCTGGACAAACTGTTTGTCTAGTTGCTTTGTGTGGAACTAGATGGTGCTGTGTGTATGATCAAGGGTATTTATTAACTTTCAGTACACACCGAAGCACGGAACTCTCGTATGAAAGTACCATTATGGTCACCCATCGAAAAACGGAACGTGCCATGACCTTTACCGGTATTGCTGTCACCGGTGAAAATAAGACTCTGACCCCAATTTCTAAGGTTAGGGGAGGGATTCCACTTCAACTCTTCATGCAAACAGCCAAGGCAAGGAACTCTCTTCTGGCGTCAGGCTTTCCTGAATCCTCTAACCGCCTCCGTGGCTCAATGTAACTAACATTGGATTTACGATTCGGAGGTCGCGGGTCCGATCCCCAGCGGGGTAGATGTTTAGGTATACTCGGTTTGGTTGGTGGTAGGGCATTTTAAATGTCCGCCTGGCTAGCTACCATCTTATCTAAACCTGCCGCCAACCAGCAATGTTAATAGCATTGTTGTGTTCCGGTTGTCAGAGATAAGATAGCCAGTCCCCAAATGTGTTGGGGTTTCCGGGTCAGTACGCTTTCACCTTCGACCTCATCTTCACTTAACATCAGGTGTGATTGAAACTACGAACCCGTCGTGCATAAAAAAAATCCTACAGGCTAAAAGCTTGGGATCTTCAAGAGCAGGGTGAAAATTCATCTACTGGAATTGCGAGCTTCATCGTCGACCACGTTGTCACTTTCCATCAGGTGAGATTGTGGTCAAACGCGTATCCAGTTAATAATAATAAAAGAAAGGCCATAGAGGACCGTGGGAATATTTCGTTCATACCTGCGAACAAACGGCCCCTCGGGTCAGCCTTCCCGTCGTTGATCCTATTCTTCTCGGCATGACTGTCAACGCACCCCAACTCGCGAACCACATCCGCTTCGCTCCCCTCCTCCCCATCCCACCGCACTACCACGAACTGCCGCTCCAGGCCCACTACGAACTGATCGTTGGTGCCTTCCACCGGCACCATGAAGCCGACGCGGCCAGCTGGGGACATGAAGACCCCCGAATAAATCTCCTGTTGAATCTAGTGGCGTAAATATAAGGTGTCTCCATTCCAGAACCTTGCTACTACGACATCACCTACCAATTGCCACTTCAGCCTGCTCATCTTCACAACTATGACCTTGGTTCTCTGGTAGATCTCCTCGTTTTGGATCTTGTCCGTATTGTGTATGAAGTTACCAGCGGGATTTAAATTCTTCCTTTAAGAAGGAGCTCAAACTAAAAGGTTGTTCTTTTTACCCGACCCGACAAGGAAACATTTTAAGATGAAAAATCCAACATGGCGCCCGCAAAATAAGCTTAAGTAATTAATTACTTACAAATCTAAGAAACGACTTGACTACAACACTTGTGCTATGAGAAACAACCCTCACCAAGCTTTGTCTTCGTGTGGTCCCCGGTCGACGGCACGTACTTGTGGATGGTCTGATCGAGGATGCTGACGTAGAACAGAGCCTGCTGCTTCTCATCCCAGTGGGGGCCTTCACCCAACAGCACTGGCTCCTGGATCTTTTGCACTTTCGCTGACATCTGTGGATATTTGAATGACGTTGTCATGACGACCATAGATCGGTCTAGGTAGATCGATTTCCCTTACAAGCTAAAGTCAACCGTAGTTTTCTTAAGATAAAGCTATCAAGGTTAATCAAACTATTATGCGACTTTCATCCTATTCAAACTGAGGAAAAAGTATTAATTTAGCATTAGACGGACTACCCGAAAGCTGGTTTGACATCTTAAAGCCTGTCTCTGTTCCTAGTATAGCAGCGTCCCACTCCGCTGCGCCGGTGCTGTGCAGTTCCTTTTTAATGCCAATGCTGCTTTTTTTTATGCACAACGGGTTAGCACTTGACCTCAATCACACCTGATGTTAAGTGAAGATGAGGCCGAAGGTGGAAGCTTACTGACCCGGACACCCAAATATTTGAGGAACTGGCTATCTTATCTCTGACAACCGGAACACAACAATGCTATTATCTCAAATTAAAAGAACATAGGCGCATAAAGATTTTGATTAACTCTCACCTTTACGACGTAATACATACGACTGAATTTAGCTTGTAAGGCAATCTAAGTACTCCGATCACAGGCTCGGACCTACGATGATGGCCTATGGTGTAACGTTGAACCCTATCTATCAAAATCTATAAGAATTTTCTTTGTATGGCAAGTTTGATAAGAATTCTTCTGTCGGTCTGTAGGATCAAATGGAT
The DNA here is from genome assembly GCA_949316235.1 of Oegoconia quadripuncta. Lineage (NCBI taxonomy): Eukaryota > Metazoa > Arthropoda > Insecta > Lepidoptera > Autostichidae > Oegoconia > Oegoconia quadripuncta. The sequence continues at coordinate 1,075,534 of OX438743.1, forward strand.
CGTACACGCTCGTCAGTTATTGGTTGTTAAATGTTTGTGGGATGAATACGAACATTTGACGATCTGTTTGCTGTAGTGGTTAGAAACTCTGACTGCTTTACCAAGAGGTCGCGGGTTCGAATCCCGCTAGGGGCATATGTTTGTATGATGAATACAGACATGTGTCCTCGAGTTATGGATGTTTTCATTTATATGTGTATTCATTGAAAAAAATATACTTATTTGTGTAGTTTATCAACCATCTGGTATCCATAACACAAGCCTAGATGCTTACTGTGGACCTAGATGGCGCTGTGTGTACGTGCAAAGAGTAGGTAAGTGAAATAGAAGGTATTGGCATAGGTAGTTTTTTTTTTTTCAAATCTATGATCGAATAAAGCGTTAATTTTGTCATTTAACGGTCGCGTTTGTAGCATTGAATTAATTAAACAAAGAAAACTTGGAGAAAATATAAGTTCCAAATTATTTTCAGATGATAAGACCCCCCCCCCCCTATCCCGCCAATCGCATATCAAACAGATACGGGTGCGTGCGTTTTTGAAAAAAAAAATTAAACTACCTATGCTATTGGCATAGGTAGTTTAATGAGTTTTTAAATTAAATTTAATTACTTATGTGCATTTATCCGACTGCTCTTGAACGGTGAAGGAAAACATGGTGAGGAAACCTGCATACCTGAGAAATAAAAATTGAAAGGCATGTGAAGTCCCCAACCCGCATTGGGCCAGCGTGGTGGACTATGGCCCATACTCCCTCATTATCCATGGGAAGGTCTATTTCCCTGCAGTGGGGTGTTTACGGGCTGATGATGATATTCTATGTTTCATAACTAAATACCTATACTATTGTAACGTTGCGTTGCGTGCGTGGCGTTGCGCCGTTACGCTTTTATCTTTAATTTCCAGATTGTTACACAACTACAAATCAACTTAACAATAAAAATTCCTACGGAACCCCCAAATTATTATTTTATTTAAAAAGGGTCTCACCACGGCATTGCGGAACGCTGATCTGTCCGGTTGCGATGACGTCTCTAAGACGATTTCTAATTAGAGTGGGCGAACCCGAATCGTCCTCTATTTGACCGCGACCTTGCTACCGGAAGGTCACTGCATCGGTTGCCCCCTGAACCCTCAACCAAGTTTTAAGTAAACTACGGAAGATGCCTCTAGGGATCAAGGTCCTAAGTGACTACCTGTCGGCGTCGACATCCAGGTCTGCACCTGGGAGACCTTCGGGGTAGATCTACCCTCCCCCGAAACCGCTCATCCAGCCTTAACCTCGTCATCGTCTACGAGAGGACTCGAGGGCTACGTCCACTGCAGCTCCAAGACCTTCAGGCCAGTGACCGTACGGGGAGATTTGCCGAGGGGTGCAGGGGAGTGAGCTGAATGTACAATAAACCCACTATATCCAAATCAAATTGGTATTCTTTTCCTGTACTACCTACCTGCTGGCGGCTAAACGGGCGCTAAACGCTCTAAAACAACCCTTAACCGCCGCACTATATCTATAGCAAGCTACCGATTTGTTAGAAATACATTACACTCGAGAAACATTACCCTCCATCTTTGAGCAGTTGGGTAAAATTTAGAAAATATAAATTGAAATAGCCATTGATTAATTTTTTAGAAAATTGTTTTAGATTTTAGCGTCCTCTACAATGCAATGAAATGCACAGTGGGAACTTTAATATTGTAGATTTAATAACTAAATACCTACATAAGCAAGCTACATAATTGTTAGAAAACTTTTTATTCTGTCACTGGTTGTTATTCTATCCTTCAACAAAAAAAAATGAGGAACTGCTACAGGATCGACACTAGGTACCCGTTTTTGTTAGGTCACGATCAACACACAGACTCTTTTCCAAATTCAAAATTATGTGTCAGAGTTTCTTACGTCGTATTTCTCTCAGACTATATAGCCCAGGGGAAATACGTTTATACCTCGGAAAAACGCATGACCGCGATTTACTTGGAACATTTAATAAAGTGTTGTAAATGTAGTAACAATTGCTAGAAATTAAGTACCTATATATTTTTCCAAATGTGTTAAAGTTGAAAAATGTGTTTCTTTTAAAATAAAACGCTCAATTTATGCGGTATTTCTTTTAATTCAAAACATTCTCGTTACAAAATCATTTTTATTTCTTAAGCAATGCAGCTCGAAGACTTTTCAGCTAAAACACATACATGCCTAACTATAATATGCTCAGGTTTATATCCATCAATAAGTTTTTAGGCTTAGTTATACAAAATTACATCTCTAATATACCTCTATAAGATAGCAACTAATAAATCGATTCTGAATTGTCTAGCTAAGCTAATTTTTTACCTTATTTTCCCTGGGCTAATATACATTACGTTATGGTATATATATACAGTATGTATCTTAATTTTTCTTCCGTGCAACGCTTAATCCGAGGTGGGGCCGGTAGCTACTTTTGCGTGCTGATCCGCAGTGCGCTCTGACGACATAGGGTAGAGGGCACTCGAGCTCTTGTTTTACATAGTCTTGTTTGACTATTGTAAAACTAAATAGGTCTTTCTAATAACACTTAATATGTATTAAGTGTTATTAGGAAGACCTAGACCCAAAGGTGGGGATTCTCCATTAGCCCCACCCCTCTCCGTTGCGGCTGTATCAATTTAAAATATGGTCAGTGAAAATGTTGATATTATCCATTATCTAACAATTATCGCACTTATCTGACACACTATCTTAATGTCTTTTTGCAACCACATGTATTATACAATTAGTTTTATATATATACGTCTGTCTGTCATCATCTGTTAGTTGCTTGACCTCTATCAAAATAGAGATATGCCCGAAGTTGGAATGGAAACGCTCTTATCCAAACTATATTACTACACCCCATAACAACGTATGTAGTAGTGGACTTATAACACCTTGTCGTAGTTTGTAGTAGTGGACTTGTAACACCTTGTCGTAGTTTGTAGTAGTATGTAGTAATGGACTTGTAACACCTTGTCGTAGTTTGTAGTAGTGGACTTGTAACACCTTGTCGTAGTTTGTAGTAGTATGTAGTAATGGACTTGTAACACCTTGTCGTAGTTTGTAGTAGTATGTAGTAGTGGACTTGTAACTTTGGACTGTACTGGAATACCAGTGTTTTTTATTTTGGTACAAATACAAATACACTTTATTGCACAACAGAAGAGAAAATACAGTTTCAGAAAAGTGGTAAGAATAGAATGTACAATTTGGCGACCTTATCACTAAAAGCGATCTCTTCCAGGCAACCTTTGGGTATAAGGACAGTACATTTGAAATAGGTAGGTTGTGCGGTATTAAATAGGGATGCAGATACAAACTACGTGAATAAATTTCATATATTTACATACACATACATACATAGATCGTTTGCCCACCTCTTCAATAAAAAATAAAAAAAATAGATCCATAGACAAATATACCTACTTAAACATAACATCTATAAAATAGCAACAATATACAAATGTAACTTATAGGTGTACTAAATAAATATTTATTGATATATTTGTATTATTGGTACTATTGGTGTATAAAATAATTTGTTAAAACTTTGAGAGATATGTACGAGACATTTTATAACACCAGCCCCCCGTAGCATGACATCGTTTGTCGCGCGCGACGTAGGATGAGAGTGGGATAGTTGTATATTTCGTCCAAGCGAATGAGTAAGACAAATATTATCTCGCGCGACATAAACGTTTATAATGCTACTAGTGCTGATTGTTTGTGTCGTGAGATGGATTAAATAAAGCTTTCTATTCTATTAGGGTAAAGTCACACACTGAGCTATAACTATTTTGTATTACTACGGCACACACATGATTTTGTTGGACATGCGTCTTTAGTTTGTTACTTCAGTTTTTAATTACTTTCACTTTTGTGTATGTAGTACTTATGTGACTGTATGTGAAACTGTAATGTCAATAAAGAGACCACCTATCTGAGGGCGGAGTGTGAGTTTTGTTTCGACTTAACTTTACTACCGCGTTCACGTTTACGTGACGATTTGTATGGAGAAATGTGCAGCGCCTCTAGCGAATAGTTTGCAAAACGTTTTTTTTTTCATAGGGACTTTTTTCGTAAACGTGAACGCTATGGTAAAGTTAAAAAACGGGACAAAACTCACACTTTGCACATAGGGAGACATGTGAGACATCCTGAGAATTAGATCTAGATATTTTTTACCAAATTATGCTTCAAACTGAATTCGTTCCGTGAATATAAAATTATTAATAATAAATATTCGCCCGTGTAACGTTTCTAACCTCCATAGGGTTGGATGGAAGCGATCTCTTTAGAGATAAGCTCAGTAATCTGTTTGTAATTCTCGTGCAATAAAGAATAAAGTAATATTACGGACCCTTACACCAATTAGCTAGTACCAAAAACTAAGCAAAGCTTGTACTATGGATACCAGATAACGGATAAACATACATAAATATTTATATAAACCCCCCTGACTCGGGAATAAATATTCGTATTTAACAAAAAAACATTTAATAATTGTAATTCATTCAAAGGGTTATGTTTACGCTTTCTCAATAAGGTTCCAGTTGATATACAAAATCTTCCTCTCAATAAATTTAAAGATACTATAAAACAGAAACTTATTAACAAAGCATATTATAAAATATCAGACTATTTAGATGATAATCATCCCTGGACATAATCAGATCGTTCGCAAGCCAGGCGCAATTAATAAAGAAATATAAAAACCTTTTTGAAATATAAAATCCTTTAAAGAGCAACCTTTCGAGTTTCTTGCTTGTTCTTCTCAGGGGAAAATTGCCTTTTGAACAAGCAGTAGCTTAAAAAATGTAAAATCTGGCTTTTTTTAGTGTACCCTGTGTACATACAAAATAAACAATTTTTGGCTTCTGGCCCTGCCTTGATAAGAAATGATATGAAATGAAAATCATTTATTCATGTAGGCAATACATTATGCACTTATGAACGTCATTTGTTTTTTAAACTACCACTAGCTCGGAACGCGACCACTACTGAGAAGAGCTAGCGAGAAACTCAGAGGGTTTGTCTCTTTTCAATAAATCATGTACAATCAAGAAAGGTTACAACAATTTTATATATCGTGTAGAGGAGCCGTTTAATCCCATGGATTACTTTCATTAATATAGTCTGAAATTTTGTAATATCCCTTTTTACATAATTTTTGTTTTATAATAAGTTTAAATTTATTAAGCGGAAGATTCCGTATATCCATGGGAACCTTGTTGTAGAAGCGCACACATTGACCTCTGAATGACTTATTAACTTTACTAAGTCTACTAAAAGGTACAGCTAATTGATTTTTGCTCCTTGTATTGACATTATGTGGGTCACAATGTTTCTCGAATGAATATATATTTCTCTTAACATATACAAGATTTTCATATATATATTGTGACGATTAGTGTTAGTTTAGTGATGTGATAATCAAAACTGTAAATTAATCAATTACATGAAATCTTTTTTAAAGGAAAGCATTTTTATGATGTAGCAAATGACATATCTCCTTGACAGTACCCACACATTAACAGTTTTACCTTACAGAAATCAGATTGTTACCTACAATAACAATTAATACTTCTGTATCATTATAATCTTCGAAATTAAAAATAACAAACTATAAGCATGCATAGAAACCAAAACTACATTACCTTTTAAAGGCAAGAGACGAGCACACAACAACTGCTAATAGCAAAGTGAGAGGCAACTAATCGGACAAATCCAAGCACTTGCCGCATCTAAATACTAATGCCTACTTGTATGTGATAACAGGCTCTTTATGCAAGGTCAACTGTACTCTATCTCAATGAAGATAATGGCTTTCATAAAGCATTGATTGTAATAAACAAGAGGGTCTTATATCTCAAAAAAAATTGTTTTAAGTTCGTAATTGGAACAAAACCCATTGAAATGTAAGTGCCTCCTTGTGTTTACTACACAATGACAGCACACATAATTACGAAATAAAGCTACGATTCATAAAAACAATGTATTTTTATCAACCTTGCTTATGCCGCATAGTTTTCTTAATTTCAAGCTTTTCCTGTTTAATTTGCTTGTCGGCAATTTTTTGTTTAATACTCTTAAAAAAATAAAAGTATGTATGATAGAAGATAACATAAATAAATGCGTATTTTTAGGAAAATTATGTATAACAGGGACTTGAGGTTAGGTTAACTTCTTAGACGGTGACTTTACGATAGGAAGTTTTCTTTTTCCTTGTATGTAATAGCAAAGGCTAAGGAACAAAATACATACTGCCTCATCAATAGGGTGACTACTTACTTATTACTTTCCTTTTTTTCTCATTTCACTCCTCTCGGAGAAGGCAAATGGATCTAGGCCCATACAGCCATGTCTTATTTCTTTTATTTCTTCATTCGTCGTATATTTAGCGTATACAGAATATAGTCACGGCCAAGTTATTCTACAGTAAAGTGGCAAAAGGCTTTACGAGATATTTTAGCGGTTTCTTGTAGGAACGCGAAAGCTTCGTTGCGACACTTGTGTGCACCATCACTGATTTTGCTGCACAATATTCTGCCATTAGTAAGCTTCAACGCTCAGAATGCACAAATTACAAGAAATAACAAGAAAAACGCAACATCAATTGCCGAGTTCCCGCCAAAAAGCCTTACTTTCCTTTTTTTCTGAATAGGCAAAGAGAGTACGCTTAAACAGTGCAGTGTGAGACTGTGACATGTCGTGTGATATTCGTGTTTGTTTGGGATATAGCACGCTGTCACAGCTAGTCGAACATGTTTGAAAACCCCCGACGTAAAAAAAGAAGTGTTTCACCGCTATGTGTGTCCGGTTTGGATGCGGTTTTTTTTATTTGAAAACAGATTTTCACAGTTTCACACAGATTTAAACAGTTCTTAGCTATGTTTGATGGAAATCGGTTAAGCCGTTTCGAAGATTAGTTTTTAACTCTATCTTTTGGTCTGACACCAATAGCTATAATCATTTGTTCGCTAAATGGGACTTTCCACACCTGGACTCCGATAGACAAACTCTCTACTATGTCAGTATTTTGGAGAAAATACTTCATCGTTATGTACCAGCTACTCGAGAACATGCCCAAACAAAAATTGGTAGAGTACTTACCTGATATTTTCGATTTCATACATTGATTTCGGGTGCACTACATTTTTATCAGCCATTTATTTTGTATTCCCAACGTTCCCAATGACAGTTCAACCTTTTTGCCGGGGTCCCACTAATAATGATAGTGCGGCAGATAAGAGCTTTTTTCTCGAATCCCCATCAACGGCTACACCTCTTTTTTGCTCAATAGAATACGATTACACTGAGACGTTGTCAACCGTATTTTTAAGCGGGAGCGAAATAAATAGCCTATTGAACTCCGGAGGCGTCAAATAGATTTCGCTATCGTACTTCTCCCACTGTACTCCAGTAGCCTAGGATCGACAGTGGCACTTTGGGTGGCTCCAAAAGGTGCCCTAAGTGACTCTATCGCTAACCTTGGACCCTTTATTTTTTTCTTGATGCGTGGAAATTCATAAGGCGTAGGTACTGCTCGCCTGGGGGACTCCGAGACGGTTATGTGGGACCCTCCTTCCTATCTTCCTTATCTTGTCTTATCAGGTTTTCTAAATTAAAAATTTGGAAAACCTGATAAGACTAATATCATCCAAATACATCCAACAACTTTTTTTGTCTTTGGAACGGTTTTATCGATTTGCATCAAACATAAGAATCTGTGCAACTGGAGTAGGTAGACAAATTTTCCTTACAATGTAAATTCAATCGTATTGCTCGTAAGATAGCTACTTATCAAAGTTAATCGAAATTTTTATGCGACTTACATTCTTTATAACCAGAGGGCTGAGTGTGAGTTTTGTTTCGACCTTTAGGCCTTTAACTTTACTACCGCGTTCACGTTTACGTGACGATTTGTATGAAGAAATGTGCAGCGCCTCTAGCGGATAGTTTGCAAAACGATTTTTTTTCATAGATACTTTTTGCGTAAACGCGAACGCGATGGTAAAGTTAAAAACGAAACAAAACTCGCACTCCGCACACTGAGGAAATTTTAGCATTGGATTATGCAATATGATATGATTTAAATGCAATAGAGATATGGTCGGGCGAACAAATCTTTTTCATGCTTTTCTTAGTAGATAAAACAGGATTGCTGTGAATAAATTCCCAAAACCACAACCGCGCAGTACCATTTTTTTTTTAATCTGCTCACAAAACAGACCTCCAAAAGTGCAAGAAAAAATTACAATATTGATTAAAAATATGAGTTTCGAGTATGTAATAGGTACATTATGTTTGTTATTAAAAGATGCATTTTTTTTGATCATTTTTTATGGTAAGTGACGCACTTTTTACCATATAAAAGCATTTGATACGATAGTTCGCGAACGAAGTCGGTGTGTGACTTGAGTTCTTATTGGTTTCAATATCAGATCAGATTATATCAGATTGAATCCATTTATATTATCACTTCTTTTTAGAAGTGATAAGGCCGCCAAATTGAACTGTTCCCTTTTTGTTTAATTTAATATTTTGTTTGTATGTTTGTCAGTCGCATAAAGATATTGATTAGGTGATTTTACCTATTCCGATCTATGTTAATGATCTGTGGGGACATCACAGACGAGGGGTCGTTTAGTGTGTAATTTAGTAAAAAGCCGCACTTAAATCGGACCGCGCATTATTGAGACATCCGGCGCAGACTAGACACACACCTCGTTTTCCTTCCACCTTCGCCTGGCCTTTAAAAATTCTAACCTGTGTGTGTGTCTCAGTGCCTCGAATTACCGAACGAAAATAGCCCCATAGAAAAAGGCCACTAATTGCATTTGTGGCTTTATTCTATGGAATTGTCAGAAAGAGTTTATAGCCCTTTCTTTTGCGTCCTTATTCTACGTTCATATTTTACTTAGAAATTTTTGCATTTCGCTGACGTCAGAATGGCGACTCATTGTTGGCAATACCCACAAACTTAAATATTCACAGTTAAGACCTAAACATGTAGTGTGCAGACGCCTGATCGAAAGACTGCGAATTAATTATTGCGCCACAGTAAAGGGCAGGCACGCCGCAACAGTTCTATACCTCAAAACTACTAAAGGTCTTAGCATACGTGACGTGTTTATTCTCGTGCCGGACGGAACGGGACGATTTTTTGACATCGTTGCATTTAAAAACATAGCAATAAAATACACGTGGCGAGAAACACGGGCGGAACGGGACGGCAATAGAAAAAACATCGTTATGGCATCTTCTTCATCTAATACTACGGCAACCATTGCTAGTTCTTCAAAAGTAAAATCGAACATTTTGTGCTGAAATATGGTTGCAGCACTAGCACGACTATCAATCAATCAATCAATCAAATACGCTTTATTGTTTAAATAAGGAAGGTACATTTAAATATCTTATAGAAACTACAAATTAGGCGGCCTTATCGCTAACAGCGATCTCTTCCACGCAAACCTATCATCACGGAATTCAATACGAGTAGCTAAGTGGGTTAGCACAAATAATTTCTTAATTGTTAAGTACATCTGGAAGTTCTGCTGAAATCAAAAAGTGTTATCTTATAGGTATGCAAAACATTAATAAGTACTGTATGTGATGAGAAACAATAATAACTATCTAACTATCGTTGAACACCGTCCTGTACGTATGTTTTAAAACCACTTTCACGTTAGGAACTATACCTGTCCCGTCTCCGTTCCGTCCGAGAAATTACCCGTCACGTATGCTAAGACCTTTAATCTGACTTAAGTCTAAGGTAGCCAATACAATCAGCTAGCATACCGTCTGTCTTCATGAGTTATATTTCTTTTCATATTAGTTACGTCTCTACTAATGGTATCATAGAAAAACGATAGTGAATTAAAAACTATTAGGTATCGGTGGTCCCATATGCAAATGGGTCTACGGTTAAATTATTTTTTCCATCGTCCCGTCAATGGGACATCCAAATGAACTACGGAAGACGACTGCTATAAACAGATTTCTTTTTATGCACAACGGGTTAGCACTTGACCTCAATCAAATCTGATCAGGTGAAGATGAAGCCGAAGGTGGAAGTGTACTGACCTAGAAACCCCATCTTATTTGGTGGACTGGCTGTCTTTATCTGATAACCGGAACACAACAATGCTATTAACATTGCTGTATGGCGGCAGACTTAGATAAAATGATGGTAGCTAGCCAGGTGGCGCGTGTACCCCAGAACCCTCTCCCCTGTATCCGCTGCTACGACGGTGTCAATTAAAAATGTCGATAATTAAAATATTAAAGACCTAATTTATAATTGTCATCGTTAGACACAAGTCAATTATCTAACAATTATCGCTTACTTATCTAATCTGATACACTCTTTCTGTAGCGGCATTAATCATACAAATAGTTTTATAAGTATGTCTGTCTGTCGTGTATCTGTGTGTACACTCAGCTAAATTAATGAAATAAGTAGTCATTGTTGACATGTGTCTACACCAGTCGCGACCACCTGCCATGGGACATGTATGTGACAGGGTCAGAGAATCAGAACTAGGTAAAAGTCTTGTGATCGGTAAACGTGTTGATTAATAAACCTTACTTGAGACCTGAAACGCACGTGCATACTCAAGCACTTACTCACTTGAGAGGTACGCCAAGTTTCACGTATTAATAAGCGAAACTCAAGACTAATCATTCATTTCACTACTTGAGAAGTGATCTCAGTTGAGCAGACCTCAAGATTGGTTTATAAGAGCTTGAGATAGCGTCAACTTCTTAGACGCATCTCGGGTGATACAGCCTCAAGACTTCTATTGAGATTGATTGATTGATATACGATAGTAAGATTGAGATTATGTCTCTGTCTCAATACTTAAGGTCATCTCAGTAAACGGTTTATTAATACGGGCCAAGTTTCTTGCTCGGTTGTCGGTGCCTCAGCGGTTAAGACGCGGTCTCCCAATTTAGGAGGTCCTGGTTCGATTCCCAGGCAGGCATTAATTACTTATGTGCATTTATCCGACCGAAAACATCGTGAGGAAACCTGCATGCCTGAGAAATAATATTAAGGCATGTGAAGTCCCCAACCCGCAATGGGCCAGCAGCGTGGTGGATTATAGCCCATACTCCCTCACTATACGACGTAAGCTATACGGCCTATATCCCTGGATATAGGCCTTCCCTCGTATAGTCAGTCAGTGGGATGTTTACGGACTGATAAGGTTGAAGTTTCTTTTTGATTCTTATTTATAGATTAGGTTAGATAATAGTATGCCAAATGACGTTTTTGAATTATTTGAGTTAGGTATATCATAGAGGAATAACACTGTTATACCCACATCGCTTGTTTGCGTTTAACACAAGCAGAACGCATGTAGGGGAGCGTGTCCACCTGTGTTGACTGACTAACATCTATACTAAATATTTAACGGATGTGGATGTATTCTTTTTGTCTAAAAACCATATAAGAAACAGTGTCTGGAAGTCCGGTCGGATATTGGTGATACTTAAGTTTTAAATTAACTGGTTCGGATTGCTTTTCTGTCTTTGCAGTTATATATAAAATTGTCGTGGATAACGGAGTTGGTTACACAATGACACTTAAGATTATAAAACATAATTGTATTGTGTAGCTGTTAGTTGTCCTGAATAAAATAAAATAAATAAAATAAAGTATTTTTGAAATTCATTCACGCATAACCGCGGTAAGGAGCTAGTTATTTATTTCAAGCTAGTAATAAAAGATATTAAAACATTACACAATTACTTCAAATTCTGATTGCCACCTTCTGCCATCCAACAAACAGTGAAGCCATATTGTATAATACAGGTGAGACTGTGAATTCAGTGAACTGTGTAGGTAAATTTACTCTCCGCTTGACGACAGTTAAAAAGGGACAGCTTTATGTATCTTGTATGGCACCATCTCTTTCTAACTACGCTCAAGCGTAGATCTATGCTTAGCCATCTAAGAGATTCTTAGCCATGTTTGATGGAAACCTATAATCATTTGTTCGCTAAATGTTGTCCAGAGTTTTCTAAATTTTCAGTTTATAGTTATTTATTGCAGTTATTACTTTTTAAACAAATCAAATCAAAATATTTTATTTCATAGGATAAAATTATCACTTGAAAACGTCACTATTAATATTACATTTTTTACTGCTCATTCACAAAGCTGACTCCCCAGAGAAGAACGAGCATGAAACTCTAGGGTTGCTCTTTTAAACAGATTATTGGTTACAATTTGTGATTTCATAATTATATGAATAATAAGATAGCTATGTCCATGCTTGCCTATCATTCAAATAGTCAGTGATTTTATAATAGCCTTTTGCTAATAATTTCTGTTTTATGATTGCTTTAAATTTATTTAAAGGCAAATTTTGAATGACCTACTGGAATATTTTGAACGATTTACTAACCTTGTGAAGTCGGCTAACTTACGGATAACTGGTTTTTATTCCTTGTATTAACATTGTGCCTATCACTATTTTTCGCGAATAAGGTTATATTTTTTTGCTTATAACAAATTCTCATAAATGTATTGAGAAGTCATTGTTAAGATATTAATTTCCTTAAACTTATCTTTTTTTTTTTTTTTTTTTGTTTTTTTTTTATGCATAACGGCTTGGTACTTGACCTCAATCACACCTGATGTTAAGTGAAGATGAGGTCGAAGATCTCTAAGAGACACTCTAGGTCCTAATTTATAAATGGCACGAATAGCACGCTTCTGCAGAACAAAAATGATATGTATGTCAGCAGAGCGTTTCCCCACAATATGCCATATGACATCAAGCTGTGGAAATAGCTAAAGTAAACCAGTCTTGCGGTATGAACGACTGTTAAATTTCTGATTTTTTTGACTGCATACGCTGCAGAAGCAAGCTGTTTCGCTAGTTTCTCAATATGAGGCCCCCACTGAAGCTTAGCATCCAATGTCAGTCCCTAAAAAGACATCGTAGTGTCTACAAGGTCCAATTTATCACCTCATACAAATATGTCAGTAGGCAGTTGTTTAACATTTGGTAAAGTAATATGCATATAGTTTTTTTTTTTCATTCTAAAGAAGATTATTTACTGTAAACCAGTTAACAAGTTCAAAAAAAGCAGAATACCACAGATAAATCTTGCAAAATGCGTAGGGATATTAACACGGACAGTAGAAAGATTGGTAATGGTGATGGGCAGGTAAGGTATATACATACCTACTTACTTATCTACTAATTTAAACTATTTTTTCAGATGGCGCCGAAAATTGAAAAACTTCCGGTACCTCCCACACAGTTAGGGGAGGGCCCACATTGGGACTCCGATAGACAAACTCTCTACTACGTCGGCCTTATGGAGAAAACGCTTAATCGTTATGTACCAGCGACTCAAGAACATGCTCAAACTAAAATTGGTAGAGTAATTACTTGTGATTTAATCTAACCGCCTCCGTGGCTCAATGTAAACAACATTGGGATTACGAACGTACATGTTTACGTACTCGGTTTGGTTGGCGGTAGGGCATTTAAAATGTCCGCCTGGCTAGCTACCACCATTTTATCTAAATCTGCCGCCAAGCAGCAATGTTAATAGCATTGTTGTGTTCCGGTTGTCAGAGATAAGACAGCCAGTCCCCCAAATGTGTTGGGCTTTCCGGGTCAGTACTCTTCCACCTTCGACCTCTGTGATCGAGGTCAAGAACTAACCCGTCGAGCATTAAAAAAAAGAAAAAAGAAATATTACATATTGCTTAGAGGGAGAGGTGCATGTCTTTATTTACTATGTATTTGTGCTATCTTTCCGTCCGCGGCGCGTTTCGCCTGCGTGTAATAACTTTATCCCGAGGGAACTACTAACTTTATCGGGATAAAAAATATCCTGTTTTAATCCAAGGTTGTTCTACCAAATTTCATCCAAATCCGTTCGTCCGAGCAACTAACAAACAAACATCCTAACCACTCAACCGTCCGCGGTTACACTTGTAACAAAAAAAAGACCAGTCTACTGTCCGTGGTTACAACAGTAACCAATGCGAGCTACCTTGATCAGGTTGAAACTGATTGGGGGAAAAAAATTCAGTGTGACCACCAATAAATTATCTTATGGCATAATGTTCATAGAGGGCAGTATTCGGTTGTTCTCATAGACAAAAAATGTCAAAGTTAGGTCGTTCAGCCAGTTATCTGTAGGGAACAGTGTTCCAACATTTATGTCGTAAGTAATTATAATATTTTTTACATATTTCTTTATTAGGGCTTATTATATATCAAAATGATCGTGAGGATTAGTACTTTACGATTATGCATACTTAATTATTATAGTTTGTAGCGATATTTAGAGTATGATTTCAATATCAATTTTCATGGTTTTTTTACTAATATCTTATGTTATACGCAGTTTTTAGTACTCTAGAATAATATTTTCTGTATTCGTTTTTATATTGTTTTAATCCTTAATCCTTCACCTATACTCACATATTTTTTTGTCGCTACAACTGGTATAGTTAACCGGATATGAAGGAACCGTGTGACCGCGCGGAGCGGACAGTGGACTGCAATTTGGCCGCTCGGGCCGGACGGTTGAGTAGTTATCCATAGCATTTATAATATTATTTTAGTTATTTTACCGCTTCTATCGGGTCACGATCTGGAGTGGCCTGTATGGAAATCTCTCAAGTGGGGCTACACGGACGACAACCCGTGCTTATGCAGTGACACACCACAAACTATGGGGCATCTTGTATGGTGCCCTGCGTGTCCCGATACTAGTTAGGGTTGCCAGATAATAGCTGGACAAATTTTAAAAAGGTCAGGATTTTGGAGTCGAATAAATATGAAATTGAAAAAATTTATTTTTAATTAACTGACTACTTATTTGGGGGACTGTCTATCTTATCTCTGAAAACCGAAACACAACAAACAGTGCTGTTTGGCGGCAGATTTAGATAAGATGGTGGTAGCTAGCCAGGCGGACATTTAAAATGCCCTACCACCAACCAAACCGAGTACTAAACATGTACCCAGCTGGGGATCTAACCCGCATTGATTGCAGTGCAAGGCAAGGTAAACCTTGCCACCTTTATTCCATTGAATTTTACATCATCATCTTATTTAAGGGCCATGTTCGTGTCGGTGGAGTTTTAGTTTTGTATTTTACAGATCCCACAATTTTTTTTATTCTTTATACTAAAGTTTAAACAATATGTATCAAAATTCAACCTAATAAATAGCTCAGTTTATATTATAATAACCTGTTTGTCGGGACAATATGTATATTGTGGGGACTCTGGACATCATATGAAATATTTGGAGAATCCATACGAATCCCGACTATCTGGCAACCCTAATACTAGTACGCTACAGGCTCGTACGATGCCATAGACGGTACAGCGCGCGTGGCCGCGTTCTGGTCCTCAAGAATTTGGCGTGTTTGTCATCGAGTCGCTAAGAAGTAAAAGTTAGATTCCCAACATTTCCAACGACGGTTCCGCCTTATGCCAGTGCCACACTAATAATGTTAGTGCAGGAAAAATCGACGGCCTCAACACATTTAAACTCCAGAGAACTTTAAAAAACATACACATCATACGCTTTTACAATAAAATACCAGAACATGTATTAAGTTTAACAGAGCAGAAATTTAAACGCCACATTAAAGAAACTCTGTGTAAGAAGGATTATTTTATTATACAGGATAGATGATTATTTAGGCGACAAGGAAGTCTGGTGTTAGCTGGTCGTTATGTTAATTGCTTTTAGTAATAATAATAATAATAAATCCTTTCCTTCCACGTACCGTTACTTTTTGGAATAAGCTCCCAGCGGATGTCTTTCCGAACCGATACGATCTGGGAACCTTCAAGAAGCGAGCATATTCCTTCCTTAAAGGCCGGCAACGCCACTGCGGATCTTCCGTTTCCGTAGATGGTTATGGGCAGCGGTGACACTTACCATCAGGTGCGCCTCTTGCTCGTTTGCCCACCTCTTCAATAAAAAAAAGAAAAAAAAAAAAATCCTTACGACACACACAGCGCCATCTAGTTCCACAGTAAGCATCTATAGGCTTGTCTGTATTCATCACACAAATATATGCCCCTAGCGGGATTCGAACCCGCAACCTTTTGGTATAGGTACCTAGTGGTCAGAGTTGCTAACCACTACACCAAACAGGTCGTCAATTTTGTACTTGTACAACAGGCTTTTGTTTTGTAATATGTAATATAAAATGTAATATTATTGTAAAGATGGAAACCAATTGAAAAGATGTGTTGTTGCGGAGTTTCTTGTCGCTTCTTCTCCCCAACCATAACACCTTGTGAAGCGATGTAGTTTAAAAAAAAAACAATGACATATTGACTTTCAATAAGTGATATTTTTGTATCTTACATTGAATAAAATATTTGTAATTTTGATTTTGATTTGATAAAAGAAAGGGGACGAAACGTTTCTAAAGAATTTCGGCCTATCTCGCACCTGAGCCACGCCTGCAAACTGTTCTCGAGATTATTATTAATAATATTTATTTTTAGATACGGAGTTCATGGTCAGCTTTATCATCCCAATAGTGGGTGAGAGCGACTTGTTCGTGGTGAACCTTGGTCACAAGGTGCATGTGATACGTTGGGACGGACAGAATGCCTCCAAGGTTGAATTCGTGAAGGTGCTGGCGGAGCTGGATGTGGAGAGTCCGAAAAATATGATCAACGATGGGAAGGTGGACACTCTAGGGAGGCTCTTCACAGGTATGTCAAGCTTATATCTTCTGTGAATAAAATGACGCAGTCGATCCTTATGCCCATAAAAAAAAGATTAGCAGATAACTTATGTATTTAAATACTTATATAAAACACAAAAAACCCGACAGCTTATTTAGTACTAGCTGTTACTCACGACTTCGTTCGCGTAAACTATTTCATCAAAATCAGTTCAGCAAAAAATTACCAATCAAATTTCCGTTTAGGCGTGAAGAAGCAACAAACATACATACACACACACAAACTTTCACATGTATTATATTCAAATATAATATTATACA
This sequence comes from Oegoconia quadripuncta, assembly GCA_949316235.1. Classification (NCBI taxonomy): domain Eukaryota; kingdom Metazoa; phylum Arthropoda; class Insecta; order Lepidoptera; family Autostichidae; genus Oegoconia; species Oegoconia quadripuncta. Next base: position 1,092,574 of record OX438743.1, read on the forward strand.
GTTGGGATTTTGCAAGCGCCATGTTGGATTTAAGACGACCATGGAAAAAGACGAATCGAACGACATAATTACACTTCAAAATTCGTCAATTAGGCTACAGCGTAACAGAAATCTATATACATACGAGTACCTACACTAGAAAAATATTGGAGATAAAGGTAGTGATAACCACCGATATTCAATCTAGTAACTAAGAACAACACAATCCATTCACATAAATAGGTATATTCAAAATAATAAAGATATTTATAATGTAAACACTAGTAACAGGCACTCAACTGACTTACTAAAGCTAACTGACTGCAACTGACTTGCAATTGGTAGAACCCGCAACGTTATTCTCAAATACACAAAGTGGAATTAGTTATTTTGACATTCGGATGTACACCAACTAAAGCCAGTTTTAAAGTAGTACTGTCTCTTTCTCCCTGGAACAGTACGATGCGACGGCGCCACTCCAAAATTAGTTTTAGTTTAGTTTAGTTTGTGTACATCCGAATCGACATCATTGTCAAGCTTATTTCTTTTTATTATGGGAAACAGTTTACAAATAGTTCTTATGTTAAAGTGACTTCTAGTACACAAACCAATAAAGTTTCCATACATTCCATATACCACAAGGTTTTATTATATTTTATAAGAAAAAAAAAATGACTACCTATGCCAATACCTTCTATTTCATTTACCAAATATGCCTTATTTTCCTTACGGTAAAAAAAAACTCATACAGTATATAATATGTACTGTCGTGAATTTTTTCACGTAACAAAACCAACCGTTTAAAGTTTCTTTGAGTCACGTGTGGGAAACACTTTAAATCTTAATATTTCTTAAACGGATCCCTAAATCGAAAAACTGGTTAAGATAACCTCTAATATTTTGAACGACCTATCCAACGACACCCCACACTATACGGTACAAAAGTAAAAGAAAATTCATCCTCACTTTACTTGTAGGGGAGGGTACCCTATAATATTTTTATACCCATGCCAAATTACAGCTTTGTAGTACTAACATCCTCTGAGATACACCACCGACAGCCAGACGGACATGGCGAAATGTAATGGTTTTGTAGGCTTGCCAACTCTACCGGAATTCCGGGATTCTCCCGGAAAAAACACATTAGATTTTAAAATTTCCCGGCTGCAGGTAAGTAGCTAAAATAGGCGAGCCGGCGCCCGTTCTTCTTTGAAAAATGTAAGGAAGAATCAGCAAAGAAATAAACGAATTGTTACTTTCACTCCATCCCTATCTCAAACGGTGTTTTCAGCGTAGTAAACGAACTGTGGTCGAAGTCGCAATGTGTGCATCAAATAGTCACATTATAGAAATCTATGATGTTATAATTTCGAATCAAGAGGTATTACAAGCTGCTCGCAGTTTAAAAAAATATAACTTTAATGAAAAATTTTTGATTTTGATTTTTATCACCTCCCGGATTTCTGATCAATTGAGTTGGCAACACTAGTTCCTCGTTGAATTGGATTTCAAACGTATGAAACAAAGACTGGACACAAACAAAAACCGTCAAACACATAATACCCAGATTTTTCTTCGGGGCTTAAAAAGAAAGATTTCACAAAAAAAAATTATTCACAAATTATTCTTATTTCAAGGCACAATCGGCATTGGTGATCCAGAGGCAGGCATACCAATGAACTGTATACCAACAGGGTATCTGTACAGCATTACAGGAGACGGGGAAGTCACGACATATGATTCAGGTATTGATCTAGGCCCGTGTAAATAAAGCGATCTCAAGATCCCGGATTCTGCGGGACCGTCCCGATATTGTATTTGTAATTCCGCTTTGGAATCATTGGTAAAATAGTCCCGCAGAAGGTTTTAATGCGTCCCGAATGTACCGCATTCTTGGACTTGTTTAATAATTGAAAAAACTCTTGTGGAGAATAGGAAAATTCATAATTTTATTTTCATTACACCCATCTCTTCCCGTGGTTGTAAAAGGCGACTAAGGGAGTTTCCACCCAAAAACAGCTAGGCTCACCCCTGGCATGTGTGCATTTCTGTATTTTTTCGAATGGTGAATTATGCATTTTTTCAAAAATTTATCTGGAGCGCCGAAACGGTTATGATCACTCCATTTAAGATAAAAGTGACATTATGTATGTATATATTTTTAATTTCTGATTTTTAGCAACTATTTCAACCTCCATTAGCTCGGGACCCTCACCATAAATGGTCAAATGTCCTGCTTTGACCTTCCTTAGAGTTAGCCGCTTTATCTTAGGGCCTTATTTAATAAATCGAGCTTGAGATTGAGATCGCGTCTCAGTCTCAATAATTATGCAACAGATTCTCAAGCGTCGACTAGGTCATCTCAATTTTGAAAACAGTGCCTTTTACAGACTAAAAAAACACTAATGTTCAGACGGTTATCTGGTAGGTATACAATAATGACGCCATCTTGCCTCGAGAATGATATGGCATTTCCTTTTTTTTTTAACTAATTTCATTAAAGAGCAAAGATACCAGCCGTGGTCGATACGCATTACCACGTCAATCACAAGGTATATATATCTATATATATTTTATTTATTTATTTATTTATAAAAATACTCTGTGATCAGAAGTCCGCGCTGACAATCATGACAATGACGGGCAATGCAGACCACACATACAAAATTACAGGGTTGATATAATAAAATAGGTAGGTACTTACATGACTTTTCTGTTACTGCTCATTGTTTGCCCCGAGTCAGTTCAGGAAATGGTTCCATAGTGTTTCTTCCTTGCAATCTTAGTCGCGTCAATGAATACATAAAACAAGCAATCTTCGAAAGTCCTCAAGAACAGCTCCGATTTTGATGTTTTTTTTTTTTAAATATTTGTGTATTGAATTTTCAGCCAGGCCCTTTTAGGTCCCTTTGGTCGAAGTGGTCAGAAATTGCTCCAATAAGCGTTTGCTGTCTGTTTAAACATTACAGATTGAGAGACTAGGCATATAATGTGAATGTTGGCATTTCCAGGCATTAAGGCGTCCAACGGCCTCGCATTTGACTTAAAGAGGAAAGCCATGTACCATGTAGACACATTCGATGACAGCATCAGAAGATTTGAGTACGACATTCACGACGGGAGCCTAGGTAAGTAAACCTACTCCTGGAGTACCTAACAGAGGGGTTTTTAGGGCGATAATTAAAAAAAGAAACAAAGGTTTGCTAAAATCTAAATACTAAAGCTAAAAACCCGTTTCCAACGAAAAAAATTGCACTCATTCTTAATCTGTGGTTTAATCAGTTTCCTACTTCAATGCTCAGTTTGTAAGTCGATCTTTGTACATGACCTATCGTTATTATTCTGTTATATGTAATATTTTGGTGCAATAAAGGATACAATTAATTCTTCATAATTTCAACAAACATGAAAATAAACAGTTGAACTCGTTTGATTTATTAAGTAAATAGTTTGCATTGATTCCGAGACATTGAATCAGCGGCATATTTTTTTTCAATTGTCATTGGAAATAGTCCTCATTGTCGCTGTCAAAGATCAATAGTAATGATTGGATGGGTCAATGGCGAAGGAGATTGAAGTTATTACAATTGAAGTATGGTTAGACAAATCGTTCCATTGTTTTAACATTATGCGTCGCACAGAAGACGGAATTATAAGTCCGCAGATGTCTCTGTAGCCTTCAATGCAAGAATGTTAACACGAAATCTAAGCAATCGGTGCAAAAAGTCCGTTCGATCTAAATATTCTTGGCCATAAATAAATGAATAAGTAATTTCCTAAAAAAAATAAAGTTATTCGAAAAAACCGAGCACGTGCATGTCATTCATATTTTTTTGCAAAAGAAAAAAACTTTAAATATAAGTAATCGTTGTTTATTCTCATCCCCAGCGAATAAATCCATCCTATTTAACTACAAGGAGTCTAAAGCGGAAGGCTACCCAGACGGGATGACAATAGACACCTCTGGAAACCTCTGGGTCGCAAGCTTCGAAGGTAGCTGCGTCCTCAACATCAACCCAGACTCCGGCTTGGTCATTAGGAAAGTGGAGATACCTGATAAAAATGTCACATCTGTGACGTTCGGTGGCCCAAAACTGGACGTCCTGTATGTGACTACTGGGTATTTGGCGGAATCAAGCCCTGGTGGTGGAACATACGCTGTAACAAACTTAGGGGTGTCCGGCTACCAGAACCTGCCTTTCAAATGCACACTGTGAACACTGAATAACTAAAATATGCAAATCAGTTTAACTACAAATAAAACCATCAGTTTGAAAAATCAGTTGACTTTTATTTGATGGAATTTGGAAAAAAAATTACATATCATCTCAAAGGCGGACACAACTTTGAGCTCTGTACAAAGCACTACCGTACATCTAACATAGTATATTCACAACACAATTACTGTAAATTGTCACGCTAGTATAAAACGAGTAATGTTATGACAACTAGAAAATTTTGTTCTTTGGCAGTCCTCTGGTATTATCGGTCACACATTCTGCCAATTTCAACTTATTCTTATCACACAAATACATATACTTGGCACAAACATGGTAATATGTAAACAAAATAACGCTTTCTACGCGGTGCTTTCCCGTTAAAGTAACTGACAGTATACTTAAAAAAATAACACTAACTATTGTTTACGTAAACATTAATTAACGACTAACATAAAATCTAACTCCTAATGATTTTAAAACTAATACTGAGACACCGAAAAATGACTTTACATTAAACATTACATCACACATATATCTATTGAAGAGTACACTTATATATTTTATTTTTTTTACGTTTTTAAATTTTTTGAACAACAATCTGTACAAACAATCAAGATTACGTATATGTAAGTATTCTAATGAGTGAACGTTTATATTTATTTTGTCCCCAACCTATTCGTCAATTGCGTATTATTAAAAAACACATTTTTAGAATTTTGTTACAGTTCTGTTTCTCTAGGGTACAATTCTAAATATTTTGAGCATCGGTCATTATTGTGTAAATCGATTTCAATTGGGAATAATGAACAAGTATAAACATCCACACTGTACACTTAATACAAATGTCATATAATTAGAATGCAGGAATCATAGAGTAGTGATCTAAAATCGTGGGCGGATTGTTTTGTTTCACAATTCAATGGCTGTCAAACCTTTAGTGGCTTAAAAACTTTTTTTTAATACAAGTCTATAAAAAAAATCTATTACAATTATCTCTTTATGTATGAATGCAAGCAACGCACATTTCTGCCTCTTCTATCCTTCCAAGCTATCCTGAGATTACATCCGAATCACAGCCAATATATAACAATTACGATCCCAACATTATTCTCCAAAATTTAAAGTGTGTTAATTTTGGGTGAAAAGTTTAGAAAGACGAGTCACTTTTGCAATCTTAAATTTTAGATCTAAAGATATTTCATAGTAACCCAAAACCGTCAAATAAAGATAATTTGCGTTTCTAACGCAATAAAAATAACTTTCGAACGTGGAAAAGTGGTTAAGCAATTTCAAATTATGTACAATCGACTATAAAAACATGTGGCCCTGGATTGATGCAAAAACGTGTCTGTATTATGTGTAATAATAAGGTCGGGAATTAAATTGATTTGGAGCATTCAGAGGCTACATATTTTTGTAATCTATGTAAATGAAAGCGGTCAATGAAAAATAAAGTATTGTCAAATGATTATTCAAATGCGTTAAATGCATCCAACATGCAAATAAATGCATAGGTGTTCATTTACACTCATTTATCTGACGATTAACCTTCTACTCACGTGGCATCTAATTGAAATTTCTGAATAAAAAGTACCTTAAGACAATGCTATCAACCTTCAACATTTATAATATTATTGGCATAAGATAGACCAAGATTCCATTTGACAATTTCAGATGAAAAACGACAGCAAAATGCGATAGGTAAGGTCAAATTCCCACTAATATAATGTGGGGAATTTGAAGTGGCTCAGGGCAGACCAGTGGGTCATTTTAAAGTGAAGAGCATGTACCGACAAGTACAAGGTGGACGGATTGAGGTTAGCAGGACGTCGCTGAATGCAGGCCACTTCCAAACGAATCTATGCAGGGAGGCCTATTATCTGCAGGACGTCTTGTGGCTGATATGATGATGATTATAAATGAGGCAGTATGGATGTTATTTGCCCAATCCCGCTGTAAAGCCTGAACAGAATTAGATGAAATTTGATAGAGGTGGACCATGTCCTATATTTGTTAATCTAAAACTATTTATCCCGAAATTTCCAACGGGATGATAACTGATTCCTCGCGGGCGGAAGCCTATGCCAAAAGATGTAACCAAAGCGGTATAGTTTAAAATTAAAGAGAGCTTTACTGTGATTTATTTATGGCATATCCAGAACTCCAGAGCTATGTGAAGATGAATCTGTATCTTATGAAAGCATTCCATTAAAATTGAACGCGTAATTTTTCTAAATAAAATTACGTGAAAAATCGACTAATTAAAATATATCTTTTTTTATGAAAATCCTTTTTTTATATGGATTAAAATTACAGCCTGTATATGGTCCACTCCAGTTAGGCACGCTAAGTGGTATTGTTAGGTGGTCATTTAGGGCAATTACCAATTTAATCTCCTGGATCAAAATGCAAAAATCTATTGTCTCATAGGGTTTTTTTAGACAAAATTCACACTTATGTCCAATTTAATGGAACAGAAGTAATACTTCGCTAATACTGAAATAAAGGGAAAGTCCGGAAGTGACAGCGAAGATCTTTGCGAACAATTCACCCTTTATCGCCTGCTCTAGTGGCAATTAAAGATAACTTCGCCGCGCTCCGTTTGCTTGCGAATGTTCTTACCTTATGAATAAAGCAATTTTAATTAACAATAGACCATTAAGGAAAATACTGTCAAACATTACCTTAGATCTTATTACGTTCTAGTTATCTTGACTCTTACTTTCTCACTTTACTCCCACTGTTAGTTTCAAAATATAACTACAAAAATAATAAAAAAACGACTACCCAAGCACCAAGGTATCTTAACCGACAGTTTTTGAGATCAAAGTAGGATACTATCATGTTTCATTGTATTAAAATTAATTGTTTTATTCAAGTGTTGTGCTAAGTCTTAGAGATTCAACGCCTTCAGTACATAACCATGAGATCTGTGTAACTACTTGTGTGCCGTGGCGTGGTTCGCTTATGGAATCGTAAAGACTTATTACTATACTAAGATATTAATGACAAACCAATAGCTTATTACAACACTGGGCCCCAATTACGGATGTAAAGCGGTAAAATTATCCCGGTAAAAATCGGTATCTTACGTAAAATACGGTAATTTACGGTAAAATTACATAATTTTGCATCACTAATCCCAATCACACGGGGTTAGTTCACTAGCTTGACCGGACTGGAACGACAGTTAAAACCGTCTCGCTCGATATGTCGTCGACGTATTGACTGACTAGCTGCAAAAAAGAAGAGTTCACTCGCCAGCGAGTAAACGCGAGCGAAACGTGAATAGCTGTTATAGACCGGCAGACGATTACAAAATGCTCAATTTTACTATAGGGAATAATTTAAGTGAGGTTTGGTGGCTATATGCCGTACTATCAGATACTTTGGAGTAGCTCCCCCACATGACCACAAAAGCTTGCGTTTTCTTGGCCTAATCTCTTACTCATAAGTGCACAAAGTTAGCTCAAAGTTCAGTTACGATATAGTTGGTGGTAGCACATAATGAAGCAAGGCATGGACAGGTGAATTACAATATTGGAAATTGCTTATTAGATATCAGATTAGCTCTAAGATTTTATTCGATATAAATTTACATCAGTTCGTTGTAATCGCCTCCTGAACTACGTTCCTATTTAGCGAATGGTATATCTTGTCGACCAGTTAGCAAACTGTCTGTGAAAATGGGACGTGTTTAAGGTTTTTGCAAGGTTCCTCACAAATATGGCAATCCCAGTGTTGCAATAAGCGAACTAAGTTTAAACTAAACAGAACCTTAATATTTGCGACGTACAATCTACATTATTTATACATTGGCTTACAATTTACAGTTTCACCTTCTTACGCTTACGGAATGATATAACACTTACACAATGTAAGTATGTATAATGCCGACCGTTACAAAAATATCTCGATAACCCTGTCATCCTTCACAATTAGCAGCACCAATGAACACTTAGGGATTAAAAAATTTCGAAAACAATCTTAGTACGGGTAAAGATCAGTCGCCGACGAGCACGGAAGGTGCTCGGTACAAAATAGATTTTTTTTTCAGTAAAAGGGTAAAAGTGGTGCTTCGCTCTCAGTCTCTCGTTCGATTCTATCAAATCTCTCGTGCGTTCAATGTGTAAAAACTGTTTACTTAAGTACAGATTAAATTTACAATAGTTTGGTGATTCTACGTTACTCGACAACGGTTAAATCAAGCGATTCGTTCATGTTCAATAACGATCCCATTATCAACCCATATGCTGTGTGCAGGACTATTTTAATGGAAGAAAGTATAACTGACCTTTATTGTCATCTAGATTAAAATCACTTCGCAGCTCCCTTCCATTATTGCTCCAATAATTGACATTCATACCCTCCTTTGTCCATTATACTTACATTTATAATTTATATACAAAGCTATTTATTTTGTATCGTTAAGAAAATCTAAATGCGATAAACTAGTTTAAAAATTATCAATAATAACCCCCCTTGGCATTCACTACACACAGCATTCAACAAGATCACATGACGTATCCGAAATTTACTTGTTTAAGTGTGCAAATTTTTGTAGTTCTCAATTTTGAATGTCAATCTATATTTCGTATACAATTGCTTCGATGACAAAATGTCGTTGTTATCCTTCCAGCAAGAAGCTCACAGGACAGCAAAACGGTATAGTAACTTTCCCTGTGTGTAAAGTAGACTAGTATGGATACCGGACAGCTCAAGCCAAATTGCTATTTACATCATTTTCAAGAAAAAAGTAACTGTCCTATTTACTATCCCTTATTACTATCCTCGTGTAACTTCACCTTTACTTCGCAAACAGACAAACAACTTTCCTATTAAAAAAAAATGACAATTTCCTCTGAAAAACATCTTGTGCCTAGGAAGAAGTGTCACAATTATTAAACGACTATTGAATATTTAATACGGCAAAAGGCGAGGTGCCATAGGATAGAAAAAATTATGTATAAAGTTACCTGTGGTGACACTTACTTGATTGACGGATTGGCTTTTGGAGATTGTGTACATCCGTGCAAATTCCCTATCCATCTTCATTCAACAATCAACTTTACAACGTTCGAACATGAAAAATTTTAGTACCTTGCAAAGGTTAAGCTAAATCTCCGAATATTGATGTTAGCAATTCAGATTGATGATTTTTTTAATAATGTAGTGTCAACATTAGTAAGGGAAGTTCAAGAATATATGATACACTACTACTACTGAAGTATTAAAACTAATTTTGTAGACATATAATTTAAAGAATTGTAAGATATGTTGTCGCAAATTTTGAATAAACAATGTTTTGAAAACAAATGTTGACACTAACCCAATACCGCGTTGTTTGAACAATAAAACCTTTGAGATAGCGTCCGACTTGATATTTTACGATTCAAATTAAACATGGACCTTCACAATTCCGCTCGTAACAACGAAAGTGCTATCAATCCTACAGTAATAGTTAACTGCACGTCAAATTTTGAATCTATTTCAAATTATAAGGTCTTATATTGAGAAGTTGAATTTCAAATCAGAAAAACCGATACACTTTACAAGAATTAGCTGTTGCTGGGATTCTCCCACAGACCTTTATCAGACCCTAAGGGTGCAAAGCTGAAAATTCACAATTCGAGTTGGAAGAAAAGTTGAATGAAACTATACTGAAAATATTATATTAGTCCACATGAATGCAAAGAAATATAAATGAAGGTTTTCAAGACAATCTCAAAGGTTCCAAGTCTTTTCAGTTACCGTATTTGGAGCTCTATTCACAAGACAAGGAGCTAGCTCTACATAATGGTACCCCAAGTCTCTCTGCGATCACGTTTTTTGTCCTTGTCCTTGCTACGTTAAAAGGCTTGACATTATCGTCCTGTCTTCGGGATAGCGGAGAGAGCGAGTCGACTGAGAAGTTATAGTTGAGTCTATTATGTAGAAGCTAGCTTATATCTATGATTGTTGTGTAAGTTTTCGTCAGTGTATTGTGTCTGTGTGTGTGTGTTAAGACTTCTGCGCCTTTCGATCAAAGCGAATCAATTTGGTTGAAGCGTGTAATTATGGCCTTGATGTATGACCCAGTTACATTAATCGATATGTCGCAGCCACATGTGGGTCAAGAGTAGTGTGAAGAGCTTTTTCTATCAAACCAATGAAATCAGCTGTTCCATACATTTTGGCAGAATTAGGTAATTACTTTTGTATGGATTAGCACTTTCAGAATTGGTCCCATGTAAAAGCTGTTCATTATCATGAGTTCATTGACACGCGTCGTCGTCGGCTACGTCGTATAAGGCGTCGGTCATTCAACCTGTCAGCCTGTGAAACGCAATCGGTGTTTCACAAGCAGTAAGAAGAAATTTTTAAATTCTTACGTATCATGCATATATTAACGCTTTATATTATCACTTGTAGCTATGATGATGCCCCTATATCTCGCGTCCAATTGTAGGAAAACTGAGCTTAATTAGACTGCCTACACGGACGAGAACTGGTGCTTGTGCGGTGATACATAAACTATGGCGCATCTTCTATGCTGCCTTGCGTGTCCAGATATTTGTACTCCACAGGACCTCTACGATGCCACAGACAGTCATGCAAAGAAGATCGAAGATCGAATATCCGTTTAGAGCAAAGAACTCCATTGAAATCCGACCAGGGTGAAATCAGTGGGAGGGCGAATGACCATTCTGTACATTTATACCATGATGTACCAAATTACCCTGGGTGGGATGAGCAATGGAATTCTCTCGTCTAAACTAGACTTAAGGAAAAACTAAGTAACCAGCTTTAATACAGACTGTAATCGAACACATGTAAAAAGTAAGGTCAAGTTTGCGTGAATGTAGCAACGTTTTTTTTTTGATTTATTTATCCATAGAACATTATTTGAACAATCTTCACTATAAGACACCTACGAAAACCTGTAAAGGTTTGTGTGTAGTGCGAATGAGGTCACTGACCCGCCGCGTTATTAATTATTACAAAAGATAACTTAAATATCTACATACATACATAAGATACATAAGATGATATGCGAAAGCAAGTAGACGTGTCTCTTAGTCGAAATAAAATTTGTAGGAAAGGTATAATAGTTTTGACATTTTACCCACAAATAACTCACAAATTAAAACCTATTTCATGCACGCAAAGACCCTACCAATTTTAACTTTTCTTACTAAGACACCGAAAAAGTAGCATATTTTTTTACGAATGGTCTATTTACAGTTTGTATGAAAACTGATCACTATAATAGTAAACAATAATTGTTTAGCGTTCCCGCATTAATAGCATGACGGGCCATGGCTGGCATAATCAATAGCAACAAATTAAAATTAGTTTCTGTAATTGGAGTGTTTACATTGGTAGTATCAGGCTTTGTGTAAACGTTTCGATACTTTGTTTGAAAATTAGATCCACAAAGTTGGCATGGCAACCCTAACTGACACGTGCAAGTATAACGCGACCGTTTTGTATTGACTAATGTAAATGGGCCCCTAGACATTATGATTTGGCCGTCTGTTATTTTAATCGTGACCCGTTTACTACGTAAACCTATCGGACAATGATGATTCGGAAAAGCGATTGTAAATATGCCTTTTGTGTTCCTCTATCAACAAAGAGATCTCGGTTAAGATAACAGACAGCCAAATTATATTTCCTAGACTTATGTAAGTGTGTGTGTATCACAGTTTATGAAAACAAGGAAGACTTGTCAAGGGGCGTGCCTAGTGTCACTCTGATATGTTCACAATGTGCATAGACTGCTCACAAACGCGCTTCGTTTCCCCACACGCGATATCACTCTGTGAGTGATATTTTCACACTCAGAAAACTAGATTAAGGGCCGCATTAATAAATCGATCTCTTGAGATCGCGTCTCAGTCTCGGCACCATTTTTGGGTACCGTTTTAATATACAACAGATTCTCAAGCTTTGGTCATCTCAATTTGGAGAATGCTTTATTAATACGGGCCATATAGTACACAAAAGCGGCGACACTAGAACCCTTACTAATTCACAATAACAATATAAATCTCCCTCGTTTTTATAATCTGACGTGTGTATGCTTATGTGTATGTGTGTGGTGTGTGTGTGTTCACTTGTGCTCGGGGTGGTGCTGCGGCGGGTGGTGCGGGTGGTGCGGGTGGTGCGGGTGGTGCGGGTGGTGCGGCGGGGGCGGCGCGTAGTGCGGCGGCGGGTAGTAGGGCTGCAGCGGCGCGCCGTACTCCACCCCCTCCTCGTACCCCACGTACCCCATGCCTCCCATCATGCCCATCATGGCTGCAAACATATACAATCGGATATCATTAAAAAAAAAATTGCCACCATTATTAGTTAGTTCCACTTAGCAATTAGTACAATAGGAAGTGGTCGTGTGCAGTAACTATTTAAAAACCAAAAAACACGACATATTTTGTATTTTGCGGAGTCCAGGTATTAAGACGAATCTAACGACGCCATGCAGTTCGAAATCCGTCAAGCCCCTTAATCTACAGGATGCGCCCAAGGAACGGACATACATAAACTCAAACATAACCTGCCTTAAAAAAAAAATGATTATTGTTGTACTTCCATACTAAAGATGGTTTCAAAATGATTTACTTCGTATGGACAATCGAAATTTTTTTAATCGAAATCGACCATTGTTCCTCGGGGAAAATTGTTCGTAATCAAGAATGGTATCACCAGCTAATGAGAATTTAAATTCCCGATAGAAAAGTTAGTCCCGTCTTAATAAACCATTCTCAATACAAGTCTTGAGGCTGTATCACACGAGATGCGTCTTAAGTTTACGACGGAGCTTGAGATAGCGTTAACTGCTTAAGACGCATCTTCGTTTATACCAATCTTGACGTCTACGCAGCTGAGATCACTTTGCAAGTATTCGCCTCAGCGGCAAATGAATGATAGTCTTGAATTTCGTTTATTAATACGTGAAACTGGGCGCACCTCTCGAGTGAGTACAAGTAGGTCTCAAGTTAGGTTTATTAATCAACACGTTTACTTGAGACAGGTCACAAGACTGTCCTGATCTTGAGAATGGTTTATTAACACGGGCCTTAAGAGTTTTCATATAGCAGGGCTCGGGACTCACCTGGGTCGGACTCCACGGGGTAGTAGGAGATGGGGTAGAGCGGCGGCGGGTAGGGGATGTAGGGCAGCGTCAGCAGGGGCTGCTCCAGCACGCACTCGCCCTCGGGGCCGGCGCCGTAGCCCGCGTGGGGCGGCCCGCGCGGCTCGGGGTGGGAGTTGCGTCTGGGACAAACGGAAACACCTTATTATCGGGCTCACATATACGGCGGAGGGTAGGTAAGTGGTTGTATGGAATGGAGTGCAAAATGAAGCAAATTATATGTAAACAAGAAACAAAAATGATCCGAGAATTGAACCTTGAGGCACGCCCATACTGACTTTAGACCCAGAGGTCTTAGTACCAGCTGTACGCCCGCGGCTTCGCCTGCGTTAGAGTAAATTTATCGCGGATATTTTTAATTTGTTTATCCCGCGGGAATTACTCACTTTATCGGGATAAAAAATATCCTGTCTTAATCCAGGGTATATTCTACCTATATACCAAATTTCACCCAAATCCGTTCATCCGTTTCGCCGTGGTTGTGTAACAAACAAATAAACAAACATCCAAACTTTCGCATTTATAATATTCATAAATCATCTAATTTTGAAGGATTCAAAGCCTGATCTGGTATGACGTAGATGAGTATAATACTTGTGGAGACTGGTGCCTGAGATAGGCGTGAGCCTGTGTTTCAGGATAACCAGCGCCCCGGATGTCTACAAGGACAGATACATTCGCATTTGTTAGGTACACCCAGAGACAGGTAAGTAATACAGAGAAGCAATACATACAGCGATATAGTAAAAATAATAATAATCTGCAATTTATGAAGTACAAGTGCACTCACTATGTGTGTGTGTGTGTGTGTGTGTGTGTGTGTGTGTGTATGTGTGTGTATGTATGTGGGTGGGGGTGTGTGTGGATGTGTGGGGGGGGGGGGGGGGTATGTGTGGGGGGGGGGGGTATGTGTGGGGGGGTATGTGTGTGTGTGGGGGGGTATGTGTGTGTGTGTGTGTGTATGTGTGTGTGTGGGGGTATGTGTGTGTGGGTGTGTGTGTGTGTGTGGGTATGTGTGTGTGGGTGTGTGTGTGTGTGTGGGTATGTGTGTGTGTGTGTGTGTGTGTGTGTGTGTGTGTGTGAGTATGCGGGAGAGGATTGTGAAGGGCTTGTAAAGGTTTATCTGTATTAGACTGTACATAGATATTGCTGAGTTCATAGACTGCACCTCAGTAACTACGCGATGAAAGAGACACAAAATAACCTTGCCATATATAATACAGACATTTTTAAAATTAATATTTGAGCAGGCTAGATTCGGAATCCGCCAAACCCTTCTTTATAATCGGATAATTTAAAAATCCACACACTGAGCACAAAATTTTTACATCACAGCTTCAAAATATTTCAAACACATAATGGAAAACTTTTATCAATTTATTTTTATGGTGTATCACGGGTTACCTGTTGTTAGGCCCCTTATTGCCCATGTTGTTATTGTGGCCTTTATTCTGGTTGTGATTGGAGTTCTGGTTGCCATCTTGATTGTTACTGCGTTTGAATCTGGAGCAAGTTATAATTTAACAATTAGTACAAAATGTAATGTAGTAATGAGAGCGTCGCGTCGCTCGGTGGCTCAGCGGTTAAGACGCAGTCTCCCAATTTGGGAGGTCCGGGTGCGATTCCCAGGCAGTCCATGTATCAGTTAGTTGTTAAATTTAATTTAATTACTTATGCTTTTAAACGGTGAAGGAAATATCGTGAGAAAGCCTGTATCCCTGAGAAATAAACATTCCAAGGCATGTCAGAAGCCCCCAATCCACATTGGGCCGCCGTGGCGGGCTATGGCCCATGCTCCCTCATTATACGAGTGAAAGCCTATATCCCTGCAGTGGGATGTTTACGGGCTGATGATGAATTAGTAGAAATACCGACACAATAGTAATAAATAAATATCTTTGGACATACACACAGCGCCATCTAGTTCCACACTAAGCAACTAGGCATGTATTATGAAAGAAAGAAAGAAAGAAAATTATTTATTTGTTCGATTTTGGGGTATACAGATAAAGGTCTTATTTTGTAGATAGGTAAGTAGTCCAACAAAATCTGCCTGTTAGGGCGTACAAATATTTAAAATTTAAAAATGAATACCAGATGGTAGATATACTACATGAATATTTTTTCCTTTGTAAATAAATACATATATAAAAACATCCATAACTCGGGTACATGTCCGTATAACACAAACATATGCCCCTAGCGGGATTCGAAACCGCGACCTTTTGGTATAGCAGTCAGCGTTTCTAACCACTACACCAAAGAGGTCGTCGTATATTATTGTATAATAGTAGAGGCAGTGACAGAAAGAAAAGAGAAGCATATATTGCTACTCAATAACGAATTGTTGTTTCGTAACGTAGAATGATTGAATAAATTGTTTCGTGCAAATTGAAGACGGCAGTAATAGTTAAATAATTTATGAAAAAAGCAGGAAGAAGCAGGAGAGAAAAATGAGATGTTTTCTAGGAACAGAGTTTTAATCTAAGGCGATAACATTCCATAAGGGTTCCGTACCTGAAGGCCAAACGAAGCCCTTTTGCTGTCGCTCATGTGTCCATCTCTGTCACAAAGATTTAACAGCTTAAACGTTGAAGCTACGGTCTTTATACTTGCACCAAAGGTGTGTGTTACTGACACAAAACTAGGCAAAGATTAAATATTTTGCAAGTGAAAAATTTTTTTTTTACCGGACCAATTTGTTTTTATTTGAAAAATGGAATATATTTTTAAGGTTTCACATTAAATATATTTTTAATTTCTGGGCTAAATCACATAATAAAAAAACTCGAACACAGCTCTTTTCATGTGCTTCCCATACGATTTCTTAGATTTGCTGAAACTTTTATACATCGTGAGGAAACCTACATGCCGGAGAAATTAGAAAAAAAATCAAAGGCATGTGAAGTCCCTAACCCGCAATGGGCCAACGTGGCGGACTATGGCCCATACTCCCTCAATACGAGGGAAGGACTGTATCCCTGTAGTGGGATGTTTACGGTCAGACAATTGTTAGATGTGGGAAATGCTCTCACCTTGGCCCCAGCAGTGGGCGCTGACCGTTGCCCTTATTCTGGTTGTTCACTGGCGGCTTGTCGCCGGCTGGCGGCGCCTTGTGCTTGTGGTTCTCATTGTGGTTCATGCCAGGCCGGTCATGCAGGGAGATCTGCTGCATGTCCTGTGGGAAATCCGAGTCTATTTATCTGAACACAGCAAAAGGTTATGTATATGATATTATTTTTCAACCATCAGGTATCCCTAATACAAGAATAGTTGCTTAGTGTGGAACTAGATGGCGGTGTGTGTATGTTAACGGATATTTATTTTAATCGTCTTAATCATGTAGTTGATTTATATATTTTCTTTTATGTAGTTTATTGTGAAATAAGGAGCAAGCGATTGTTTGATTAATTAGTTGTCTACTTGTGTTCCATATTGAAGTTATTTCTATCGAAAATGATATCATCCAAATACACCAAACAATTGGGTTAAAACTTAAATATCTCCGAAACGGCTGTACCGATTTTCATCGAACTTATTAATAAAATGTGAGTTACCTGCGCTAGGTCACGTGAGTAGTGTCGCGGCGGTGGGTGGGGCGGCGGGGGCCCGTAGGCGGCCCACATGCACTCCACGCCTAGGTTGAAGTAGTACCGCAGGGTGGGGATATCTGTCAGGCAGAGTACCTTATGTTCAACCCTCACATCGCAAAAACAAGGGAGAGATCTCAATCACCCCTGATGTTAAGCGAAGATTAGGCCGAAGTTGGAAGCGTACTGGCAGGGAAAGCCCATCATAATTGGGAACTGCCTAGAAGACTAAAAACTGCTCCTAATCTAGTAAGGATATACTTTTAATTTTCTATAATCTTAAAGGTCGTGATTTTTTGCACATGGATAGTGCAGTGCACCTGCCAGTGACAGAATAAAAATGAATTCACGAAAAAAAAAATCTATGGTATCTATCAATAGTAAATAAATAAATAAAAATAAATAAAATAAATAAAAATTGTTTATTTTCTCACCACAAATGACGCTTTACAAAGTGCTTTTAGGACTAGGTAATACATAAAACTCATTTGTGGGAAGACTGGTGCCTGAAAAGGAAGAACCAGAATTACAGGTCACCAGGCCCCCCAGCTATGGACATAGTGTATTTATTAGAGCAGAGATATGTAGTGAGTAGGAGGCGCACTGTATGTGTATGTATGTTTTTGTATGTGTCTCGACTGTGCAATACTTGTACCTGACTGTTTGTGTGTTGAGATGTTTAAATAAATTATTCTTTCTTTGTTTGTGTGTAATACTTGTACATCTTTGTTTTTGTCATGGGATGGGTTTAAATGAATTTCTCTTTGACTGACCGTTCATGGGCAGGTCGGCGCCGTTGGCCTGCATGCTCTTGTAGACGTGCGGGTTGACGGGCGGCGGGGGCGGCGGCGGCGGCAGGTGCGGCGCGTGCGCGGGCGGCGAGTGCGGCGCGCACCACACCACGGACTTCACGCCGCACATGTACGGCGCGCCCCCCACCCCCACGCCCCCCACGCCCCCCACGCCCCCCACGCCCCCCACGCCGCCGTACGCCGGGGGCACGGGGTTCATGCCGCCTGCGGTGGACAAAACGCAATGTACAAACCAATCATCCCAAAAGTATCACATGGGCTAAAGTGTTACCTCCAAAAATTTTTACTTTTCTCATTTTCCTTACCTTTTTATTATTTTAATGAAGTGTTTACGTTTTATTTTCCTAAAAAAGAAAAAAAAAATCCAAATAGAAAAAAAAATCGAATAAAAATTGTCTTAGCCGGATTCGAAAACCGTGTCTTTTCGAAAGACGTTACCTAAGCACTCGTGTCGCTTGCCACTAGACCACGATATCAATTAGCAGAGCTGACGAAATTTTCTTACTTTACATTACATTATATGTGACATATTATTATGGATTTGGTTTGAGTGTTGATATTGCGGTGGTGGCACAGACCACATACTTGCACTGGCTACGATCCTGACGTACCTAGTCCTGACATAGTATCCGACAACATAACCTCTGACATTATCAATTTTAACTAATCTTTGACATTGTATACCTATGTATGACGACATGTATTTATTTACAAAAAAAAAAATGTATTTGTGTAGTATATCAACCATCTGGTTACCACAACACAAGCCTAAAGTTGCTTAATGTGGAACTAGATGGCGTTGTGTGTATGTCCAAGGATATTCATTTATTTATTATTTATGTATTTAATAGAACTATTTGTAAATTAATTAATTATAACATTATTTAGAGCAATTAACTCTAGACAATATTTGCACACCACACAGTGGTAGAATTTGCGGAGACAATTATCGGCTTTAAGAACTTCATGTACCAAATTCCGTAGCAAATAAACATTTCATTTCCTCTTTTGCTTCATTCACACTCATTAGGTTGTTCATAGTTGCTCGTCGGTTTAAAGTACTCTTGACTAGACGTTTCTTTAAGACGTCCCCGATTTGATCATGATACGTTCGCCGTGGTCCTTCCCCTACCATCACTACCATCCACATTCGCTTCATATATCTTTCGTTAGTCTGCTTTCATTCAAACAACAAACAAAAATAAAATTGAAATTCCACAATTTAGACTTAGCAAGGTTAGCACATCCTTTGTGGGACACAGCATACGCTTTTACAATAAAATACCAGAACATGTAGTGCGTTTAACAGAGCAGAAATTTAAACGCCACATTAAAGAAATTCTGTGTAAGAAGGGTTATTACAGGATAGATGATAATTTAGGCGATAAGAAGGTCTGATGTTAGCTGGTCGTTATGTTAATTGCTTTTGTTTTGTAATATGTAATAGAAAATGTAATATTATTCTAAAGATGGAAACCAATGGAAAAGGAAAAATTCTGATGTGTTGTTGCGGAGTTTTTTGCCGCTTCTTCCCCCAAACAATAACAGCTTGTGAAGCGATGTAGTTTAAAAAGAAAATAACATGTTGACTTTCCATAAGTGATATTTTTGTATCCTACGTTGAATAAAATATTTTTGATTTGATTCATTCACTCCATCCATTTGGACATGTGGAAAACATGTCCAAACCAACTCAGCATACCCTTTTTTAATCTTTGTCATTACGTATTCTTTCACACTGATCGATGGAATACATACAAGCCAGCCCTAAGTAGTGGAATACACACAACAGTTGTCAGGCCGTGAAATATTGATAACCATGCCTTGTTTTACCTTGCACGATATAATTAATGGAAAGGACCTAGCATGTCATACAACACTTTTAGCTGCAGGCTTTTAGAACAGCGGGTGCAGACGAGATAAATCTTGACCCTCGAGGCCTAAAAACGTGTTTCTGTTTTTCTGTGAGTTCGAGTGACCTGCCCCCTTATTGTCAATTTCAAGAGGAAGTGGACTCCAATGCCAACTGTCAATTTTGACCAATACGAATGAGAAATATAAAAACGGATATCAAATTCGACGAATGACATTGGATTCATTGGCCATTGTTAGACAAGGAGTGACCTTCGATCGTTCGGAAAGTTACTAATTTGAATTGCGTATTTGGTCACAAATACGCTTAATTTGTGACCAGAAGCTTGTCGCAAAGATGATACTCGGCCGAGCCGTGTTTTTTGAGAGCACAAACCAGAGGAAGGTATAAACGGCAACGCCCTCCTGCCATGTTATACCCAATAAAATAAGGAACTTTTTCATTTACAAGTTGAATATTGTCATATTGCATGAGAGAGAACCATCAGACCGTCAAGCCCAAAAAGCGTGTTCCTCCTTTTTCCGTGAGTTCGGATGGTGCTGGGACACCTTGTAACCTGTCATACAGGTTTTACCGAAAAGTGAAGTCGATCGGATCGAAGCAAATATTAGGATCTTACCTATGAAATTGGCGTTTTGTATGAAGAATTTCATTAAGACTGTTTTCTCCATACAAACATGCACATGAAAAGAGCTCTGTTCAAATTTTTTTTATTATGTGATTTAGCCCAGAAATTAAAAAATATTTCATGTGAAACCTTGAAATAATATTCCATTTTCCAAATAAAAAAACAAATTTGGATATAGCCTTGAAAATCGCAGGAATTGGTACATAATTATGATTAACGAAGAAAAAAAACTCCAATTTCATAGGTAAAATACAGAATTTCAATAAAAATACAGACATTTACTTTATGTTACTGTCAGTAATTTTGAGTAAATCCTACTCGTAATTAAAGGGTAATGATATAACCCTAGAGGATTGAAGTTTTTATAGCAAGAAAATAAGTACATAAATATTAAAACTACTTCCATTTACAAGACTAACACCCCAGAGAAGAATGAGCAAGAAACTCAAAGGTTGCTCTTCATAACTAGGTATTCAATGAATGGATTAATGTTACAATTTGTAGTCCGACAAAACAAAGAAAATAAATAGAATCAGACTGAATACCGCTGAGCAGTTAATTGTCATTTCTTACATATCACATAACAGACCGAAATTAAAGCTGCTATATCTATTTGCTTATAATATTATTATCTGCTATATGATAGATTAAGACACCCTCATTATTTGATAGTCATTTATCGTACTGTAGTTTCCGGCAGGTAAAAGAATTGAAATAACCAATCTATTCCCATTGCTTGGTGTCATAAAATGCGACTAACGGATTTTCCAACAATAAAAAAGACATCGTATAGACACAGAATTAATATAGTACTAAGTATAGACTACATTTCAACTGCCATGGGCTCACATGTCATGGGTTTGCTTTTCTGTATATTTCAAAAGCTGAACCGCGGATTTTGTTTCAATCACTCCTCTTAATGTTTGGAACACTCAAACGTTATGTTTTTGGTATATATTTCTTACCACATCTTTTGGGATAACTGTCATGATGTTAAACTGACTCACCAGGGGTCATCGAAATAACTTCTACACCTTCCGTCATTTAAAAATCCTCACAAAACACAAGAGAAAGGTATTGTCACAAATGCACATTACGTCCAAATGATTGCTTTATCATTAGGTGCTCACTATTGTTGTTGCAGATTACAATCACTTTTTACTTTAATGGTATGATATATACAGGGCGTCCCAAAGTTATGGGACATGAAGGGGAAGTACCTTAAATATCGTAGATAGTGAATTTTGCTCAAAGAAGACTTTATGTTATTTTTAAAAGTTAGTAATTCTGCATTCATAGATTTTCTAAAAATTATTTGCTTCGGCTGGGAATCGAACCGACTCAAATGTGAAAAAAAAAACACCCTACTTTTATGATGCCAATCGAAAGAATAGCTAAAAAATAATAACTCTGCCTAAGTAACATAGTATTTTAAAAGAAAGGAACAACGTGAAATTAATCATTTTAATCAAATAAAAAACATACATGAAACTGCCGTAGTCAATTAAGTAGGTATTTTTTTGTAAATTAATTAATTAAATGCTCAAAATGTGATCCCTCTTGTCTTACGCAAATCGCCAATCTTTTAATGAGCCCGCTGCCTGTTGATTTTCTAATCATTTTATGGTGAACACTCGATGTGATATGGCACAATTCTGTTTGCAACTCGCCTACGTTCTCGTATCGCTTTTTGTATAGCATATCTTTCACGTATCCCCAAAAGAAGAAATCTAATGGTGTGAGGTCCGGGGATCTGGCCGGCCATCTAATCGGTCCATTTGTACCAATCCATGTAGGAAAACATTCATTTAGAAAATCTGCTGCTCTCCGACTATAGTGGGTACTTATTTACGAATAATCAATGCTATCTTTGGAATGATAATATCGCTACTTTTCGAACGTCGTCGGCAATAAATAACTTTCTTGAAATTTGACTCAATCATTTTATGTTGTTCCTTTCTTTTAAAATACTATGTTACTTAGGCAGAGTTATTATTTTTTAGCTATTCTTTCGATTGGCATCATAAAAGTAGGGTGTTTTTTTTTTCACATTTAAGTCGGTTCGATTCCCAGCCGAAGCAAGTAATTTTTAGAAAATCTATGAATGCAGAATTACTAACTTTTAAAAATAACATAAAGTCTTCTTTGAGCAAAATTCACTATCTACAATATTTAAGGTACTTCCCCTTCATGTCCCATAACTTTGGGACGCCCTGTATAGTTATTAACTAATTAATAGCCTACGATTAGTAAATTAGAGATTCTCAGAAAGACTTTACTTAAAAAGGATTATCGTATTATCATAGAAATAGTTCGACGACCGATTGGTGTAGTGGATAGTGACCCTGTCAGCGAAACCAACGGTTGCAGGTTCGAATCCCGCGAGGCGTAAATGTTTGTGTGATGAATACGAACATTTATTCCCGAGTCATGGATGTTTATATAAATATTGATGTAGGTTTATCCGTGATCTAGTATCCATAGCACAAGCTTTGCTTAGTTTGGGACTAGATGATTGGTGTAAGTGTCCGAAATATTTATTTAATTATTAATTGAAGCAATCGAATCCAGTAAAAGTCATCATCTTTATTTATTTATTTTTTTAAATTATTCTATATCTTCGTGCCCTAGTCTCAATTTATTTGGGGTCGGCGCAGTACGACTTTTTCTTCCAATCTCCTCCATCAGCCGTTACCTCATTTTCACGTCCTGTTCGTTCATATCACCCTTCACACAATCCATCCACCTTTTCCGTGGTCTTCCTCATCCTTTCCAACCATCGACATCCATATCTCTCTTAGGCCCGTATTAATAAATCGTTCTTCAGATTGAGATCGCGTCGCAATCTCAAGACCATTTTTTCTGATGCTGTTTTAATATGCAACAGATTCTCAAGCGTCAACTTGAGGCCATGTCAATCTTGAGAACGGTTTATTAATACGGGACTTAGTGACATGCGTTGCATCCCTCCGCATAACATGTCCATACCAAGCCAAACCATTTCCTTTTTTTTTTATATTATTTTTTTATAACAAACATTCCTATCAACTTTTCTGTCACGGGTGCCACTTTTAAACTACCTTTCCTTATTTTATCCATCCTCGTCACTCCACTCATCCATCTCAACATTCACAACTCCGCTGCATGCAATTTTCTTTCAACAATCCGATCCATACATTAATACAGATCTTATTATGGATTTATCTGGTAAAAGTGGAAGATATTTATGACGACCTGTTTGGTGTAACGGTTAGCAACTCTGATCACTATACCAAAAGGTTGCGGGTTCGAATCCCGCTAGGGGCATATGTTTGTGTGATGAATACGGACATCTGTACCCGAGTTATGGATGTTTTCATTTATAAAAAGTTTTTATTTACAAAAAAAAAAAACAAATATATATATGTAGTATATCAACCATCTGGTATCCACAACACAAGCGTATAGTTGCTTACTGTGGAACTAGATGGCGCTGTGTATATGTCTAAGGATATTTATTATTATTATTATTTATTATTCAAACACATATCGACAGCCTTATGGCCCCACATTTAAAGCACAGCCTCCTCTTACTATAAGAATAAGAAAACTTTATTTGATCCATTTAGCGACACTTATACAATACATTTAGTTGTTACCTATGTCCTATATAACATAGAAATGTGGAACTTAATATAAGTAGGTATGCATTGGCTAGTTTTCGATGTCGCAAAGTGGCATCAAATCAGGTCCCCATCTCAGCATTTGTTGTAGTCGAGAGAAGAAGAACGACTACATCGCTGGTTTTCAGTGGAGTCTACGGTGAGATCACGGCGCTCATGGGACACACAAATAATGAGTACCTAAGTACCCTGTATATTTCATACACATAATATTATATATATACCATATATACGAATGATAGGTGTACTTTACATCTGTACACGTGGCACAATTGCACACAACAGATCTAACTCGTGACGTGATCGGCGGAACGTGAACCGGACTACTGTATGGGCCATATAATCCACCATACAGGCCCAGTGCAGATTGATGGATTTCTGTTAGATGTTAGGCTAGAAGTTTTTAGAAGCGGCGGCTGTAGGCCACTGACTGTCTTTAATTGAAAACAGTCGGATGCAACCATTAACATGCCTTTAACAGAACGAAAACTCTTAAGAAATTGCTAGTTACCCATTCAAATACAAAAAAGTTTATTTCGTAACTTATAAGATTTGAGATCGTATTATGGCTCATTGACAAGACATACTCCCCAGAGAACAACAATCAAAATATGCTTTATTTTGTAGGTACACATGGTACACTTAAAATAGTCAGATTTTACATTTTTTAAGCTACTGCTTGTTTAAAAGCCAATTTTCCCCTGAGAAGAACAAGCAAGAAACTCGAGAGGTTGCTCTTTTAAAAAAAAAGTTATTATGTTACAAAATTATTAATTATTATTTTATATTATAATATGTCATTATTTAATTGTGAAATAGCCTGGTTATGCGAACGGGCTGTTCATGTCCATGAATGTTTATCATCTAAATAATCTGATATTTTATAATAGGCTTTCTTAATAAGTTTCTGTTTTATAGCATCTTTAAACTTATTGAAAGGAAAATTTTGTATATCAACAGGAAAAGGCGTATACATAACCCTTTGAATGAATTACTGACTTTGCGGAGGCGACTTATGTGACCTGCAAGTGTATCTTTATTTCTTGTATTGACATCATGTTTATCACTTTTTTTCCTAAATGATGCTATATATTTTTTTAGATTTTCAAAAATGTACTGTGACGAAAAGGTTAGAATATTATACTCTTTAAATCTATCTCTAAGTGTCACTGCAGGTCTCAATTGATAAATTGCGCGAACGGCTCGTTTTTGTAAAACAAAGATTGTATTTTACAACAAGCAAGAAACTCGGGGGTTGCTACTTTTAAATAAGTATTTTTATAATTTATTATTCAAGGACTGGGCGCCCTAGACGCTCACCAAAATCGTGCTCTTGCGTTCGTTTCCGAGTTTCATCATCATCCAGTGCAGGGTGTTGACTATAAATAACTTGGTATTCAATCTGCATGCATGCAAGCATATATTAACAAGTAGTGAATCATTTCGCCACATCAGATTTAACAGCTACAATATCATCAACATTGTCAGACCGCATGCTGAGCACAGGCCACTACTCTATTACGCTTATACTCGATTTGATGTTCTGTCATTATACCAATGGGCCCCGGGTTTACCCATTGGCTTTTTCGCTCCTCTTGGCCACAATTCTGGACCTTCATGGTTCATCGACCGTCATTCTGTCTTGCAAAGTGTCTTGTAACATCGCATTTCCAATTTCTTGCTCATTCTCCTCTACAGAGCATCAATTGTTAATGAAGTATTTGAGTGTGACTTTCACTGACCTGAGTAGGTGTTGAGCGTACCGGCGGCAGGCGTGGAGGCGCGCGCGGCCGGCGGTGACGTCATACCGTGAGAGCCCATGTCGCCACTCGCGGCCGTCTAGATACCAAAAAACGCAACTTAATCTCTGTAGAAGCATAACCAGGGTCTCCCCACATTTTTGCTGAACCATCATGTTGCAACAACTTTCGAGAATTTAAGAACAATCTAAATAAATATCCTTGGAAATACCGCGCCATCTAGTTCCACGCTAAGCAACTAGGCTTGTATTATGGATTCCAGATAGTTGTAAATATATACTTACAAACGTAAACATCCCTAATGGACTTACAATTGTAACATTCAAAGTAGGGGTCGCTTGGCACCCATTGTACACAGATTACAATAAATAACACCTTCGACTTCATCTTCACTTAACATCAGGTGTGATTGAGGTCAAGTACGAACCCGCCGTGCATAAAAAAAAAATGACTACAAGGATGGCCAACCCTGACAATTTAATAATGTATGATTTGTGTAGTTTATCAACGATCTGGTACTCTTAATACAAGCTTAGTAGCTTAGTGTAGAACTAGATGGCGCTGTGTACGTCCAAGGACGCTGGTGACATACAAGTCGCGCAACCTGGTTATGGTGGTTCTCCTGTGACACGCCGCCGTTGGGCGCCGCGTGGGTCAACTCGTGGGGCGGAGCACCCGGGCCCCCCGCCGCCGGCCGACAGTCCACCATCAGGGGCAGTGCTTGAACTTCAACCTGAAACACGTCACACCATCTTCTTGAATATGTACCTTCAACAGCTTTAACACGGGACGCTTCCTGCTGCGGCGGTAGAATATTCCAGTTAGGCCTCCTGTATGATCCCACACTCCCTGTTCCACTTTAGACCCCAAAACTAAATACTGGTGTCGATTCGGATGTACACCAACTAAACTAAAACCAGTTTTGGAGTGGTGCCGTCGCATCGTACTGTTCCAGGGAGAAAGAGACAATACTACTTTAAAACTGGTTTTAGTTGGTGTACATCCGAATCGATACCATTGTCGCTATGAAAGTACAGCCACAGATTCACAATTTAAATACCACTGACATTTGATACAATATAAATCTGAAATCCTTTTACAACTATACATAACAGGATATTGGAAATCTTATATTAGAAATAGACAGGCTGTAAGCAAATAAACTTAAATATTCAACAGGATGAATTTAAAATGAAACGAGTATTAAGAATAAAGGACAAGTGAATTCCTATATGAGGCAAAAGAACCACAACAGAGATAAATATCACAACTGAGGTTGTTATAGGCCTTCGGTACAGAGAATAATTGTTTATTGCGCATAGACCGAGTTGGTATTTTAGATAATTGCTCAAGCAACTGTTCGCACACTACAAAACTGACCATTCGGCAAACCAAGGTGGTTTACCGAATGGTCAGTTTTGTAGTGTGGAAGTCTTAACAATTTTCGATTGAATTCGTCTATGGTTCCTAGTGGAAAGTTGTTCGCAACCAGGAGTGGAGTTAACAGGAATTATACGAATTAATATTCACCCTGTAAATCGCCAGTTTACAAGGATCACACACGCGATGGCAACATTTTTAATTTTTGTAGGTTTCTTTTTTTGTTCCAGATCTCCCTTAACCTATCCATGGGACCCCTACACACTCGGGTTAGGAGACAGAGAGTATTTTGGGATCCCTAGAGTTCCAGGCAAGGGGTGTTAATTAAATTTTGCATCCATTGAACTTGCTCTGCAATGTTGCGGTTCATTCCGCTGTGACCATGAAGCAATGGAGTCTAAAACGCCAGATACCGCCGCGGCAGGAACCGCCACAAGAATCTAACTAATGCCGCTAAGTACTATTTACCGCCAACTTTAATAAATTACTGACAGGATTTACATATACTACCAGTATATCTAAGGCCCTAATATAACCGTCTCCGTGGCTCAATGTAAACAACATTGGGTTTACGATTCGGAGATCGCGGGTTCAATCTCCAGCGGAGTACATATTTAGTACTCGGTATGGTTGGTGGTAGGGCATCTTATGTCCGCCTGTCTAGCTACCACCATCTTATCTAAATCTGCCGCCCAACAGCAAAGATGGGGTTTCCGGGTCAGTTCGCTACCACCTTCGGCCTCATCTTCACTTAACATCAGGTGTGATTGAGGTCAAGTGCTAACCCGTTGTACATAAAAAAGAAAAAAAATCTATCCACCTACAAAATAAATCATTTTTGACTTTGACTCTACCAATCAACTTGCATTCAAATCCGTCCCGTCCCGGCGCCGCCGCCGTTTGGGAGTGAAGTGGTAACAAACATACACACGCAAAATTTCGCATTTAAGTGTTCCTTAAATGCGAGACTACCCTAATTCTAGACATTTAGTGATACATCAAGGTCTAAACATGCCTAATACTTTTGTATGGAAACAGGTTAGGCTGTTATAATCTGTTATCTGTGACTGTCACTTATTTTACGTTCAGTATGTTACTACATAAATGTCTGTGATTGGATGTGAACTAACGATGGGCATTGATTTCATGCCAGTGCATTTGTGGCTTTGCCACTGTACAGCATACTTCATATTAATTTTTTTCTTGGTCTAAGTCCAGTATTAATAAACCAATCTCAATACAAGTCTTGAGGCTGTATCAACCGAGATGCGTCTTAAGCAGTTGACGCTATCTCAAGCTCCGTGCTAATTTATAAACCAATCTTGAGGTCTACTCAGCTGAGATCACTTCTCAAGTATTCGGCTCAGCGGCCAATGAATGATAATCTTGAGTTTCGTTTATTAATACGCGCACCTCTCAAGTGAGTACTGCTTGAGTATGCACGTGCGTTTCAGGTCTCAAGTTAGGTTTATTAATCAACATGTTTACTTGAGACCAGTCACAAGACTGTTCTCAATCTTGAGAATGGTTTATTAATATGGGCCTAAGACAGGATCAGATCAAACACTTTCATTCCTGGAATTAATTCAGTCATATCAGGGTATATTAAAGACTCATAAAGCAGCGGCACCTGCTATTGAATGTCGTATCTGTAGTCATAACCTATGTTAGTTAAGACTGGCGCGCGAGAGTAAATTGTACGCGAAGTGACGCTGTTTGAACCTCAGGCAACATTGCCAAGTACTCGCTTCAACCTTGTGTAATGCCTGCTTTAAAAAGTTAAGCAAGGAAAAACCACTATTCCAGCATCCACGGAGCTAATTTAGAAAATATGGCAATTTTAGTTGTATGTCAATAATTCAAAGCTGAATTTTAATTATCATCAATAAGATCACTTCACCGCCAATCTTAACAGTTTTATGCTGTACGGGTCCAGGGCTCTCGCTTGTCACCCCATCTTACTTCGTGTATCTGGGAAAGAACTCTACAGTTTACAAATATCCATTTGTAAGATTCCTGTCAGTAATATTATTATGCATTATAATCTACTGCCGTAAAACTACAATAAGGTTAAAATATTACATGAATCTTGAATTATCTAATCCTCTTATTCATAAAAATTTACAAACGCTTTATAAGCCTGTAGTGGTTAAAGTATGTTTTGTCACTATCTTTCATTACAACATTTCCTTATGAACGACAAAGACAAAACACACTTTAAGTAAAACAGGCTTATAATGAGTTTGTAAATTTTTATGAATAAAACGGTTTGAGTGTAACCTTATCAACCACTTACTAAATATATTATTAGATCTATACAAAATAATTAAACTACAAAAACAAACCAACGATGACTAGGATTAGAATAGCTACGATATGGCAAAGTTAAATTTCATTATAAGCACCTCACAGGGCATGCCTTGGCATAAAACGAAGGATCAAAAAGCATCCTTTCATAATGTGATATATTAAAAAAATAAATGGTTCTGTTACATGATAGCTCACCTACCTAATGCAAACAATCCTCAGGAAGACGCTGAATAAGTTGTTTACAAAATAAATCTTAAACACACAGTCAAACAAAGAAACTTGCAGGGGAATTCCCATTATAGTTAATATGCTGTAAGTTACATGGTAACAATGAATGTAGAAAGGACGTTGTTTGTATTAGTAAAAAAATTTTAATAACTCCCAATTGTTTAATGACCAAGTGAAATGCTTATAAATGAAATTCTACAGATACAACTATTAATAATATAAAACTAACAGGCATTGGTTCAAAGTTAAGGAAGTCCAAATGTTGGTATGCTTTGAAATTGACATTGCTTTCATTCACATATTGGGATATCTCAAAAGTTTCAGTTTCGTTTTCCTCTTTCCATGACAACTTAGATTTCTGGGTCTTTTCAGGACTCTTTGGGTCTTCGTTCGATTTGGCCTTATTCCGTGCCTTGTTCAAACCTTGCTTTCGCGTGATGCTGCCTGTGACGTGAAATGACAAGTGAAAATGGTGTCTAGATTCGCTAAGCGGCTATCACTGACCTTGAGGTGTCAAAGATTCTTGAAAAGTATAGGTGTATGGGAAAATTTCAGATACAACCTGAAGAACAGTGGAAACTAATTTACAAAGCTAGTGCAGGAGTTAGGAGCATGATGTGATTTTCCGTTGTTAATTTTCCTTTGTGAAATGGACATAAATAAAAAAACTTTAATATTATATACACTGAAGACTGTTTTGTCCGATGAAACCAGAAATTGCGCCGAACTCGTGCACTGAAAAAAAAATGTGCAGACAAACCTATTTGTTGCAACATTTGGCTTAAGGTCAGAAACTGGGAATTGGTACGGGAGTATCTGTACGGGGGTGCCCATGGGCGGATCTCCTCCAAAGGCAGTGGTTCCAACTGGTCATAATTCACCACCCGCTTCTCCCCCAACTCCTCAATAAAGACCAGACACGGCCCGCCGTCCGGTCGCATCTCCTGGATGTGGCAATGGTATGCCACCGTCTGATCTGACTGCAGTTTGCATAAACATTTGACCCCTACTTGTAATGTCGTCCCGTCAGAGTACCTAGCGCCATAACGCAACTCTGTAAAACCAGACATTACTGTTACAATCACCAAAAGCTTTGGATAAAACAAGAAACAGAATTTGGTGTACCTCGGCGCAGTTCACTCCAAACGTCAAATTCTATATTGCGATAGATATCAGGGTCCAAAGCCTTCGCAACTTTGTACGGGAACGGAGTGATGCCATTGTCAAGCAAGCCTTTGGCGCTATTTACGTTCAGGCAGTTCATGCAGATATTCTCGAGTTGTATAAGACTGCGATTGAACACGAAAATGCTGAGGGACTCTTTCAGGAGACTAGCATGTTCCAAATCTTGTGTGTGGTGCTTGCATTTCAAAGCAACGGCATTATTATTCCTATCCTTATCGTCCTTGTTAGTAGCTTCAATAAATATCTTGGCTCTTTCTTTCTGTTTCTTACGACGCTCAACATTCTCAGACATAAAGTACTCGATGTGGTTGGTAGGTACTTTGTCATGAAGCATTTTGTCAACGGCATAAGACAGATCTTTGAGCTGATACACCCCATCATATAGTATTTCATAGACCAGTGCTACAATACAGTTTTTTGTTTAAATAAAAATATAAGAGTCCCAGATTTAGGCCACAACAATGAATTTGTCGTAAAATTAAGAAACAAAGAAACTCAGTAAGGTAACACAAATGGGCATAACATAACATTCGCAAATATTTTAAACAGTACTTAGCATAAATTAAGGGCAATTAATTGATTGTGATAAAGATATGAGCCAATGAATATCATCAACTAATGAGATCTTAATAGCTCCAAGAAGTCCATTGTTGTGGAACTAATTTGTTGGTAATATTGATTATTTAAAGTATTGACACTTACATTGGCAAAATGAAGATGAGTTAATGAATTCTTTGGTGTACACAACATCAAAGTGCTTTGTCTCAGGTGAGTAAAATAGGAATATTGTGTCTCCATATCCATTGCATATTTTTGTTTGAGGACCTTTGTTTGCCTCAAAAATGACAAAGTCACGTCTGTAATGTTTATTTAATAGTGATCAGTTGAGTCTTAAAGATTGAATACAAAACAATTTCATACTAAATTGCACAAAAGGGAAAATTTTACTAAAACATTTGAATAATAAAAAAATTGTTACTTCAAAATAATAATTTTTTTATGGAGAAATTGTGCATGGTCTTTTTATTGCCAACATCTGAGCTACAACACTCATTTGACACCAATTTCATAAAATTTTAAACATTCTTACCTATACAAGTGGCTCATAGCAGATATTTCAATAAGCCCACCCCACTCGGAGGGATTCGACATATCTTTGAGATAATTTTCGAATGGGCATGTCAATGACTACAACATAAACACCCAAAATTAATTAAGATTTGATCAGAATTTAGAAAATACATAATCATTTAGTTATTTGCAGTACCCCTTCGAAGAGATGACGCTTTGAAGCCATGAACTGGACGCAATCCAGGCGGACCCTATGGAAGTATCTCTGGGTATTGTAGATGTTCTCAGACACGGCTCTGAAAAGGCAGCTGGAGTCCCTAGCGGTGTGCTTTCGGAAAAAACCCATTTCGTCCAGCCACCTATCAGGCTCTGATGAGCGTTTATGGATTTTCCAGGGCCCGCGACAGCGGATCGGAGAAGGCGACATTGTTTGATAGGCTATCAATCTGCGGGTAAACAAAAACAAATGACGCTACTCCACAATCCACATAGGGTTTTATCGACCACGGGAGTAATCCACAGTAATTTATGAGTAATAACACATTATCCACGACACCATATCGTAGCTATATCCTGGCGAATGCAAATGGTTGTTTTGCTGTCTACGGTACCAAATCAACACGTGCAAATGTTTTAAACGATCATACGACGCTAAAATAATATCGAAACACTTACCGAAATGGTATTTCCCAACCGTCAGCATCAGTGTTGAACTGTTCTTAGTAATACGTAGTTATATTTCAATAAAACTGAATAAAATTGCACGTGCCAAAAGCAAACCGTCAGTCCGTCAGTAGCCGGCGGGAAGGAAAATCAAAATAGCATTTTTGCAATAGTGTTACCAGGACGATACAATAAAAGACCACCGTTATTGTTGTCTATGGTCGACATCGATTGATCAGTGTAGCGAAGATGGCGAACTGCCGCGGGACACCTCCGAGTCTGCAATTCATCTGTAAATCTATCTCTTTCATGGGACCACAACTGCTTCCTGCTATATGAACAATTTGTTGATGAATTTACTGTGATACACGAATGCGAGGTCATTCAATTATTAGTAGGTACCTGCCTGTTTAGTCTGTTTTTTATTTACATGGAATTCTTAAGTTTCATGGTGTGGACAGGCTAATAAATTGATACCAAATAGTGGTAACGGATAAAAAACGATCTATGTATTCATGAGAACAAATATGGAATTGTGTATTATTGTAATGTTAAATTTTTTTCATATTAGATAATTTAATAATTAATAGCAGACCAAACATCAATTATGTAATCATGCAAAAGCCGACTTATGTTAAGTTTGATACAAAAATATTATTTCGTTAGACTAGTGTTATTCCTCTATGGTTAGACGATGCGACATTTATTCCGAATTGTGAAGTGAAGTGACATAATACAGGTAAATTGAAACCTAGCTCAACTGTTAATGTCACACAGACTTCAATGGGCAAATCTAATATTTAGCTGTATATTGGTCTATTTGTGACTTAGAACATTTAACCTTTGTGATGACAAAATATCCAAAAGTGGTCAAGTAAAAAAAAATACGTATTTTATATAGGTATAATCTTTTGTTATTAGTTATAGGTTTTTATTAAATATTATAAGTTTATTTTATTTTCAATACTTATTTCTTCATGTTTGAGTCTTGAATTTGTATTGCGACATAAAGAGGGACAAGAGGTAGTGATTTTCCATCGGACTCTTGGTTAAATGATCCTTCCATACAATCGTCTAAGCATAGACTTATCTTCTACGCTTGCCACATTGCCACTGGTGGGAAAACAAAGCCATATGGGCTTATTATCCTTTGCCTGCCTATGCACCGCACCTATGGACAAACGAAAAAATCTCTATGGTTGATCTGATTCTGAAGGTTACCGGCCTTTAGAGTCTATCGAAAACTATAGTACCTAATATTCTTTTCTTAGGTTTGGGTCTACCTTTTTTTTTTATATATATTTATCGTTGAATTCAGAATATTCATTGACAGAACTATACATAATGTTTTTCTTTTGAATTTTAGGGATAGGTAGGTTATTGATTTAATTTGTAATGTATTTATTGGTCAATTATATTGGGTATTGTCATTGGTATAATAATATATATGGTAACTACGTTGCCTACGTTTAAAGGTTATCTGGTACAAATTAATTTAATATCACAATTGTACAATTTCCAACCTGTATTTATCAAGTATATTCTTAAATTTTTGTGCAATAAAATGGTACTTGAGACTATGCATTATGGTGATGGCGATTTCATTATGAGATTAAGTCTAGAACAGATGATATCCGTAGAAGAACAAAAGCAACAAATTAAGTGGCACTGGGTCGAGTAGATAGCGCGGAGGACTGATAGCCGTTGGCGCATAAATTTCGGCAAGCGTAGCGCGCGACGTCCACAAATAAGGTGGAAGGATGACCTGCTAAGTTCGCAAGCTGCTACAGACCAATACCTCTAGTCTAAGGGACAGGTCTCTATTTGGCAGTACGGCCGATATGGTGATGAGATGATGATAATATACCTACTTTCAAGAGATCGATGTTGGAAGGGTCCATATTAAAAGAATATGTTGGATATGGCCTCATGCCCTAGATTTTGTCAATTTATCATATCGGTCTGAATAGTCAGATGTATTTACCATCAGATTTCATTAAACTTTAGGCGTAGTCACGAAAATAAATAACATACGAAAGACATTATATTTTCCAATCTATATTTATAAAAAAGCACCTTCTGTAAAACATACAAATACCCAGTAAAATGATTTGTTGGCATCGATAGCATTATTATAAGTGGAAAAGGAATTTCAATTTTGTATAATCATAGTATAAAAATTTATTGTATATCAAATTTCATTCCATCGACCTATTTGCTTCCTGCTGAAAAAAAACTCTGAATCTTAATTATTATAACCGTTATAAGGTTGAGCAATTAATATTATTATAGCACTACCACTTTTCGATGATACTCTCACATTCCTTCGCTAATTATAATCTTATTGTAACATTATTATCAACGCAGAAGTAATTTAGAACCAAATGAGACATGGTAACTACACTCCTAATTTAATTTGACCAGAGATATCATTTACAGTAATAGACGCAAATCTCACGAATAAATACTAGTCAACCAAGTAGAGAACACAAGCACAATATGGTAAATAAAATAAATTGTCATTGTAAATCTAGTAAATAACGGAGTGCAGAGTGTTCCCATCTTAAATAAAATCAGTACTGGACACTAATACTAAATTATTCAT
This sequence comes from Oegoconia quadripuncta, assembly GCA_949316235.1. Classification (NCBI taxonomy): domain Eukaryota; kingdom Metazoa; phylum Arthropoda; class Insecta; order Lepidoptera; family Autostichidae; genus Oegoconia; species Oegoconia quadripuncta. The sequence continues at coordinate 1,127,673 of OX438743.1, forward strand.
CTCAATATAAATTAAATAATAAAATGCTCGTAAAATACACTTCATACACAATATTATACCATTAAAAAGTGACATAGAAAATTTGGTTCCTATATTCTAATGATAAAGACCAGTCTGCAGATTCCATTTTCAAAATTGCTTCAGTATTTCATTCTAAGCTTCATGTCATTTATTTGATCTGCGTTAATAAAGGACACCGCAAACCGGTCTAATACTTAAATAACTTAAGTCGAGTTTAAAATACGACGATACTAGCGAGATATAGTTGGCGGAGATTAACGGATGAAGCTATTCAAGCCGTTTTCTCTTGCTCGATGACGTCCTTGGTTGGGAGAGGATTCTTCTCACAGGTTTCCGTATGCTTCAGCTTGGTCGGGTCGAAGTTCTCAATGCCGTTCAGAAATTTGTTCTTTTCCTTCTCGGCTTCAATGGCTGTGGGAAAAACAAGAAAATTACACCTCGCATCGCACATCAATAAACAGATCAACATTTACTCGTAATGTTTTATTGGTTAGGCACATATCTCCACTCATGACAGAGTAACTAATCCCCGACGCGGCCCACGGGCTGCTAGATACAATCACAAATGTTTACGAATATCTTTTCAACCATACAGGTTTCAGGTGATAGCCGAGAGATTAGACAGCCCCGTTCTCGCTCACTGGATGTCGATGCATGTGGCATCCAATGAGCATTTTAAATTTTACTGAAAAAAAATTTACTGACATAGTTATTAAGTTGTTTGTTACTAACACTTTTGTATATTTATATTTATGTGTATATATTTTATTTTATAATGTATGGACCTCAAAGTCCGAAATAAATGATTTCTTTCTTTCTTTCTTTCTTTCTTTCAAACATAACGATAACTCCGTATAAGGCTTATGCTCGAATCCACATCTGCGACATGAATTCAACTTTCAAAAGGGCTACATTGGCATCAAAACCGAACACCAGTTTATTAAAAATATCACTCGTCATAATAGCCATAAGACCTCCACTGCTAGCTCGCCCGTCCGCCTTCGTGTCTAAAATAATAATCGTGTTTAAATAATAAAAGTAAGAAGTGTTCATTATTTTAAAAGAAATAGCGTTACCTAACATTTAAGAATCCAATTTTTGGAATGCTTACAAATTAAAAAAAAAATAGGACTTAGACGAAATTAAAATTCCATCCACATCACCTGGATGAGTGGAAGTCTACCACTGTACGTTTCTCAAGAAACTTCCTACCATGTACGACCACCCTGTGGAACGGACTTCCTGCAGCGGTATTCCCGAACGAGTACGACATTGGAACCTTCAAGAAACGAGCCTACACCTTCCTCAAAGGCCGGCAACGCATCTGTGGCCCTTTTGGTGTTGCATGCTCGTTTGCCGCCCTCTTATATATTCCGCGTTGTCACTGTCAGTGAACATGGACTTTGAAATTCGGAGTTTGGAAAAAAAGACGAAATAAGACGTCCTCGAAATTATAAAGTACCCAATGCATTGTGTGCTGTGCCTTCGGCGCGTAGAAAGATAAGAACCAACCTGTCTCTTCACGTGGATGCCGTCGGAGTTTCCACCGAAAAACATGAACAGATTTGCACCCTTTAACAGCGATAGGGTCACCCGCTGTCACATGTGAATATCTGTATATTTCGACAGGTGAAACGTTGATCCAAACAATAAACTTTTATTGCTTGGAACACCCAAACGCTAAGTTTGGGATATGTCTGACCACCGTCTTGAGGTTATGTATGTTAAGTAAATGCATAGTTATCATAACAAGGCACCCTAAGCGGAAAAACAAAGAATAATATAAAAGCAGCAAAATAGAAACCTTCTATTGGCGGTAAGGGATTCTTTTCTTCTGTCATCGCGTGCTTCATCTGAGTTTTGTCGAATTGTTCCACGCCATCCAGGAGGTTCTGATGCGCCTTCTCCGCTGCCACAACTGGTGTAAAGCAGAATCGTGCAAGGCAAAATAATATAAACAAATAAAAAGCTTAAATGTGTTTTGCAAAATAATGACAATCCTTGCGTTAAAAAAGGACAATATAATTGATATTTACAGGCAATATACGACAACAAATTAATTGAATGTCTTTATAAAGGAAAAGCATACAGACGGCAAACAAGTTACTGATAAGTTAATAGGGCATCTGTCATTTAACAATGTTTAATACCATTAGGGTAATTGACTGTGCATTTCAAAGCATATATTGTTATGTGTACCTACATTTAATTTTTTTGCTTGTTTTATGTAGGCATGTGCAGACTTGTCATAAAGTCATCGTGAATAGTCTCAAAAATACGTGCATAGCGCATCTAATGCAAAAAATAATTATTATGTAAGTATACCATCTTTATCTGGCAGCGGGTTTTTCTCCTGCGTCTCAGTGTGCTTCAGCCTAGTAGCGTCAAACTTTTCTATGCCATCGAAGAGGGACTTTTGATTCTTCTCAGTGGCAACATCTGTAAACCATAAACAAAAATTGCAACTTATTATTAGTTCAATATTTCCGCCATTTCCGTCTTGGTCGCGCGAAAATATACTAAACTAGTGTTCCTTTTTGGCGTCTACATGCTTTAGATTGTTAAATATGGTTTACTTTGCATTATTATTTTATTAGTAAGTATCAAATCAAACATTACTGAGTATAATATGGTTTTTAGCAGTTATCGATGACCAAGAAAACCCAATAAAATGTTGAACATAAAGCCAGTTTCAACCGATTTCTGTCGGATTTGTATGTTGTTAGGCGTTATTATTCGCGTTATTTTTTCCAACCGAAAAAATACCTAGTGCGTTCGGAAGTATGATCTTTTCGACGGTGTCCGTTCTCCTCAGAGAGGCAGTTGGGAATGTTTCTACGCCTTGCAGGAGCGCTGTGTGTTGCTTCTCTTTCGCTAAATCTGTTATGAAATGATATTTATCTGATAAACACAAAGAAGACATCGGTTACTCTATATCTCTATGATTTTTTCGCTATAACCCTCTTCAATCACGCAGTCAGAAAGCCATGTTCACCTAACAAATAAAATAAATAGGTAAGTCAAGAGTCACGAGTGTCATAAAATATTTTTTATTTTACAAACCTTCAGCAGATGGCAGCACAATTTTCTCATTGGTGTCTACGTCACGCAGGCAGCTGGTGTTGAAGCCTTCGAGCTGACTCTTCAGGTCTGTGGCGACCTTCGGCAGGTCCTTGAGTGAGGGGGCATCGCTGACTGAGCAGGCCATTTTTGGAGATCTACAAAGATGGAAAATAATAACATTTTAGCATTCCTTTCATACTTATAAGCATAGGTACTCAAAACAATGATCCTGTGGTTTTTTGGCACCACTTCTTTACCCAGATGATTTCCCTATCCGAAGTGATGGTAGCTTGGACATACTGACTGACATGTCTAATTTCCAATAGATTTAGATTGACTTTCAACAAATAATATAGAAAAGTCCGTTTAGTGCCCGTGGTCCGATCGCCGAGTTCTACTGATCGATTCCACTATTGGACATAAGCCTCTCCCATGGAGCGATTTGCATCGATTTCCATGGGAGAATTTGCCCTAAAACCCTGGGCAGTCGGATTGGCGAAAGAAGCTGCTGCCCAACCACGTGTCTGTGTTCTACATGGCCACAATCGGCTCCATGATTAATAGCATACTGCGCTATTAAGCGGTGTCATCCGCTGTTCTCTAAAGTGATCAGTCTAGAAAACGGTAGTACAGCTTGAATCATGCTATAATTAATCATGTACGGCAGCCCTGTATTTCTTTTTTATGATTGACTGGATTCGCCTTTGACCACAATCTCACCTGATGGAAAGTGGAAAGGTCGAAGATGAAGCACGCGATCCCAGTGCATGCCGATTCACTCTGCTCTTAAAGATCCCAAGGTTGTAGGATACAGGAAAGACTGACGCCGGAAGGGAGTTCCATGCCTTGGCTGTTCGGATGATGAATAAAGAATCGAACTTCTTAGTGCGAATGTTCGGTATATTAACTATATACGGGTGGAATCCCTCCCCACGCCTAGTGATCCGAAGATGGAAGGGTGACGGTGGAATAAGATTATGTAATTCCAACGCACACTCCCCGAAATCATCCTGTAAAAAACTGAGAGACAGGCGACTTTGCGACGGCGTTCAAGGCACTGCAATTTAGCAGTTATCAAATTATCACCTATGAGTCTCATGGGACGTCGTTCCACAGAGTCAAGTGCAGCTAGTATGAAATGCAACAAATTGAAATTAAATATCCATGACGCAGACTGTACCTATCTTTCGTTGAAATAAATGCTTGAGGTTTGGTAGGTGTTATAATCTGCGTTAAAGTTCAGTCAATACAACAACAAGTTACACTGAGCTTGAGACATCATTTTGGATGTGTCACGGACGGGCGTGGCGGCGTGCGAGACTATTACCTACAGGTAGGTACCGCCGCCGACTCTGGATCATGCTCCAAATGTCAAGTTATATTTGGAAAGTCAGTTTGACAAGATTTGCATTCACATTTTACATTTTATAATTTCAACTTAACACTATAATAAAAACTATTAACTGCACTAACAGGATAGAGGCACAGAAATCTTCAAATGATAACAGCGCACGCACTGTTTTTAAGTAGGTACTGAGGAGCAAACAAAGTGGGTAAATAATTAGGAGGTAATTGCGTTGTTAGTTTGAATGAAGTTAAGCCATAAACATCATAAGTAACTACGTAATTCTCCTATAAATTTAGACTGGAAATTTTAAACTATATTCACAAATAAAGAATATTCCGAGGATTATAAAATTGTACAATGTATGAACAACCTTATGAGAGTGAAGGAAGCAGAAGAGGTGTGTCAGGATCGTAGCAAGTGGAAGTCTGTGGTCTCTGCCTACCGCTACGGGAAACAGGCGTGACATTATGTATGTATGTATGTATAAAATTGTACTCGGAGATGTGTGAAATACTCGTAAAGTACTGAATTATTAAAACAAGTAAAAATAAGCATTCATGGCGCAGTCGCATGTCTGGCGCGATCAGTCCTTGGATGGGTCACCACAAGTGGCATTTTAATACGAGTTCATTTTAGAATTGAATCCATTAATTAAGCTAAGCCAGTGGCCTATAGGAGCGACATAAAAACCACTAACTTGTAAATTTTATAAAGCGTTTACAAACAAACAAACTGACCGTCAGGTTTTTCTTTTTTTTATTGAATAATTGTTGGTACTTGACCTCAATCACACCTGATGTTAAGTGAAGATGAGGTCGACGGTGGAAGCGTACTGACCCGGAAACCCCAACACATTTGGGGAACTGGCTATCTTATCTCTGACAACCGGAACACAACAATGCTATTAATATTGCTGCTTGGCGGCAGAGTTAGATAAAATGGTGGTAGCTAGCCAGGCGGACATTTAAAATGCCCTACAACCAACCAAACCGAGTACTTAAATATGTACCCCGCTGGGAACCGAACCCGCGACCTCCGAAACGTAAACCCAATGTTGTTTACATTGAGCCACGGAGGTGGCCACTAGTCTGACACAAATCCACCAATCAGCACTGGTGACCTGACCTGGTGGATTATGGCTCATACTCTCCACCAGTGAGAGTAGGCTGTGCTCCTACAGAGGCGACGTGTAAGACTGTTGATGATGTAAATGTAAATGGCTGCGAAGGTATACAACGCCCTCCCAAATGAATTAAAATTATTGACTGGACGACAATTTAAAATTAAGTTACATGAATTGGCTTATCAACAAATGTTATTATTCAATTAAGGAATATCCACCACTATTTTAAAATACTTATATAACGGACAATATCGCTTTTCTGACATCAACACAGCATTGATAATTAATTAGTTTTATATTGTGACAACATACATTATTATATGATATTTAAGTAATAACCTATCTAATGCTATCCTAATTTATGAAATATTTGCACGCTAGATTTTAAGTAGATTTTGAATGGGACTTCTGTTATATGTGTCATCCTATCTTGTACCCAAAATCAAGCAAATAAATTATTTCATTTCATAAAAATAAGACAACACAGAAATAAAGTGAATAATAATTCTGTTTTCTATAAAAAGACAAATTAGAATATGTACTGCTGCCAGAGTTTAATGCCCCGCATTCAGACAGAACATAAATCGCAATTTGTTCCACTTTCGTACGAAGAAAGCTGAGTCATGCACAATTTTCGATGAGACATCTAATCGGCTGGAACGTAAACAATGCTAAGTATTATTTGCCCAACCCACTCATCTACTTGGATATCAGTTAGGCGACTTAAATTGGGCAATTAATTAGCTTTATGTTAACTAGGTATCTTTGTTTACAAACAAATCTGTCTAGTAAAATCTGTTTACAGATCTTCAATGCTCGAGAATCGATATAGGTACTATGTCTCACCAGTACTGTATTACCGTGGTGTTACTGGTAAAATACAGATAATAAATACATGGTTATGTGGCCCGCAGAAGAAGACGAATGAAAGAAAATTGCATGCAGCGGAGATGGAAATGTTTAGATTAATGTGTGGAGTGACGAGGATGATAAAAGTCCCCGTGACAGAAAAGTTGGGAGGAAATCGTTTGGCTTGGTATGGACATTTGTTATTAGGAGGGATGAATATGAATGTCGATGGCTGGATTGTGTGAGGGATGATACGAAGGAAAAGGACGTGAGTGATGGATGAGGCAACGGATGAGAGAGGAGATTAAAAAAGAAAAGAAACGTACCTACTCCGTTATATATAATAAATTGGGACAAAAGCAAGATGAGAACCTCTTCTTTTTTGTTTTTTTAATATTTAAATGGTTATTGACTAAGATTTCAGGCGCGTTAGTATATAATTCATTCTTTTTCTGAAATTTCCTGCATAGGAACCTGTGCTGGCCAGAGGGGGAGCCTAAAGGAACCTTTTTTACAAGGAAATGTTCACTGGGGTGGAGGGCGAGATTTGTTGGGCTCCGGCTTGAAGAGCAGACCTACCAACTAAAACCCCATGGTGTTACCTCCACTCTCACCATAGGCTCATGGCCACGGGTACCCCGCAGTATTCGTCCGCGGCCACATCCAAAGGAACCTAACCAGCCCGCTCAGCAGGCGTACCACGTAAGAAGTGTTTAAGTTTCAACCGCAAAGTTTTGACGTTGAAGTGCGGTCACGTGACATAAACTGCAAATTTTTTGCGGTTGAACTCTGTTTGCAGTTTTTCTAACCTAAAAATTTTGACATTGACAACTCGAACCGCGATTTCAATTGAAAGTGATGTGAATGAACCATCTCACAACGACATACAAGGTCCTAATTGATCCATTGATCACGCGACTGTGTAGGCTCAACGCAGTCCAAAAAAAAAAACACCGAACCGCCGACAATTTCGGTGTTTTTACAAGCTGTTAATTAGTTAGCAATATGCTTCGAATGCAAGTTGTCCGTTTCAAAATTTGCAAACCATTTTTTCAACGACTTGCTAGTATCAGATTAAGCTGAAATTTGGCATGTTTATTTACTTATTTACCAAATTTATAACTATCATTACAGATTATTCCAATGCGGTAGTTAACTAATGACAATGATGTATACCAACATATCTACCTATACTAAACAACATAGTACAAATAACGCGACTTTTTGAAATTCGCTTATAGGTAGATACTGCATAATATGACATATCTCATTGAGTGTGTGTAGTGCTCGTGGCATTGGCCTTTTATTTAAAAAGTTGATGTAAGTTCGGTGACAATGCAATATTATGGTACCATGGAGCTGATATATGATGATAGAGAGATGATAGGTCTGGAACTCCCTGATGGCACATGGCAAGATAGTCGAATTTGGGCTAATTTATTTATTAAGGCAAAGGCATACTGGGCTTTTGGGCTTATATCAAGGTACCGCCACTGATGTAACGTATTCATAAAATCAAAATCAAAAAATCCATATATTCCTTGCCCAAAAATGTCGTTATACCTACATGTAGTGGTAGAGCCACGCTGTAAGCTATTAGCTTGCAGCATAAATGGGCCGGCTCGACCAGGGAAGTACCACCCTCTCGCAGAAGACCGACGTCTGAGTAGTGGCATTTTGCCACTGCGCTTCGTCCGGTGAGCGAGGGCGCCGGAGGCCCACCTTCCAGTCTCTCTCCAGAATGGTAGCGGTATTTAAAGAGTTAGTAGGTACCCCAGGAGGGTACCAGCACTGCTGGAGAATCCCTCATCGCTCAGGCTGCCCTACTTATTCTGGGGTGGACACCTTCCTCAAAGGCCGGCAACGCATCTGTGACCCTTTTGGTGTTGCGGGTGCCCATGGGCGGCGGTGATTGCTTTCCATCAGGTGACCCGCATGCTCGTTTGCCGTCCTCTCATATAAAAAAAAAAAAAAAAATGCACTAGTACCATGACAGGGGCTATAACCGTTTGTCGCTCGAGATAATATTTGTCCTGCTCATTCGCTTGGACGAAATATGCAACTATCCCACTCTCACTCCTACGTCGCGCACGATAAACGATGTCATGGTACGGGGGCAGGTATCATAGAAAAATATACAAACCAATCAAAATGTCTATCGTCATTGAACGAGAATTGAACACCACACATAAAAGTCTCGATAAATCGGAATAATTGTACTAATCACACAAAAAGTAAATCTATATAGGTAAATAATCCAATTAATATTATCGTTGGATGAACATAGCGAAAGGATATTACTAAGTAACTTGGCTATAATTTTCTCTCGAAATTAATTGTAGTCTTGACACTAATCCGTTAAACTTCTTAATTGACTTAACATTTGTTCAACTTCAAACATAAAGTGAATGTGATGTGTAATGAAGTTTATAATAAATTATGTGTAACTGACATGCAATGGTAATGTTTTCTCTACCTAATGTACACACGACCGCCAAATAAAGAAGAGAAATAAAATTGGGTAGTAACTTCTACATTAAAAATACTTTAAAAACAAGTTTCATGATTTGTTCAGTAGAGAACCTCGCCTGACGCTGTCGGCACAAAAATGCAAAGACTGGCGTCATCTATCGGCGAACCCGTGAACCCTCCACTAATCGATTCATTCACGTCAATAGGTACAAGTGTACCTTTCCCACGGGTTCTAGGACAATCCGATAGATGGCGCAAACCTAAAATACTGGCGCGCGGCCAGTTTTACTTTCTCTTCCAATCGGTGCAACATTCCAACAATATCCACGATCAGATCCAGCTGGCGTTTATCTTCTCCCAACATGATTATCATTTTCATCAGAGGCGACGATCCTAGCTGCAGTAATAGTTCATGTCTATCATATAAATAAATTGTCATTAGAACTGAACGAGTTTGTAAAATTTCAGCTCCTCTGGTAAAGAGGAAATAGTTCCAATTTAACTTGCTTGAACGGACAGTTCGAAGTTAAATAAACAACATAGGGTTTACGAATCGGAGGTCGCGGGTTCGATCTCTAGCGGAGTACGTGTTTAGTACTCTGTTTGGTTGGTGTTAAGGCATTTTAATTATCAGCCTGGCTAGATACTTATAGATCTTAGCTAAGTCTGCTACCAAGCAGCAATGTTATTAGCATTGTTGTATTCTGGTTGTCAGAGATAAGATAGCCAGTTCCCCATAGAAGTTTCCGGGTCAGTACGCTTCCATTTCGGCCTCATCTTCGCTTAGTATCTAGTGTGATTAAGGTCAAGACGTGCTAACCCGTTGTGCATAAAAAAAACATTTTCTTAGTCTGGAGTCTTAGTGTTTCCGCTCTTTCAGTCATTACAATTTACAATTACTAGCTTCCCGCCCGCGACTTCGTCTGCGTGGAATAACTTTATCGCGGAAATTTGTTTATCCCACGGGAACTACTCACTTTATTGTATGTTATGGAGTTATGGACGTATTAATTTATAAGGATTTAAACATATTTAAAAAAAATATGTATTTATGTAGTATATCTACCATCTGGTATCCACAACACAAGTCTATAGTTGCAGAACTAGATGGCATTGTGTGAATGTCAAATGATATTTATTTATTGGGTTATAAAATATTCTATGTCTCAATCCAGGGTATATTCTACCTATATACCAAATTCCATGCAAATCCGTTCGCCGTTTTGCCGTGATTGAGCAACAAACAAATGAACAAACAAACATCCAAACTTTCGCATTTATAACAGTTAGATAAGTTTTATCTTTACTCAAGAATATCCGTACCTAAATATGTCACTGGCGGGGCTAATAGTGATTTGACCTGCGGCTTCCTTCGACATAGCATCTACTGATTAATTAAATAAAAACACGACTGCCAGTGTGTCAAAAAGTGATTCTATTCTATTTAAGTTCCGCATCAGGTGTTCCATATCTTCAACCTAGCCTATATTATCCGCAAAGTAGTATATTAATAGAGAAATGTGTGTAAACGCTAGTCCTACGAACGTCGTCTTGGGTTCGGAAGTATCCAAGTAACTAACTTAACCTACACAAAATAAACTTCTAAGTAGTAGTACATACTCTTAATATCGAATTAACACTGGCAGTGTCTAACTGTACTCGCTATTCTTTTCGGGCCCAACTGACACGTATAGTGGTTTTAATAACTGTAACCGAGATGTCTTGCCTACTCCATATTGTGGTCATTCGTACTTTGTACACAAGTTCAGTCGGTCGGTCGGTAGTAGTGTTGCCAGACTTTTCCAAAAATTGGGACTGAATCGAATAAAAAACGGGATTTAGACCACAAAATTGGGACGTTGAAAAAATGCATCAAATGGTCCGTCAATACAAATACCTATACTTTATTGCACCACAGAAAAGAAAATTACAGAAAATTTGTAAGAGTAGTAGCGACCCTTACCACTAGAAAGTATTCAATTCAAATTCACAAACACAAAAGATTTACTACTATTGCTTATTAAACTGACCATCAAGATAAACATGTTTGGTAAACCCAAACACTAATGTTTGGGATATTTCTGACCATCCCATAATTAAAAATAATAATAACATAATTATAATACTACGTCCCTTTAATTGTTTTGTCTTGTTTAACATTATGTATGTTTGGTTTTAGTTGTTTAATAGGCTACGTTAATAAAATAATTGTACGAATTTTGTTAAGAGGTGCTCCCTTTATTTTTTTTTGCGGTGCCCCCACGGAGTGTCACATGTCTTTATGTACACTCTCCATCCTACCATGTGGCAAGCGAATAAATGAATATCCCATTTGGCATAAAAGTCGTGATGTTCTGTAAGTATGTAAAATCTTATTGAATATGTTGTGCGTTTCCTCTTTCGCTAACCGATTCGCTAGATACCTCCCTACCGCGCCAAGTTGCTTACTTATAGATGAAAGAGTGAAATTACTCTCTCTCATCTCTCAGGGTGCTGACAGTACCTGATAAACGGGACAACCCCTCTAAAGCGGGACATCTGGCAACACCGGCGTTACCTATATCACCCACGTCTCGCCAAGTTAAGATAACATGTATTTATAAATGTTTCCCGTTAATTTTCGTCGTAGTCAGTAACGGTTTTGTATAGGCGTAACAAAGATTTCCTATTACTTTGTCGAATACTATGACTAAATGTCAGAACAATAACACATCATAGACAATAAACTGAGACATTGGTGAGACAAGTGACTTTTTAATTTAAGGTTTAAGGTGTTATTATAAAGCTAACCAAATCAACACAGACCTATGGTAAGAAGGGTTAACCAAGATATCCACTTTCGATTTCGATATTGAGGCACAAGAATAAATAACCGAATATAACATTAAAATTTAATCTGTTCTACTCTGTAATATCTATTCTTCTTTCTTTAATCTTTACATTGTATTGATCCCTCCCTTCCTATCATAATCAAAACCTCCTCTGCCCTTTTTCCTCTTCCAAATTTTTTGTAAATATGTTGTAAATTGATAAAAGTTTTGTTATAATTAAAAATGTTTCCTCGCTTTTAATATTTACGTAATTATAACTTGTCGTTGGCTAAATACTCAATACAGTCAGAGCCATAAAAAAAAATAACCGAATGACGTGAAGAAAAACTTAACCTATTTTGCAAATACCTCTAATTTCTGAATATGTAGGAATCTGAATTCTGAAACCTACAATACAAATACACTTTATTGCACAACAGATAAGGAAATACAGTTTCAGAAAAGGGGTAAGAATAGAATGTACAATTTGTACTACCATAAGTACCTAAGTGAGTAACTGTATCCTTTAATATTATAAATACGAAACTTTATATATATTTTCCTCAACCACGCTATAACGCCTAACAGATTTGAAATGGTAAAAAGATTATGTCACACCATTCCTGAAAAAGGATGTAAGCTGACAGACATACCTACTGTCCGCCATCTTGGAAAAGTCACGATCTCGTGGCTTCTAATGAAACTCTTAGTGGAAATGATAAGATCTAAGTGATAATACTTTCTGATATATTTGAGTTTGAAAATTTATTTGAAATAAATTCCTCAGGTCAATATGCTCGTACCCTGTGGCGGTACATTGATATAAGCCCAAAAGCCCGGCATGCCTTGGCCTTAATAAAATACTCCATCAGGAATATCAACTTCAAAGTTTATTGGTCTTTAAAAAGCACAGGAATTGCATTTGACCCTTCAGATGAAAGAATTAAGAGGCAACAAGATTTATTTTTATTTCATTAACTGTGTAAAAACCACAAATCATTTAAGTATTTAACATATCTCGGGCTTGCCCTACTCTGAAATCCTAGGCACGCCACTGCTACACAGATTTCAAGGAGAGTTACTCGTCAAATCACATTAATAAATCCGATAATAAAGTTATTATTCAGCGGATTTGAACTATTGAGTTTAATCTAAATATATACTAACTGTTGCATAAAAGTTACAAAAGGAAAATTAAATAACAGGGAAAACCGCATCTTCGACTTAAAAAATCATGTAGCTATGTGCAATACGACTATTCATTCTCTTTAGGCAGTTACTTACAATACCTAGGCATCCCATTCACTGGGGGCAGAACAAGAACTACACAGCCACACAAAGAGTTCACTGGCTGGATGCGTCTCATAACCCACGGTCTAGTTTTGTGATAAAAAAAAAATTCTCAAATGCCTCTGTAATCTTTTAATAAGTGTTAAAGGCTTCAAACTTCAAGCATTTATTTCCACGTATGATACATGATATCATATGTTGAATGTCAATTTAAATCTATTGGATATAATCTCTGTCACTCAGTATGTCCAAGCTACCACCGCTTCGGAAAGGGAAATCATCTGTGGGAAAAGAAGCGGCGAAAGGAACCCACAGGTTCATATTGTTCTTTTCTTTTTTTTTAATAAAACTATACAACTAATACAATTTTATAATTTTTGGGAGCTGGGCGAAGTACTTATACCAAGCATTTTTGTTATTCAGGTACTAATTAATTTTAAGAGGTAATTAACAATTCTTTGTTAGAATACAGATTTTTTTTATGCACAACGGGCTGGTACTAGACCTCAATCACACCTGATGTTAAGTGAAAATGAGGTCGAAAGTGGAAGCGTACTGACCCGGAAACCCCAACACATTTGAGGGACTGGCTATCTTTGACAACCCGAACAAAACAATTATTGCTGCTTGGCAGCTAGCAAGGTGGACATTTAAAATGCCCTATTACCAGTACTTAAACATGTACCCCGCTGGGGATCGAACGCGCGACTTCCGAATCGTAAACCCAATGTTGTTTACATTGAGTCACGCAAGCGGTTTGCTCAAAGATATTCCAGGGGCAAGAGTGAAGCTATAAATAATATTATGAAGATATTGCGATGATTAAACTCAACAACAAATTACATTAACCTGTAAAAGTTTTAACAATCTAACCAACAAATCAAATCACCAGCCGTGGTCTCCAGCAGACCAATCCGTCTATTTCCTGGGTGTCGCAAAAGGCGAATTATCGAGCCACGATCTTAACAGCATTGATCAGTGATGCAACATTTGTTATTGTGGAATTGGTACAAGAGCCTGCAAATCAAAAACAAAAAAAAAGAGAGGTTTATGTCCAACGAGTACCTACAACAAATCACTTTAAAAACAACGAATAGAAACACAATATATCCAGCAAGTGTAGGTACTTAGCCAGACGCCTCTGGAATATGAAATCGATCGGTCATTGTTGTCCGATGTTACCACTATACATATACAACACACATACGAAATTAGAATACATCCTGTGGGGAGTGAAACAATCTTTTGTTCTAAGGAGGATGTTAACTTTTATCAGTAACAAGGCTTCGGACGGTTCCTTCCTTGGGTCCGCAGAATATCCAGTTCTTTTCATTTTTTTTTTATTCTTGACATACACACAGCGCCATCTAGTTCCACTTTAAGCAACTATAGGCTTGTGTTGTGGATACCAGATGGTTGATATACTACATAAATTGTATTTTTGTAAATAAATACGTATTATAAATGAAAACAAAATCTTGGGTGGTTATTATCTGGAACCAGGAATTTTTGGCTCGCTGTGTTAACTAAAATAACATCCGGAAATAACATACAATTACCGCGAATTCAAAAGGCTGATTCCTCAAAGAAGAACAAGCAAGAGATTAAATGGTTGCTGTTCATTAAATTTCTGTTCTGTTGTGGGGAAATGCCGTGGACATAAATTGTATCTTTGTTCTGCAGAAACGAGCGGATCGCGCGATTTACAAACTTGGTAATAAATTTAAAGAAATTAATAAATTCACATTAGCATCACAATATGTTTACGAAAACTTAATGTATGTAAGAAAAAATCTAGAACCGTTTAGGAAAAATAGTGATATACCTACATAATGTACCAGATATAAAAATAAACTTGCTGTTCGTGTCAGCCGTTTACACAAAGTCAGTACCTAAGTCATTTAAGGGGCAATGTATACGCTTTTATAATAAGGTTCCAGTGGACATTCAAAATTTACCTATAAATAAATTCAAAACGAACATAAAACAGACATTATTTACCAAGGGCTATTATAAAATTTCTGACTATCTGGAAGATAAGCAAGCATGGACATAGACCGCTCGGCGATTGTCAGCCCAATTATACAATATAATATAATTGTAACCCAAACTTATTTAAAAGAGCACCCCTAGAGTTTCTTGCTCGTTCTTCTCTGGGGAATCAGCTTAGTGAATGAGCAATAATGTCAAAAACTTTAATAATAACATAAGCAATGTGACGTTTTCAAGTGATAACTTTTATCCTACGAAATAAATATTTTTGTGATTTTGATTTGAAATAACTATTTTTAAATTTTTGATTCGACGAGACAAAGGAAAAAAATATTAGCCGAGCGATTCACTTGCTTATCACCTAAGTAAAAGTCACTATAAAAGTTGAACCTTACACACCTGTAAAAGCGGAACCAAACTAATTCCTATTCCAACCAACTCATG
This sequence comes from Oegoconia quadripuncta, assembly GCA_949316235.1. Lineage (NCBI taxonomy): Eukaryota > Metazoa > Arthropoda > Insecta > Lepidoptera > Autostichidae > Oegoconia > Oegoconia quadripuncta. Next base: position 1,143,085 of record OX438743.1, read on the forward strand.
TGACATTTACAATTTTATAAACAGTCGCAATAATACGAATAGTGAAATATTCTGCTAATCACCCTTTCAAAGCAATAAGACTCCGTAGGAATTGGTCGACTATGACCGTATCGTATCTATCCAGGATAAACAAGACCAAATCCCAACAGTGATAAAGTCTTGAGCAATTACTACACACAAACCAGTTGGAATTCTCACTGTATCTACCTGTTCCACCAGTTTTTGGACAAATTATAAGTATTACGAAATTGGACAAGGACACATGGACAAGAGCGTGTGCAAGTGTTTTAGGTATCAGTCGATCGAAGCAAGTTGAGTACTTACTGATAATAATCAATTGGTTACATATTTGTATTCAGTCTTTTGAGATATTCTCACACAGGCCGTGATTTTTTGCACATGGATAGAATACCTGTCAGTGATAGATTAAAAATGTTTTTTAATAAATCGGTAGCTTGCTTTAGATATAAGTAGTATAGGTATTTAGTTAGTACTATTAGATTAAAATTATCACTGTGAATTTATTGCGTCGGAGAATATAGTTAAAACTCCTGTAGGTAACTATTTTCAAAAAAATTATTTATATTTATGAAAAATTAAACCGAGGGCTAAAATCACGACTCAATAAACAATTTTAACAAAATACAAAGTAGCCATTGATTAATTTTTTAGAAAATTTTATCTACAACGCAATAAAGTTCACAATGGTAACTCTAATTTAATATTGTAGGTTTAACTAAATATGTAAGCAAGCTACAGAATTGTTAGAAAACATTTTTATTCTATTACTGATGGGTAATCTATCCTTCTACAAAAAAGAGGATCTTAAAAATTATAGGAAGTTACATCACAAAAATTAGGTACGTCTTTTTAAATGCACTAAGCAGGCAGACCAATATGCTTGTGCAAAAGGCGACGCGTACCCATGCAGCTTATATCAACTATGACACTTTATATATTCACATATATAAAGTGTCATAGTTGACATAAGTCTGTCAAATATTGCTTGTTTCCAAAAAAATACGTAAGTATTATACAGGGCGTCCCAAAGTTATGGGACATGAAGGGGAAGTACCTTAAATATCGTAGATAGTGAATTTTGCTCAAAGAAGACTTTATGTTATTTTTAAAAGTTAGTAATTCTGCATTCATAGATTTTCTAAAAATTATTTGCTTCGGCTGGGAATCGAACCGACTCAAATGTGAAAAAAAAAACACCCTACTTTTATGATGCCAATCGAAAGAATAGCTAAAAAATAATAACTCTGCCTAAGTAACATAGTATTTTAAAAGAAAGGAACAACGTGAAATTAATCATTTTAATCAAATAAAAAACATACATGAAACTGCCGTAGTCAATTAAGTAGGTATTTTTTTGTAAATTAATTAATTAAATGCTCAAAATGTGATCCCTCTTGTCTTACGCAAATCGCCAATCTTTTAATGAGCCCGCTGCCTGTTGATTTTCTAATCATTTTATGGTGAACACTCGATGTGATATGGCACAATTCTGTTTGCAACTTATTTACGAATAATCAATGCTATCTTTGGAATGATAATATCGCTACTTTTCGAACGTCGTCGGCAATAAATAACTTTCTTGAAATTTGACTCAATCATTTTATGTTGTTCCTTTCTTTTAAAATACTATGTTACTTAGGCAGAGTTATTATTTTTTAGCTATTCTTTCGATTGGCATCATAAAAGTAGGGTGTTTTTTTTTTCACATTTAAGTCGGTTCGATTCCCAGCCGAAGCAAGTAATTTTTAGAAAATCTATGAATGCAGAATTACTAACTTTTAAAAATAACATAAAGTCTTCTTTGAGCAAAATTCACTATCTACAATATTTAAGGTACTTCCCCTTCATGTCCCATAACTTTGGGACGCCCTGTATAGTTAAGGTAAATTTGATAAGCCACACAATTAGAACCCATTTCAAGACATTCCTCATTCGTCAAAGCCTAAACATGGCAATACAAAATACAAAATACAAAAATTTTTTATTTGCAAATAAACAATTTTACATAAACGGCATTGCACGTTGATAACCGCATTAGTCATAAGACTGAGTCGCAGGTATCAGCGCCCAAACTCCGATACTTAAGGATCAGTTGCTACAAATAATGAAATGAATTTAAATCTATGTAGGAATGTGTGTGCGTGAAAATGAGTGAGTGAGTGTGTTTGAGTACGTGTATGTGTTAGTGTGAATGTGAAGTGTGAATGCGTACGCAGTGAGCGTGTTAACAATATAATAATTTAAATTTCAAATTTAAGTTCAAATAATTTAAATTCTGATCAATTACAATTTAATTAATTTTTCAACGTCATCGTAAGTAAGAGTGTGAAGCCATACTGTCAGTTTAAGTTTGCATTCTTGGTATGACAAGGGATATATGTTGATTTCTTTGCAAATTCTATTATAGACACGTGGACTAAGATAGTCAAAATGCCGACCAAGTAAAGCCAATCTAAATCGTTTTACTTCACAAACCCCGTCCATTCTCCTTTTGTTTTCGAATAAAAAGGGATCATATGGTGTTTCTAAATGTTTACGCAGAATAGTGGCTAAAACGAAGAGCTTACGTATAGAATGAACCTTCCATAGTGCATACAATTCAGTTGTAGGGAATCTAATCGGTTTACACGCCATGACTTTAAGGACCGCTCTCTGTGCTCTTTCAAGTCGTAACATTAGAGTCTTTGCTGCTGCACCCCACGATACAATACAGTACGATAATATGGACTGCGCCAAGGCAAAGTATACCGTTTTTAAAATAGTGGGATTGGTACTATATCTTAGCTTTTTAAAGACAAAAATTAGTTTACGGGTGCGGGTTATCATAGACTCAACGTGTTCCTTCCAGGATAAAAGACTATCGACGTAAACACCAAGGTATTTAATACAGTGAACACGTGATACGAATGAACAACTGCAGGGGCCAGATGCGAAGTTAGGACAAGTATGAGCTTGTAAAACAAAGGAAGTATTAGGTTGTGATGACAGTAAAGGCGCAAAAGTAATAAATTTAGTCTTCTCAAGATTAAGGGTTAAAAGGTTGTTAGAAAGCCAGGACATGACAACACGTAAGACCGATTCAGCCTGAGTGCGAGCTTCTTCCCAGCTATCTCCGCAGATCAGTAATACAGTATCGTCTGCATAGGTTATGATTTTCAAATTTGGAATTTGAAGTTTGCATAAATCGTTAATGTATGTCAAAAATAGGGTGGGTCCAAGGACACTACCCTGTGGAACTCCATAGGATACAATTAGTTCTTGGCTCACCACAGCGTCCAAAGTCACATACTGATGCCGGTCACTTAAATAGCTACGGAACAGGTCAAGTACAATCCCTCGGACACCAAGCCTTTCAAGTTTATATAATAGTATTGGGACAGAGACAGTGTCAAATGCTTTAGATAAATCAAGGAAAATGCCAATAGATTTCTTATCTGTATTTAAGTTATTAACTATTGAATTAGTCAACTCCAAAACCGCATCTTCAGTGGCTTTGCCTGTCCTAAAGCCAAATTGATTAGGTGCGAAAGTGTCCTTGGAGCTGAGGAAACATAGCAATCTTTTGTTTAAAATCTTTTCAAGGATCTTAGACATGGCTGATAGCACTGATATTGGTCGGTAATTAGTGACACTGTCTCTGTCTCCGCTCTTATAAATAGGGTGTACTAAAGCCTTTTTAAATACGCTAGGAAAAGTGCCAGAGTGTAGGCACAGATTGAAAGTGTGTCGAAGAATTGGAATCAGAATGTGTTTGGCGGCCTTTAATAGCGAAGTTGGGATACCGTCCCACCCTACAGCACTATGTGTTTTTAGTCCATTTATAATTGTCTCAATTTCTTGATTATCGGTATCAAGCAGTGCCATAGAAAGCCGTTGGTTAGCGACAGGCCCCAAAACAGAGTGTTCCATATTCGGCTCGTGTGTATGTGCAGTTATTTTAGAAGCCAGATTTTTACCTACATTTGCAAAGAAATCATTTATAGCATTAACAGAGGCAGTGGGATCATCATGAAGATGCAAAAGTTCAATGGGGGGAGAAGAGTTAGATTTGAGGTTTGAGAGCCGCTTTATTAATTTCCACGTCTCTTTTGGGTTATTTTTATTTTTCTCGAATTCCGATTGTTCATATTGTAATTTAATTTTTTTAAGTAAATTGTTGCAGAAATTGCGATACCGTTTAAATATAATTAATTTAGTTTTATTATTTGGTTCTTGCTTAGCTCTGAGACTAAGTCTGTCCCTATGACGTATACAACGCAAAAGACCCGGTGTGATCCAAGCTTTAATTGTACGCTTTCTATTAGGAATATTAAAAGAACGAGACTTGGCAATGACAACTGACGATACTATGTCGACCAAATCACCCGCCGCTCTCTCAGCGTCATCACTATTTAATATGTGTGAATAATCAGTTATCTCGAGCTCGGCAACACATGCAGGAATGTCAATAAATTTTGACTTTCGTGGGATGATGTCTTGCGTAGGTTGAGAGCCACAGCACAAGATTACGGGGGCATGATCGGTAATTAAAGAATTTAAAACTAGAGTAACAGCAGGCTTGTCTGATTTAAGGAACACATGATCAATGCAATTATTATAACGTGTAGGGAAAACGTGGGCCGAAAGCATGGCATGACTTGCAGTAAGGTTTAAAAGTGTATCAGAATTAGGATCAGTATTATTGGGTGTTATGTTGATGTTAAGATCACCCATTATGATTAATGTTTTATATGGTTGTAGAGAGTGAAGTGTCGTATCTAGGGTGGCAAAGAAATTGTCAGTATTTCTGTATGACGGTGAACGATACAGAGCAAGTATTGCAAGGTCATTTGCAGATTTTATAGTCAGGCAGTTACAATCAGAGATTGATGGTTCTTCAACAACGCAGTTTAGATCTTCACGAACAAAAACAACTATGCCATCATTCTGATTGCAGTGTTTAGTTGAATAGGTTAAATAACCTGGAAGGGTCGGGACATACGGGCATTTGCTCAACCAACATTCTGACAAAATCAGTATATCAAGATTAATATTCACTCTGCTTAAAAGTAATACAAAATTGTTAAAATTAATGTCATTGCCAATACTTCTAATGTTTACGTGGAATATATTCAATGAGGTCCTTTCAGTCTGTAGATAAGAATCACAATTTTCCGGGGCACAGACAAATGCATCAGACACTGATAATTCCTCTAGGTCCTTTGTAATATCTAGATTTACATCCATATTACAATTAGTCGAATTAACATGTATACATTAAATATGTTTATAAGCCCAGGTAAAAAACAATACAGGTATATATTAGTCTCACTGCTAAAGCTACAATGTTGGGTGCGAGTGAAGTGGTAGGTGGAAGAAGTGATGTGTATGATTGTGCAGTGTAAATGTGAATGTGTGTGTTTGTGGTGTAAGTGTGTAAGTAATTTATTAAATACAAGTTTTACATAGCATTTTAACCTAATTCCGTACAAAATTTGAAAAAAGTCATAATCAATGTAACCGAAAACTATACAAGCCAAGATAACTATGAACATACAGTATGAGAAGCCACATGCTCGGCATAGTCAGTCTGACCTATTTAATCTGCAGAGATCTGATTCGTCCCTGATTAGGTGCAAGGGAGCTCCTTCTTTTTCACGGACAAAAATTTTACCTTTGGACAACCAGCAGTAAGAATAGCCATTAGTTTTTGTAAAGTCGCGAGCAAGAAAAAACAAACGTTTTAATTTCGCCGTTAGATTTTCCGAAATAAATATAGGTATCGATGGCCCAGTGATTTTCAGTGTTTCGGTGCTCAACTTGCTGTGTTCTTTATTATATTTTCTAAACATGCGTACTATATTTTCTTTCCTTAGAATACTGTTGAGATCCAATATAATAGGTCTATTCTCAGGATTTTTCGAGCCGATACGAAAAACGTCTTTAACATCCTGTGGCTGGATAGGTACGTTTAGAATTTTCCCAATATCACATACGGTTTTTAATAGTTGCTCTTTGGTCTCAGTCTTCGTTACGGGAATATTACGGATCTCAAGACAAGTAGCTCGAGAACTACGCTCAAGTTTTTCAATCTTATCTTCAAGGGATTTTATGTAATCCTGTTTCACCCTATTGTCCGATTCAAGATCACTAATTCGAGTCATAATCGTGTCATACTTTTGTGATAGAAATTCCACAGACGATCGTATATCGTCTGCCTGAAGATTTATTTCTGAGATAGCTGAATGAATTTTATCCATCTTCCCTTCCTGCTGATCCCTAAAATCCGTAAGCATAGCTCTCATGTCGGACATGAAGGTAGATAATTGAGTATCAATTGTATCAGTCCTTTTGCGCTTCGGACGTCGCGAAACATTGGACGTATCCGAATGAGTGTCAGTGGAATAAGCGCTGCGCTCCGATGAGGTATGCTCAGCTGGTATATTAGGTGGCACAAGTAAGGATGTCGATGATTGCGGCGGCGTGCGGTTTATCGGCATATTCATGCGTGCTGTGAAGTACTAGGCGAGTAGAAAACAGTAGCAGGTTATAGGCGTAGCAACCAGTCCCGAGCACCGTAGCACCGTAGCACGTAGTAGGCTAGTCTCAAGCTTATCTGGCCGTTCGCGTGGAATCGGAACAAAACACCTTTCCGTCAATTTTAAGTAGACACGTGAGCTCAGTGAAAGGATTAATGAATTGTAGGCGTTCTCATATGGACAGAGGTACTGTGCGTGTGTGATTGAAGCTTCAACATTCACACACAGACATTAGATAGGTGTTCACTCACGTTGTTACATCAGTGGGCGGGTTCAACTTGTGTGTATGTAGTGGCGATATTCTCCTTGCAGTGGCACGCAGCGAGTTACCTCTTCACCGGATATACACTCCTATTTTTTCAACTTGATTTACGCAATTAAATTATGATTAAATATCAGAAAATAAACTAGCGTGGATTTACAAAAACACAACTGATCGCCTCAGAGGTCCGGAGGGGAGGCAAATACTTTTGTATGGAACGGGAGACGCTGTATAATCCTTATGTTCAGTTGTACGTCTGTGTATTCTCACGTCCAAACAGTTCTTGGACAATTATTACATGAAATTACTCATACGTGGGATCGCGTGATTTATGGCCGTAATCGGCACTTTCCATCAGGTGAGACTGTGGTCAAACGCGTATCCAATCCATCATAAAAAAACATGGCTACCGCCTGTAGGTACTTCATTAACAGTTTATGCGACTGCAAGGTAGAGGGTCATTACAACACGAATAGGTGCTATCATAATAATCAACACGAGCAAAGTAAACACTACTTGTAGTAATAGTTGTAAGTCTAATTCCTAGAACTTCGTATTAATTTCTACGACTATTTATACTAATTTCACAAAAACAAAAATATTCAGCGTTTTTCGTACATCGTTTCTTGCTTTTTTGTTGATTCGTTATGTGCATGTACGCTGCCATTTTTATTTAATACTTATCTAATATCTACTTATTTGAATTACACGACACAGGAAGCGTTGACATGACAAAGGAATTGGCTCTTTGTGCTTGTTATCGAAGGCCACTTTTAAAACGGTTCATTTGACGTGAATTGTTATAATCTAACTTAATATTATAAATGTGAAAGTTTGGATATTAGTTTGTTGCACAATCACGCCGAACGGGATGAACGGATATTTTTTTTTTTTTTTTATGATTGACTGGATTCGCGTTTGACCACAATCTCACCTGATGGAAAGTGACGATATGATATGGATATGGATGAAATGTGGTATATGGGTAGAATATATCGTGGATTATGTATGACAGAATTTTTATCCCGATGAAGTGAGTAGTTTCCGCGGGATAAATAAAAATCCGCGATAAAGTTACTCCACGCTGGCGACCACGCTGGCAGAAAGCTAGAAGGTAAATAATGGTACTATTGTAAATTAAACATTGACATAACATTGTGTAAAAGTTTGTCACTTAATTTTTTTAAACTCAAGTACATGGCTTTGCGTCTGCCTACATGAGCCAAGGTAAACAAAGCAATAAATAGAATAGACCTTCAAATGCTGTCTGATGACTGGACATTGGAATAATACTCAGATTTATCAGAGCTAGGTTATCCAGTGGTCTGCCGCAAACACTAGTGTCTTGTTACTACCAGCATGTAGGCATGTGGATACCGCTCAGCGGACATGGTCTGGCAAACAAAGACCGTCTTAACTAAATCCAATGCAATAAAACAAATTAACGACCTGCACTTAGAAATGTTCTGGTGGTAACAGAATTGTAAGTAGATGAAATTTTAACAATTACTTACCTTATAAAAACAGGTGGTAATAAATATATTTGGCTATTAAAAAATAACAGTTATTGTTTAACTGGATTTTTAAATTAATAATTTGAGCCTGACGTGTGTGTTAATGTAGGTATAAGCCATACAAACCGAACGATTGGTGTAGTGACCCTGTCAAGCGAAACCAACGGTTGCGGGTTCGAATCCCGCGAGAGGGTAAATGTTTGTGTGATGAATAGGAACGAGTCATGGATGTTTATATAAATATTGATGTATGTACCCGTTATCTAGTATCCATAGCACAACCTTTGCTTAGTTTGGGACTAGATGATTGGTGCGTCTGAAATATTTATTACTAGCTTTCCGCCCGCGGCTTCGCTTGCGTAGAATAACAGTATTGCGGAAATTTGCGGAACTACTCACTTTAACGGGATAATAAATATCATATGTCTTAATTTCTACCTATATTATACCAAATTTCATCCCAATCCGTTCATCCGTTTCGCCGTATTGAACACAAACTTCCGCATTTATAATATCAGTTAGATCAGTCAAAGGGGAAGAAAATACAGTGTAGTAGTCAATAGAAGTCCTTCTTTTTAACCCCCGACGATAAACGTCGCTTGCGTTCGATCCCTAAATTTGGTAACACGTAAGCGACTTAGAAATAAATTATGGCAACTTGATACGTCCATCCATCAGACGTTTATCCCCTTCTAACTTCATCTAGTGCGCTTACGTAGTAGCAAATTTTCCGATCGAACGCAAGCGAGCTAGGTACGTCAGATAAGACAAATTGCGCCACCCTTACGGTGTCCGGCAACGTGAGCTATGAATAATAAATTATTTAAAAAAATATTATTGAATGTGACCAACTGGCTGAGATATCACGAAACATACATTAATAAACGCTTTTGATATATAAAAAAACCGCACTCAATTCGGACAACATTATGGAGATTCACCTGGACAAAGACTGAAACACACGCTCACCCACACACATAACGCGGTCAAAGGTATTACACCCATTATTTTTCGTCGGGGTGAAAAAATAAATAAAAGTATGCCATATTTAATGTAGACACATTAATGGAGAGGCAAAGAAACCGTTTCCAGCACAAAATTACTGGGACGCTGTGGGATTATTCAGTAGGGCAAGGTACCACATTTACCTCAATATTGGGGTAACTCAGTTCTGTTTCATATTTATTCATGCCAGACAATTTATTGTAGATCGATAACTTATCCATATTTGGATATCGCTATCCGAAAGCGGATGATCAGATTTCTCCAATATGTCAAGGCAGGGCTGATTGTAATGTAATAAATGAATCTGCCTGCTGTCGACTACAGCCAGTATACTTATAAAATCATGCAGATATTGAGGACAGCATGACATTTGTACCTTTTAAATTAACGGTTAATGATGAAATTACAGGGTGTAACGGTTAAGTGTAGTCATATTTTAAGGGCTTGTTCTACCCATCAATACGAACAACTTTTACTATGGGGGCAACTTCGAAATCGCGAAAAAAAAATCTGCTGTTTCATACATTGCATCGGGAGGTTATTGAAATTTTCTATGGAACAGCTCATTTTTTTTTCGCGATTTCGAAGTTGCCCCCATAGTAAAAGTTGTTCGTATTGATGGGTAGAACAAGCCCTTAAAATATGACTACACTTAACCGTTACACGGTGTATATGAATTTGTACATTTTTCTTGCGATCACCCCTTCACTGTTGGACATAATACTATACTAAACTATCTGTTTATTATAATCTACAGATTATAACTATGAAATTAACATTTAGAAAACCCCAAAAAAGAAGAAGTTATAAGGGCATAAACGTCTAATGGATAGACGTATCAATTTGGCTTAATTTATTTCTAAGTCGCTTACGTGGTACCAAATTTTCGGATCGAACGCAAGCGAGCTAAACGGCGAATTTTTAAAGATCGAACGCATAAATTTTTACGTAAAATTACAACCGCGTTGGAGAGGGAAACTATTTGAGTATGTATTGTGTGTGTTAATCTACTATACAGACAACACGAGAAGCCAAAAAAAATATTGGATCATCAAATGCTAACGTGATATAAGAAGGAAAAAATCTATTCCCGCTTTTTCCAATATACGGAAACTATTATAAGCCTGTTAATCACGCCAACTTGCATTTATATTCTCAGCTTTTTTGTTAACTAAAATGCATGTTTCATCAATTAGCCACTTACGTACCTGTTAACGTTATTTGTGAGTAATTAAATTATCCAACGGTGTTTTTATGTTTAACAAGAATTTATTCGATCTGTAATTTCACCTGTCCAGTAATTTAAAAGTTTTGTTTTGTATGGTGCGACACGGCAAAGAGGTAATCGATACTCGTCAACCGACTAACACACTTGGGGCACAGCGTCCTCTCATATACTCTCTGTATGGTCCATAATCCACCACGCCGACCTAGTGCGTATTGGTGGATTTGTGTCTGTTGTGGATTTTGTGATAAAGATAAATAATTATCCGTTAGACTGGTCCACGCCTCTGGAGATGCGAGAGCTGGTGCCTACTTTGCTCAGCAGCTGAGCTTATGCATTCAGCGGGGCAATAGCGCTAGCGTACTAGGTACTATGCCTCACGGAAGCGAGTTGGACGGCGTATTTTTTCTATAAGATATAGGTATTTTTAATTGTGTTTTATAAATTTGTTGTTTCTATCACATATATAAAGAGATAAAAGATTTTTTTTCGGTGTGCGGAAATAAATAGTTTAAATAAATTTATTTACTATAAATGTAGTCACTAAAGATGTTCCCTTTACAATATTAGTTTCATACATTCAGATTTCACAATCATGCAGACGTGGAAAAAATATTACTTGCACATGGCACGCAAAAAAAACGTAAAACTTAATTACTTATTATTATGATTGGTATTATGCTAATCCAATTATTACCAGCAATGTATAATGTCTTACATTTTTGTTGTTGTTGTTGACGGGATTCGGCAAAAAAATTCATGACAAGTGGCTACCTGACAGCCAGTAGGTAATGAACATCAATTGAAAGCAACCGGAAGGTAACATAGAAATCTACATACATATACTAGGAAAAAACATTACCCTCCTTCCTGGGAAAGGCGAGTAAACATACAACATAAACAGTCTTTAGTTTTGACAATTTAGGTAGGTACCTATAGTTCAGTCATGTCAAAGTTGCGGGCCGCATCGGGCCCTCGGGCCATATCAATACGGCCCGCGATCGCAATCTGACAGCATTTTGAAGGAAAATTTTAAAGAAGCACTCTTCCATTTTATACACAGTATTTCAAGTGTTTGAATAACTACCAAGAAATAAAAAAGTATGTGTATGTTTGGTAGTACCTATTTATGTGAGCAGATGTTTTCCGTCATGAAACTAAATAAGAACAAACATCGCACAAGACTCACGAATGAACATCTCCAATCAATTCTTAAAACTACCACGAATATACCTGACATCAATGAGCTTGTCAAAAACAAGAGAAGTTTGGTATCTGATCCTCGAGCATATTTAGTAAGTTTTTTTTTTTTATTTGAACCTGGCCCTCCTACACTTTCTAAATCTAATATATGGATCTGCAAATTTGAATTTGACACCTCTGCTATAGTTATCTGTCTTTAACTCCGTAACGATAGAATATAGTGATTTTTCCTCTTTGATGTTAGTCAGAGTTATTATCGGTGACGAAGCCGTTTTAGTCACACGACTAATGCGTTAAACGATTTAATACGAATGTTTTGGTGACGAGTCACCTTTTGATTCATCGAGCGTCGGAGAAAGAAATCCTTTATGCATAATATAGAGTGAAATTTAATTCGTGTAATTCCTGTTTACTGGCGACCCCAATCCAGATTACATAAAAAATTTACGATTACCCAAAATAAACCATTCTGAAACCATCTTTCCAAACCATTTTACCAAAGGCTATTATAAAATTTCTGACTATCTAGATGATAAACAAGCATGGACATAGACCGCTCGGCGATATTCAGTCTAATTATACAATATAATATAATTGTAACCCAAACTTATTTAAAAGAGCAACCCTTGAGTTTCTCGCTCGTTCTTCTATGGGGAATCAGCTTTGTGAATGAGCAAAAATGTCAAAACTTTAATATAAGATAAAATATGTGACGTTTTCAAGTGATAATTTTTATCTTACAAAATAAATATTTTTTGATTTGATTTGACTATAGTCTTTCTAGACTAAAGAAGAAAATTGTTGGACTTAGGTATGTCCAACAATTTTCGGCTGAATTCGGCTATGGTTCTTAGAGGAAGGTTGTTCCTAATCAGTTGTAATCACCAGCCGAAAATTGTTGGACTTCCAAAGAATAGGTAGGTTAGGGAGGGGAGTCCCACATAACCGTCTCGCCGTCCCCCAGGCGAGAGGTACGCGTAAAGCATTTCCCCGCGAAAAAAAAAAAAAAAAAAGGTAGGTTTCAGAATAGTTTGTTTACTTTGTATGGGTAATCCAGAATTTTTAGATCGAAAGTTGTTCGTAATCAAGAGTGGCGTGATCAGTTAATGGGAATTACAACAATTCAAATTCACCCAGTATAAATTCACGCATAAGTTTCTATTTGCCACTGTAATTAACTACTGCGAGACTGTTTTATCTATGATTATATTATGTATCTCAAAAAAGTGGCCATAAATAGTGCCACCGAAATATACAAGTCCCATAAACAGTACTTCAAAAACAACGAAGTTATTTAGATGTTTTTGTTGAAAGGAGCAATGCAGACGACGGTCTTCTTGTCCGCCGGATTTGCTTGTCCTCCGTGTGCGGTATTGCATAGAATTTAGGCCCGTATTAATAAAACATTCTCAATACAAGTCTTGAGGCTGTATCACACGAGATGCATCTTAAGCAGTTGACGCTATCTCAAGCTCCGTGCTAATTTATAAACCAATCTTGACGTCTACTCAGCCGAGATCACTTTTCAAGTATTCGCCTCAGCGCCGAATGAATGGTAGTCCTGAGTGTCATTTATTAATACGTGAAACTCGGCGAAGTTAGGTTTATTAATGAACACGTTTACTTGAGACCGGTCACAAGACTGTTCTCAATCTTGAGAATAGTTTATGTTAGATTAGTATACAGGGTGAAATTAAATTCGTGTAATTCCTGTTTAATGGTGACTCCGCTCTTGATTACGATCAACTTTCCATTAGGGACCATAGCCGAATAGTATAAATAAAGGCTATAAATATAATATAAACAAAGACAGTTTCTGAATTTTTTACTTTGTATGCGCAATCGAAATTTTTTTTTTCGAATTCGTCTATGGTTTTTTGGGGAAAGTTGTTTGGTGAATAGTGGCGTCACCAGTTAATTCCACGAATTAATTCACCCTGTATAGGTACAGCTTGACAATTTGTATGTTTATGCTGCCGAACTAGGTGTGTATCTGCATCTCGACAGACAGCGCCGCAAGAGGATACAAATTTTAGAATTAGCCAAGTTATATGAAGTATCCTAATATCACGTTGGTACGTAAATAATATCCAAATAAGGTCGAATTTTCCCTATTGTCTTCGCACACACAAAACATTATGTAAACACACTGCCATCTGGTCGCGTCTAAATAAAATCAGCTCGCCATTGTAGATTATGTTTCTCTTTCGACGTTTCAAGTCATGGCTCCTTTCGTTAGCCTTTTACGGCAGACAACTGACATACGCTGCAAGTGTAACCTTAAATTGTGGCAATAAAAATGTGTCTCAACATTCAGGCGCCATATGGATAACAGACAGAGGCCAGTTGTATCTAAACATGGCAGAGTTTTAACACCCGACGAAAAACGTGGAGTATAAAGTTTGACTGCTTTGTGTGTACAATTTTTGTCGGGATTTATTTAAAAATCGAGTTTCAATAAGTAATGCGTGGTCCGTGTAATTTTTTTATATAAAAGACTAGCTTTTATCGGGATAAAATGAGTAGTTCCCGCGGGATAAATAAATCCACGCGTGACTTCCAACTTTATCGCGGAAATTTGTTTTGTTTTAATCCAGGATACGTTCTGCCTATACTCCAAACTACATGAGAATCCTTTCATCCGTTGCGCAGTGATTGAGCAACAAACGAACAAACTTTCACATTTGCCCTACTTATTCTGGGGTGGACACCTTCCTCAAAGGCCGGCAACGCATCTGTGACCCTTTTGGTGTTGCGGGTGTCCATGGGTGGCGGTGATTGCTTTCCATCAGGTGACACGCATGCTCGTTTGCCGCCCTTTCATATAAAAAAAAAAAATTGTAATATTAGTTAGAAATTATACTAAACGAAGGGGACAGGTTATTAGCCATGTTCTATGAAAATCGGTTAAGACGTTTTTCTAACAATGCGGTATGGTGTATTTATCATAGGCTTTCGGAGATTTTTAAAATTTTTAATTTATTACTATTTATTTATCTGTGGTTTTAGATTTAGTTTCCCGCCAAAAATTAAACAGGCCGTCTACTAATTTCTCAGATAGGTAAATAAATAGCAGCTATTTGCAATCACATTCTGAAACCACCAAATGACATAATTATTCAATTATTATTGAATTCATTATGAATTTAAAAAAGAACACACAACAATCTTTCAATTCATCCCAATTACTCATTAGTTTGTAACGACGCCATCACTATGCTCACCGCCAGCTGAGGGAGGTGGAAGGCGCCGTATTTTTTTTTTTTACTTTATGGCGGTGCGCCTAAGTCACTGTTGAAAAATAGCCGATTAATAGTAGTCTTCTATTATTTCCCCCCTTTATTTACCACCTATTACCCTCTTAAATTTCTATAGAATAGATACAATGACTTTATATTTCAGATTTGTTACTTTGAATAAAACTTGTGGAATTTTTCCGGTTTGGAAGCTGAAGACTGTTGGCTTGTTTGCATGTCGTACTCATAAACCCATGTCTCGTCGCCAGTTATTATACGTTTCATAAAGGTCGGATCCGTAGAAGCTCGGGAAACCATGTCTTCAGCGACATGCTTTCGCTGCGCTTTTTGAACAAAATTGAGCTCTTTTGGAACTAGTCGAGCGGCGACGCGTTTCATGCCTAAAATGTCAATGAGAATGTTGTGGACGGACTTAAAAGATATGTTCACCTCACTAGCCAACTCTCTCAGACTCATACGTCGATTTTCGAGCACTAGCTTCTTGATTCTGTCGATGTTTTCTTTGGTCGTAGCGGTTGAAGGTCTACCAGAACGAGGCAAGTCTACTACTACTTCTCGGCCTTCTTTAAAAGCCTTATACCATTCATAAGCCCTTGTTTTCGATATACACGATTCGCCGTAGGTATTTCGCAACATTTTTAGTGATTCACCACATGAAATATCATTTGAAACACAAAATTTAAGGCACACTCTTTGTTCAACAATATTTTCCATTGTAAAAATCGCCGAGGACTCAAAACTACGACCAACAAAAAGTGTAGTTTAAAACAAATTAAATGACAGATCCCGCTCAAATTTTGCGCGCTAAATCAGTACAGTGCTACCAACATGCAGTAAAAAAATTAGAACGACCTCTTTTACGCGGGTCTTTTTATTGACATATTCCCGATACTTTTTACACAGAGTAGTATAGGTACCTAAATCTCAAAAAAGTATAGTAATCGATGAGTTGGTTTTTAATGCCTTCCTCACCTACAGTTTGGTGAAATGTATGCAAAATAGACCTGTAAATTGTAAATGACACTGACATCTAAGTACCTATATAAGTAGCTGTATTGTTTGTATTGCACACAGACGGTTCGTAAGACATCAAATAATATTTCTGACATAACTAACTTTTATCTCCCACAATTAACCGAAATAGCAACTAATAATAAGGCATTTTCCCAGGCCATTGTTGAAACCGATTGGGCAACGAAATGAATTTTGTTAACGAAAAAAAAAAAACAGAAATTTAACTACTCTTTAGATTCGGTCAGTAATCAATATGCCTACTAAGTACCTACTATAAAATGTTGCCTCGTATTTTTTACCCAACAATGGAAATTCATCACAGCAAAATTATAAATAGCACGACGAAATTACATTCCGAGTCTCTCTTTCGCCATTTGGCATTTGTGCGACAGAACCCTAAATATAGATTTACTTTTTGTCTCGAAGACATTTTACCATCCCGGACTGTGATAAAGAAGTATTCACCTGGTAAAAATAAATTGTTTTCCAAGTCATTACAAACGTACAAATAATTAATAAACATAATTTACCTGGTTATATAAATTCAAAGGGTTTTATGCTTCAAAATAAATTTGTGAGTTAACTATTTGAACTGAAATGATAAAGTCACTACACAGGGACATAATATGGCGACGGGCACGTGTTAACGGATTGCAAAAAGATAATACGCACTATAGTTGATTACACAGACTTTAAACTCAAATAAAAGTGCCACTCAAAGAGAGAAAGTACGTGTCCTGAAAAAAAATGTAATACGATCGTTTCTCATTTCCTCCAGATATAGGGGGAAAATTTCATGCTGGCAACCGTCTGTCTGTTTAGAGGGGAGAGGGTACAGTGAACCTAGTGACTCACTCGCCGGTCGTGCGACTTGCGCCGACCACTATAGAAAGTTTTTAGTTATTAAAATTTCACCGTAAGCAGATTACCAATATCTGGACAAAAGTGCGCACTTGTGCGCTCTATTCTCAATGCACTAAGAGTGAAAGTTTGTCATCGCGGTGTTGTCGGCCGGTGGCGAATAACGTCAACGATATGTGGTACCGTTTTCGCTGAGTTATCATCATGTTTATTAGTTATTTATGTTATCTGTAATTGCAATGTATTCGCCGCGAAGAGTTTTATGTCGCAGTATTGACCTTGATGTGTGTGAAATGGTTGTTTTATTTGATTGGTGTCACGTTTGACTACAATCTCACCTGACCTGGAGGAAAGTGAAAATGTAGTCGATGAAGAAGCAAGACAATCTTATTCCACCATCGCCATTCCATCTTCCTCCCCTTGTGAGGGGGGGGGGGCGGGGAGGGGGGGGGGGGACGGGACCTGGAGCCGCCTATGCGTTCCCAGGTCCTCCCTACTGCCGAAGAAGGTCGCCGCGGGGTTTTAGTGGGTATCCCTCCCGTTAGGGAGGGGAGTCCAACATAAACAACCTTGGGATCTTCAAGAGCAGGGTGAATAGGCATCTACTGAGATCGCGTGCATCATCTTCGACCACATCGTCACTTCCCATCAGGTGAGATTAAGAACGATTACCTTTACCAAAATGTATCCTGTATGCAACCTTACGATGCCATATTCAAAGCTCTGCAATTAAGGGCCGTATTAATAAATCTATCTTGAGATTGAGACCGCGTCGCAGTCTCAAAACAATTGATACTGTTTTAATATGCAACATTCTCAAGCGTCAACTTAAGGTCAGCTCAATCTTCAGAACGGTTTATTAATACGGACCTAAGAAGAAATTATTGAAGCTTTATGGTACATTCCAAAGCTCAACAGGAGTCAATAATCCACACATAAGAGAGTCTGGTGCAGTACCAAAAATTGTTTCGGCGAGAAATATCAACTGTAGAAAGGATGCAAAGTTGTTACTGGTATAGAGTAATCAGCTTTCGACCTAAGAAAATAAGGTGGCCAGAGATTGATATGGAAACAGCCCGGAAAGTTGGCAGGTTAAAGGGGAGTTTGCTAGTAGATTTGATTGATGGGAAAGGGAGAGTGGCAGAGCGGTAATATTCTATTTTATAATATTTTGGGAAATAATAGTTATTAATTCAAAATAATACAAAGATATATAAACCATAAAAGACTTGGAGTGCCCAAAAGTTGTTTGGAATATTAGTTTGAGTTCGAGTCAAGAAATCAGCACCTGTAAATTTAGGTACGTTGTCATCCTGACACAGAAACAACATCTAAATAAAACTCGCCACGACACTGTTGGCAATTACAATAATATTATTATTATATTAGGTATATTTAGAATCAAGTTATTATTGTAAAAATATTGTAGAAAAAAAATATGTCCGCTTGGATCCTTAAGGCGACGAACGTTGTAATTGTCAGTCTATAACATTCCAAGATATCTATTTGATTTGTGGAGATAAAGACGGTAACGGTCTTTAAAAGGAGTCTCCACAGCTACAATTTACAGATGTAAAGACATCTGTTACTCCTTTCAGTACCATGTGTTAAACGGCACGTATCGCAACGACCAATAAGGATTAATGGTAATAGATGTATTTCTGTCCGTTGAAGCTACACGTGACCTTGCTTCTAATAGAACATTGCTACAGCAAGGATCGCTATATTTGCGTTAGGGTCTACACGACCCGGTCGGTGCTATGGCTTTTTAATAAATCAACATCTCCATATGAAATGGTAACGCTTTTTTTTTTCCAACCAAAAGGGTCACAGATGCGTTGCCGGCCTTCGAGGAAGGTGTAGGCTCGTTTCTTGAAGGTTCCAATGTCGTACTCGTTCGGGAATGCCGCTGCAGGAAGTCAGTTCCACAGGGTGGTCGTACGTGGTAGGAAGTTTCTTGAGAAACGTGGTAACTAATTCTTTCTTCGTTAAGATATGCAGGTATGTTTGAATATGATATTAGAAGGTATTCACGAACCACCATAACCTGATATCTGTCATATCTTTGATTGAAATATTTGATCTCGTTAGGTGTTGAAGAGAGAATTACGTCAGTGGGTTGACGACCTGTTTGGTGTAGTGGTTAGCAACTCTGACCACTATACCAAAAGGTTGCGGGTTCGAATCCCGCTAGGGGCATATGTTTGTGTGATGAATACGGACATATGTACCCGAGTCATGGATGTTTTCATTTATAATAAGTATTTATTTACAAAAAAAAATGTACTTATGTAGTATATGAACCATCTGGTATCCACAACAAAAGCCTATAGTTGCTTACTGTGGAACTAGATGACGCTGTGTGTATGTCTAAGGATATTTATTTATATAGATTTTTAATATGCCAGTGATAGTGACAAAAGATACTGTTTAAAAATAGTGTTGTATTTCGTGGCGGGGAAATCCGACTGGCACGGAACCGTGAGATTTGGTGGAGGAGAGGTCTGTAGTATATACCCAGCAGTAGATGGATGTGGTTGGACATTGATTGACTCATTGATTTTGTGCTACAAAGTAAAAAATGCTTTATTTTGTAGGTACACAGAGTACACTTAAAATAGTCAATTTTACATTTTTTAAGCTACTGCTTCTTCAAAACGCAATTTTCCCCTGAGAAGAGCAAGCAAGAAACTCGAAGGGTTGCTCTTTTAAAATCAGGCTTTGATTTTGCATAAAAGGTTTTTATATTACAAAAACCACCACCACAGATGTTTATCTCCAATCTAAAGTGTACAAAGCAAAATACTGGTTCAAATTCTAAGCTATTTTATACCGTTTAAAGATATAAGAAGAACATCCAAATCATTACACGAAGTACAACACACACACACACAGATGATTTTAACATAAAATATCTAGGTACCTAGGTATGTTTAAAATATAAGTAACATCTGTGTTTCTGTCTAGCAATTATGACATAGGTACAGCCACAGGTCTAAGCCACAGGTTGATCTTTTATCTTTGATCTTATTTATTTAAAAAGGTTCATCTCCTACACTATTCCTTAAACTATTTTCAAGCATACAGTCTGATGGCAGATACACAAGTATTTACAGATAAACACAACATGCATGTGAAATTGCCGTATTTACATTAATTTGGTTTTAGGAGAATTCATACTTAGTAGGTAGCTGGACGCATTTAGAATACACGTGACGCAATTTTTTTACGGAAAGTAGTTAGCGAGTCAATCTCAGTTCTATGATGTCTGGGGAGTTATTACATGTGAAAAAATTGAAGTGAAAATTACGGAAATATTATCGCCAAAAAGTCCCCAACCAAATGCAAATCTCCAATTGATTTTGTAATTCATTATGCAACCTGTTTTGCAACGTTCTACTGAGTGGTAACCCTACCGACTACTAACCTTGGTTCTATACGACCATTTACGGAGAAACATTGACTTTCATCCATGTATGGTTATAGAAGCGAACAGGGTTGTCATGGGTCATGTACTCATGCGTGACTAGGTTGACCAACCGTTTGAAATATAAAACACTTGAAATACTGTTGTGCAAACAGTTTAAACAAAGTATTGAGAGCAGATATGACTCGATCCCTATTCACACGTATTGAACCCGCGATAGCCACAACGCTGAGCTCGCGATTCATTATTTCTCTTGCGCGATTGCTAACGCTTGCCGTTTGGGAAACGCGCGGATGTATAACGGTGCCGTGTGAATAATTTGAGCGTTTTCATAGCTACTACTAAAAGAAAAACGGACCGCTAATCTTTTCTAAACTGCTGCTCGCAAGACTATGCCGACTTTCTTTTTAACCTCCAACGCAAAAAGAGGGGTGTTTTAAGTTTGACCGCTATGTGAGTGTGTGTCCGTGGCACCGTAGTTCTGAAACGGGTGACCCGATTTGGATGTGGGTTTATTTGAAAGCAGGTTTTCTAGTGGTCGTTCTTAGACAAGTTTTAACAAAATCGGTTCTCTAAATTTGATATGAATGTGTTAAAATCGCCACACTAGATTCACTTCTTGGTGTTTGTTATACACTTGGGTTAGCATTTGACATAAATCACACCTGATGTTAAGTGAAGGTGAGGCCGAAGGTAGAACCTCCAGCTAGTTTAGGGGACTGGCTGTTTTGTCTCTAACAACCGGAACACAACATTGCTATTTAAACAAAATTAGTTATGATGGTAGCTGACCTGACTAAACCTGATGCTAAACGCTAGGAATCAAACCTTGTAGTTTATATTGAGCTATGGAAGCCGTTGGTTTGGAGTTTATTCAAAAACTTCGCTCAAATCTCAACTCAAGCGCAGGTAACGTTCTGGTTTATATGTCTCAGAGGACCGTCTAGAAAAACTTCATGGATGCAGACGGAGTATATCCATAATTTTCGTACTTCTATGAAATATATAGGTATACAGGGTGTAACGGTTAAGTGTAGTCATATTTTAAGGGCTTGTTCTACCCATCAATACGAACAACTTTTACTATGGGGGCAACTTCGAAATCGCGAAAAAAAAATCAGCTGTTTCATACATTGCATCGGGAGGTTATTGAAATTTTCTATGGAACAGCTCATTTTTTTTTCGCGATTTCGAAGTTGCCCCCATAGTAAAAGTTGTTCGTATTGATGGGTAGAACAAGCCCTTAAAATATGACTACACTTAACCGTTACACGGTGTATACATACTTCTAAGTAGGGGCATCATAAGACACAAGTTTTCTAACAAAACAAAGCTATTAGACTAAAATAGATTCATGACAACATCCCATGTGCAGCGCGATTGCTCACTCTACTCGTATAAAAAGAAGTGTTTGATAAGGCAATCAAATGAATTGGTGAGGTGTAGATTACTATAACCTTCAGCCTTGATTTGGAGTAGGTAGGTCTCTCGATTTGAGTGCTATCAATGACCTTCATCAACTGCGAATTTTCAAAAAGTAAACTATTCGTTTGGCCCAAATACCTAATTTATGTTCGTTTTCGCCATGGGTTTACACACTGCGTGAACTACCTACCTATATCTACCGAATGATTGCTCAATTGTAAACAACCGACATGGAAATACTCGAATTTAAATGCCTCTAATGGTTACCCATCCAAACAGGCACGGCGCCGAATAGAGAATGCGCCTGCTTCCCTCCAGGAAGAAAATACCAGCATGCGGCTTAAATTCCACAGTAGAATAAACTTGACATAATAATCTCATGTTCCTTTGCCTTAGGTAGGTACTTAACATACGAAAAGTGCGTTATCAATTATCACTACGAAAAACCTGAAGTATATTTGTTATCAGTGAGATGTCAACATACCATTATCTATCATGTAACTTCTTCAAAACAACACGAAGTCATCCATCATGCATGACTCAAACGAGTGTGATAACTAAGACAAACCCTTTTCCGATTCAATAAATAAATATCCTCGAATACACACACAATATACCTATAGCGCCATCTAGTTCCACACTAAGGAATTAGGCTTCTATTATGGATACCCGATGGTTGATTTTGGGAGTGTCATATTATAAATGCAAACATCCATAACTCGTAGGTACACATGTCCATATTCTTATTCGAATCCGCAATCGTTGGTTTCAAAGACAGGGTCACTACTACACAATAATAGACACTTCTTAGAATAAAATTGTGATTTTTTTACAATGGAAACACCGATAGTCAGGGGCAACATCTAGACATAAATACACCAATCTGCACTAGCCCCGCATGGGGAATTAAGGCCCCATTTACGTAGTAACTATTATCTAATCTGTGCCCATACCCTCTGCCCGTGAGATGAAGCTGTGCTTCAACAGTTAGGACGTTTAAAGCTGTTGATGATGATTGTTCACATTTGGTGGACTCTGAAGTTAATTACAGCTTTTTAAGAGGTTTTGTCGAGGGTGGCACGAGAAGCGCGGATCCAGTACGCATAATAGATCATGGCAAGGTCGCCATTTATTCACTCCCCGAAGAGAGAGCTGATACAGTGAAGTCGGACTCCAGAAGAGGGAGAATCGTCACAGATAAGGGACAGATATAAGAACTGGCCCCTGCGCAGCGACTCGTGCACCCTCCGCGATTCGGCCAGTATACCTAGACGGTGATATGGCCATGGGTGGTGGTGGGACTGTTCACATTTGATGTGTAAACCATATTCAGAAACAAAAATATCGAAAACAAAGTTATAATGAAAATGTTACAATGTGACATTGAGAAATGGGTAATTATCTGATTTTGTCAGATTTCAACTTTCAGTCATTTATTTCAATTTTGGTATCTACGATACCTAATCACCTATCGCCTTGTTGAATGTTAATTTAAATCTATTGGAAATACTACTAAGCTGGTGCAGATTCTCTGTTAGTTATCTGCAGCTGTACACGTAAAAATTTTTGTTTTCGATCACAAAAAAAATTGTAGTTTAGCTCGCTTGCGCCCGATCGCTAAATTTTGTAGCACGTAAGCGCCCTAGAAGTAAATTATGGTAACGATCGATACGTCTATCCATTAGACGTTTATTCATATTTTAAGGCGCTTACGTGGTACCAAATTTACAGATCGAACACAAGCGAGCTAAACGACAATTTTTTTCATTCGAAAGCAAAAATTTTTTTACTTTATTCAACGGCAGGTAGGCATGTCCAAACTACATACTACCGTTTCAGAAAGGGAAGACAGCTGCTGTAATAGAAGCGGGGCAAACCAAATTTTTCGTTCTATGTTCACCGTATCCTAATTTGAAGTCACAAGTACCTACGTTATATTTTCATTTTAAATTCACCTTTTAGGATTTATGAAATATTTGTTTATCCCGAAGGAACTACTCACTTCATCGTGATAAAATTCCACCTGTGTACCAAATTTCATCCGTTTCTCTGTGATTGAACAAACAAATTATCCAAACTTTCTCATTTTTATAATTTTAGTTGGAGTATTCAGTCCAATATCTTTTCCATTATTAACTTTAATGTCATGATCAATTCAGTTCGCTCATTGAGCTGAACATAATATAGATATGTCTAGATTAGATAAGAGATGGATTTGAATGAAACTTTCATCATAAATCTTCCGTCGTAGGTACCTACCACGTAATGAGTTCGATTACTAAATTTGGTACATAAGCGCCCTAGAAGTAAGGATAAGGGGATAAACGTCTAATGGAACGACGTATGGAGTTACCAGATACTTCTAGGGCTCTTACGTGGTAGGTACCAAGTTTAGCGATCGGACGCAAGCGAGCTAAACGCCAAATTTTTAGTGATTGGACGCAATTTTTTTTACAGGGTGCGACTGTTGACAAATATTCCATTGAGACTGATCATGATAAGGTCAGTATGAATGCAACATCCTTAAAAATTGTTATTTACATCAAACAACTATCTATAAGAGCGACATGGTCGTTTAAAACGACCAAGCTCTTTAAAATTAGATTATAAAAAAAAACTTTAGAGACATTAATTCTAACATCAAATAATTTCTTTCGTTGTTCCACCTGCAAGCGGTCTATTTTCACGTAGAATTCAACACATTCATACCATGAGAACAGTATCTTCAACAATACAATCCGATCGCATACTGCACATGTTTATTCTCGCGCGCCCGTTCTAGATTTCTTTCTAACAACATGGCCCCTCATTTTGCGCACGCGACGCCAATGAGGCATCATGGTGAATGTAACGGTAATGATGAATCCGTGATTTGGCATCATCATACACTTAGTAGTCTTGTCGATGATTCAAACTTCAAGTATTTATTTTAACGTAGGTAAGATTATTTGTTGAAAATTATTTTTAATACCATTTTATAATTCTGGGAGCTGATAAGAAGAATCCATTTGTCTCTTTTCAACTTAATCTCCGTCAGCGCCTTATACCTGATTTCTGACCATCCTTTCCCCTAATTAAGAGGTTATATTATACATACACAAAATCACCCCAGTATCCCGAAACCTGTACTACCTATCCCGAAGGGGTACATGAGACCACAGACTTCCGTTTACAACGAACACCAGAGCGGTGTGTCAGGAATATTGAATTTTCATTAATCTCTTCATATATGTACGACCTTTCCCTCTTCAACATGATTCTCGATTTGGTAATACCAATTGATTTTCTTGTTGAAGTTGATGCTATAAACCTGGTTCCTGTTGATCAACACCTCTATTCCCACTAGTTCAGTTGACCAGTTCAGTTAACTGGACTAGTGAAACTTTTTTTCTCGTTTGTTCAGTTGTAAATAAGACTAGCTTTTGCACCACATTGAACATGTGGACACAACTTGTTCAGTCCATTCTCCGTTGTACCTGAAGGTCTGTGACTGTCCCTTGTTATTACTGAAGCACTCGTCTGCTACGGAAACAATCGTCAATCGATGGCGCATTGTTGTACGTATTAACCGTGGACTAAATGAATGACAATACGTATTTAGTCCATGTTGTAACGGACGCCATTGTAGCCACGCGCATCGACGCTGACTCATGTGACATGGTCTGAGCACATTATTCACATCCAAATGAAGGTGTAAAAAGATATGGTAGGTAGTGCTAATAAAGAAAAAGGTGCCGATTATTATAACTCGAATCTTAAACTACTGCAATTGATTGATAGATTTATTTAGCTGACCTTTACAATGTCCTAGGTATATTGTTAAAACTCGAATCCTTAACTAATGCAATTGAAACTAGATAGGCTCGAATTGCGTTAATAAATCTACATACCTACATGTCATAATTTATAGAATTATAAAATTATTCAATAAAATAGTATCTACTCACGTAACCATTAGTCACGACAATGTCAGAATATGGTTGAAAACTCAAAATAAAATATAAAACATTAGTTAGACGTCAGGATAGGTATGTATATTAGAATCGATTGTCAAATTAAGCAGCATCTGTCTTCGAATCATTCGAACATTGGCTATCTAATATAACCTAATGGAAAGGTGATCGATCGAGAGACTTAGATAAAATCATTTATAAGATATAAATTAGATATAAACTGTTTGTTGAGTTGAGTTTGATAAACACAATTTCATTCCACGACTCAAATGTTTAAATTAATGCGGCATTTATCATAATATTTTGTTAGAATATACTTTTCAGTGGTCACACATCTCTTTCAGTGGTCTCAGTTGACAATCATTGGCAGCAAACATTTGTCAACGTAACATAGGTACAGTCTAAAATGGGTTTAGCACCCGATTTCGAAAGACATATAAGCGAAAGCCATTTGTTGCGACGCCAGATAATCGAAGTGCCATATGAACGAAACGCCATTTAGCCGATGGGCCATTTAATCGAAAAGACAAATATGCGAAAGCCATAAGATCGAATGTACAGTTGTGCGATGAGTTCGAAAATATTAAAAATATGTCAACCTAACATTACCCCCGCCCGCCATAACCATCTGAACCTAACCAACAGAGTCGGGGTGCTCCGACCCATATTGCTCGCTCGCTACAGATAGGGTGTACATTCGACCTTATGGCTTTCGCATATTTCTCTTTTCGATTAAATGCCCCATCGGCTAAATGGCGTTTCGTTCATATGGCATTTCGATTATCTGGCGTCGCACAAATGGCTTTCGCTTATATGTCTTTGGGTCCTAAACCTGTCTAAAACAGATAAAACAGTCCCGTGTAATACAAATTAAATTTTCTCCGCAAATAGTGAATGTTTTTCGATAGTACTTTTTGTTAATTGTTCAAATCAATGATTGCTGTAACTAAATAAAAGATAAACGAAACACGTTCATGATTTGCTGAGAAAGCTGAAGAGGGCTTAATCCATCCATGGATTAAATTTTCTTTTTAAATCCAGCATTAATCAAAAATATAAGCTTTAATATTATTTATTTTCGAGAATTTAAAATTATTGATAAGAACAGCCAATTTCTTTGTTTTTAATGGTAAATTCTTGAAAATAATCTCCTTCAAAGCTATTTAGATAGGTATTATTTATAATTAGCCTTTAGGTTTCTCCAGTGATGGTCAATTTTTTTTGATTTATTCTATATTTAAAATGTAATCTTAATTTATCCAATGAGGACGCCATTGGCCAGAATAGGTATACTGTCTTAAATTGTATTATGCAGGACTAAACATTTATCGTTTCAGACTGTACCTACATAACATGATATAATTTTGTTGAATGAAATAATAATGAGGTTCATTTCATGTCTTTATCTGTCAATCAGTATTAAATCTTTGGCCTAGCTACTACCGCTTCGGAAAGGAAAATCAATCTTCAATAATTAATTACACGATAAATATTCGAATAGCAACACAAATGTATCCTAAGGTCTTTTTTATATAATTCCTTTGCTTCCAAATAGACTGCGGAAGAGGACTTTTTGATACAATTGAATATATTTATATCGTGTTGTTGAACATTGGGGGAAGCGTTTGCCCAGCAGTGGACGTCTTTTGGCTGATGATATCGTGTTGTGTCACAATAATTCGTTCATTTTACATTTTCATTTCTATTTGGTCAAATTATGACTTGTAAAATTATCGATACCAAATCTTCTGCCTAGGAACCTAACAAAATAAGCACTGAATTTGACAATGACCCTAAATGTTTTAAACCCGAATTCAATTGTTAGAATTTAATTGGTTGATAATATTCCATAATCGAATGATCATTATACGAGGGAGGCCCTATATCTTATGTTTAATGGCTGAGATGATGAATCGAATGATGACGGAGCGTTGGTTCAGCGGTTAAGACGCGGTCTCCCAATTTGGGAGATCCGGGTTCGATTCCCAGACAGGCCATGTACCAATGAGTTTTTTTTTTTTTAATTATTTTAATTAATTACTTATGTACCTACATTTATCCGACTACTCTTAAACGGTGAACGAAAACATCGTGAGGAAACCTGCATGCCTGAGAAATAAAAATTCAAAGGCATGTGAAGTCCTCAACCCGCATTGGGACAGCGTGGTGGACATACTCCCTCATTATACGAGGGAAGGCCTTATCCCTGCAGTGAGATGTTTACGGGCTGAGATGAATCGAATGATTAGAATAGGAATAAAAAAATACACTGTTACCTTTTGTGTGAGTAGGTATGAGAGTATACACATTCAAAAATCAATCAATCAATCAATCAATTTATTGCTTTCACATGGGTTTTAAGGTCTTAGGTTTACGTAACATTAGTATCACATGTGTACCCCTTAGGGTGTAGCAATAGAGAGAGACCGAGGCTTCATTGTTGCATGCAAATTTTTATTTTGTCATGGTCGACGAATAAATTATATTATTATCAATCAATTCAATATTTATTAAGTTAAATAGATATTTATCTATTTTTATTATCAATATATTATTAGAATATTATTAGAGTATATTAGATTATTAGAATAGATTAAAAAATCGACTTCCTGTTGAGGACATTTCTGTCAGTTCATGGAATAAGATAACTACAATTATTCTAGTGGCAGATAAGATTATTATCTTACCTACTACTTTAGAATATGCCTCAATATCAAGGTTATCTGTTGTTCTAAATAATATAAGAGAACTTATATATTTCGTAGGCAGATGGTACCTATGCCTAAGCTTAAAACAGTATAAAAAAAAATTGTATTGCGACTGAGAGGCGTAATCAATCTCAAGATCGATTTATTAATACGGGCCTAAGAAATAGATACGTTGCGTTTGTGTGATTGGGCAGAAAATAGTGTACCTATACAAAATTATATATTATATACCAGAAAGTTAGATCCAACATACAGAATTACACTGACGCAGACTTAGAATAATTTTGTAATTTAGGCATGGCTGGATAGAAGCCTCTGCCATGGCCAAGGCACGATTCCGCACCAATGATATACAGCCTACTCGGAACAGTTAAATAAAATGCCAAGTTTCAAGGTTGGTGTAAAACAAATCGATAAAATTATAATTTCCGTGTGGAATGGAATACCGAAACGCAGAGTCAACGACCTTTAACGCTAGAACGTAACGTCTCAAATTTTATGGAGCGTCAAGTCGCTCATGATGGTCAATTAAAATTCAAGTATCGGACTAGCATTTAAAACTGCTAAACAGTTGTATGTATGCGCTCCACTTTTTTTATATAATTTAAATTAGTATGTAACTTCCATAGCTTTAGAATAATTTTGTAAAATATTAATTGCATATATTTACTGATATGTAGAATAAAGTAAGGTAGGTCTGGCCAGACATGCGCGGGACGAAGGCTGGTCCCGGGATGGCATTAGCATACAAGATATATTGGACCATCGGCGTCTGACTGTATGGCTGACATTTTAACACCTATGAACAAAATCGATTCTGCATCCCGCGTCCCGCACAGTCGCGCAGGTGTGGCCAGTGCAATAAACATGATTTTAATTGGATTGAAAAACATGATGATTCATCTTTTTAGTAATTTCAAATTAAACGACGCTGCTTGACGTTAGTCGCCATATTGCGAAATTATTGGCGCGATATTGATTCTGATTGTTATACATAAATACGGAAATTACTCAGTATAAATTAAAAGGGTAGGTCGCTTGAAAGATTCGGGCTTTCCTGTAGTTTAACAACCGAAATAACTAAAAAAATAAAGACGAAGGGTGGTACGGCGTTGTTTCGAGTCTCTGTCCGTCTGCATTTCGATTTGCGTGCGTTTTTTTTTTATTTATGATTAAAGTAAGGAAAGGTTCTTAGCCATATTCGATGAAAATCGGTTCAGATATTTCGAAGATATTTAACTTCTAACACGGTCGCTTTGTATAATAAGTACCTTCTTGGATGATATTTATGTTAAGTATGTCGGGGATTTGCTAAATTTTCATTTTATGTATGATTGTGATATTGGAGCAAATACTGGATTGCTTCTTGTTAGAGATAGGGAGAATTACACGTGAAGTAAATATTTCGACATCCAAGCAAAAAGGGGATATCCTACAACCGATATCCTATAATTTAAGAAAAAGATGCAATAAAATGTGTTAAATTTATAGAAGAAAAACCATTAGCGTAGTCTATGGTTATCTAATTTTGTATCTGTGAGTTTTTCAACTTTTCTTCCATGAAATCAGAGTCAAAGTACGCACTTTTTATTTTAAGGCTTGATTCTCTTCAAAAGGAAGAAAATCCTGAGGTCGGCAGCTGCCCTTGCTAATAGTCCCAGTATGGTCTCGCTGTTCACATTTCCGCTAGAGGCACGTGGTCAGCTTACACTGACAATGTTCCGGTCGTCTGGCGACTGTATCTATTACATTCGTGTAATTCTGTTTACCTCCACTAGTGATTACGAAAAACGTTCCACTAGAAACCATAGACAAATTCAGCCGAAATTTTTTGGACTTCCATATTAAAGGTGGTTTCATAATGGTTTCCTTTGTAAGGTAATCAAATAAATATTTCGGACACTTACACCAATCATCTAGTTCCAAACTAAGCAAAGCTTGTGCTATGGATATTAGATAACGGATAAATGTACATAAATATTTATATCGATCGAGTTTTTTTTATCGAATTCGACATGGGTTCTTGCGGAGTTGTTTGTATACTACATCACCAGTTAATGGGAATTACACGAATTCAAATTCACCCTGTATATGTATATAACACGGCATTGTTATTCCACTGATATTGATAAGTGAGAAAGTTTGGATATTTAGTCAATCTCGCTGCAATGTCTCAACTGAATTCGGTAATAACTGATACAAAGATTAACTATGTATAGTAATTAGAAACATAAGACTAACATATTGGTAGATAGATATAGATACTTTTATACCGAAACTTCAAATAAATCAGTTTATGATTCAATGCGCGCGGAGACGCGGGCGTTCTGCTAGTTGGTACATAAAGCAACTCTATGTATTTGTATCCCCAAAATGCAATAACGCTTCCCCTCGCACGTTATTGATCAGACAGGCCAGCGCAGGGTACCTAGGACTTACATTCACCCCACACCAGTGAAATAATTTGATACGAGCAAACAGAGTACCAAATCCATTACTCAAATTTAACATTTCTGAGTAAATAAATATCAGTAGGTAAGTATAACTCGTAAAATTTAAGACTTTATAAAATTTATAAATATGAATGTAAAGATAGATATAATTTATTATTGAAGGAAGACATTTAAGTGTTATATTGTTTATTTGTAGATAATTAATTAATTAATCCGTATATTTATGTGCATGCATTTTAAATTTAATTGTTGTGCCCTAGTAGGGTTTATGTTTGATACCTAAAAATATTTTAAGATCATACTATATACCTACATACAACATAAATGCAATAAATTGAAATTGAAAATTGAAATTGACTTTATTATAATGGTAAAACACGTATTTCTAAATGGTAATATGCAACTTTAGTTGGAAAGGGGGTTATACGATATCGCGAAAAGAAGACTTAAACGGGCAAAATATTTATTATCGAAAAAAAATGTTCAGAAATTTTGTCATTAAATGAAAACTTTGAACATTGGTAGAGTTTGTACTGACGATTATGTTACCTAAGAATCTCAGTGCCTTCTTTCCCATTAACCCTGTATAACTGAACAGCTTTACTGTAGTCCTTCAACAACTGGATATACCTACCTAATTTAATAAAACAAATAGTTATTTCGCAAGTTGTTATCAAATAATTCAACCAAACATCATCGTATTCAACCCTTTGCATAGTTCGTTAATTTCACAAATTCTCGTCGACAACCCTAACAGTTATGTATTAGGGGTGTACGCAATTTACTCTCGAGGCAATCGATTCTCGTATACGGGTAGTTCTTTTGTCTCTTTTCCGCAAACGTGTCTGGGAGTGTTTCATCTCGCTCTGATATCTGAGCCGCTGTTCTGTCTGGGCAAATTATACTACTTACCAACATATAGTACTAACATCAAATATGTTAGATACAACAGCAAGCAAAATGAGGGACGGAGTTATTGCTTTGAGCGGAGGATATGAAATATTATTACTTATTAAGTACCTATTTTTGTTGAAGTTTTGAAAACTAACCTATGACTGTTTTCATCTGTACTGATTCATTATATATTTCTAGTTATTTGTACCTTACCTACAGACATTTGTCATAAACAGGAAAATTGAAGTAGGTATTTATAGAAATTTTTACTAATTATTGCTACAACTTCATTACTGCCAGAGTAGACGCACATTTAAAATAAAAAAGTTAAATGACGATCTTGTTTCTTCCAGAGTCGTCGAAAACATTGTAAAGAGCAGAGATAATACGTAAAATAACAATGTCATACGAATGTACATCATGTAAATTGAATTTGTTGACCAATTACTGATTTTGGCATTGATTACCTTTCAAGAAGCCGTCATGCGTGAAAGCGGGGAAAGTCAACTCGACTTAACCGGTTATTCTTTTGTAAGCCCTCGTGCTTTGCTCTCGTATAATACAATGTCGACATAAAACACCCAAATTAATCTTTTATCTGCCATTATGTAATTGAAATCGAACTTGGTGCATTTGAAATAAGAAGAGCGACAATCCAAATGTCACATCTCAAGTTATTGCACTTTTTGACAAAACTACCAAATAAATTCAAGATTTGTAAACAGTAAATAGTTCATTGTTTTATTAATGAACTAAATTAATTAGTTATGCACCAGATAACGCCATAAGTTTGTGTAAAATGGTACAACATAAGTAGGTACCTACTCGATAATTATTAAAAACATCGACGATTACTTTACAGTGGTTGTGTCAACCATGTGGTATATGTAAGTAAATGTTAGTCAGACTCTATTTATAGTGAGTCAACTGATACAAAAGTTAGGGTTCATTCACCACATTCCCAACCGTTAGCGTGTCCTTCACAAGGGCTAATGTCTGTTAACTTGAAAACAGTGTAGCTTATTTAAAAACACCAAGCTAATTTATGAGTCATGTTTCACCTGTTTTGGGCATTTTTAAAAAGCTCTATCTAAAGTTGAACGACACCGCTTCGTTAACGCAGCCGAGTAATTGTATTTATTAACATAAAATATCGCATGTTGCCAAACGAACCATAGCCAACCGGTATTTTTTTCTCATAGGTACATAACTACTCACAGATTTTATTAAAACAATTTTGGAAATTCTTTAATGCAAAGGAAATTTATGTGATTTATGTTTTTTTTTTCAGAGCGTGGAGAAAACAGACCGGCGAAAAACTGTTTTATAGATAAGTTACTTCTGTGATTCGTCATTCGACACTGTTTCTATGTCGCCCCCAAATCATCTTCAACACGACCGCTCTTTGTCATTGTGAAGAGAATAGGTAGGACGTACTTATTATTATATAAATCAATAAGACAACTTGCCAACAAATTTCATGTATGAAAATCACGTATTACGTTCTATTGAAATTTCGAATACAGTGGAAAAGATGCAGTTCAAATTCGAAATTTTACTTCTAGTAACTAAATATACGTCATCAAAATACAAAAGGTATTACCTATAATATTGAATTTCCAATAGCTAGACCCAGTCAACTGGTTTTCCTTTCGTAAAGGTAAGATAAAGGCCATGTTTTTATCATCACGTTCGCCTTCTGCACAACATGTCCGGAATGCATTGTTGTAGACATTGTCGATATCGTAACGATGCGTCAAGAGCAGAATACACCGCACAAGAATCGAACGATAAAAATGCACAATACAACACATACGGCCGGCAGTTTTAAAAAATAATCCAAGTATGAAGTCATGCGACGCACCCACACATCAAACAAAGTTCCGTTAACATTGCAAACACTCGGATTCCAGTTTAAAAAAACGCACAAAAAACCTCCTGTATACAGAGAGGCACAAGTGCATCTATACAATTCGATTACGTGTCCTTCCCTTCCTTTAATCCGGGATTCGTTCGCCGGCCGGAGGTCCTGGGGGAGCGACTAAGTATAAAAATCGCTCGATATTTCCCTCACTGTTTAAGCACAAATTTTCGTCAATCTCGAAGCACTCAAAAATAAATTAGATTTATTTATAGTTTTTATTTTCTTAATACAGAAAGGCTCACTTACCTGATTAATTGGTGTAAAAAACGGAATGTGTAAACACGTGCACAGTATTCGATCGTCAATACTCGACTGAGCGAAGCGAACTTCGTATAGCGAAGTCAAGCCAAGCGTACGTAGAACGAAGTTCGTACAGACCGCGAGTGTGCTGGCGCTACACTATGGTCCAATATATTGGAAATTTGGAATCCACGGTTGTCCAACTGGCTCTGTGTGATACATAGTACCACCACAAGGGGTCTACTCTCTAACAAAATAGCTTCGGACAGCCGTAGCTTCGGACTTTTTCTTTTGCAGTTTGCTGTGTCAATTATAAACCAATCGTCATTATTTTACTTTTGTTGTATAAAGTTACGGGACGCAAGGAACGTCTGAAGTTATGCAAATAAAGGATTCTTAGCAAAAGAAAAAGTCCAACGTTACGGCCGTCCGAAGCTATTTTCGTGAGAAAGTAGACCTCTTGATTAGATAATAGTTACTACGTAAGTACCTACATACCACGTGATAAACGAGTAATTTTGTAAATTGGTGATTCGGGTGTTAACTCGAAATTGTAAAATACCCCACTATCGATCGCGAATTCGCATGAATCTGTCCTCTAGGTGATTTAATTATATTCACCTGTCATCAGAAATATAGAGGTAGGTAGGTAAATTTTGAAAATTTAGATCATCAAATAAAGAGATTGTAATTCTATGATAAATTGATTTGATAAAAGTGACGCATTTTCGAGCAATTACATGAAGCCGGTGTTGATGTGTTTTAACGATTTGAGGTCACCGACGGCCGTGGGAGTGTTCAACGGCTTAACATAACATAAACCAACCAATTAAAAAACTTCGGGTTTGATGAATTTATAAAAGTTTTAAATACAACGTCGAAATAGCGTCCATGGGAACGGTAGATGTATTATTACTACAATTCAATACCTACATCCGCCATTCTGATGCATACAGAATAAGTCAGTAATTAAAATGCAATATTTTATTTCAAACATTAATAAATTTTAAACGCATACAGTGTACCAGGCAGCCATTGATCGAGTCTAGTACTTATACGGGAAAAAAATTCATTGTAAGTTCTTAGGTAAAAAAACAAATATTAAAAAAATGCAACTTAAACAACATTACGACGTAGTCTGAATTCAAACAAATGAATCTTTAATAAAAAAAGACAACAAAGTACGTATAAGTAGGTAATAAACCGCAATGCATTCAGCAATCAGAAATCCCATTATGCCTTCCCATCGGTGGGGACGGCCAGTAGATTGAGGAATAAACTTATTTTATTTATTTATTTATTTATGTTGTTATCCGATCGGAACCATACCTCGTCGTAGCGAACCGGTTTGTAGATAGAGAAAATTCTCCAAGTTTCGGTCTAAAGTGCGGAGTTTGTGGGTTGGACGAACGTGTAGAGCCAACAATACATACCCATCGGGGTTGGTGGCTGTTCAGAGATGCCACCGGTCATAATTATCAGACGCATGATTCATCAAGCCCTGCCCTATCGAACGACTGTTTAAATAGTGCGATTACGTACTGTTTATTTGAGTTTACAATAATAAAATGTATGTTAATAAAATAACACTATTGTCTTAACTATAATTACATTACTATAACCATGCTATGGTGGCTTGCAGCTTTATTTCGTACTAGATTTCCGCCCGCGGCTTCGCCTGCGTAGAATAACTTTATCGCGGAAATTTGTTTATCCCGCGGGAACTAGTCACATTCTCTGGAATAACAATATCCTATGTTTTAATCCAGAGTATATTCTACCTATATACCAAATTTCATTCAAATCTGTACATACATTTCGCCGTGATTGGGCAACAAACAAAATAGATCTGGTGCCCCGTGTCATAAGAATTTACCTGAGTTTGCGGTCCATTGTACCTAACTAATATCTATTATCATCACAGATCAGTGTATTAATACATATAGCAGACCATACCCTACCCTGTTTGTTTCCATATAAAGTATTTTAGTAGTTTAGGCTTCGACGTCCTGAGGACATGTCTAGAAATTGGGTTCTAATTTATGTAGCGCATTTATACCTTGATTAATACCTACCTCGTAAGTATTTTGCTTGCCAGAGTCTTTAGTAATGTTGAATGACAATCGGTTCAGTTGTTTTGAACATTTTTAACTCAGTTGTTTTGTAGCATCATCATCATATCAGCCGACAGACGTACAATGCAGTCCTGATTGTTGTTGTAGGTTGTTTTGTACTTATATTGTTACGGGCATAGCATCTCTGGGGTTTCCTAAACTTTCAATTTATTTTTAGTAGAGAAGCCAATTCCGTTCATTCACGTCTTACGTTTAATTATTCAACGATTTCAATGTGCATGACGTGAGTAAGGTATTTACGGTAAAATCTGACTATTTTAAGTGTACCCTGTGTACCTACAAAATAAAGCATTTTTTGATTTTGATTTTGATTATTTAGGTACTTAGCTTTTTAGTTTTTTTTTTTATTAGAAATAAACAATTTTCTCGTTTAGATAAATTAATTAATTGACGACCTGTTTAGTGTAGTGGTTAACAACTCTGACTACTATACCAAAAAGGTTGCGTGTTCGAATCCCGCTATGGGCATATGTTTGTGTGATTAATACGGATGTCCGTATTCATAACTCGGGTAAACATCCATAACTCGGGTACACATGTGTATAGTATAACCTATAGATGCTTACTGTGGAACTAAATGCCGCTGTGTGTATGTCTAAGGATATTTATTATTATTAGCCCTAATTTGAGGCCTACAAAGGCCCACAATAGACATATTGTCGCCCTAAAGTTAGGGCCAAAAGCCCTAAACTTGGGGCCAAAAGCTCAAGGCCCGTATTAATAAATAGTTCTCAAGATTGACATGGCCTCAACTTGACGCTTGAGAATCTGTTGCATATTAAATCAGCATCAGGAAAAATGGTCTTGAGACCGAGACGCGATCTCAATCTCAAGAACCATTTATTAATACGGGCCTAAGGGCCGTATTAATAAATCGATCTTGAGATCTCGTCTCAGTCTCAATACTACTTTTTTGATACTGTTTTAATATGCAACAGTTTCTCAGGCGTCAACTAAAGGTCACCCAATCTTGAGAAAGGTTTATTAATACGGGACTCAGTTGGGAAACCTGTGTACCACTGTATACGGGCCGAGGAGGGGCCGAAGCTGTGAGTGGTGTGCGTGGTCCCAGGCTTATCCCACGCACACTTTTTTGACAGGGGGAAAACACATTTAAAACTTCTATCAACTTCTAACAACTATACTATTTCCATTTCTTTATTTTCTCTATGACAGCTCCTGTAGAATGTAACTGCGCATTTTACGCAAAAATTAACTTACCGCTTCGGACCGGGCGACTCCGAAAGGAGCCGCACAAATTTCCGTATCGTCAAGGACCGCTGGCTCCGATGGGAGCCACCCGACGCCACCGGTATTTTTGCCTTATAGTTTAAAACTTACGGTTCTAAATTGATTGACAAGTTTAGAGCCTCAAGTTCCTTTGTGTAGTAAACCATAGACCGTATAATATAATCTGTTCAATGCCTCCAACCTACAAAACAATCGAGTGACAAATGTTCATTGTGAAGTGCTAGTTGACGCGTTCAAGTGGTTCAGGTTTTTTACGATAAAAATGTTTACGTGTTGTTTTGTGAAAGGTGAGTGGATTTATTTACATTATAAGTGATTGGTCCGACTATTTAGATAAGTAGAAGAGCAAGGTATGTCGTAAATAGTACTTTTATCTGTCTGCAAAAAAAAATTACTACGATTTCACTAGAAAGTTCGCGCGAAATATCGGTATATTTTGTTCGATATTGACAATGGATTAGCCTAAAAAGCATTAGTAATGGTGCAATACCTAACACAAAATCACATTTATACTTCACCAAGGCTTATTTCAAATATTTTGTTAACAATAACTTGTTTACTTTACAACGGTACCTCGTATTGTTTACATTTGCAAAATGGCTGACAATAATGACAAGGGCACGGACACCCGGCGCGTGACGCGCAGTAGGTAGCGCGCGCGGCGCGCAGTAGGTAGGGCGCACCACTATCGATAAATCGCTGTCGATAAATATCAACTTCATTATGAATATTCTTACAAATAGTCGCACATTTTATTTATTTCATGTAGAATTGACATTTTTGTGTTGTAAAAATAGACGCAGTAAATAATTTTTAGATTGAGTATTCGAACAAATTAATTTAAAAATATCACGTATCAAACGTACCGTACGTGATATATTACATTGATTTGGAAAATTATTCCATTTTTTTAAATTGAATATACGGAATGTAAATTTAAAATTACGATAGTAATACTTATTCCTGATATCATTTATTCGATTTCTATAACGCTCTTTGTGTCATATAAAAATAAATTAGTAACTTTCTTTATAGTATGGCTGCGTGGAATGTCGATTCGGGAGATGCTCCGGAGGACTTCGAAGACCTCCTCAGAGAGGATGACGGAGATATCTCGGATCTAGATATGGACAATGAGTATTTGAAGGAAGAGGTAAATATTTTGCGTCAATACAACAGTCGGAGTGACAACAAAGCGACCTCTTTGAAAAACTGAGTCTCAACTTTATTACCTGTCATTGTGGCCGCGTTTTGTGTGGCATTACTATTACGACAGTTTTTTTTATTATGCACAACGGATTGATGCTTAAGCTCAATCACACCTGATGTTAAGTGAAGATGAGGTCGAAGGTGGAAGCGTACTGACCCGGAAACCCAACACATTTGGGGGACTTGCTATCTTATATCTGACAACCGGAACACAACAATGCTATTAATATTGCTGCTTAGCGGCAGATTTAGATAAGATGGTGGTAGCTAGCCAGGCGGACATTTAAAATGCCATACTACCAACCAAACAGAGGTGAATATAGTGGAATAAACCTACTGAAACATGTACCCCGCTGGGAATCGAACCCGGGACCTCCGAATCGTAAACCCAATGTTTACATTGAGCCACGGAGGCGGTTAAATCAATGTCAATTATAATCATAAGATCGCTATAATTTTAACATGGAAAAATAATAATGTTTAAAAAAATATTTCAGTTACAGTTGAATAAAACGGGAACGGCCACTTACCACGGACTGACCTGCACCTTTATTACGCAACGCACCCATCAAATCCGACCAATCATAATGCGCAAATTTTTATTGAAGTTACATAATAAGGCCGCACGCTGGAAGCTTCGCTAATCAAAAAGAATACCGAATCTCTAAGAAACCATAATAACATATACATTTTCAGGACTCCAAATTTTTTTAATTGTCACTTACAAATTTACGTTTCCTATACTTATACTTTCATGAGCTTCCAAAAGATGTAGAAGTCAGGCTGACGTATAAAAACTGTCAATATTTGGGAAAATAAAAGATAACTTATAACTTCTACAGAAAAGCATCAAAAACAGAATTTAGATTGAAGAATACTCGACCCACATGTCCAATGTACATACATCCATTAAAATCATATGTAATTCGATAGGTAAAAGAACGTTGGAATACTTGTACAGTCGGTCGCGCGATTATACTGGTAGTATTACGGTCGTCGTGCGGTCAATTGGACATGCTTTGTGCTAAATTTATTCATAATTCTCGATACAAATGATATCAATTTAGTTAAAAAAAAAATACACAAATTTACGGTCATTATACTTGACGTCAAAAGTCTGCTTGTTTTATTATCACCTGTATTTTATAATTATCTATAAGTAAAAAAAGAATAAGTTACATATATATAATAAATAAAGAATCATTTTTATTATCAGCACATGTTTTTCTTTCTTTACCCAATTCAATGTCCTCACTCCGGTTATCGATAACTCGAGTCGTACTCGACGACCCGATCCCGCCACTATGGATTGTTCGGGGTCAACTCGAGTGCAGTACAAAAAATATGCTCCTTTGAAATGATAATATTTTTGTTTTTTTGTATGAAAGGCAGGTAATTTATGTGCAGTAATGGGAAATCTATTGTAGTGTTAGTTATTTCTTTGTATTAGCGTATTCCAATACGTAAGTATACTAACGAAAACTATTTTTGTCAATATAACCTGAAAATGTTCCCATATTTACGAAAAACTAGTATTTTATGGTTTTATATAAGCAATGTTAAAATTAATTGCTTACTTTTTGATAGATTATGATATTTATAGCATATTTCTTTATTTTCTTGAAGAAAATGAAGAAATATAACTTGGATGATCGCAATCAAAATTCTTCGGTTGAACTGCTCCAACCACTATGTAGTACCTAACTTCGATCTTGATAAACTTGAAAATTCTGTAGGGCACCTATAAATAAAATAGTAATCGTTTGATTTCTTATTTATTCATGCTGCACTTTGCTGAATTTCATTTGTTTTGATACATTGGTTTTGTCAGAAATCGTAATTATTCGAGTCGTTGCATGGTCAAATCACTACTCTGAAATCAGCTGGTCATTATAAATCACATAAAGCAACAACACACTTGAGTTTGTTTATAATATACGCGTTCATTATTCAACAAGCCAAAACTGTTTACAGAAACTTGATAGACGCAATAGAATTAGAGCTACATGTTTTTTGTTATGACTCTGTAATTTGATCCCCTTGAACACGCGCCGCGAAGTGCTTGAAGAAGGGATGACGTCATTACGTCGCGGTGACAGACCGGTTAAATGCGAGGTATAAAAAATACGACAACTGCCTAATTTTGTTCCTTTATCCCATATAATATTCATCCAAGACAAATTGAGTCCATAAATGCAGTATTTTTTTTTTAAAGTATGATAAATAACCAACATTTTAATAAAGTTACTTTCTATGGCAATATGAATAGTGATGTTATGATAGAAATATCTATATTGTATCGATATTGTATATATATATATATTTTATAGGTACCTACTAGCTGACCTGTTCCTGGTGTTACTCAGGCTGCATATAATATTAATAAAAGATATTCCTCAGTCCCTCTTTCTTAAAGTGATTAGATTACCGATGCCACTGACATGACAAAGTTTTTCTCCCATTGCTAAGCCCCTGTTTAATGTAACATCATAAAACAAGAACTGCGATCGATATCATTACTTATTTAGTCACAACACTACAACTATCAAATTAGATCTGTCATCGAGAAAATAAAGAAATGGAAATAGTATATCAACGTAAGATGCATGATACCATTTATTGAATGTCAATTTAAATCTACTTACTAGAAATAATAGGGTTTATTGCATTTATTTGTCAGTTAGTATGCCCAAACTACTACCGCTTGGGAAAGGGAATTCATCTACAATACAAATTGTTTATCTATATCCTGTCCGCTGAACAATCACTGCTGACAGTGCTTGGCGCTGACAGCTCTCTGTCGGCGTCAGCCTTGTCGTGTTCCGTTGTACAACATTTAGCCTTCCTCACGTGACATGCTCTTGAAAACCCGCCCGAAATTCGTCGAGTATATAGACATATAAATTTGACAGCACACTAAGTAAATTGCAACACTATACAGAAAACAGGGAGATTTTGAAATGTGGTGAGTGCAGTGTGATGTCAAAAATTAACTCCTAAGCATATTTTCTTTGTGATTAAAGGGTTAAGCGTTTACCACAATCTCGCCTGAGGCCTTTACTACCGCGTTCACATTTACGTGACGACTTGTATGAAGAAATGTGCAGCGCCTCTAGCGGATAGTTTGCAGAAAGATTTTTTTTTCATAGATACTTTTTGCGTAAACGCGAACGCGATGGTAAAGTTAAAAACGAGACAAAACTCGCACTTTGCACACGGTTGGATAGTGACAATGTGGTCGAAGATGAAGCACGCGATCCCAGTTAATCCCTATTCAGTCTGCTCTTGAATATCCTAAGGTTGTAGGATGCAGTAAAGACTGACGCAATAGGAATGTCATTGCACTCGTATAATACTCCAGGACATAGAATTTAACCCATACTAACCCGTATTATAGTAGAATGTTACTCAAGCAGAGATATCCGCTTGAGGACAGTTAAAAAGGGACAGCTTTATGTAACTTGTACAGCGGCATCTCTTTCTAACTATACTGAAGCTACTAGGCTTGAACAACATTCTGAAATATGGGCCTTACATTTGTGCTTTCTAGTGTTACCAACTTTCTGTAAAATGCTTTTTTTTCTGTAGTACAATAAAGTGTATTTGTATTGCAAATTGGCGTTTTGTCGTACTGGCCACTTTGATCTCTAATATCTCCTCTTTGTTTAGGAATTCCAATTTCAAAATACAACTATCTACTCATGCATTTGTTTTTCGAAAACCGTAATCCATATGTTTTTTCCATATTTGGTTTTTTCTTTGCGTCACACAGTTTACAAAATGGAAAACTTAAAATATCGCGTTATTTAAGAAGGATTAATGTATGGCGGTGGTGTCGTAAAAGAAAACGTAGTGCGTTTTTGGTTCCAACTTTTTCGATCGTAGGAAAGGTCCTTCTGGAATTCTATGGGGGAGGCCTATGTTGTTCAGTAGTGGATGTCCTGTGGCTGATATGACGATAATTATTGAATTAAATCCCAATCGTTTTGAGATAAAAATCGTAACGATTATAATTTAATTAGGTACGAACTATTCATATACTTATTTCTCTTCTCGTTGCAGATCAGGCGCATTGCTGCTGGTAGAAGACCCAAGAAGATAAGTTGGACCTCCTCTGCAGGGTTACATTTTGGTGTACCATACCATCCAACTTGATTTCTCCGGTTTTCTATTGAATAAAAAATAAATAGCTCAAAAGCTTTATAACCGTGACGGCTTACATAAGTATAACGTCCACAGCTGGACGTCAAAATTGTTGCCTGACATAAAAGGGTGTTTAAAGCACACACTGTTAATTTCAAAATAACAATTTCACTTGGGTATTACTTAACTTATGGGTTAAATAATACATGACAGGTCAAATATTTATTGAGGGCTGTAACTTGATATAACACCTAGCTTGATTTTTTTTTTCGATTTTCAAATTTCTGCAATTGTGACTGTTTATAATCTTGCAATGGAAAATCAGAGACTGAAGGCTGTGACAAATAGATTTAAATCACAATTTTTTTTATATCCACAACGGGATTGCACTTGACCTCAATCACCCCTGATGTTAAGTGAAGATGAGGCGTGAAGATGAGTGAAGGTGGTAGCGTACTGACCCGGAAACCTCATCTTATTTGGTGGACTGGCTATCTTATCTCTGACAAGTGACAACCGGAACACAATGCTATTAACATTATTGTTTGGCGATAGATTCAGATAAGATGGTGGTAGCTAGCCAGCGGACATTTAATATACCCTACCACCAACCAAACCGAGTACTATAACAAATATGTACCCCGATGGGGATCGAACCCGCGACCTCCGAAACGTGAACCCAATGTTGTTTACATTGAGCCACGGAGGATGTTAAAGGCCACAATTACAAGAAATGTAATCGCGCGACGCTGCGTCATAATAAAGACATACGTAACAATTGTTTTTTTTTATTGCACAGGGCTATCTTATCCCAAATAGCCGTAAGGTTATGATATGATGAATACTGCTGTTAGCCGCTTGACATTCCACCAACCGAA
Source organism: Oegoconia quadripuncta (assembly GCA_949316235.1). Lineage (NCBI taxonomy): Eukaryota > Metazoa > Arthropoda > Insecta > Lepidoptera > Autostichidae > Oegoconia > Oegoconia quadripuncta. Next base: position 1,186,605 of record OX438743.1, read on the forward strand.
ATCTGTATACACTTAAACTTACCCGAGAAATAAATAGTTTTTTTTTAAAACAACGGGTTAGCACTTGACCTCAGTCACACCTGATGTTAAGTGAGGATGAGGCCGAAGGTTGTAGCGTACTGACCCGAAAACCGCATCTTATTTGGGGGACTGGCTATCTTATCTCTGACAACCGGAACACAACAATGCTATTAACATTGCTGTTTGGCGGCAGATTTAGATAAGATGGTGGTAACTAGCCAGGCGGACATTTAAAATGCCCTACCACCGACCAAACAGAGTACTACATATTATGTACCCCGCTGGGGATCGAACCCGCGACCTCCGAATCGTAAACCCAATGTTGTTTACATTGAGCCACGGAGGTGTTTATATTTAGTTGATTTAACCATAAAATTTTTCTATGGATCAACCATGCACTCACAAAGTTTGGCGTCCCCATATGTAGGATAGATATATTGTATTGTCAAATCGAATATTTAAGATGTGCCGTGTGATGGTCTAAACCCGTATTACAGAATATTACTCAAGTAGAGATCTCCGCTTGAGGACAGTTCAAAAGGGACAGCTTTATGTAACTTGTATAGCGGCATCTCTTTCTATCTCAGATCTACGCTTGAGTAACATTCTGAAATATGGAGCTAAGTCTATAGCTAAGACGACCGGTTGGTGTAGTGGATAGTGATCCTGTCAGCGAAACCAACGGTTGCGGGTTCGAATCCCGCGACGGGTAAATGTTTGTGTGATGAATACGAACATTTATTCCGGAGTCATGGATGTTTATATAAATATTTATGTATGTTTATCCGTTATCTAGTATCCATAGTACAGTTAGCCAAGTAGATATCTAACCCACTGATATTTAAAAACGTAATTCACACTTCGCTCGGAAGCGCCACCTATTGCAATTCCCAGCAAGTAAATAACTTACTGCTCCTATCCTAAACTTGTTCCGAGAATCTTGTTATTAGCTCAGCTACGAATCTTATATTTCTATTTTTGATGTAGTAAATCAGATTTGATTAATAGTAACAAGGAAAAAATAAAAACAACCAACAGTGTTGGGGTTAGAACCGTGGACCTACGATTTGCAATGCAGGCGCTCACATAAATGCGCCAACTGACTAGCTGAACATCCTGTTGAAATTAGTTATCATATGATTTTCTATTGCTTTGACGCAGCTAGACATCATCCTCAGCAACCGCACGTATTAACAAATAAAGGGTAGTTTATAAAAAATACTGCAGAGAATAAAAATCTGGCCAGTAGTGCCAAGATTATAGTTCACTTCACGTCATACTTACTTTCGAGTTATTGAATTTCATAAATATCTACTTACCAGTTATACATAATATATATTATTATGTCTCATTTAACAGATATTGTGAAAGCTAAAATAATAGTGCGTTGGGAGGACAATAACAGCATAAGAAGTATATATCTAGAGAATTTGCATGCGGCTGGAATCCACAAGTATAAACGGGCCAAAAAAATTTAACTAACTGAAGCTCATCGACAAGCTAGAATAAGATTCGCCTCAAACTATCTTAATTTTGATTGGGAGAACGAGATCGTTATTTTCACTGATGAAAAAAGCTTTAAATCTGATGATGATGGCTGAAAAATATTGTGGAGAAGACCTGGCGAACGTTATAAGCCTCAAAATGTTTTGCCATTGAGAACCAGTGGTAAGATATTATATTGTTTAAATTAAAAAGTAATTATTTTATAGGATTTTTTAATCTTTAAATTAAATATTTATAAAAAGAAATTTTTATTTTTACAATGAAAATTTTAGTTAGCAGCTCAATTAAAATTATATTTCAATATTTAATATTTATAACAGTGATATACCTCTAATTTATGCAATGTGGCTTATTGGTGAACTAATATGATTGTTGTTTTCTAGGTTATTGGGGATGGATGTCATCGATGGGCCCAGGAGAGCTAGTCGAATTCGGCGGTCGCATGAACAGTGAAAAATATTTGGAAATTTTACGAGACGTGATGATTCCAACAGTGCGTAATGTTTATCCAGAGGGGCAAATATATTTTATTCAAGATAATTGTTCTGTGCACCGTTCAAATTTAGTTAGAGGGTGGCTGGCCACCCAGAACGATATAATAGTTATTGAGTGGCCATCGAAAAGTGAAAACTTGTGGGGTCAAATGGTTCTCAACTGGGACACAAGTGAAGTTCAAACTAAAAAAAATCTAGACGAAGAGGTTATGAGATCTTGGGACCTTATGCGTTTAAATAATATGTGTTCGACCATGGTAAGCGGAATGAAAAACAGACTGGAACAAGTGCTTTATGAGGTTATATGAGGGTTACCCTCTTCGATATTAAAGATCATTCACTGCCGTAGGTTTTATTTTTAACCGACTTCCAAAAAAGGTATTGTAATAACTAAAGGTATTGTAATAATTGTATTAACACCCTTAGCAGTTTCAATAAATTGTTATTTACTTAACACTATTTGGCCCCACACGTTACAGTTTACAGTTATGTAAATATCATCCTATGATTAAAAAAGTTGAGAGATGTAAATTGTTACTTAATAAAGGTAGCATGTTGGTTCTCTCTTTAAAAGATTAATCATAGTGTGAATTTATAGAACTCATATAATATAGTTGTTAAAAAATAAAATAAAATATTTAAATATTAAAATGGCTTTTTATTTATTATTAGCTCTGTTTAATAACATATGCTAATTATTACTTATTCTAATGCATAAAGTTATAATTACAACCAAAACAACACCAAAATTTTAATTTAAAAAAGTCTTGGAGGGTTCGGGATTCGAACTTGCTACCATCCATTTGATCTTAGCCTATTTGTTAATTGCGCCACGCAACCTTTGCTCTTTCTGATGAAAACAATCGTATGGTTCCGCTCTGCTTGCTATCCGTTGGTTCGCTGTTCGTTTGTTGAATAATCAACAGATGGCATTAGTGGCATGGTCAAAGGTTTAACACTGGATTGTTTAGAGATAAGTTTTATCTCTGTTGATAGATGGCGTTTTTAGTGGGTCAGCTATCCAAATGGCTAACTGTACAAGCTTTGCTTTGTTTGGAACTAGATGATTGGTGTAAGTGTCCGAAATATTTATTTATTTATAAAAAATAAGAAACAGCACGCACGTTCCGAATCCGGGCACCGACACCACCAGAAAAACAAAAACGCCTGACTCTCACAACATAGCAACATCACACAACGACATAAACACGTAACAACTGCGGGGAAGTGTTTCTAATCACAACTTAAAAAAATCGAGTCCACCACCCCTTTTAATCATTCTTGAACATAATTTATAAAAAAACTTAATTCTTTTCAAAGATTGTGATCAACAATTTAAAAATTTTCGAAACAGCACAAGAAATAGCTCGCAAATAAAAAAATAACAAAAACCGTTTTCATGTCTTACTGTGCCAATCTTTTAGGCTGGAAATTGAAATTTATTAATATTGTATCATTTGAGTTCATATTTAACTACTACTATTTATTTATATAATGCCTAATTAATTATATAGGTACCTACATGGAATGATTTTTATCAAGAAAATATTTATTGCCAAACCCTGAAAACTTAAGACTTTTCCCGCCATTTGAAGAAAATCTTTTCCCGCCGATCCGTTTCCTCGTGTTTGGAAAGATGAAACTTGGCGAATATGGCAATACTTCGTATCGTAATCAGACAACTTTTGATGTCACGATTGCAGACGAATGGGCTGGAACTTTATTCTGATGAAATAGATTTTTTTTCTTTGCTAGATATAGTCGTTTCTTTCCCAACTCTTCATTGAATTGGTCTAACAGTGCAGCATTGTAAGCTCCTGATATTGTCTTGCCTGTCTCAAAAAAAAAATAACCAATGTAAATGACTCCTTGGCTGTCCCCCAAAAGACTAGCTGATTCAACAGATTGTGCCTTCTTTGAGAAACGTTCCCCAATAGAAGTCCACTACTCTGACCGTACTCAGTCTCTCGGATAGCTGTTATACATACATGGCGAAGCATTCCTTAAAAGTTGTTGCTCGATTTAGTTTTTGGTCGATTGCCAATAAACGCGGCACCAATCTTGCAGAAAAGTTTTTTGTATCCAGAATATCATGAAATATATATATAAAAAAAACTCTTTCACTCGTAATGTGTACAGCATCAGCTAACTCACGTATTTTCAGACGACGGTCTGCCAAAACAATATCATGAAATTTATTAACCAAACCAGTGGTCATTGGTGGTAGTACGTCCACAACGAAATTCTGTGAACCAATAGCAATCCATGAGAAACGCACCCCGTAAAATTTTTTCAATTCGTCTTCGGTCTGCTTAATGGTTTTACCATGGGAACTCGAAATTCAAATACCTTTGCCTATCCTATGTGGATAAATTAAACTAAAAAAAAATCGAATTTCAAAGAATACATAGAAGTCACCTAACTTTTTCCTTTCTAAAAAGATTACTATCTCGCGCCAACTTTGAATAAAGAACGTCATTAGCTTACTAAAGAGTTCCTTATTATGACACAAAAATAAATTATGATAAAAGTTTTTATAAAGTTTGGCGCTATATTGGTGTCGATTCGGATGTACTCCAACTAACCTAAACTAAAACCAGTTTTAAAGTAGTACTGTCTCTTTCTCTCTGGAACAGTACGATGCGACGGCACCATTCCAAAGCTGGTTTTAGTTTAGTTGGTGTACATCTGAATCGACACCAATGTCACACACAATATAGACACCCGTCACTTTGTGTCAGAAGTTAGCACTAACAACAACCAAACTTTTTCGATTCACTTCGTAGAAATTCGAATGTTATGTATCAAAATAGTCCTCTCTCCTAAGTACTGTACCCGACGGATATAAATAAGTACATTGTTGTGGAACTCATCAAAGGATTGAGTACCATGGAACTACTCTGATATCCATCCTCGTTATTGCAGTCGAATTTGACGTTCATTATAATTGGACAGTACATAATGAATGGCGTCTTATTTAATTAAAATCATCATTACATAAACTTGAGCATTTAAAGAATCAAGGACCGTAGACAATCATAGATAATAAAAATTAAATCACATAAATAATAAAATAAAGAACCTAGATAATAAAATAAAGAACCTGGATAATAAAATAAAGAACATAGATAATAAAATAAAGAACACAGATTATAATATAAAGAACTTAAATATAATAAATTACTTCGGTCCATATTACAGAACCACTTTCAAGTCATGAGTATTTTACCAGTAAATTCTCGTCTTCACTGTTTTTACGACCTTTTAGTAAGTACCTAGGTATAGATCATGACTTGAGCATGGTTTTGTTATATGGCACTTTAGGTATTGAATAAAAATGAAAGACAAGTTGCTGAAAAAAAATGTTTTTATTTTTCCTCACTCTTTTTATAGATTGTTTTTTCTCTAAGTATATGTGTTTTTTTTTAATATTTTTTTTAATAATAAATAAGCTTTGTCATACAAGAAGTGATAAAACCGATAGCTATACATTTTAGTTTATATTATTAACGTAAGGGGAACGTGGCCATGGGTGAGTTTCCATGCAAATGAAATAGCACAATCCAGCGATAATTCGTTTTGATCCTAAGAAACTGGGGTTCTATTACATAATCTCATCGTTATCGGTTACGTTCTGACATGTGATTGGTTGGCTCGCTCGCTAGCATCGCTCGCTCGGCAATTTGACGGTTTCTCATTGGTCAACGTAATCGATAACGATACCGATGAGGTTACGTAATCTTAGGGCTAGTTTCTATAAACCAATCACGATGACGATTAGATCCAACAAATCAGTATTATCATCTGTCATTAGTATATTATAAATGTAAAAGTGAGTTTATCTTGTCTGCTTACTATCTTCTCGGCTAAACGACTGAGTGAATATCGATCGTGTTAAAAAATAATAATCGAAATCCATACAGTTGAAATCGAGGGTAAACAGTTTATTTAAGTGCAATATAAGTACATAATTTTTTCAAATAAATGTAAGTATATTTAAAATTAAATTCATTTATATATTGCAATAATAAAACATCGGGATTAATTAATTTGATTATACAATGTGTAACAGAACCCAGTTGGACTCTCAAAGAGCTTAGTAGGTATTCAAAATGGCAAACAACTTTGGAAATTCACGAAAAAAAAGTAATTTCTTTTTTGTGAATTTTTATATTTCTTTGAGCCGAAATTACATATTTTGTCGCGTATCTACTATAACGCCTTTGAGAGTTCAAGAGGGTTATTGTTTCATGTTATATATTTTGGCAAAATAAATAAACAACATACATAAAATTGTGCTATCCCATATGCAATGCAAACTCACCAATGACTTTTCCACTTATGGGTATATATCTCCTGCCATTTTGTTTTTGTCAACAATATGTCAAATTCGTTAATATTTTTTTAATCTTCAGTATTTTTACAAACGTGTGTTCAAAGACTGTGTGAGATCTCTCTTACAACGGTGGGTGGTGCTATGCAAAAAAAATTTACTTTACTAACATTGGAATGTAAGCTTTTTGCATTTATAAACACTATAACACTGTGTGTGATTGGAGTAACAAATAAACGATTTATCTATCTATCTATATGGACTAGGCCTGAAATAATTAAAAAGTATTATAAAAAATTGCTATACAGCTAGGTTAAGTAATAATAAGTTATAAGGCCGCCTTTGTAAATTGTTTTTATAAGTTCCATGTTTATACTGTGTTGGTGTACAATAAATAATATTTGTATTGTAACAGGAATTAGATAGATAATAATATGGGTGCCTTGACTTTATTACAATTGTTTTATATAATTTTAATTAATTATTTTTAATTTGTTGACAATGACGTAATCAAATAATACTATTAAAATACATATAAGTAAGCATATCTAGACATTGCTACGGAGTTTACATTTGATGCCAGATTTTGTTTTTAAGATCTTTCAGACAACATGACTGCATTAAATGTTTAAAAAAGAAGCACCTAGCATTATAAAATGTACACCGTGTGTTTAAGACTCGTGTTTACTGTAGGTGGACTATCAAACTGAATTATTATTATAACGTTTTTATAAACACCAAAAATGTAAAATTTATTTAATTTTCAGGAATTCACAGTTCATCCAATAATAGTTCAGTTTAATGGTCTGAACCATGTCGCTACGTTAATGCGGCGTATACGCAGATACACAGTGTAGGCGATATGTTAGCTAGGATTCAACAAATATTTCCTGGATTTTATATCGGATTATAAAGATATTATCGCATTTAACGATATTATTGACGATAAATAGGCAGGGGGCATTTACCCTTAAATAGTAACTAATTAATTAGGCAATTTTACTTGCGAAAAAAAAAATAACAACTCTAATTTTAGATAAAGAATTTTAACAGCAAAAACAAAACGATGGATCCTCTACACCGATGGGTAAGAACAGGTGGGATTGTGGTAGTGTTTAGTACTAATCAGTCCCACTTAATTCTAGTTAACACTAATCCGGATTTATGTTTCAATAGACTCGTTCCAAAAATAATGTATCACTTGAATATCACTCACTCTCTTTCACGTGGATACATATCGTGAAGAAAATTGTATACGATGTGGGGATGTTGGTTACTCTTTCTTGCGCGATATGTGTGTCTCGCTCAGGCGCGTGAGATGAACGCTACAGGGCGATGGTCTCAGTTGGGTTCCCATGAATTTTATTTTTTTTATTCTCATGAGAGTTGATTACAAAATTTGTATTGCCGATTGGTCTAAAAGAGATCTCTTGCACTATTGCTATTTTTTTAAATGAGCTTCCCCTATTGACTACGGCATTTTTAATATGTATGTTTTTTGTATACAAAATGTTAATAACGAATAAGAACTTTTCTAAATACACCTCGACGAGTTTAAATAACAATATAATATAGATTTTAACGTTTTATTAATTAAAGTTTATTTGTGCGACGCCATTTTGTAAAATTATTACAATGCCTATGTCAAGTTATCAAACCGCTTTGTATAGGAGTACTAGCCTTGCACACAAGGTAATACTTGGAATTCCTTTCTTGACCAACGCCTTTAAAGCCTGGGCGAGAGTTAAGTTCCGATATCACCGGCAAGGGTCCTAATATATAATTGAAAACGCCAGTTTACGAGTAATTTTAATAACGTATTAATTTTATTACACATTTGACGACTAGATTTCCATCAATTTTAAAATAATTAACTCTAACAAATCGATATACAATAAAACTAAGTAATGTCTGTTTATATATTCACGATATACACGGCTACTTATTTACTTGTAAACCGAAGGAAATCTCTTAATACCGAAATTTTATCATTAATTACCTTCTGACTCTTAAAAGTTCTACCCCTTTTGCAGCAAAAAATCTAAAATTTCATAGACTTGCAACAAAAGTTATTACTTTTTATGTTACGAAATTCGCGTTAAGAGTTTTCCAATGATTCACAAATAACCCTAGATGATTAAACTGACTTCCCGGAGATAAGACGTGGCCGAAAATCTTTTAACACTAGAGGCTCAAAGTGTATTGAAATTTTCGAAAACCGTAGATGAGCCGTCGGCTATTTTATGTTCCGCCATATCTCCGCTAGTTGTAAACCAATCTTAATAAAAGGGTATACCGCCAAGGGGTCCGGTTTGGTGATCCGATGGTGTACTTCGGACGTACAGAACGAAACCTTACTTGTTTTGCCAATTTTTTGACAGTTTAATTATGTGCAATACCTATTTATACCACAACTATGCTAATTATAATTCTATAAATTTCTAATACAACCCGATATATTTTAGTATATTTTATATACCTATACGATATCCAAATATCCCAAATACGCTTATCTAAAGACCATTTATGATAAACTAAAACCAATGAAAAAATTTAAAACTTAATTGTAACAAATCGGGGGTGTTTGTGTTGGGAAAACGCAAATATATTACACTACGGCGGAGTACCATAACCCGTTTCAAAATGGGCTTAAAATTTGTATATACAACGTGTAACAGAAAGGGTAATATATAACCGGTTCTCTTACACTACGGCGTAGTGCCATAACCCATTTCAAAATGGGCTTTAAATTTGTATATACAACGTGTAACAGAAAGGGTAATATATAATTTTTCTTACACTACGGCGGAGTACCATAACCCGTTTCAAAATGGGCTTAAAATTTGTATATACAACGTGTAACAGAAAGGGTAATATATAACCAGTTTTCTTACACTACGGCGTAGTGCCTTAACCCATTTCAAAATGGGCTTAAAATTTGTATATACAACGTGTAACAGAAAGGGTAATATATAACCGGTTCTCTTACACTACGGCGTAGTGCCATAACCCATTTCAAAATGGGCTTTAAATTTGTATATACAACGTGTGACAGAAAGGGTAATATATAATTTTTCTTACACTACGGCGTAGTGCCTTAACCCATTTCAAAATGGGCTTAAAATTTGTATATACAACGTGTAACAGAAAGGGTAATATATAACCAGTTTTCTTACACTACGGCGTAGTGCCTTAACCCATTTCAAAATGGGCTTTAAATTTGTATATACAACGTGTAACAGAAAGGGTAATATATAACCGGTTTTCTTACACTACGGCGTAGTACCATAACCCGTTTCAAAATGGGCTTTAAATTTGTATATACAACGTGTGACAGAAAGGGTATATCAAGCCGAAACGGTCGGACAGAGTATCTCATTCAGAGCCTCCTTGCGTAGTTTCAGACTAAATGCGATTACTATGAAAAATATTATTTTTCATTGATTATTTATTAATCTGATATCAAAATAAATATGTCCCAACGTTACGCGGTCATTGAACTTGAGACGTGGAACAGACTCCGTCGTACTGCGGATGTTAGTGCCTTTTTTACTTTTTTTTTATTTTATTTATTTACATGCAGATTACGTGTTGTGCAGATATCGATGTAAAACTGATAGTGTAAAATTTTTTTTATTATTATTTGGTAATATAGTGTAGGTACTTGGACGACTAGCTACTTAACATAGCTTAAAACCATGAACCAACTTCGTACATTTCAGCTTGGTATACCCTTTTTCTTACATGTTGTATACGAGGTAAAATATGTTGTTTACGCATTTTCCTTTTTTTTGCTCCATTCTTCATGTAATAAACTGTTTTTGTCTTCTCTCGAAATGTGTTCTACTACGGACACTGGAAATTTTTTATTGCGTAACGCATTTAAGCAGACACCCTGTATACTAGTAGACAAGGTGGTCATTATTATTGCAACGTAGTTAGCACTAGGTCGAAGTTTGATCACCTTGGCTGGTAATATTTGATGTTGAGTTTAACTAACTAAACCGATCCCTAATTACATACATAAATTGTTAATATTGGGACCTTTCTGCCAGTAATCGCGTGACTGGTATAATTTTTTTTATGATACATGCGATTGTTATTTATTTACAGAATTCGAATAATAACCCCCGTAATAACCCTCTTCACTCTTCATAATTAAACCAACCCGTTATGCATAAAAAAAAAAAAAAAAAAAAAAAAAACCCTTTCTGTAAAATAATGGTTCGCAAAGTTCCCATAATTATATCCAAAAACAAAATGCCCATAATTATTTAAAAAACATTCTATCTTATTAAAAAAAAACAAACAAACTCATATCGGAATAACAATTGAATGCGACTTTCGTTTGTTTTTGAGACGTTCATTTGTTTGTCCGATATTCATTTGGGCATTTTGCTGTTTTGGCTCATAAACATTGTTGCACCATTTATTTTGGCAAGGCCCCATCCCATTAACAATTTATATTGCTAACGTGCTCGTAGAACTATAAATATGTATACAGACGTATGTGGTGATGGTGTGTTAAACGAATTAACCGTTAACAGATGCCGCACGATAACGCCTGTCTAAATCAGTGATTGGGTATCCAGTGCAATTTTTAGAGAAATTCCATCTTGTTTCCAAGTCATAAGTGGAAAACAATATAGACGAGACATCAGCAAGAAGTAGTCTCATCAGACAGAGATGCGGATAGTTTTTGTATTTACAGATGGAAAAACCACGTAGTTTTATTAAAAATTTCCATAAAAAATAAACTCAGTACATGTAAAAATCAACTTGACCCGCACGGTATGACCTTCCCCTCCCTTACCCCGCGCTGCTTGCCGCTTGCGCCCTACCATGTCGACACAGACTGCAAAACTGTAGCAGAGGGGCGCACTCATTTTAAATTAGTTTTTTTTTTATTATAATGTGTTATTGTTTTAATGTTTCAAGGTCTCGTTAATTTATAAACTTAGTACGAGTGAAAGGTGTGTTCTACAATTTTGTACACCACAATTCACCATATCTGAAAATATACCACGACATTCTAATAAAAAACGTTAAAGTTGTCCAAGTGAAACACAGGCTACTGCCTAGTCTAGGCATCAGTCGCCCACAATTTTTATTTATAGTTGTGTCTATAATACCGTTATGTACGAATTGTGGAGGGAAAATAAATTTTGTCGAACAAAATACACATTGGGCCCAATATATGACAACAAAAAGAAGTTATAGTTATAGAAGAGCGATCCCATTCTAATTAAAAAAAAAAAAGAAGTTATACGTCGTTACTCATATATTATTAATGGACCTATTATGGTCGCTCTTCAATAATTGTTATTACATATCTTATTGTCTCATCTACATTATTTTCCGTGTACATTTGATTCCGACCTAACCGCACGAATCCAAATGCAACTGACGACGAAGAAATACGAATCTATATACTAAGTACCTAATAACAATGAAATTATAAAAAAAAATTTTATTGCCAACAATGGTGCCGCAACAGCTTCCCTGAATTGACAATTCTGTGAACCTGACTGGATACATTACTGAGAATGTTAGGCAATTTCTTGCTCTATTATGTTTAAACATAACCAGTAATGTATCCCGAATTGTTTCCCTAAGGACTTAAGCCAACAACGTGTCGCCGAGCCTTGTTGCAAACCGTTAGATCCGTGACTGTGTTGCGTGTTTTTAAAACTGGACATTTCGGGAATTGGACGTTTTGAAAATTTGGCGATATGATCGTCATGAAAGTGAGAGGTAATATAAACATACGAATTAGGTATACGCCAAATAAAAAAATATGTATGTTTGTTATTTTGTACATAAAAGATACAGTAATTTTCCATTACAAAGTTTGAATACAACGGCTTATCCCATAGAGGGATTAGTTACCTACAAATTACAGCAAAGTTGAAATTAAGACAAATGTCTTGTGTCAAAACATATCTTAAGATCGGACGCTCTCTCTTTCACATTTTCGTATCTCGCTGTGTATAAGACAGGGACAAGTATATATTACCTTCGTCGTCTGTGATACATTTTAAATGTAAATCAATGTGACCAGAAATATTAGTCTACAAAATACATATTTTTATCACGAAATGTGCGATTTGAAAGCTTATTACTAGCTTAATTAAATTGTTTTTGAAAACGCAGTAAACTTCAAGGCAAGTAGTGAATCGTATGCATTGTTCAATGTAGTATAAACCTTGATAAACGTTACGTTTTGTAAAAAAAAGGCTTGATCTTGTGAAAGCGCATTTGGTTTTTTTTTCAGGCTCGATAAGCGGTGAAAATCTCGGAAGCTAACGCAGATGCTACAAACTTCAAGCCTTTATTTTAACGTAAGACACATGATAATATTTGTTGAATCTATTGGAATTAATAAAAGAGGTTATTGCATTTATCTGTCAGTCAATATCTCCATGTTACTACTGCTTCGAAAAGAGAAATCCTCTATGTGAAAAGAAGCAGCGCAAGAAACTATTACATACTTTCATCGTTATCGTCATCGGTTACGTTCTGACATGTGATTGGTTGGCTCATCGCTCGCTCCGCAATTTGACGGTTTCTCATTGGTCAACGTGATCGATGACGTTATATAATCTAAGGGTTGATTACTGATACCCAGCTTGGATAGTAGCGCCTGCAATACATTGTCGTGATGAAAGGCCCTCCCATCCCATGCGCAATTTTCCGCGCCACTTAGTTTTTTCTTTTGCAACTGCTTTTCACATAAATTAACGGTCATAATGAGACCATCCGCATCCTAGAAGACAGATGCAGAATTTCGTAGATTGTAAGTTATAAGGCAGAAAAGATATAAGACAAACAACAATACTCATCTGATATGTGCAACTATTGCACAGAATTAATATATGACTATTGTGAAATTTGCACAAGAGGTCCACAAAAAGTAAATATTTTTTTACCGTGCATTAGCAGAGGACGCAATCTGGTCCGTTTGGAGACGAGATAAGTCACAGTATGTTTTTGAGTAAATAAATTTATTTTTATCAGTTACTTCTTAAAAGTAAGCGCATTTTATAAGGGGCCACAGCGGCATGGAATGCGCCGCATTTGCATACGACCCGTTCCGCTCTGGCACAATGCAATAGCGGATTATCAACGACAGACCCACAATGTGGTTGACATAATATGCGCTTTCCTTTAACGTTTATCTCAATGTTATCAATAGAGACCGTATCTGAGATAGCCATGATTAGACTAATATGGATATCCAATATATAACTCAACGCTATTTATTATATGTAATATAGATTTCTAATGGCCATCTATTTATACATATTGAAAAATATTAAACTGCACTATTCTATGTCCATGTCAATCCTAATGTAGGCTATCTCAGATTAGCTCTCTAAATGAAGTTACAAAGAGTCATTTTCGCAATTATTAAGACATAAAAAAGCTATTTATTTATACAAAGGAAGTTATCCATTCTATCATTGCCAGTTGTGAACCGATTTCAACATTTGCATGTTTAAAAGGCTATACCGCCAGAGTGGTCTCCATATAATAAAACACTCCGAAGGTAGAGAGCAGCCCACGTAGCATAAGCACGATAACCGATTATGTCGCGCGTGATATTGTCCAGCTCATTCACTTGGACGAAATATACAACTAGCCCACTCTCACTTCTACGTCGCGCGTGACAAACGTTGTCATGCTACGCAGCCGGAAATCTATTGAAGTCGGTTATATTGACTCTAGTCACATAATCGCGAAAATAAAACTTGGATTCACTGAACAATAAAGGTAAAATTGCCAAAAGTTATCTCGCAAGCGTCTTTAGAACACGAACCACAGAACGTGTTGTAGCTATCCTGTTTATTTGTAGGGTGTAAATTAACAAAGACTGCATAAAAAACAAACAAATTTATTTAAGTTCTAAAATACAGTAACATTACATAAACTATTATATACAGGATAGCGTATAACGTGCAATAAAATCATTATCGTTAGTCTTAAGTATAAACTGATATAATATAATTGAATACTTATTTGTTTAATATTTGTTTCCTAAATATTAATATACAATTTATTTTATTTACATAAACTAAATACAATTCTACAACATACTATATCATTGAAATATATTTACTTAATGAAAATGGGAGATGGGGGTGGAACAGATTGTATAAAGTATGAACAAAAGTTTCTGTCATACGAGAAAAAAATAACAATAAGTAGGTATATGTCAGAACTGAATATTTTTTAAAGTTTCTCTTTTTTAATGAAATTATATCTAATCTGTGGCAGGACGCGTCGAATACATGCCGCGAAAAAATATAGCTGTTTGATGAAGGTTAAAATAAAATGTATTGAACTGAGAAGAATGAATAGATTGACACAAAGATCGCGACCACATGTAAAAAAATATATAATATTTCCAAAGTTTTGGAGTTAGTACGGTCTTGTTACTGTGAATGTTGTGATATTATTTTATCTGTTTCGACTTTAGTTTTCTTAAAAAAAAAAAATGACAAGTAATCCTAAAAATAAATTTCTATTTCCTTACTACTATTACAAAAAAAAAATACAGAAAAAGCTGCATAATCTTTACACGTGGTCAATTATAGCTTTTACGAAAACTAGTTATTCACATTTGGGCACTAGTAAATAAGTGTAAATAAGTAAATTTAATGACAAAGTAAATTTGGAAAATAAGTTTCTTAAATATTAATTCACAATTTATTTTATATAGGTACATAAACTAAATATAATTTGAGAACATAATAATCATTTAAATATATTTATATTAAAATAAGCGCCGAATGACCACAAACAGTGAAAACGAGAAAGATTGGGACAAGTTACTTTTCGTGAGCCATTTTACGAAACTAGAGATGTTTTAGCGCCGTAAAATCCTATGCCAGGTATATAAGAAAAAAATATTGCAATTGTATATTTACAATTGCAGTATTTTTTTCTTACATTCGTCGTCGTATTCGACGAGTCTTTTGAAACACATCCTCGGCAATTATTGACCATGGCAAGCAGCGACTACAGGCTAATAAATTTCTCTCGTCCCCACTGTCTCCAGTTGTTATTTAAGCACCTTTCCGACAGACGCCGAGTAACATTCTTAACTCATAAAGAAAACAAGTAATGTGAAGAAAAGAGATGAATATAAAAATAGTTGCCAGTTCACAAAGTATTGCTATCTATTTCCATATTCTTCCCTACTCGGTGGCTGTTGGATAGCTGCCTGCGGCTCGGGTGAATTCCAAACAGCATCCTAGAACATGATTTTTGAAGTTTATATGGAATGTCGTTTGGAATACTCCCTCTTAAGCGGTGGCATTTACAGGCTGTTACCACGTTCATGTAATCTAAAACCATATAATATGTTGCTGATCTTTAATTGTCAGGCACGTAGCCAGGATTTTAAATCAGAGGAGGGCTGTCGTTTGGTATTGTTTTTATAGACCAGATTTCTGGACAGTAGCCTAATTTAAGCTGGTGGTAAGTAACAACCACTCTGCTGAAGGGAACTGAAAATCAGCACCTTTGCTGAATCTCCTTTAATCACAATTTTGTTAAGCCTTTATCTTAGTATTTAACTCTGTGATGAATTAATATATTTATATATGAACCTGAAGGGTTGATATCTGCTTAATTTTTCTCAGGTCTTGTTCGGAATTCTGCATTAATGAACTGTGCAGGAAAAGGTGCACAAAATACGACGACTAACTGCTCTCGCGCACGGATGGGACATGTCGATCGATTTTCGGAGCTGAGTCAGCCCCGAAAGCCCCTTCGCTCGCTACGTGCCTGCTATTGGATCTGGACATATTTTATTGAAACTTTTTTCATTCGTAAACAAAAATTCAATGAGAACTATGTCTTCAATGTTTTTTTTGTAAATGCATACAAATGATTTATTCGTTGGCATTACACATTTTATTGGTAACAGCCCTTACAGTCAGGGCATCAACAAACATATATAACCCTGACAAATATTTCACTCCACATTATGCCAAACCACATTATTGCAGTAGTGTTAGTAATTAATAAAGTACATAGATTAAATAAACGAAGTAATAATAGTATTAAGCAAATCAATAATTTTGTTTTACTAATTTGGTATGTCTTATATCTTTTCTCCCACAAGTGGTTGCAAAACCACGATCCCATGCCTTCAAAGATCAAACTTTTCCTAGAAAAATCGCGCGAAATTGCTCGTTCTCCTCTGAGGAGTCAGCTGTGTAAGCAGTAATATATGTTGATCCTATGGTAATTTCGCATGTTATACTTAACCTCGAGATTCAACTCCCCCGAAATGAAGATACATGGTATATAGGGTGTCGGGAGAAGTACTGTAAACGCTAAAAACATTTATATAACCCATAAATTATACCTACGAAGATAGTACAGTAGATCGCACGCCAGCGTAACACTTTCAGTATCACCTGACAGCTGCCGCTATGATTGTAAATGCTGTAACACCAGCTAACACAAGTTGAATACAAGTTTTAATATTGGGTCTATCGGTCAGCGGATATTGGAAGTGTTATGCTAGTAACTGTCATATTTTGAAGGTGGTTTAAGGGCCCGAGGTACTTTCCCCGACACCTTGTATGTAACGTTTTAGTCGAAAAGGGGGTAGTAATAAATATCGTTGGACGGACATGCACACAACGCCATCTAGTTCCACACTAAGCAACTAGGGCTTGTATTGTGCATAGTTGACACACCACACAAATACAAAAACATTCGTGTGTACATGTGTCCGTATTCATCGTACGATGATCCATAACGATGATATGATCTAAGTTTCGAACCGGTTAACTTTCAATATAGGTCAATTTAGGAAGCCGATAATATTTTTTTTTTTCGAAATAACAAGTTCGCGGTTCTGTACTCCCTTTCCGACTATCGTTGCCGAAATAACAAAGAATAATATTTCTGGCCTTAACATATCCTAATATTAATAAACGCAAAACACGAGTCCAGTCACGATACCGGTATTTAAACGTATATTCGGTGAGGAAAGTAAGCGTACACTCAAAGCGTCTATCAGTTCGAACTTAACCCGAAAAAACGTGTAACGTCGACGCTTAAGTCCGGCAAACGATCTTTAAAGGAGGCTGATGAAATTCCGAAGGTAATTTTAATCTACATCAATAATCCATGAATATGAACAACTTTTACCATGGAACAAACCCTGAAATCTCAAAAAAAAAAAACAGCAATTCCATATATTTTCAACCATAGAACAGCTGATACTTTTCTGTTTCAAGTTTGGTAGTAAAAATTGCTCACTCCCACGTATTTATTTCAAATATGGGTAAATGCACAAGCCTTATCTAATAAAAATTACAGATTTCATGAACGAAATTCAAAAATTCTGTCAATCTACCACCTTGATTTTTAATTGCACTTGGCAACACGCTGTTACATAATAACCGCCTTCAAAACATTGCTAACTTTACTATTACAAACGGGACACCTTTTAGAGATACTCCACACCTTCACAGCGCATTTATAACAACAGCATATATGTGCTACCCTCCCGTGTACAAACACACCCGATTTCGGCTCGTTAAAACATATAATACACATATTATCATCATCAATTACTTCCTTCAAAGTATTACTTAAAACCTTCTTGGTCAACATGAGAGGTTCCTCTATCGTGATCGAGGGATCACTTACTGTTTTAGCGAGAGGTTGAACCTCGTTCGATTGCGTATCGGAGTCCAAATCAGAGTCGCTATGATTCGATTTAAAACGTTTAGGGCTGCGATCAAGCGAGTCCGAACGGCGACGTTTAAGCGGATTGGTCGCATACGATTCTTTCGCGGCCTGATGACTTGTCGAGGGAGTATTTTGGGGATGATTTTCGGCCATTTGCGACATCGACTTAGAGGGTTTACTGTCAATCTCACCACCTTCTCGTATATCGGTGGTAGCGACCTGGACACTCATTGAGGGAATAATTTTGGGAGAACCTCCGCCGGTTTGCGATATCGACTTAGAGGGTTTACTGTCAATCTCACCATTTTTTCGTATATAGGTGGTAGCGACCGGGAAACTCGTTGAGGGAATAATTTGGGGATGACCTCCGTCTATTTGCGATATCGACTTAGATGATTTACTGTCAATTTCACCATTTTTTCGTATATAGGTGGTAGCGACCGGGACACTCGTTGAGGGAATAATTTGGGGATAACCTCCGTCTATTTGCGATATCGACTTAGAGGGTTTACTGTCAATCTCACCATTTTTTCGTATATAGGTGGTAGCGACCGGGACACTCGTTGAGGAAATAATTCGGGTATAACCTCCGCCTATTTGCGATATCGACTTAGAGGGTTTACTGTCAATCTCACCATTTTCTCGTATGTAAGTGGTAGCGACCTGAACACTCGTTGAGGGAATAATTTGGGTATAACCTCCGCCTATTTGCGATATCGACTTAGAGGGTTTACTGTCAATCTCACCATTTTCTCGTATATAAGTGGTAGCGACCTGAACACTCGTTGAGGGAATAATTTGGGTATAACCTCCGCCTATTTGCGATATCGATTTAAAGGGTTTACTGGCAATGTCACCATTTTGTCGTACATAGGTGGTAGCGACCTTGAAACTCGTCGAGGGAATAAATTGGGAATAACCTCCGCCCGTTTGCAATATCGACTTAGTTTGTTTACTGTCAATCTCACCATTTTCTCGTATATACGTGGTAGCGACCTGGACACTCGCTGAGGGAATAATTTGCGGATAGCCTTTGCCCGTTTGCGGAATCGAGTTAGAGGGTTTACTGACAATCTCACCACATTCTTGTATATCGGTTGTAGAGGATCCCGGGTACGTTTCAGGTTGGCTAGGCAAGCTCTCGATGCCCGAGTCTTGCGACAGTGTAGGCTTTATTGGTTCATTTTTTTTCCATTTGGATTTTCGCTGCGGCCTTGGTGGGAAGAAGTTTTTACGTACCTAGAATACATTAGTACACAGTTTAGAAAGTATGCAATTTAATATGGGCAACAGAGTAAACAATCTTTTACAAAACAACATTTATTTATTCGGAATCTTGTGCACCAATTTGAATAGCGACGAATTTTTAAATATGAAAAATTAACAATAAAACAGTCCTAAAAGATTGTTCACATCTCTAGCCACTTTTAAAATAAATGCAGTTTATGGAACAGTCAAATAAATGGTTTATTCGCTACATTTCGAAATACTTATAGTACCTTCACGGCCTTTGTATACTGCGTTCTGACAAATAAACTATACGACTACGATGGTCGCTCTAATTTCATCCACTCAGATCAATTCTACATGGTTATATCCTCTTTATTCAACACATCCTCGTTTTGATCAGCCCATCGCCTTCCACCTCACTCTTACATCCACATTTCCTCTAATTTCCGTAGAGCTCCATCCTGCTCCATCACGTATACATTTGTACAAGTCTAGTCCGCTCAATCCGCTTTCCGCGCACGAAGACACATAGGCAATTCATTTATATTTTGAAAAAATGTAAAACGCATAAGCACATATTTTGTTGATGTGTAATTTCACGTAACATTTCGTTTGAGACGTAACTATGAATTTGTTTTAACACCAAATATTTCAGGTAGATATATATAATTTTGCGTAAATCTTAAGTTTAATAAAATGTTTTACTTGTACTAAGTCGACATTACGACAATGGTAACACTACCATTGTAAGCTGACCTCGCTACGATAACGGAAATGTGAACGCAGCGAGACCCGCTTATACCGGAAGTGTTACGATGGTCGTGCAGTCGTGTGTACCTGATTCGCCAACGAACGTATATAGATGTTTAGGACACTGAAAGAGCAAATTATG
Organism: Oegoconia quadripuncta; assembly: GCA_949316235.1. Taxonomy (NCBI): domain Eukaryota; kingdom Metazoa; phylum Arthropoda; class Insecta; order Lepidoptera; family Autostichidae; genus Oegoconia; species Oegoconia quadripuncta. The sequence goes on from OX438743.1 coordinate 1,206,799, forward strand.
TTCATCCCAAGGCGAACTATGACGCGAAATCCCTAAAAATATACGAATTTCGTGCCAGCACAACGAACCACCGTAATCTCTTCATCCGCCACAATGATGTTATGACGAATACATACGGTAGGTATAATATTAGGTATTAATACATTATATCAAAGATAAAACTAATTTAACATATAAAAATTAATAGAGATATCTACAATCCGCTTAGCCCTATTTGAAATAGAAAAACGCCACTACCCCTTTAGCTGTCGCGAAGCAGATGGAATTGAAAATTAATTGGTTGCGGTCACCGGTGACCGCAGCGTCGATCAAAGGCTTAAACCTAAATGTCGAATGGTAATTCTGAATCATAGTCCATAGCTCAGTCATCTAAATGTCAGTCATAAAAAATATAGTTTACGCTTATAAAAATATAATTGCCATTTCATCGATTGCGGTTTGTCCCCATTTATTATATTAAAAATGTATATTAGATAATAAATTAGTTTTCCGACTAAAAGCCTATCAGAACCTAGATAGGCTCAATATCTCTAAATTTCTTTTGATATCTCGTACCTTTTGGCATTAACACTATCAAGGCTGACAAGAGCGGGTGACATCATTCCTTTGTCCTTATTCAGCAATCAATGAGAACAAAAGACGAACAAAGAAAGAAATTTTAGCTATAACAGTGATACGATTTAGGACAACTGGTGAAAAGAGGTAAAATTACTATTAGGAGCTACAGTTGTAGGCGAGCTAGTGGGCCATACAAAATCTGTTTCGATGTCTTTCCCTGTTTGTCGAATAGTAAGTAGGAACTGTAATGTGTTGAGGTTTGAATGAAGATTTCGGGCCTTAAGATGGTTAAAGCGCTTTGTGCTACACATGCCATCGCACCAGCCACACACCTAGAATTAGTGACGCCTATTAAATGGTACAAAGATTTTACTTTTTCAATCCAAAAATTGCAAAAACGAACTAAGACTACTGAAGACTTGGAACCAGCCACTTGTTACGTATTGAAGATGGGCAGAAACATGCGCAACACAAAAAACCTTACCATAGAGTACACGTCAAAATAATAAGGTTGGAGGGAATACTTTTTGGTATAGAATTTACCAACATTGACCAAACTTACATGTGGCACAGTTACATTTGAACACAGAACTTTTTCTGGAGTTATGAATCCACGAATTCATGTCGCTTCTGACATCAAGAAAGTGGTACTAGAATTTGGAGATTTGTTGGGAACACTAAACCCCCTGCAAAAAATGGCGGAGTGCATCTTGTACGGTTATACGAATCCAACGCACTGTGATGTTATGCAAATATTTCTGAAATTCCGCTTTGGCGCGCTACAAAGCACGTCTTGGTTGAGGTCTATCACTTTACTAAAGGGTAGGTAGTTATAATGATAAGTGAGTTACATGAATGTGAAAGAGAAATGATAAAAAATGCCCAAAGACAAAGAAGAACATAGTGTAATACAAAAAAAAAGTAATTTATTGTTTGTGGTGACGAAACATATATATTATGAGCTTCATTCAGCCAACGTTTCTCTTGCCTTTAAGTGAAAAAAAAAAGGATCTATTTGCTAGATTCTAGGGCCAGTTAACAATTAAAAATACATATTATGGATGCATTCAGTGACGCACTGCTCCTTCATTGGGGATTTGAAGAATGAGTTGGATGTGAACTGAACGTAATAGGACTAACCGATTGGTTCAAGGAAGAATAGACAGTGACGTTTTCTTGCGCTTCAACAGAAATCCATAGATTAGTTGTTAAACGAATATCATCGTTACTTTATACTTTGTAAAAGCTGATTAGGGGGTTGTAACTCCGTACCTCCGTACTCGGGCTCAGCGATGAAATTGCCAAAGCAAAAAATTTAAAGCACCTGTGCGACTAACGGCGAATAGTGTGAATAAATTCTGTGAATACTAGTGAGCGGAGGATGCAGTGTGAACAAAAAACTATATGCTATATATAGATGAATTTTCAAGCGATAGAATCAGTGCTTACCTATCGCTTACGGTCGGACACCGTCCTAAAAAAGGAGTTTCCAAACAGTCTGTAGTTTGTTAACCCTGCAAGACCAGACATTATATCTGATGACTTTGACATTGATATTTATAGAAAAACAACCTCAATACTTATCAGTTAGTACTTTTCATTAGGGCCTTGTAATTTTTTCTTTTGTTCGCCTTGTCTCAATAAGTCGCGTATCACTTCATACATCGTAATAAATACCTAGAGCATTGTCATATCATGACTACATTCAAATATTGATAAATAATATTTTGAATGCATTGATAACTTTATCGAGAATGCTGTTATTAGAATAAAATAGACAAAATGTTATAGTCCTATTTTCAATTTTTTGCTCAACTTTCAATGCCTCACGACAATGTACTTGACATTTGTAGAAATGGCGACTTAAAAGGGTTTTAATGATTGCCACTAATAAAAAAAAAAAGATGAATCATTCTAATCTTTCTTTCAATTGGAAACTACGCTATTTTTGGTGACAATTTATTACTATAGTATTAGGCATTTTGAGCTTGATTTCTACGAGTACTTAGGTATGTATTAAGGGTTTATTTTCTTTTAATCGTTTAACAGAAATCGTACTATGTCTAGACAAATTTCTGATAAGATTTCTCGATCCTATTACACTTTTATTTTTCTATATTTAGACATGTAACATAATTGTTTTCATTCGAATTTTTGTTGTTATAATCCCTAAAACCTATCGTTGATATTAAACCTCAATTTAATTGTAGCAGACGATAAGCTTAGAAATCTGATATGCTGTTCTTCGATCTGTCATCATTAAACCATGTCCTTTATTCCTTATGTGCACGATAACACTATATTTTAGACCTTCTCTAATCTAAGACATTAATTTTAAGTACAACAATAAAGTGAAATAGTCTCTGTGATTTTTGACGGTTTCAGAAGAAATCCATGAAGCAAACCTTTAACAAGAGTCTGGTCTTTAGACTTTCTGAGGCACAGGTAATTCAAGATGGCATTCGTAAGTCATCAGAAACATCTTATGCGTATAAATTGAGATGATTTGTGAAAATTAATAAGATTTGAGTAAACCGTCATAGGTGCATGAAGTTAACAGTAAATGGCAATTACTTGAGAACCTTATTTGTGTATAATTAACAGTAATATGGAAACACTGACTACTTTCATAAAAATTGCCATGAGACCTACATAGTAGGTACATACAACATTTTAACTGCCGTTTGTATTGTAGTTTAAAAAAAACCCAACAAAATCACACTGTTAACGCCTGCCATTTAGATTGTAGCAATATCCACAACATAGCGCAAACTAGGCTTTTTGTTAAATATAATTTTAATGAGCTTGGTCGTATTTAATCAACCATGTCGCTCTATACAGCCTCTTAATATTTTTATATATGTACAAATGGTATAAAAACTCACACTGAAAACGTCATTGAGTTCATCTTCAAAGACCCAAGTAAAGTCAAATGCTGTTTCTGCCATCTTGATGACGTGTGCAACAGACAGACATGAGTTAAGATATTTATGAATTTTACTATTGTAAACTAACATGTCACAAACACGTGATATATTAAGCAGAATAAACAATAATTTATTATTCGACCATAGAATAAGGGAATACGTAATCTTAAAAATCCGGGCAAAGGAACTCAATATACTACGTAATAACAACATCCACGATATAATAGTTATTTTTTGACGTTCTGTCTTGAGCAGAAACCTTTAGAATTTAAGCAAATATAGGATTACTCGTTTATTAGGGGCTATTTAGTATTGACCTGCTTGAAACAAAGCGGTACTTACTTTACTTACATACCCCAAACTTTATTATTCCTACATTAATGTTGAAAAAGTATTACTATATTGATAATTTCCCCATCGAATTGTGCGCAGGCGTAAAATTATGACTCGACTAACGAAGATTGTTTCGATTACTAATCGATTGGATGTGTGGCTATTACTAACAATTTCGCGGGCACTGCAGCCCATAGACATTATAACAAAACACTTATATTGCGTCTGTGTCACTGTCTGTGAAAGTGTTAATAGCACGTAATTGATATATTTATTTTTGGTTTTCTCTTTTAACAGCATCGATACAGAGAGTTTAGTGTGTGAGAGCTGTGCTGACCCTGACAGTGCATTTTACAAATATGAAAATCACCGACGTGACTATCCTCAAGGTAACTTTACATGGTAATTCAACCCTTCCAAAATATGTAATTGTCATGCACTTGTATATTCGCATCTTTACCTTTGACGTGAATGTCAGAACCACGGGACCCAGAATTTGAATGTCGAATACCATAAACTGTTAGTACCTGCATTCTAAATTCTACATTTAAGTGGACGTTTGTACGTTAACGGTTTTAATGACATTTCATTCTTAAAGTGGGCCCATCATTTGCGTCATGCGTCGCCTGTTAGAAAGGGTAGAGCACTAAATAGATAATACAAATTGCTCCACTTTTAATGGCAGGCGCGCAAAAATAATACTTTTGTCAAAAATTTAGATAGATGAACGACTATTAACACTTATTACAGGTATTAACACTTATTACCAGGCATTAACGCTTATTACCAGGTATTAACATCTCTTCCAGCGAGATGAGGCTGTGCCCCAACAATGGTGTCTTGTAAGGCTACCAGGCGGCGGAAGGTTGCCACGGAAAATATTTAAAATGTTAATATTTGGTTAAAGTGTATAATTTGTAATTAATATGAGTTAAGGTAGTAACTAGGTAATAACTATTGAGATATTTAGATCGTCATGACAGTGGATCTTAAATAGCGAGTGCTCTAGCTGTTCCGACGTCAGAATGGCGGGCCACATTAAAAATTAAATGGCATTAAAACCGTTAAAAGAAATTAGTAGAATGCAGGTACTATTTAGGTCTTTACCTATGAAATGGAGATTTTTTCTCCGTTAATCACAATGTACCAACTCCTACGATTCTCTAGCTATTTCCAAATTTGTTTTTTATTTGGAAAATGGAATATATTTTCAAGGTTTCACATGAAATATTTTTTCATGTCCGAGTTAAATCACATAATAAAAAAAACTTGAACACAGCTCTTTTCATGAGCTTCCCATATTATTTCTTAGATTCGCAGAAACTTTTATAAAGCGGTTAGTTTTAAAAATTAACGCTGCCTATATTTAACTTAATGTTATCGGATAATACACACAAAGTTTAGCATAATTTGGATTTTCCGTTTCCAAAAAATATTTCAAAAATGTCTGTATGGAGAAAACAGTCTTAATGAGATTCTTCATACAAAACGCCAATTTCATAGGTAAGGACCTAATATTTATGGAATTCAATATTCAAATTCGTAACTTAGTCTCGTGATTCTGTCATTCACACGTTTGGCTATAAGACCTTCCTTCCTGCCAATGTTCAAAGTTCTTGACCAATGAGAACTACCCTATAGGTTCTGACCAATTGTAGATGACTCACACAGTAAAATGCATAACTGATTTTGAATAGGACTACAATATGGGGTTGTAGCTTAGTTTTTGATATTTATTTCACCTTGATAACATCTCTTCAGCTATTCCTAGGGAAATCTTTTGACAGTCTGCCAGTGGTTTCGATTCGGATGTACAACGAACTAAACTAAATTTAAATTATATGTATCCTTTTCTAACCACTAATACATGAAAAGGACGACATATAATTAAGTCCTGTCAAATTAAGTAAAAGGATCAAAACAAGCACTTCTTTATCAATATTAGGTGTACACCTAGCGACGTCACGATTAAAATACTATGGAACGACTTGTTTTGACAGCTCTTAACTTAATTTGACAGGACTTAATTTATAGTCGTCCCTTTCATGTTAATAGTGTTAGAAAAGGATGTATCTGCTTTAAATTTAGCTAGTTCGTTGTACATCAGAATTGACACCAGTGTCAGTTTATTAGTATTTCTACGTTCATTGAAATATATTCTCCTACAAATTTTATTCCTTTCGTCTTTCGTCTCATCATTATTGAAATCGTCACGTTTCATTCCTGCTCCATTTCTATTACTCCTGCTTACTCTCTGTCTCGCTAACTTAACTCAAGTTGTCTCATACCACATACTCACTTACGGCAAGCACCCTTCGCTGTCAGCGCACAGATCGAGGCTCTCGCACGAACGTATACTCGGTTTTCGTACAGTGTTCTGTTTCTTAGCTATACATACGCCCTCTAGGTGGCGATGTTACGAATTCCCTTACAAAATTCACTCAACACGTAAGCACGCATTATCAACACGAACGTGGAGATTACGCTCTGAGGGCGGAGTGTGAGTATTGTTTCGACTTACTTACTACCGCGTTCACGTTTACGTGACGATTTGTATGAAGCAATGTGCAGCGCCTCTAGCGGATAGTTTGCAAAACGATTTTTTTCATAGATACTTTTTGCGTAAACGCGAACGCGATGGTAAAGTTAAAAACGAGACAAAACTCGCACTTCGCACACTGATGACAAATACTCATTTCGGCACTCTCTTTTCTCATTCCTATCGTTAGATTCTATTGATATTAGATTTCGTAGAACTTTTATAGAAATTAATAATAATAATATAATAATAAATGTCGTTACACAAACACACAGCGCCATCTAGGTCCACAGTAAGCATCTAGGCTTGTGTTATGGATACTAGATGGTTGATAAACTACACAAATACTTTTTTTTTTGTAAATAAATACATGTATAAATGAAAAACATCCATAACTCGGGAACACATGTCTGTATTCATCATACAAACATAATGCCCCTAGCGGGATTCGAACCCGCGACCATTTGGTATAGTAGCAGAGTTTCTAACCACTACACCAAACAGGTCGTCAACAAATAAAAGTTTTATATAAGTAAAATTATAACATTTCAAAGGAAATGTGAATTCATTACCACATATCGGTAGCCATGATAAATGAACGCAGCAGTCTATATAGACGTCCCACTGTAGGGTACAGACCATTCCTTAAAATCAGGGAGTGTACGCTGTGGCTCACGATGTGGGCTCAGAGCTTGTTAGAGAAAGAATGTACTCTATTTTCCTCCACGGAAATTACAATTAAATAAGAATTAAATTGCACACTTTTTCGACGAAACAATAGGATAAAAGGCAAATGGAAGATAAAGAAAAATGCAAAATGTTAGTAATAAGCTTTCATTATTAGAACATATAGTTAGGCATATCATTCCAATCTAAGTGAACTTAACTGCTATAGTTATCTAATGTCTTTAGCCACTGTTGTTATTGAAGCATTCACTGTCAACGTTGTTAATCATTCAGTCAAATCATCTATTGTTTATATGTCGGGTGATTTTATTGAAAATTTGGTGAAATATAATGACGTATTTTAATTTATTTTTTTATATGTCGTTTATAAATTATTTAATAAACGGTGTCACATAATATAGTGTGAATCGAGTACCTATATTTCTTTGAACCTATGCGTTGTACCTATGGCAAAAAATTAGAGTGTGTGATATGGTAGAGTGGGCCGCACGATGAGCGTAACATTTCCTGTATCAAATCACGCCTAGACGCTATAATAAAACGTGAACACTGGAAGTATAACGCAGTTATAAGGCTCTAATAGGGGTCCCACCCAGTGGGCTGGAGCGCACCGGCGGCGGTGTGAAGACCTACCCCTCGTGGGCCGCATCACGCCACCGGATATGACATCTGGACTCGACCCACCCAAGGCCCCGCTCGTTGTGACGAGCGGCGATGAAGACCTCAACCAATTGGCCATCGCCAAGAAACCGACTCGCCCGTTTAGAGAGACTATGCAGGAAAACCCGGATCGAGGGGTTCAGATTACTGCCTACCATCAGATAACACACACCGATATAGTACCTACATATGGTGGCGTAAGTGACTTGTGTCACTTGTCATATGCGACGACTTTAGACGCTTGGCTTCCCCGTGAACTAAGCTGTTGATCATGGAATTTGAGCAGGAGGGATTGTAGACTAATCTGGATGAATCCCACTGATAGTATGCGAGGGTCGAGTTAGATGGCGTGAGGGCCATGCTGTACGTCTACCTTTCACTGGGTAGTATCTCAGGTTCCATGATCACTATCTTATTGCCTGTGTACCCCGAGACGGGCAGCCGCCATTCCAGCCGCTAGCAACGCCTATGTTTATTCTGATATATGAATTATTTTAGCGTCTCGATGTCAGCTCTGCAAGTATTACGATCGTCGTGCGGCCCACACACGAAAAATGAAACTATCAAAAAGATCATGGTCCGTTGCACTTGTCAAATTCATGTAAAGTTGTCCTGCGATATTGCCAAAAAATTTAATATTATAGATTTTTGGTGGACAAGGAATCTGTCCTAAAAAATGGTTAACCCTTTCGTTCTCCAAGTTTAACTATCCTATTGTTTTTAGGTGCAACTTATGGGTTTAGCAGGGTACAAAAGTGACAAAAATATTTTAGAAAACATTAAGGCTTTCCCCTTTTTCTTTGTTATATTAATCTGCTCGACCAAGATAAAATGAAATTCTTTGTAAAATAGGTTTACCATTTATATTAGATTTTAATTTAAAATCATGGTGACTGTTAATATGTTTGCCAACCGACTTGGAGAACTTAGCGCATACGCACGCACGTTTATAGCGCCATCTATTGGCAGAGTGTGACATTCTACTCGGGCAACACATGGCGCAGTAGGTGACGCAATCGTTTTAAAATACCTCAATATGATATTCCAACAGAATATACGTGATTTTGAGAAGCTACGTGTAATAGTAAATGCTATCACTTTATCTGTCTTAAGTATTAGTTCAGCATATTGACACCCTTGCGAAACAATAAATAATTTCACTGCTCACTCACCTGCATTCACTTTTACATAGTACACACTTACCTCAAAGCATCACAGTATCACAGAACATACAACTGCAATTTGATACGTGGGATAAACGATCTAATTTGCGTACATTACAGACAAATTTATGACACGAGACACCATTTGTATGGAGTTATAAAGAACATTAGACTTATGTAATGTGGCGGAATGTCGTGTGACAGTACATAACGTTACAGTAGAAACAAGGAGTCAGTCTTGTCAGCGACAGAGGTGACGCAACTCTAGAAAATACTTCTCATTGGACTGACACGTCTACACGCAGCTGACATACAGGCAATAGCATTAAAACGTTTCAGTGTCGTACTGTAGGACAAATGTGTTCATATTATCCTTTTGATAAACCAGGCTTTTACCACTTACAAATGGTGTCTAAATGTCGTTAATTTATCTATAACTGGTTCCTCTATAGATTAATCAAATCACAACAGAAAGCCAACAATGTACAGATACAAACAATTACAGGTTATGTTACCAGGGTTTTATTTAATATTTGTTTAGGTGCATCTACTGTCAAACGAGCAACAAAAATAAATAAAAAATGCATCCCAATGCACAGGAGTTGAAAGAAATTGAATATTGTGCTGGAGAGACGGTAGCAATGAGCAAAATGATATAAATTAACTGCCTGGTAAAGCGACCTTGTGCGAACATACACAATAAAGCATCAGTGTAATATATCTCACCTTAAAACATTTCTGGCAGTATCTATACCGCGGCGTGTTGTTCTTCGCGTTGCACTGTGCACATTTCCAGTAATCGTGCATGTCCAGCTCGCTGTCGCTCTCCTCAGTTTCCTTCTCAGAGTCAGCAAATTCGCTTCCCTCCTCCAACACAGTCACGGCGATCACCTTCGTTGATATTATGTCGGTCTGAAATGTATGATTGATTAGTTATTTTGATGCATTCGTGGCATATCGCACTCGCTATAATTAGGGAAGTTGAGTGACATTCGGCGCGGTCAGCTCCTGAATGGGTGACCTCACCAGTGTTTCGGTGCTTCCGATGGCACCTTGAAAAATTGCTTCCATTTCCAATAGAAGGCAGCATTCAGGCAAACATTGTCAGGTGGTTCGTCTTCCACTGCAATTTATTTCGTGATTGGTGCATTTATCGGGCATTATTCTTATCATTATTGTGTTTGTGAGAACGCAATTCCATTTTAGGGCTCGTCTCCAATCAACTGCGATGGGATTGAAGTCAAGTATTAGTGTGGCGACACCTGCTTTCCGTTGCACTACGCGAACAACAGATGTCGCTTATCAATCCTAAACGCGCTAAGTGTTTTGAGAATAGTTTCGTGGCCAGTCGCACGCTCCATGCACATCACTTTGCCTGAAGGGAAATTCCCATTATAACTCCTTCCTATTGGGAAATGACAGTTTACGATTTGAGATAATGACCAGGGGTCACCCAAACACTGTTTGGAATATGTCTGACCACCTCATTTGGGATAAAATTCGTGACTTCATGTATGTATAGGAAAGATTCAATTTAAAAGTTCTATTGATAGAACGAAATTGAATCATTTGTTTAACTATCGATCATGGTTGCCTTACAGATGGTCCACTAATTCTTAATTTCATTTACTGTTTACAGATATGTCAGCAGTGTCGGAAGCAAACCAAGGCAGTTATGCTCAGACCACTGTTTTCCCATCAGGTAAGCTCACGTTTATATATTTTAGTTCTCTTTATCCTGTTTTAGTACCATTTTCAACAGATGCGTGCTACAGAAGTCTTTTTGCCATTCCAGTTGCTTCTTTGAGCTGTACATGGCTCAGAAAATGTTTTTGAGAACTGTCTTGTTTAAAGTGAGATTTTATTGAGAGCAAACACTAGCGCGGCGTGCGATACCTGCCGCGTTAGAAGTGAAAATTCCCGTAAATTAAAATTGACCACGCGACCAACAGATAGCGCTTACCGATTATGAAGCGCGTTATTGATGTTTTGAGCAGAGTAATTCAATACTTAGGTACGATTCGCTCGTAGGCCGCAATTTCCAGGCAATTTACCTCGTCTGAAGGAAATTACCATTATAACTCATTTCTTGGTAGGAAATAAGTTCTGATGATCTAAATCTTAGGTCCTTAATTTTTAAAAGTAACCGTTTTACAAAAGTTTCAGCAAATCTCAGAAATGATTATGGGAAGCACATGAAAAGGGCTCTGTTCGAATTTTTTTTATTATGTGATTTAGCCCAGAAATTAAGAAAATATTTCATGTGAAACCTTGAAATAATATTCCATTTTCCAAATAAAAAACAAATTTGGATATAGCTTTGAAAATCACAGGAATTGGTACACATGATTAACGAAGAAAAAAAACTCCAATTTCATAGGTAAAGACCCAATATAAATTCCTGATGGAAAAGTTCTACCGATAGAACGAAAATTTAGTCATTTGATTACCTATCGAGCACGTCCTACACAAACGTCCACTAATTCGTAATTTCATATGCTGTTTTCAGGGTTTATGTGAGCAGGGCCTGACGGCAGCGATGCTCAGATAACAGTTTTTCCGTTAGGTGAGCCTATTTTTATATTTTACAACTGCACTGTTCACTTGTTTTGCTTTAGTGCCATAACGTTAATGCCATTTCTACTTGTTTCTTCAAGCTGCCGATGGCTCTCGTTATTTTTTATGTACGACCTTATCTTGTCCTAAATATTAAAAACTTTCTCACCTCGCTAGTTCCTATAATTGACGGCCACGAAATCCGAAAATAATAGTATCGTGTTAGCGAGATGTGGCCTTCGAAGCCTAAAAACTCTACAATTAATTGCGATTACATCTCCTCCGCTAACGTCGCCTCATTTTAAATTCACAACATTTAGCAATTGTTCCGACGACAGAACTAACTCTCAATCTGCGATCGCAAAATTCACCCGCGGGATAAGTAAGTTGTGGGGCGTTCTTGTTCAATTTACGGAGGTCGAATATAAGTAGGTAGTATACCAACCCTTAGATTACGTAACTTCATCGATATCGTTATCGATTACGTTGACCAATGAGAAACCCTCAAATTGCCTCAAAAGCGATATATCAACCAATCACATATCAGAACGTAACCGATAACGATAACGATGAAATTATGTAATAGAACCACAGGTTTAGACACTCATTGCTTTGATTTTTTTGAGTCACCTTATGAAAGCCCTAAAGAATAAAATGAAAATGTTCTCACCCCACTATCGCCGGAGGAGTCCCCACAATCGATGGCCTGTTCTTCCTCGTCGGAGTCTGTGTTTGGCTCGTACTCCACATCGGTCCCGAATTCAGTGTCAGTAGTGTCGCGCACATAATCTATAAACACATGCATTGTCAGCAACATTGTCACTGGCCTACCGCCGTTTGACATTGTCTATACGGGCTTTGCTGTCGGTGAGCCTTGATGCCGTAGGCCGGGTGCGGATGCGACTTCAAAAGATGAAAATGATATAGCTACTCTTTTGTGGACGATATTTTTCGTAGTGCTAGTGAAATTGTTTTTTTTTAACTTTTTTTAACTTTTTGAATTACCTTTTTTAGAGATTATGTTAAGTGTCACAGTTTTCTTTTAAAGGGTCTTTTTTTATCATTTTCTTTGTATCATTTTCAGACTTTTTCGCCTTATTATTTTTTTTTTGTTCCTTTTTTACATCACTCTTTTTCTTCACGCAATTTTTTTGCACTATTTCAAATGTCATCTTTTCAATCATACCTTAAAATAATACAGGAATCAAAAATGCACAACAGAAAACATAAGAAACACATATCATTTGAACAAACTAAAATCAAACGCGTAAATCAAACTCAACTTACCAATTTAAAATAAATACTAACGTTTGAATGCATCAAAAATATTTACCACATATTTTCATTCTGTAATCATATATCAATCAGAAATTGAAATCTTCTTTGTATACATTCCAGTTCACTCTGTGGGTTCAGCGCCATCAAGACAACTGCTCCACCAAGGACGTCTACATTATTGCCTGTTTGATGAAGAATGAAGATCTCCACTTCAATCTAACTACAGGTTAAAGTAAGCATTAATGAATCACTACAAATAGTGTAATAAAATAATTTCATTATGAAAATGGTACACATTTCTGATGCAGTCAAGTCGTCAAACAACCAAACTAAAACTAATTTTATGTTATTTATTATTAATCTTAAAATAACAAAACCTCACGCAAAGCACACAAAATGCGTGAAACACTTCAATGCTATGTGTGGATGACAGAGTAATTAGAAAAAATGGGGGAAGCTCAACTTTCATTATAGTCAGCATTGTAATGACCATAAGACTTGAGTTTAAGCAGGCAGATGAAAAGAGTTAGCGAAAATTGACAGTTCTTGACTTCTCTATATACCAGAAGAGTATTCAATGTGGAACAAAAAGGAGATTGGTGCAAGGAAAGCACGTTAATAATTGAAAACTAATTGCTTGCGGTCACCGGTGACCACGCCTGCATCAAAAGCTTAAAAACTCTAGCAAATGTACTCCAAGGAAACCTTAACAAATTTTTAAAATAATTAATATTTTGGTTTATAACTTCCATATTAAACAGGCATTGTATATTTCGTGATCTACTTTAATTTGAGACGTCTATTAATGAGATTTTGATGCTAATGGTGCCATAAAAATAAAAAATGATTTATTTTCGACATAAAAGAATGGTTTCCTATTGCTAATATTTTCTATATTAATATCTAAAATACTTTCCCTCTACCGGGCGATTTTTTTCACCCATGAACTAACGCTAGTATAGATTCACACGACGTATGCATGCATATACTCCGCTTCTCTCTCACACGGTCTTTGTAAGGTGGCCTGCAAATCAAGAGTAGCACGAAGTTCCAGTTAATGCTTTAGCGTAGCGTGACAAGAATCAGATGTGTTACACTTGCTTGCAGCCAACCGTACTTTTAGCTGGCTGGCAGTTTGCTACAACTATTGATTTATTATACATCACTCGACTCGTATTTAGAGTGGTCAAGAAACTTGCCGCGTACTGTAAAATGACATATGGCATTGAAGTTCTTTTACGTGATTTTTCCGAGTTTCTATTTCAAATAATAATATATTTTTTTATATTATTATAAGGGCATCTACAATAAAATTATTAATGTTGTAAGGAGGATAGGTATTAGTTTAAAATGAAATGTTTTAGATATGGTGAGCGGTTTTACGACCGCATGAAGATTTTAACTATATTATGGTATCGTTGAAATTTCATAAGCTTTATTTTTATGGTTGACTGGGTACACGTTTGACCACAATTAAGTGACGTTGTGGTCGCAGAAAATCACGCGATCTCAGTGAAAGCTTCACTGCTCTTGGAAGATCCCATGATCGTAGGGTTTCGGAGAAACTGAACTTAGCCTTAGTTTATCCATCCGCTAGGAATTTATACTATTACTTTACCCATTGGGATATTGTTATTTCTTTCAATTTCGTAAATAGAAAGGTGACAATTTAGTTTAATATTCACCATAATATGGTTTTTCAACTATGTATTTTGACACGAATCGGGATAAAAAAATGATAAAAAATTCAGTGCCTTGTTTGTTACTAAAGCGTTAGTAAGGGAAGTAAAAAGGTAACCCTCTGATTATCGAGAAACTCGGAGCAACCACGGTAGCCTTAATCAAATCAAGCACAGCAAAGTTGGGTCTTCGGATCCATTCCCTGGTTGTGACACGATGCTCAGGGTCAAGGTATGTTGCCCTCACATACACCTGACAATGTTATGCAACACGTTAATAATGGCTTAATGCTGACATGACGTTATTTGTTATTACTTGCTAACAGTTCAAGTTACCAGTTAGAAAGTCCTCAACGGGTAACAGGTCCTAAGTTAATAAGTTGGTAACGATTAACACTTTTAGGTTACAATGTAATTGTGGAAGGGAAGAGTGCACAAAAAACAAAATACACAATATGCCTAGTAGACACAACATATTCGTAGTATTTGGAAGTTATAAGTGATAGTATGACGACCTTGTAGCCGTACCACATCAAAAAATACGCTCTTTAGCTCGCTTGCGCTCGCTCGATAATTTGGTACCACGTAAGCGCCGTAGAAGTAAATTTTGGTAACTCTATAGGTCTATTAGACGTTTATCCCCTTATTCTTACGTCTATGTGACACCAAATTTAGCGCTCGAGCAAGCGAGCTAAGCGGGGAATTATTAGCGATCGAACACGTGGTACGAGCGCTGTTTGGTGACTCTGGGTGAGGGCTGGTTGTTACCCTGATCGCTATATATGGCGGTCGCGGGATCGAATCCCGCTAACGGCATATGCATATGTGTACTGTATATATTTACAAAAAAAAATATGTATTCGTGCAGTATATCAATCTGGTATCCATAATACAAATTGCTTAGTATGGAACTAGATGTCGATGTGTGTATATCCTGGGATATTTATTTATAATTAAATTATACTTAATAAATATTATACAGGGTATAATTATTAAATTTCCTCAAAGAACCATAGTCGAATTCGACCTTGTCGATTTCTAATACGGTCTGAGAGAACGGTCTAATTTGTATGGGATGTCGAATAATTCTCGGTGTTATTTGACTATGGCTCGTCGGGGAGAGTTGTTGGTATACAGAAGTGGATTCACGTGTCAACATATCGATAATTTAAATAGAGAGTGTTTGTTTATTTTTCGACTTACGGAATGACATGATTTTTTGCACAAGGATAATTAGAGGGTCGGAGGATAGACAGTACTAATATAAATACGTAAGTAATAAGAGGTATTAGAAATGAGATGTTAATCACATGAGATGGTAATGGATATTAAGTGATGTCTTTGTAAATATCTACGTTTACATTCTTTTTGCTAGTTATCTATTGAATCTTAGGTATATTTAAAAACAAAATAACAAAAGGTTTACGATTAGGTATTGGTATGGACAATCTACCACAAGTAGGGTTACCATTTATAAATTGAGGGATGCCTGTGTGTTTATTATGGTTATCCTGCTGGGACACGGCCACGCAGAAAATGGTTATCTGGCTGCTAAAAAATAATCTCAGCGAGATCGATTACCTCACAGTGAAATCGACGTACAAATCGCCAGTGTGAAAAGGCCCGACAAATGTCGGTCGCACGCCTGTCTAAACCTTAAATTGCCTGTCAAATACGACAAACGCCTGTCGTATGGTAACCCTAGCCACAGGTGAATATACAGGGTGTATATTTCAAATGACCATGCATGGCCAAATCCGAAACTATGAGGAATAGTGAAAAGTAGTCAAAGGAGTCTCGGGCCCGTTTTTGATGAAAACTACAGTTGAAAAATCGAGTAAGGAATCGAACCTGTTCATTTTGAAAAAAAAAAATCCCCCCGTATTATTACACTATTCGATACTCTCGCTAATAAGGAACCAATTCTGGGAAGTAATAACATACGGCAAACTTACGGAAAGAGCTCATTTTAACAAAATACTTTTTTATTTTTCTTACGTTACCTACCTATTAAAACGTAACTGATCAATTGCTAAAAATTATGGCAATTGTTCTCAATACTTAGCTGGATTCGACGTGTCAAGGATTGTTCTGCATTCACATTGTATACGGTGACCTGCATGTCAAGCTATTAATCCTTAATACCGCGTAATATGAATTACTTGTGTTTATAGGTACACTTGACTTGCGGCATCCTGTACACCACAAGTTATTGAATTGACACTTGACAGTCTCCTTTCAGTTCCAAGGTTTTAATAAATGATGTCATAAAACTTCTGTTAGTCTGCCAACTGTACTTACCTAAATTACAAAAAGTTTTGCCATGGTATCGTACGATAAAAAATTAATATTGTTTATCTGTCATTCATGTCCTATCACAATCTTAATATTTGGCCAGACATGTTCAAACAAGTTTTCAATTTTAAGGTTCCGTATTCAAAGGTCCACAAGACGGAATCCATTGACTATTTACTCTCTCCGTCCGTACGTGTCGGTCTGTCAAAGGCTAGCTCCAAAATGTGAAGATATAAAAAGTTAATACCTACTGTGTATAGTGGTTTAGGAACCGAATTACATTTTTCTTTATCCGCAACGGGTTAGCACTTGACCTCAATCACACCTGATGTTAAGTGAAGATGAGGCCGAAGGTCGTAGCGTACTGACCCGGAAACCCCATCTTATTTGGGGGACTGGCTATCTTAACACACTTGACACTTCTCTGAAGAAGGCTAACGTTTAATTGTATATTACAGAAACAATAAAAAATATTCGATCGAACAATTTTCCTTGGTGTCATGGTTTTCAAAATATCCTTATATCAAAGTAATTAAAAAATATATAATAAATCGATGCAACAGTTCGCCGAATGCCGAGTACATTGTGGAGTTTGATCATCATCAAAATTTTTGAATAAAAATAAATTCGGCAATGTATTATTCTATAGACCTACAGGAAATACCAAATACGTGTCTCGCTTGAGTAATGAGTAATAATATTTACATTTCATTATTGCTGTTTATAATTAATTTATTTAGATAAATTTAGTGAATATTGCTTACAGTATTCCTGCGGAACCGTACACATGCTGTTGACACTAACACCCATACTTATTCCACGAATATGATTCCATACTCGAATGATATTTAACGTGATAGTCATATTGTACTGTCCTAAATCACTATATGGACGGACCCTCCATGCCAAACTCGCGCTTACCCGGTTTCTAGTTATCTACATACTCAGTATAACATGTTCGATTGATATTAACAACTAGATCATATTATTGTGTAAAGATTACTACTTTTTAAGTCGGGGATAGAGATTACATATGAAAACGGTACAATACAAGTGTAATAATTTCACGCTTTACAAATTTATTGAAAATGACTATCAATGGGAACACGCCTCGTAACTGACACTTACGCCATTTGGGAAAAAAGAGAATAAGTTAATAAGTAGCGACTCATAGGCTTCATAAAATCACAAACCGTTAGGAAAAACCGTTGAAGTATAGGCCGAAAATGTTCTTAATTCACTCTAATACATTCACAGCCACGACATTGACACACCCAAACGCACTTACGCTCCCATCACCTACCACTCACGCATACGAACACGTTTCGTCATCATATGTATGTAATGGCAACTATCCTGTAATGTGCCTATTGCAATCCGAATAGTACCAATTTCGAGATAATTATATTATGGCAGTCAGAAGTATAATTATGAATACCTGCTATAGCTTAGCAGTATAATTAATTATAAATACCTACTAAAGCTAAACACTATAATTAATTATGAATACCTACTAAAGCTTAGCAGTATAATTAATAATAATTAGTAGTATAATTAATTATAAATGCCTACTATAGCTTAGCAGTATAATTAATTATAAATACCTACTAAAGCTTAGCAGTATAATTAATGATAAATACCTACTAAAACGTAGCACTATAATTAAAAAAATATCTATTAAAGTTTAGCAGTATAATTAATTATAAATACCTACTAAACCTTAGCAGTATAATTCATTAAGAATACCTACTAAAGCTTAGCATTGTAATAAATTATGAATGCCAACTAAAGCTTAGCATTATAAAAATTTACAAATGACAACTAAAACTTGAAGTATAATTGATTATAAGTGCCTACTAAAGATTAGATGGATAATTAATTATGAATACCTACTAATTCTTCGCAGTATAATTAATTATATATACCTGTTAAAGCTTAGCAACATAATTCATTATGAATACCTACTAAAGCTTAGCATTATATATAATAAATTATGAATGCCAACTAAAGCTTAGAAGGATAATTGATTATGAATGTCTACTAAAGCTTAGCAGTATAATTAATTATAAATACCTACTAAACCTTAGCAGTTTAATTAATTATAAATACCTACTAAAGCTTGCCAGTATAATTCATTATGAATACCTACTAACGCTTAGAAGGATATTTGATTATGAATGCCTAATAAAGCTTAGCAGTATAATTAATTATGAATACCTATTAAAGTTTAGCAGTATAATTAATTATAAATACCTACTAAACCTTAGCAATATAATTCATTAAGAATACCTACTAAAGCTTAGCATTATAATAAATTATGAATGCCAACTAAAGCTTAGAAGGATAATTAATTATAAATACCTACTAAACCTTAGCAGTATAATTAATTAAGAATACCTACTAAAGCTTAGCATTATAATAAATTATGAATGCTAACTAAAGCTTAGAAGGATAATTGATTATGAATGCCTACTAAAGCTTAGCATTATAAAAAATTATAAATGACGACTAAAACTTGAAGGATAATTGATTATAAGTGCCTTCTAGTTAGATGGATAATTAATTATGAATACCTACTAATTCTTCGCAGTATAATTAATTATATATACCTGTTAAAGCTTGGCAACATAATTCAATATGAATACCTACTAAACCTTAGCAGCATAATTAATTATGAATATCTACTAAAGCTTAGTATATTTATTATGAATACCTACCTACGAAAGCTTGGCAGTATAATTAATAATGAAGCAACAAGCAAACATCCAAACTTTCACTTTTATAATATTCGTTAGATTATGAAAACCTGTTAAACCTTCGTGGTTTAATTAATTATGAATACCTGCTAAAGCTTAGCAGTATAATTAATTATAAATACCTACTAAAGCTTAGCAATATAATTAATTATGAATACATGCTAGGGCTTCCACTTAAGGCTTCGTCTGTGGTCTCTTCCTACCCCTTCGGGAAACAGGCGTGACATTATGTGCTAATTACGTACATGCTAAGGCTTAGTAGTTACACATTTCTTTAAGAACGGCAACTATTTGATAGTAGCCTTTTATTTGAAACTACCATAAAAACGGAAACTTATTCGGTCTAATTATTACTTTGTTTTCTTGCTGGTTTCTTGTTAAATTGTAAGGACAATAAACTGAAAATTTAGAAAACCACTGAGCAAACAAAAATGATTGCACATCCAGATAAAGCAAACCAACTGTGTTAAAGCTAAATATCTTCAAAACTTAGAGCTAAGAACTTATTCCCCGTGATTAATGGTAAATATAAAAAAGAATTAGAAGGGCCTCGAAATATTAGGATATCATGGCAATACACAAAAAAAAGCTGTGTTAAAAGACAAATAGATTTGAAACGGCTTAATCGATGATCATCAAAACATAGGAAGAAAATGTACCATCGTTAAATCTTTAATATTAAATAAACCTCATTCAAGTCGGACCACGCAGTACTGAGATAGGTCCGGACAAAGATTAGCCACATAACATCCATCGCTTTTCGAAGGGTGTTAAATATAGTTATTAAATATTGAAGAAAGTCTCTTAATTTCTTGAGTATGTCTATTATCAAAAAAATATAGCATCACTTAGGAAAATATTGATAAAAATGATGTTGCAAAAATGTTGATAAACAATAAAATAAGATAAACTTCCAGGTCATGTAAGCAGACTCCGCTAAATTAGTAATTCAATCAGGCGGCTATGCATACGTATTTTCAATAAGGCTCCCGTTGATGTACAAAATCTTCCTTTGAATAAATTTAAAACAATAATAATTAATTAATTTTCATTTAATTAATTTATTTATTTACAAGAAACTTGTTAAGAAAGCCTAAGCTAGCTTTCCGCCCGCGGCTTCGCATGCGTGGATTAACTTTATCGCGGAAATTTGTTTATTCCGCGGGAACTACTCACTTTATCGGGATATAAAATATCCTATGTCTTAATGCAGGGTATGTTTTTCATTCATCCGTTTCCCCGTGATTGGGTAACAATCATCCAAACTTTCGCATTTATAATATTAGTTAGATCAGACTATTTGGATGATAATCAACCATCGATGGAACCAGCTCGTACGGATGTCAGGCTATTTCATAATTATTAATAAATTATTGTGCATTTTTGTAATATAAAAACCTGTTTTTAAAATAGCAACCACTTGAGTTTCTTGCTTGTTCTTCTCATGGGAAAATTGCCTTTTGAACAAGCAGTAGCCATAAAAAAATGTAAAATCTGTCTATGATATGATATTGATAAGTGTACGATGTGTAGGTACATACAAAACAATAAAGCATTTTTCACTTTTGACTGATCGTACTTCCCTGGAGAATGAGCGATAACTGTATATCATGCATGACGATTTGAGATATATAAAAAAATGGTTTTAGCCTAATAAGCTGGTCGATTATAAACACTAGGTATGCCTACACGTGCGTGGGTAACTGACACGTCATTCGTGAGTATCGATTCCTAAGAATTTTAACTACAGCTTGTCTATTGTATTGAAAACTAGGGTAAATCCCTAAGCGCTACATTATTTATCGATTTGATAATATGAAGCGTTAGTAGATGACCGGTCTGTTACCGGCTACTCATAATAACAGATTTTTTTTTTATTTTTACTGTGAAAAACTTTGCAACAAATTCATTTAAGGGCACTTTTTTTAAGTAATATAAGCAATCATCATAATAACAGCCACAAGAAATATACCAGAGCGACCTGCTGGAAGTGGAAGTAGCCTACAGCCAGCAACTTCCCGCGACCTTGATCTGGTCGTCCATCCACCTTTACGACCCGAGAACTTTAATGACCCACCTGCCATCAGTTCTTCGAGCTATGTGCCCTGCCCATCGCCATTTCAACTTACTATTACGCTGAGCTATGTCAATGACTTTCGTTTGCCTACGGATTTTTTCATTCCTGGTTCGATAACGTAGTGAAACGCCAAACATCACCCTCGCGTTGGGTGACCTTGAGCTTTCTTATGAGGTCCTTCTGAGACCACGTTTCAGTGCCATAAGCCATCACTTCGTTCTTCAAGTACTGAGACATTTTTTTGTTGCCCGTTGCCCATCCGAGATATATTCGTCAAACTTCGAGAATGGACTTCCGAACATTGGTGTGGGCACGGCAATTTAAGGAGTACCTGCGAAATTTCATCAACAACAGCTTTTGGGCTGTGCGATGATCTCTGGATCAATGAGTCAGTCACATTCCCATTTATTAGCTAAGTAGATAACGTAAATATGCACAGCGGATCGAAAATTATCATATCCACAATTTACATATTTATTGGTATTAATAATCCTAATCATCATAATCGTAATATTTATTAAGTATGACATTAAACTGCGTCGTTACATTTTGAGATACCCTACCTTCGACCTTCCTACTAAATAGCGAACGCAGATTGTCTCAATGGAAAAAAATTCTCGTCCAAAATACATCAGTGCTTGAAGACGAAAGTCTTTAATGTGTGTTTCCAGTAATGACTTTGGCACTGAACGTTTCAGTACATCAGTGCTTGAAGACGAAAGTCTTTAATCAATGTGTGTTTCCAGTAATGACTTTGGCACTGAAACGTGGTTTCCAACTGTGGGCCTCATAAGAAAGTTTAAAGTCACGCAACTAGCTATGGAGAGGGCGAGACTCGGCATCACTATGTGATCGAATCAGGAATGAGGAAATTTGTAGGCGGACGAAGGTCGCTGACATAGCCCAGCGGATGTATTTATTTACATAGTACATTTTTATACCGTTGATAGTAATGTCCTGTCTTTATGCAACTAGCGACGGTAACTCGTGTGCTCTGGGTGCGACAGTAAACCAGCGCTGAGCTCTTATAAGCTCAGCATATAGCTGAGTCGTTTCCCTTTCGCTGCTGCGACACTTATCTGAGTGTTGTGTTATTTTATTTGCCTAACAATTGTTGTTATGAGTCGAACTGGCGAATAAACAGTTTCTTTCTTTCTTTTCTTTCTTTCTTTCTGCGTAGGACGTTCACTCACAAGGTGGACAGACGAGCTGTTAAATATCGCGAGAAATAGCGGGATGGAGGCCGCTTCCAACCGGTCACTCTGGAATTCTATGGGGGAGGCCTATGTTCAGCAGTGGACGTCCTGCGGCTGATATGATGATTGTATAAATGACCACAGCGTGAAGAGAACGAGCGGTAACTCGAAAGTTTACTCGTAATTAGCATATTCTACAACGGAAGTGTTAAATACCTATACTATACCTAAAGCAAACTACAGAATGGGTAGAAAACATTTTTATTCCATTTCTGATGGATACTCTATCCTTCTACAAATCTGGAACTTGGTACTGAACTACATATACATGTTTACGTGATGAATACGAACATTTATACCCAGATTCACGGATGTTTTATAAGTATTTATATATGTTTAGCCGGTATTCAGTAGCCATAGTACAGGCTTCGTCTAGTTTGGGACTAGATAATTGATAAAAGTGTCCGAAATATTTATATATTACCGAGTATTATCGAGAATATTTGTTCGAAAGTCCAAGCAGAAAAATTGTGCATTCGAATATTATTATATGTGTTGCTGTAATATGCAAATAAACGTTTTAAACTAAAAATTTTAAATCCACTTTAACTATGCTTATTTTATAAAGTACTTTTACTAATTACAGGCACCGGCGCGAATCGTAGCCGTTCGGGGAACTTCGGCGAATAAGCACTGACTTCACATTTAGGAGAGGTACTCCATTGTTTAATGAGCGGTCAGGTCGGTATATTATGCAACTTGTCGACCGTGAACCACGATTTCTAAAATATGAAGACAGTCCATAAAAACTGATTATAGTGACTTTAAAAAAAATCTGAATTTAAGTGACCATTTACATACGATTGTTTGCTGGTGTTAGGACTGTTGAAGATAAAAATTATAAAGACTATATTAACAATTGGCCACCACCGTCTCCATAACCATCACCACCCTCTTTATTGTGTTAGTGAATAACACATCAAAAATCACACACATGCAAAGATAACTAATGTGTAATCATCATATACACTTCCTAATAAAACAACCAAATAAGAAGGATTTCAAATGGAACGGTTCCATTTTCGACCTCATCTTCACTTAACATCAGGCCAAGCCACCTTTGTGCATAAAAAAAAACGGAAAATGTTCAATGCTTGATTACAAAATCAACCAATATTGAAATTAAAAAGTTATATTATAATGAAGGAATTAAGATTTGTTAAAGAACATTTTTTCTTCGTATATACCATTTTTCCAATTGTATCCTCTATTTTTGATGTATTCTTCTAACATCCAGTAACAAATCTTTCAGATCTGACCATTTTCGCGAAAAAACCCGACTTTTTCTGATTAATGTACAAAAAAAACTGATTGTTTGATTTAAATAACCAGTTTCACCATCTGTTATAAATGATAGATTAGATATTATGTAAATTTTAAAAAAATGTGCGTGCGTGTGTGCTTATACGTGTGTCCGGCCGGACGTATATGAGTAATGCGTGGTCCGATTTTAATGCGGTTTTTTCATATCAAAGAATAAACGAAGGGATAAATTCTTAGCTATGTTAATCGGTTAAGCCGTTAAGATATTTTTGTGTATTTCGGTGATATCGTAGTCTTTGGAGGTTTTTCTAAGTTATTTTTTTTTTTTATTTAAATTTAATCTTTGTGTACAAATTGAAATCACCAATCGATACGTGGCGTTTTTTTTTATATTAAAGACTAAACGAGGGGATAGCTTCTTAGCAATGTTATGGAAATAGGTTAAGCCGTTTTTGAGATGTTTACCTTTTAACACGGGTAGTTTGGTCTACCTGGATGATGTACGATACGGTATACCTTAATCACTTATTTCCTCGGGGATTATCTAAATTTTCAATTTATAATTCTTGAGAAATGAAATGCGTCACATGTACGCAATTTCAAGCTCTCATGCAACTATCAAACAAGTCGGAACAAGTTTACATTGAGTCATACTTAACTAAAATGGCATGGGTTACTAATGATACTAGGGTTGCCGGGCGACGCTATCGGAAATACGTATGCAGTGAGACATATACAGGAAGTGTTACGGTTGTTTCGTCTGTACAAACAATAAATTGTCTAATATGTTTTAATGTAAACTCCCTTCGTCGCCTTTCACGACATATATAATATCTAGCAAAATTAACCCGACAAACAATGCAGAGTGTATACACCGTGTAACGGTTAAGTGTAGTCATATTTTAAGGGCTTGTTCTACCCATCAATACGAACAACTTTTACTATGGGGGCAACTTCGAAATCGCGAAAAAAAAATGAGCTGTTCCATAGAAAATTTCAATAACCTCCCGATGCAATGTATGAAACAGCTGATTTTTTTTTCGCGATTTCGAAGTTGCCCCCATAGTAAAAGTTGTTCGTATTGATGGGTAGAACAAGCCCTTAAAATATGACTACACTTAACCGTTACACCCTGTATATAGGATTTACCTATTACGAAAAAAATAAAAAATAAAACATTCAAGTTAACAGATTTTAGACAAAAAATAAAATTTTGAAATGTCGATTTTGTGAGTTGGACCTTAATGGCCGCGCACTCTAAGTACTTTGCCACAACACACAAACACGTGCCGCGGTATCTTTGAAGACACCGAAAGGCTGTGATTGGTTGCGCCCAGTGCCCCGCCACCCCCTTTGGCGTCTTCATATGAACGTTGCCTTTTTTTTCTCATTGACAATATAAGGTATAATCCAAATGAAGTAAGTCTGATAATTTGTATTTTCATTGCACTTACATTTAATTTTTTTACTCGGAAACAAAAATTTTAAGGCTAGTGCTTTTAATAAATATTATTATATTATTTTATTGTCATGTACGTGCAATTGCTAAAGTTTGTCGGGTTATTTTTGTTAGACCTTATATAAAATATTATATTCATTAAAAAAAACTAGCCTATTTTGTTTTCGAGTAAAAAAATTAAATGTAAGTGCAAATTAAAATACAAATTAACAGATTGCCCGCGCTGGCGGCTCGGTTGAGCGGCTTGTGGTCGCCTATCGGCGGCAGCGGCGGCGTCTTGAAAGGTACCGCGGCACGTGTTTGTGTGTTTGGCAAAGTACTTAGAGCGCGCTTAAATTTTATTTTTTGAATAAAATCTGTTAACTTTAATGTTTTATTTTTTTCGTAATAGGTACATCCTATACATACATTGCAACTTTTGTCGGGTTAATTTTGTTAGATATTATATATGTCGTAAAAGGCGACGAAGGGAGTTTACATTAAAAACATGTTAGACTTGCACTTTTCAATAAAAAAAGATAATATGACAAATAAAGGTAATAAGCTGGTTTGTGTGATGTACGTGTGTAGCTTAGTCAACCAATCAATAATGTTATATTTTCATTGGTAATATTTCGTTCGGAATTTACAGTCCTCCTTCGGGAAGGACAAGAGACTCAAAGGTTAGGTTAGGTACGTGTGTAGCGTGCGTGCACGTGTGTAGCGTGGGTGCACGTGTGTAGCGTGCGTGCTCGTGTGTTGCGTGCGTGCATGCGTGTAGCGTGCGTGCATGTGTGTAGCGTGCGTGAATGTATGTAGTGTGCGTGTACATGTGTGAAGTACTTAGTGCGATTACAATCTTGGGATCAGAGTGACTGAAACAAATTAAAAGCAAGTAGCTAAAGTTATATTGTACAAGTAGCTTGGTTAGACAGAAATCTGAGATAAGCAGTAATGACTTTCTGGAGATCTCTACAAAGTTGCAGAAACAAAAACTGCTTATTATTGGTATGGAAGGTGGACTGATATGAATTTAACGATACTTTCCCGCATATGTTCGTTCTATTTATTTAGTTTGGTCTAATTTGGTCTCTGTTTGCCTTTTTCAGTTGGGTTAATTTGATACAGTTAACGTAGAGCTTATGTATTTGCCAAAATACTGGACCAACGTTTAGGTAGGTATAAAGTAAAAAAAATCGTACTTAATATTATCGCAACTGGCGCAGTGATCTCATATAACAGATATAAACAGGGCCAAACGGACACTATTAAGAGTACAGTTAGATTTTCATATGTACTTATCTGAACAATATATGTATTTTTTCCCTTATTAATGAAATACCTACATTGAATGATATACTACCTGATATCTAAATCGCTAGTTTTTTTTTTATTCTAAAAAACTCGATTCGATTGTATTCTTTAATTTATCTACCACAGTCAATATTATAGGTAATTATATCTGGATGACCTAGTATTATTTAATTTTTGGGATTACTGAAGTTGGTTGGTTGTTAAGAGAATTTTTAAATGGGCAATTATTTAAATTGCATTCTTAAAGAGTCATTTCAACAATGGGTCTTTTAATAAGTCCTTATATGAATAAGTCTTTTCTACAAAAAGGCATTTGTTGAACAAGTCTTATTAAGAATAATGTCATTCGGCGAATATGCCCGTTTTTAAGTGTAATGCCCATTTCATTCTAAAAATTCGCGATAAAGAAATTCCACGCGAGTGAAGCCGCGGGCGGAAAGCTAGTAATTAAAAAACAAAACGCTATCTGCTAGCTTATATGCTCTGCTTTTATAAAAAACACGGACGTATTGTTAATTGTTGTGACAAATTTTAGTGACACATGCATGACCCATTTGCTGACTGACATTCTGTAGATTGTGATTGATAGGAATGAAGAAATCCCTAGAAGAACGAACGTCACCGACATAACCTAGCGGATTAGTAAACAATATTGACTTTTGACGTTACTTATTCCTGGTGGCACCCTCTTCGGATTTTTAATTATTACATTAACTTGAAATTGAGTGATTTAATAAACAGACCACAGTTTAGTCCACATAGGACCTATTTGCAAAAGGACCTCTAGTCGATTAGGACCTTATCCTATATTAAAAAGACTGATTTTTAAAGAGTGATTATTACAAATACTGATTCTTGAATGATTAATTATCGAAATGCCTGATTTTGCCAATTATTGGTTAATGAACTAATCGTTATTCCAGGAAGGTAAAATAATTTTATTTTAATTAAATAAAATTTTAATTAAATTAAGTTTTTATTAAAATTAGCACAAGTAAATGTAAATTAAAGGAAAACTTTTCTAGAAATAGTCTTTTTATGTCTAGATTATTTTCAAGTCACATTGACTTGAAAGGTCCAGTTTGATGAAATCTACTGGACGCTCGGATCCCTTATCTATCATATAAGTAATCTATAATATATATAATAATTTTATTTAATTAAAATAAAATTTTAATTAAATTAAGTTTTTATTAAAATTAGCACAAGTAAATGTAAATTAAAGGAAAACTTTTCTAGAAATAGTCTTTTTATGTCTAGATTATTTTCAAGTCACATTGACTTGAAAGGTCCAGTTTGATGAAATCTACTGGACGCTCGGATCCCTTATCTATCATATAAGTAATCTATATTCCTCTACTAGCTACCGTCCGCGATTATGGGATTGACTTTTATTTCCCATAGCCGACGTCCATGTCCGACCTTTCAACTGCCCTTGTGCAAAAAAATTATTTGTCAAATTATCTACTACCAAGTTAGGCAAATCCTGTACAGTTCTTATTAATTAGGTTTGATTATAAAGCACGTCAAGCTTGAAACAAATTTTTAAAAATCCATCCAATGGGCTTTGCCCAGTTTTGGACTAGATAATTCGTGTGTCAGAAATATTTATAATATTCATATTTTTATTTTCGGCGTTCATCCCCAGTTACATAGAGTCACATCAGAAAATACATTCACTAAAAAATAGTTTCATATTAATTTGTTAACAAATTATGTTCACTGTAAAAGATGTGGTTTAATACAGGGTGTTTACTTAAATGCATTACATAACGGGATACAAAAATTTTGCAAAATTATCAATACAATGGGGTTATCCCCATTCAGTATTGATAATTTTGCAAAATTTTTTTTTTAATGTAATGTTCCAAAAAAGATTTTTTTTTTCAAATGTGTTCCTATTATCTGTACTGAACAACCCCCTTCGTTATATAACGTATTTAAATATACACGCTGTATAAAAGTTTGTGTCATAATAATTTTTCTAATTTTGCTGTTTTTTTTGCTCTCATGTTCCACTAAATATGCCAGTAGGTTTATTATTTACATATCTAATATTTTGTTTTTCTGACTTGTTGAGTTCTTCTAGGTAATATTATTATAATTAAATAGCACTAGTTTCCAAACTCACTTAAAAACCAAGCAATATTATTACAAATACTTAAAATAATATCATATAATATAAAACAAAATTTCGAAAATGATACCTGTCTCTTGCCCTTGTATGCTGTAGACAGTTTCAGTTGAACTTCGACGTCGGCAGCTGTAGGAAACTTCTGAAACATAAAAATTATTTTATAAAGATTTCTTTTTGTATTTCATTGCAACTTGGAAAATATACACAAAATATTTTAATCTATTAAACAGGAATACTACAGAGATTAGTCACGGAGCATTAAATATAATAATTTTATACTACATTTGTATGTGTATTAATTTTTTAGTTTATGTAAATATATGTAAAAATTTTAAATATATTCTTATGCTTTATTATTAATTTTGTTAAATTAAATTGATATTTTTACATGAATAAATATTCTTCCTTGGACTTACACCAACACCATCTAGTTTCACACTAAGTAACTAGGCCTGCATTGTGGATACCAGATGGTTGGGCAAATACATTTTTTTTGTAAATATATATCTACTTTATATGAAAACATCCCTAACTCAGGCACACATGTCCATATTCATCATACAAACATATGATCCCAGCGGGATTTAAATCCGAGTTGTTGAGAGTGAAAGTTTACTGAAGTCTTTCAGTAAACTTTCATCCATCTCCGGAGTACATCATCAGATCTTAAGCCAATTTATGCCATATTATTTTGACCACCCAGTGATAAACCCTATCAAACAAAAAAAAAACACCAATTCGAAAACAATATGGAAAAAATCTGAGTTCTGCATGATCCAAAATTGGAAGTACAGAATAACCTATGAAAAGATTTAGGACACAGCAGGAATTACACCTAAACCGCAGCATACGGTGATATATAATTAAATATATATGTATGTATGTATGTATAAAAAACCAAGTAAATTCAAAATGAATTTATTTCATGTGATAGAAAGTTATTGCTTTAAATCCAGGGAAGAAAGTGCTAGAAACTCAAGGGATTCCTTCATAAATTGGTAGGACATTTCACTCATCAATATGACACGCATCACAAGTACACTGCTGGCATGGCCACTCCCAAGGCATCACTTGATACATATAAACCATATTTGATTTAATTTAGCTACATTACCAAATTTGATATTGTTATGCAGTCTGTGATATCCATTAAAGTTGAAATCCATAAAGCTATCCATTTATACGCCTGGCACTGCTTTAATTAAACAACTGACAGCGATCCAAACATAATTGTTTTAAAATAGCATAGCACTTCGATTATATAGCACAATGACGTTATCTTTGAAACGATAAGATCAACTTTAAAGGCACATTTTCAAAGTCTTTTTTTACCTCAGTGCCCACAATACTGCAAAACCAATAAAATAAACCCGCCCCGAAGGCTACACCGTGACCAATACGAGGCAAAAGGCACTGAGTACCCAAAAAATTATCATATTCTATTTCTTCTTAAATCTTTGGGTCAAAACAATAAGATCCTGGCGGCGGTTGCATTATCTACATATTATCTGTAATTTGAGTTTTTAACGAACATCATCGTATTTCTGCAAAGTAAATATCTTGAATTACAAAGAAGAAAAATGTCAGCTGAACAGCATTTCTCAAGATTATGCCATACAAAGGAATTTCCGTTATTGCTCGCATCATCATCCATGACTTACCTCCTCGAAGCATTGTTTATCCAAAAATATAAAACCAATTGTGTTGTAACTTGTCGTGTGATATGGCTTGATATATAAAAAAGTAATCTGTGGGCTTGATCACAAAAAAATAGGTATTTGTATCGGTTTGGGTGGTAGGGTAGGAGGTGTTTTTTTTTTTTAATTATTTTTGGACACTGGTCGAAGCCATATGTCCATTACATTTAACAATATAAGGTGAAAACATGAATAAAATATAGGGCGAAAATATGAAAGGAAAGGACGCAGCAAAGAGTGCACCGTTTCTATTCAAATACAATAAATTATTTATATCTATATCACTAATAATTTATATATTTTGTAGTTAATCTTTTTATGAAGCCATTTACGGCTCTGGATACTAGTCCTTTTGAGAATAAATAGTTTAGTAAAAGGGCTGCCAGGACTAGTCGTCACACTATCCCAAAATACCCGTTTTTGCCGCCAAATAAGAACTGAAAAGCGGGCAATTGTTCAGAATGAATAAATAAAACTAATTTTTATGTAAATCATCAAGAGCCTATAATACAAATGCGTTATTGAACTCTGACAGTAGTTACAGTATAATCAATAATAAGTAATTATTAATACAGCAAATTTAATATTTTGTACTGATACATTATTTATTACTAAGATCATGATGAAATAATAATTAAAACAATACAAAAATCAATAAAGCTTGTTAGTACTAGATTGACAAGTTAGTATTAGTGCTTTTGGCTTAGACGTATCTATAAAGAAAATAAAAATTGTTTATTTCAGACAAGATTCCATAGTGATATTAGTACATAAATGAGTTAAGATTATGTTAGTAATACCTACATAAATATCTAATTCATATATCTGCCACTATCTGGGACACCGGGCACGCTCACATGTGCTCGTACCCTGTGTCGCAAGATAGGATAGAGCAGTCGAGCTTATAGCTGATGGCCTTCAGGATGGTGTTGGTGCTCCCCCGCACCCTGCCCTTAAAGACACTTTGAAGGCTACCCTACATAAAAGTGCGCCTAAAGACGAAATCATCCTCACAGTTTTGATTCAAGCTGAAGCGATCGTTAACTTGCGCCCTCGCGTCTTGGTTGAAAACGATGATCCAGAAATTTAATTCCCTGCCACTTCCGGATTGGCTTATCCTCAAACCAAATTCTGCCAAACACTTTGGATGATAAAGTTTTACTCCGAAGGGAACATTTGAAGAAAGTCCTGAAATTGTCAGACCCTTTTAGAAATCGGTTCGTCAAGGAAATTTTGACAGATCACTCTTGACAGGGTAATTGCATCGCCGGCTTTCCAAAAAATTGATCATAGACACTTCAGGAACTGTTGTCTTTGTCTAACTTGGCTAGTTTTTGCACTCATGCACAAGGGGCTGGAAGACTCCTTGCATTCTATTACATTTTTTTTCTTTAATTTTTTGTCTTTTTCATTATGGTTTTCATTAATTTATATACGTATGTTATCAAATACTCCTTTATCCCATACAGTTCATTTTTTTCATTCCATGGCTATCCCGTTTATACGGCTACTATATATAAGAGCTTATGCTCCGCCGTCACTAAAAAGTCAAAGTTTTCATGTTTATTCAGCTTATTTTCCATTTTTATAGAAGAAAGACTCGATACACAAAAAAGAAATAAATTTAGGTCACTTGATACGCCACGATATTTTTTTGAAGAACATAATTCAGGGAAAGATTGAAGGAAAGACCTAGGCATAATTACTTTGACCAAGTGAAAGAAAAGGTGATTGTCGTGTCGTACCAAAGGTTAAATCGAAGGCGAAAAGTAGAGAGACGGGGTCATTACTCCACCGACAAGAGCATTGTTCTTAAGTTGAAGAAGAAGGGTCGTTTAATATAACGGTCTCGAGATTATGATGGCGTTGTTATTGATTTCGTCTTTCAGTTTTACAGACATCAATACTAAACTTAATTAACATACTCGTAGGGATTAAAAGTCACACTGATTAGAACAAAATAGGTTAGAACAAGAGAGTGCTGATAGAGGCGATTATAATTAGATACAAAATCATAGCTTGATATTTTCACGTGACTTCGGGAATATGGTCTTGTTGAAAACCATTTAATGAATTACGTGATAGTAGACAATGAACTGAAATTAAGTGTACATATAGCACCGATGTCCGAAATAAAGCCATTGTCGCAAGCTGCCGTAATAATAACGCACTTATTTAAGTTGACAGTTGGCGGCACTCAAAGTGCACAGGACATCAGCTTTATATAGCTGTGTGTGTAAAAATTCCTATAAATTTGGAAAGAAAACGGTTATTTATTAACTAAATAGTTTTTATAACTATTGTATATAGTAAGTATGCAATGTAAACAATAATATATATATTATTTATTTATTCCCGAAATCAAGAGAATATGAATTCAGATTTTAATCTATGGATTAAAATTGGTTTTTGATTATTTTAAATTTTTTTTTAGATTGAAAAAAAAATAAGAGTAGCTGGTAAGTCTTAAGTAATGTCTTGCTCTGATTACAAGATTTCTAAGTCACATGCATACTTGCATTGCCAATGGGATGCAGGACCCTTAGGATGTGCGGGTTCCTTCCTGCAGTAATTAAATAAAAACTATTTTATGCAAACATAGTTGACTATTTATAAATTGCTATGAAACTGTGAAACTTCATTAGCTTTACACGTTTCCACACAGTCTCCTCTCTTTTCTGTTAGAATTCGCCGGTGATGTTGCGTTTTTATTTGTATCTCCTGCAATTAGTATATTTGGGGTTTTGATACGTGATAGAAGCAGAATACTGTGAAGTAAAAATCCCCCAAGAAACCGACAAAATATACCGTAAATCACTGTCACCATACAAAAGATGAAATATGATTCTATCATATGTTATCTACCGTATCTATATTACACATCTACCTACATCAAAATTTACAATTTTCCGAAACATAAATAAAAGCGCTACATCATTCGCCGATCTCCCGCCAAAAATGCGGCTAAATCTTCCTTTTTTAAATGTGAGAAATGTGGTGGGGGGGGGTGAATCGCGATGCCTGAAAACTTTGATTTTGGATGCTTTGACACTGGGGAAGTAAAACATCCTTTGTCATTTGGTCTCCCGACCAGGGTACTAGATAGTGGGTACGTGAGGACGCAGGCTATTAAATTAGAGACGCAGTCTGATCACAATAACTGTAATTCTTGCACAATTATAAACACAATAATTATTACAGTGGTACAAGAAATAATAAACGCCGACCGGACTAGAGCGGGAAGCACAGACTATCCGCGCTCTGTGTTGCCAGTCACATGAAGTGCGGTGACGCCACAGTCATT
This sequence comes from Oegoconia quadripuncta, assembly GCA_949316235.1. Taxonomy (NCBI): domain Eukaryota; kingdom Metazoa; phylum Arthropoda; class Insecta; order Lepidoptera; family Autostichidae; genus Oegoconia; species Oegoconia quadripuncta. The sequence continues at coordinate 1,240,716 of OX438743.1, forward strand.
TATTCATAACATAATAATTAGTTTTTTCATGTGGTGCTTATCTTTAAGTTTCTCGATGAAAGATTCTCACATGGACACTTTTCTTTATTTTTGAACACTCGTTAATGAGCCCTATAGTAGTTACTCGTGTCCAGACGAGGTCCTATACAAATACATTTATTTTGCTCTAAATATGGTACACAGATCTATTTCACAAATATAAAGTTTCACACATTTTATTAGACACTGTACTGGTGTCGATTCTGGTGTGCAGTCGCTAATCTAACCTAAATCTAAAAATCTCTAATTTCAAATGCATTCTGAAATACATCTATCGCTAAAGAATGGGTTACGGACTCTGAGTACTGAAACCCAGTACTCAGAGGTTACGGACGCCTAAATTGAATTGATGTACTGTATTACCATAGTCAAAATCAGAAGGGCAATTCTCGTAATATCTTTTATTACAATTACAGTCAAAATTCAGTTCGGATCTAGTCTCGGTCTCCAAATGTCAAATACGTCATTCTCGTACTACAATATAAAGGTTTGTAATGTGATTATATCGAAATGTGATCGAAAGTTGAACAAAGCTTTTAACATCAAGTTCGAGATTAAAAAAATTGACAGTTCGTCAAATATGCCCTTGCTTCCTTCTATTTATCCTCTTTCACATTTGTCAAAAAACTACTTATATCACTTCAGCTGGGCAATACTGAACAATTAATAGTGAGAGCTTTGTTCAACTTTCGATCACATTTCGATATAATTACATTACGAATCTTTATATTTAATGTCGTATTTGACATTTGGGAGATCGAGACTGGATCCGAACTGAATTTTGACTGTAATTGTAATACGAGATATTACGAGAATTGCCCTTCTGATATTTTTCTTCAGAACAGGTTTTTTAAATGTATGATCAATGATTTAATTATTTAAGTTAAATTTCGTTTTTGACTTCAAATTCGCCTAATAGGCTTTGGTTAATTACGTTTCTTTATCGTTAGCGTCGTTGGGCCTATATTTATTTCGATTTAGGGCTATTTCGACTAGTATTTAAGGGTTTTTAGTTTGAAGTTGGTAACCCTGCAGTTGTCATGTCAATGCCATGCCACCATCTTTTCTTTTTGGGCATGGTGACGGTGTAAGGTGAGTTTGTTAATTTTATGCAATAACGTAGATTTTCTTTCGTATAATTAGTTAATACCATTTTATTATTATCCGCGGGGAGTTAAGAAACTGTTAGAAACATTGTTATCGCGTTTTATTGGGTGACACATGGTGAAATTTATTTCAATGACTCGTGCACGTGGTACGGTAGCGAACAGTGAGTGAATCAACTGAAGAGGTTATAATTATTTTACTATCAGTTTGGATCAAAAACTGCATTTGATAAGTTTATTATTTTGTTGTAGTTGCGGTATAAGCAACCACAATGCCGCAGAATGAATATATTGAACGCCACCAAAAGCTTTATGGCAGAAGGCTTGATTATGAGGAGAGGAAACGAAAGAAAGAGGCGCGTGAGCCTCACAAACGTGCGGAGAAAGCGCAAAAACTGCGCGGTATCAAGGCTAAGATCTTCAATAAGGAGCGGCGCAATGAAAAGATTCAGATGAAGAAGAAAATCAAAGCACATGAGGAGCGAAATGTCAAACAAAACACAGAAAAGGTCTCCGAGGGAGCCCTCCCTGTTTATCTTTTGGACAGGGATGTCCAATCCCGCGCCAAAGTCCTATCTAACATGATCAAACAGAAACGCAAGGAGAAAGCTGGTAAATGGGATGTGCCAATACCAAAAGTCAGAGCACAAGCAGACGCTGAAGTATTTAAAGTTTTAAAGTCCGGTAAAACAAAGAGGAAAGCGTGGAAGCGCATGGTCACTAAAGTTACATTTGTTGGTGAAAATTTTACACGGAAACCACCCAAGTTTGAGAGGTTTATTCGGCCAATGGCTCTACGTTTTAAGAAGGCACATGTAACTCATCCGGAGCTGAAGGCGACCTTTTGCTTGCCAATAATTGGTGTTAAGAAGAACCCTAGTTCACAGATGTACACCAGTCTGGGAGTAATCACAAAGGGTACTGTGATAGAAGTGAATATATCTGAGTTGGGCTTGGTAACGCAAGCTGGGAAAGTGGTATGGGGAAAGTATGCCCAAGTGACTAATAACCCTGAAAATGATGGATGTATCAATGCTGTACTTTTGGTTTAAAGATCTATTAAAAATAAAGTCTGCTATAAAGTCTTATTTTGAATATTTTATTTTCATGCAATCGTCACTTTAGTTGGGGCTTCTAGTTGCGTTAATAGGAGTTTGTATCTGCCCATTTATGTATGTAAGCAATTCCAAATTGGATTAGAATCTAGGCTCTTTAGTAGGCACACTAGTATCCTAGTGTCCAATTAAGGTGCAGTTGGCTTCAAAATGGAATCAAAAAATATTTTTCAGACAAATGTTTTTGTGCTGGGTTAGATTGCAACTTCTGATTATAATCAATGCATAACACATATGATCAGCTGGTTGTGAAATGATGTTTGGCATGCAAGATAATTGAACGGCCACAGAAAAATTCCATTCTCCACCTGGAGAAGCAGGTCTGCCTTTGGCAGCACAATTAAATCATCTAATAACTCGATTTGCTGTTTACCAAATTGTACCAAACTGATCTTAGAACCAATTTGAGAGTATCCCATTCTCATTTAAATAGAGAATCCCACGAATCTGAATGATTGGTTTATATATAAAACGCCGAAATAGGAAACCTTCTTTTTTAAAGTCGCTTAACGAATTGCAATGGTCTTAATTTGGCTGCAGAACCTAGATAAAATTAATGTTATTGCAAAGATGTATATTTGTAAGATATAATTTTGATGTTGACTGTACCTACCATGACCCTACTTTGAATATCATTATGTGCTTTTGTCCTATTTTTAAATTACTTTTTACACTTATCAGTTTCGGTTTTTTGTTTCACTTTCAACACCTGACATATTATATTCTTTAGGTTGTACTCACTGAAACGGTTGGTGTATTCACTGCCATACTCCCATGTCCCACTTAACATTTATTATGTATTATTAACTATATGTACCACACAAATGAAGGATGTGAATATCATTCACATCTAATTACAACAATTTTGTTGACCACTTCGTTTGCACGCTTTTTTTAAATAGAGCATTGTTTCCCAATACAAACTCAGATGCCTTTATCTGATTATGATATAGACTTGTCCTTTGTTTTATTCAGCAACTCCCACAAAGTACCTATATATTCATGCTTACTAACCGATTTTGATGATTTTTTATTTGATAGGGGTTTGCTATATAAATTTGGTTAAGATCTGATATGCACTCTGGAGGTTGTTATGCCAATTTTTGGCGTTTCAATTGTTTTTCCAATTTTTCCGTTGACTGGGAGAAATTTGAAAAACTCGTCGAAAAATTTTTTCCTAACGAATCATTTTCGTTTAACGTGGTCCATTATGTTCTACTTACGACACATGAAAAACCCCTTTCGGATTAGTACCTACCTATTACCATGTGTCTTCGTAGTTCTTCTTTCAATTTAAGAAGACATGTCGATTAGAGAAATGATATCTCCGACGTTTGTAAACCGATAATTGTTTCTTATTATCTAACAAAAATTAGTATTATCTGTGGGTGGCTGTTGACAGTTAAAATATTATCTAACTATAACACGTGTCGTTTCAATATTATCGTATCAATTATTTATTTAAGTATCGTCATTTGTCGATACGTTCAGTTCAGTATTATATATCGATTATATTACCTATCGTTAATGGTCCATACTTTCAGTATTATATTTCGGTTATATTATATTGTTTATCATTAAATGTATATACTTTCAGTATTATATTTCGGTTATATTACATTATCAATCATTAAATGTCCATACTTTCAGTATTATATTTCGGTTATATTACATTATCTATCATTAAATGTATATACTTTCAGTATTATATTTCGGTTATATTACATTATCAATCATTAAATGCCCATACTTTCAGTATTATATTTCGGTTATATTACATTATCAATCATTAAATGTCCATACTTTCAGTATTATATTTCGGTTATATTACATTTAAATCATTAAATGTCCATACTTTCAGTATTATATTTCGGTTATATTACATTATCAATCATTAAATGTCCATACTTTCAGTATTATATTTCGGTTGTATTACATTATCTATCATTAAATGTCCATACTTTCAGTATTATATTTCGGTTATATTACATTATCAATCATTAAATGTCCATACTTTCAGTATTATATTTCGGTTATATTACATTATCTATCATTAAATGTCCATACTTTCAGTATTATATTTCGGTTATATTACATTATCAATCATTAAATGTCCATACTTTCAGTATTATATTTCGGTTATATTACATTATCTATCATTAAATGTCCATACTTTCAGTATTATATTTCGGTTGTATTATATTATCTATCATTAAATGTCCATACTTTCAGTATTATATTTCGGTTATATTACATTATCTATCATTAAATGTCCATACTTTCAGTATTATATTTCGTTTATATTACATTATCTATCATTAAATGTCCATACTTTCAGTATTATATTTCGGTTATATTACATTATCTATCATTAAATGTCCATACTTTCAGTATTATATTTTGGTTATATTACATTATCTATCATTAAATGTCCATACTTTCAGTATTATATTTCGGTTATATTACATTATCTATCATTAAATGTCCATACTTTCAGTATTATATTTCGGTTATATTACATTATCTATCATTAAATGTCCATACTTTCAGTATTATATTTCGATTTATTACATTATCAATCATTAAATGTCCATACTTTCAGTATTATATTTCGGTTATATTACATTATCAATCATTAAATGTCCATACTTTCAGTATTATATTTCGGTTGTATTACATTATCTATCATTAAATGTCCATACTTTCAGTATTATATTTCGGTTATATTACATTATCAATCATTAAATGTCCATACTTTCAGTATTATATTTCGGTTATATTACATTATCTATCATTAAATGTCCATACTTTCAGTATTATATTTCGGTTATATTACATTATCAATCATTAAATGTCCATACTTTCAGTATTATATTTCGGTTATATTACATTATCTATCATTAAATGTCCATACTTTCAGTATTATATTTCGGTTGTATTATATTATCTATCATTAAATGTCCATACTTTCAGTATTATATTTCGGTTATATTACATTATCTATCATTAAATGTCCATACTTTCAGTATTATATTTCGTTTATATTACATTATCTATCATTAAATGTCCATACTTTCAGTATTATATTTCGGTTATATTACATTATCTATCATTAAATGTCCATACTTTCAGTATTATATTTTGGTTATATTACATTATCTATCATTAAATGTCCATACTTTCAGTATTATATTTCGGTTATATTACATTATCTATCATTAAATGTCCATACTTTCAGTATTATATTTCGGTTATATTACATTATCTATCATTAAATGTCCATACTTTCAGTATTATATTTCGGTTGTATTATATTATCTATCGTTAAATGTCGATACTACCTACTAAACTGTATTATATTTCCATTATAATCTATCATTAACTGTCATTAGTTTTGCTATGCCATGAACTGAACGGTAAATGGACTGTTTGCGAGACCATATTAATGTCAACAATTAGTCATAATAAATTTTCCATTCATAGATAAGACGCCAGAATGCAGATCTTCGTGAAAACCCTGACGGGTAAGACCATCACCCTTGAGGTCGAGCCCTCGGATACCATCGAGAATGTCAAAGCCAAGATCCAGGATAAGGAAGGCATCCCCCCTGACCAGCAAAGGTATATCTATTTTAATTCATAACGTGTTAACACTTGACATCAATCACACCGTGAAGATGGAGCCGAAGGTAGAGGCGAGCTCATGCAGAACCCCAACTTATTTGGTAATAAACCTTTATTAACCGGTTACGAGCCCTGCTTACAAGGTTACGTTTTTCCAAAGTGAGGAATTGAATGTCGTCGATCGATTCATGTCCATGCTTGCTTATCATCTAAATTCTCGGGAATTTATATAGCCGAATGTGTCGCCGAAGGTTTTATGTCCAGCTTGCTTATCTAATGTCAATCTTCATAATTCTGGATTATTGATATTATATAAGATTTTATGGAGATCAGAATAGTCAATAGATGTAGTGATAGCAAACGTGCTAGTCAGCTATTTTGACGAAAGTTAAAAAATCTGTGTTGATTGAAATAGTAATAATGGGAAAATTTGTGCCACTGTATTTACTGACAGTGAACCAAAGAAGTTTTATTGTTATAAACTCTATAGGCGTTCAGTGTCCGTCAGAGTGTTGTGTCAGCATTCTGGCAATACGTGTTGCAATCCTCATTCTCATAGACTGCTTTACCCGCGTTTGTAAATTATATCCCAAAAAAATGTGCATAAATAGAGCCATCGAAATATACAAGTCCCATAAATGGGGCTTCAAAAACAACGGAAGTTATTTAGATGTCTTTGTGAAAAGATGCAGCGCAGATGACGGGAATTTTTGTAGGCCGATCAAAATGTCCAAATCGGATCTTCTATGCAATAACATATGCAAAGAACAAACAAGTGTGGCCAACATAAATTCTTTCGTATCTAAGTAACTTCGTGGCTTTTGAAGACCTGTTTATGGGACTTGTGTCGATGCGTTAGCCCACTGCACTTATACCGACTACCTACGAATAGAACAAGAGAAACTTCGCGGGTTCGATTCTATTGGTCGCCATCGCCGTGACGTGGGCCCCCACTGTCTGTATTAAAATAGAAGTGAAAAACGAATCCGTCAGCCATCTTACTTTCCTGTCACTTCTAAGATACAAGTGCTAATGCGCTTTGTATTAATTACCATTTTGAAAATTATAATAAAAACATAAAATCAAAATATTCATTTTTGTTGCTGTACCGCCCAAACTGTACTCCCTTTATTGACAATTTGTTATGGACAGTTCTGTTAGTGACTTCCATCGAGTGACTCTTGTTCATTTGTCATATTAACCCCCCTTCTCTTTTAGATTGATCTTCGCCGGCAAACAGTTGGAAGATGGCCGCACCCTCTCCGATTACAACATCCAAAAGGAGTCGACCCTCCATCTTGTGCTCCGTCTGCGTGGTGGCGCCAAGAAACGCAAGAAGAAGAATTACTCGACACCAAAGAAGATCAAGCACAAGAAGAAGAAGGTCAAACTAGCCGTACTTAGGTTCTATAAGGTAAGTTAATTATATGTGATTTAACATTGCAACCACTATGTAGTCAGCCCTATATGAATTTGTGTAAGTATGATATTGTACGCAAAAAGAAGGTGGGTTATTCAGTTTGCCATGCATGATGGAGAAGCTGAAGCTTCCGGGTGGCGAACCCTTTGTTAAGAAAGTATGCGAACTATTGGAAATTGCGGTAAATCACCTCGAGTATCTTATCTAAAATACATAATGTGGATTGACCGATTTTAAAACTGACCGTGAACCATTTTTTAGTTCAAGTACAAGGTCTTTGTTTGAAAGATTAGATACCCTGTAACAAGAGAGTAGTCGGTGGACTTCCGTAGGTATAAAATAATAACAGCTGATGAGGAATATCCGTCAGCCCTCGTCAGGTGGATAAGATTGTAACACCGGATTTACGGCAACATTTTATCAATAATTGAATTTATCTACAAAATAATTGACCTTCGAAATTGTCGTCGACGGCATTCAGACCGTAACACCAAGTGTAAGGTGGTCGCGTGACGCTATCGGAAAGGTGAACGCAGCGAGATCTGCTTATACTGGAAGTGTTACGGTCGTCATGTGGCCGACTGTACATACATTTGAGAGCATGTTTAGACGTGTTTCTCTTATTGTTATATTTCTGTACCTACGCTCAAACTATCAACTTATCATAAAAGCTTACACATATTAGGTGCCTATATAAATGGTAATCGATAACGCAGTCCGTAACTATTTCGCGTTTGGGCAGTTGAAGAATTAATCACATTCGTGACGACCAGGTATACATAAAGTTATCCCATAAGTGAGTATAAGTGAGTCTCGCTGCTTGTACGTTTCCGGTTGGGTCACGCGGCTAGCTTACACTGACAGTGTTGCGGTTGACGTGCTGTCGACTGTACACTAGTAGGGACTCTGCCAAAGACTAATTGTGTCTTATATATAATATAACAGTTTTACACCAGGAAATTAACCATTTTGGTATTCCGGACCACGGCCTCGACCTCTTCAAATTCTCACTACCTTCCAGTAAAAATTCATAATTTTTGAGGAGTAAGTGCCTGATTTTCTGTAGAAGGATAGAGTCTTCAGTAATAGAATCATTCTGTAGCTTGCTTTAGGTATTATAGTGTCCAAGCATCTCTGGATTTGCATTATATTTATATTCGAAAGGCCCCGCGACACCATGGCTCGCTTGGAATTGCATGTCATCGGCCCAACGCGCTGATGGGTGAAATGCGCGCGCTATTCTCGAGCGCCATCTGCAGTTTTTCACTGGCAGTTGGGGGTTAGCACGTTCGGTCTTTGGCGGAGCTTTTTCATGTGTTTTTGGACGATTAAAAACTAATATCTAATATTCGGTGGACTACTATTAACGGATAACACAATAAGTGCGTGCAGTGTTCAAGATATTATAGTTAGTGTCTAGAGCAACACAGGAGGACTTGCTAATTTCTCTCAAGCCGGCCGGCAAACCATGATCACAGCAATAATTGCTATCAGGTAAGGGCTTATAGAATTAGATATCGTGTTAATGTAGAGATGAGAGGGGGATCCCCCATACAGTCCTACTTATTTATCGAACATATAGTATAGGTATTTAGTTTAAATTAAAGTTACCACAGTGAACTGCATTCCTAAGATCTTCTAAATCAATTTCCTAAAAAAATCATCAAGGGCTACTTTACATTTACGAAATAAATATTTTGAATTTGTATTTGTAGTAGAAAGGACTTCCTTTTTGTACTTACCTAAATATCCCAGTTCGTTCTCTAGTTAGTCTTCGGTCCAATAGAGTCACTTAGGGCACTGTCTACCTTTACTAGGCCGTGTACCACTGGATCTAGCTTATAGAAGTTGCAATGGGAGCAGTTGGGAGACAGGATTGTTACTTTTTGTAGCTAAGTTCGGTCATTGAATATTTAATGAAGTTAATGTTTATGTATACTTAGAAATTGATATTTTGTCAGATTGTGAACCATTTGAATCTAAGGTTTATAGTTTATGCAATTGAGACTTTAAAATTTGCATTTCATGTAAACAGGCGCAATTAAAATCTCAATTTCACTGTCAATGGACACACACATAATATTTTCAACATTTTATTTCATCGAATATATATTTTAATGAACAAGACTATAATACTTAATAAGATTTTACAAAAGTCTCAAACATAAATTGTTCTAAATTTTTTTGTTCAAAATTCACAAGAAATCTTGTGACATAATATGCATTATCACTTTTATGCATGTTTTTATTATAACTAAATTAAAATTGTGCGTACAGCGCGTAATACATTTATTATTAGGCTAATGGTTCCAAAGGACAGTACTTTACCCACAGGCGCTTTTTTTTTTACGGAATCCCTCGGGTGTGAGTAGGATAGACGCGTGGAAAAAGCGCGACGAGTCGCAGCGCCTATTTTTCCGGAAGTGCGTGTAATCACTGACGCTACTAAACTTACATTAGCATATACACTATCAAATACATGCATTGGGTATCAATCACGTACAGTCGCCGGCACTGCCAGTGTAAGCGGGCCGCGTGACTCAACCGGAAATGTAAACGCAGCGATACTTACTAATACTGGAAGTGTTGCCGATCTTGTGCACCTATGCGACATTATAAATACCATAGTTGCACTCTTCTTTATTGTGTTTTGTAAAATGTATATTCTCCTTTCGTGCAATAAAGTGTATTTGTAAATATAAACAACGATAAATACATACCACAATGAGACACGGCACGCTACGTGTAGGTACCTAATAGAAATGTCGATTAGTCCACAATACCTATTACTTGGAATACAATCGTCTGATATTTGAAAAATAACCTACCTATATTTTAATCCAGTTATTGATACGGCACACTACAATATCATCAAAATATAAAACAAGGAATGCAATAAATGATTAGCGTTTTGAGGTAATAGTATTCTAATTAATACCTACGATATATTATTTATTATTATCCTCAACTTCAACTATTATAAGCTTCCGTATCGGTTTCTTCATTTACCAAAAACGATATTATTACGTTTTTATAAGTTTAGATTAGGTTCACCTGTCGCGGTGTCTGTTATAAATAATAAAGACATCGCCAAGAGTTATGGCGACTTAATCTCGACAAAGAAGCGTCGAACGCATGGCTAAGTCAAGAACACTTCCCGGAAACCAAAGGTTTCATGGTGGCAATACAGGATCAAATCACAGAGACCGGAAACTATCAGAAATATATTCTAAAGACAATAGCATCACACGCTTGCAGAAAATGCAACAGTTCTCCAGAGACCATTCAACATATCACCAGTGCATGCAAAGCAATGGCCCAGATTGGCTACAAGCATAGACACGATCAAGTGGCTAATGTCATTCATCAAAAACTCTCCCACCAACTGAACTGAACTGCTGAGAAACAAAAGAATTTGGAAATAATAATAATAATAATTTATTTCTTCTTCACAACCATAGTACTTAAAAATATTAGGTATACAGGCCTGCAGGTATGTATCAAATCTTGCAAGTTCCTGGTTCAGTCGATCTGAAAGCATACGTGACAATGCAATATTATGGTGGCATTGAGCTGATCTGATGATGGAGCCGTAAAGTGGCCATAGGAATACTGTAGTAAAGCAATGCAACCCCAAAAAATTAGCATTCGTTTGATTTATCAAGTAGCCTGAAATATCCATGTTGCGAATTATATTGGGTCTTTACCTATGAAATTGGAGTTTTTTTTCTTCGTTAATCATATGTATCAATTCCTGCGATTTTCAAAGCTATATCCAAATTTGTTTTTTATTTGGAAAATGGAATATTATTTCAAGGTTTCACATGAAATATTTTTTTATTTCTGGGCTAAACACATAAAATTAACGCTGCCTATACTTAATGCTATCCGATAATACACACAAAGTTTAGCTAGATTTGGATTTGCCGTTCCCAAAAAGAAATCAAAAATGTTTGTACGGAGAAAACAGCCTTAATGAAATTCTTCATACAAAACGCCAATTTCATAGGTGAGGACCTAATATTTTGAGTTGCCAATTAAGGAAAATCCATTGGGAACCCAATTTATGATCGCGCAAACACCTTTTTTCTTCTCTTTCGAACGTATTTATTGTGAACTTATGTGGTATGTTTGTCCAGTGTCCTGGGGAGTATTCATATGGTACTAAGTAGTCTCTAAATTTATAGATGTCACAAATTAGCAAAAAAGGTTATTACAACATTAGCGAAGTTTACTAAATTAACAGAGAAGAACAATGATCCTTTGGTTTCTTGCACCGCTTCTTTTTCCACAGATGATTCCCTCCCCGAAGTGGTATTAGCTCGTACATACTGGATGACAGATAAACGCAATAAGGTCTATTATTTCCAGGAGATTTAAATTAACATTCAACAAATGTTTGTTGAAATAAATACTTGAGACACAAACTACACGTAGACATTAAATTGGTTTCAGAAAAGTTTTCGAAATCAAATCCAATATCTGTTACTTTGCCACTGAATACTAGCTCCAAAAACAATATACGTACGGTACGCTTTTATGTATGTATAATACTGTTCCACTGTTAGCTCGAAGATGTAACAATGCCAGCCAGACCCCGCATCATCAATGCGCGTAGTCGTCGTCGTCGTCGTCCCCCCCGTCCCCCCCACTAGTTCCAAGTCGATTGAACATGCACGTGCAACTGGCTGACATGTATGAGAACGTAGGTCATTTTATCAATTATCTAAGAATTGGCTCGTTATCAGTATCAGAAAATCCCTGCCTCCCTAAATGACATCACATTTGTTTTAGGGTGTCAGCAATAATGTTTGGAGAATCAAAGCTATACTGATTGCTACTGCAACTGCAGGCATACATTTTTCTATGTTTCATGTACACGACACTAGACACCCAGTTTGTGTTGTTGAAGTGTTTAGTAATTTATTAACGAAAAGTTAGCATTGTAGGAAATATTTGTTGATCTTAGTAAAGCTTTTGACATGATATCTTATTTAGGTAACTTACGGGATTGTGGTATCGTTGGCAAACCTTGGATTGATTTGTCACAATATGTATACAGCGTGGGGCCTGGAACAGGGGGCAAATAAAAAAATGGAGCTTCTATGGAGTATCTGCAATTTCTTAGAAATGGTTCCTGTCATCTAAACGCCGTAAATTCTGCACAATACAATTTTATATTCAGTTGTCAACGCAAAGCGCTGTTGTAGTTCGACTGTCGTCAATGATTTGGTCTACATCCAAGTTTAGATAAAGTAGATTTTTTTTACGAATAACTGAAAGTATTAGTAGTCCTAACGTGTTTGGTTTGTAGGCATTATTAATGCTGTGAATGAATGTGAGTAGCCAGATTAATCACGGTCCACTTGAAACGTGATAATGGATTAATATATGTATCTATTTTATTGACATAGGATCCATATTTATTGTTCGTTTTTTGAACGAGAAAATAGTCGATAGTCGCTTTCTCGTCCTCGGGCAAGTGCCTTAAGCGCAGGCCACATCGCCAGCGGGCGAGCCACGTTTCACTTCTTTAAATACTTCGGTTCACACCGCGGACTACCGACTGAGCTACGTCAGCGATGCGAGCGAAGCTAACGAAATATCCAACGATTCCAGCGAAGCTACTCGTTCACCTCGTTAGGCGCGTTCGCTTTGCTAGCTCCGCCCGTCCCCACCGGTCCGAGTACGTTTTGCGGACTAGTTGACGCTCGTCTTTCGAATAGCAGTGAGTGAGAATGGACAGAACGCTGTCCTCACGCTCTCCCATCCGCACCCCCTTGTCCGCTCGCTCGCCCGTCCGTAGTTTGTATAGTTTCCTTCTCTTGCTTCGCCCGTCCCGCCCGCCCGCCCGCCTAGCTCGCTCGAAGCCCGCTGGCTGTGCGGTGTGGCCTGCGCTTTAGGGCGGTTGCAAAACTGCTTTTGCTCCCGCGCTCGGCCCAGGTAAATATTTGTTTTGTTTCCGCTTAGTCTGTCATTTCATGTTGCGACTTCACAACCAGTTTATCAATGTCCTTGACCGTGACTGCAGGCAAACGACACAATACAATATTATAATACCTACACATGCGCTGGAAACAGACATGTTCATACTAGTTTGAGAGCAATGTACATATCAAAATGATAGATGAGAGTGCAAATACAACGTTACGTAGCACGTAGGTATCTTTACGGTACGACGCTTAATATGGTAGTAAGTAACCTATATAACAATCACCTGCATACTCATTGTGACTCCTCTACCGGGTTTGGACAAAAGAGCGGTGCCTCAGTTCTTTGACTCCTTCCGTCCTCCCTGCTACACAAAGTATTTGTCTTCTTGTAGTTTATTCTGTCCATTTTATTCATAACATACATAGGTACACAACGTCACATACATTAGACGTTTGGGTGTTTGCTTGAAACAGGGGTGAGCCCGTCGCCATCAAAACGTTGCAAATTTGTAGATGCTTTCTGATGTAAAATCCCATAGTCGCCTTTGACGACAACCACGGAAAGAGATGGGTTGGTTCTATTCTTTTTGTGTGCCGAAACTAATTCACAAATCTCTAAAGATCAACAAATTGGTGTACTTAGATCTAAATCGCTATTAAACAACGGTCTAGGTTGTTTAAATTGACAGTTGATTAGCTGCCAATGATTATCTTTAATTTAAGCTGTATTCTACGTAAAAATATATATAAGACCAACGATTAGTTCTTCGAACTACTCTTCTGTCTACCTAATCGACTGAAGGAGGTCATAAGAGCCAAAATGTTTTATAGCAGAAGAACTGAAGATTTTGATAGGAAGTGTCCATAATATTACACGACCACTTGGGCATGAAAAAAGTGTCAGCGCGTTGGGGGCACTGAATCTGACGCGCAGAAATAAACAGATAGAAAATTTGACAAAGCTTTTTGGATTTGTTACAACAATTTTTGGCTCGATTCATAACTATGGACGAAACATGGCTTCACCATTATTTTATTTTTATTTTATTAAGGACAACAAACAGCTGCACAATTTATATACTTAATCTAGTTTTACAAAATTATGTGGATCATTCATTGTATAACCAGCAACATTATCCACAGGTTACTATTTCGAAGATATAGACAGTGGTACAAAATTAGTTTAATTTAACACTATAACTTATACCTAAGCTAAGTTTAACAATATTACCTACAGTTATTACTTATTACAATAAATGTCTAGATATAGTTAGTAGCATCACTAAATAATTTACCCTAAAAATATATTAATGAATGCTATATATTGTGACCCAATATTATTTGTAATGTTTTTAAACGACCTATCCAATGACATTTCACAGGATATAAAAATTAAAAAGTATTCATCCCTACTTTACGGTATCTAGACTAGGTAGGTAGTTTTTATTTTACCATTTTGTCGGCGTGATTAATATGTATACCTATGCCACAGAGCTTGCTAGTACCAAGAACATCTGAGCTAAACCGCGCAGAGATAGACAGACGACATTGGGAAACTATAATGGTTTCTTGTTGGATACAGAACAGGACTATACATATTAGGTCGTTACCTATGAAATTGGCGTTTTGTATGAAGAATTTCATTAAGACTGTTTTCTCCATACAAACATTTTTGATTTTTTTTTTTGGAACGGCAAATCCAAACTTAGCTAAACTGTGTGTATTATCGGATAACATTAAGTTAAGTATAGGCAGCGTTAATTTTTAAAAGTAACCGCTTTATAAAAGTTTCAGCGAATCTAAGAAATGATTATGGAAAGCACATGAAAAGAGCTCTGTTCAAATTTATTTTATTATGTGATTTGTTTGTAAACGTTTTATTGTACAAAAAGGCAATACATTAATTTTGCATTGATACATAAATTGAGTACAACGAGTGATTTATCCCAGAAATTAAAAAATATTTCATGTGAAACCTTGAAATAATATTCCATTTTCCAGAAAAATATTGCAGAAATATCTAGGTCCAGGGGGTTATGACCTTTATGTACTTTGTACCTATATGTTGTATAGGCACAAAGTACGTAAAGCCACTTCTATTTCATGATATAGGCCTCTTTTCTAGATACCTACACCTAATAATAATATGTATTAGGCATTGGTAAAATAAGCCGTCGATAAAAATTAGATATTTAGATCAAATGACGCTTCGATAAAGGGTCTCGATCAAATAACTTCTGTATCAAAGATCATTCGATTGTTGTTTTTTTTTAAAATTTATTTTAATCAACAATGTAATACCTAATTGTGTTAAATATGGATGTTAGGCTTATTGTCCAATAGTAGTGTAGTTTAAATGAACTTTCGGCGAGTCCTCATTGATGAAGTGTGTGGTGCCGCCACCAGTGCCGTTACCGTAGCCAGTGACTAGAAATTTATAGAACATAAAAGCGAGACCTGCCTGTAGGCAGTATATTTGTAAATGTACAGAAACGAATGAAAACTAATTTGTAATATATTTTTAGTAAATTTTATTTCAAATTTGAAATTAGGTTGCTATTAACAAATTAATCTTAATAAATAAAAAGTAGTTTATGAATGGGATTTCTATTTAACCCAGCTAGGTTTGCCATAAAGCGGAACAATAGGCGTCCCGCAGACATGTTTCGCGAGACGCATTATTTGAGCTCTGAAAACGAGACGACCCGCCTCACGCGGGACGGATGGCCACCCTACCTGTAACCCTTGTGTATGTCATATTTATGTGTTAATAAATAATTTCTATTCTCGGTCTATTTTAAATACAAATATTCATCAGATTTTTTGAGATTCACCATTCTAAATGCAAGCAGCTAAAGCTCCAGGACGGTTGATCGATACTCGTTTCACGGCGAAATTCGCGCATCGGATAGCTAGAATGTGACGTCGACCCTGATGGATAGGTGGTATAATACCCTTGAAATAATAAGAGATAGATACGTAATCTTGGGAAC
The DNA here is from genome assembly GCA_949316235.1 of Oegoconia quadripuncta. Classification (NCBI taxonomy): domain Eukaryota; kingdom Metazoa; phylum Arthropoda; class Insecta; order Lepidoptera; family Autostichidae; genus Oegoconia; species Oegoconia quadripuncta. Next base: position 1,256,946 of record OX438743.1, read on the forward strand.
ATGTTTTATCAAGTGCGTAGGTATAATATTTGTGAATTATCATGAAAATCAACCTATTTAGGTACTGTTACTTATCAATTCACAATGATTACCTACTTATTTCGATTATTCAAGGTCATCTCGGCTGTGTGTTTGAATCCATGGTGTGACGCACATGACGTCTCGCCTAGTGACGAAATATGATGTACGTAGCGATTGTCCCGAGTTTGTTATAAATGCATCCATGGTGTGACACACGACGTCTCGCGTAGTGACGAAATATTGCACGTAGCGATTGTCCCGAGTTTGTTATAAATACATCCATGGTGTGACACATATGACGTCTCGCGTAGTGACGACGAAATATGATGTACGTAACGATTGTCCCGAGCTTGATTATAAATACATCCATGGTATGATGCAAATTATGTCTCGCATAGTGACGAAATATGGTGTACGTAGTTGTCCCGAGCTTGATTATAAATCCCATCAAAATCATTAATGTAAATATATGGCCAACTTCTCATTCTGGTTATCATGTAGACCTACAAAAGAGTTGAAATCTGGATGATAAGTACCAAGTTCTAAGAACTTCTTTCGTGGTTAAACAGATTAAATTTGAAATACCTATATTGTTTTCCTTGCTTTGATGTGTTTTAAGTATGGTTTACTTTTGAGTCCGTCAATTCGACCATTGCCTAAGGGTATGGACAAAGAAGTTCTTTATCATTGATGGTAGGTAATCCCGAGGTCTATTTCACAGTGCAATTTGTCTGTCTCCAGGTTGACGAGAACGGTAAGATCCACCGACTCCGGCGCGAGTGTACCGGCGAGCAGTGTGGTGCCGGAGTCTTCATGGCGGTGATGGAAGACCGGCACTACTGCGGCAAGTGTCACAGCACTATGGTCTTCAAGGATGACGACAAATGAATTAGATAAGGTCGCTCTGACTCGCTGTGTATGATGGATTTTTAAATAAATCTTGACACAGTGTCGGAGTATTACTTGTTGGTTTTATTGGTTACCTGGGGTTTGGGGAGGTGAGTATGCGGGGGGATCTGCAACGGGGTCGTATACAGACCCATAATGGACAGACGGGAGGACACGTACCCACGTGCAGAATTAGCGATGCCCGATATGTTGCTTCGTATTTTTTACAATCTAACATACATAAAGTACTGTTTCCCGTAGTTGTAGGCAGAGACCATAGACTTCCACTTGCTACGATCCTGACACACCTTTTGCTTCATTCAGTCTCATAAGGTTTGTTCATACATGCTCGTCGGTTTAGGGTACTCTTGACCTGACCTTGCTTTAAGACGTCCCAGATTTGACGTTGGTACGTTCGCCGTGGTCTTCGCCGACCAATACTATCATCAACATTCGCATCGTATATCTCTTTCGTTAGTTTTCTTTCATTCATCCTCTCCACATGTCCAAACCATCTCAGCATAATTGGATCAGTTCAATCTTTGTCACTACGTCTTCTTTCACACTAACTCCCTAATTACACTATTCCTGATTCTATCTTTCAAAGTCACCCCACTCAATGATCTCATTTCCACTGCATTAATTCTGATACAGCCAAATATAGAATCGATATATCGCTTTGCCTTTTATTGACACACCAAAATATCAATACATAACGGGCATCGCTATGCAGAACATCACCATTATTAAACTTTCTAAGGTCCCTTTTTTAATGAATCAAGATTATTTAGGCACACATAAAGCACACATATTACAACTCACAATTACAATATGGTTCAAGTAATATCATGATATTGTGCCAATAATAGGCGTGTACAACACTCAAGAGATACACGGCACGAAACATGATTACGTTATTACGGTAACAATTAAAAAACAGTCAATTAGATTCCGGAAATGTTGAGAACCTATTGAATCGCCAAAGATAGTCTGTGGAATCTCACTATAACTTCACCATATAAAAAATTCGGTCCTCATGTAATACCTTGGAAAGATGTGACCATGTGACCCATAATGGACTGGGCAGAGCGCTCAATAGCTCGCCGCTACCGCTCGATGCCGCTAAAAAAGGCCTATATCCGTATATCAGCAATAGACCATTTAGAAATAAAAGCATTTTCATACTAAAAGCACCACTGACAGCTCATCAAAAACCAACTTGCGGGTGTCCATGGGCGGCGGTGATTGCTTTCCATCAGGTGACCCGCATGCTCGTTTGTCGCCCTCTCATATAAAAAAAAAAAAACTTACCTGTGACGGTTTTATAAGTGAAGGAATAGACTTCAAAATCATTAATTTCAAATCCTTTGTAGAATTATTACCAGAGAACTTCAATTATACGGGGTGAATTTGAATTCGTGTTATTAAGGGGCGGGTGACGTCACCTTTGAATACCAACAACTTTCTCCAAGGAACCTTAATCGAATTCGATCAAAAAATTCCAACAATTTTGGGAGTTTTTTTCGTAATCGGAAGTGGAGTCACCAGTAAACTCCATAAGTGACGACCGCTTGGTGTAGTGGATAGTGATCCTGTCAGCGAAACCAACGGTTGCGGGTTCGAATCCCGCGACGGGTAAATGTTTGTGATGAATATGAAGATTTATTCCTGAGTCGTGGATGATTATAAATATTTATGCATGTTTATCCGTTATCTAGTATCCATAGTACAAGATTTGCTTAGTTTGGTTTGGGACTAGATGCTTGGTGTAAGTGTCCGAAATTAAAAAGAAAAACTTCGATAGTTGCAATCCCAAGAACGGTTTACGGGCCTTATTGTCGTGAGATCGCATGCCTATCATTGTATCACAGTACGGGGATGGACTATCGTTGTTAGTCGGAAATGGGGTTATTAGGTATCACGAAAAGTTGTTTTCATGGCTAAAAGATTTTTTCTAAAATTTTGGAAGTATCGGAAGTCAAAAATTTTTCACTTTAAATGTTTTGAACTATGGAAATCTGTTCTGAAGAAATGAACCCTCTTTTAGGTTAGTACCTTTCAACTCGAAACTCGATTTTAAAAAGAAAGAATACCATTTAAGAGTAAGGATCGTTTATTTGACCCATTTAGCGACACACATTATTATTATTACGTGAAATGTGAAAATATACACAGTGAAATTGGGACCGAGTGAGATAAAAGTACTACACAGAACAGTTTCATGTAATAGTATAGGTACTCCTATCTCATAATGCAGTTTACAAAATACAATAAAAATACCTAAGCAATGTTTCACTTATAGACGACCGATTCGTGTAGTGGATAGTCACCCTATCAGCAAAACTAACGGTTGCGGGTTCGAATTCCGCGACGGGTAAATGTTTGTATGATGAATACGAACATGTCTTGGATGTTTATATAAATATTTATGTATGTTTATCCGTTATCTAGTATCCATAGTACAAGCTTTGCTTAGTTTGGGACTAGATGCTTGGTGTAAGTGTCCGAAATATTTATTTATTTATAGACTTAAAAATAAATTTTCGGTGTCGCAAAGTGGTATCAAAGAAGGTCTCCTTCGCAGCATTAGTTGCAGTCTAGAAGTTAGACTATAACGCTGTTATACAATGTATTTCCACACACAGAAACAGAAACCATAACAATATACTACAAAGTACAAACCAACACAGGTGAGTATGACTAGGTAATGCGATGAGTGCGTGTGGTGAACAGTCTCAAATCGCTCAGCACTGGTTTTCATCCTGCCCTTGACATGTTACAATTATATCTTTGTCTTGCGGGCTTGTTACGGTTTTTTTTTACTAGAAGTACATTTTCATAGTAAATTCAGTGAATTTGACACTACGGGTAAGTTCATGAAATAAAATATATTTATCACATTATAGTGTTTTTATTTATCACCTCATCTTTCATACCACAACGTTGAAGGGACCAAGCGTTCCACTATCCTCGCTCGAGGGGCCACGCTAGGTATAACCACATATTATCTGATACTACGCAGTGCCTTGAAGGCTAGTATTATGAATAATTAATTATACGATAGATATGCATATTTCTTAGACAATTCATCCATCATAAATTTTATAAGATTCTGGTATCGCACCAGCAGCTTATCTGTGCCGGCTGCAATACCTACGGGTAGGGGAACTTTGGATGGAACTCCGCTCGAGCGATTCTTTGGCTCTTGAGATCCGGACAGCCCTCAGACATCAATGACTTATCCGAAACCGCTAGATTGTGCCAGCAACGTCGGATCGGACGACGCCGATACGGATGGGGATAGCAGAGGGCGGAGTGTAAGTTTTGTTTCGAATTAACTTTACTACTGCGCTCACGTTTACTTCGATTTGTATGAAGAAATGTGCAGCGCCTCTAGCGGATAGTTTGCGAAACGATTTTTTTTCATAGATACTTTTTGCGTAAACGCGAACGCGATGGTAAAGTTACAAACGAAACAAAACTCACACTCCGCCCTCGGGTGTTACCACCACGTCTACAAGTGAGGTCTCGGAGATGCGAATGTGGTGCGCCAGAGCAGACGTCCTTGATAAGTGCCCCGGCAGATATTTCGATTTGGTATACGTTCGTCAGGAATAACGGACGTGCATTACCTTTATTGACTATTTCGTCACGTACCGCTTTCGTCAATTCGTGAGTTATTTCTTAGGGAGAGAGAATAAAGACCTTAATATCCAATTAGTGGTATTTAGGTAGATAGATAAAGCGTTTATTTGCATATTACAGAAACACATACAAAAATATTCGACTCAACAATAATTCTGCTTGGTGTTATTCTTACACAATGTAGCCTTATTTCACAGTAATAAAAATAAAAACTAAAATTAAATACAACTGTTACAACTTATAATAGAGTTGTATGTGTATCTGTACCACAAACGGGCCATCCCTAAGCCCTAGTTTATCATGTTCTCTTTGTATACAGGGAGAATTTTAATTCGTGTAATTCTCATTAACTGGTGACGCCACTCTCGATTACGAACAACTTTCCCCAAGGTAAGGTACCACAGTCGAATTCGATGAAAAAATTTTTGATTACGCATCCAAAGCAAACCATGCTGAAACCACCTTTAGTGTGGAAGTCCAACAATTTTCGACTGAATTCGGTTATGGTGCCTAATGGAAAGTTGTTCGTAAGTGATCTCACCAGCCGCAAATTATTAGACTTAGATATACACCGTGTAACGGTTAAGTGTAGTCATATTTTAAGGGCTTGTTCTACCCATCAATACGAACAACTTTTACTATGGGGGCAACTTCGAAATCGCGAAAAAAAAATGAGCTGTTCCATAGAAAATTTCAATAACCTCCCGATGCAATGTATGAAACAGCTGATTTTTTTTTCGCGATTTCGAAGTTGCCCCCATAGTAAAAGTTGTTCGTATTGATGGGTAGAACAAGCCCTTAAAATATGACTACACTTAACCGTTACACCCTGTATTGGTAGTCGAAAATTTTTTAATCAAATTCGAGAGTGGCCTACCAGTAATCAGGCATTACACGAATTAAATTTCACCCTGTACAGGTACTACAAAAGAGGAATCTGCATAAGTTAGTGCCGGCGGCGGCGGCGGCCGTCTGGAAGAACATAAATGAGCAGCTCTGGATCCAAAGCTTGAACATTCTTTTATAGCAGGATGAGTTTGGTATCCACCATAATACCCTCGATACCTACTAGCTGAGGTGTGAGTCATCATTCCAATTACACGATTTGTAAAACTCTTGACTAAATGTAGTCTAATTTACATGCAAATCGGAGACCGTGGCGCTGCTGTGACGATGCACACCAGAGTACGTGGGATGTTTAAATAAATATTTATGTATATTTATCCGTTATCTAGTATCTATATAGCACAAGCTTTGCTAGTTTGGGACTACATGATTAGTGTAAGTGTACGAAATATTTATAAATAGCGTGACCAATTTTTACACAAAAAGGATAAGCTGCATTTAAGCTTTGACGTACCAGGAAACGTCTAGAAATTAATGTCCTGTTAAGTACTATTTATTATAAGTGTGATGGGATCCGCACTTTTCCAATGGCAATCCTATCACTGAGATATTGAACCCTACGTGGTCACTGGGAATCACAGATATAGATCATCTATTACTTTTGGAAATTAGCTAAATATTTTGGCAAAGACTGATAAGATTGACAGACGATATCAACTAGAGATACCCTATAAACGATTCTCAGAATAGAAATGAAACCAGCACGCTGAACGCACTAGGTCAGATAACCGCCTGTTCACATGCGGGTACATTGCGCTAAAAAAAAATTTCCTGCGGCGATGATAACACGCAGTAATACGTCGCGCTTACATATATATTATCTAATTTTCGCACTTAACTCTACAATGGTGTCGATTCGGATGTACACCAACTAAACTAAAAACAGTTTTAAAGTAGTACTGTCTCTTTCTCCCTGGAACAGTACGATGCGACGGCACCACTCCAAAACGGTTTTAGTTTAGTTGGTGTACATCTGAATCGACACCATTATTGACAAAACATAGCGGATATCGACTGACCAGCATTCTCGGCTTATCGAGATATGTATCGAGTAATTGGGAATAATCGGCGTCTATAGTCCAATATCGCATGCTGTCTAAATGTCCACGCGCAGATCTACGCTCGAGTAACATTCTGAAATATGATGAAATGAAATGTTTATTTGGTACGTTACGAGCCTTTAGTTGGCGCTTTGAAATATTTTTTTCATATATTATCTCAAGTTATTAAGTGAGTTGACATTACATTTGAGATACTTTTTTTATATAAAATATGCCTATCAACTTGTATTTCATTTTTGATTATTTCAACATTTATATTTTTGTATTAAAATATAGACGAAATAATCCCGGCAATAACTTATAGTCAAAGCTTTTTCATTCACGTCACGGCTAGACACTACCAACTTTACCTTTTGCTAATGAAATCCAGAATATAATGCATAATTTATTAAATGTGGCCGATTATAGTTTGTTTGAAAAGTAAGTACTAAAATGTCTTTGGACGAGTGCCTACAGGTGCTACATATAACAAACTTATTGGACAAATCTCGTTAGTCAACCCGCTTCAAATAATAAAAAAAAAACAATACTATTTAAAAATGTATGTTCGTATATAAGCTGTAAAACATTAAGGGTGATTTGATTTGGCTCGCAACGTCGCATTTTAATGTAGGTATACTCATAAACTTACATAATATAATCAATACAATAAACAAAATACGGTTACAACAATAGGTTATCGTCCGCTCTAACTCTATCCATTCCTAATACTACAGAGAGGAACGCTAATCTACATAATACAGGCCTAAGTATAATTGATTTATATTCAATAGATATGGGAGGCTTTTTGGCGGGATCTCGGCGAGTGAAGTTGCATTTTTCTTTATAATTCTTATAATTTGTGCATTCTAACTTTTGAAGCTTAATAATGGCAGAATATTGTGCAGCAAACGTTAGTGATAGTGTACAAGTGAAGGGAAGTGTAAATTAAAGTGCGTAACGAAGCTTTCGGGTTCCCACAAGAAGCCGCCAAAATCTTTTGTAAAGCATTCTGCCACTTTACTGACGAATGACTTGACTGTGACTAGACTCTGTATACGCCAAGTATACGACGAATTACTTGTTTTGACTGAGACTGACTTTATAAACTGAAGAAATAAGACATGGACGTATGGCCTTAGTTCCCTTTGCCTTCTCCGAAAGGAGAGAATAAAACGAAAAAAAATCGATAGATATGGTCACGCGATCAATATTTTTCGCGCTTTTCTCCTCGAGAACTAATAGGACTGCTGAGAAAACGACATTGATTAATCAGTTTTACGAATAGACATTGTTTAATATACTTAAAAGATACTCGCATATTTTTTTATTACCTTTCTGTGGTAAGTGATGCATGTTCTTCACATTTGATACGACAGTTCGCGAACGAAGTCAGTGTGTGACTGAGTTCCCATTGGTTCCAAACTCCCGTTTTAACACCAATGAAGTGGTGCCATTTTGATTGAACGACCCGGTCCATACGCAGTAATCTATAAATCTATGCCTAGTATAGAGATCAGAGGATCAATAGGTATTAATTCACAAAATAGAACCAATTTGTACAATGCTAATTAAAAATGTAAGTGAGGCTTATATAAAGATTACTGTTAAAAAAATTACTATCATTACCTAAAGTAAAAAGACATGTAAGTCAATATTGCGTAAAATATAAGTCACTGGGACCCTAAGTACTACCATCAAAACATGGAAAGTAATTATATAGTGACCATATTGACTACATTGGTGTCAATTCGGATGTACACTAACTAAAACCAGTTTTAAAGTAGTACTGTCTCTTTCTCACTGGAACAGTACGATGCGACGGCACCACTCCAAAACTGGTTTTAGTTTAGTTGGTGTACATCCGAATCGACACCATTGTCACTTGTATTAATGAATATACACGTAAAATGTGACGTCGCCACCCCGCAATGTAAATATGCTCCTCTGAGAGCCATAGTGAAAACTTATTCGAAAGTGTAGTTGGAAGATGAAATAAATATATATTTTTAAATAAGTTTATGTAGGTAAGTACAATAATTATACGTCCATCAAAATTCTAGAGCACCAAATGAAATAAATCTAATTGAGTTTGTAAAAGGTTGGACCTTGCGCGCCCAAGTGCATGAGTGTTGGTTTCGTTTTAAAAAAGGTATTTGTTTATTACACTCCATCCACATTCTACACTCTCACTCACACATACACACAAATGATGTAAAGCAATGCCTTAGTTTTTAATTTATTATTTTTTAGCTAACTTCAAAGTTAGCTGAGTACCTACCGGTTAATATTCAAATTGTAAATTAGAAATCTCTATAAATTTGGCTTTAGAAATTTTAAGAAATATTTTTAAATGTAATTACATGCTGTGTGATTTCTATATAAATAAATAAATAAAAATTTAAAATAAGAGATCGACAAACTACTTAATTTACAATAATAATATAGTTTTGTGGTTTCCAAAATTACTTTAATTCAATAATTTATTTCATAATTAACATTTTAATACTCTCTCTAATTTATTTAACATTTGATATTATCTTATTTCTTTATGTACACGATTACAAGGTGTCCCAAAAAGGAAACGTTCGATTTGTGAATTTTGTGATGTTGAGAAATATTATTAACTTTACAAGAATTTCTCCAAGAATTTTATGTAATTTTTGGGGCACCTCAAATTCAATAAAATATAATTTAATAATAATATTACATTTCGGGGAAAACATGATTGTAATCTAGAAGGAAAGTCCTGGGGAAACTATACGTTTCATTCCCAATACATTAACTATTACATCTAAACCCTTGGGAGCTTACATAATACAAACCACATTCAACTGCGTAAGCTGGCGCTACACGTCGGGCCAACATTGGATTGTCTTACAAAAAAACCAACCATATCACAGTTTGACGATCCAATTATGGTAATTGGATGCCGGCCCTTGTCTGTTATTAATATTAACAATATTATAGTTATTACCATGTTGTTACTAATTTATATTTTAAAAACTACAATTCAAGTTTGGATAGATAGCTTTGTTCCTAACATTTTGTACTCAAAAATTTAAAGGCAAGTTTTCCCTTATTTTATATTTTAAAATAGTTTTCTTAGGAAATTCATAAGTCAAGTCATAAGATATACTCGTAAATTTTGAAAAGCTATATTATTTATGAGTGCCTTGTCTAGTGGAATAAATGGTTCTTTACAGTGTTTGTTTTACTAAAAACATCCCAAAACACCCGATTTTGAGTTGTACATACATAAGTAAATGTCTTTTATTTGTACAAATTAGGCAGCTTTATCAACACAGCACAAGCTACCAATACTATACTTTGCACTAACAGGTTCAAATCTTCGTAGAGATTCAACAAACGTTGGCCCAACGTTTACACATAGCATTGCGATGTTTGTCGTACGTCAACCTACTACTAGTTTGTTAAAACTATATTGATCTATTTATCAAAAAAATGCGATTTATTTGGAACTTTCATTTTCAATACTTTGTCGTTTATGTATATCTATTACGTACATAAATGCTCAACTCTAATACCTAAATTACATTTATACACTATCACCGCCTCACGTTTTCGCTCGTAGGATTTGTAAGAAAATAATGATATAATGGAGCGTTTTTAGAGTGATGCGCCTTTTGCCTCGCATGCGGGATTAGTGTTTCACTTTGTGGCAAGTACAACCTGGCAGCGTAGCATGACATTATTTATTAACATGACATGTTTTATACAAATCTTATCTCGTCCGACTCGGCCGTCATGCTACGCGTGCTGTTGCCATGGCCGTTGTACGCTTCCGCGAGCGTAGCAAATGTGCATGACTCTAGAGTGCTCTAGGGATATTCATGTTATAAAATAAGTAAGGATGTATTAGGTTCACGGCTTTGTACAGTCAACCACAGGCTTGTAAGCAGTCATCATTATTAAAAATTGGAAAATCATCTCAATACAATGTTTCATTTTTTTTTTCTCGGGAGTGCATCGTCGAATCTTCACCAAATTCATTTGGAATCATAAAACATAAAAAGAGTTTTCGAAATCGGTCTCCAAGTTGCGAAGATATGGCAGAAAATACAGTCGATTTGTGAAACTTTTCCTTTCTAAAATCGGTAAAAACATTTTTATTATTTATCATTTTACAATAGAGGACACAATGAAAGATATTAACAAAAACATATTAAAAAAGAGATAAAATGAAGAACTGGAACATACGTTCTCGTCATAGGTAGAACACAACACATGGTACAGGACACTGCTTTGAGGCAGCCTAAATGAATAGAACCTTGTCCACGCGTTATATGTCATTAAAAAAAATATTTTGACAGCATAATTAAAAATACAGGGCGGGAAATTTATTAGACAGTAGAGCCTTTTTGACGGGATCTCGGCGCGTGAAGTTGCACATTTTCTTTATAATTCTTATAATTTATGCATTCTGGCTTTTGAAGCATAATAATGGCAGGATATTGTGCAGCAAAAGTTAGTGATGGCGTACAAGTGAAGTGAAGGGAAGTGATGGTGTAACGGAGTTTCGGGTTCACACAAGAAGCCGCCAAAATCTTTTGTAAAGCATTCTGCCACTTTACTGAAGAATGACTTGACCGTGACTAGACTCTGTATACGCCAAGTATACGACGAATTACTTGTTTTGACTGAGACTGTCTTATAAAATGAAGAAATAAGAAAAATAAGACATGGTTGTTATGGGCTTAGATCCCTTTGCCTTTTCCTAGAGAAGAGAATAAAATGAAAAAAAAAAGAAAAAAAAATAGACAGTAGAAAGAATTAGAAATTCAAAGCCACTCTTATAAATGTAATTATTTGAGTTACTGTACATTTGCCTCATGGCTGATGGTATTTTTAACTGTTTTGACCTTAAACCTTTTTTAAATATCAGACGTAGATATCGCCTACAAAGCTGCAATTAATGTACGTAGGTACATATACTTAGTACAACACAATACAACTTAATTAAAACAAGTCTCATGTTACTTAATCAAATTTATGCGCTTTTTTGGCAGTTTGCTAGTTTTCAGAAATTTAAATATACCTGGAGATTGCACTAACAGCCTAATGAGCCATTCAAGGAAAATAGTTTCTATAAAAATTACATAGATGGCGTTATGTATAAAAATTCTAAGCGGCACGGATCTACACAAGTCTCATAGGACTGAATTACCTATCCAAAAGATTAAAAAAGAAAACTTCAAGATTAGCTTCACAGACGCTTCCAGCTGTTATTTTGACAAAGAAGCGAATACGAATAGTTGTTATATCATTTGATGTAATTTTGAAACCAAAAAGCAATAGTCGCAGATGTCTTCGACTGAAAGCTAAGAAAATAAAACACATACGGCCATGTAGTGACAGTATTCAGACAGCGCCATCTGCAATATTTATATGTAAACTGGCCTCGAAAATGGCTCATTGACGTACCATTCTCTCTAAAGAGATATTGCCCATCGTAACCTTCTAACTAAAAGTTAGACCATTTTAAACTTTCAGAGTGGCCCAAAAGTCATTTCGACCCATATACTACTCATCCTTTAGTCTATGACTTTTGTGTCAACCTGTACATAGAAATAAATTTTAATAGGAGTGCTATTTCCAGTATGCTTTAAGCTTCTTTACACATTTTTCTTGTATAATAAGAAGAATAATGAATAGAACGCCCAGCGCCTTACGTCATTAAAGGAATAATTAAATTAACGCATCAACGTTTATCACAGTGGGTGTCTGTGAGGTTTTCATAGGACAGGAAAATAACAGGCGTACGTAAAATGTACATTATTCCTAAGGAAAGATGATGAATGTCTTATTTCTTGCAAGTACACACATTCTATAAGTTTTAAGTAAAAAAGTAATAAACAGACTAATGAATTATAATCTTTATAAACTTAAGCAGGATATAAAAGTTTAAAAAGTGAGCAGAGAAAATTTTTCGAAATATACATCATAACGCATTATTCGATGATGGTTTAAAAAAAAATTAAGTACCTATGCCAGTACCTTCTATTTGACTTACCTAATGTGCCCTATTATTTTCCTTATGGCAAAAAAACTCATCCGGTATAAAAAAAAGTCCAAGTCTTTGTTAGTATGAAAACCTTAAAATCGCTTTAAGTAAAAATACTGATTTTCGTAAATAATTTGAGTTTACTTCCTCGTAATCTACCATTTCTACAGAACCGGAAAATGGTTCTGACCCGCTGGGCCAGCAGGTTCTTGAGGAGCCCCTTAAGAACCTCCCAGCACATTCTATTTTTAAGAACTTAATAAAATTTGCCAACGGCTTCTTACCGCCACTTGGCCAGATATATTTTACCTTAAAAATCGGAGCTCTGTACCTGTAACTGCTTTTTAAAGGCGAGTCGATCGTAAGGGCTGACAAAGTGCCAAATTCCGTCACTTCCGAGACTAATTTCCACCTTATATCTAAATGAAACTTCAAAATAAACGCGATTAAACGTCTTTTTACTTCATTGTAGTCACTTTGTAAATGATCGACAATTTCGATATTCTTAAAACGCTGTGTTTTAAAGATTTTGCGACGGTCGCAAAATGGTAATTAGTGAAAACAATTAAACATTAAGTACAATTATATTAACTTCAGTTTCATCGTGTCATATTTTAATATTCATGTAGAGTTTTCAGTAAAAGTAAAAAAAAAAGACTGAAATCGCGACGTAGCAGTCGCAGGGTCGATACAGCCTTAACTTTATATAAAAGGTGATCGATGCCGCTCGTATATCTGTTATATTATTGGAATCAATCTGTAAGGCTAACATTGCGTATAGAATGCATTAAACAGCGGTCCTCTGCGACGTTTCTATGAATATACATAACAAAAATCATGCAATAGACTCAGAAATGTCACCGGTCGCTTAAGAATAATAATCATGACGCCGCTACTCTCGCATAAGGTACAGTATAGTTACCTACATTAATATGACATTCATCTCCAAACATTAATCGCATGAAAACCTCTAGCAGACGTATTTATGACAAATATCTATTAAAATACACTTGGCTAACTTTATTGACTACGATATTGCACAAACCACGCCTTGCGTAGCCATTTTTTATGCGATGCCCGCAATATTTTTGGTATTTTAAATTTTTTGTCCTTAACTAAAATATCGAGATATTTCTTATTGACTGACCTTCGGAGGTCATGAGTACTGTATTTACAAGATTAATGGTAGCCTTAAGACTATTCAAGCTATACCAATCGCAGTACTATAAAACGAACTCATTTTCAGATCTGAGGAAGGTACAACTTAAATATTAATTATGGAGCCGACTGTACCATATTTGTGTGAAGATTTTAAAAAATATTCAGTGTTTCGTAAAATCTAACTCTCTCTAATCCACGCATAAGAAAAATAATATTTTTCGACCCTGAAACATTTACCACTTCACCGTATTATGTTTTAAAAATTATGACTCAAATATGGTGCAGTCCGCTCATTGTCATGATACAGATTCTCCGAGCCGAAGGTCTAACATGGTGAGTAGTCAATAAAGCTATACAACTGTCTCACACGTTTACATTATGAGACAAAAAACTGTTATTTGCGTATTCTGTCTCAACCAATTGGAAACTATTAAAGAGTCCATGAAGTACGGTCATCATATCAGCTGAAAGACGCCCACTGCTGGACAAAGGCCTCCAATGATCACCACAACGATCGGTACTGCGCTGCACGCATCCAGCGGCTTCGTCGAGATCATTTCCGCCCCAACGGCTATCGGTCCTTCGAGCAATGTGCCCCGCCCACTGCCACTTAACTTTGGCAATTTGTCGGGCTATATCGGACACCTTGGTCCTCCTGCTCTCTCCACTGCTTGTTGGGTGACCTTGAGCCTTCTTATGAAGCCCGTAGTACAGTATTAAAATTATATTAACAGATAATCGGGCCGTTTTTGATCGGATACTTTAATCACCGATTTTGTGACTGACTTTGGAGGACGTGTGCGTTTCAATATTGCAATCTGCAGATTTCATTTTGTCGCCGACAATACTTAGATTCAAGAGGGCATCGACTACAAGCTGGCAAGTTGCAATTTCTGTAGAAATATGTGAACCATTTATGAATTACTTTTGCTGAATTTTCGAAACAATTGTCGACTTATTGTTATTTAAAATTTTAGCGATGGCGCTTGGCAGCAAAAGGCAATGGTGGGAGATAATTGAGACTGTACTTCCTAGTTCCATTTAATTGACAATGAGCAGTCAAGGCATACGCCACAGTAAGATATCCCATAACGTAAACGCACTAAAAATTAACACCTTACCGAATACCGACCAAGCGAAACGCTTGCACTCCATCTTCGACATCTAATTTACAATAAGCGCGGGAGAACGAATCGTCAAACCAATTAGGTTCCAGTTCTAAAGGCTTGTATTGGTCTATTCTCGCGTCACAGTTCAGTGACCTATCCCCACATACAGTTTGACACTTTTTTTTTTTTTTTTTTTTTACGCATGACGGGTTGGTACTTGACCTCAATCACACCTGATGTTAAGTGAAGATGAGGTCGAAGATGGAAGCGTACTGACCCGGAAACCCCAACACATTTGGGGGACTGGCTATCTTATCTCTGACAACCGGAACACGACAATGCTATTAACATTGCAGCTTGGCGGCAGATTTAGATAAGATGGTGGTAGCTAGCCAGGCGGACATTTAAAATGCCCTACCACCAACCAAACCGAGTACTTAAACATGTACCCCGCTGGGGATCGAACCCGCGACCTCCGAATCGTAAACCCAATGTTGTTTACATTGGGCCACGCAGGCGGTTAAAATCTTTATACCTATAAAAACATCAATCTTTATAGCTATAATACACATTACCTAAGTTTTCTCAGGAAATCCAATCATGTTTTTTGATACTACAGTCGGCTCCATGATTAATCGTATAATCGTCATCAGCGCATAAACATCCCACTGCGGGGATATAGGCCTTCCCTCGTATAGTGAGGGAGTATGGGCCATAGTCCACCACGCTGGCCCAAATCGGGTTGGGCACTTCACATGCCTTTGATTTATTTCTCAGGCATGCAGGTTTCCTCACGATGATTTATTTTCATTTCATTCCATCACCGTTTAACAGCAGTCGGATGCACATAAGTAATTAAATTCAAAAACTCATTGGTACATGGCCTGCATGGGAATTGAACCCGGACCTCCTACATTGGGAGCCGCTGAGCCACCGATGCTCTTAATCGTATAGGGATATTTTACAAGATTAACGGGAGCATGCAGTGACCCTGTCACCGAAACCAACCGTAGTGGGTTCGAATCCCGCGAAGGGTACATATAAGTATGACGTTGGCTGTACTTTAAAATTAACCAAAAACATGCATGATTTCCTGAAAAAGTTTAGGTAATTTGTATTATGCAGGTTTGTAAAAGCTTATCTGTTTCAGACTGTACATATAATTGACGATTCTTTGATAAGCATTCTATGCGTGTATCAAAACCAAAAATGCTTTATTTTGTAGGTACACAGGGTACACTTAAAATAGTCACATTTTACATTTTTAAAGCCATCCTAACACGCCTAAGTCTCCGTCATATGCAGGTTTTTAGGAAAGTCGATGCAAAGGTTACGAGAGTGATAAGAACGTTATATGCCGCCAAACTTTATTACAAAATTATAGTTTAATTTGAATCTTTTTATTTGGCGAAAGACGTAGACTGACGTGGGATAGAGGGGATAACGGACGGTGGACCAAGGCAGGCCAGCCCCATTGGTCCCCACATTGTTCAGTTGGCTAGATTTCATTGGATAGACAGGGCCGTGAGAATTGGCGTAATGGAGAAAAGTTCTATACGTGGATGGATGTGGGCTGAGACTGATGGTGAACTGGCTATACGTACTCTCAATTAATACGCTAGTGGAAGGTAAAATGTCAGAAATATAAAACCTTAATAACTCGGTTCACATAAGGAATAGCAAAACAAGACTTGGCTGTATGGGCTCAGTACCCTTTGCTTGTCCAAACCGACGTACTACAAAAAAAAACTATTTTTATTCCTTATTTACAGTCCACAGAGCACATAATGTTTATAAGATTAAACTTATATTTTAGAGTATGTATGGACCTGAAAGACGTGAACCTCCTGACTCGAAGGCTGGAACCGCAGACTCAGAATCAATTTATTATCCGCTCTTGCAATCTTTTACCGCTTTGGCATCGACTCAACACCTAATTTCAAAGACATAGCTTCCACAAAGCATCTTCCTTAGATCCGTCTGAATATCACAGCGGGGCACGAAATAGGACATATTGACTGAACTCGCGAGAATAGACCGTAACTATTAAGTATGTCTAATTACCGCTGCGTTCACAGTTCGTCGTTATATCGCGTGTCGCTGTCGCGTGCCGCGTCGCCGCGGGGCGTCGCACTGTCGCGCGCCTCGACGTCGCGCGGAGCGTCCTCGAGGGACGGCTTTATAGTCTCTAGAAGTTTTCTTAGCGCTTGCTCCGTCTGTAAGGTTAACAATATATTTTTAATGATCATAATATGGAGGTGACCAACAAAGGTATCTCTTATCCCAAATGTAGTGGTCAGCGTATGCAAGGATAGCTTTTTGGTTGCTGGCAGGCAGTGGCGTGCGCAGCGTTTTATCACAAGGTAGGCAGAATTATAAAATTTGCTATTAAATGAGAAAAAATACAACTACAAAATAATAACTTGCTTTTGTAGCAATCATCGTAAATGTTTAGAATATTTTTCTGCTCAGATAGCATCAATCATCAATCAATCATCAAAAATGCTTTATTTTGTAGGTACACAGGGTACACTTAAAATAGTCAGATTTTACATTTATAAAGCTACTGCTTGTTCAAAATGCAATTTTCCCCTGAGAAGAACAAGCAAGAAACTCGAGAGGTTGCTCTTTTTTTTTAAAAAAAAAGGTTTTTATATTACAAAATTATTATTTTATATTATAATATTTCATTATTAATTGTGAAATAGCCTGGTTATGCGAACGGGCTGTTTACGTCCATGAATGTTTATCATCTAAATGATCTGATATTTTATAATATGCTTTCTTAATAAGTTTCTGTTTTATAGTATCTTTAAATTTATCGAAAGGAAGATTTTGTATATCAACAGGAACCTTATTGAAAAAGCGTATACATAACCGTTGAGCCACCGAGGCTACAAGTATCTGAACCCTTAGCAGCAACCATATCCACGGGTAGTACGGCGGTACCTGAGCCAGATGTGTGACGGTCCGCTCCAGCGCGCCGCGCCAGGCCAGCAGCTCGCCGCGCTGGCGCTGCGTGTGCCGCTCCAGCAGCTTGGACCAGTCCGCCATCGCCGTGCCGCTCGCTGAACTCATCCTGCGACCAACACGTTTTTTTTTTAGAGTAGAATACATTTATTCGTCGACCACGACGTAAGTCACTTAACCTATATTATACACATTATTTGGTTATTATGGTTGGTGGTAGGGCATTTTAAATGTCCGCCTGGCTAGCTACCACGATCTTATCAGCCGCTAAACAGCAATGTTAATAGCATTGTTGTGTTCCGATATATTTTTTTATGCACAAGGGGTTAGCACTTGACCTCAATCACACCTGATGTTAAGTAAAGATAAAGCCGAGGTGTATTTATTTACAAAAAAAAATATGTATTTTTATAGTCCTAGTTATCAACCATCTGGTATCCATAATACAAGCCTAGTTGTGTTCCGATTGTCAGAGATAAGATAGCCAGTTCCCCAAATATTTGGGTTTCCGGGTCAGTACCCTTCCACGTTCGGCCTCATCTTCACTTAACATCAGGTGTGATTGAGGTCAAGTGCTAACCCGTTGTGCATAAAAAAATACATTCTATACAAAATAGTAGCTTGGAATACAAAATTTGTTTAAAAATAATACCAGGAGACGTGACCCATACCCAGGCAACGAAATGGTCCAGACTCAGCATATTCTGCGGATAGAAGCGCAGCGCTATTTTAGGCTCTGTTTCACCATCTGCTGATAAAGAACCGGATAGTCTATCCAGAAGTTATCTCACAGATAACAAACACATTTCTGTTTCACCGCTCACGGTTAGTTTTAACTGGCCGATAAAGTGTCATATATTATAACAGTTAGTTCAAGTGGTTGATATGTTTTTATCGAACGGATAATTGGAATGTTTTGACATGGCGGGTAACTTTATTGTATGTCGGTAGTATTAGCTTTGTAATCGGGTTGAAAATAAGTTTGCATGTAAAATGGATTTATTTGAGTTTTTGGAAGATGAATTTGACAACTTTCTCGGTCGTATAGCACGACCTCGGAGGCGTCGAATGGTGCAGAATCGTCCAAATTATTTTTTGGTATACTGCGATCAAGACTTTAGGATTAGATTTCGATTGACAAAAGAAGCAGTAACTTATGTGTTGTCTTTGCTAGAAGATGAAAGGATCAAAGTGAGTGAAGTGATGGATGTAAGCGTTCCGTTTTATGTGATGGAATTTTGTAATATGTAACGTTTTTTTTTTTACTTTTAAAAACTGAATTATAATGATATAATAAACCATAATTCAATAAATAATGTTAACATGCACTCGTAAATACTTTATTTTCAAGATTACATGAAACGTAATGTGCTATAAAAATTTTCTGTAACGGAACGTAATACTCGAAATGCGACGTTGCCACTCCGACTGTCAAGCAAAGTATTGGATAATTATCTGCCAGTAAGCTTATCAGGCACTTAGATGGTGAAACAGGAGAAAAAATATCAGCTAGTTTTAACCGTCAGGTAAGCTATCTCCTAGATTGTTATCTGAAATTTTATCAGAAGGTCGTGAAACAGAACCTTAATCTCCAAAACTCAGAATGCACAAATAACAAGAAATAAAAAAACAAAAATGCAACATCACTCGCCGAGTTCCTCCAAGATGCCGCAAATACTGCATTCGGCTGCAAATAATGAGCCGGCAGCGTCCGAGCGCTCACCTGTGCTGCAGCGCGTCCATGTCGAAGGCGTGGGCGCGCTCGGCGTGGTAGAGGCGCCAGTACAACAGCGCGTTGAGCGCTAGCAGCAGCAGCAGCGCCGCGGGCAGCGCCAGCGCGCCGCCCCCCCGCGCCCCCCCCGCGGCGCCGGCCCCCCGCCCCGCCGCGCCCGCCTGCCCCGGGGCGGCGCGGGGGGCCGGGGGGGGCGCGCGGGCCGTCCGCGCCCGCCCCGTCCCCACACCCGCCGCCGCCGTCTCCTGCGACGACGCTGGAGGAGGGGAGAATGTTATGTTCATACAGGTTCGATTAACTTTGCGATGCGAACATTTTTAGTTAAACCTACACTTATCTCAGTAGATCCACAATTTTCAAACTGGATCTAATGAGAAAAAATCTCCTTAGTTCCATTATACAACTATTGAGATTGAAAGAGTTTTGAGATAGACGAAATATTCACAACTTTTTGATTAAAAGTAAAATATAAATATCCGTACACTTACACCAATCATCTTTGTCCCGAACTAAGCAAAGCTTGTTTTATGGATACTAGATAACGGATAAACGTTTAAAAATATTTATATAAACGTCAATGACTCGGGAATTCGTTTCGTATTCAGCACACAAACATCTACCCATCGCAGGATTCGAACCCGCAACCGTTAATTACGCGGTCACTATGACGACCTGTTTGGTGTAGTGGTTAGCAATTCTGACCACTATACCAAAAGGTTGCGGGTTCGAATCCCGCTAGGGGCATATGTTTGTGTGATGAATACGGACATGTGTACCCGAGATATGGATGTTTTCATTTATAATAAGTGTTTATTTACAAAAAAAAATGTATTTATGTAGTATATCAACCATCTGGTATCCACAACACAAGCCTATAGTAGCTTACTGTGGAACTAGATCGAGCTGTGTGTATGTCTAAGGATATTTATTTATTTATTATTATCAATACGAACGCAGCCACGCATACAGACATACACTTTTTAACAGACTTTAATTGTATAATTGAACTGACATTTAAAACGACAACTTGCCCTTACATTCGTCGGTATCGTCATCGATTACGTTGACCAATGAGAAACCGTCAAATTACCGAGCGAGCAATGAGCCAACCAGTCACATGTCTAAACGTAACCGATGACGATAACGATGAAATTATATAATAGAACCCCTCTTTGGTGTAGTGGTTAAAAACTCTGACTGCTACACCAAAAGGTAGCGGGTTCAAATCCCGCCAGGGACATACGTTTGTATGATGAATACCGAGTTATGGATGTTTTTCATTTATATATTTTTTTTATGCACAAAGGGTTAGCACTTGACCTCAATCACACCTGATGTTAAGTTAAGATAAGGCCGAAGGTGTATTTATTTACAAAAAAAAATGTATTTAAAGATACTAATAAGATAATAATAAATATCCTTAGACATACACACATGGACATCTAGTTCCACAGTAAGCAACTATAGGCTTGTGTTGTGAATACGAGATGGTTGATATACTACATAAATACATTTTTTTTGTAAATAAATACATATATAAATGAAAAACATCCATAACTCAGGAACACATGTCTGTATTCATCACACAAACATATGCCCCTAGCGGGATTCGAACCCGCGACCATTTGGTATAGTAGCAGAGTTTTTAAACACTACACCAAACAGGTCGTCAAAGAAGTAAGTAAAAAAGAGAGAAGTGAACAAAGAATATGCAAGTACATTTTCGGTACAACGAACATAATGTATTACTCGTAAAACTCATATTTTAATCAATATTGTAATGTTTTTCTTGTAATTTTAAGTGACCGATTCGTAGGTTGTGAGCAGAGATTTAAAAAAAAATGTTGGTTGAGCGCGATGATGTTGGTTTTGGCCACTAGTCCTATTAGTTCTCGAGGGTTCTAAGAGATGGCGCTGTTTTAGGGTGACAGCTTTATCAAGAACATCATTGAAGGTAAAGTGGAGGCGAAGAGGAACGCCTGAGAGAACATACATGGTACAAGTAAAGAAAAAGTAAATGCCATGTCGTATCACGAAAACAAAGAAAGAAGGAAGAAAGAGAAAAGAAAGAAAAAGTATTTATTGCCAACAAATTCAGAAAATTTCATTTTGCATAATTAAATGTATTTGTGGCAAAGAGATTGGGCGTCAGCATTTGCTGCCAATATGTCGTATGGCAATTGACAGCGATGGTTTTCAAAATAAAACAACACAGTCAACAAAGAAACGGCGGAATGTAGAGAAGTGTGGAAAGGACTCCACCGACAAGAGCATAGCTCTTAAATTGGAGAGAGAGACTTACAGGTAAGGCGTCGATGGCGGCGGCCCTTGCGAGCGGGCGCGGCTCCTTCGGCCTCCGCCGTGACACGAGAGTCCACCAGCTTCGCGTAGTCCTCCAGACCAGACATCGCGTTCTTCTCCAGGAATGCTATAAACAATAAAAGTTAAAATGCTAATAGAATGTTACAAAATATTAAATGATAACGAGAAGTATAAATAAATATTTCGCACGCTTTTGATGTAGTGGTTAGAAACACTGACCGCTATACCAAACGGTCGCGGGTTCGAATCCCGCTAGGGGCATATGTTTGTGTGGTGAATACGGACATGGGTATCCGAGTTATGGATGTTTTCATTTATAATAAGTATTTATTTACAAAAAAAAATTGTATTTATGTAGTATATCAACCATCTGGTATCCACAACACAAGCTTATAGTTGCTTACTGTGGAACTAGATGGCGCTGTGTGTATGTCTAAGGATATTTACTCATTTATTTATTTATCTGACGACCGATTGGTGTAGTGGATAGCGACCCTGTCAGCAAACCAAAGGTTGCGGGATGGAATCCCGCGAGGGAAAAATGATTGTATGATGAATACGAACATTTATGCATTATGCAATTCCTTACTCACTTATAATTTAAAATAAAATGCTATACATAAACACCCACACATACATAAACACACACACATACATAAATACACACACGCACGCACACAAACACATATATTATCTGACCGAGTAACCTCTCATATTATATTTACAACTCACATAAGCACTAACCAAACTAATCCTGGTTTTTTCAATTTCAATTACGCATAAAGTAAAAATCTTATCTTATCTTATCTAAAAACTACAAGAATGGAGAGCAGAGTATCCTAACACACGTTTTAAGAAGCTTAACAGGATACTCTCACAATTGTGTACATGATTGTTATGCTTGAATGAAAATAAATATTTTGAATTTGAATTTATACCCGAATCATGGATGTTTATTATTAAATATTTATGTATGTTTATCCGTTATCTAGTATCCATAGCACAAGCTTTGCTTAGTTTGAGATTAGATGATTGGTGTAAGTGTCCAAAATATTTATTTATATACCGGATGAGTTTTTTTACGGCAAGGAAAAAAATAGGGCATATTAGGTAAGTGAAATAGAAGGTATTGGCATAGGTAATTAAATAAAGCCATGGTTTTCTTTTTGCAGTATTCTCCTTGTTTGTTTCATTTTCGGTTAAGTCATAATATTTTAAATTCAAAATTTCAACTCTGCCTTTGTTTTTTTTTTATGCACGACGGGTTCGTACTTGACCTCAATCACACCTGATGTTAAGTGAAGATGAGGTCGAAGGTGGAAGCGTACTAACCCGGAAACCCCAACACATTTGGGGGACTGGCTATCTTATCTCAGACAACCGGAACACAACAATGCTATTAACATTGCTGCTTGGCGGCAGATTTAGATAAGATGGTGGTAGCTAGCCAGGCGGACATTTTAATATGCCCTACCACCAACCAGCCTGTTCTTTCTCTCTCCCTCTTTCTGTGTAGCTTTTGTTTAATCAGTTCATAATTTACCGTTGAAAAGAATAAATAAATTCTGTTTATTCCTTTTAACCAGTATAAAAGTTATTTTGTGTACGTGTGTAATTATTTGTGTATGTGATACCTTTTAATATAAGTTGTCACTGACAACAACTTTCAAAGATCCGGCTCATTTTTATTTATTTATTTATTTTATTTATCTCATCTTTTACTCATCCTCATCTCTTTACATACTGTGGCCTACTCCTGGACATCCTCTACTACATCAGCCTAGGAGTAGTGCTTCAAGGTTGTTGGTTCCAAAACACCTACCTTTGACCATAGGCCACATATTCTTCTTGTACTTGACATGCCCGTAGAAGGCGAAGTCAGTGACGTGCTCGGACACCCTCTGCAGGCAGTAGTGCGCCTCCACGGTGAAGTAGTCCGCGTACGGGATGCCGGCGTTCTCGCTAGTCGCGTCTATCGAGTACAGGTGACCCGGCTTGGAGCATTTGTTCATCACCTGTCTCACACAAAGTAAATGACTTCAAACTTTTATTTATTTATTTATTTTCCATCTTACTTCTATCATTACAGGTTTGGTACCTAATGCGATAGTGCGTGCATCTATTAAAAATATATACAATTTATATCCCATCCCTATAACATATGACTTGTAAGGGTACAGTTCTCGAGGCGTAAGCTCAGCTTTGCATTTGTGTGAGTGACGTCAAGCAGCTAGCGGTACAAGAGGTGAAGTGCGGCATGTGCGCGGCGGGGAAGCGACGCGCAGCGGACACGCCGCGCCTCAGGCCGCGTTTAAACAATGCGCGGGACGCGCTGCGCCACAAGCCGTATCTCTATCTGTGTGCACTCACACAAATGCAAAGCTGATCTTACGCCTCGAGAACTGTATCCTTGTGAATTCACTCAAGGCGCAACAGAATATGTCTACCTCGTCGGCTATGAGGTTCTAACTGTGCTCATTAGTGCCCAAACTCCAGTCATCGTTTGGGCAAAAATATTTATTCATCCATTTAAAAAATTTACACACATTTACAGTTGCTAATTTAGTGGACAAATAGATTGAAGACTCAGCAAAAATAGCTGTTTTTCAGTCTCCACCCTCGTGCAGTCACTGATAATAGAACGCATAACACGTCAGAAGTTGTCGTCAGCAAGTAAGCATTACACGACGAAAACATAAAAAAGGAGAGAAAAAACAAATAATAAGAAATAACAATAATAATAATTGGCGAAAGACACCTACAATTCCCATATAAAGTTAATCCCTGGAAGACTTTTGTTTGCTTTTACGCAATCAGGTATGATCGAGGTCAAGTATGAAACCGTTGTGCATAAAAAAAAAGGTGGACATCACAAGTTAGTGCGAGACACAAGGAACGTCTGACGTTATGCAAATAAAGGATTCTTAGCAAAAGAAAAAGTCCGAAGTTACGGCCGTCCGAAGCTGTATTCGTTAGAGAGTAGACCCCCCTGACCTTACTAGCACGCATGACCCGGTCCGTTGCAGTTGTCATCGATACGTTCATTTGTTTATGTTGACGGCCGATTGGTGTAGTGGATAGTGACCCTATCAGCGAAACCAACGGTTGCGGGTTCGAATCCCGCGACGGGTAAATGTTTGTGTGATGAATATGAACATTTATTCCTGAGTCATGGATGTTTATATAAATATTTATGTATGTTTATCCGTTATCTAGCATCCATAGTACAAGCTTTGCTTAGTTTGGGACTAGATGATTGGTGTAAGTGTCCGAAATATTTATTTATTTATTTCGTGAATTTCTTTACGTGATTGCGAATAATTTGAATAAATTATTCATTGTGAAAACAGTGAAGTTGTTATTAGATTTTGTATAAGTAGTAAGTATTGTAACGTTGTAGCATACCTATGCACGCACGCTAACGTGTTCCCAGGCCCTCTCTATTGCCGAGGAAGGTTGCCGCGGGGTTTTAGTGGGAGATCCCTCCTAATAGGGAGGGGAGTCCCACATAACCGACTCCCCGTCCCCCAGGTGAGCGATACGCGTAAAAAAGGATACCTATGCAACAAGTGCACCACCTAGTTTTGGCGTCACCAGCCGCCACTGGTCATAAGATGGATTTAATTTTTTTTTCTTTCCTCTGTCTGTATACAACACGGACTGATATGTGCGGAGCTGATGTTGCCAGACAATATCTCACCTGAGTCTCAGTAACATGGACCTCCTTTGGCCCGATGGGCCCTGACGTGAGCCCCAGCGTGTAGCTCACCTGTCGACACTTCAACCCTCCCTGGGGCTGCCAGGGGGCCTGTAACAGAATATATTGGGTCTTTACCTATGAAATTGGAGTTTTTTTCTTCGTTAATCATATGTACCAATTCATGCGATTTTCAAAGCTATATGCAAATTTATTTTTTATTTGGAAAATGGAATATTATTTCAAAGTTTAAGGTATAAATCACAAAATAAAAAAAAATTTAACGGAGCTCTTTTCATGTGCTTCCCATAATCATTTCTTAGATTCACTGAAACTTTTATAAAGCGGTTACTTTTAAAAATTAACGCTGCCTATACTTAACTTAATATTATCCGATAATACACACAAAATTTAGCTAAATTTGGATTCGCCGCCGTTCCCAATAAAATAGGTTTAATGAAATTCTTCATACAAAACGCCAATTTCATAGGTAAGGACCTAATATAATAATTTAAGACGGTCTAATCGTCTAGTGGCGCCCTCATTGGATAAATTAAGATTCCGTTTCAAATACAGCATAAATCAAAAATATTGATCTGAACTACATTCGAAAAACCTTAAAGCTAAATAATACCTAAATAGATTTAATTACGGTTATTTTCGTGAATTACAAATTATCGACTAAGGTGGCAACTTTTTTTTATAATCGTGAATTCTGGAAAAAATATCCCCATCAAAACTATTTAGATATTATTTATAATTTCCTTTTAGGCTTCACGAATGCACTTTAGGGGGTTTTTTTTTATTTATTCTGTACCCAAAAAGAAATATTAATGTATCCAATAAGGCCGCCACTGGACGCGAATATCCCGTTCTCGTTTCGTACTCGTAACCGCCTCCGTGGCTCAATGTAAACAACATTAGGTTTACGATTCGGAGGTCGCGGGTTCGATCCCCAGCGGGGTACATGTTGAAGTACTCGGTTTGGTTGGTGGTAAGGCATTTTAAATGTCCGCCTGGCTAGCTACCACCATCTTATCTAAATCTGCCGCCAAGCAGCAATGTTAATAGCATTGTTGTGTTCCGGTTGTCAGAGATAAGATAGCCAGTCCCCCAAATATGTTGGGGTTTCCGGGTCGGTACGCTTCCACCTTCGACATCATCTTCACTTAACATCAGGTGTGATTGAGTTCAAGTGCCAACCCGTTGTGCATAAAAAAAAGTACTGTTTCATATTTGAATTTAATATCAATTTGATTTGATTTAATATCAAGGGTTACAATGGGACCAACCTGTACGTAGTCCGTGGTACCTCTGGCGGCAAGCAGTTCCAGATTGAACTTGGAATTTGTGAAGATCATGGTGAAGAGTTGGTCGATTCCGAACGCGAACTGCTGCCGGAGGAGCAGCTTCCCGCTGTGAGGGGACGTACACTTCTCCACGTCGCCACCGCTGCAAAGAAGATACAGGGATGCAAACCATGAAATTGAACAGTAAAAAAATAGAGCCAATCCGTTTCATCCCGTGGGTGTCCTAAAAGGCGATTAAGGGTTTTTCCAGGGCAAAAGATCTCTAGGTTTGTAAATTTAAAAAATTTAACTCGTAGGATAAAAGTTATCACTTGAAAACGTCACATTTTTTATCTTATTATTAAAGCTTTTGGCATTATTGCTCATTCACAAAGCTGATTCCCCAGAGAAGAACGAGCAAGAAACTCAAGGGTTGCTCTATTAAATAAGTTTGGGATACAATTATATTGTATAATTAAGACTGAATATCGCCGAGCGGTCTATGTCCATGCTTGCTTATCATCCAGATAGAAATTTTATAATAGCCTTTGGTAAATAATATCTGTTTTATGATGGTTTTGAATTTATTTAAAGGTAAATGTTGAATGTCCACCGGAACCTTATTATAAAAGCGTATACATTGCCCCTTAAATGGCTTACTGACTTTGTGTAAACGGCTGACACGAACAGCAAGTTTATTTTTATTACATCACTGTTTTTCTTAAACGATTCTAGATTTTTTCTTGATACATTAAGTTTTCCTAAACATATTGCGATGCTAATGTTAATATATTAATTTCTTTAAATTTATTCCTAAGAGGCACTCTGGGGCCCAGATTGTGAATCGCGCGAACCGCTCGTTTCTGCAGAACAAAGATACAATTTATGTCCGCGGCATTTCCCCACAACAGAATGCCGCCGTATACTATGGAAATAACTGAATTAAACCAGGCTCGTGGTATCGACATCGGTTAAATAACGTATTTTTTTAATCGCAAACACTGCAAAACTGAGGCGCTTCGCTAACTTATCGATATGTGGACCCCACAGCAGTCCTTTATTAAATATAATACCTAGGAATAAAGTAATGTCCACAAGCTCCAAATCTTTGTTTTGTACTAACACTTTAGTGGCTACCTGGATATTGTGGATATTGTTTCAAGCATTAAATTCTTAGTGGAAGACCTCAACACCAATGTTTAGGATATCACTGACCACCCAATTTGGGATAAAAGTATGTATTACACAATTCGGCCAATAGGTTGCTACGGCTCTGAAAACAGCTGCCATAATTATTAAGTTCATAAAAGCAGAAGCTCTGAAGGAACACATCACGCGAGCGTAAGAGAGACGACCGTTCGACCGCCTCCGTGGCTCAATGTAAACAACACAGTGTTTACGAAACGGAGGTCGCAGGTTCGATCCCCAGCGGGGTACATATTTAGTACTCGGTTTGGTTGATGGTAGGGCATTTTTAATGTCCGCCTGGCTAGCTATCACTATCTTATCTAAGTCTACCGCCTAACAACAATGTTAATAGCATTTTTGTGTTCCGTTTGTCACAGATAATATAGCCAGTCCCCCAAATAAGATGGGGTCGGCCTCATCTTCACTAAACATCGGGTGTGATTGAAGTCAAGAGAGTTAACCCGTTAAACCTTGAAAACGAACTTAATTACTACTCAGACAAAGCTAACTAGAGAAGAACGAGCACGAAACTATACTCCCCAGAGAGAATACGGACATGTGACTCGAATTATGAATGTTTACATTTATAATATTTACAAAAAAAAACGTATTCGTGCTTCCATCTGGTATCCATAATACAAGTCTGGTTTTATAGGGCGGTATTAATAAATCGATCTTGAGATTGAGATCGAGTCTCAGTCAAATAGTTATTTCTTTTAATACTATCTTAATATGCAACAGATTCTCAAGCGTCAACTTAAGGTCATCTCAATCTTGAGATCGGTTATGGGCTTTAGTGTGGAAGTAGACGGTCCTGTGTATGTCAAAGAAAAAATATTACAAAAGAAACAATTTATTTCATTATTAATTGTGAAATAACTTGGCATGGGAACGAGTGGGTGAGATCCATGGATAATTAGAAAGTCTCCGTTTTAACGTATCTTTAAATCTATTTGTTAACGCTATCTTTCATTGGCCGTATTACTTAATACATCGGTTGAATTCGAATCACAAATAGGTCTATACGCGTAACACATACGCGGTAATGAAAGTGGGGAAGGACATCGAATGGTGATTTAGAGGTCAACCGGTCAGTTCGTCATCGGTGTGACCCTTCGCAAGGCACCCGCGCAGCCTGGTCTGCTGGACTAACCCAGCACGTGGCTTCATACCTTTATCCTCAAGAAAGGTGAACAAAGTGAGAATTGTTCGGAAATTATTTCATTTATTATTATAGAGAAGTTTTCGCATGCACTACCGGTAGTTGCCCTTCAGTAGACCCTTCAGGAAACCCTTCAGCTCGTCAGCCCGCCAATCCAGCCGTCATCACCAGGAAACTGTCTGAACGGGACCTGGAAAATCTGCAGAAACGTAGGTGTGCACTCATACTCCTCTCGTTAACCGCACCTTTGTATCAACCCTCTTTTTAAATTTAATATACAGGCCACTTTTATCGATTTCCGACAGTCCTTACTTATTTTCAACCGATCTACCATAATTCTTGCTAGGCTCAATACCATAAACCGCGCTTCTTTTCTTTATTTGGTGTTTCAAGCAACCATCCCGCAACACTATTGAAAGGAAGATTTTGAACGTCAACGGGAAGTTTATTGAATAAAATGTTTATGCTGTAAGGCATTGCATGAATAGAGCATGTAAGGTGTTATTTGACCACTCAAACGAGAGGTACGAAAAACGAATAGGTATATTATAAAATGTTCAAGGAGATAGAATGTATGGAGATGTATATTACTGATTTTGCGGACTTTTACACCTAGGCTCTTGATGTGTGCCCTTACTTGTGATGTTTCTCGGGCTCGCTGTCGCTGGTGTCCGACATGTCTGTCGGTAACGCGTCGCCGGCCTCCTGCGCAGGCGCGTGCCTCACCCGGTACTCCGCCTCGCCGTTGGCCACTGCGAACGTACAAGTAAACATGATAAACAAACAGACAGGTGAATACTGCTTGAGTATGCACGTGCTTTTCAGATCTCAAGTTAGGTTTATTAATCAACACGATTCCTTGAGACCGGTCAGAAGAATCTTGAGAATGGTTTATTAATACGGGCCTCCAGTCCCTTGCAGCTGATTGGCTGTCGCTTGACAGCTGTCAACTTGACCGCCAATCGGTTTTGAGAGATGTAGGCTATGTCGCACGTGACTCTATGTCACTAGAGTCGCGCTAAGTTGTAGTAGCCCTGCTGGGAAGTAATCACATACGGCAAACTTAAGGAAAGTTCTAATTTCAAATATTTATTATCTCTATACAGTTAAAGGTCACAAAAGAAAAAATGTAAACATTTGAAATTAGAACGTAAAGTACAGAGTCACTATCCACTACACTAACGGGTCGTCATCATCATCGACGTCACAGCCTAATAAATAAATAAATATAAATATCTTTGCACATACACACAGCGCCATCTGGTTCCACACTAAGCAACTAGGCTTGTATTACAGATACTAGATGCTTGATAAACTACAGAAATACACCGTGTAACGGTTAAGTGTAGTCATATTTTAAGGGCTTGTTCAACCCATCAATACGAACAACTTTTACTATGGGGGCAACTTCGAAATCGCGAAAAAAAAATGAGCTGTTCCATAGAAAATTTCAATAACCTCCCGATGCAATGTATGAAACAGCTGATTTTTTTTTCGCGATTTCGAAGTTGCCCCCATAGTAAAAGTTGTTCGTATTGATGGGTAGAACAAGCCCTTAAAATATGACTACACTTAACCGTTACACCCTGTATATATAATTTTTTCTGTAAATAAATAAATATATAAATGAAAAACATCCCTAACTCGGTCTGTATTCATCTTACAAACATGCCCCTAGCGGGATTCGACCCGCGACCTTTTGGTATAGCAGCAGTTCTAACCACTACATCAAACAGGTCGTCATATATACATCGTCGTCAATACATAAACAATGTCATCACATTAGACTCCTTATAACATGCGAGGAGCATCTGTCAACACATAGGTTAATAGAACATATGTAAGCGTCCCGCTCAATACCGTCGAATCAGGTCCGTCGTTTGCGAAAAAATAACTGTAACATCTTCTTGCACTAAAGAGCTGACCAATTGGCGAGAGAGGCCTGTAATGATGGAATTGACTGTAATATACTACCCTTTTATACCGATCGCATAACACTGGTAAAAGAAAAATGTTAGATAGATTGGAAAGAGTACTTCGATAAACGGTTCAAGGAGAAGGGTATCTGGTACAAAACGATCCAACCTCATCCGTGGAATACTCCCTGGCTCGATAACTGCCAACTGAACAGACAAGACCTTATCATATGGCTTTCAGACTTCGCTCCGGACACATCCCACTTAACAAGTTTGCATTCATGATGCGGAAAGTACAAATTATACAGAATGTAACGTTATAGAAGGCGTTTTTCATATCTTGATGGAGTGTGTCCGGAATGAAGCATGTAGAAGGCAAATTAATATGGCCATCCACTTGAAGCTGTTGGGGGCTGTAATGATGTATTGGCATTCCCTATATCCGAAATGGCCAAAGCAATATATAAATTAGTCAGAGTCGGCATAAATAATAGGGTGTAAATATTCACTGAGTCATTAAAATGACTAAGCTCTTTAAATAAGATTGGGAAAAAAAAATCTTGCACTATTTACAATTTATTTGGGGTCGGCGCAGTACGTCTTTCTTTTCCAATCTTCTCTATCAGCTCGAGTACACTCGACACTGGCAGTGGTTGCTCGAATAGACTGACGACTGCCACTTGTAGGAAGAAAGGAAGAAACAGACGTATACATGGTGAAATGTAATACGTGTAATTCCTGCTTACTGGTGACTCCACTTATGATTACGAATAACTTTCCACTGGGAACCATAGCCGAATTCAGCTGAAAATTGTTGGCTTTCATACTGAAGGTGGTTTCAGAATAATTTACTTTGTATGGATAATCACAGGCAAAGGGCATTTGTCAACACATCATGTGCGACCGATTGGTGTAGTGGATAGTGACCCTATCAGCGAAACCAACGGTTGCGGGTTCGAATCCCGCGAGGGGTAAATGTTTGTGTGATGAATACAAACATTTATTCCCGAGTCTTGGATGTTTATATAAATATTTATGTATGTTTATCCGTTATCTAGTATCCATAGTACAAGCTTTGCTTAGTTTGGGACTAGATGATTGGTGTAAGTGTTCGAAATATTTATGTATTATTTATTTATTTATCAGAATGATAAAACAGATGCCCAAATACCTTGAATCGATTATTGGCTAGTCCTGACAACTTGGCAACTCATTGGCTCTAAATGGTAGGGTCATTTAAACCATTTAATCAGGCTCGTTAAATTGTTGAGGGTTGTTTTCAAATGACATAAATTAGTCAGACACAAATCCAACCATGCTTTATTTTGTAGGTACACAGGGTACACTTAAAATAGTCAATACTCCGCACTGGGCCCGCGTGGTCCATCATGACCCATACTCTCTCCCAGTGAGGAGGCTGTGCCCGAACAGTGGTTACAAGTAAGGCTGTTGATGAATGATGAAAACAGTACTGTTCACGAATGACGACGAAGCCAGCGTCCCAATCTCGAGCCCGTCGACGACCTCCTCCGGCCAGAGTCTTGCTATGTCGCACACGACCAGTGCGAACCCATCTTCAATCTCCCTCACAGTTAGATCCATACCGCGCCGCACATACAAATAGTCAATGGCTCGATGGAATAGAGTAAACAGATATAACCTTAACATATTGCACTTGAGCGTTTAGACTATAGGACAAAACGTTTAACGCGCTGGATATAAGGCTCAGAGTCGCATGTGCGTAGATTTCGGTATGAGAACAAGGAATTAAAGACACCAATCTTCCGTAATATATCAGCTCTACATTAATAACTATTTAAAAACCAACAAACGGGACAGCATATTTTGTATTAGGTCCTTACCTATGAAATTGGCGTTTTGTATGAAGAATTTCGTTAAGACTGTCTTCTTCATACAAACATTTTTGTTTTTTTTTTTTGGGAACGGCAAATCCAAATTTAGCTAAACTTTGTGTGTATTATCGGATAACATTAAGTTAAGTATGGGCAGCGTTAATTTTTAAAAGTAACCTCTTTATAAAAGTTTCAGCGAATCTAAGAAATGATTATGGGAAGCACATGAGAAGAGCTCTGTTCAAATTTTTTTTATTATGTGATTTAGCCCAGGAATTAAAAAATATTTCATGTGAAATTTACTTATGAACATTGCAAACTAAATGAAACCTTGTATTTTTTTTTTATGGTTTTCTAAATATAGCCAACATATAACGGTATTATGTTTAAAAGATGTCTACTTTATGAATAACTAGCTTCCGCTTACGGCTTCATCTACGTGGATTAACTTTATCGCAGAAATTTGTTTATCACGCGGCAACTACACAATATACACAAGTTTTAAAGGCGGCAATCATTCTCCATGAGGTGTCTGCCTTCCCAATTTATTTCTGACTAGCTTTCCGCCCGCAGCTTCGCCTGCGTGGAATAAGTTGATTTTTTTTTTTTATGCACGACGGGTTCGTACTTGACCTCAATCACACCTGCTGTTAAGTGAAGATGAGGTCGAAGGTGGAAGCGTACTGACCCGGAAACCCCAACATGCAACACGCAACGGTAAAATGCTATTAACATTGCTGCTTGGTGGCAGATTTAGATAGTAGATAGATAGTAGCTAGCCAGGCGGACATTACCCGACAACCCCGAAAAGCGGGACAAACCCGCGACTTCCGAATCGTAAACCTAATGTTGTTTACATTGAGCCACGGAGGCGGTTGATCGCGGAAATTGTTTATCCCGCGGGAACTACTCACTTTATCGGGATAAAAAATATCCTATGTCTTAATACAGGGTATATTCTACCTATATACCAAATTTCATCCAAATCCGTTCATCAGTTTCGCCGTGATTGACCAACAAACATACATCCAAACTGTCGCATTTACAATATTAGATTACGAATTTTAAAAACACCGCCAACAATTTTTCATACGGAACAGCGTCAAGTTATGTTGGAATCTGTGCACGATATTCTGAGCCTTAAGTCTATATAATGTACAACTGAGTTTTCTAAAAGCTGTGTTAAAATTATATTAGCGCGATTTGAAATCTCCTTAGTAATCCGAAGGTAATTTTGCATTCACTTATAATTATTAACTAAAGTGTTTATAATATAAATATATTTCACGACCGGCGAACGTAACAGCGTCTTACTTAACGCAGTTACTGAAACTAACTAACGGGTCAAACCAAGACGCACGCCCCGCACTTCTTATTACCGGGCAATTATCGGACACTCATATTAAGTCACACGCAAAAAATGTCGCGAGGACTCAGATATCTCGATTGAAATAGTATATTGTTATCCTAGGGATCAAAGTAACCTTGAAACGCTACGGGACTAAATAAGTCTTTATTTTTAATTAACTTTAATTAAAAATTTTAATTACGAATACAAGGAGAGTAAAAATAAAAACATTAGTTAATACAAATCTCTGCAAGGAGTCTGTCTGTCTTTACCTAGGAGTTTTCTTTCTTCGTTAATCATATGTACCAATTCCTGCGATTTTCAAAGCTATATCCAAATTTGTTTTTTATTTGGAAAATGGAATATGATTTCAAGGTTTCACATGAAATATTTTTTAATTTCTGGGCTAAATCATATAATAAAAAAAAAATGAACAGAGCTCTTTTCATGTGCTTCCCATAATCATTTTTTAGATTCGCTGAAACTTTTATAAAGCGGTTACTTTTAAAAATTAACGCTGCCTATACTTAACTTAATGTTATCCGATAATACACACAAAGTTCAGCTAAATTTGGATTTGCCGTTCCCAAAAAAAAAAATCAAATATGTTTGTATGGAGAAAACAGTGTTAATGAAATTCTTCATACAAAACGCCAATTTCATAGGTAAGGACCTAATATAAAGAAAACTATAACACGAAAAACAAATGAAGATCGGATTGCCGGTTTCCCTCCTACTTTGTTTTGTTTTTTTTTTTTCGGGGCCCGGCCAGCTATTCAGCCGTTATTTTTCGTTTTCATCATTGAAAAAATGGTAAATATTCCGCCCAAATCTATGTTAATTTAAAGAAATAGTTGAAACTAAATTATAATAAAGTCATTTCAAAAAATATATTCTTTAATTTAATACTTCACTTTATGTTATTTCAATTTTACATCGCGCTGTAATTGAGTGGATGTAGAGAAAGTTGGTACATATATACACCCCAAAAATATTACCCCTCGGGTAAAATGGAGTCACTCACCGAGCGGTGGCGAGGAGTCCCGACCGTGCGAGGTAGGGCGTGTGGTTCGATGCTCGTCCCGGGCGTCAGAACCACCCGCCTCCATAGACGAGTCAGCCAGATCCTGGGGAATTTGTCATCTGTTACTATCTAAGATTATCTCTTTTTTGTGCACAACGGATTAGATCATGAACTCAATCACACTTGATATTAAGATGAGGGTAGAGGCGAGCTCACCCGGAATGGCCAAATTATTTAGTGGACCGGTTATCTTATCTCAAACTGCCAGAACACAACAATGTAATAAACATTGCTGCTTGGTGGCAGACTTAGACAAGATGGTGGTAGCTAGCCAGGCGGACATTTTAAAATTACTCTAAAATCAACAAAATCGAATAATAAATATATCGCGTAGCTTATAGCTTGTAATCAACATTGCTGCTTGGCGGCAGGCTTGATATGATGGTGGTAGCTAGCCAGGCGGACATTTTAAAATTGCCCTAAAATCAACAAAATCGCGTAATAAATATATCACGTAGCTTATAGCTTCCATTGGGTCACGATTTGGATTAGCCCGTATGGAAATCACTTAAGAGACTGCGTACCGGAGTCGGTAGATGTCGCAAGAACATGCCCAAGTGGGGCTACCCGGACGACAGCCGGTGCTGGTGCGGTGACACACCACAAACTATGGACATCTTCGATGCTGCCCTGCGTGTCCCGACCCCTACAGGACCTCTACGATTCCACAGAGAATACTGTATGCGTGGTGGCGTTCTGGTCCTCAAGAATTTGATGTGTTTGCCATCGACTCGCTAAGAAGAAGACTGAATATATATCCCGCTAGCCGTCTCGAACCCGCGACTTCCGTTTTGCAAATATAATTTTCTTTTTCATAAAGCAGCGGCAACAACCTCCTGATTATAGTGGCAGGACGCATGGATGGGCCATTCGTGAAGCACTGGTTGTCGTTGCATGCACCAGTGCCCCAGACCACACGCAATAGTTTTTTACTTACATAATAATTTTTGACATACAAATTCTACAGTTTCTACAATAATAATTCAATTTTCTAAATAATTTCAAATTAATATAATTTAATTTCCATGTTTCAATTCTGATTTTCTTTGTGTTTCAATTTTTCAATTGACATTTGAATTCACAATTGTTATTTTAAATTTTCAATGTCTACCATTGTTTATTAACGTTGTTATAGGTGACTGTACTAACAAAAATGGATCTTATTGTCTGGAAAAATAAATGATTTATAATTATTATTATTATTATAAAGCTGATGTCGACGCCATACTTGTAACATTATGTCAGTTGAATCACACAGTTCACATTCATAATAACATACGTAGAATAGGAGTATGGGCCATAGTCCACCACGCTGGCCCAACGAGGGCTGGGCACTTTTTTTTTTGTGCCCAACGGGTTGGTACTTGACCTCAATCACACCTGACGTTAAGCGAAGATGAGGTCGAAGGTGGAAGCGTACTGACCCGCAAACCCCAACACATTTGGAGGACTGGCTATCTTTTCTCTGACAACCGGAACACAACAATGCTATTAACATTGCTGCTTGGCGGCAGATTTAGATAAGTTGGTGAAAGCTAGCAAGGCGGACATTTGAAATGCCCTACCACCAACCAAACCGAGTACTAAAACATGTACCCCGCTGGGGATCGAACCCGCGACCTCCGAATCGTAAATCCAATGTTGTTTACATTGAGCCACGGAGGCGGTTAAAATCACATGCCTTTGAATTTTTATTTCTCAGGCGTGCAGGCTACCTCACGATATTTTCCTTCACCGTTTAAGAGCAGTCGGATAAATGCACATAAGTAATTAAATTTATTAACTCATTGGTACATGTCCTGCCTGGGGATCGAACCCGGACCTCCCAAATTGGGGGACCGCGTCTTGGGGGATCCACCGACGCTCTTTTCAGATTACTTTAATACAATTTTGGACATACACACCGATCTAAGGATACTAGATAAAGGATAAACATACATTAATATTTATATAAACATCCTTGACTCGGAAATAAATGTTCGTATTTATCACACAACCATCTACCCTAGCGGGATTCAAACTCGCAACCGTTGATTTCGCAAGCAGGGTCACTACTCCACTCAATCGACAAGCACCTAGTTTTATTATTCACGCCAACTTAGCCCCAGTTTGCTAAACTCGCGAGATTAAACACTAACCAAAGAGTACAATGCAAGTAACTGTAGGTCTTTTGCCTGGCAACTACGTTTGAAGGGGAATCCCACCCATTAAAGGGTGTTTGTACGTTAGGCTGATGCCACACGATAGGTCGTTATATACGTAGTTCATTGCTGCCCGCAATGGATTCACCACCGTTAGCGAGCGATTTTACGCGGCAATGAACTAGGTACATCAGCGACGCAACACGCACCGGGTGGCATCGAAATTTGTTTTTGAAAACGGAGATTTCTGCTTGAACATAGTTAGAAGGAGCCGCCGCTATACAAGTTACATAAAGCTGACCCTTTCTGATTGTCCTCAAGCGGAGATCGCTGCTTGAGTTACATCAATCAATCAATCAAATACGCTTTATTGTTTAAATAAGGAAGGTACATTTAAATATCTTATAGAAACAACAAATTAGGCGGCCTTATCGCTAACAGCGATCGCTTCACCTATCATCACGGAATTCAATACGAGTAATTAAGCGGGTTAGCACAAATAATTTCCTAATTGTTAAGTACATCTGAAAGTACTGCATATTGAATTCAAAAATTGTTATCTTATAAGTCTGCAGTCACTACATCTGGTAATACGGGCCTGGAAGGTATCGCGTTTCGTAATAAGGCTGCCCAATTGCACTTTACCTTTTGTATTTCGCAATAAATTGGATTTATATTTTATTTTATAAATATTTCACTTCACTATTCGGAGGTTTTATGGGTCCATTGGGTTGAAAATGATTTAGCCAAAGATATCAGTGGATAGAACCAAATGAATACAAAGAAAGAACCTAAATTAAATTGAGACAATACAAGGTGAAATTTAATTCTATTCTAATTCGGAGGTCGTGGGTTCGATCCCCAGCGGGGTACATGTTTAAGTACTCGGTTTGGTTGGTGGTAGGGCATTTTAAATGCCCGCCTGGCTAGCTACCACCATCTTATCTAAATCTGCCGCCAAGCAACCGTAAGGTTGAATACATTGAGCTTTTTATATAAATTAGTCAGTTACAAGAGAATAAGCTGGACAGAGAAGAGAAGAGAACAAATGAAGAGATGTTAATAATGGTATAGGAGAAGAGATGCCTGTTGGCCACACTTGAGAAAGACGATAGGTCACTTGATACGACACGATATTTTTTTGAAGAACATAATTAAGGGAAAGATTGTAGGTAAGAGAAGGAGGGGAAGACCTAGGCGCAATTACTTTGACTAAGTGAAATAAAAGCTGAATGTCGTGTCGTACCAAGAGAAAGCGGAAAGCAGAGAGGCGTGGTCATTACTCCACCGACAACAGTATGGCTCTTAAATTGAAGAAGAACTGAAGCTAATAAAACCGTTTTAATAAATAAATAAATATCTTTGCACATACACACAGCTTTATTTGCTTGACAAATAAATTATTTCACTTCATTTCAGTAACCACTCCTTTTGTAAAAATGTGTAACCGTTGTATCCAATAACTTCTCCTCTTCCTCCTCATCCTCATCTTCACTTAACATCAGGTGTGATTGAGGTCAAGAGCTAACCCTTTGTGCATAAAAAAAAATATATAAATGAAAAACATCCATAACTCGGTATTCATCATACAAACATATGCCCCTAGCGGGATTTGAACCCGCTACCTTTTGGTGTAGCAGTCAGAGTTTTTAACCACTACACCAAAGAGGGGTTCTATTATATAATTTCATCGTTATCGTCATCGGTTACGTTTAGACATGTGACTGGTTGGCTCATTGCTCGCTCGGTAATTTGACGGTTTCTCATTGGTCAACGTAATCGATGACGATTCCGATGAATCTAAGGGCAAGTTGTCGTTTTAAATGTCAGTTCAATTATACAATTAAAGTCTGTTAAAAAGTGTATGTCTGTATGCGTGGCTATTGATAATAATAAATAAATAAATAAATATCCTTAGACATACTTACACACAGCGCCATCTAGTTCCACACTAAGCAACTAGGCTTGTATTATAGATACCAGATGGTTGATAAACTATACAAATACATTTTTTTTGTAAATAAATACATATATAAATGAAAAACATCCGTAACTCGGGAACATATGTCTGTATTCATCATACAAACATATGCCCCTAGCGGGATTCGAACCCGCGACCTTTTGGTATAGCAGCAGAGTTTCTAGCCACTAAACCATCTGTGATACTCCTGTATTCACGGAAATAAACGTTTTATTGTATCTTATCCTAATCTAAAGGTCAATTTTCCACTCTGCAAACTCTGAGTTTGTAGTACTTAAACAAAACACAAGTCATTCACCGAACAACTGTGTTGCAAGATAAATAAGTTCGCTGTATTAATTAATGGTTTCCGGTTATGTATGCCTGTGAATGTAATGTTACAATGCAGATAAGCTCGGCTTAATCGCTAGTGGGGTATACAGTGGCACATACTTACACTAGTTCTACGTGTTTTTTTTTATGCACAACGGATTGGTACTTGACCTCAATCACACTTGATGTTAAGTGAAGATGAGGTCGAAGGTGGAAGGCCTTCTGAATTCCAACCGAGTTTCGTGGGTTGATATCAATGGCAATACATCGTCAGGGTCGACAGTCTGTATG
Source organism: Oegoconia quadripuncta (assembly GCA_949316235.1). Lineage (NCBI taxonomy): Eukaryota > Metazoa > Arthropoda > Insecta > Lepidoptera > Autostichidae > Oegoconia > Oegoconia quadripuncta. The sequence goes on from OX438743.1 coordinate 1,297,027, forward strand.
GGCGTCCCACAAGGCTCCATTCTCGGACCATTTTTGTTTATGGTTTACATAAATGACTTGCCAAACTTTGTAAAGGATAAACATGAAATAGTAATGTTTACTGACGATACCTCTGTATTGTGTAAAGTAAATAGACTAAAATTAAATTATGACGACGTGAACGACGCTATATCTCAAATAGTAGAATGGTTTACGGCAAATAATTTGTTAATGAATGAGAAAAAAACTAAATGTGTTAAATTTGTACTGCCTAATGTGAGGGAGGTGCCCACAAATATAATGATAAAAAATGTCACTCTAGACCTTGTTGATTCCACTGTATGTTTGGGCATTACTTTGGACGCCAAATTACAATGGGGTCCTCATATCCATAAATTGGCGAAGAAGCTCAGCTCTGCAGCGTATATGCAGTCAAAAAAATTAGACAAATATCGGACATAAATACTGCTTGATATTTTAGTTATTTCCATAGCCTGATGACTTACGGTATCTTGCAGTGGGGAAATGCCGCCGATATAAATACAATCTTTTTTACAAAAACAAGCCGTTCGCGCAATTTATCAAATGAGACTTGCAGTGTCACTTAGAGATAGATTTAAAGAATATAATAATCTAACCTTTTCGTCACAGTATTTTTTGAAAATCTAATGTATGTTAAAAAGAATATAGCATCATTTAGGAAAAACTTATTTATTTAAGAAAAATACTGATAAACATGATCCTAATACAAAAAATAAATTTAAACTTGCAGGTCCCATAAGTCGCCTCCGCAAAGTCAGTAATTCATTCAAAGGGTTATGTATACGGTGTTTCAATAAGGTTCCTGTTGATATACAAAATCTTCCTTTCAATAAATTTAAAGAGACTATAAAACAGAAAGTTATTAAGAAAGCATATTATAAAATATCAGATTATTTAGATGATAAATATTCATTGACATGAACAGCCCGTTCGCGTAACCAGGCTATTTCACAATTAATAATGAAATATTATAATATAAAATAATAATTAATAATTAACCTTTTTTTAAAAAAGAGCAACCTCTCGAGTTTCTTGCTTGTTCTTCTCAGGGGAAAATTGGCTTTTGAACAAGCAGTAGCTTAAAAAATTTAAAATATGACTATTTTATGTGTACCCTGTGTACCTACAAAATAAAGCACTTTTTTGATTTTGATAAACATTCGTGGACATAATCAGCTCGTTCGCATAACCAGGCTATTTCACAATTAATAATGAAATATTATTGTGCTTTTTTGTAATATAAAAACCTTTTTTTAAAAAGAGTTTCTTGCTTGGGAAAATTGCTTTTGAACAAGTAGTAGCTTTAAAAATGTAAAATCTTAACTATTGTAAGTGTACCCTGTGTACCTACAAAATAAAGCATATTTGATTTGATTTAAACTCACTTACTTTCTTTTTCTTCTTCCCAACTCTAATCATTTTTTTTGTAGGTTATAAGTTTATAACAGTTCACTGTAACACATTTGTGTGGTCACCGATGCAGACCGCGGTCGAATGCAGATATCAGTGTGTTATCAACTTATCACTGATTATATGTATACCCCAATATATTGATATCTGTAAGCATCGTTGATATTTCGTTTGTGATGACTCATTCATTGCCAATCGGTGTAAAGTTTGTAATCAATTTTCGATAAATAGCTCTCGTTTTTAGGCCGGTTTTTGTTCAAGGTTGCCAGTTAGATTTATATAAATTTCACATAATAATTTACAATAAATTTTGATAATAACAATAGTTTACAAGCAACTATAGGCTTGTATTGTGGTTACCAGATGGTTGATACACTACACAAATTATATTTTTTTTTGTAAATAAATACTTATTATAAATGAAAACATTCACAACTCGGATACACCATGTCCGTATTCATCACACAAACATATGCCCCTGGCGGGATTCGAACCCGCAACCTTTTGGTATAGTGGTCAGAATTGCTAACCACTACACCAAACAGGTCATCACAATAGAGCACAATTAGGCGGTCTTATAATATGCTATGTACTTATTTCACTGTTCACTAAAGGTAATGTGCTTGAAATGTTTAACACCATTGTTATACTATATGCTTGTAGACTATATATTAACAACGAAAAACTTCTTAACGTTGATATTTTCTGCTATTCATTGAAGAAAGCTTTTAAGTTAGCTAAGGCTTGATATACTTATTATTATGTATAAGTATATAAATATATACTACTACCTACCTGTTTGGTATAGTGGTTAGAAACTCTGCTGCTATACCAAAAGGTTGCGGGTTCGAATCCCGCTAGGGGCATATGTTTGTATGATGAATACAGACATGTGTTCCCGAGTTATGGATGTTTTTCATTTATATATGTATTTATTTACAAAAAAAATATATTTATGTAGTATATAAACCACCTGGTATCCATAACACAAGCCTGTAGTTGCTTAAAGTGGAACTAGATGGCGCTGTGTGTATGTCCAAAGATATTTATTTATTTATTTATATTATACACCGTGTAACGGTTAAGTGTAGTCATATTTTAAGGGCTTGTTCTACCCATCAATACGAACAACTTTTACTATGGGGGCAACTTCGAAATCGCGAAAAAAAATCAGCTGTTCCATAGAAAATTTCAATAACCTCCCGATGCAATGTATGAAACAGCTGATTTTTTTTTCGCGATTTCGAAGTTGCCCCCATAGTAAAAGTTGTTCGTATTGATGGGTAGAACAAGCCCTTAAAATATGACTACACTTAACCGTTACACCCTGTATACATGTATCGAAACATATTATCACAATATGTTGTATGATAATATATTTTGTGTTGTGATAAATATATATGATGGCGGCTATTTGATGGGATATAGCGATGGGTTTACAACAATAGGCTATCGTCGACTGTGCCTCACAATAACCAATGTTGTTTGTTACTGTTCTTTTTTTCTTTTTTTTTTGCTACCGCACTGCACTTTATAAATTGTAATATTTAAATCTCTTAAATTATAAGTTTATAAAAATTGTGGAAACTATAGGTCTAGATTTAGTTCTTTTTAAGTTTTGAATATGTTTATAAACGACTGTTTGTTTCATAATAAACAAAAAAAAAATATTATAAAAACTATAGGTATGTACCTATAAGTAGTCAAGTGATATTACAATGTAAAGTACGGTTTGTTCCTAAAATGAAGCTAAATTCATTTATTTACATAGCATTAACAGCATGAAAACAATATATTATATAGAAAACTAATACTAAACTTATGCCAATAATAAATAAAAAAAAAACTAACTAACCTGACCAGCAGTCAGACCGCCTAACGCAATTGCTTTGGGAATTATTACCGATTATGGCGTCAATACACTGTCCGTCCTTGTCATATTGCAACACAATGACCAAGACAGACAGTGTATTGATATACTACTCTTAAATTTTCTTTAAGACAGAGTTGTTATTTTTGTTAAATAGTCACATTAATTACATAATAATATGTAACATTTGGTTTTGTTGATTTCATTATTTAATTATAAAATTTAAATCTTTAATTTTCTTTTTTTCGCATTCTGCGGGTGTCCCATCAACGTTTTCGAGTGCTCACCATTCGATATAGTGGGTTTCGATCTAATAAGTTTTCGAAACAGCGTACCACTCAAAAAGATTTTCGTAACAGCGTGTGTCGCGACAACGTCATACGAATCTACATACTAAACCCAGCTTTGAGTTAAGCGATAGAGCCCTGTTTTTAGTTCTGTTTATTTTGTTTGTAAATGCTTTTTTATTGTACAAAATCAGTTCTGTTATTTATGTAACTATTTGACATAAACGTAACGAAGAATAGTTAAATGTTATTATTCTTCTTAACCCTCCATGTTAGTGCGGTTTCTTATAAATTAAAGACTCGCGGCGTCGCCTGCATATAATAACTTAATCGCGGAAATTTGTTCATCCCGCGGGAGCTACTCACTTTATCGGGATTAAAACCTCGACTAAAGGAACACTATCTCAAGTTGTCTCAGTAACTCAGTCAGCCTATTTATAGATATCTATATAAGTATTTGATATATTATATATATTATACGTAAGTATTTATTAATATGTATTTGAGTATATAGGCCTTTATATTATGTATTTATTGTGTTTAATATCTATATATTTTTTGTCTTATAAAATAATCCTATACTCAAACCATTATTGCTATAAATCTCAATGTTTTATCTTTTGTCAATTGTGTTCCTATAGCAGTGATGTTTTGTTAATGTATTGTTCTATATTTGTAAGTATCGCTCTTTGTCTGCAATAAAATACTTTAATTTCATTTTTCCTTCCGAGGGTTGGATGGAAGAAATCTCTTACTGAGATAAGCTCGCCTTTTGTGTATTGTAATTTCTGTCCTATGTTTGTTCAATGTATGTTTGTATACTTATATATGCAATAAAGTGTTAAATACATAAATAAAATAAATAAAAATATCCTATGTTTCCATTTGTATCCAGGGTATATTCTACCTATACAGGGTGAAATTTAATTAGAGTAATTCCTGTTTAATTTCTACTAGGAGCCCTAGCCGAATCTAGCTGAAAATATTTGGATGAAATGAAAAACATCCATAACTCGGGAACACATGTCTGTATTCATCATACAAACTTATGCCTCTAGCGGGATTTGAACCCGCAGTATTTGGTATAGCAGTCAGAGTCTCTAACCACTACACCAAACAGGACGTCAAACCAAATTTATAAATCTTTAGGATACATCTGTATGATTATAATATTTTAACTTTAAGTTATAGAAACCCTAGCTTTGTCTGAAACACAGGATTTTCCTAGTTCTAGCACATAGAACATATTTTTATTTTAACTGTTCCTTCATAGTTACGAGAATACTATGTACCTATGTTCGAAAAAATATTGCTGCATGTGACAAGCTTAACTTGAATTTGAGAAAGGACAAATTGGCTACACCTATGTTCTGGAGGCGGAGTGTAAGTTTTGTTTCGACTTAACTTTACTACCGCGTTCACGTTTACGTGAAGATTTGTATGGAGAAATGTGCAGCGCCTCTAGCGGATAGTTTGCAAAACGATTTTTTTCATAGGGACTTTTTTCGTAAACGCGTACGCGATGGTAAAGTTAAAATCGAGACAAAACTTACACTTCGCACACAGACTAAGCAAAGTTACCACATCATTCATGGAGCACTGTATACAGGGTGAAATTACATTAGAACAACATTCCACTGTGAACCATAGCCGAATTCAGCCGAAACTTAGTGGACTTGCATACTAAAGGTGTTTTCAGAATGGTTTACTTTGTATGGGTTGTCGAAAATTTTCTGATCGAATTCGACTATGGTTCCTATGGTTGTTTGTAATCAGTCGATTGTCTGGCCCTCGTCGAACGGCTCCTGTGTCTATGTGTGCCTGATTGGCGTACTCGGCATACGCAACTGTTTTGATGTACCCATAGCCCGAACCAATTACGCGGCCAACAGTGTGAGATTGCGTCTACCACGCACGTATAATAAACTCTTCCTTGACTGTGACATATTCTGTCAAACAAAATATCAATTTTCAAACAGTATACTGCGATGCCTTGCGCAATCAAAGTAGCAAAGTAGCACAGATAATATTTTATCTAGTTCTTTAATTGTGTGTTGCTATGTTTCGATATATTTATTTAGTTACAATTATCATGACATATACAGGGCGTCCCAAAGTTATGGGACATGAAGGGGAAGTACCTTAAATATTGTAGATAGTGAATTTTGCTCAAAGAAGACTTTATGTTATTTTTAAAAGTTAGTAATTCTGCATTCATAGATTTTCTAAAAATTACTTGCTTCGGCTGGGAATCGAACCGACTTAAATGTGAAAAAAAAAACACCCTACTTTTATGATGCCAATCGAAAGAATAGCTAAAAAATAATAACTCTGCCTAAGTAACATAGTATTTTAAAAGAAAGGAACAACATAAAATGATTGAGTCAAATTTCAAGAAAGTTATTTATTGCCGACGACGTTCGAAAAGTAGCGATATTATCATTCCAAAGATAGCATTGATTATTCGTAAATAAGTACCCACTTCATAAAATCAACAGGCAGCGGGCTCATTAAAAGATTGGCGATTTGCGTAAAACAAGAGGGATCACATTTTGAGCATTTAATTAATTAATTTACAAAAAAATACCTACTTAATTGACTACGGCAGTTTCATGTATGTTTTTTATTTGATTAAAATGATTAATTTCACGTTGTTCCTTTCTTTTAAAATACTATGTTACTTAGGCAGAGTTATTATTTTTTAGCTATTCTTTCGATTGGCATCATAAAAGTAGGGTGTTTTTTTTTTCACATTTGAGTCGGTTCGATTCCCAGCCGAAGCAAATAATTTTTAGAAAATCTATGAATGCAGAATTACTAACTTTTAAAAATAACATAAAGTCTTCTTTGAGCAAAATTCACTATCTACGATATTTAAGGTACTTCCCCTTCATGTCCCATAACTTTGGGACGCCCTGTATATATATATATTATTATTCACTATACGTTCTAATGCTTCAATTTGTATATATTCTACTGACACTTACTTACATAAATATAAAAATCGGTAAGAAACTAAACGATTTGTTCGGCTGTATTTCGCGGCATGTGAACCCACTACAATCTACAATCCCGCTTCACACATAAACACACTTCGTCAGCCTACCCACACCGGCAGGCGCCCGCGCCGCTCGGTGGCAGGTTAACAAAAGTACTCAACTACCGTACATACCAAATAAACACGTACACACACACACACACACATACACTCACAGACACTACAATCGAAGTCGTTAATTTGTACACATGCGACAACTTATTGTATTTCATCATTATTTTTATTAGTTAATTGTTACATAGATCTATAGTGTTGACATTTTTACTTGGCTTATATTACTTAATTCTTTTATAATTAAAACGTTACCCACTCCATTATAACGATAACCACTGTCGGTAACATAATGAGAATCACTAATTGGCATAAGTTTGGTACCTATTAGTTTACTATAATATAATTTCTGCAATAATGCTGTTGATTCTATGTAAATAAATAAATAAATAAAAGAGCGGCGTCACCAGTTTATAGGAATTACACGAATTCAAATTCGTCCTGTATACGAAATTTCGCCGCGATTGAGCAATAAACATTTAAATTTTCGCATTTATAATATTAGTTAGATTAAACTAGGGGAAAGGTTCTTAGCTATGTTTGATAAAAATCGCTTGAAAGGGTTTTGCTTGTCGGATAACAAAGCGATGCTATAACGACCCAGTAACATGTATTGAATATTGTACTATTTTTCATGTACATGCCCATTTTAAGCTTAATAAATGTTTTCTTTCTTTCTAACAAAAAAAAACCGTAGAGATGACTCAAGGCATCCAGCGGAAGCGCTAAAAGCCAATGACATTAATTTTCAAAGTCATTTATCTTTAAACAGATTAGATTAAAAATTTATTTCAATCGTATCATGTGTCATAGGTAACTTTAATTCTAATTATACTTGGCTTTCGGTATTGAAAATTACATGAAAAAATTCAATAAAAGGAAATTCAAATAAGTTTAAGTTATAAAATATAACATTTGAAATTGTCATGACATGAATTTTTTTTTTGAAGCTATATTTAAGAAGTGTATTGTAGCATTTTGTGCAATAAAGTGTACTTGATTGATTGACATGCAACTATCGCTCATTCACGGCAAACTCCCCAGAGAAGAATGAGGAAGAAACTCAGGGGTTGAAGTATTTTTACAATTTATGATTCGAAAAAGAAACACTGAAATGTTTCTTAAAAACACATTTTCTGTAGATCTATTGTATTTTGCCATGAAAACACTACACAAAAGTCAACAACAACAACAACAACAACAGTCAAAGTCAACAATACTTTATTCTGTACACTTAAAATAGTCAGAATTTTAATTTTTTAAGCTACTTCTTGTTCAAAAGGCAATATCCCCTGAGAAGTACAAACAGAAAACTCGAGGGGTTGCTCTTTTAAAACCCAGTTTTTATATGACAAAAAGATTTTTAAATTTCATTATTAATTGTGAATGGTATGCGAACGAGCTAGTTATGTCCAGGGATGATTATCATCTAAATAGTGTGATACTTGAATATATGCCTTCTCAATAAGTTTCTTTTTTATAGTATCTTTAAATTTATTGAAAGGAAGATTTTGTATATCAAAAGGAACTTTATTGAGAAAGCGTATACATAACCCTTTGAATGAATTACCGACTTGGCGGAGGCGGCTTATGTGACCTGCAAGCTTATCTTTATTTCTTGTATGGACATCACTGTAATTGCGTTTTCAAAGTTGGCAACACTGGTTGTTCCTCATCCGCTCTTCACTTGCACTAGTGTTTATTCTAATTTGTGAATTAATTAATAATTTTAAGATTATCTGTGCCTTTGAAGTGCTGTATGGCAAATCCCACAGCACTTTATTATTATTATTATTATTATTATTAAATTCTTTATTGCACACATAAATAAAATACAAAGAACATTTAACATAGATGATGAAGTGTACAAAGGCGGTCTTATCGCTGATAGCGATTTCTTCCAGACAACCTCAGTTAAAGAAGCTTTTTTAATAAGTAGTTGGATAGGGCAAAGTAAAAGCTGAATAACTTAAATATCAGCAGGTACATAGACGATACATAGAATACGAATACGATACATAGATACAGATAGAGCACTTCAACGGCACGTAATAACCCTTCTCTGTGGTCGGGTTGTCACGTGTGCGTTTCTATATATTTCGTTTTATTTGTTATGCACAACGGGTTAGCACTTGACCTCAATCACACCTGATGTTAAGTGAAGATGAGGCCGAAGCTGGAAGCGTACTGACCCGGAAACTCAAATATTTGGGGAACTGGCTATCTTATCTCTGACAACCGCAACACTACAATGCTATTAACATTGCTTTTTAGCGGCAGATTTAGATAAGATGGTGGTAGCTAGCTAGGTGGACATTTAAAATGCCCTACCACCAACCAAACCGAGTACTAACCATGTACCCCGCTGGGGATCGAACCCGCGACCTCCGATTCGTAAACCCTATGTTGTTTACATTGAGCCACGGAGGCGGTTAAATATATTTCGTAATGTGAACCGTGGATGTTGTGTCTAGCATTTAACTATTAGTATTTGGAACACCCAATCGCTAATGCTTGGGATATCTCTGACCACCCTATTTCGGATAAAATACAAATCAAATCAAATCTAATCATATTTTATTTCATTTTTTTTTATTAAAAAAGGTTTCGCGTTTGACTTCAATCTCACCTGATGGAAAGTGACGTTGTAGCCGAAGATGTATCACGCGCACCCAGTAAATGCCTATTCACTCTAGACTTGAAGATTCCAAGGTTGTAAGTGTCGGGAAAAACCGACGCGGGCAGTGAGTTCCATACCTTAGCAGTCCGCATTATAAATGATGAAGCAAAGCGCTTAGTGCGGATGTTCGGTATGTTGACAACATATGGATGGAAACGCTCCCCGCGCCTGGTTGTCCGAAGATGGAAAGGGGACGGTGGAATAAGATCGTGCAATTCCATCGTAAACTCACCTCGCACATTCATAGAATAAAATTATCACTTGAAAACGTCACTATTAATATTACATATAAATTTACTGCTCATTCAGCGACTCCCCAGAGAAGAACGAGAGAAACTCTAGGGCAGCTGTTTTAAACAGATTATGGGTTGCGATTTGATAATTATATATATAAATCTGTATATCGTAAATTAGACATGTTCCTAAATTAAAAGAATAATTTACCTCTGACTGCGTGTCGGTGACTGGCACTGGGAGGTTCTGGGAGTAGCCCTCGTCGTCGGAATTGAACCCCAGCTCCTCGCCGTAGCAGCTGTGCACCTGGAACACAATGCACGCGTTACATCTAACTTTAAGCATTTATTTCAACGTAAAGTACTATAATAAATAAATAAATAAATATTTCGGACACTTACACCAATCATCTAGTCCCAAACTAAGCAAAGCTTGTGCTATGGATACTACTAGATAACGGATAAACATACATAAATATTTATATAAACATCCAAGTCTCGGGAATAAATGTTCGTATTCATCATACAAACATTTAACCCTCGCGGGATTCGAACCCGCAACCGTTGGTTTCGTTGATAGGGTGACTATCCACTACACCAATCGGTCGTCAAATAACAGAGCTTAGATATACCGAGTACATAACAGAGATTTTTTTACCGAAAGGAAAAAATAGGGCATATTTTTTCAAAATCATCAGCATTACATCGTCAATTATTTTTAATGTTCAACTAATTTCGAGATAAATTACTTACCTATACCTAACCCATTATCTTCTATTGTTATAATTTCGTTTATGTAGCACCTTATTAGCGCCGATTTCATAAGGTATCTAGATATAAACATGGAAGACTGATATGGGTATTTAATATTATGACATCTATATTGATAAATATTTTTTTTCCATTTCATTTTTTTTATGCACACCGGTTTGGTACTTGTCCTCAATCACACCTGATGTTAAGTGAAGATGTGCTCGAAGGTGGAAGCGTACTGACCCGGAAACCCCAACACGTTTGGGGGACTGGCTATTTTATCTTTAACAACCGGAACACAACAATGCTATTAACATTGCTGCTTGGCGGCACATTTAGATAAGATGGTGGTAGCTAGCACATACCAAACCGAGTACTTAAAATATGTACCCCGCTGGGGATCGAACCCGCGACCTCCGAATCGTAAACACAAAGAAGTTTACATTGAGCCACGGAGGCGGTTTCTTTGTGACACTATGCCATATATTGGACACCAATAGTATGTAACATAGTTTACAATTACCTCATTAATCTATCTATTTATAATGAAATTATAGGAACAGCTTTATCGCGGAGATTTGTTTATCCCGCGGGAACTACTCACTTTATCAGGATATAAAATATCCTATCTTACAATCCAGGGTATGATTTTTATTTATTTTATTTTATTTACTTCTGGGAAACAAACAGCTAATACTAATACAATATGTCCACATCACCTGGATGAGTGGAAGTCTACCACTGTACGTTTCTCAAGAAACTTCTTACCACGTACGACCACCCTGTGGAACGGACTTCCGGCAGCGGTATTCCCGAACGAGTACGACATTGGAACCTTCAAAAAACGAGCCTACACCTTCCTCAAAGGCCGGCAACGCATCTGTGACACTTTTGGTGTTGCGGGTATCCATGGGCGGCGGTGATTACTTTCCATCAGGTGACCCGCATGCTCGTTTGCCGCTCTCTCATATAAAAAAAATAAATATGTTCGTAACAAAAATACAACATAAGCCAAAACAGTTTCCATTAACTAGTGATGATATATATCATGGCATTTGCACACAACAGGTTGCTTTGTATAACAAAATTATTTATGAGAAAGTTACAAATAGTTACATATATATCTGATTATAACAATTAATAAGAGTCTCTTTCTTTTTAGATAAACCAAATTTTGAATAGGAATACAACTCAGTGCCTGCGAGTCATGATCTATCTATATACCAAATTTCATTCAAATCCGGTCATCCGTTTTGCCGTGAATGAACAACAAACAAACAAACATCCAAACAGCTTTATTTACGGTTTTTTTTTTCGACAATTTCAATGATAAAAACGTCCACTTTTTATAAACGTGAATTCTTGATAAAAACGCAATTCGAAGCTATTTAGGTATTATCCATAATTAGCTTCTAGGCTTATCGAGTATCTAGTCAAAGCGTTTTCTATTTAAGAGGAAATCTTAATTTATCCAATGAGGGCACCACTGGACGCAATAAACCCTCTTATTTATTTATTTTTTATATGAGAGGGCGGCAAACGAGCATGCGGGTCACCTGATGGAAAGCAATCACCGCCGCCCATGGACACCCGCAACACCAAAAGGGTCACAGATGCGTTCCCGGCCTTTGAGGAAGGTTTCTTGAAGGTTCCAATGTCGTACTCGTTCGGGAATACCGCTGCCGGAAGTCCGTTCCACAGGGTGGTCGTACGTGGTAAGAAGTTTCTTGAGACACGTACAGTGGTAGACTTCCACTCATCCAGGTGATGTGGATGGAAATTTAATTTTCGACGAGAAGTGTATCGGTTAAATTGAGCAGCGGGTATTAGCTCGAACAGTTCTTCAGAACACTCCCCATGAAATATGCGATAGAGAATGCAACTTAACTGAAGATACGTAAGTAATGACATATTTATAAACATATCTTATTCAGTACAGCTAGACTTCATCAATTAGAATTTCAGTTACTAGTAACTATAATACAGAGAGATAAATATAGAAAAAAATATAACATACTTCTTTATATTTGGTCGATTAATAACACACACATGAATAATTCCTAAATACAGAATAAACTGCAACTTTAAAAGAATATTTTTACACAGAACACAATTGCTCATCCCGCATATGTAACTCAATGCCCCTTATACACCTTTGTCCAAGTTGGACCAACGAAGCCAACCCTAAAATAACTAGGTAGCGTTTGATCGTGTCCGTAGCGACGACTACGGTGTAGTGGATAGTGACCCTGTCAGTATAACCAACGGTTCAAATTCAAATCCCGCGAAGGGTAAATGTTTGTATGATAAATGCGAATATTTATTCTCGAGTCATGACTCATGTATATCCCGGTGAGTTTTTTTTGGCGTAAAATAGAAGGTATTAACAGTTTTTTTTTTTTTTTTTCAAAACTATCATAGAATAACGCGTTAATTGTGTCATTGTCGAGTTTGTAGATTTGTAATTTGTGAAATTCATTCAGTTAATTGATATTTCTTATTTTTTATTAATTTCTCTAAAAATAATGTTTAGATTAGCATCGTAAATGATTTCGTTCGGAATATTTATTGACATATTTATGGACAAAACAGGAGGAGTTTCCGATTCCTGAGGTACAGGTTTCAACCTAGAAGCGACTTCACATTATGTATGTAAAATTCTGTTAATAAAAAACTATAAACATAGACTATAAGTTTAATGCCAGTAAATGATGATTTTACAAAGGTAGTTACAGAGAGTTGGAATTTAATTACATGTAGAATGGACAGATGAGATTAACGAAATAAATTCATAACACAGAGTTGTAAGGGGCGACCATGGCGAACGTACCTTAATTTAATCAGTGCAAGCTGTGAAATTGTTTCAAATGTGGCTTTAGATGACTATGTTAATTAGAGGGTACCGATGGACACAAAACGACTCAAGTACACTTGGGTAGCAGTTAAGGGACGTATATTCAACAACAGGCATAAACGATGAAATCGATACAAATGTTGGTTATAGTCGGGCCAACGTGTGGACGGAGACTCCAACCGTCCCTCCTAATTGATACAAGGTAGATATAATTATGATCTTCATACACTCGTTACTATTACCGTTCTCCAGGTACTTAATAATGCCTACAGATGTAGAATGGAGCAGTGTTCAAAATTATACAATATTTTAATTCAAACTATTGGGTCCTTACCTATGAAATTGGCGTTTTGTATGAAGAATTTCATTAAAACTGTTTTCTCCATACAAACATTTTTGATTTTTCTTTTGGGAACGGCAAATCCAAATTTAGCTAAACTTTGTGTGTATTATCGGATAATATTAAGTTAAGTATAGGCAGCGTTAATTTTTAAAAGTAACCGCTTTATAAAAGTTTCAGCGAATCTAAGAAATGATTATGGGAAGCACATGAAAAGAGCTCTGTTCAATTTTTTTTTATTATAAGATTTAGCCCAGAAATTAAAAAATATTTCATGTGAAACCTTGAAATAATATTCCATTTTCCAAATAAAAAACAAATTTGGATATAGCTTTGAAAATCGCAGGAATTGGTACATATGATCAACGAAGAAAAAAAACTCTAATTTCATAGGTAAAGACCCAATATGACGTAGCTTACTCTCCCCGTATCGGAACTAAACCACCGGCCTAATCGGATATTGGTGTCGATTCGGATTTACACCAACTAAACTAAAACCAGTTTTAAAGTAGTACTGTCTCTTTCTCCTTGGAACAGTACGATGCGACGGCACCACTCCAAAATAGTTTTAGTTTAGTTGGTGTACATCCGAATCGACACCATTATCTCATTACAATGGTAATAAATTACATTGCATCTCCTTCGTCATTCGCCGACCAAATGTGACAGTTGAAACGTTATGATCCAATTTGACAGGTAACAATGAATTTTATTACCACTGAATTTAGGCAATAAGTTCTTAAGAGGGTTTATTCCGCACCATATTCCATACAAACTTTCAACTCCAAATTTTTCGAAACGAATAAACCGAATCTAATGAAACTTTATAAGCACGAAGTACATACAAAGATTTAAAAAGTTAGTAAAGAATATTTTCGAAAAAGAGTAGAACTACTAAATTACGCTCTAATTTTAAGTTTTCCATAGTAACTGAAAAAATGCAATATAATCTTTTAAATTCGATATTTGCAAAAAATTTTCTATTAACTTTTTAGATATATGTATCCTGCTTATACGTATACAGTTTCATAAGAATCAGTCTATTCATTTCTCTTCATAACTCGCATATGTATTTTTTCTCTATATTAACCAATTGCTCCGTGATTCAGTACACAAATTGCGTGATTCTTATTTATTGAAAAGGGGTTTTCATTTTCATTTCGTCAAGATGATAGCGTCCCTATGGGGAGGCAGGAACTCCTTTAACAGCCGACGGCAAAAAAAAAATGGTAATATTTATGCGTAGATGCAAATCATATCACTTTATGATGTGATAGAACTGTATTTGATGATGTAATCAGGAGACAGAGAACCGAATTGAAGTCGAAAAAGAAGAAGAATTTTGCTATATTTTTGACGGATAAATTATTTTCTATGACATGTGGTTTTATAAGCTCTGAAAAGTTGGAACGTAATGTATCCAAAGCAACGGGCTCTCCGTCACGGCACGAGATGGATTCATACTAAGAAAGAAAGAGCAAAAGAAACCCAAAGATTCAGTGCCATCAGTAAATACAGTTATCTCATAGTTGGAGTCTAAACTGGGTAAATAATTAGATAATATAAACTAGAAATAGGAACAACCCAAGAATTGAGCCCTGCGGAACACCTATGCAAATAGACTCTCACAAATCTCTTTCGCCCACCCTCTGAACCTGGTTACTTAAGTACGATTTCAACAGGTCAGGGGTACGGCCCACTACTGCGTTTATCCCACATGGTATTACATTGTGGCATTATTTCCTCACCAGTCTGTCATGATATACCCAGTCAAAAGCCTTTGACAGATCACAATGCCTATACCACCTTTGAATATTTGCTGGCTTCAAAAATGTTCAATAATCGAATATTTTATGAGGCGAAACTTTCTTAATCTTCAGAGTGGCAATGTATCTATATCTCCTGTATTCATGGTCAAAAGTAGGGATGTCATCTCTGGGTCATTACAGATATCATGAGTAGTAGTAATCACCTTTAAAGTATGTCATGACCATAATTAAATGCCAAAAATTGGCAACACAACCGACTCCAGTAAGGTTCCGTACTTTATCTCCGGAGTACATCATCAGATGTTTACTAAATTTATATGGCACCACCCATGCGGTATAACCTTTCAAACAAAAAAGAATTGGCTCACAAATGTCGGAAAGTTAAACCCGTAGGCGTATTAGTATTTTGCGGGTGCCATGTTGGATTTGTTTACCATAAAATGTATCTATGACGATCTGGGAACGACCTTGCAATTCAAATGCGTCAAGCCGTTTATGCTACAGGAGATACCATAGAAATCTACATACATACAACCGAAAAACATTACCTTTTTCCAGGGGCAGTAGGTACAGTAGCATTGAAAACCTTCTCCTGTTTTTAGAGGTTTTCGTGCAAATTCAAAAGAAGTATGTTTACAAAACAGGTTCCCGTAACACAGCACACAAGAACCTAAATGTTGGGTATACTACAGTGTGCGAAGTGAGAGTTTTGTCTCGTTTTCAAATTTACCATCGCGTTCGCGTTTACGCAAAAAATATATACGAAAAAAATCGTTTTGCAAACTATCCGCTAGATGCGCTGCACATTTCTTCATACAAATCGTCGCGTAAACATCGAAACAAACTCACACTCCGCCCTCTGTAGAGAGTAGAGGTACCTACCTCATATACAATAGTCACGTGGTCCGTACAGATACATCCGAGTGGCAGTCACAGTGGTATATCGCAAACTGACTGGGACCGGCCTTGATCTATACGTTTTCGATTTATCATGGAGCTACTAAAGTTTATATTAAGGTAACGAACGACATGGCATCACTATTGGTAATTGAAATACTTTTTTATGTCATGATGTGAGAGTAGACAGCTCGCCTGGTCATAAGAGATTACAAAAGAAATAAGGATTATTTAACGCCATCCTGTTCATTTAGAGCAGAGAAAGCGTTGTACAAGGACATAATTTGTTAATGCCGATTCGTTCCTGTATGTAGTTAACATATCGAAAATTCGCATTAAGCGCTTCGACTCCATCCCTTACACGTCCTAATTGTTGTGGCACAGCCTAGGCCTTGGGCCCAGTGGAGGTTGTTGGATTTGTGTCAGAGTATTGGCCACATGACTGTCAGTGTTTTTAAACCGCCCTGTTTTTGGCCACCCACTTGGCTTAACGACTGCCTTCAACTAAAAACAACCGGTATCGACTATTTCACGTGCACGGAAACTAAAATGTCACTAGCGGTCACCCATCGAAGTAAGACATTGCCTAACTTTGTTAGTTGATAGCGAATGCTGCGCGTGCGTCGGTACAATGTCGTTCGTAGATCCCCGATTTCGATACAATTTGAAATCATTTGAATGTTTTTAAATTTATAATGCAAGAGTGATTCGTAAACAGGTCGCGATGCTACCGGACCGGGGCGCCGGCGCGTGCGCACACCTGTTATTCATTTCGAACACTATGAATCTTTATATTATGAGTATTTTCACATTATAAAGATTAATTTTGGATTACAGAGATTCCGGTAATTATGGTTCGATACGCGGGTACGCGACCCTGGCTCCCCAAGCTATTATTGTCTCTGTCCATTTCCTTCAAGGAGTAATATGCTTTTTTTTTTTATATGAGAGGGCGGCAAACGAGCATGCGGGTCACCTGATGGAAAGCAATCACCGCCGCCCATGGACACCCGCAACACCAAAAGGGTCACAGATGCGTTGCCGGCCTTTGAGGAAGGTGTAGGCTCGTTTCTTGAAGGTTCCAATGTCGTACTCGTTCGGGAATACCGCTGCCGGAAGTCCGTTCCACAGGGTGGTCGTACGTGGTAAGAAGTTTCTTGAGAAACGTACAGTGGTAGACTTCCACTCATCCAGGTGATGTGGATGGAAATTTAATTTTCGGCGAGAAGGGTATCGGTTAAATTGTGCAGCGGGTATAAGCTCGAACAGTTCTTCAGAACACTCCCCATGAAATATGCGATAGAGAAAGCAGAGGGACGCGACGTCTCTTCGCAACGCCAGGGGATCCAGTCGGTCAGTGAGACTCTCTTGGCCGACAATCCTAATTTATCTTTTCCTATCCCAATACCTAAAATGTTCCCTCCCTTCTTTTACGTGGATGGCCGCATGGCGGACAAAGTCTCATTTGGTGAGAATGCAAAAGGGCTTGGCGAACTCGGCGTTTCAGCAAGGCATGGCCTATGACGATGGTAGAGGACATAAAGTTACCATCGGCTAGACACATCATCTGACCTCTTCTGAAGTCGTAGCGACATTCGACATAGAGAGTATCTATTTTGTATTTCATTGTTATAAATTGTAATTTAATATGAGAATCTGACATTATTAATAATTAGTTAAATTGACATATTGTTATGTATTGTTATTTAATTGGATTTGACACAACATATATGAGGTAAGATGATATTAATTCAGTTTTAAATGTAACATTGTAATATTTAAAGTTATTCAGGGTTAACACAATGTTGTCGTTTAGCGTGTCTGCTTATAATCATTGCATGAATTTTTTAATTCTATTTTTATATTTTAAATATTTGTACGCCCTAACAGGCAGATTTTGTTGGACTATACTTACCTATCTACAAAATAAGACCTTTATCTGTATACCCAAAATCAAACAAATAAATCATTTTCTTTCTTTCTTTCTTGCCGTTCAACTGAACCGACAGGGAAGACGAGTGTGTGCGACAGCGTTTGCGAGAACGCTGGCGCACTTTAAAATATCCTGCGCATCTGAACCGCTTCCGTTGTGGTCGCCATGGCCGAAATTAGTCGGAAGCATCATCGTCATTTTCACATTTTTACTTTAACTTAAATAAACGAAAAATTGTAAATTTATTCGTGTTAAGAGGCTTTATTCCGTCCATTGGATAAATTAAGTTTTCTTATTAAATACAGAAAAAATCAAAAAAATCGCTCTGACCGCCACTCGAGCGAAGCCTAAAAGTTAATCTAACTAATATTATTAATGCGACAGTTTGGATGTTTGTTTATTCGTTGCTCAATCACGGCGAAACGGATGAACGGATTTGGATGAAATTTGGTATATAGATAGAACATAGCCTGGATTAAAACATAGAATAATTTTTATCCCGATAAAGTGAGTAGTTCCACGCAGGCGAAGCCGCGGGCGGAAAGCTAGTTATAAATAATACCTAGATAGTTTATACCAAAATATAAATGAGAGTTATTTACTAGAATTCGCGAAATTCAGAACGCGGCGGTGCCCTCATCTTCACTTAACATCAGGCGTGACTGAGGTTAAGCGTTAACTCGTTGCGCATTATATAAAGGATAGAATCTAACTTGGACATTAGGTATCTCCTAATGAGGAGACTGTACCCCAGTGTCCCCGAGAACACAGGACTTGAAGGAGGAGCAGCAGCAGATTGCATATAATATAAAATATAAATAAATATCTTTTGCACATACACACAGCGCCATCTAGTTCCACACTAAGCAACTAGGCTTGTATTATGGATACCAGATGGTTGATAAACTAAACAAATACATTTTTTTTTGTAAAGAAATTCATATATAAATGAAAGACATCCATAACTCGGGAACACATGGGATGGGACCGTCCCAAATGGATCCTCACTGGGTTCCTAGCAAATGGTTATGCTATCTTACCCACTGCCAAATCTCCTGGCTGCTCATCGGCTGGTCCATGAGCGCGTTCTGCCATATCCTGAACAGCATCAGGTAAGCCTTGTCCCGCCCAGAAAATGACGCTAGGAAATTCTTCTCGCTCTCAGTGCAGACAAGGATTGCGTTCGGGATCACCTGATGAGGAAAGGAAAGTTAACCATAATCTCCCATAGTGGCTCCTGTAAGCCAGGATCAACAGTGGTACTCAGCATAGTGCCTACTGAAGGTAAACAGTGCCACGGGTTTCAGACTCATTTCTGCCGGTACCAGGCTAGCATAACCCTGCGACTGTCAAGTCCTGAAAACTAGGACAAACTGTGATGCCCTGCACGGCACTTACTGAATAAGGACCGGCCCTAGGTGACCATATTTGCTACCTTAGACCCTATATTTATTTCTGCCGGTACCAAGCTAGCATAACTCTACGAGAGTTCCTGGAAACTAGGATCAACTGTGATGCCTGCACGGCATTTACTGAACGTGGACCTTATATTGCTACTTTCTCCGTACCGGAAGTACCGCCTCCGTGGCTCAATGTAAACAACATTGGGTTTACGATTCGGAGGTCGCGGGTTCGATCCCCAGCGGGGTACATGTTTAAGTACACGGTTTGGTTGGTGGTAGGGCATTTTAAATGTCCGCCTGGCTAGCGACCACCATCTTATCTAAAGCAGCCCCCAAGCAAAAACCCGTCGTGCATAAAAAAAAACTTTGGACTCTATACTTATTTCTGCCGGTACCAGGCTAGCATAACCCCACAAGAGTCAACTCCTGGAAGCTAGGATCAATACTACAACTAGAGTATAAACTATGCACAGCGCCTATCGAACATAGAGGGTGCCTTCACCTTGGATGCCAAACTTATTTCTGCCGATACCAGACTAGCATAAGCAACGGAGAGTCAGTCAGGATCAACAGTGTGCGAATCAGGATCAAATAACTTACGAGTGCGGTCTTCTCTTTGGTGATAGCTGTGACGTCCTTCCACCGCAGCGACATGGACGTCTCCCAGCCGAAGATGCTCGCGTAGAAACAGAGGTAGTTCTGTGACGCGTACAGCCGGCCGTGGGCGAGGATGTCCTTTTGTAGGGCGCATGAGTAGTCTGCGTAATGGACATGACAATATAGTAGCTGTTTTATAGATTGTTGTCTTACCGCCTGCTTGATATAGTGTTTAGAAAACCTGACTGCTATAAAAAAAGGCCGCGGGTTTGAAGCCCGCTTGGGCACATGTTTGTATGATGAATACGGACACGTATATCTGAGTTATGTATTGTATTGTATTGTATTTATTCGTCAACAATGTCATTGTGTTCGAAATTATATAACATAAAAACATGAAATCAAATTATAAAATATGGAATAACTTATCAATAACTAGGATTAATTTATAAAATTATGGAATAAATTATAAAACATAGAGTCTAATTGCATCAGTATCAAATTATAAGCACAACATTAATCATATTAAAAGTCACCTAACAATACATAAAATAACTAATATAAAAACATTCAATTTTAATAAAGTAAATGGTCAAATATTATTATAAATCAGTCAATGTATTTAAAAATCGTCAAGTCTGTAGCAACACTTTTCCAACAGGAGCTGCTTTAATTTGAATTTAAATTGTTTTAAATCTGTTATTACCTTCAGTTCTATGGGCAGCTTATTGAATAGTTTGACTGCTTGGTATCGCGAGCAGTGGGTGGCTATTTGCACTTTTGGTTGTATAATGCTAATCATGTCTTTACGTCTGGTTGCGATTCTATCCCTCATCTCCTCGTCAATTTCATAGATATGTCTATTTTTTATTAAATTAGTCAAAATAGTCAAAATATATAAACTTGGCACAGTCAAAATGCCAAGCCTTTTGAAGTGTTCTTGGCAGCTCTCCCAGGGTGGAATTCTAACTATGGCGCGTATTGCTCTCTTTTGAATGGTAAACGCCTGTTTCATATTATATGCGTAACTGTTTCCCCACAGAGTGATACTGTAGCGCAGCTTTGATTCCACCAAAGCGTAATATACCATTTTAAGTTGGTCTCTACAAAGAACATCCCTCAAACTGCGCAGAGCATAGCACGCCGAACTAACACTATTTTCAATGTTTTGAAGTTCGGATTGCCAATTCAAGTTGCTGTCAATATGTACGCCTAAGAATTTAACTACTTCTACAGTTTTAACAGTCTCGTTGCAGAGGTTGACATTTAACTCCATGTCATTTCTAACATGTGTTTTAAACAGTACTACATTCGTCTTATTTATATTAAGCTTTAGATTATTAATCGTGAACCAGTGATGAAATAAAACAAGCAATTTATTTACTTTCATATTCAGGTTTTCCAAGGTGTCAGCAGTCACAACAGCGATGGTGGATGTTTTCATTCATAATAATAAATATCCTTACACACACACACGCAGCGCCATCTAGTTCCACATTAAGCAACTATAGGCTTGTGTTGTGGATACCAGATTGTTGACATACTACATAAATACATTTTTTTTTGTAAATAAATACTTATTATAAATGAAAACATCCGTAATAAGGGTACAAATGTCCGTATTCATCACACAAACATATACCCCTAGCGGGATTCGAACCCGCAACCTTTTGGTATACCAAAAGGACTACCAAAAGGCCACTATAGTGGCCAGAGTTGCTAACGACCACACCAAACAGGTCGTCAAATAATAATATGTATACAGTGTGAATTTGAATTAGTATAATTCCCATAAACTGGTGGCTCCACTATTGATCAAGAACAACTTTCATCAAGAAATCCAACTTCTGAACAACGTCCAACAATTTTCGCCAAAATTCGACTATGGTTCCTGGTGGAAAGTTGTTCGTATTCAGGAGTGGAGTCATGGTGTAAACAGGAATTACACGAATTAAATGTACATCAACAATCTGGTATCTATAACACCGGCCTAGTTATTTAATTTTATGGTGATAAACATGATGTCAATACAAGAAATAAAGATAAACTTGCAGGTCACATAAGTCGCCTCCGCAAAGTCAGTAATTCATCCAAAGGGTTATGTATACGCTTTTTCAATTAGGTTCCTGTTGATATACAAAATCTTCCTTTCAATAAATTTAAAGATACTATAAAGCAGAAACTTCTTAAGAAGGCATATTATACAATATCAGATTATTTAGATGATAAACATTCATGGACATAACCAGCCCGTTTGCATAACCAGGCTATTTCACAATTAAAATAATAATTTGGAATATAAAAACCTTTTCTTAAATAGAGCAACCTCTCGAGTTTCTTGCTTGTTCTTCTCAGGGGAAAATTGCCTTTTTAACAAGCAGTAGCTTTAAAAATGTAAAATCTGACTCTTTTAAGTGTACCCTGTGTACCTACAAAATAAAGCATTTTTGATTTGATTTAGTTTGAAACTAGATGGTGTTGTATGTCTACGGACATTTATTTATTATTATTTATTATTTATACTGATGCTCATGGCTCATTGCATAAAATAGCACTCGTCTTAATGCTTAATTAAGAGGACTATGTACCAGCTGGTCTCCATATAAAAGAAAAAACCGTTTTTCACTCCTAAACCTTACACAACCGTTTCAATCTGTGTCACTACCTACCTCATCAAATGTAAGAGACTCAATCCAAAAAATAAGACCTTCGGAAAATCCTTTTATTGTCAACATAAATGACATCAGCAATGATACAGGTCACCCGACGACCTGCAACAGCCACATATCCAACCAATCGGTCGCGGCTGTTATCAATTGCCAGACTAGTGAGAGAAGGGAATACCTTGTAACGTGACGGTATTGCGTCTCGTTAGTGATTTTAGTTAGTAATCTTTTTGTTCTTTTTCCTTTTCGTTTCTCTATATTTAAATTCAAATTCCTATTTCGAACTCAGACGGCCGAACAAAACAACGTCATTATATTTTCAATAGTTCTAAAGCTCGGACGTTTCTGTCAAATTTATTATATTATAACCCTATTGTATTATATTTCCGCTGAGTGCGCTGGAGCTATCGCATTTCTTATATTCATTCTTATATTCATTATCATTCGTAAAGGCATTGTTTTATAACAGTGCCTTTTATTACAATACCATATTCAAGTGTTCCTGATTTTTATTATTTATTGCGGCCTACTCCTGAACAATCAGTTGGAAGCCTGGTTTAGGAGTAGTGCCACAACCTGTGCCCAAACTCACCGACAATAAGCCTCTCGTCATCGGGCAAGTCCTTGAACAGCCGTTTGAAGTCGTCCGACTTGCTTTTGTATGTCGGATAGAGGGCGTTGTACCAACTTTTCTTCTTTGCGCGCGTTCCGCCCGCGACGCTCTCCGAGCCGCGGTGGTTGGGATTGGGGATTGAAATCTGAGAACAAATTAAATCATCATCCCAGCCCGTAAACATCCCACTGCAGGGATATATTACTTCCCTCGTATAATGAGGGAGTACGGGCCATAGTTCACCACGCTCAGGCATGCAGGTTTCCTCACGATGTGGGAACTTCACCGTTTAAGAGCAGTCGGATAAATGGATATAAGTAATTAAATTAAAGGCGAAAGCCGCCGAGTCGTACCAATGACGTCATTATGAAATATACGTCTCAAAATTGTTTTCATTTAATAAATTAATTTAGTATATTAAATAGCCTTTCTCCAATCCGGGATGGTTCATCATTAAAAACAAGATGAAAGGTTAGAAACTCTGACCACTATACCAAATGGTCGCGGGTTCGAATCCCGCTAGGGGCATATGTTTGTGTGATGAATACGGACATGTGTACCCGAGTTATGGATGTTTTCATTTATAATACGTATTTATTTACAAAAAAAAAAAAGAAATTTATGTAATATATCAACCATCTGGTATCCACAACACAAGCCTATAGTTGCTTACTGTGGAGCTAGATGGCGCTGTGTGTGTGTGTAAGGATATTTATTTATTTATTTATTTAAGATATTTTATCATTTCCGGAAGTCTATGTAATGACTGCTTGAAATATTTAAGGATAAGTGATTGTTTGAAATTGTATAATATTTTTATAAATCAACCTAAAAATTCAGTATATGCAGATCTCCTGGCGTTCACATTTCCAGTAGCGCCGCGGGGCCAACTTATATTGGCAGTGTACACGACGGTGTAGCCGTCGACTGTACCAAACATTCATCAACCAATTACAAATGCTATCCAACAAATGGAAAGCTTTTAGATGTTGTGTTTTTTTTTAGCATTTAGATACATCACTTTTGCATCAAATTTGCATTTATGATGGGAAAATCTGAGTCACGAAATTGCGTAAAGTGCGATTTGATAGAAGACGCATACAACATAATGATGGAGTGTGTCCGGAACGAGTCCTACAGATTCCAAATACACGTAGAATATAATACTATTAAGGAGGCCGGGGGATGATATACAAAATCTTCCTCTCGATAAATTTAAAGATACTGTAAAACAGAAACTAATTAACAAAGCATATTATAAATTTATCAGACTATTTAGATGATAATCATCCCTGGACATAATCAGCTTGTTCGCATGCCAGGCTATTTCACGATTAATAATGAAATATAAAAACCTTTATGTAAAATCAAAGCCTGATTTTAAAAGAGCAACCCTTCGAGTTTCTTGCTTGTTCTTCTCAGGGGAAAATTGCATTTTGAACAAGCTGTAGCTTAAAACTTGTAAAATTGACTATTTTAAGTGTACTCTGTGTACCTACAAAATAAAGCATTTTTGACTTTGACTTTAATACGGCGCTGGCCTCGCCGCTATCGGCAGCGGCACGAGCGCTTTATAAATTGGTTAGGTTAGGGTTGAAATTAAGATAAATTCCATGTTGTCTTAATTTCAACCTTAAGGTAGGCAAGGGTACGTATAGAGCGACATGGTCACAAAAGTGACCAAGCTCTTTAAATAAAGATAAAAAAAAATACATCACTCACCTTGGCATTCCCGGAGACAGACGAGGCGACATTGAGATCGCTCGCACTCGACACGGACACCGAGTCGCCGGCCGGGTGACACGGCACATGTATTGCCATATCGCCCTGCAACAACGACTCCTCTATAAGATTTCCACGACAGAAATCCTATAGAATAGTTTCATGTAGTAATCATCACACTACCTGTCGCAATTGGCATAAGAAGTAATGTTATACATTGATATTTATATAATATATTAATTATATATCTAATTAAATGTTTTATTTAGGTTTATTTAGTATTATATTCATGTAGTTATATTTAGTTATTTACAAGTATTTATGTATTATAGACTTTTTTTTACTTAATCACCATTGCGTTGTACGCCCTTTTTTATTCCCCGTTATACACTCTCTAACCGCTTATAGGTTTGGCTGGAAGAGATCTCTCTTAGAGATAAGCTCACCTTTGTATCTTTGTATCTGACAAATGTATCTTTTGTGTTTATTTGCAATAAAGAATGGTATAAAAATATTGGATACAACGGTTACACATTTTTGCAAAAGGAGTGGTTACTGAAATGAAGTGAAATAATTTATTTCTCAAGCAAATAAAGCTGTGTGTATGTGCAAAGATATTTATTTATTTATTAAAACGGTTTTATTAGCTTCAGTTCTTCTTCAATTTCAGTGCTATACTGTTGTCGGTGGAGTAATGACCACGCCTCTCTGCTTTCCGCTTTCTCTTGGTACGACACGATATTCATCTTTCATTTCACTTGATCAAGGTAATTGAGCCTAAGTCTTGAACCCGTCGTGCATAAAAGAAAGAAAGAAAGAATCCCGCTAGGGTAAATGCTTGTGTGATAAATACGAACATTTATTTCTGAGTCATGGATGTTTATAATGAAATGAAATGAAATAATTTATCATATATGAAAAAATTATCATATATAATAAGTATTTATTTACCAAAAAAAAAAAAGTATTTATGTAGTATATCAACCATCTGGTATCCACAACACAAGCCAATAGTTGCTTACTGTGGAACTAGATGGCGCTGTGTGTATGTCTAAGGATATTTATTTATTTATTTATTTAATTTATTTGCTTGATTTTGGGTACAAGATAGGATGACACATAACAGAAGTGCCATTCAAAATCTACTTAAAAAGCGTGCGTGCAAATATTTAATAAATTAGGATAGCATTAAGGTCTTAGCATACGTGACGGGTAATTTCTCGGACGGAACGGAGACGGGACAGGTATAGTTCCTAACGTGAAAGTGGTTTTAAAACATACGTACAGGACGGTGTTCAACGATAGTCGTGCTAGTGCTGCAACCATATTTCAGCACAAAATGTGCGATTTTACTTTTGAAGAACTAGCAATGGTTGCCGTAGTATTAGATGAAGAAGATGCCATAACGATGTTTTTTCTATTGCCGTCCCGTTCCGCCCGTGTTTCTCGCCACGTGTATTTTATTGCTATGTTTTCAAATGCAACGATGTCAAAAAATCGTCCCGTTCCGTCCGGCACGAGAATAAACACGTCACGTATGCTAAGACCTTTTGATAGGTTATTACTTAAATATAATATAATATAATAATGTATGTTGTCACAATATAAAACTAATTAATTGTCAATGCTGTGTCGATGTCAGAAAAGCGATATTGTCCGTTATATAAGTATTTTAAAATAGTGGTAGATATTCCTTGAAATGAATAATAACATTTGTTGATAAGCCATTCATGTAACTTAATTTTAAATTGTCGTATATTTTTATTTGAAGCTCATGTTTTCTCCATGTTTTTTTTTTTTATTTATTTAATTTAATGATGTAATTATGTTGAATAGGCTAGAAAACTATCAAAGCCAATACCTTATATTTGGCTTACCTAATATGCCCTATTTTTTTTCTTACGGTAAAATAACTCATCCGGTACAACGAGGTCGAGATCAGAAGGGCAATTCTCGTAATATCTCTTATTACAATTACAGTCAAAATTCAGTTTGTATCTAGTCTCGGTCTCCAAATGTCAAATACGTCATTCTCGTACTACAATATAAAGGTTTGTAATGTGATTATATCGAAATGTGATCGAACGTTGAACAAAGCTTTTAACATCAAGTTCGAGATTAAAAAAAATTACAGTTCGACAAATATGCGCTTGCTTCCTTCTATTTATTCTCTTTCACATTTGTCAAAAAACTACTTATATCACTTCAGCCGGGCAATACTGAACAATTAATAGTGAGAGCTTTGTTCAACTTTCGATCACATTTCGATATAATTACATTACGAATCTTTATATTTAATGTCGTATTTGACATTTAGGAGATCGAGACTGGATCCGAACTGAATTTTGACTGTAATTGTAATACGAAATATTACGAGAATTGCCCTTCTGATTGTATTTAGGCGGACAGTTCATGTCCTCACCCAGCTTATCATGTGAATAGTCAGTTTTATAAAATACGACATTTTATGTTTTATGGAACTTTTAAATTTATTTAGAAACAAAACAAGACTTACTGTCTATGTGTAAACGACTGACGTGAACAGCACATTTATTTACATCTTATGTTTACATTGTGTATATCACTGTTTTTCTTAAACAATTGCAGATAAAGTTAATATTGAACTTGAATTACAAAATTATAATCGTAACGCTTCACAACGCAACATTAATGTTGATCATCCGAGCGGCCCTCACTGCGCGGGCGCAGCTAAATAAGCGGAAGTAGGGAGTTTAGCCATGAACATGTTATTAAAATACCTACCCAAGTTACATAAATTACTACGGTTGCTAGAATTACGACTATAATCATTGTTTTAACCAAAAAAAATATATATTTTTTCGGATATGGTAGAGTCAAAAGAATTAAGGAAGTCAGTCAGTCAGTCATATACAGAATAAATGGAGCCTTGAGACAATTCACTCATGTAAGTTGGTTTATCATTTAAACAAGGAACCTTCTTTTTAACCGACTACCCCAGGAAGGAGGGTAATGTTACTCGGATGTAGGAACGTATTTATTTATATATTTCTAAGTTGCCTCTTGTAGTCCAAACGACGTGAACGATTTTCAAATTCAAAATTTTAAATTCAGATATTCCATATTTAAATTAATCAATCTATCAAATACTCTTCATTGCACAATTAACAAAAGCTACATGAATACAGCGTACATCATTAATCGCACAAAAAGGCGGCCTTATCGCTAACAGCGATCTCTTCCAACAAACCTTAGGGTCAAAGATACTACTAATAGTAGCAATACGGGTGTATTTTATAGTTGGTAATTATTATATAACGTAAAGATAACAATACATAAACTAAGCCTACAAACTATAAATAGGTAATTTACTGCACCATATTTACCATATTTATTAGTATATAAAGCTTATTCCTATGTTAGTAATATTTAAATAGAATGTAATATTCATTTTGACGTGTAACGCGGCGATAGATTCGTTTTGGTCCCAAGATAAGATTGTCATAGAATACCTTTTATGGTAAAAACATCCAATATGGCGTCCGCAAAACAAAATGACGTCTCGTTTCAAGTAAGCAAATGGCTTGACGGATTTTGAATTAGTAGTCTTATTATTACCGTTATTATTTACAGTTTTTGCTTTTCCCGTTTAAAATAAATAAATAAATAAGGCCGCCTTTTTGTGCGATTAATGATGTACGCTGTATTCTTCATGTAGCTTTTGTTAATTGTGCAACAAATAAAGAGTATTTCATTGATTGATTAATTGAAACATGGAATACCGTGATAAACCGGTTTAATCCATGCTTGTTTACCGGTATATTTGTAAACCTAAATCTGCGTCAAGTACAAAGGAGTGTTTTATTTTATTTATTATTTATTCAACACTTTTTTGCATATACGTAAGTAAGACCAAATGTTTGTTAGAGAAATTTTATTCCGAATAATAATACTATCGATTAGTATAATAAAATAGGGAGTGTTTGTTTTTTTTTTAATCAAAATCAAAATCAAAAATATTTTATTCAATGTAGGATACAAAAATATCACTTATTGAAAGTCAACATGTTATTTTTTTTTTAAACTACATCGCTTCGCAAGGTGTTATGGTTAGGGAGAAGAAGCGACAAGAAACTCCGCAACAACACATCTTTTCATTCTCGTCGCGACACTCGTGCGAGGTAGTCGTGTATCCCTTTGCGTCGCGCGAAAGTGAGTTGTTTACATTAAGTGGTACCTACTACGGTGCGCAGTGACTAGTGAGTAACGGCGGGCGTACCTACATGCGGGCCGGCAAGCCTACGGCCCGGCCAAACGATGAATGAGTCAACAAATACCGAGCAGAACCAATCTTACGTAGCAGGCGGTACATTTAATCGAAGCAGTAGTATGTTAAGCTTACAGAATGATACATTGGAAGATACTATAAAGGACATTTCGGTGGAAAATGAGGAAGTTCACGGGGAGGACATAATACAATTGGAGTCGGACAACAATATTATGAGGTCGAATAAAAGAGAAAGAGAGGAAGATTTATCTGAGTGGTCACTAGTGGAGAGAAAGGGTAAGAAAGTGAAAGACGGGCACGAGAAAATAGAAATATATATTACATGTAACGAAAAAATGCCAAAACAATTCACATTGGCGAAGTTATTCCAAGATGCCGGAATCAAAGATATTTTGAGAATAAAGTATCTGAATCCATATAAAATAAGAGTTGAATTCATTAATGAGGTGAGTGCGGAGACACTCACGACAACTGAGTGTTTTATAAAAATGGGTTGGAGATTTCAAAAATCCATGGAGGTAAATGTTTCGTATGGTGTAATAAAATCTGTAGATTTATATCTGTCCGTAGAGCAAATTTTGAAAGAGATCACTTGCCCCAATGCCGTTAAGCTTGTATCTGCTAAACGCTTACAACGTCGTAACACCATAAATGACAACGAAGACCCCTGGGTGCCGAGCGAGACTGTTCGACTTTGTTTCCACGGCTCATACTTACCGGGATACATCTACGTATCGAATTTAAGAATCAAGGTGGAGAAATACGTGTTTCCGGTCTCACAATGTTCGCGCTGTTGGAAGTTAGGCCACAACGCAAAAAGATGTCCATCTATAAAAATAGTATGCCCCAAGTGTGGGGCTAACCACCCAAATTGCGACACCCAGCTACTTAAGTGCGTGAATTGTTCGGGCAATCACATTTCTCTGGCAAAAACTTGCCCTGCATATTTAAAAGAAAAAAAAATTAGAGAAGTTATGGCAGATTTTAATTGCACGTATAGAAAGGCGCTGGCTATATATGTTCCAAGCGTATCCCCTACTTGTCACGACGACAATAAACAGACGAAAATGCCCCCGATATTTACGGCCCCAGTCAAGATAAATAATAAGCAGAGAAGTTACGCGGAACTCGTTCAAGTTAATGCTGACGTGCACTACGTAGAGCCACCTCAACCGCGGTTACCACCGTCACCCCCGAAGAAGAAGAAACGAACCCATAAGTCAAAGTCAAATGAGTGGGAATCTACGACGCAAAATGACTCAACTAATGAGGACAGTGACCAGAAGGGAGCCTCAACGGATGAACCTATACGACAGATAAGTGTTACATTTAATGAACTGTTAGCCAGATTAAAAAACATAATTTTTTTTAAAAATCTTACATTGTCTATCAAAGTTAAAAAAGTGCTTAAAACCTGTCTAGAATGGATAATTTTAGTTATAGTTGAAAACATTTCCGATTGGCCTATATTAAAGAATATGTTTGATTATATTACAAATTTAACTGGATAATAAAAATAGAAACATCAGCTTAAACATACTCCAGTGGAATTGTCGTAGTATTAGGCCAAAGTTAATAGAATTTGAAAATATATTAACTCAAGAAAAAATTCACATTGCTGTCCTTAGTGAGACATGGTTAGAGCCGGACAGCTACTTTAAAATAAATCAATATAATATTTTTCGTCATGATAGAGATGATGGCTATGGCGGTGTAGCGATATTAACTCATCAGTCTATTAAACCTCACATGATCACACAGCAGATATCCAACACTGGTATTGAAATCTTACACGTAAGATTATACAATTGTGATGAACTACAGAATATTATAGCCATATATTGTCCTCCCTCCATATCCACTTGTCAACGAGATTGGGATCAAATATTTGCACGCGGTACTGGAAAGTCCATGATTTTAGGAGATTTTAATGGTCACCACTCAAACTGGTCGAGTAAAACAGATCGGAGAGGGATCCAAATTTTTGACGCATTAACAGACTCAATTTACGTAACGCTGAACGATGGTAGGCCAACCTGGATTAAGTTAGTTAATGGTTTTATGCAGGAATATACCCCCGATATATCAATGGTATCATCTGACATTGCTACGAAATTTACCTGGAATGTTCTGAATGAATCTTTAGGTAGCGACCACCTAATGATAAAAATTGCAACGTCGGTCAAGGTTAGCTCAGATGTAATCAAGCGTCGGAATTACAAACAGGCTGATTGGAACGGATATAAAGATTACTTAAGAGATAGATTTCCCAAAATTATCTTCCCAGATAATCTCCAAAGGGCCTACGATATATTTACAGATAGCATAAATTCCGCAGCTAATATCTATATTCCGTATACTAAAATCTGCCAAAACCCGAGTAGTAAATTTAGTCCAAAACCTTACTGGAATGTAGACTTATCGAAAGCTGTGGCAGAGCGTCGCCTGGCATTGTCAAAATTTCGACGAAACCCAACTCCGCAGAACAGGGATACACTACAGGACAAAATAAGGAATACGCAAAGACTTATTCGTCAGGCGCGTACTAATAATTGGCAGGCTTTTTGTTCGTCGCTAGAGTATACTTCTTCGCCGAGTGAGATGTGGCGCAAAATGCGGTGGGTAAAAGGTTACAAAGGCGCTCGGCCATACGTAGATGACGATAAAGCTGCTAAGCTCCTGCGCACTCTAACTCCTGACTACGTACCACCAGACAACCCCTGTTTTTCGTCCCGGAATCCAAAATTAGAGTCCCAGTTTTCTATGTCAGAACTAGTAAAATGTATACGACCTACAGACACTGCACCAGGAAGCGATGAGATCTCGTTTTCCATGATAAAAAATCTCCCGGAAACGGGTAAGATTATTTTACTTACTCTGTTTAATACATTTTATGCAGATAGCTTTGTACCGAGACAATGGCGTGAGATTAATATTATTCCTATTCCTAAGCCCGGCCGTGACCCAAACTCTGATTCGTCATTACGACCCATTTCTATGATGTCCTGTCTCTGCAAAATCTTTCACGCGATGATTAACCAAAGGTTAGAATGGTTTTTAGAAAAAAATAATTGCTTTTCTGACAACACGATAGGTTTTAGAAAAGTACGATCTAGTTTAGATAATCTTGCTAATCTAGTCACTAGGATACAAATAGGATTCTCAAATAAGCTAACTACTATAGGCTGTTTCATCGATATCGATAACGCGTACAACAATGTTGAAGTAACATGTCTACTATCAATTTTGGATAATCTCGGAGTAGGGGCAAAAATATGCTGTTATTTATGGAACTTCCTTAAACAAAGATACCTTAAAATTGTAAGCAGTAGGGTAGGAGTCAGTAGGATGACAGGTCGTGGTCTAGCTCAAGGAGACCCTTTATCTCCCTTATTATTTAACATAGCAACTATACATATTTGTAAAAATATAAACAATGTATATGCAGCACAGTACGCAGACGATTTTGTCTTTTATAGCACATGTCACAGTGTGGAGGAAGGGTCCCGTAAATTACAAAGGGCGTTAGACAGCTTCTCAGTTATGTTAAGAGATATAGGGCTAGACATATCGCCGTCTAAGAGTAAAGTGTGTATTTTTAAGCAGGGTATTACAAAGGATTCGACCAAATTAGAAATTAATGATGTCCGTCTACAAGAAGTAGACAATGTCAAGTATTTAGGTCTGTGGTTAGATAGGTCACTTAGATGGGCTAAACACATAAATGAGATTAAAGAAAAATCTCAAAAATTTTTGAATGTTTTTAAGGTGTTGGCAGGTTCAGGTTGGGGGGTGCACCCAAAACACCTAAGGCGTCTATATATTAGTATTATCCGGAGTAGATTAGACTACGCGAGTTTTTTGTACGATAATAGCTATCAAACACATACAGTTAAATTGGATAGGATTCAAAATCAAAGTATGCGGATAGTTGGAGGGTTTATAAAATCTACACCCATACATGTGATGGAAAATGAGTTGTGTCTGGCACCTCTATACATTCGCAGATTGTATCTAAGTGGAAAGTTTTGGCTAAAGTGTAAATCTTTCAGAGGCAATAAGACCATAGAACTATTAAATGATTTGTCGGACCTCAGCAGACACTGTTTCTGGAGACGTAAAAAAAAACCATTATTAGTCGTAAGCCATGAAAACTTTAAATTAACACGAATACACTCCAGTCAGCAATTGGAAACGTTTAGCCTGGATACCTGGGTCAGCAGTGTGGACTTAACGGGGGCTATAGAGTGCTATATACAAACAGTTAATAAGGCCAAATGTGAATTTAACACTGACAGCTTGAATGCTATATGTACACAGTTTGTGACGCAAAAATACGGCGATTATTACAAAATTTTTACCGATGCCTCTAAAGACCCAGATGACATGGGATGTGCTTTTTTCGACCCCCAAACTAATAACACCATAAAATTTAATATTGTCGATAAAATGTCCATAATGTATGCAGAGCTTATAGCAATTGCGGAAGCGTTATCCTATATGCAAACAATTGGCTGTAAAAATTTTGTAGTATTAACCGATTCAAGAAGCGCACTACAACATTTGACTCGGTGTTCTACTTCAAGATTTCGTGGTACACCAATAGCCTATGTTATTCTTGAGTTAATATATACACTGCAAAGGAACAATACTAAGGTAGTATTACAATGGATCCCGTCTCATGTCGGCATCACCGGGAATGAGATTGCAGATCGTTTGGCAAAAGAAGCTTGTGTTGAAGGCATTACATATTCCTGCCCACCATGTCATTCTGATTTAATATATTTGGTTAAAGATAGATGCCTTGAATTATGGAAGGAATACTTTGATAAAAGGTCTTTAAGCAAAGGGATATGGTATAAGACGATCCAACCTAATCTCCTGCGATATCCATGGTTCGATGGTGCCGACATGAGTAGACGAGAAGTTGTAACAGTCTTGAGACTTCGCTCGGGTCACATCCCTTTGAATAAATTTGGATACTTAATGGCTAAAGTATTGTCCCCAAATTGTGAAATATGTGAAAGTGTAGAAGACGTTTTCCACATTTTAATGGAGTGTGTCCGGAGCGAAGACTTAAGACGACAATTTATGATTAACTACAATTTTACATACGAAGTGGGGATATGCAACAGTGTTTTGGCTTTTCCATTGTCTCGGGAAGCCAAATCGCTGTATCAAATCGTGAAACTAGCTTTAAGTCGTAGATAAGCTTTGTGTCTTGTTTTGTTGTTTTGTACGTGCTTTGATAGGTTTAGCTCCAATGAGGGTGGCATTATCATTATAATGATAAAACCCTCGATTAAAAAAATAGAAAAAAAAAAAAAAAAAAACACATCTTTTCAATTTGTTTCCATCTTTATAATAATATTACATTTTTTAGTTGGTTCGAGTCCCGGGCGAGGAAAGCGAGTTTTAGAAAATCTTCGAATGCAGTTTTGTTTCTTTTTAAAAATAAGGGAATGTCTCCTTTAAGTAAAATGAGCCAGCTTAAGGATTTAAGGTAGTTTCCTTCAAAGGCCCGACTTATCTTTCCACACTGTATAAGTATACAAATATACATTGAACAAACATTGGACAGAAATTACAATACACAAAAGGCGAGCTTATCTCTGTAAGAGATTTCTTCCAGCAAACCCTCGGAAGGAAAACCAGTTTAAAGTTTTTATTTAGGTTTGGCTCTACCAATCTTTGAAAAACCGGTTTTCTTAAGGAGCGAAACCAAATGTGTTTTGATTCAATTAAGCGGTTTTTAGCGGTTATCATACCGCTCTCACCGGCAACGCCGTCTTTATCGCTTCAACGACGCCGACGCGTGCACTGTCTGGATTAAACCGGTTTATCACGGTTTTAGGTAGCGCTCCGAACGAAACCTTTTCTAAAATCCGGTAACAAACCTTTATTTACCGGCATTTTCGAAACCGGTTGCAAGCCCTGTTTTGAATACATATCTTTATTGTAATGTAGAAAAGATCGTTTACCTTGTCATTGTCTAAGATGTCCACGGCAAGGTCGCTCGCGCGGAGGGAGGGAGACGGCGATCTGGACACATTCCTGAAGCAGACATGCAGACATACACACATCATGTAGATATACGATGCGACAAGTTAGATACTAACGTAAGGGAACTAGGGATGTTACGAATGTCAAATTTTTCACATTCGCGGAAGCGAATGTTTAGGTTGCGAATGTTAAGAAGACATACACAGACACAGCCAAATCTACTGTTTTCTAACTAACCCTATGGTGGACTGGAAGAAATCCCTCTATGGGATAAGTCCGCCGTTGTACTCAATTTATGTATTAATGCTAAATTAATGTATTGCCTTTTTGTACAATAAAGCGTTTACAAACAAACAAACAGACAGACAATACTTAATGTGTTACAAAAACCATTATGCACAACGAGTTGGTACTTGACCTCAATCATACCTGATGTTAAGTGAAGATGAG
Source organism: Oegoconia quadripuncta (assembly GCA_949316235.1). Lineage (NCBI taxonomy): Eukaryota > Metazoa > Arthropoda > Insecta > Lepidoptera > Autostichidae > Oegoconia > Oegoconia quadripuncta. The sequence continues at coordinate 1,332,904 of OX438743.1, forward strand.
GTCGAAGGTGGAAGCGTACTGACCCGGAAACCCCAAAACATTTGGGGGACTGGCTATCTAATCTCTGACAACCAGAACACAACAATGCTATTAACATTGCTGCTTGGAGGCAGATTTAGATAGCCTAGCCAGGCGTACCTAAACCGAGTACTTAAACATGTACCCCGCTGGGGATCGAACCCGCGACCTCCGAATCGTAAACCCAATGTTGTTTACATTGAGCCACGGAGGCGGTAATTATACATATAAATGAGAACGAAGCGGCGCCAGAAATAAGATTAATAAAGCGACACATTTTCAATTAAATACAGTCGTTAAGGCATATCTGTGACCTGCACTTAGATTATGTAACTTCCGTCGGTATCGTCATGGATTACATGGATTGTGGTCAAACGCGAAACCAGTTCTTAATAAAAAAAAAACATTGACCAATGAGAAACCGTCAAATTGCCGAGCGCGCGATGAGCCAACCAATCACAAGTCAGAACGTAACCGATAACGATGTAATCATGTAATAGAGCCCCAGGTCTGACACAAATCCATGAGTCCGCACTGGGTCTGGGTGATGGTTATCTTCTTCTAGTAATCCAGCTGTAGGGACGTAAGGTGATGTTTGGGTGATATCCCGCGATTCCAAACTTCAAGCATTTATTTCAACGTAAGATACATGATATCATTTGTTGAATGTCAATTTAAATATATTGGAAATAAAAATAGGGCTAAGCATTTTTCGGTCAGTCAGTATGTCCAAGCTACCACCGCTTCGGAAAGGGAAATCATCTGTGGGAAAAGCGGCGCAAGAAACCCACAGGATCATTTTCTTTTCTTTTATATATATAAAAGTATACAACTAATACCATTTTATAATTTTAGGGAGCTCGGCGAAGTATACCAAGCGTTTTTGTCAACTTCGATATAACCGAACTTTCGTCCAACTCATAAGTTATTTTATGAAGTTAGACGATTAGATTAAAATGCTTATTACTCTTACTGGAGATAGACGCGGTTCTATGCTACTGTCCACAGATTAACTACTACAGGTACTAGGCTAGGATAGCAGAGAGAGTCACCTCTTCGTACTGTATCCTCTGAACGCAGCGAGGCCTAAGACAGACTCAATTGCTATTATAGACTAGACAAATAAAGGAACTAATAATATATTAGTGTTCTATTTTTTTTATGCATAACGGGTTGGTACTTGACCTCAATCACACCTGATGTTAAGTGAAGATGAGGTCGAAGATGGAAGCGTACTGACCCGGAAACCCCAACACATTTGGGGGACTGGCTATCTTATCTCTGACAACCGGAACACGACAATGCTATTAACATTGCTGCTTGGCGGCAGATTTAGATAAGATGGTGGTAGCTAGCCAGGCGGACATTTAAAATGCCCTACCACCAACCAAACCGAGTACTTAAACATGTACCCCGCTGGGGATCGAACCCGCGACCTCCGAATCGTAAACTCAATGTTGTTTACATTGAGCCACGGAGGCGGTTACACTTAAAGTAGTCAGATTTTACATTTTTAAAGCTACTGCTTGTTCAAAAGGCAATTTTTCCTGGAGAAGAACAAGCAAGAAACTCGAGAGGTTGCTCTTTAAAAAAAAAGGTTTTTATATTACAAAATTATTAATTATTATTTTATATTATAACATTTCATTATTAATTGCGAAATAGTTTATCATCTAAATAATCTAATATTTTATAATATGCTTTCTTAATAAGTTTCTGTTTTATAGTATCTTTAAATTTATTGAAAGGTAGATTTTGTATATCAACAGGAGCCTTTGAATCAATTTCTGACTTTGCAGAGGCGACTTATGGGACCTACGAGTTTGTCTTTATTTCTTGTATTGACATCATGTTTATCTCTATTTTTCCTTTTTTTTGACATATATTAGATTTTCAAAAATGTAAAGCGACGAAAAGGTTTAAAATATTATACTCTTTAAATCTGTCTCTAAGTGACACTGCAGGTCTCAATTGCTAAATTGCGCGAACGGCTCGTTTTTCTAAAACAAAGATTGTATTTATATCTGCGGCATTTCCCCACAGCAAGATACCGTAAGACTTCAGGCTATGGAAATAACTAAAATATACTAATGTAGTAGTATTTACGTACAAAGAGAGATAATACAAAATTATGGGACTACTTAGCGTTTTATCAATCGTTATCAGGACGTGGATCTATTGCTGATGCAATAAAAGGTAACGACCTGAAAACATTACAGAAGCTTCCCAGACTTTAGTGTGGATAACTTCTCCCTGTGCCCGGACCCCTTTGGTTGGATACATATCAGCAGCCATGCGCCTCCATTTGATAGCATTCATTATCTAATCGTTTTGTTGGAAGCGTAATCCTAATTCTAAGGAAAATCGATATTTTGATATTGGAAAGTCTATCTCTTGAACTCTCACCTAAAATGCCATGAATTTGAGTAACACAGTACCCAGCACTTCAGTAAACTACGGCATTTTTTTTTTCACTGAATATATATATATATATATATATATATATATCTTTGCACATACACACAGCGCCATCTAGTTCCACACTAAGCAACTAGGCTTGTATTATGGATACCAGATGGTTGATAAACTACACAATTACATTTTTTTTGTAAATAAAAAACATTCATAACTTGTGAACACATGTCTATATTCATAATACAAACATATGCCCCTAGCGGGATTCGAACCCGCGACGTTTTGGTATAGCAGCAGAGTTTGTAACCACTACACCAAACAGGTCGTCAATGATTTATAAAATGATTCAAGCTGTACTAACCCGTTTTCAAAAATGACCCTCTTGTCTACAAGAAATGATTAGTGATATGGTTTATCCCAAATTTTATTTTAATCAATTTACTTACGTACTCACAAAAGGTCGACTCGTGTAATATTTGGGCTACATGCAATACCTAAGATTTAGTTGACGACCGATTGGTGTAGTGGATAGCGACCATGTCATCTAAACCGACGGTTGCGGGTTGGAATCCCGCGAGGGGTAAATGTTTGTGTGATGAATACGAACGTTATATTTATATAATTAAGTCAATTAATATGATATTATTATTATATTTATGCATGCACCCTACCTGTTTTTCTACCTACAAATGTCCCGTAGCTGTGGGTTGTCTGGAAGAGATCGCTTTTAGTGATAAGACCGCCTAATTGTGTTCTATTATTATCATCAAAATTATTGTAAATTATTTTGCGCAATAAAGAGTATTTGTATTGTATTGTTATTCCCGATTATATAAATATTTATGTATGTTTATCCGTTATCTATCTAGTATCCATAGCACAAGCTTTGCTTAGTTCGGTCGGGACTAGATGATTGGTGTAAGTGTCCGAAATATTTATTTATTATTGTTGTAATAGACATGTCCCAGCATTGCGTAATACTGAATATTAGTATGAGTGTATGTTTGTGTGTGTGTGTGTGTGTGTGTGTGTGTGTGTGTGTGTGTGCGTGTGTGTGTGCGTGTGTGCGTGCGTGCGTGTGTGGGGATGTGTGTGTGTGTATATTTCAAAATCGGTCGAGCCGATACACTCGAAAAACATTACCCTCTTTTCTGGGGCTGTCGGGTAAAAATAGGGATTCTCTCTTCTATCTAGGAGTGCATCATTCAGCATTCGCTATACTTATATGGTACCACCCTGAAGGTCTAACATTTGAAACAAGAACATACAAAAGCGCGAATCGAGTCGTACAACATACAAAAGGGTCGTAGCATCTCTTACTGTTTTCTATCGGATTTACCATGGCGAGTGTTCCGAGGAATTGTTCGGTTTGATTCCTGCTGCTGAGTTCCATCATCGCACTACTAGGCATAAACTTAAATTCCACCAACACCACCTAGATAGTTGGAAATCCACCACGGTGCGGTTCAGCAGACATTTCCTTCCACGTACCGTTACTTTTTGGAATAAGCTACCAGCGGATGTCTTTCCGAACCGATACGATCTGGGAACCTTCAAGAAGCGAGCATATTCCTTCCTTAAAGGCCGGCAACGCCACTGCGGATCTTCCGTTTCCGTAGATGGTTATGGGCAGCGGTGACACTTACCATCAGGTGCGCCTCTTGCTCGTTTGCCCACCTCTTCAATAAAAAAAAAAAAAAAAAAAATCGAGAACATCCTCCCTTTTGGAGTCGGTAAAAAAAAGATTAACGAAATCGGTTCACAATTGACGCAGATATAGCTGTTATAATTTTGAGATTAGATTATATATTTTATTTTTGTTAAATATCCTTCTAACCTTACCCTATCAGGTAACGGTAAATTGGATCTGTAGTTAATAACGAGTGTTGGTGAAACCAGCACTTAGCAGTTAGTACGTACATCTCACATTTGTGGAATCAATTAGAGAATTTCCTTTGCCAACTATCATTTGCCACTTTTAGACTTCCTCTTATATATTCATTCGTGATCTTATCCATTCATGTCACACCAAACATCCATCAATCCATCTTAGCATTCTCATCAGCTTGCATTATTATGTTTTAGTTTTAATTTCTCAAAAAATTTTCATGTACATGCCCATTGTAAGCTGAATAAATGTTTTTCTTTCTTTCTTTCATCTCTGCCACATGCATTCTACTTTCATTCGTTTCTTTCATTGCCCAACAATCAGATCCATACATGGTGACAGGTCTTATGATGGTCTTGTAAATATTCCCCTTGAGTTTCAGGAGCATCCGTGGGTGTGTGATGAATGCATGTTTATAAGAATGTTTATCCGTTATCTAGTAGCCATGGTATAAGCTTGGCTGAATAATCAATCTATTTATTTTATCGTCAATTATTATTTTTTTATTTAAAATCAAAATACACATTAATAGTTTTTTTTTACACAAACATTCACAGGTAAAAAATTCCATCTAGCGCATCTCCTCAGGCAAGCGGCGTTCCCGCGTTGAATAGCGAGACTTATTCTCTGAGCTAGGAAGCCGCCCGCTCTGCGGTCACCAGAAGCCTCAATGAGACGCGCCGACAGGTCTTGGACCAGGCGTTTTGTCTCAGGCAGCTTGGCTCAGTTTGAAAATAGATAATTGGTGTGAGTGCCGGAATATTTCATTTTTTTATTTTCATTGCTTAGTGTTAGGGTCTATCCAAACGGGGGGTCTGGATGGCGTTTCAGTCCTTTAGTTTAGCTTTAGTTTTAATTTATAACCTTGCGTTTTAGTGTGTCATTTATGTTAGTTTTTTTTTTATCACAACGGGTTGGTACTTGACCTCAATAACACCTGATGTTAAGTGAAGATGAGGTCGAAGGTGGTAGCGTACTATTACCTAAACTTGGATACTTTAGCTATAATATAATAGGTATGTATTATAATCACTTGGGCAAAAGTTTGAATCTCAAAATAAGTAATAAACAGCAGCAAACAACTCTTAAACTACAGTGGCACACATGGGCATAATATCTATGGATACTTAAGCATAAGATTAAATAAATTGTTTTAGCAATAAGCATTATAATAAACAATAAATATAAATAAATATTAGACATACACACAGTGCTATCTAATTCCACAGTAAGCAACTATAGGCTTGTGTTGTGGATACTAGATGATTGATATACAACAAGCGGCCAGTTATATCCTAACTCGGCATTATATATATATCATTTTACATCCCCACAGCAATCTTAGATTCTATTAAATTTATTTTAGTCACAAAAAAGGAAAAGTTGGAGAACACTATACGAGCGCGTTTATTATTTCTAATCGCATAAACTAATTGCCACTTCCGTGACCGATAACGCGCTATAAAACAAAGAAGAAAAACAATGAAGCTAACAAAGAGGTTTTTAATGCCTAACGGGTTGGCGCTCGACTTCATTCACGATGTTAAGTGAAGATGACGCCGAAGGTGGAGGCGCAGTCACTCGGAACCGCCCACTTAAATTGGGGGATTGATCTTTTTAAAGCCAAAACATAATGCTATCAACAGAGTCAGACCGAGAATACATGCAGCCGATAAAAGAGAAGTTAAACGTCGTGTCGTATCAGGAGGTCAAGAATAAGGCGGAGAGCAGAGAGATATGGAAAAATCTCCACCGACAAGAGCATGGCTCTTAAATCAGATGATGATTTTATTAATTAATTTATTTATCATTTATTGCACACAAGAAAAAAAAAACATTCAGATACAACATAATAGAGACGGCACAATAGGTTCTGCTTATTTCTACAATGAAATTTCTTCCAGCAGACCTACGAAAGATGATGAGGAAACAGGAAATATTCTAATTTTGCAAACATGTAAAAATGCCCTACCGTCAACCAAACCGATTAAAAACAACAAAGAGGTCGAACTCAAAATATTATATCCGCAAATACATTAAAAATCGTTCCAGCAAAGGTTGCGCAACATCTGAAATCGCGGTTACAACACATTGGCAATGGCATTCGCCGAGACAGCCCAGTAATCTGAACGAGGCTTGCGTCACGTTGAAAAAGCAGTAACAATGATTCATCTGAACGCTGCCAGTGAAATTTTTAGGTTTCAATACTAGAGTAAACACTGCCTACTTATTTAAACCCCGACGAAACTATACGTGTGTGTTTTCGATTAGCGAAGTTAATGTCTGAATCAAGAAACAATAATTTATTTGCATGCATACAGTTCTGTTGCATAATGTTTTGGTGTAATGGTTACAACTCTTGACTACTAGACCAAAAGGTTTCGGGTTCGAATTCCGCTAGGGGCATATGTTTGTATGATGAATACGGACATGTGTACCCGAGTTATGGATGTTTTCATTTATAATAAGTATTTAGTATAAGGTCAGTCCTTGGATGAATCATAAAAAATATCATTAATCTAAGAAAAAAAATCAGAGATCACTTCAAAACAACATTAGCAAAAAAAGGTCATTACAAAATTTGTGATTACCTGAATGAACGTGCTTGGTCTTTCTTGAAGGATCCTGTGGGTTTCAGAAAACAGGGAGATTTTGAAATCGGTTGAGTGCAGTGCGATATAAAAATGGAACCCACATCTTAGCATAGGGGTCTTGAAAACAGTGACGTCAGATGGCCACTAGTCTAACACCGACCGACGACCGATTGGTGTAGTGGATAGTGACCCTGCCAGCGACACCAACGGTTGCGGGTTCGAATCCCGCGAGAGGTAAGTACGAATATTTATTCCCGATTTAAACAGGTCTGTTTGGTGTAGTGGTTAGACACTCTGACCACTACACCAAAAGGTCGCGGGTGCGAATCGAATGCGGACATGTGTACTCGAGTTATGAATGTTTTCATTTATAACAAGTATTTATTCACCAAAAAAAATGTATTTAGGGTGTAACGGTTAAGTGTAGTCATATTTTAAGGGCTTGTTCTACCCATCAATACGAACAACTTTTACTATGGGGGCAACTTCGAAATCGCGAAAAAAAAATGAGCTGTTCCATAGAAAATTTCAATAACCTCCCGATGCAATGTATGAAACAGCTGATTTTTTTTTCGCGATTTCGAAGTTGCCCCCATAGTAAAAGTTGTTCGTATTGATGGGTAGAACAAGCCCTTAAAATATGACTACACTTAACCGTTACACCCGTATAGTTGTAAATGAACGTTCGCGCTTTTGTGTGTAGCGAAAATAAGTTTTCGCGCAAATGAACCATCGCGCAATTAAACTTTCGAGCAATGGTACTTTCGCAATATCGTCTTCGCGCTGTTGTCATTCGAGCTATCGTCTTTCGCTATTGCGTAGTACACCCCCCAATAAGATGGGGTTTCCGGGTCAGCACGCTTCCATCTTCGCCCTCCTTTTCACTTAACATCAGGTGTAATTGAGGTCAAGTGCTAGCCCGTTGATTATAGACTACTACAGTTATAGGTAGCTGCAGTTTTTATACCGGGTGATCGGCAGATGGCGTTGTTATTCGCCCCAAACTGTTTTTTGTTGGAAACATCCATGCATGTGTACATAAAAAAACGAGGGGAGAGGTTCTTAGCCATGTTAGGTGGAAATCGATTAAGCCATTTCGAAGTTTAAAACCTTGTCTGTGGCATTATAGCACCAAAATCGTTAAACCAATTTGAATGCGGTTTTTCATTTTCGAAAGAACTTGCGAACACAGCAAAACGAATCATCGGATTTGAATGAAATTTGGTATATAGATAGATCATAACCTGGATTGGAACATAGGATATTTTTATCCCGATAAAGTGATTAGTTCCCGCGGGATAAACAAATTTCCGCGATAAAGTTATTCCACGCAGGCGAAGCCGCGGGCGGCGGTAAGCTATTAGCTACAAAAACAAATAAGACATGGTGATATACACAAGGGCGCCGCCATGTTGATTCGAAATAGGTTGACGACCGATTGGTGTAGTGGATAGTGAACGGTTGCGGGATCGAATCCCGCGACGGCTAAATGTTTGTATGATGAATTATTCCCGTGTCATGGATGTTTATATAAACATTTATGTGTATTTATCTATTATCTAGTATCCATAGTACAAGCTTGGTTTGGGACTAGATGTTTGGTGTCCGAAATATTTATATTTCTAAATGTACTTCTTATGATTAAGAACGATTGTTTATAGTAGTTCAGTTAAATTATCAGTTACACTAGGTAAACAATAAAAGCGTTAACTTTCGAACAATCTCACTGATATACAGAATAATACATACGATAAACAATTTTATCAATCAAATTAAAAACTACAAGCCACGTTCATGTGTGAACATGTTATTGATCCAGATTCAATATCAGAAAGGAGGTTAGGGGTTTAGGCACTAGTAGCATGAGAGGCGCGACAAACGTTTAATTCGCGCGAGATAATATTTATCCTGCTCATTCGCTTGGACGAAATATACAACTATCCCATTCTCACTGCTACGTCGGGCGCGACATAGTATGTTATGCTACGGGGGCAGGTGTAACCGCCTCCGTGGCTCAATGTAAAAAAAAAATTGGGTTTACGATTCGGAGGTCGCGGGTTCCATCCCCAGCGGGGCACATGTTTAAGTACTCGGTTTGGTTGGTGGTAGGGCATTTTAAAATGTCCGCCTGGCTAGCTACCACCATCTTATCTAAATCTGCCGCCAAGCAGCAATGTTAATAGCATTGTTGTGTTCCGGTTGTCAGATATAAGATAGCCAGTCCCCCAAATGTGTTGGGGTTTCCGGGTCAGTACGCTTCCACCTCCGACCTCATCTTCACTTAACCCGTCGTGCATAAAAAAAAATGTATATGTAGATTTCTATGTTACCTCGTGATTCCTAAACGGTTTATGTGACGGATGTTCGGAAAGAAATTCAAAGCACGTTTTGAGATAAAAAGGGGTTTTGGGATCGAACTGCACAGAATATAGGAGGGAAAGAATGTGCAGGTCTTTGCGTCGACGAATTGAAAACCATTCGGAGACGTGGTCATACTTGCGCAGTCCAAATATGAACCTAATAGAGAGGTTTTGGAGTCGATCAATTTTCTGAGAAGTTCGACAGTGAGGTCAGGGTAACAGCAGTCAGCATAGTGGAGTATCGGCAGGAGAAGGGCTTGTGGAACAGAAACCTTAGTGGCAGTGGGTAAGAAATTACGCAAACGTTGAAGAGACCCAGCAGCCGCAAACATCTTCCTGCTAACTTCGGCAACTTGTGGTTTAAATGAAAAGGTGTTATCGAAGTAAACACCACGGCACTTTACCTTATACGGGATACTAATTCCATCAAAATATATAGAAGGCAGTAAATCTAAGTCAAGTCTAGACACATACGATATTTTAAATAATATTGTGCAATAAAGAGTGTTTATATTGTATTGTATGGCCTATCTTGGACCCAAGACTAATTACCGACGGTACCAGGCTAACATAATCGTGCTAAAGTCAACTCCAGCTCCTGTGACTATCTAAGTAGGATGACACTTTGCTCGTCGCCTACGCCAATAGACGGTGCCCTACATGACTAACCAACGCTGGTACCAGGCTAGCATAACCAACCATGCTAGAGTCGACACCTACTCCAGCTCTTATATCTAAAGTGGTATATATGACCATACATTTAGCATGTTTTCGCTTGGTATCACATTCTGCATAGTAGACGACAGTAGACAGTGCCCTACGTGACTATCGCTACTTTGGACTCCAAGACTAATTAGAATCCGGTACCAGGGTAGTATAACCTTGGTAGAGCCAATTCCTACTGTAGCTCCTATGAATGAACTGTATACGTAACTGTAAAAGTATCTCAAGTGGTGTGACATTGTGCACATCGCATACAGACAGTAGCCGATACTAACTTGGACCCCAGATTTACTATCACCAGTACCAGGCTAACATAGCAGTGCAAGAGTCACTGTACTGTTTCTGAACATTGCTTGTGTTGTTAATATTACCGATCCCAGACCATGTAAGTGCTATGTTGCAACAAGATTATTAATTGAACGTGTATAAATCGAGAGGACGCCCAAAGAAATGGGTGGATATGAGCAACAAGTGCACATAGAAATGACAGTAAGAGATGAAAGCCATTATTGCGCCCACCACAAATAAGAGAAAATTTCCCCAATCAGTACAACGAATGGAATTGAAAAGTTAATAAATAACACAATCCTTACCTCAAAATAAACACCTTCCAAATGGACTCCAGTTGAGTGAAATACACTTGATAATCATCTGCGCACTCAGGCTTAGATGCCTCCATCACAGAACTCACAGAATGTCACTAACTAACCTCGGTGCTCACGTCGCGCAGGCTGGCACATTACTGATACACAATTAATGATAAAAGATAATTCAGGTGATAGATAAGGTGACAAATCTATATAGAAAACATTAATATATTTCGGTAATCGACTGCACTAGTTTTCGTAACTTTAAATGTAATCTAGCTAGACAATTAGGGAACGAAAGGCAAGTTGGGAAGGGTCGTGTCATCAATACGATTAGTCTACATAAAGTTCGTTGTTTGTACAACCCCTTTGGGGCCGTCCATAAATTACGTCATCGATTTTTTCAGATTTTAGCCCCCCCCCCCCTATAATCATCCTATCGTCATTTCTTAATGACCCCCCCCCCTTCTCCCAAAATTGACGTCATTACTAGTTTGACAAATTATTTAAGTATTGTGTTTATTATCAATACATAGTATAAAACAAAGTCGCTTTCGCTGTCTGTCCCTATGTATGCTTAGATCTTTAAAACTACGCAACGGATTTTGATGCGGTTTTTTTAAATAGATAGACTGATTCTTAAAGAAGGTTTATATGTATAATACATGTAAGTACCACGGGCGAAGCCGGGGCGGGCAGCTAGTATTTTACTAGGTGTGCTGGAAGAAATTTCTTTTTAGAAATAATCTTTTTGTATGTGAAAAATAAACTATAAATAAATAAATAAGAATGACGTCAAAACACCCCCCCCCCCATCTATCATTTACCGTCATCCGCAGACCAACCCCCCCCCCCCCTAATTTAGAATGACGTAATATATGGACGGCCCCTTTTCACAACGACATCTATTTATTTATTTAGGATTACCAACAAAGTACATACATTGCATCTTACAAAATCATTTAAACTAAAATTTTCTGGTATGAACTCAAATTACAGACGAGCACAACACTCAAATGCATGTAGTACGATAACACTATAAAACAACTTCTAAATAACTTCGTTGTTTTTGAAGAACTATTTTATGGGTCTTTTATATTTTGGTGGCACTATTTATGCACTGTTTTTTGGGATATAAATTATTGGGTCTTTACTTATGAAATTGGAGATTTTTTTCTTCGTTAATTAATCATATGTACCAATTCCTGCGATTTTCAAAGCTATATCCAAATTTGTTTTTTATATGGAAAATGGAATATTATTTCAAGGGTTTCACATGAAATATTTTTTAATTTCTGGACTAAATCACATAATAAAAAAAATTTTAACAGAGCTCTTTTCGTGTGCTTCCCATAATCATTTCTTAGATTCGCTGAAACTTTTAAAAAGCAGTTACTTTTAAAAATTAACGCTGCCTATACTTAACTTAATGTTATCCGATAATACACACAAAGTTTAGCTAAATTTGGATTTGCCGTTCCCAAAAGAAAAATCAAAAATGTTTGTATGGAGAAAACAGTCTTAATGAAATTCTTCATACAAAACACCAATTTCTGAGGTAAGGGCCTAATATTATTTCTAATTAGCTTTTAGCCTTCTCGAGTGCAGGTCAGAGCGATGCTTTGGATTTATTCGGTATTTAAAAAGAAAAGTTAATTTATCCAATGTGGGCGCCTTCGGACGAAATAAACCCTCTTAGTCAAGAGGTGGTAACATATACAAACTTTTTCACAGTAGTCTTTATAAGTCACAGAACTCTATACAATAAAAAAAAAACGCACAAGTGATTTAAAAGAATTAAGTATCACAAACTCGCGGTACACTAAAACGATGCACAGAACGATGCTCGTGTATCAATACAATTACAGAGATCCAGAGAAGGTCACTCGTGCGTTTATAAAATAAAAGAAGCGGTGGATCAATGTCTGTGGAATTTCAATTCTTTGTTTTAGTAGAGATACCCTACTTAACCGTTGTATATCAATTATGTGTGCACTATCGTCACGTGTACCGAGCACCGAGACAATCATGGCGGTGTAAACATGATGGGAAAGGACGAAGAATTAGCTACCTACATGATTGTGTAAACATTTAGATTTCTTATGTGAAAAGCAGGGTATAAGCATGTGCAGCGTGTACCCGAGCGTGTCACATAGCGTCCGATAAGACAGATACCAAGCTACAAAGACAGTCGAGGGCAAGTCGAAATCGTGCCTTAAGACACATATTCACCAATTACGCAGGGCGAAATTTAATTCGTGTAATTCCTGTTTACTGGCGACTCCATTCCTGATTACGAGCAACTTTGCCCAAAGAACCATAGTCGAATTCGATCAGAAAATTTTCGACAACCCATACAAAGTAAACCATTCTGAAAACACCTTTAGTATGCAAGTCCACTAATTTTCGGCTGAATTCGGCAATGGTTCCTAGTGGAATGTTGTTCTAATGAAATTTCACCCTGTATACAGTGCTCCACGAATGATGTGGTAACTTTGCTTAGTCTGAACATAGGTGTAGCCAAATTGTCCTTTCTCAAATTTAAGTTAAGCTTGTCACATGCAGCAATATTTTTTCGAGCATAGGTACATAGTATTCTCGTAACTATGAAGGAACAGTTAAAATAAAAATATGTTCTATGTGCTAGAACTAGGAAAATCCTGTGTTTCAGACGAAGCTAGGGCTTCTATAACTTAAAGTTAAAATAATATAATCATATAGATGTATCCTAAAGATTTATAAATTTGGTTTGACGACCTGTTGGTGTAGTGGTTAGAAACTCTGACTGCTATACCAAAAGGTGGCGGGTTCAAATCCCGCTAGGGGCATGAGTTTGTATATGATGAATACAGACATGTGTTCCAGAGTTATGGATATTTTTCATTTATTTATGTATTCATTTACAAAAAAAAGTATCTGTGTAGTATATCAACCATCTGGTATCCACAATACAAGCCTATAGTTGCTTAATGTGGAACTAGATGGCGTTGTGCGTATGTCCAAGGATATTTATTTATTATTATTTGTATGATATTAAAAAATAATTATAAATTAAGTAGGTAGACAGAATAAATCTATGCTTAAACTTCAAGACAGTCGATAAGTTCTCTGTATCCTCTTAGGACGAATTCTTATATATTTTTTTTATATTCTTGAGGTAGTTTCTTATTATGACTGAAGGTAAGGTGGTACATGGCCGCTTTCGCATTTAATCTGTTTTAAGAAGTGGTCCTAAGAACACGTAAAATCTAAATGAAAACACGTTTTGTTCCTGCGTTGTTAGGGCAAACTATATCGTTTCGTCTTTTTTTAGTAATTTCAGTGCTATATGGAAGATTTTGGTGTTTTTAGTGCGATGTTTATTACAAATAATTGTCGGACTGTTTACAAGATTCTCAGGGAAAATCAGTGGGGTAGAGAAATGAACGAAAAGTAGAGAGCTTTAGAATCGCTCTCTGCGCTCTCTCTAGGGTTAGTAATGGCCGTAGAATAATAACGCTATCAATATTGCTACATGGCGGCAGCCATAGATAACATAGCGTTAACTAAACACACGGATATTTCACTATGCCCACAAAGTACTAAACATGTACCCAGCTAGGAACCGAATCTTCGGTTTTGTAAACTTCAGGTAGTTCATATTGAGCTACGGAGGCGGTTGGCGTTTGTCGGTTTGACGATTTCTTTAAAGTTCCAAAGTACATAACTCGTACATCCAAGGGATGATTGCGCCAGATTTTCCTTTACTAATCGAAAACGCCACGAGTTCTGTGTCTCCATCCATGTGAATGGATGTCTCGCAAGTCGAACGGTTGCATTGAATTCATATTGGCTTGCTAAATGCCATGACGAATTGACATACTGTTTGCCAGACAACGAATGCTTGCGTCAGTCTAAAACTCCGGATTAAAAAAAAAAACAAAAACATTCGACACGTTGTATAACATTCTATTCTGTTTGCCATGGGGTTGGGCATATGCCCAAAGTCACTTCGACCCATTCGAGATCTTTGTGCGTTTCTCTTGCTCTCGCCCTCTTCTACTGCTAACTTATAGACTTCATAAGTCTTATCTTCTTACCGTGTCGATGGTAAAAACAGCAAATTCTTGAGGACCAGAATGTGGCCACACGTACAGCATTGCATGTGGGATCATAGAGGTCCCGTAGCGTACAAATGTCGAGACAAGAAGGGCAGCATAGAAAATGCTCCATAGTTTGTGGTTCATCAAATCAAATAACATAAGAATAACATTTGAAATCGTCATGACATACAGTTATCGCTCATTCACTAGGCAGTTTCCCCAGAGAAGAACGAGCAAGAAACTCCGGGGTTGCTCTTTTTAAATAAGTCAATACAAATACAATTTGAAATAATTGTAAAATTTATGATTCGACAAAGAAAAATAAGAATAAAATATACTGGATATTGCCGAGCGGTTCATCTCCACGCATTCTTATCATTCAGATAGTCAGAAATTTTATAATAGCCTTTCACCATACAAACACCGGTTGTCGTTCGAGTACCTAACCCCATTTGGACATGTTGTTATCTCGGCATCTATCGACCCCGGTACGCAGTCTGTTGAAAGATATCGATCGTGACCCGATGGAAGTCTCGCGTCTTCCCGTCTCTTCGCGTGGGTGTTGTGGAGGTTTGACGACCTGTGAGCGAAGTGTAAGTTTTGTCTCGTTTTTAACTTTACTATCGCGTTCGCGTTTACGAAAAAAGTCCCTATGAAAAAAATCGTTTTGCAAACTATCCGCTGGAGGCGCTGCACATTTCTCCATACAAATCTTCACGTAAACGTGAACGCGGTAGTAAAGTTAAGTCGAAACAAAACTTACACTCTGCCCTCTGTTTGGTGTGGTGGTTAGCAACTCTGATCACTATACCAAAAGGTTGCGGGTTCGAATCCCGTTAGGGGCATATGTTTGTGTGATGAATACGGACATGTGTACCCGAGTTATGGATGTTTTCATTTATAAAAGTATTATTTACAAAAAAAATGTATTTATGTAGTACATTAACCATCTGGTATCCACAACACAAGCCTATAGTTACTTACTGTGGAACTAGATGGCACTGTGTGTATGTCTAAGGATAATTATTTATTTATTTATGAATATAGACATGTGTTCCCGAATTATGGATGTTTTTCATTTATACTTGTATTTATTTACAAAAAAAAAATATATTTGTGTAGTTCATCAACCATCTGGTATCCATAACACAAGCCTAGATGCTTACTGTGGAACTAGATGGCGCTGTGTTTGTGCAAATATGTATGTTTATTTATTTATTTATTTATTGTGCGACAGCGAGTAGGTACACGCTGCCTTACGTGGCTCTTTTGGTAAAAGGGTGACGTCCTGCCATTGTAACTCCTCTGTAAGGCAGTCAAAACCACACGGCGCTTATATTTAACTAATTGTATGAAATGGCCAAAGGGTAAAGGACCAAAGCGTGCTATTCGTGCCATTTATAAATTAGGACCTAGAGTGTCTCTTAAAGTTAAGTTTAAGGAAATTAATGTCTTAACAATGACTTCTCAATACATTTATGAGAATTTGTTATATGCAAAAAAAAATATAACCTTATAGCAATAAGAACCAGTTATCTGTTTATGTTAGTCGACTTCACAAAGTTAGTAAATCGTTCAAAGTGCAATGTATACGCTTTTATAATAAGGTTCCAGTAGACATTCAAAATTTGCCTTTAAATAAATTTAAAGCAATCATTAAACAGAAATTATTAGCAAAAGGCTATTATAAAATCACTGACTATTTGAATGATAAGCAAGCATGGACATAGCTGTCTTATTATTCATATAATTATGAAATCACAAATTGTAACCCATAATCTTTAAAAGAGCAACCCTAGAGTTTCTTGCTCGTTCTTCTCTGGGGAGTCAGCTTTGTGAATGAGCCGTAAATTTAAATGTAATATTAATAGTGACGTTTTCAAGTGATAATTTTATCCTATGAAATAAAATATTTTGATTTGATTTAATCCTTTGCCTTTATTACCCGACTGCCCAAGGAAAGAGGATAATGTTTTTCGAGTGTATATGTATGCAGATTTCTATGTTAGTTCCTGTAGCCTAAACGACTTGATCGATTTCGAAGTGCATGGTGTCGTTAATCCCTGGAGTGTCATAGGATTCATTTTATGGTAAAAAATCCAACATGGCGCCAGGGATATACAAAATATGCTGTGGGGTTTTTTGATTTTCAAACTCATCCTTCAGGCCTTTGCCCAGCATTATGGGCTCCTAATAATAATAATAGTTCGGTTTCGGCACAGAATAAATAAATAAATGAATATTTGGTGCACTTACACCAATCATCTAGTCCTAAACTAAGCAAAGCCTGTACTATGGATACTAGATAACGGATAAACATACATAAATATTTATAAAAGCATCCATGACTCGGGAATGAATGTTCGTAATCATCATACAAACATTTACCCCCACGCGGGATTCGAACCCGCAACCGTTGGTTTCGCTGACAGGGTCACTATCCACTACACCGGTCGTCAAACAGAGCCACTGGTTCGCGTGGGTGTTTTGAAAAGCGACTATGGCACTTTCCACAAAAAAAACATCTTTAGATTTACACGTGTGCATTTCTTTATATTTCGAAAGGTGGATGCTGGTTCAAGCATTAATCTTTTAATGTTTGGACAACCCAAACGATAATGGTTGGGCTATCTCTGACCACGCAATTTTAGATGTAAACAACATTGGGTGTATGAATCGGAGGTCGCGGGTTCGATCCCGAGCGGGGTACATATTTAAGTACTCGGTTTGGTTGGTGGTAGGGCATTTTAAATGTCCACCTGGCTAACTACCACCATCTTATCTAAATCTGCCGTTAAGCAGCCATGTTAATGGCATTGTTGTGTACCGGTTGTCAGAGATAAGATAGCCAGTCCCCCAAATGTGTTGGGGTTTCCGGGACAGTAAGCTTCCACCTTCGGCCTTATCTTCACTTAACATCAGGTGTGATTGAGGTTAAGTACAAACTCTTCGTGCATAAAAAACAAAAAAAAAAAGTCAGGAACAGAATCTGTTCAGAAACGAAAACGCGCTGACCCGGTCAGAAAGGCGACTTAGGAAGGTAATGTGCTAAGCAGTATCTTACTTATTATCCTGAATGATCTGGTTGGCATGTTGTGTGATAACTCCTGAGAAGGTGAGAGCTTGACTGATGCTCTGCCCGATGGCATCCTGAGATGATATCACCAGATTTTCAACCGATTTTCGCCTGTAAATATGACAATCTATTAACATAAATGTAACGGCGATGAGCTCCACACACCTAGTTAGGAACACCCAATGTTTAGGTTACCTCCGACCACCCCGTTTGGGTTAGAGGTCGTGATATTATGTATACATACAAAATACAAAATGTTTTTATGTTCTCTCACAAAAATGTACATAGCTCGACAATAGACGCTTAGATACATAAACCTTAGTTTTTTTGAGAGACTGACAGACTGGTGTCCGTACTAGGAAACCTATGTGACAGATCACCACCAGCCTCTCGCCCTCTGGAGTGGTGTCTTACATTGTGAGACAAGATGTGGACGGTATAGTCTATATAAGACTTTCTTCCTGATGTCTAACATTGTAATAAAACAGCACAATGATTTAATAAAGCTTAAATGAGAGGAATTACAATTATTTTACATGAAAACACTTGTAATTAGCAAACTACGATCTCATTATATTTCAAAATTGTTTGGGTAAGCACAGGCTACTTGATGGTGGGCTCCCTTTTCCGCATTTAGACTCCTATTCGGTCCATTATGCGTGGGAATGCCAGCTAGCTCAGCCAGCCCAGCTCCTTCCAGAAGCACAGAAGTCTCCTGCACAGGCTAGTTAAGTGCATACAACCCTATCTTGGTCTGGCACAGTTTGAAGGATAACAGATTACAGGTTAATAATTCTGGGTTCTCGATGACATCTATGCCTGTATTTGAGGTCAAAAGTGTACGACTTGTTATTGAAAGGTTACAGACAACAAATTATCAGTTTCCACCAGGTGAGCTGCTTCTGTCATTCCTTGACATAAAAAGACATGAAACATGTTACGGATTATGTATGATGAATTCATGAACCACTGACCCCAGTGTCAAACAGTTTCGCATTGCCCTTGGATTCTGTATGCAGTTCATGCTCTAGGATATTACAAAAACACAAATTTTACAATTTTTCTTCAGTCTTGCTCATTGCTTCACCAATGGTTATTCCTGGTTCTCATAGTACAGGGTAGGTATTTATGTTGTAGTGTGTGGCTAAGTGGTGTGCTTAACTTTTGAAAACAACTAAGACCCATTATGGGTTGTTTGCGATTATCTGTTGGATCAAATACAGCTTATTATGAACCCTAATTATTATTCAGATTGATTTTATGCTATGCACCCAACAGTGGTGGGCTGTGCTGATGGTAACATCACTCTTTAGCACCTTAGGGTTAGACGAAATAAATTCCCCACTTGAAAGGTTAAATAACAAAAAATTATGTAAACCATATAAATACTCAAGTATCATACATAACAGTTTATATAAATTATTATCAATTCTCTAGTAGACACGGATCAGCAGTTATTTTCCTAACAATTACAAGGTTAACATGTATTTACTTAAAGCTTATTTATGTGTGCAATTCTCATCTCAACTATAGTAAGTTATATAGTAACATTGTTCACTGATTAATATAATGATAATAGGTACACAGCTGGTTGAAGATCTCTTAAGAAGAAAGAGCAACCTCTCGAGTTTCTTGCTTGTTCTTCTCAGGGGAAAATTGCCTTTTGAACGAGCAGTAGCTTTAAAAATGTAATATCTGACAATTTAAGTGTACCCTGTGTACCTACAAAATAAAGCATTTTTGATTTGATTTCACTTCTATGGTACAATGTGCATCACCTCTCTTGGGAGGATTTGCCTTCACTACTACAATTGAATTACTTATGATTTCTGTGTATTGATTCAGTCTAAACCTCCCACAAATGACACAGCTGCCCATCAATGTTCTTTGCTGTTATAGTTTCACTGATAAACATGCACAAACTTATATTATTACTAAATATCAAGGACATTGGTGTCGATTCGGATGTACACCAACAAACTAAACTAAAACCAGTTTCGGAGTGGTGCCGTCGCATCTTACCGTTCCAGGGAGAAAGAGACAGTACTACTTTAAAATTGGTTTTAGTTTAGCTGGTGTACATCCAAATCTACACCGTTTGCTGCAATAACATGAATATGTCTGACTATTAGCCTTACATTCAAAGCCTTTTATACTTCCTGCATTTATCGGCATTTGGCCACTGAGTTCTATGTCTATATATGTTTTTAGGGTTGAAAAGACAGTCACACGAATTTCTGCAAAATAGTCAATGCACAAATGAAGAGAAAAAAATCCTTTTTATCCATTTCTATTGTCTATAGATAAACAGGAGGAAATGCAGAAACATACACACTTAAAATTTATTATCATTTGTTAACCTCTCTCCATATCCCATTGCTTAAAACTTACCCACATGTTTACTAACAAAATATATAAACATAAGATAAAACTTGTGATAAGAATACTTACACTAAGTGTTATTTATGACCTATTTAATACATATTTAGGCTGTTTGCAAGAGGTAATGAGGTGTATAATGAATTGCACAATGTAAAGTACTATCTAAAGTGCCGATGCAGCCTCCAGCTACCGATCTGAAGATCGTTGACCCCATGATCAATACCATTTTATTCAGAAGACAATACATGTATAATGCAAACGGTGGGTGAGAAGCATGTAAACATACGAAATACTATGCAAGCGAGTGAATATAGCGACGTGATCTCTCTATAATTAGTAATTATGCACAATAATGTCAGTACTAACATGGAAATCGCAATGTTTCGGCTGTCCAATTCCGAGGTGCTCATATTAGCAGCAGCGGGGTCTAGTTAACAGTAGTGTTTGCCACTCGCGAGCTATCATTAGAAGCAGCGTTTTTTGCTATCATCATCCAAATAATGGATTTTTTGCACAAAAATACAAGTGAAGAAATTGATTTGTAAACTAGACTATTTGACAACGAGATCGACCGTGTCTAGCTAGGCCAACTGACACTGACAAGCCAGCTGCTGTCAGCCAAGACACATTGTGTTGCCAATATCCAACTAACAAATACTTACATTTTAGCAATTCAACATCACTCGCACATCCTCAATCATTAGGGTTAGGACTCAAACCTCAGACTTAGTCTGAGACTCAGATGAAGGAACCTTGGTCTGAGGGTTAGCATCGTAAGATAGGCATTCAGCAAACGGTATATTTTATATTACTCTACATAATCTACTGTATTTTTAACATCGAAACACTGTTTAGGTAGGTAGTTGAGAAATTCAAACTCTATCCCGGTAGGAAATTTATTACCACATTGTGTATCATTGTAAGTTTCCTGATCATTTAGACTTAAGCTATTAGATAATTCATCTTGTACATATTGTTCAAATAATTTTTGTAGTTTGGATCATTTATTTTTTGCCTGTCCGAATTTTTCATTACAACGATTGTTATTCATTTGTTTGTGTCAAGAAGCGCTAGGTAAAAAAGATAGTAGTAGTAGTTTAGATTTAGGTTTAGTTATAATTTTTTCTTACTTATCTTGTGTAAATGAATGTTGTGCTTTTTAGTTCGAAATACTTACTTTTGTAATTGTCATGGTTTTGGCCGATGGCTTAGTTGCCAAAGCCGCAATAAATTAAAAAAAAAAAAAAAATTAGGTAGGTAGACACGATGTCGAATCCAAAGTTAATTTTTAAAGTATCGATACAATGTTGAGTATCCAACCATCTCGTTCGCATGCCTATCTATTTCACAATAAGCAAGAAAGTCAAGGGGTTGCTCTTTTAAAAATACGTTTTTATATTACAAAAACGCACGATAATGAAAAATATCGTGCCTTTTTGTAATATAAAAACGTATTTTACGAGTTTTTTGCTTGTTCTGCTCAGATGAAAACCGCTTTTCGAACAAGCAGTAGCAAAATATGAAATTTGATTATTTTAAGTGTACCCTGGGTACCCATAAAATAAATCATTTTTGAATTTGACTTTGGGTAGAATAGTATCGAATAAAAAGTACTAATACCTCGGGGTATGTATCGTTACTTTTTTAAGTTATTTATTAAATCTTTATATACCGGCCCCTTGTCAGGCTAAATCAAATGCGTAACTTATTTTTTATGGATTATCTTTGCCAGAGATAGTATAAAATATATAAAAATGCACAAGTAGGTATTCGACAAAGATAAGATAATGTACTGTCCTTATACCCAAAGGTTGCCTGGAAGAGATCGCTTTTAGTGATAAGGTCGCCAAATTGTACATTCTATTCTTACCACTTTTCTGAAACTGTATTTTCTTATCTGTTTTGCAATAAAGTGTATTTGTATTTGTATAAGTTAGGTAGGTAGTGACATCGAAAAGATCTTCTCAACCGAACGCGTATTTTTACATTAGAATTAAAACACAGGGAGGCATGACACAGTACTCATTATTACGTTACATTTTTTAACAGACCTTAGATGCGCTTGAGATACCAGTTAAGGAATGGCGCACCCCAACCGGCCGGCGACAGGACTGGTGAGGTCATCTCGCGATCGGGTGCCGCCTGTGTTTTTACAAAAGTTTGTCCATTTCTATTGTCTATAGATAAACATGAGGAAATGCAGAAACAGCCACCCTTAAAATTTATTATCATTTGTTAACCTCTCTCCATATCCCTTATTAAGTTTTTCAGCCATTTTTAAAGATAGAAAAAAGTACAACACAGTTATTTTCGATTTTTTTTCTTTATTACTTTGGCATTTCTAAAAAAAAAAGTTTATGTTCTCTATTATATTTCATGTACGGGATAGCGAATGAAGCGGAAAGTAAAATGGACTTTATGAAACTAATTTGGCTAAATGAACAGGAACACACGGATATGAGGCGAGAAAGTAATTAATATTGCAAATAACTAACAACCGAACCAGGAATCTTGCAAAAATATAACAATGACAGCAAAAGCGTAAAAATACAAAAGTCAAACAAAAAAGACAATTATAAAAAACCAAGGAGTTTGCCACATTTCCGATGGGACAGATTAATGTTTATTGAGTTGTCGAAAAATTTACACTGTTATAATATCCAACGAGATTACAAGGTTTCCAACCAAGTATCCTCACCGACATCTTCATCTTTTACCGAAGTCTAGAAAGTGCCTCTGCTTTCCTATTAGTCTAGAGGGGGGGGGGGGCGGGGGCAAGTTTTTTTATACAGCCAAGTATAGCGTACTTCAACGACACGACACCAAAAAAGTATCATGTAAATACATCTAATGCGAAGTATCGAGTAGAAAGTATCGGATATCGGATAAAAAGCACTCGATATTTTGTGACCCTAGCTGTCAAGTTTGCTGTCAGGCAGGCCTGTCAGTGTCAATCAGGCAGGTGACGGTTCGGGTCAGTCAGACTGAATTTGTGCACGTGCGATTAATAATACTATGTGTTACACTGTTTTTCTAAATAAATAGAACTAGAAATATGGGGGACGATAGCATTTTCGATAAGAAAAAGTCACATCGTATGAAACATGCCGGTAGGAAAGCAGAGAAGAAGAAAAAGAAAAATCAAATCGATCAATCTAACCTAAGCGCACGGCAGCGGAATCCAAAAGCTTTCGCTATCCAGTCCGCTGTAAGAGCAGAGAGACAATTCCGGCGACGTGAGGACGTCATCGCGAAGAAACAACACATACCGCAAGTGGATAAAACTCCTCTAGAGCCTCCTCCAATCGTTGTTGCCATCGTGGGGCCTCCCCGGGTTGGCAAGACCACCCTGATCAACAACTTGATCAAAAGCTTTATAAAGACTAATGTCACAAGCACCAATGGGCCCATAACTATCGTCACATCAAAGAAACGCCGTCTGACACTTATTGAATGTAACAATGATATAAATTCCATGATTGACATAGCCAAGTGTGCAGATTTAGTTTTACTGCTGTGCGATGCCAGCTTCGGCTTTGAGATGGAGATATTTGAATTTCTTAACATCTGTCAAGTGCATGGAATGCCTAAAATTATGGGAGTACTCACCCACCTTGATGTAATAAAAAATGCTAAAGCTTTGAAAGTAACGAAGAAAACTTTGAAGCACCGTTTCTGGACTGAGGTTTACCCTGGTGCTAAGCTTTTCTACCTGTCTGGTATCATCCATGGGGAATATCTAAGGAATGAGATAAAAAATCTGTCTAGATTTATTTCTGTGATGAAGTTTAGGCCACTCAGTTGGAGAATGACACACCCTTATATATTAGCAGACAGACTGGAAGACATTACCAATGAAGATACCATAAGGAAGGACCCAAAAGTCAACAGGGAGGTAGTGCTTTATGGATATGTTAGAGGTGTGCCCTTACTAAAGGATTCTATGGTTCATATTGCAGGTGAATGACATGTGATTTTATTTCTTACTGCACCTCTTTCTTCTCAAAAGGGTTTCTCAAATGGTGCTAATAGGTTTAAATGCTCTAAGACAGACATAAGCCTCCCCAAAGATTGCTTAATGATTCGTTTACCTCAGTGCTTGTTTACCGGTTTATTTTTAAACCTAAATCAGCATCACATACAAAGGAATGATTTATTTAAGTTTGGCTCAACCTTAACCTTTAAAAAACCAGGTTTTGAAACAATTAAGTGGTTTTCATTTCGCTTTTACCAACATTCCCTTTTCACTACAAACTTCACATGGTGTCGACGCGTGCACTGGCCGTCTGTAATAAACCTGCTATTTTTTTGCTGTAGACTGCCAGTAATGTAAACTTGAAAAACCCCGGTCTAAGTGAACCGCCTTTTGAATATTCATGGGTAATTAAAATATGTAAATCTGTTGAAAATGAATTAAAAATGTTATTTGTCAGATTTTTAATACTTTGGTTAAAAACTCATTTTCTATGTCATCTTGATGACTTATTTGACAAGTGGCAAAATTGAAAGAGATGGCAAAAATAAAATTGAAAAATAATAACTGTAAAAATGAGTTTGTTTGTACGTAATAATATTTATGATTTTAGAAAATATAACAGAACTGATCTAAACAACAGAAAATCGATTAGTCTTCAGTTCCTGTTGTTGCCATCCACAAACATTTTGTTGTCTGTTGTTAAAGTGTTAAAATAAGTTGTCTTTGATGAAACAATAAACAAATAGTTTCCATAAATATAATTTGACAATACTAGTTATTGAAACCTTCTGATACTATGATTGAACAATTTAGATATTTTAATTAATTCTGTGCATAATAGCATAGAGGAATTAATGGTATGTTTTCTGTTTTATAGGTGTTGGTGATATGAAGATCAATGAACTGTCTTATTTACCAGATCCATGTCCCCTGCCGAGTAGTGAAAAGAAACGTCATTTGATGGAGAGAGAGAGGCAGATATATGCTCCATTTTCTGGTGTTGGAGGCATTGTCTATGACAAAGATGCTGTTTATATTGAACTACAAGGTTCTCATTCTCATAAGAAAGAAGATGAGAAAACAAATGAGAAGAAGGCTTTACTTAAAAGTGTTATTGAGACTACAGAGACTATTGATGAGCAAATGCAAGAGTCAGGGTTCAAGCTCTTCAGTGGTGGTGCAATAATCTATCCTGACATGATCAAAGATGATGAATACTTGCAACCTAATAAAAAGAGTAAAGTAGATAGCTCAGATGATTTAGATTCAGAGGAGAATGAATCAGATAATGATAGTGGTATTGATCAGAGTGAGAAAGATACAACAAGTAAGGCTGCTAAACTGCCTTGGGATAACAATTCTGACTCTGGAGATGATGGTGATGATACTGGCAATGAAAATAACATTTTGGATGAAAAAGAATCTGTGGAAGTTTCAGCCAATGAAGATTTTGGTTCAAAATGGAAGGAGAAATTAAGTGAGAAAGCCACTGAGGCTTATTTTGAAAGGCAGAGGACATCAAAGAACGTCATGAAGCTTGTTTATGGAGAATTTGAAATTGGAAACAAAACTAAGGAACAGACACCAGAGTCAAATGAAGACAGCGATGGTGAAGAAATTGGAGGTCTGTTCAAGAAAGTAACAACCGCACAAAAGAAGAAACATAAAGAAAAGGAGAGACAAGACCTTGATGAGTGCTCTTTCTTTTATTGTCTGAATAAACCAAATTTAAGAGATTGGACAAGTGAGAATAATAAACAATACTTGGTTAATAATTTTGTTACTGGCAAGAGGTCAGCTGATGAAGATGCCTCTGAACTTCTAAAATTAGACGATGCAAGTGATGGGGATGATGAAGAATTATTTGGTGACTTTGAGGACTTGGAAACTGGTGAGAAACATATGGGTGAAAATAAAACTGAAGGTGAAGAATCTGGTATAAAACGTAAAGCTGAACCAAATAAAGCTGAGATTTTGGATAAGAAAATGAAGCTTAAAGCCAAGTTCGATGCTGAATATGACAATCCAGATGATCACAGAATCAAAGGCGATCATTCTTACTATGAGAATTTGAAGGCTGAAGCTTTGAAACAGTCTGAACTTAATAAATCGGTTTTTGGAAATTTAGATAATGGATTGAGGATAGAGGTTGAGGGTTTTAGACCTGGACTTTATGTGAGAATGCTGTTCAAAAACATGCCTTCGGAGTTTGTCACAAACTTCAATTCAACTTATCCTATTCTTATAGGAGCTCTCAATATGGCAGAGCAAAATATCGGTTTTGTCTCATGCAAAGTTAAGAAGCATAGATGGTATAAAAAGATTTTGAAAACCAATGATCCCCTAATTATATCATTGGGTTGGCGTCGTTTCCAAACGCTACCTATCTACTCGAAGATAGAAGATGACTTGAAATGTAGATATTTGAAGTATACCCCTGAACATGTCACATGCAATATGCATTTTTATGGCCCAATAACTCCTCAGAATTCTGGCTTCTTGGCTTTACAGACAGTCAACAACAATCATAATGAAATAAAGCAATTAGGATTCAGAATAGCCGCAACAGGCAGTGTTAACGAAATTAACAAATCCACTCAAATAGTCAAGAAATTAAAATTAGTTGGCACTCCATTGAAAATTTACAAGAAAACTGCTTTTATCAAAGATATGTTTACAAGCACTCTTGAAGTAGCCAAGTTCGAAGGTGGGAGGATAAAGACAGTGTCAGGAATCAGGGGTCAAATCAAGAAAGCTTTGAATAAACCAGAAGGAGCTTTTCGAGCGACTTTTGAAGACAAAATCCTTATGAGCGACATAATATTCTGTCGAACTTGGTTCAAAGTGGACGTCACGAAATTCTATGCACCTGTAGTTAATCTGCTCTTACCCGCGGGAATTAAAAATGCGTGGCAAGGAATGAAAACTAAAGGTCAGTTGAAAAGAGAACGGAACCTACAAAACGATGCCAACACAGATTCTCTTTACACAGAAGTGAATAGACAACCAAAAGTATTCAAACCATTGGTCATTCCAAAAACTTTACAAAAAGGCCTGCCTTACAGATTCAAGCCAAAGGAGAAGTCCACAACATTGTCCGGGAAAGATCCCAAGGCCATATTCAAGAACAGGATAGCAGTTATCAAGAGTCCACATGAGCAGAAGGTTTCCAGCGTAATGAAGATGCTAAAGACTAATTTCGATAAGAAAAAAGAAATACAGAAAGAAGCAACTAATGAGAGGTTGAAAAACCACAAGAAACTGCTAGAGGAAGAGGAATGGCGGAAGATCAAGCGACAGAAGGAATTGAAAAAGAAGATATGTAGACATTTGAGTAAAATGGGTAACAAAAAGAAGCCTCAGATGTAAATTAAGTGTTTTTTATTGACTGATATTTGTTAGTGAAAATCTTAATTTAAGGTTGATGTAAATACGAAATAAAACAAATTGTTATATATAGTGTAAATTGTATTTACTTGTTATCAGTATGCACAACGTATGTCGTTCGTACATTTGATATTTTTTACAAAGTTTACACTTTACACAGTATTTCAGATTACATTGGTCAAAATAATCATTGCCTAGGTTAACAATTTTGACTTTGGGCATTACAAGACACGCCCCATGTACTTATCAAAGTTTCCTGTAATATTTCTCGCTATTTACGATTAGTTTGAATGCCATGACGTACACAGAAAGCCTGGAATGTTAACGTAGTTATTTTAGACGATCTAAATAATCTGAAACTGGGATGCTAGCAGTACAAATTCATGTTATATTCTCCCCTCACTATAAAGCTATGCAACACAAGCAAAATTATATATACATATACAATTGTAAATTTTACTAACGTTTCTATACATTTAAATTCCTTATCGTGAAGGTAACTATAGTCTTTGGTAGTGGCACCCACTGGGACTCTTGTGAAAAAATACAGGTATTTTTTTGTTTTTGTCTCTGTCGATGACATTGAATTGTGCGTTGGAATGTACTGATCGGTTATGTTCGCATCTGTTCCTGATAATTTGTCGATAATCGAGATACATTGGCACTTGTGGAGGTTTAACAAAATTAGAGGGGAGGTACCTTCGCCTTACAGTGACTATTCGATCGACTATTTGGTTATTATATACCGGTATTTCGGTATGATGTAATTCAAAAAGTCAATAGACTCATTTATATAAATATCCTTGGACATACGCCATCTGTTTCCATACTAAGCAACTAGGCTTGATGGATACCAGGTCATGGATATCTAAAATTTTTATAAATAAATACACACATATTAATGAAACTCTGGTACATATGTCTGTAATCATCATACAAACATGTGTCTAGCGAGATTCGAATCCGCGACCTTTTGGTATGGTATTCGGGGTTTTACAAGTCGTCAAAATTCTGAATTAAACATAATTACATTTTAGAAAAATTATGGGACAAAGCTACAGGTACAAAACTATATAGAAAAATTTCCTCCCACAATCATTCTTAAATATTATTATATGTTCAAATCAAAATATTGAATATAAGGATATTCTTGTTAACGACTCGGTATGTTTTTAAGAGTTTACAGTGTAATTAAAGTCGATTCTGTCATTACAATAAAACAATATTATTTTCTTCAGATAATTCAAAACAACGCCATCTATTGACACTAATTTGAATTTCAACTGGTTAAGTCCCCTTAATCGAATACACTTGTACATCTAATATAGTACAATGTCACAACTTCTATGTTATATTACTGAAGTATTGTGTGATTCATAACTTTCTTTCCCCTGCCCCACTAATGACGACATAAAATACAAAATGGCGAACGTTAGACGCCATATTGTTTATCGTCTCACTGTGTATGGTAAAGGTACCTACGGAATAAAAGGAGATTGAAACAACTGTGAACTTTTTAGATTTAAAAAACACTTTATTCGGTTCAGACTCCAGAGCGACCGGATTATTTAATGTAGGACGATTAGCGATCACTATACTAATTTAGGATTGTTTTGTATACATTTACACAGGCCGCACGGCGGCAACGCAGCTACACTATCTGTATACCCTTCCACTTTTATACAAAACCATAGCTACACCAAAAAGCTATACATACACATACAACTAAATCTCGTGAACATATATTTGCATTTATAAAACTTTATGTAACGCTATATTACAATTTATAATATATATATATATAATTTTTAGTACATAATGAAACAATTTGATGTGTATGACATGATATAAGAGTCCTCAGACGGACATCTCTGTCTTACCTACAAGGCCAAACAGTATATACCACGTTATGTGTATATAATATATATTTATTGACTAGCCAGCGTTATAAAATTTATTTAGCACTGGGTATACATGTGACATCTAGCGAATATTCCAACACTGAACTATAAGTTACTTTATCATGTAATACTTAGGGTATTTGAAAAATTTGAGATTAAGTTATTGTTTTCCAAGCACGTTTATACAAATTTGATTTCACAATTTTATCAAATAACGCATTTTATCATTATATACCACGAGAAGTAACATTTAAAGAAGTGTTCGTTCTATCGGGTGGCCACGTTTTTTTTTTCTCTTAAAATATATAATACTGTTACTCGATTAATATATATCTTATTGGGAATCCCCTCTCAAGATATGAGCAGTCCGGTAATAATGTACCTTCACGCTTAGGTAAAGAAGAAAATTGTGATTTCGCAGAACCTTTTCACTTTTAAAAATATTAGAAATAACTCGCGTTGTCCGAGACAGACGAGAAGTAAATTTTTCGGCACATACGTGTCCTTACCACTTTTGTATTGAAAGAAAAGTACAGCTATACTTTCTATATGTGAAATGACGATGGAATGTGCTATATAGACTACATAAAGCACAAAATCCCAAGTGATTCATGAAATTTTGTACTGTACCTATTCATTCTATTCACTGTTCGCTTGGTTCGCAAAAAACGTCCAGGAAAAGGCATTTCCAAAGTTAACATGCGTTTCTGACCTTTATACTTCGAACAATCGTTATTTAGTGGTAATTATACGTAAATCAATTTAAAAAATATAATTAGCTTCAATAAGTGACACTTAGTCATAATAACACCATAACTTAATAAATAATAATAATTTCTAGTTAATAAATAAAGCGTTAAAAATAATATAAACTCGTAAGTTGAACACATCCTAGCTAAATATTGCTACATTTTTAATTAACTTTATAGAAACGCTATGTTTTAGAAAATCATTTATGTACAATTTATTCGCTACTGATAAAGATTCCACCAAATTAAAATTGGTTAGCTATACAATTGAAGGGGCGAGGCTAGAATGATGAAGGACACAAATGTCATTTTTCGAGTTATTAAATCTTAAAAAGTAAACTTCATATAGTTTAACAAATGGATAAAATTTTAAAGCGATAGTTTTGAGATTTTTATAAATATTGGGGATTGTTTTAAAATGGTGATTTTTATTAGAGTTACATGTCCACACGCCCTACCAGTTAAACGGCTACTTTTGATAATTAGAACTATAATAATAGGGTGACTGATAATTAGTTCTTGATACCAAAATATTATTTTAAATGTGAAGAGAACTTTTGAGAATTCATTTCGTGAGAGGACGCTGCCATCTTGGGCCTTTTCTTCACTTAACATCAAGTGTGATTGTGGTCAAGTGCTAACCTATAGTTCATAAAAAAAACTGTTTGTATAATCATGAGTACATGCAAATCTTTTGGAATCAAGACCAAATTAAAATTCATCCTGTATTATAATACAAATCCGAAATTCAAACGAACACATCTAACTCACAGAATCACAGCTAACTAGGCTCTACTAACTTACGATTAATAGGACCAACTTAATGTGGCTGGGTGTTTAAAAAGTTTATAGAGACTCCATACAATATGAACATAAATCAACTGCAAAAAAGCTTTATATTTAAAAATGTATATTCGGTGTGGTCGGAAGCGCACCTGGCTTGCTGCAAGAAGGCAGGGTAAAAATTGCCACAATTACGTTAGTAGTATATTCTTCTTTTCGTGTCGAGGCAAGTTTCAAATTTTATTGGACCAAAACTTAGCCACTCTAACAGTACTGTCTGTGGCGTTAAGGAGGTCATCAAAGGTGCAGCTGTCAGGACACGCGGGGCAAGACAATATGTGATCCCATCGTCTGTGGGGAGACTCCGCACTCGCTTCGATCACTCCCGCCATCGGAGAAGCCTATTATATTAATTCTGTGACATTTGGTGTGCCCGCCCACGACAGACTTTTTGTAGGACCGTTAATCGGCCGATTTTTTCGTCAATACACCGATATTGTGACCGATTTTTTGTAGAACGTGGGCGTTGAAATATTGCAATCAGTACGTTCCATTTTTCTCCTACCTAGCCTTATGTGACATTTACATAACAATCATTGATTTACATACATACATAAAGTACCGCCCATTTCCCGTGGGTATTACCAGGGACGATAGTCAACGAATTTATTATTTCCATGCTTCTTTATTACACTTTTCTGTAACAATTTGTGCAGTTCTTCTCCACACAACTCTGCAATTGCAATGACAGTTCATGAACGAAATAGGCGTGTGGCCACAGATTTATAAACTAAAGGGAGATATGCCAAGGGGGCGTGGCGCGTGCGAACGCAATATGCACAAAACAGAAACAAATGCGGGGGCCGTTGATTAGTCGTGAACACAATTACGGACGGAGCGCAACATACCTATATTTTTTTCCGAAATGCCAAGTTGTTCGGTGGTTATTTGCAAAAACCGAAGTGTCACAAAAAACTACAAGTCAGATGGAATTACATATCACCGGTAAGTACTGAGTTTAACGCTTTATTCTAGCAAATATCATTAAATAAAATTTTATTTACGAAAGAATCCACAAAACTCTAAAAAAATATATCAATACTATCACTTCGAGTTTTCACTGAACCATTGCCGTTCAAACACGTAGAACTGAAATTCAAAGCAATACTAAAGTAGCAATGTAGGTAATGCTAAACAACGTGTTCATGTTTTTATTGTTGCTTATATCGAGATGTCAAATTGTCAATGTACTTGTGTGTCTTTACGTTGCGGTTTGCTGTTACGCGATTGGCTTGCGTTGCTTGTGTTGATTGTAATAGGGTGAGTGAGCGCGTGTTCGTATTGTGGTGCATATGTAGTTGTAATTTTCGAAGGCGACAGCCGGACTCGAACAACTAGGCAGTGAAACCATATCTCCCTTTAGTTTATAAATCTGTGCGTGTGGCTGAGTATTCATTCACAACTAATTTTACCCGATACACAGTAATATGATTTTAGTACAGTTTTTTATAACTTTCACAGCGATTTAGCGCTGGAGAGGAATATTTTCCTTAAATCTCGAGACCCTACTACCATATACAATTAAACTATCAAAATGTTTTTGAACATTCATCCTTCTAACTTTGTACCCTTCTTCATAACATATTATTTTTATCTATTGGGCTAATTTGTTCATCGTTGAACGATTTTATATGGCGCCTCTAGTTCATACAAAAGTCTTGTCAAAGTCAAAAGATTATATAAAATCGTTCCAACGTCCAACTTTAAAGGCAGATTGAATATTAATCGAGTGACATACTAGAGAAATCCATGATTTCACTGAATGCCAGTACATAATTTGATTCAATAAGTATGTCACTCGACTTAAGAAAATCAAGTACTACATAAATGTCATTTTTTTTTGTAAACGCTTAACAAAATATATCTAGCTACGTACGTCTCAGTTGCTGAACCTATTACGATGTAGTTTAATAAAATAGTAGATTACAAAACGATGTCGTTAACACTGTACATAGACTAGTCCGAGTGTGCTCTCGTCTGTAGAGGTACTTAATAATTAAATAAAATTTATTCGCGGGAAAAAGTTTATTCGCGGAGAAAGGCTTTACGATAGCACATTATTCGCAACAGTTACATTAACACTATCGTTTATATATCCAGTATTATTTCTTTCTACTGCAGTACTCGTAATATTTTAACTATAAACTGACAAACGGAGAGGCACACATTCATCTACATAAAGCTATATTTACATACCTCTGCGAGGCACTTGGTAGACAGGTATCTAGATTTTGTATTAACTAACCAGTTTGATTTTGTATTTACTAAGTTTTAAAATGAAGCCAATAAAAAAGAACTTAATTTTCTATGACTAAACTTTGTGGAAACACACTTATGAAATGTCGTTTAGGTGGACACATGAAATTGATAAGTATTCCAAAAATTAAATGACTCTGCTGTTTGTTAAAATAACAACAGATGAAATATAAAAAGAAAGATTATGGACCCGTATGCACGAAATGCTGATCTAAAAGTATTACATGTATGCATGTAGCATTGTATCCACCTGTAACTAAATCAAATCGAGGCACATAAAAGGTCTTATCTAGAATCTCCTAATGTTTCTTATTTGCTCACAACACCATTGTCTCTAGTCGTAATTTCACTGTTACAAGTATGTAACTAACTAGCGAATTATTATAACAGACAAATGGAACACAATTCATATGGAAGTTAATCTTTAATTTCCTAATGGTAGTATCGAAGTTTTGAAAGTAGCTATAATAATCGAAACGTACTTAGAAACGGTGAAATTGGCCTTAAATATATTAGTTAAATATAACTAATATTTGGCATCAGAGTACGACAATGTTTATAAGTATATGGGTGTCTCTAAACTCTCTCAACTTTTTTTTATTAAATAAATATTTCATGTAAGAACACTTAACTTAACACGTCATGATCAACCTCACCTTGCGGTCCGAATCGCGATTATGAGAGGTATAAGCGCACTCACGATCAGTTCCAGGTTTCACTAACACTGCGACTTTTGTCGATGGTACACTAATAGTACTCATGGTTCGGAGCATGGATAGTGTAAACGCTGTCATCGAAAGATCGTTTGTACGCTCACATAAATGGAGCGAGCAATGTGAACGATGTTTGCTCATTTGGATCATAAGGTCAGGTATAAAAGAACCGTTCCATGTACTCTAGACATTTCATCCTTTGAGACATTCGGACCTTAAGCTTTGGAAGCGTTCCATGCAATCTAGACATTTTTATGTAAAAAATAATATAAGCTATGAAAATAGGACAAGTACTTCCAATTAAACATTATCCCCTTACAAATTCGGAAAATTTTGATTTGAATTTCAGTTTTAATTTGTTTAGCTGTTGAGTGAATTTACTTATCAACAACCTTTTGTCCTCACTGCTGGTCCACAGCCTCCTTTACACAAATTCACCATGTGGGTCCATTGTACATCGGTGGATTTGTGTCGGGCTAGTGGTCGATGTTTTAAAACCGCTGACTACCTCCAACGCATGACTAATACGAAAATGTCACTGCTAATAACCTATTCTAAGATTACCGCGAACGTTGCTTACATTCGTCGAAAACGATCAGCGAATGTCATTGAGCTACTCACTGTTCGTATTCCCTTTGTGGTTTCCTTATTCACTGCCCGCTCGGCTATGTGGCTGCCATATTACTACGAATTCTTTATTGTAATCCGCACAAAACGTACGCTGGTCACATACAAGAAGTTACATAGGTGAGCTTATCTCTAAAAGAGACCTCTTCCAGTCACCCTTACAAGTGGTCAGAGAATGTATAATGGGGGACAGAAAACTGCGTACAAATACAATGGAGATGATTGATTGATGGTCGCGTTTATATCATATTCCACATACTTACACCATTAAATTAAATAAATAAAAACTTGTAGAAAATATTTACTCCAAATAAATTTCATATGATAGAAACGCTACGAATCCCACCAGTCGCGTATCCATCTCTAGCCGGCACGTGTGTAGATGATAGTTTTGAAAAAAAAAAAGCTACCTATGCCAATAACTTCTATTTCACTTACATAAAATGCCCTATTTTTTTCCTTTCGGTAAAAAAACTCATCGGGTATATTCGCATTGATCAATAAACAACGGAATACGACTGCAACCGGCTAGTGTGAAATTTCGTAGTCCCATTTTCATAGTTTTATAATATAAATAAATGGTGTGTCAAATAAACAGGCCTCGGTGGAAAAGTATCGTATGTATTTAAGATGGGTTTGCATTTGCAAATATTTAAGATGGGGTTGACATTGCATTTCTTTGTTATGGTGCTTCGATTCAATTATGTCTTTCGCGCGTATCTATAGATGTATGTGGGATTCTCTATACCCTCGTAGCATCCATAGCTTTGAATAGATTTTAATTAATAAGGTAACATTAGATTCGTCATTATAGTTTAAGTGTTACAGGGTATGTTACGTATAAGAAAGAGCTCGTTTTGGTATGAATATTGTGCGGGAAAAGTCATTGATTGCACAGAAATGTAAATATAAGCATATAACTGAGCTTTCGTGTTCCCAAAACCTTCTAATGTAGATACTATCTGTCACGTTACTGAAGATGACTCCTTATTTCATTTGTAAAGATAATAGAAAGTATGTGTATACTTAAATTTTATTTTATATGTCTCTATTTTGAAGAGACAATATTACGTGATCTTCCTGCATACACAATATTTATTAGACAGATCTCGTCCATATTATTAACCCTATTAATTGGTACTGTAAGTAAACCTGTAAAACCTTTTCTTTTACATTTATTCGGTATTTTTGTTAATTCTTAACTCGGTACAGGCTACTGTTCAAAATGCAGTTTTTATTATCTTCAATATTTTCGGTACTTTTCCTTCGGTGCACGTTAATTTGAGCTGCCCTATAAATAAATTAACAAAACGAATTCATAGTTATTTTTTTTGTGTAAATATATAACATCTGTCGTAACACTGTTCCAAGTCATTGTTTTAATTCGTTTAGGTAAGAGCTTTGTTGACGAGCTTAGAAATCACCGCGACACATACTTATCGATTTTTAAGTATAAGTAATAAATATCAGAATACACATTAAGTACATAGTAAATCTAATGTATCAGAGCACTTTTGTATAATTATTCATTATATTATCAAGCACAATGTCGCTACAGCTGTAATTTAATATACACATTATTGTATCAACAACTTTTTATTATAATTATGGTAACATTCTAAAATTCATTTTATATTAGTGATTTAAGAATATAGGTTTGTACTAACGTTATATTTTAGAGTACAGAAAAGAAGATAAAGATTATATATGGAGAAATATATAATAATTACTATATTAGTTTATTAAGAGTTACTATCACATTTTTGAAATATGAAGAATGTTGCCATATTATATGAAACTTCTATAAACGATATTACATTCCTGCCCTTCTACGCGCTCAAACCCTACCGCCAATGCTAGCGTTGTTCGTCAGAACCTTGTTGAATTTTGTGAGTAAATAGAGATTCCATAAAGCCATAAAAAAAAATACAATCCATTTTTGTACCACAAAAAGTACATACCGCAATAAAATTAATATATGACTTTAACCCTCGATCGAATCGTCTAAGCTGTAACCTGTGATGTAAATTATACACAAATATCCATAAGGATCCTGCTAGTCGTGTGATAGGAAATCTTACCAAAAGACAACGGGTTATGCCAATCTCATTCCTGATTAAAACGTATCAATACAACGATATAATAATTTTAACTTTGTTTAGTAAACGAATTCCATAATCTAACAATTCTACTTTTATATGCACCGGTTACGTCAGTTAGACGACGAGTCACTTTGGAACAAAATTTCTTATACACTTAAACCATTTTAGCATTTGTTTGATTCTATTTTACCATCGTCATTCATCCATCACTTCATCTCATCATCATCACATAGGTACCTATTAACGAATCCGTCAATGTGACGGCGACACCAGAGCAACACCGAACGTCTCTACAAACCAATTTATTACATCACATTTTTATTATAATGCGAGTGTCTAAGAGATGCAATCTGTTCAATTTCACAATATTGTTGTCGTACATACGAAAATAACTATGCCCCACCAGGAATAAACACTTTTACTGGTTCTTGTCGCAATTAAATTAAAATATATCATTGAATCGCCATATATATTCCATCACCTACTTATTTCTGTTTGGGTATCCGGTACTCGATAAAACATGTTAATCTAGCGAACTATTTACTTTAATTGCAACAGTATCCGGTGAAAATTTTGTTCAGGGCACGTATACACGACAACTTTGGACATGTGACAGAGCACTTTTAAACTGTGAGCACAATGTACGGTAAAAATACCCTTTAAATACACTCAGTCGTCACTGTGCGGCGTCACTTAGACCACTGCGACCGCAAACGTCCAGAGATTGGTGAATAAACTGCTACCGTCTCTAATCGCGCGGTTTTCACTGACCTATCCCCACACGTCTCCTGGACGTCAAGCTAATGTTACCGCCCGTAGTCGCGCGGCAGTGTCAGTGCGAGTGTGGCGGCTGCGGGGGCGCGGGGGGCGGGGGCGGGGGCGGGCCCTAGTTGATGGTGCGATGTCAGGAGGCGGCGTGTTCGTGGGGAAGGCGCGCCGCACGCTCCGTGCCGGTCGCCAACAAGTTGCTGAACTCCATCTCGAGGATTTGTCGCGCCTGCGAACAACAAACGGAATATATAAATACTCTAATTTATGGCACGATCTTATTGGTTTACGATCTGTTTGGTGTAGTGGTTGGAAATCCCGACTGCTATACTAAATGGTCATGGGTTCGAATCCCGCTAGGGGCATATGTTTGTATGATGTGAAAAAAAAAAAAAAACGGACATGTGTACCCGCGTTATGGATCTTTTCATTTATAATATGTATACATTTACAAGATAATAAATGAAGTATATAAATAAATAAATTGTGTAGTATGTTAATCATCTGGTACATGATGTTAATACAAGAAATAAAGATAAACTTTCAGGTCACATAAGTCGCCTCCGCAAAGCCGTAATTCATATATACGGTTTTTCAATAAGGTTCCTGTTGATATACAAAAATCTCTTTTTAATAAATTTAAAGATACTATAAATCAGAAACTTATTAAGGAAGCATATTATAATTATACGACATAATCATCCCTGGACATAACCAGCTCGATCGCATGCCAAGCTATTTCACAATTAATAATGAAATATTATTGTCTTTTTGTAATATAAAAAGTTTAACTCTGTGTACCTACAAAATAAAGCATTATTGAGTTTGTATCCATAATACAAGCCTAGTTGCTTAGTGTAGCGGTGGGTCGATCAACGATATATAAATATATATTATTCCACGATCAGCATTCCATGTTCGGACTACTAAGCGCGGGGTGGGGTATCACTCGCATGTCGGCGACATTTATGTATAAATGTTTGTAGGATATGACAAATATTTGTCTTTATTATCAGTTATCTGGTATACATAGTATAGGCCTTGTCTAATTTGAGACTAGATAAATATCTAGTAAGAGCTAAATAGCGTAAGAGACAGAAATAAGTATATATTTAATTCGTAAATCTATTCGCGAAAACGCGAATTAGTCTGCAGTTTTCATGTTTAATGTGATTCAGTACGTGAGTCGCCTAGGAGTATCTATACTTATCAATCAATCAATCAATCAATCAATCAATCAATCAAATACGCTTTATTGTTTAAATATCTTTTTATGGATGAATGGCTCTCAGAAACGTGAAATAGGTTTACTAATTACAAATAAAACGTCTCAAAAAAACAAAAAATAATGAAAAATTTATGTAAAATAATAATGATATGCCTATATCGAAATTGGTGTATTGTTAAGATAATTGAACCGCCATAAACCAGCAATTAGGTGTGATTGAGATCAAGTGCTAACTCGTTGTGCATAAAGAAAATCACAATTCTTTAAATCTCTAAATATCCCGCGATATGTTTGTATAATGAATACAGACATGTATTCCCGAGTTATGGATATTTTTCATTTATATATTTATTTACAAAAAATATTAATTGGTGTAGTTTATCAACCATCTGGTATCCATAATACAGGCCTAGTTGCTTAGTGTGGATGGCGCTGTGTGTATGTACAAAGATATTGTTTATTTTATTATATACCTAAATTTCACGGATCACCTTCCAGTAGACATTGATGTCGATTCGGGTGTTACCTCTTAAACTAGATTTTGAGTAATCAAGCCTTTTCACAAGCTTTCATGACGAACCCTGGCCGCAATCGAACCTGGAATCTTCTTATTCCACTCTAACTACTAACCTGTGTATTTTGCGTGGGTATTTGCAACGCGAGCGCCATGCTGTTCGCGTCGAAGTTGTCGTCCAGCGCGATGAGAGCGCCGTGCACGCCACTTTCGACTAGATTGTTGGAGTACTCCTGGAAATGACAGCGATAATCCATTAACAATCATTAGCTTTCGCCCGCGTCTTCGCCTGCGTTAGAATATTTGTTTTTCCCGCGGAAACTACTAACTTTAACGGAATAAAATATCCCAAAAGAAATATCCTATGTTTTAATACAGGGCATGTTTTTTCTATTTATCAAATATCATTTAAATTCGTTCATCCTTTTTGCCGTGATTGAGCAACAAACAAATAAATGAACAAACATCCAAACTTTCGTATTTATAATATTAGTTAGATAATTTATTCATCACAAAGAACAGAAGCATAGAGGAGGGAGAAATTGTTAAATTTTACAATAAATATTATAATGGACAGTTGGGAGTCAGCAGTGTTGCTAGAAAGAGTGACTATCCAATCGCTATCAAAGACTTGACATGGCTCCGGTGTACAACTAAAAACAACAAATTACAATTACCAGATAAAACAGTCCGCGCCATCTAGCGTACCACTCAGAATTACTTTCAATTTACGTTATATATCTTGTATTTTTATTATGGTGGCAATTACTCCACCGACAAGAACAATGTTCTTAAATTAAAGGAAAGAAAAAAGATCTTGTATTTACATGTCGCACTAAATTATTATTATTATTATTTTTTTTTTATTTACTTTTGGGAAACAAACAGCTAATACTAATACAATAGGTTTGTAACAAAAATATAACACATAAGCCAAAACAGTTTCCATTAATTAGTGATGATATATATCATGGCACTTGCACACAACAGGTTGCTTTGTATAACAAAATTATTTATGAGAAAGTTACAAATAGTTACATGGTTATATTATGTCTACATATAAATATCTGATTATAACAAACAAGAGTACCTTTCCTTTTAGATAAACCAAATTTTGAATAGGAATACAACTCAGTGCCTGCGAGTCAGGCAACTCTTCACAATATTTCTTTTGAAAGAACCAATATTTTCAAAGAATATGTCGTTATTGAAATATTTATTAAAATGGCTACATGCACGAACAAGGAATCTATTTTTGGTATAGTTACGTTTACCAGTTAGAAAACCAAATGTTTTCCGCGTGCGTGAATTAAAAGTTGGAATAAACAAGAAAATTTTATTGAGCAAGTATGGCGAGTCAATGTGATTATTGACAATTTTATATAAGAAAACTTGATCACGAACACTTCTACGATCTTCTACTATTTTCATAAAACGATTGCAGATTCATATATCCTGTATATTTGAATTCGTGTAATTCGCATTAACTGGTGACGCCACGCGAGCAACTTTTCACAAGGAACCATAGTCGAATACACAAGAAAATTGTTGTACTTCCATTCTAAAGGTGATTGCAGAATGGTTTCCTTAATAAGGGTATTATTTTTTGATAGAATTCGACTATAGTTCCTTGGAGAAAGTTGTTCGTAATCAAGAGTGGTAAACAGGAATTACGCGAATTAAATTTCACCCTGTATTAGCTACCTCAAATTCATTCCTGGATGATACCGAACATTCGCACTAAGAAGTTCGACTTTTCATTCATAATACGAACAGTCAAGGCAAGGAACTCCCTCGCTGCGTCAGTCTTTCCTGAATCCTACAAACTTGGGACCTTCAAAAGCAGAGTGAATAGGCATTTACTTAACGACCTGTTTGGTGTAGTGGTTAGCAACTCTGATCACTATACCAAAAGGTTGAGGGTTCGAATCCCGTTAGGGGCATATGTTTGTGTGATGAATACGGACATGAGTACCCGAGTTATGGATGTTTTCATTTATAAAAAAGTATTTATTTACAAAAAAAATGTATTTATGTAGTACATCAACCATCTGGTATCCACAACACAAGTCTATAGTTGCTTACTGTGGAACTAGATGGCACTGTGTGTATGTCTAAGGATATTTATTTATTTATTATTTATTTATGTATTATTTATTTATTTATTATTTATTTATTATTTATTTATTATTTATTTATTATTTATTTATTATTTATTTATTATATGGGTTATTTATTTATTTATTTATTATTTATTTATGATATTTATTATTTACTGGGATCGCGTGCATCATCTCTACCACATCGTCACTTTCCATCACGTGAGATTGTGGTCAAATGCGTATCCAGTTAATCATAAAAAAAAATTGTAGGTATGGCAAGGTACCTTGAGGTTGATGGAGAGCAGCCAGCGCTGCAGCCGCTCGTTGGTCCACACCAGCACGTCCCGGTTGCACAGCTCCGCCCCGCGGCGCCGCTCCTCCAGCGAGCGCACGGAGTATCCCACACGCTTCAGGCACGCCACGCCGAAGTGGAGCGACGTTCTGTACACGCAACAAGAATTAGATAAGTATTTTTTTTTAATATGAGGGCGGCAAACGAGCATGCGGGACATCTGATGGAAAGCAATCACCGCCGCCCATGGACACCCGCAACACCAAAAGGGTCACAGATGCGTTGCCGGCTTTTGAGGAAGGTGTAGGCTCGTTTCTTGAAGGTTCCAATGTCGTACTCGTCCGGGAATACCGCTGCAGGAAGTCCGTTCCACAGGGTGGTCGTACGTGGTAAGAAGTTTCTTGAGAAACGTACAGTGGTAAACTCCACTCATCCAGGTGATGTGGATGGAATTTAAATTTTGTGATGTGTACCGGAGTTATGGATGTTTGCATTTATAATATCGAAGTGACAAGTCTACCAGATCCCAAAAATTATAAAATTGTATTAGTTGTATACCTACTTCGCTTTCCGAAGCGGTAGTAACCTAGTAACTTGGACATACTATTTAATAACCGCCTCCGTGGCTCAATGTAAACAACATTGGGTTCACGTTTCGGAGGTTGCGAGTTCGATCCCCAGCGGGGTACATATTTAGTACTCGGTTTGGTTGGTGGTAGGGCATTTTAAAGGTCCGCCTGGCTAGCTACCACCATCTTATCTAAATCTGCCGTCAAGCAGCAATGTTGATAGCATTGATGTGTTCCGGTTGTCAGAGATAAGATAGCCAGTGCCCCAAATGTGTTGGGGTTTCCGTGTCAGTACGCTTCCACCTTCGACCTCATCTTCACTTAACATCAGGTGTGATTGAGGTCAAGTACCAATCCGTCGTGCATAAAAAAAACTGACTAGTAGATTTAAATTGACATTCAACAAATGATATCATGTATCTTACTTTGAAATAAATGCTTGAAGTTTGAAGCGCCCGACAGTCAAGCGCCAAGTTCTCAAAAAAAAAATGGCAGTTCGTACGCCGTGCTATATTTACACGAACCTAGAGTGAATAGGCATTTACTGGGTGCGCGTGATACATCTTCGGCTACATCGTCACTTTCCATCAGGTGAGATTGTAGCCAAACGCGAAACCAGTTATTAATAAAAAAAAAAACTATTTTTGCACCCCCTCTATCTTAGTAGCTATTTGACATATTACTTGGCAGGTTTTAACTTACCAACCAAGTGAGCCAGTTAATGTTATCATAAAAACTAGCCACATTTTAACTTAACAAAAGTTGTAATATAAAATTTGAAAAATTATTAAATCAAGCGAGCAAGTATTATCTTCATAAGATATTCTGTAACATATCAATTTACGGAATTGTTGTTCAATAACATAGGCCTCATTAAAGTAAGTTACTTAAACTCTTGTAAAAAGACATCAAAGGAAGACATTGTAGGTATTTCAAATTTAATCTGTTTATCCAAGAAAGAAGTTCTTAGAACTTGGTACTGACTATCTACATTTCAACTCTTTTATAGGTCTACATGATAGCTGACTGAGAATTTGGCCATACCGGATAAGGTTTTTTATCTTATTAAAAAATCAAACTTTTAAGTCAACACTATCAATTAAAAAAAACAATAAATCCTGTCGGGTTTACTAGTTTTTAAATCGATATTAATTGTATTTTGCGGTTGGACTTTAACGACAACATCCACTTCGAAATCGGTCCAGTCGTTTAGGTTACAGGATGCGCCAAAGGAACGGACATTCATATACTCGAAAAACATTACCCCTCCTTCCTAGAACAGTCGGGTAAAAATACGGTCATTTTGACACTCGGAAATAAACTAAAACCTATACACATATTTTCCTTTAATAGAATCATGAAATGTGACAACAAACAACGTCTCACAGCACAATGAAATAAATCCGAATGAATAATTTGTGTTATATCAAATAAAGAATCATTTATTGCGATTACAAATATACCACTGTACGTTTCTCAAGAAACTTCTTACCATGTACGACCACCCTGTGGAACGGACTTCCTGCAGCGGTATTCCCGAACGAGTACGACATTGGAACCTTCAAGAAACGAGCCTACACCTTCCTCAAAGGCCGCCAACGCATCTGTAACCCTTTTGGTGTTGCGGGTGTCCATGGGAGGCGGTGATTGCTTTCCATCAGGTGACCCGCATGCTCATTTGCCGCCCTCTCATATAAAAAAAAAAACACTTCGAGACTCGATTCGCCTCATGGGCGAACTGTCTACGTCTCGCAGTTGTCCGGGTTTTTTATCCTAATCAGTGCGACTGCTAATTGTGTTACCTGTGAAAACTGTCGACCATTTTTAGCTGCGTCCGAAGGTCCCTCTTGGTGAGGTGCTCCAACATCCGCGCGTCGACGAGGCACTCCATAAACGTCGTCCTATATTGTGGTAACCCTAAACAGAGAACTTAATGTTAACATGTCATATTAAAAGAAAGAAATAGTTTATTAACTAATTAAAACACAACATTACGTACATTACAATTTACATTATTAGTAATCACATTGTTAAGAATTATTAAAAATTAACAAAATAAGAACTAGGGGATTTGCATAAATACTGCTATGTGTGCCGCAGTAGTGAATAGGTAACGACTCAGCATTATGCTTCGGTCGAAGAGCGTCTGAGCGTATTGCAAATTCGTTAATATTTCGTTCAAAATTACTTTGCCTACTTAGCGAGGGTAGTCACACATTCCAGGTACATTTATGGTTCACGTCACTTTGTTTATAATTACCTAACGAAAGCAGCCACACATTTCCGATCCTCTCGTGGTTCAAGTCACTTTGTATGCAGTTACCTAGCGAGGGCAGCACACATTGCTGATCATTCTTACTTCACATCAAATTGCCTATAGTTGCCTAACGAAAGCAGCCACACATTTCCGATCCTCTCGTGGTTCAAGTCACTTTGTATGCAGTTACCTAGCGAGGGCAGCCCCACATTGCTGATCATTCGTGGTCATATCAAATTGCCTAGAGTTACCTAAAGAGAGCAGCCACACACTCCCGATTCTTTCGTGGTTCAAGTCACTTTGCCTGCAGTTACCTAGCGAGGGCAGCACACATTGCTGATCATTCTTACTTCATATCAAATTGCCTATAGTTACCTAACGAGAGCAGCCACACATTTCCGATCCTCTCG
This sequence comes from Oegoconia quadripuncta, assembly GCA_949316235.1. NCBI lineage: Eukaryota > Metazoa > Arthropoda > Insecta > Lepidoptera > Autostichidae > Oegoconia > Oegoconia quadripuncta. The sequence goes on from OX438743.1 coordinate 1,377,723, forward strand.
TGGTTCAAGTCACTTTGCCTGTACTTACCTAGCGAGGACAGCCACACATTGCTGATCATTCGTGGTCATATCAAATTGCCTAGAGTTACCTAACGAGATCAGCCACACATTCCCGATGCTCAGGTGGTTCAAGTCACTTTACCTGCAGTTACCAAGCGAGGGCAGCACGCATTGTTGTCCATTCTTACTTCATATCAAATTGCCTAATAGTTACCTAACAAGAGCAGCCACACATTACCCATCCACTCGTGGTTGAATGAAGTGCCTTTGCCTGGTTCATGACATTGCGACACATCCCCGATACACTAATGGTTCACGTCATTTTCCCTATACATACGAGGGCAGTCACACATTCCCCGATTCACGTGTGGTTCATATCACTTTGCCTATAGTTACCTAATGAGGGCAGCCACATATTCCCGATCCACTCGTGGTTCATATCACCGAACGCGAGTGCGGCGCATGCGGTGCCTCTCGGTGCAGATGGCGACGTTAGCGAGACCATCTCCTGGATCGCTAACCGCAGCTTTAGTCGGTGCAAGGGGTTGCTGATACCTGCACATATGAACAATTCAACGATTAGGATTTATGTTATGACTTCAAAATCAAAAATATTTCTTTATTATGTAAGTAGGTACCAGGACACATTAAAAGAGTCCGTTTTTTACGCTACCGCTTATTTAAATCGCAATGTTCGTTCGAGAAGAACAAGCAAAAAACTCGAAGGGTTGTTTTTTTTTGCATTATTATGCATTATTACTCACAAATACACACACACCTGCCCCCAAGGTTAAAAAAGTTTTCAGTGCGTGTACCTTAAATCAGATATTTTTTCACTAAGCACATACATAAGTTACTAGGACATCACCTCCAGAAGAGTTGTAAATTACATATTTACAACTCTTCTGGAGGTGATGTCCTAGTAACCTGGAATATAGGATACTTTTCCCAGTTCCGCAACGAGGGTTAACAAGTTCTAACCGTTATTCATTTGTGTATTGCATTTGTTTAAAATGTATGTAAACTTGTGAAGTCAATAAATGATTACTTACTTACATTTCGTACTTTAGACGTCCTACAATTTAGAAGTAGGTACTCAACTCATCGACTTACGTCTCTATATTCATATACTCACCGATCTCCCTCTGTATCTCCTGGTCGGAAAGCGCCGACATGATGGCCCCAGACTTGACATTGGCCCGGCACGCGGCCACGTACCAGGCCGGCATGCCGACCCACAGCTCGAGCCAGGCCACCACAGTGGGCCCGTTCCACAGTGCGAACGGCGTGCCGGCCCGCATCGCCTCGCCCAGTAACTCGTGTCGGTAATCTCGGTCTCTGGAAGTGAAAGGAGTGGTTTTGTTGGTAAATTATCTCTCGTAGATAATGGACATCTCACCTTTACTGTGTCCAGGGCAGAAATGCAGCCAAAATTTGGAATCGGAGGGAGTTTGTTGCTGGAATTCGTATAAAATAGTTTTTGTTATATTACACCAAGTTTCTCTATATTCTTATAATCTGACATATTCGACGCGCGCGCATTGCTTTTAAACGCCACGAAATGTATGCTTCAGTGCTCGGGTAATTTTAATGACATGATCAACCTTCGAAGAAACGCGACCGGCTGCGGTTAGGTACATCGTTTCTCTGGCGAGTTGATGTATTTAAGCATTCAAAAGCACCGCTGTGCCGCTCATAACCAAATTTCAGTTACTTTAACTAATTACAGTGTTACCTAGCGAGGGCAGCCACATATTCTTGATCCACTCGTGGCTCAAGTCACTTCGCATATAGTTACCTAACGAGGGCAGCTACCCCATCTCGATCTAGTCATGGTTCAAGTCACTTCGCTGATAGACACCTAGCGTGGGTAGGCACACATTCTCGAGCCATTCGTGGTTCAAGTCATTTCGCTTATAGTTACCCAGCAAGGGCAGCCACTCATTTCTCGGTAAGAAAAAACCCTGCGCGCGCGTCGAATATTTAGAGATAGATTTGGCAAATTTAGTTCTGTAGCACAAGCTATTATTAGATAGACTATCTCCACAACATTACATACTTTATTTATAGCTCACGGTAGTACATACAAAATTTACAGTTGAAATTTTTATTTTTCTTTAAGACGTCATTGACCCTAAAGGTTCGCACGTTACAATTTGCGACATTTTTCCATCTCCATCGATAATTCTATATGAATATTATAAAATTGACAAGATCAAACCGTAGTTATGATAATTGTACTTAATTTTTACTTGTCTTTAAAATGCTGTGTCTCAAAAATACTACAGTTTTCGAACAATTACAAAGAGTGACAACCATCGTGTAAGAAGCAGAGTAATGAATTAGACAAATGAAACTTAGACCCGTTTAATAAAACGCTCTCAAGTGTGAACTTGAGATAACCTTGCGCATGTATGTTTAAATGCTGTTGCATTAAAAAAATTGTATCGAGAGCGAGTATGGATCTCAATTTTAAGATTGCTTTATTAATACGTCTTAGTGTATTTCATAAGTTTGCGAACTACATTACTCGTATATCCTGACAATTTGTGGCTCTCCAGTATTATCAGGTCGAAGCTAGGATGGTTCAAATAGGACAAAAAGCTTCGAGAAAAGGTAGGTACTATCCTGCTTTTTCTGGCTCACCATGGCTCAAGTAAGAAGCAGATTAATAATTCTACAGTTTCTACGCGCCTGTTTTAACCGATACTTCAAAAAGGAGGAGGTTCTGAATTCGGCCGGCTGCATGTTTTATTTTTTAATTTTCATTTAAAGATGGAACGATGTCTTCGAAAGGGTCGAAATTGTGTCGTTGCTGTAATAAAGGGTCTCGGACGATGTGATTAAAATGGACGTGTTACTGACTTGCTCTTGGACCGCGCGTACTCCTGGTGCTGTAGCGGGGCGTGAGGGCCGAGGGGGTCGTGGGTAGGGGTCTGCTCGTCGGCCAGCGACGACAGGCCCAGGGACGAAGCAGACGACAGTGACCGTCCGCCTTGACCTTGTTGAAGCTTTTTTGGACAAAAGATTGTACTTTTAAATTGTTTTCCAATCACATAAAATTTTTATCCTTAGCGGGTCACGAACCCGTAACAGTTATTTCGAAGACAGTAATTAGACACTAGACCAATAAGCTTCCATATGATCGAGATCAATTTATGTAAAGTTTGCCACAAAGAAAGGATGATTTCTAAAAAGCCAAAATAAGGCTTAATAAAGAAAATTTAGAGACCTCTCACCACGTCTGTATCATCCAAATAAACAAAAGAACTCGTGGCGAAGTCACATTAGCTATTCGTTTTCGATAAGCGAAGTTAAACAATGTCTGGCGCAGTCAATCCTTGGATGAGTGACCACTAAGAGCATTTTAATACGAGTGTTCCCATGCTTCGGAGGGTATGTATAACAATCAGTCTGTTGTTTTAAAAGCAGTCGTTAAGCTAAATAGCCTAAAAGGACTGCTTAAAACACAGTTTGTCAGGTGGCCATTGTCTGGCACAAATCCACCAATTTATTATGGCCCATATGGCCCATACCCTCTCCCTGTGAGAGGAGGCTGTGACCCAACAGTAAGGACGGGTTAGACTGTGATGATAATTCAACTATCTTAAAAGCTACACATCTTCAAAACAGCTTAAATGACTTTCATCAAAACCAGTTCATGTAAATAAAAACCATACATTCGTATTGCCACTACAATAACACAGGCTTGAAACTGTTGAACACGCTTGAACACTCCTCTTTTGCAACAGGGGTTAATGAGAATTCAAATAACTCACCGGTAATCCAGCTTTTTCTTTCTTACTAAAGAACCTTCCAAGCGAGCTCTTGATACCTCTTTTCTTCTGCTGATGCATGGAGGCAATGGAGACAGCGGAGGCAGCTGCCGCGACGCCCCGGGGGAGACCCGGCGACGCCCCGCCACCGCTCCACGTGCCCGTCAACCCGCCCAAGGACTCCTGGCTCGAGCTGGTTGACCATATTGAAGTATGTTAAATTAAACTGGAATCCTCGAAATTTATCGCTGTTGGGTACTGAAAATACTGTCCATGACATCGGTAATCGTCAAGGTTGATAGTCAAGAGGCATCTCACCTCGAGTACCACAGAGCAAAACAAAAAGCAGTGTATACCACTGTGTCATAGTGTAAAGAAAAGAATATAGTGATAGCACTTGAAGATCGCGAGACCTGCGGGGCGGTACCACGACGTTGTTCCATGCCGTGGTAATACCCGGTGGCTCGTCAAAAATGATCCGCTCGAGCGCATACATTTGTTATTGTTCACGCTGACGTTATATTGTTTTACATAATATTCTCATTTTTCACGATCTGCCTGACCTGGATGCGAGAGTATTTTATACTGTATATACAAAGTTCTGGGTATATTTTTATGTGTAAAAGAAATAAGTTGACATTTTTTAATATTAACCTTAATTCGATTTTCACCATAATAGCTATGAAGTCTATTAAGATCATCATGCAATTTTAAACAATCGTCAAGACTATTAATTTTACAATTTTTTTTTCTCATTACTTCCCAGAATTCGTTCCTTATTAGCGACACTACCGAATTTAATAATAATGTGTTTTATTTTTTCAAATACCTGTCTAATGATTGATGATTGTTCAAAAATCTAATGATTGAGTTTTAATTTTCATCAAAATCGGACCCGAGACTCCTTTTATTACTTTTTGCTATTCCTTTTTGATACTTCCCATCAGGTGAGACTGTGGTCAAATGCGTATCCAGTTAACCATAAAAAAAAAATGAAAAATTCACTCTGTATAATAAGTTGCTAACCGAAAACACAAATAAGCAATTTATAAAAGTGTAAATTTTTAGCTTTTCAGTATAGCTAGATGACAGGTCTCGGCAGCTTACTACCATGAGGTATCGCGCATGAAGGTGATTCATTATTAGTTTTCTTTGCACTATGACCATGATTCCAAATGAGCTCATATCGTATCGTAGTGAGCGTTTATGACTGAATCGACTATCGCTGAGACTGAGGTTCTAAAAGTTCATTATTTAAATAAGATGAAGTTGAACTAGCCTGTCAAAGCTGTTAACTTTGTTAAAGCATTTATTTGGCGTTGTATGTAAACATGAAAATAAATTTACGTATGTAAGTGATGACAATGCAATATTATGACGACATTGAGCTGGTTTAATGACAGAGCCGAATAATGGCAATCGGAACTCGAAATACTGCTATCTCATCGAGTTTGGATTCGTTTGATATTTCTTGACAAGTAGGATGAATGTAGATGATATCCACGGTCTGATGATGGACCTGGTAGGTGACACAGCAAGCCAGCAACAATATATAGTAACACTTTTGAGTTTGGGCTTATAACACTCTTTGTGAGTACTAGAATGTGATGATCAGGGTCTCATGAAGTAAGAGCTTGTATTTAAAAAGTATTTTCAATGTAGGACCTTATTATTTATTAAGTATTTCTGAAATTGTGTGGTATCGACTAACCATAAAAAGAAACATCTGTAGATTTACACGTTTTAGCGGCGGTAGGCTCAGTCACGTGTGCATATCTGTATATTTTGATGGGTGAACCTTGGCTATTGTTTCAAGCATTAAAATTTTAATATTAACACCGAAACGCTACTGCTTGAGACATCTCGGACCATTCAATTTGGGATACAGGTGGTATGTATGTATGTTGACAGAAATTAATGATTAGCTGTTATGAACATGACACGTAACTTGATATATGTATTTAATAACACAATCGAGTTTTAGTGATAATGGAATTACCAAGGATCAAGCGTTTAACAACTACCACGGGTCAGGTACACACAAAACTTATAAAATACAATAAAACGTACCGCATTCGTCTTCATAGGTATAACACGTCATAAAACACAAGGGTCCAAAAAAGAAACTTAACTCATTAGTAATTCCACTTTATTCGCTAAAACTAAAAAAATGCAGCTTTTGTGTGATAATCATAGATCGGGCAGGTAGATCGATCTTCATTACAAACTAAATTGAACCGTATTTGTTATGCAGTAAAGATCAGAGTAAATCAAAGTCTTTATGCGACTTGCGTTCTTTTAACAAGCTTTGCAATGTTCGATTGTTCGTATGTGAGTTGTCCGTTTACAAGCCATTTTTGAACCACTTGCAGGTATCTGATTGAGCTGAAATTTAGCATATTTATGTAAGTTTGGTGACAATGCAATATTATTAGGATTAGGATTAGGGACTGGAATTCCCTGATGAAAAAAAAAACAGGATAATCGAATATGGTCTGTTTGTTTTGTTGCCATGAGCACATTCCATTATCTACACATGATGACGCGGGTTTGAATATGGAGCCAGACGATTGCTACTGGAACTCCTTAATGGACTTTATGTTACTCGTCTCTGTACTAGAATAAAATGTGAAAAATCACGATGGGGTAATAAAAGCTTGTTTTTAAACTTATTAATAATGTAGCGTATTATAATTGAGAAAATGCAGCATTGGCGTTGGGCAGTGCAATCAGTAAAGATCGAAGAGTGCAATACTGAATTTTTACTTTTTTCCTCAGTTTGAATAGCACAAGTTTGAGTAACACAATGTTGATTAACTTTGATACTTATCACACGAGAAATAAGGTTGGATTTAGCTTGAAAAGAAAGATCGATTTATGGTGATAATAATTAGATTTGGTGCGATTTATAAACTGTCACCAAATCACACATCAATTCCACCAGCGACTTTAGTTTTCTTTTGGTACCGTATTCTTGAACCATTCGAAACCTTGCTAATTTCATCCAAAATTCAAATATGCATTACATTCTCATATTAAAAAAATGCAGAATTTTATATACAAGAATTTGGTTAAGAGGGTTTATCCCAGTCATTCCATACAAACTTTTAAGTCCATATTTTCCGAAATGAATAAACAGATTCCATTATTGGATTTTTTTATTTTATATTATTTGGAAAGTTATAGCGTAAAGCACGTACATAGATATAAAAAGTTGTAAAGAACGCTTTCGAAAAAGAGTATTGAAACTAAATTAGAGCGATTTTAAGTTTTGCATAGTGACACAAAAATGCATTATATTCTCTTAAATTCGATATTTTGAAAATGTCTACTACTAACTCTTGCATCTATGTATCCTACTTATACCTATAAAGTTTCATAAGAATCTGTTTATTCATTTCGGAAAATTTGGACTTAAAAGTTTGTATGGAATGACTAGGATAAACCCTCTTATAATCAAACATTTTATTAACAAAAAAAATAAATAAACGCCTTCAGCTACTACAAAGTAAAAAAACATATTATCTTGGGATCTTCAAGAGCAGGTTAAATGGGAAACTACCGACGTCGCGTGTTTCATCTTCGACCACATCGTCACTTTCCATCGGATGAGATTGTGGTCAAACGCGTATCGTAATCATATAACAAAATCTCCCTGCGAGTGATGTGCAAAAACTAGAGAATCGTAAATATGTCATTTTACGTGTAAGGGACGTACCATAAAAAAAAATAGTTTATATGTTACCACTTTGTCGGCGTGATTAATATGTATACCCCCCATGCCAAATTACAGCTTTCTAGTACTAAGAGCGTCTGAGCTAATCCTCGGGGGGACAGACGTGGTGAAACTGTTGACTACGAAACCTTAAAAATAGAGCCCATGCTACTCTTTACATGAATGGAAAAGATTATTTTCGACTTCAGTAGGATAAACTATAAACTATAAGTATACAGTATATTTGAGCCAGGAGGGCCCATCTACATGTTACATTGAAAATAAAGTTATGTTTGTTAAATTAGAAAATATATGTTATTATGTATGTGTGTGTGTTTGTTTGGGGCGTGTGTGTGTAGATCGTCCAATAATAATTAATCAGGCCGGTCACAACCTTCACGTCGAGACCGTTAAATACCTGATCAAGAGGGAGAATTTGAAATTGGTAATCAAAGAAAGTTAAGCAATGATGAAGCACTTTCACTGAATTTTGGGTAAAATAGCTTGTGTTATAATTGTGGTGATGCGTTGGTGTGTGTGAGGTGAGTGTAGACCCAATAATTACTTAAATATTAATTGTCGAAAAAAAAAAACAAAAATAGCGGAGACCGTTCAACACGGCTAACGATGTAGATTAGAAGTGGTAAAATTGTCGAATACCACCCGCAAAGGCGCTAGTGTACAAACAAAAAAATAAAGTGCAAGGCACAGGCATCGAGCCTGTCTAATAATTATTAAATATAACTAGCCGACTTCACCAAACACGGATGATGGAACAGGTAACTATCCACAATCTTATACAGATTCGATTTCATACACAACTTATGCGGGGCGTAGTTGAGCAATGTGTCTGGACAATCGCACCACGCGTTAGACAGATTCATTTCAGATACGCACATAGGTCTCACATTAAGTCTAGTTTTATAATTAGGTCTAGGTTTTATGCTAGATATGGATGAACACCTGTGAATTGGGATCCGAGCGAGACTTCCAGACATAACTGAACTCCTGAGCAGCGTGGAAGAGAAAAAATAAAGTTAAAGTTAAATTAAGAAGTTATAAGTGAAACTTACAGTTACGTAAATTAAGACAAGAACGCTCTTAACGTTCACTATGCATCCTCAGGTCGCATACGTCTGCTCTACTCCCTCTCACCGTCGATTGTCTTCTGTCAATGATTACCCACCCTTTTTCTCAGCGGTTACTACGCATTGTCCGCTCTTTTCCAGTAATAATTACCCACCCTCAGTGTTAATTATTCTCCCTCAGCGAGGATTACCCACCCTCAGCATTGGCTGTCCTCTCTCAGCGGTAATTTCTTCACTACCCGCGATTACCAACATTTAGCATTGAACTATACCCCGGTAATGACTACCCACCCTGATCAATGATATTTCATGTAATTGTTGCGTATTTGCCCTCAGCGACAATTCAGTCTCGTGAAATGAGTTTGAATGTAACAGTGACGTAATTGAATAAAGAGAGCGTCATTTAGACGTTAGCGTTAATCACTCGTCTCGACAAGTTTTATAAAATCTCTATCTGTGGAGACTATTTCTGTCTATGAAATAACTATTTTGTACAACTTAACATTATAATGTAACGACTGTCAGTTTCCCGAAAATAAATAAATAAATAAAACATCACATGTTTTTTATTGAGCACTCTTGTTGTAACATTAAAATCACTATATAATGAAATGACAGTTAAGCATAGAGCATTGTACATAACCTTTTTTAAACATATAGTATATATAGCACGGTACACTCACGAGTCATACGGCGCGGGATAGTGGGACCGCAGCCGGTCCCGCTCGGCATGGAGCGCCCGCGCAGCTCTCTCGAGGCGCAGCGAGCGCGCCGTCAGCGGAGACTCCGCCCCTTCGTTGCCGCTGCCCCCGCCTGCCGCACCCTCCTCGCATAACTGCAACTGTTATATTTTTTAATTTGAGTTCATATGAATACGGGGTCTTTAAGTTGACGGCACTGCGATAATGCTCGCGTTAGTAAAAACTCAAAAATATTATGAAATAAGTAGTTATGTTCTTACTGGTTACATTCTACACTAATAGGTTTTTATTAATAATTTTTCTTTTTTTGTAAAAATAATCATATCTACTTTCAACTGTAAAATATAAAAATACCTACACTAAGTTTAAACATAATTAAACTATCTACTTATTAAAAATATATTACAGAATTTCAAACTAAGCAGTGTGTTGGAAAAAGTTGTGAAAACATATAAACAGTCGTTAGGCTACCGTTAATGCTCTCAGATTTCATAGAAAAACATTTTACGGTTATTTTTACATTTCAAAATTAAACATTTCCGATTAGCTAACGATATCCATTACGACCAAATAGTGTAAATAGTTCACATAAATTCAAATACATTAATTTATATACAAGTAATAAATATAGAATACAAAAACTAAAATTAAATAACATGGGGACACTTTTTAAGCAGCGCTGTGCTTCGAATTTATAATCTACATACATATTAGGGCTTAGGCATAACGAACGTGGCTGCCCATAAACATACAATAGCAGATAGAATAAGTCTCCGAAAATTGGAAAAACAACTGGATTTCAAACGAAAAAATATCGATATAGTTCTTCAACTGGCGGAGATATCATGGAACAAATATTAAAAAAACCTCGAATTAATAACCCTTAACAAATGGCACTCTCACCATGAAACTGTTTTTGAAATGTCAACGCATTACAAAAAGGGTTTTGGCCCTTTCACGCCTATAACAGAATCACAGGTCATGATTGCTATCTACTATTCCACGTCTACGGGCAGAGGCATCTGCATAAAATCGTAGTGAACTAATTGTCAATTCACTGAAAAAAAAAAGTCAATTTATGTGTCCTCATTAATATAAAGCATACATTGAAAAAATATGTAAGTAATAACCTTATTAGCAATGAAAAATTACTTTCACAATTCACACCTTCAAATTAACAATTTATTTATTCAGAACCATTGCTTATTTTTTAATAGTTTCGTATTTTTTCAACGTGCAACACTGAGTGGGATCGCTGTAGGCAGGGTTCAATATTATACACATAAATTCACAGGAGATCATGCTATAATACTCGTACTAAATATTAAGCCTACTTGTACTAATACATTTTTTTTAATGCACGACTGGTTCGTACTTGACCTCAATCACACCTGATGTTAAGTGAAGATGAGGTCGAAGGTGGAAGCGTACTGACCCGGAAACCCCAACACATTTGGGGGACTGGCTATCTTATCTCTGACAACCGGAACACAACAATGCCATTAACATTGCTGCTTGGCGGCAGATTTAGATGGTGGTAGCTAGCCAGGCGGACATTTAAAATGTCCTACCACCAACCAAACCGAGTGACATGTACCCCGCTGGGGATCGAACCCGCGACCTCCGAATCGTAAACTCAATGTTGTTTACATTGAGCCACGGAGGCGGTTATAATCATCAGTTAGACACTTAAACCTGCTATTTCTTGATAGGTTTGTATGATCCATAATAAATTTCACCATAATTGAACTGACGATAGCTATCGGCTTGCAATTTACTACAGTTACTTGCAGAACGTGCCACCACATCAATTATATAGAGGATTATATATATATTTCAGTATAAAATAACTAGTTTTAAAGGAATCTACGAAAAAGTCAGTCAGTTACCATGTTTTTGTACAGGGTGGAAACAATAAATTATTTACGATTAATTTGAAGCCATGAAAGATAATTGAAAACAGAGAATTGGATTATCTACTAGGTATCCTAGTGCAAATACTGGTAAGAACAAAAAAAAAATTACTCATTCATTAGTGGCAGGCCACATGGATGGGCCATTCATGAAGCACTGGTTGTCGTTGCATGCACCAGTGCCCCAGATCACACGCAATACTTGAATTTTACTGACATAATAATTTTGACATACACATTCTACAATTTCTATAATAATAGTTCAATTTTCAAAATAATTTCAAATTAATATAATTTAGATTTTAATTTTTCAATTGACATTTGAAATTATAATTGTTATTTTAAATTTTCAAGGTCTACCACTGTTTACTAACATAGTTATAGGTGACTGTACTAACAAAGATGGACCTTATTGTCTGGAAAATAAATGATTTATTATATTATTATTCATCCGCAGAGGTGTCTAATTTCCCTCAGCACAAAAACTTCGCACCCATGTCCCTCAGCATCACTATACTCCCTCAACGATGCATACCCCTCAGCATCACACCTTGTGGGTTAACTCACTGACCCTCTACAACTTTATTTATTTTTTAATTTAATATCTTTGGACATGTACAGACAGCGCCATCTAGTTCCACACTAAGCAACTAGGCTTGTGTTGTGGATACCAGATGGTTGATACACTACAGAAATACATTTTTTTTGTAAATAAATACATATATAAATGAAAAACATCCATAACTCGAGTACACATGTCCGTATTCATCATATAAACATATGCCCATAGCGGGATTCGAACCCGCGACCTTTTGGTATAGAAGCAGAGTTTCTAACCACTACACCATACAGGTCGTTATCTAAAGTCATACAACTAACACTGTATTACTACACAATATCTGATTTTTATAATAAATAATAAACCCGCTTTTTCTTGAAGGTATATCTTGAAGGTGTTTCATCGGTGAAAAACTAATTTAGTGACGGTGCATTCACATCTATTACATAGTAACAAACTATACATACTGGTATTATATAAACAGCTAGATGCGGTAAACATAATTTAAATATATTTTAAATATACGTGTTATATAAAGCAATGTATTTAATACGAAAGCTGTGATGCACATTTTTATACGCTAGGGAGGAAAGGATGTACGACCAAACCAGTTTTACGTATTATTTTAAACATTACCATTCGACAAATAGAGTTATTTTATTTTTCAAATCCCATCATAAATAGAAAAGAACATTACTCGCTTCAAAGGTAATTGTATAGGCTATTCGATTTCGGTACCATTTCCTTTATATGAAGTTCTAAGGAAGTATCCAATTTTGGCAGTGGGGTTAATGCTGCAATTTTAACTGAAACAGTACGGATTTTTTTTTAATTTCCTACGAAATAATCTGCTTTTTATAATTTTGGAAATTTAATTTGTGAACAGGGGTGCGATTTTTGAAGTTTTACCGGTAGAATTCACAAAGATCAATCAGCAAGTTTCGCATACGGATACAAAACGAACAATTCATAGTCTATGCAATTGCAAGTGAGAGCCATTACAACACGAAAATCAGTGTCGTAATGCCTAATTACGCATTTGGATACATTACTTTTTCTACGACCATACAAAAACACCTAGCATTATCCTTATTTTTTCCTTGATTTTACCAGTAGAAGGTGGCTTATGGACTTGAGTTGATTGTGCCCATCTATGCTTCCATTTCTGTTTTAATATTTGGATTACACGAACCAGAATGCTTTGACATAACAAAGGAATTGGTACTTAAGACGCTCTAATTAATTTGACCACACTGACAGCTGCTGATATAGCTTTTAACATTTCACAAAATCTGTCAAAAGAAGCTGCATCAAATTTGGCATTTAAGGCTTGGCCTCCGTAAAATACCGTGAATCTGAGTAACGTTGTAAATAGTGTTTATATCAACTATGGCATTTTAGTGCAATGTGGAGTGATGTGATTTTTCTCAAATAATACTATAATTTAAAGAACTGAATAACTCAAGTTAGGGTTCCGAATTTTAACTATATTCTGGACGAATATCTCAGTGACAAACCCATCTAAATTTTTTGTATATTCTTACGTGATTTTTGCATCCAATTCTTGTGATTTTGTTGTCATATCTATCATATTACTGCACGATTTCAATTAACATAAGTGTAAGGTCCACAGTAGTAGAAATTACCGAGCGGCATCACGAAATACTGTATATTATACCAATGAAACAATAAGCTATTTGAAATTTGAATTTAATGCTTCTAAAGGCTAGGTTTCACCGTGTTTCGCGCTCCGCCCTTACACTCACGGTATTTTCACGGAGCCTTAAATTTAACAATACAATACATAGATGCAGTTTCTTTGTAACGAGTATTGCTGTAAGGTTTAGTCGTACAAGGAGGGGGAGGTCTACAGTGACCGACCTGGCTGGAGGGCAAACTCTCGGAGGCAGCGGGCGCGCGGTAGTGGTGCGCCGGGGACATCGACGCCGGCGCCTAGCGCACAAACCGTCACACACACTGTCATATTACATGCCATATTGTTACAATATCAGTGATTGATGATTGTCATAAAAACAAAGGAGATAATTGTGTTGACTTTGTGAGCAATTATCAAAGTCAAAAATACTTTATTTTGTAAGTACACAGTGTACACTTAAAATAGTCAATTTACATTTTTTAAGCTAGCTGGTTCAAAATGAAATTTTCTCTCGAGAACAAGCAAGAAACTGGTTTTTACATTTCATTATTAATTTTGAAATAGCATGGCATGCGAACGAGTTGGTTACGTACACGTAAAATAGTCAATTTACATTTTTTAAGCTAGCTGGTTCAAAATGAAATTTTCTCCTGAGAACAAGCAAGAAACTGGTTTTTACATTTCATTATTAATTTTGAAATAGCCTGGCATGCGAACGAGCTGGTTATGTCCAGGGATGATTATCATCTAAATACTCTGATATTTTTATTGAAAGGAAGATTTTAAAGATGTTACAGATGCAATTAAGTATTATTACGTAGATATGATTTGTTTTAATGTACTTGTGAATTAATAAATATATATTTCATTTAATAAAAGACACTGCATGCCACAAATTAAAAAGAAAAGGTCTAAAATGTATGGGGAATGTTTTGTCGCGAAAATTTAAGGCGAAAATAATCTCGAGGGCAGCTCGCTGCCCGAGAAACCTCCCGGAACACTGTTTGTCTATTAGAGGTAAGCTCACCTTTGTAGTAATTTCTGATTGTTTATTTCCGTTTCTGTATCTTGTGCAATAAAGGAAAAAAATAGGGCACATTAGGTAAGTGCTGATGATTTCTCCAAGTTTTTTTAATTTAATGATGTAATCATGTGGATAAGGCTACAAATTGCGACCGTCATAATGATACAACGCTTTAGTCGATGATGGTTTTGAAAAAAAAAAATTACCCATGCCAATTTTTCTATTTAACTAATATGCCCTATTTTTTTCCTTACGGTAAAAAAATTCATCCGGTGTATAAAACACACTGTCAATTTTTTAAAATTTGTTGTTTGAAACAATTATTTCCATACTTGGCCAGCGGTGTCTTTTAGACGCATCATCGTGTCGTCACTTTTGAACAGAGATGTACAAAATACCCAGTACAAAGTATCTGCAATACAAAATGCAAGATACTTTTAAATAAAGTATTTCAGATACCAGATACAAAATACTTTCGAGAATAGTATCTGAAATACTAAATACCAAATACGTATCTTCTAAATACTTCTTAAGATACAAATACTTTTGTAAGAAAACAAGATTTTATTTTAATGAATTCTAAGTTTATTTTTCTTAATTGACATAACACGAGCATAACACGATAACATAACACACACGTTACATAACATAACACGATTTATTCGTAAATAACTTAATGTTATTTACGTATGAAAATAACTTAACATTAAGTTATTTACGAATTATTCGTAAATAACTTAATGTAATGTAATATATACAAAAAGGCGGTCATCTTCTCAAATGAAATTACATTTCAGTTTTTTTTTTTTTAATTGTTTGGCTCGCACGACTTGTGCATTTGCCACATCTTGTATAGATACAGGCCAGTGCAGTGCAAAGAAAGAGTCGCCATCTACCAATGTGATGTTGGACTAATAATGACATGCTCAATTTTACGCATTTATTTTATATATTTCTACTAATATATTACTAAAAGTATTTTATCAGAAAAAGTATTTATAAAATACTAAGATACCAAACAAAATATATTTAAATACAAGATACAAAATGATTTTTTAAAAAGTATTTTAGATACAAAATGAAAATACGTATCTTGCATCTTGTATCTGTATTTCAGATACTTGTATCTTAGATAAGTCACACCTCTGCTTTTGAAGCTGTCTACGTCACCATTACACAAACGCGTACACTCAACGATGATTGGCACACACACAAGCGAAACCGTGTACATAGAACAACGCGCGTATGTGACACAATCTCGGCGGTGTGAATGCATTTGTGTGACCATATTAAGGCGTCAAATGCTACACCTTCTTGACATATCTCCTTTGTTTTTAAGATTCGAGGATTAACTGATATTTTTGAGGTGGAGAATTCTTGAATGTTTTTATATAATGAATTCATTTTCGACAATCATCAACAGCGTAAGATGGCCGCGCGGCGCTAACGAAAATGTGAACGCAGAGAGACGCTTATACTGAAAGTGGTATGCTCGTCATTCGGCCGCGCGTACTTGTAAAAACTTTCCAAAGAATCACTGATATTTCAAATTTGACAACAACCAAATGAGAAAGTGCATGTGAATTTACTTCAAAAACATGAAATTCGCTCACATATAAAATATGACATTGACAAATATCTCATGTAGTTTACCAAATTCAAAAAGTCATTGACAGGTTTCGGACGCTTTCGGAAATTATTTAGCTAAATTATTATTGATTAAAGAAAGAGTTGGGGAAAAATTCTTTACGGCTACAGAGCGGCAACTCCATAGTTCATAGTGGGTCGCTAAAATATATATATAAATAAATAAATATTTCGGACACTTACACCAATCATCTAGTCCCAAACAAGCAAAGCTTGTGCTCTGGATACTAGATAACGGATAAACATACATAAATATTGATATAAAAATTACTCGGGAATAAATGTTCGCATCACATAAACATTTCCCCTCGCGGGATTCGAACCCGCAACCTTTGGTTTCACTGACAGGGTCACCATCCACTACACCAATCGGTCGTCAAATATGTATACACAATGCCGGTTGCTCTTTCAAAATAATTTCCTAATCTAACTAATTTCCAGTGACCCAATATTAGTTTTATTCATATTCCGTATACGGCACGAACCCAATTTTTTGAAATTAAAATAGGATGAAACAGGCTTACGGTCTATATTATAGGAAGTCGTCACCGAGTCCCATAGACAAATAAATAGCGTCGACCTTGAAGAACTCATAACTAAAAACAAAACTATTATAAATATAGAAATTATACTTACAGTATGGTATTTATGGTGAGGCGGAATGTGCGGGCGAGACGGCGACGCGGCAAGCGGCGGGGATTCCCCGCGGCGAGCCAACACGTTCATATGTTCGTAACTGCTGACCTACACCGTACAAGTGGTTAGTACTACCTAGCATAAGCTATTAATGACCTTTTCCCATTTAGCACGTTTACACTAATTCGGTAATCAACAGAATGAATCATCATCATGAATAATCTATGAATTATTGCGATATTGATTAGTGAAGTTTCATATCCTGTAATATCGATATTCACATGCGCGCCGCGCTTGGGCCACAGAGTGTAGACACTCGCCGCACCGATTTTGGGTTTTTTTTTTATTATGGTTAACTGGATACGCATTTGACCACAATTTCACCTGATGGGAAGTGATGATGTGGCCGAAGCTAAAGCACGCGATCTCAGTAGATGCCTATTCACCCTGCTCTTGAAGATCCCAAGGTTGTAGGATTCAAGAAAGACTGACGCCGGAAGGGAGTTCCATGCCTTGGCTGTTCGCATTATGAATGAAGAATCGAACCGCTTAGTGCGAATGTTCGGTATGTTAACTACATCCGGGTGGAATCCCTCCCCGCGCCTAGTAGTCCGAAGATGGAATGCGCCTAGTAGTCCGAAGATGGAATGGCGATGGTGGAATAAGATTGTGTAATTCCAACGCACACTCACCTGGGTGTTAACGAATTAGATCTTTAAACACCTTAAAACTAGATCTCGTCTTACTCGTTTCGTATGTTTTTGTATATTTTGCCCAATTTTTTATTGTAAGTGCCGAAAGGTCTCGGCTGAGCTCTGTGAGAGTCAACAAGTTATTATTCATACACGATAATTACGAGTTATGCAAAGAAAACCGTGATCTGCACGGGAACATGACCACACGCGATATAGCTTATCACACGTTATATCGCGCGCATTTAGTAAAATGCTGCTGTACGACAGTTATGTCGTCATTTGACAGATGACTGTGATAAAATGTGTGATAAAATATATGGCAATTTGTCTTGCTACCACTGCTGGTATAAAGGCACAGTTTCTTTACACCTAAAGTTAACATTCTAAAGCTTTCTAATAAAACTGTTTGATTTTAATGTTTTGCTTGACATTTGCACGCCACAACTGGCAGATTGTGATGGAAACATTTTAATTTAAGACCGTTATTGTACCCATGATCCTGCAAATAAAGTTTCATTTCATTTCATTGCTTCTGTTTTTCTCATGAGACTTAAAAAATGTATCCCTTAAAAAGACGGGTTACGCCGCCGGCAAACTCAGGCTCGGCGGCCGGCGCGCAAGTCTAAAGTTCTATCTCAGAATATATAGGTATTTCTTTTAACGACATTTAAAAGAGTATTTAAAGCTTTTTTGTCGGTCTCATGAAAGAAAACAATGTTCGTGAGGTAGGCTGATCTGAACTACGCCTCAGCTTTAAAGCTATGACAAAACTATAGAAATCCTTTGCCTTTGACGTAGACTGGCTGAGGATGACGTTAATGTCTCCACTTCGTTCAATGCTTTTGATTTAGATCGCAATATTTATGAATAAAGTTCCACCGGGGATAGGAAACATACTTCGTAGAATGTTACTGGCCGCGGATACTGGAAATGTGAACGCAATAAGACCTGCTTGTACTAGAAGACCTGCTTGTACTCTCAAAAGTGTTTCCATTACAATACAGAGTTTAAAACACACTTTCATATTGATGATCGAAGTGAACATAAAGGATAGGAATTAGTGTAAACGTGCCACGTTGAGCCTTGTCGCAATATAAGCCCCGCATAGTCAACAGTTATGACATCTATTCAATCCGCTATGGAACCAAGCAGTGTGTTACCAAAGTCAAGCATTTAATTATAATAGGGTTGAGGACAAATCAGACAAACTTCGCTAAAAGGCAGTGTAGGATTTGGAATGCTAACAGTGACCTTATTTCCTTCCTTCATTGTGACACTGTGTCTAGGTTTTACAATAACATTAATAGCAGCTTGAATACTTAATGTTAATACAGGGTGAATTTGAATTCGTGTAATTCCCATTAACTGGTGACGTCACTCTTGATTACGAACGACTTTACCCAAGGAGCCATAGTCGAATTCGATCATAACATTTTCGATTACATATCGACGATTACGATATTATAGAAGGCTAACAGTTTTCGGCTGGTGACTCCACTGCTGATTACGAACCACTTTCCACTAGAAACCATAACCGAATTCAGACGAAATTTGTTGTAATTCCATACCAAAGGTGGTTTCAGAATGGTTTACTTAGTACGGTTAATCGAAAATTTTTTGATCGAATTCGACTATGGTTTCTTGGACAAAGTTATTCGTAATCGGGAGTGGTGTCACCAGTGAATGGGAATTACACGAATTCAAATTCACCCTGTATATCATTGGTTATATACATATAATAAATATATGTGCCTCATATTATCCTAGCTTCTGCTTATTTATTTTCACTACTATTTAACTTATTTTGCACGAAACTGTCCAATAGCTTCATTTTTGAGACATAACTATAAGTTTTGGTTAATTGTTCATATAAGTTTTTGTTTTTTCTTGTTATTTTATTTTTTGGAATCTCGCATGTTGTGGTCACCTATAAAAGGTATTCCATTTAATCTCAATAATACGTGTGACAATTTTTGGTGATCCAAAATAAATAAATAAAATAAAAAGTTTCTTCTTCTTCTTCTTATTTTTGAGGATGGCAACCAGTCAACCTCACTGTCGAGGGACATTACTGCCAGTTCCGAGTGAAAAAGTTTCTGTTATTATAACTTTGAAAATGCATTCGATTTCTATTACCACTTTTTTACCGATATACATTTCTTTTTTTTTTGTTTACTATTGAGATACGTACAAAGGAATGTAACCGGACTGACGATAGTGTTGTTTTTCGCGTGTATATGTCTTTATTTCCTCGTAGCACCCAAACGATTGGATGGATTTTAATTAATTAGGTAACATTACATTCGTTCTAACAGAACATGTATCGTATTATATTTAAAGATCAATAGTTGGACCATATTCTTGTGAATAAATATTTCATTTCATGGGATAGGTTACGTCACAAAAATGTATAGCGGCCGTAAGAAATAAAGTATGTCAAAAATAAATGGTCTACGGCTACAATATGGGTATCTTAGGAAAAGGATAATCATGAGGATTAAGAAAATGTAGTGTGCTACTAAATCATTTATGCGTTTCCATATTTTTAGTTGGCTTTTTACGGGTTTTCTAATTGCACGGTTTTACATGTTATGATTTTTTTCCCCTTTTCCAATAATTCATAATAACTAAGCTACTTTTTTTTTTTTTTTTAATATGAGAAGGCGGCAAACAAGCATGCGGGCCACCTGATGGAAAGCAATCTACTACCTAAATATTAACATCAAAACATGTAAAACTAGTTATATACTAACCGTACTAACCATATACAGTCACTGGAAACATGTATGGATCAACTTTAAACCGACACCCGTATCCTATACTTAAGTACAATTTTATTCGTATTAATTAATAACAATTTAAGTAGGTACATTAAAACAAAATATCCCGGCATCAACAAAATCTACATATATCTACTATAACTAAGAAAACTCTTAAGTATCTTTTATAATACCTATAATACCTTAGTTTAATACAATATGCTTACTTAATAAGTTTCTGTTTTATAGTATCTTTTTATTGAGAGGAAGATTTTGTATATCAGCCTTCAAGCATTTATTTCAACGTAAGATACATGACATTTTGTTGAACGTTAATTTATCTATATGGAAGTAAAAATAGGGCATTTCTCTGTCAGTCAGTATCCAAGCTATTACCGCTTCGGAAAGGGAAATCATCTGTGGGAAGAGAAGTGGCAAAAGAAATCCACAGGATCATTGTTTTTTTTTAAAGTAGGTATCCAATTTTATAATTTTTGGGAGCTGGGCGAAATATACCAAGCGTTTTTGTATTTCAGGTAGATACTAATTTTATAATAACCTATTTTTGTTAATGTTGTTTTGACATTATTTCTCATTTAGATTAACAATATTCTCAGGTTAACGTTATAAAAGCGTTTACTGTGTCCCGTAAATGATGTATTAACTTTGCTTAGTCTGAACATAGGGGGTGGCCGATAGCCTTTGCTGAAGTTCCCTCAAATAGCGAATGCGACTGCGCCATGAGTGTGTTTTGTTTATTAGAATATTAATTGTAAATGTTGTGCGAAGTTTGCCAAATTACTGACCAAATAAAAATTCTAATGTGTATATGTGTAAGAATGCTGTTGATTTGCTATGTAAATAAAATAAGAAAATATCTACTATATCGTAAATAACGTCAATTTAACTCACTATTCCAAAGAAATTCATTGTAATCAACATAAAAAAAGTTCCATTTTAATAAACAAACGTGCAAACATAACCCAAAAATACAGATTTATTTGTCAAAACACCTATGATTTCACTCACCTAACATTTCAGCTTACTTCTTACACGAACTAAAATTTCACGGCACTGTTATTGCGACAAGGTATTTAAGTACATATACAGTTATTTAACAACATTAGTAAACCACAATAATAACTAAATACTACATTAATTAAGCCCATTGAAACAAGGAACCCCAATTCGGATTAATTTGAATTTAAAATAGGACAGAACCACCAATCACCCGTCCAAAAGCAAATGTAACGAGATGATATAGGTACCTTGTTTTCTGGCCCGGTCGTTGGCAACGTCTGATTAATCATGACGTCATTCGTGATTTTTCTAAGAGCTACAGGTTTTCCAGGGCCGATAGTGGTCACCACAGACCATAAACAAGATTTGCTTTTTCAGTTTCAGTATATGTTTTAGCTAGCGCTCGCATAAGGGAAAAAAAGTTTGTGGACGATCTTGGCGCTACAAATACATTATGTGCATTAACATAGACATATTATCTCCCTTGTTTTATCGTCTGAGGTGACTCACCATCAAGTTGGTTCTCTCCAGATGGCACCAATGTGGTCTACGATGAAGCAAGTAATCATGTCTATTCGTTCTTGCTGTATTACCTACGAGTCAAATCAAAATGGGAATGTCAGTAGTACATTTAATTTTCCGCCTCGCTTTTACTAATGGGCTTCGGGTAAGCAGAACTAATTTTTTTATGCACTTGACCTCACACCTGATGTTAAATGAATTTGAAACAGATGATGGAAGTAAATAACCCAGTTTTACCGACGAGAGACGATCTAACGAGTGGCACTGAAGACATTTTCGCCTCAAGAGTGTGCTTTAATCTAACTTGCTTAATTTAGGTTACTAATTAAATAGTGTTGTCTACAGATAACCTATCTCTGCCTACCTATTATTGTCATATTATGTCACGACGGTATGAAGCTGGTAGCGATCTTTAGGGATATTATTGATAACAAAAGACCGGACTATGTGCATTTGCATATTTAGCCCCTTTTCACCGAGTATTGCATATTTTAACTAAATACTAGTGATGGTGCATATTTTCGCGCTATGTTTAAAATATTTTAGAAAATCTAGAAGGGCGGGCTACAACTCGGTCTCGTTCAGATTGCATCACACACATTTTCTGTTTATAAAAATCTTTTGAGAGATCGAAGATCTTACTTTAGAACAATTGAAACAGGCGTTGCACCACGAAGTTTTTCGACAATAATGTGCTTAGCTCGCTTGCGTTCTGTCGCTAAATTTGGTACCACGTAAGCGCCCTATAAGTAAGGATAAGGGGACAAACGTCTAATGTATAGACGTATCGAGTTACCTTAACTTATAGGGCGCTTACCTGGGACCAAATTTAGCAAGCGAACGCAAGCGAGCTAATCGATAAGTTTTTAGTAATCGAACGCATAATCTTTTATGTGGTACGGCAGGAGTACTTGAACGTTTCATTTTACAAAAGTTATTAACTTGAAAATGTTTACAACTTTCCCCAGGAAATCCAAGTCGGATTCGATCACAAAATCGATTACCCATACAGTAAACCATTCTGAAGCCACCTTTAGTATAGAAGTCCAACAATTTTCACTAGGACTACTATAGCCGAATTCAGGCGAAAGTTTTAACTTTTTAATTTTTTTCATCGAATTTGGCTATGGTTCCTAGTGGAAAGGTGTTCGTAATAAAATGTGGATTCACCAGTAAACGGGAATTACATGAATTAAATTTCACCCTGTACAATGTATGTTGTTAAGAGATAAGAGTGAATGAAGCAAAACACGTGTGTCAGGAGCATAGTAAGTATAACTCTGTGGTCTCTGGCTACCCCTACGGGTGATTGTTACCGTTTTTCTTTATTATTTGATGTTGCATATTTTGACAATATTCGTGCATATTTAGAGCTTGTTACGTTGCATATAATTCGGTCTTTAGTGATAACGTTATTTAACAGTGAGTCGGAATTTCTTGACATTCAGAATAAAACAAAATAAACGAACTGGGGCTGGACACGCGCTTGATCACAATCTTACCAGATTTAAAGTGAAGATGTGGTCAATGATGGATGAAGCATCTTTTGAAATTGTTAAGTGGTGTATATAAAATAGCCTACATTTCAACGGGAAGAAACAACAACTGAGCCGCTATAAAGTGCAAAAATATTGGAGGGTCTTACATGAACGCGTCGAGACAGTCCCGTTCCCATTTGACTCTGCAGCACTACTTGACATCGATCGAGGAATATAACCACTCACCTCAGGCTTCGCAGGCACTGCCTTCACGGTCAGACTCCAGCCCATTCTGTACTCCAACTCTTCAGCGCGATTCTCGATCCTCTGCTTCTCCTCCTGCATCAGCCGGAACTCAGTATTGTAGGCGTCCAACTGCTCCTGTAGTATTAACCTATCACTGATGCAATGTTCTCACAGACCCTCAGGGATCTGCTACTCCTGGGGAATCTCGTCGGTTTCTGCTACGTGGAGTCCTTACCCTTGATTCCAGTTCTTCTGCCCTCGCTTCGGTGTTTTGCTTTTCTTCTTGGATGAGTCTGATCTCCGTGTTGATGGCATCTAGTTGCTCTTGCAGCATGAGGGCTAAAGCCGCAGCGTCAGTGTGACTGCCTTCAACACCGCCGTCTGACTCGTCGTTCTAGAGGACACATCAACACCCTAGATAAGTCCACTGCTGGACGTGAAGGCTCTCCCATGGTGCCATTTATATCGGTTTCCATGGGAGGATTTGTCTTTATAGGCACGCTGGTGGGTGGCTGATCGCAGTTTTTTGGGAGCTCTACATCAATGACGCTGCTGCCCATCACTGGAGTATGCTGTTACGCTCACGATATCTGATGTCATCTTTTACGAGACCCACAGAAAGAGACAAGTTGGTCCTTTTCTCTGCTACGAATCACACGGTGTTGGCTACGTTCTAGAGAACATGGTGACGGATAGAACGAAATCGCTAGAAAGAGGTGTGTTTTAGCACGAGTAGTCGCATTCGCTATTGGCTTTCGATAAGCGAATTTAAGCAATGTCTGGGTGGTCAGGTCTTGGATGGACCCAGGAGTAAAACAAAAAGGCGGTCTAAGACATTTAACTAAGGGGCAGGGTGTCGGGGGGAGGGGTACGCGGAGCAGGGGCAGGGGAATAAACAAAAGATTTAAAATAATCTGTTATATTTTTAAATTTATTTGTTTTATAAGTTATTTATTCCTAAATACAGGGTGAATTTGAATTTGTGTAATTCCCATTAAGTGACGCCCCTCTTGACTACGAACATTTCCCCAAGGAACCATAAGTCGAATTCGATCATAAAATTTTCGAATACCCGCACAAAGTAAACACTTGCAGAGATGTTACATTTTCTTCTTTTCTTTAAATTTAATATACAAAAAAATCTTTATTCGCATCACAGATTGTATAAAAATGTAACTTGGCTACTTATTTGTTTTTCTACGGTAGCCGTCTTCCTGCGATACGGTTCTAGGACTTAGTGTAGGAGACAGAGTTTAAGTAATATACTTCTTAGATAATGATGCCAGGATAACATTTGTTTAAATATTATACTACCTATGGTAAAAAAATGTGAGTTCTATAGTGTTTAATGGCATAATAATAAAGATTTCATTTTCATTTTTCATTTTTTCAATTCATTTTCACTTCTGAAACGACATTTAATATGGAAGTCCAACAATTGTTGGACTTTCATACTAAAGGTAGTTTCGCAATGGTTTACTTTGTTATGGGCAATAATTTTTTTTTTATCGAATTATCAGTAAACAGGAATTACTTGAATTAAATTTAACTCTGTATAGTTTTTGCTGAAGTTTACGCACAAAAATGCTCCCGTCATAATCAGCTATTGTAGAGGACGCAACGACGTTCACACTCCATCATCTATCTATTTGTATTATTGTACTATTTTTCGACGTGTATTTTTCGTTTTTTTTTGGACAATAAAGTATATTAACTCCCGACGAAAAATGACGTTGTTTGATGGCGTTGTTGATGTGTGTGTGTCCAGTCATTGTCGGGATATATGTCTATAATGTGTGGTTTTTATGAGTGAGTTTTTATGTGTAAACTAGTTAAAAGAGTTTAATGAAATCGGTTCGGCCGCTTCGAAGGCATTTAACACGCTGTTGCTTTGTATACCTGGACGATATTATTATCTTTAGTTTTAAAATTTTCAATTAATCCTACTAATATTATAAATGCTAAAGTTTGGATGTTTGTTTGTTCGTCGCTCAATCACGGTGAAACAGATGAATGGATTTGGATGAAATTTGGTATATTGCTAGAACATACCTTGGATTACGACGCTGAACTAAGAACTACTCACTTCATCGGGATGAAATATATCCTATGTCTCAATCCAGGGTATATTCTACCTATATACCAAATTTCATCCAAATCCGTTTATCCCATTTATTCCCACTTGGTCGGATTCCCAAAAGGACGGATTCTCATTTCGCCGGAACACTGTTAATAAGAAAAACAGTTACAAGAAAAACATTTTTATTTATTTAATATAAACACAAAAGAATGAATTAATCTAAAATACACAACCGCTTCAAACATTCTATCGCGGAAATTTTAATAGTTGTGCAATCCGATATAATTCGTCCAATTTGTTCATCTTTTTGGACGTCACTTGGACGACGTTTTTTTATTGAACAATGTAATTGCCGTGATTGAGCAATAAACATATAAATAAACAAACATTCAATCTTCCGCATTTATAATATTAGTTAGATGGTAATTTTGTTTTGAAAAATGCTGAAACATGAGTTTATTTATTTCCATAGTAGATTCTATATACTAATTAAAAAAAATCTGTAATCCTTAGTTCCGTAGCTATTGACTTTTGTTTCTCCCCCTTCTTAGACCCCCCTTCCCCCGTAGAAGTGAAAATCCCTTCTTTTCATGTGACGTAAGAAATACACCAGCCAAATTTCATGAGCATCGGTCTTCGCTTTTAGGCTGACCGATGATCTCTGAGTCAGTCATTCCAAAACACTATGAGCCTTTGGATAATATTGGGCCTTTACCTATGAAATTGGAGTTATTTTTCCTCGTTAATCATATGTACCAATTCCTGCGATTTTCAAAGCTATATCCAAATTTGTTTTTCATTTGGAAAATGGAATATTATTTCAAGGTATCACATGAAATATTTTTTAATTACTGGGCTAAATCACATAATAAAAAAAATTTGAACAGAGCTCTTTTCATGTGCTTCCCATAATCATGTCTTAGATTCGCTGAAACTTTTATAAAACGGTTACTTTTAAAAATTAACGCTGCCTATATTTAACTTAATGTTATCCCATAATACACACAAAGTTTAGCTAAATTTGGATTTGCCGTTCCCAAAAAAAAAAAATCAAAAATTTTTGTATGGAGAAAACAGTCTTAATGAAATTCTTCATACAAAATACCAATTTCATAGGTAAGGACCTAATATAATGTATAACTAAAAGTGTAATATTCCGAACTTATCCCCGAATTTTCGAATGAGGAAATCAAGTAGCCTACAGCCTATACAAGGTTATTCATTGTATACCTGTCTGAAATTAGTTTGGTCAGAAACATGTATAGAATCGCTTCCGACTTTATAAATATGGGGTTATATATTTGACCTTAATTACTTATCTAATTAAGGAATAATAAACACCCTACAAGCTGAAACATAGCAGTAACCGTCTCCGTGGCTCAATGTAAACAACATTGGGTTTACGATTCGGAGGTCGCGGGTTCGATTCCCAGCGGGGTACATGTTTAAGTACTCGGTTTGGTTGATGGGGCATAAATGTCCGCCTGGCTAGCTACCACCATCTTATCTAAATCTGCCGCCAAGCAGCAATGTTTTTTTTTATGCACAACGGGTTAGCACTTGACCTCAATCACACCTGATGTTAAGTGAAGACGAGGCCGAAGGTGGAAGCGTACTGACCCGGAAGCCCAAATATTTGGGGAACTGGCTATCTTATCTCTGACAACCGGAACACAACAATTGCTGTTTAAATGTTAATAGCATTGTTGTGCGTAGCCAGTCCCCCAAATGTGTTGGGGTTTCCGGGTCAGTACGCTTCGACCTCATCTTCACTTAACATCAGGTGTGATTGAGGTCAAGTACGAACCCGTCATGCATAAAAGAAAAGTAACTGAATTCGCAATAATCCTTTATTTTAATTTATTTCTTTCTAGCCATATTGATTACAAAATATATGATCTAATTGGGGTGTACCGGCTTTTTGGGATACAAAATATAACCTTGTATAAAGTGAGCGGCCTACAGCTGCACATACGAGTAGCTATTTAGACTATGAACACATGATGTTTCTGATTAGCAACTCATGGAATATGAACAGAGAACCTAATGGGCCCGCTTATTACCTTATCTAGGTATTCTGCCAACCAACAATACCAATATTGTGTTCCAGCTGTTTGA
The DNA here is from genome assembly GCA_949316235.1 of Oegoconia quadripuncta. NCBI lineage: Eukaryota > Metazoa > Arthropoda > Insecta > Lepidoptera > Autostichidae > Oegoconia > Oegoconia quadripuncta. The sequence continues at coordinate 1,405,357 of OX438743.1, forward strand.
TATATGATCTCCATCTCATATTCACTTAACATAAGGTGTGTTTGAGGTCAAGTTCCGAAAAAAAAAATCCTGCACTATGATTACCTCAGCGTCGCTGGAGACGTCGAACGCCTGTTGCACGTTCGCCAACACATGCGCCTGTTGTAGCTTTTCCCATGACCCGTCCAGCTGTGAGGAATTTAACGAATTTTCCAATTATAAAGCTGTTGTATATAAAAGTGATAATAATAAAAAAAAACAGCAGTCTACAGACAATTTTATATAGAGAATAATATACCTCGAAAAATAATATAAGCTTAGTCAGCTAATGGCAAAGGAAACGAAAGAACTATTATGAGTTTAAAATAATAATAATAAATATTCTTGGACGCACACACAACGCCATCTAGTTCCACATTAAGCAACTATATGCTTGTGTTGTGGATACCAGATGGTAGATATACTACATAAATACATTTTTTTGTTGTAAATAAATATTTATTATAAATGAAAATATCCATAACTCGGGTATACGTGTCCCTATTCATCATACAAACATATGCCCCTTGCGGGATTCCAACCCGCGACCTTTTGGTATAGTGGTCAGAGTTTCTAACCACTACACCAAACAGGTCGACTAATCTGATAGGTCGATATTCAAATCAAATCAAATATATTTGTCAAAGATAGCGATAAATTAGCGATAGAATTAATTATTCAAACGGTCAACTGACTATCATAATACGCGGTTTGCTGTGGGAACTAAACTTGGTGGCGCTCGTATCGCCGGAAACGGCGCCGTGACGACGTTAACAGTTATATTAGGTCTTCACATCGAAAATGGGACACACTTTGCTACCAGCCTTCAAAGGAGTCGGAGCTCCACTGAACACATCACCGACTGTGAGTGATTTGATTACCTACTATCACCGACGCGTGGAAGAATCCGGTGAGTCGTTAGCTAATAAGAAGTTGATCATGGGATTTGAGCAAGGAGGAATTGAATACCAGGTCCGGTTGAATTCCACAGACTGCACGCGGGGGCCAAGTTGTATGGGCATGAGGGGCGTGCACATGTTGTGCAACAGAAAGCATCTCAGGTGTCATGATCATGATCTAATGTGAATACGTTGTCGATTTCCTATGGTAGCTTGCAATAGTATCGCCTTTGCCCGAGCCACCCTTTACCACGTGACTGGCACCATCCCGGTCGCTAGCATCGCCCACCCCCCGAATCAATCATTTACGACATATTTATTAATTCTTATGGTACATTAAAACATAAAATCTACATAATAATACTTAGTTTCAACTGTAACACTAGTGCCTGAACTAGGAAAATCAGGTTTCAGGCGAAGCTAGGGCTTCTATGACTTAAAATAATATAATCATATAGATATAAGCTAAAAACATAATATACATCCTCACTTAACATCAGGTGTGATTGAGGTCAAGTACGAACCCGTCGTGCATAAAAAACGTACCGAAAAGTACAATTAAAACTCCACTATCCACCTCCCGGCGTCATCATCTCCTGCTGGTCACCAAGTCTAATATAGGGGACTTCTAAAAAACAAACCAAATCAGCCTAAGCTCGAGGAGTCATTGAACAGCCCCATATCAACAAACAATAAGAAGTTCCTAGATTTGTTAAAGCTCATATAAGCAGGTTAAAACGTCGGGTACCTTGGACTGGTAGAGGGCAACTGCCTGGGTCTGCGGGGGCGCGCCGGGCGACAGTGATCGCGTCAGAGCGTCCGTCTGCTGGATGTTGAACGCTATCTCCTGCTGCAGCATCTGCCGCTTCAGCTGGAAACGTCAAGGTGTTATTAGTGGTGCTGTATTTCACATCTTGACCTTTGAGTGTAATGTCAGTTAATGTCAAATTAGAAAACTTGATAGTTCATCATCATAACTATCATTCCGGGACTAGGGACACGAAAAAAGTATCGATACTTTATGGTATCGAGTAGGTTTCTTTTCGATACCGATACTTTTGTATTCGATACTTTGTATTCGATACTTTTACTTAACAAGTACTTTTGAAAGATATATCGTATCGAATAAATTACTTTTTTTTTTATTTATTAAGTAGTGTGATGAATTAAAACCAGTTCTTCATCACAGTTTCAAAATAAGGATGAAATAAGCCATTATTTATCTACACAGGTTTCGCCACTTTATTTGGATCCTCTGAAACAATGGGAAGACATGAAAGTTGTTTTCCCAAAATTATATAAATTGGCACGAGAATTTTTATCGATTCCTGCTCCGGGACTGAGTCGTCAACAAAATGCCCAGTGGACGAATTGTTTAATGGTCATAAAGTGAGAGTGTCAAAATGAATAGGGGTCAAAATGCACAGACGTTTAAATACGTAACTATAAATATAACCAAGTGCCAAAATGCAAAAGCGACAGCATGTGTAAATGTTAAAACATACAAGTTTCAAAATAAACAGGTGTCACAATATACCTATTACAAATAGGTATATATATATATATATGATTGATTACACAAGCTAATCGGAACTATTTGAATTTCGAATGTTATATTTTTTGAAACGACTTGCAACCTTCTTAGTAATAAAATTGGCGGGAAATCATTTCTCAATTGTTTTTTATCACACATCAAAGTTCTACGTACGCTACGAAAATGGAATTAAGTCGAAAAGATTTTAGAGCGATTATTAAAAAAATTTTAAAACTCCAAATCATCGTCCAATTAAGGCCCGTTGTGGCCGGTCTCAAGTAAACGTGTTGATTAATAAACCTAACTTGAGACCTGAAACGCACGTGCATACTCAAGCAGTACTCACTTGAGAGGTGCGCGTATTAATAAACGAAACTCAAGACTATCATTCATTCGCCGCTGAGGCGAATACTTGTGAAGTGATCTCAGCTGAGTAAACCTCAAGATTGGTTTACAAATTAGCACGGAGCTTGAGATACCGCCAACTGCTTAAGACGCATCTCGGTTGATACAACCTCAAGACTTGTATTGAGATTGGTTTATTAATACAGGCCTAAGGTACACACCAGTTTTCTGGAATTTTGAACAAGAAAATTTACAATAAAAAATAAAATTCTTGTGATAGGAATCACCGTCAACCGAAATTGTAGAAGTTGTAAGTCCGCCTTTGTACACTATTTTTAATCAATGTATTATATCTGTTATTTTGTACAATAAAGCGTTTATAAACAAACAAAGGTCAAGCCGAATACGTCGGAGAGAATCTGTGAAGGTGGGGCTTCTCCCATGGTGGAAGTGATCGGTGTGAGTCGGGGTCTCTCCGCAGACATTGGATCACATCTCTTGCTTCGCGTGCTCGAACGCCGTAGAGTAAAATTTCTAACCGATATCGAAACCTTGCACTAATATCAAGTGATCTGGGGGTCTACTCTCTAACGAAAATAACTTCGGACTTTTCCTTTTGCTAAGAATACTTAATTTGCAAATTTTGAGACGTTCCTTACGTCCCGTACTAACTTGTGAAGTCCAGCTGTACAACAACAGTAAAATAATGACGATTATAATTGACACAGCAAACTGCAAAAGAAAAAGTCCGAAGTTACGGCAGTCCGAAGTTATTTTCGTTAGAGTGTAGACCCCAAGTACAGTCCGGTGCAGGTTTTCCTGATTTCGGTATCTGTTCATACCTGTTCGGTTTCCATTCTCCACTTAGCTAGCTCCTTCAGTATCTCCTGTTTTTCAGCCACCAGTTCTTCCGCGTATTTCCTCGTCTTGTCTAATTCTTGCGTCAGAGCATTCTTCTCGTCTAGCGCGTGCATGCGTTCCTTTAAGTGGACTTGTAACCTGAAATATAATTATGCATATAAATGACAAATATTCCATGACGACGGCAAATGGAGATGAAGTTCATTATCATTGGACTTATACAATAAGTCCATTAGATATGATTTCAGTCACAATTTAAACTAATTTTTTTTATGCACGACGGGTTCGTACTTAACCTCAATCACACCTGATGTTAAGTGAAGTTGAGGTCGAAGGTGGAAGCGTACTGACCCGGAAACACCAAAACATTTGGGGGGCTGGCTATCTTATCTCTGACAACCGGAACACAACAATGCTATTAACATTGCTGCTTGGCGGCAGATTTAGATAAGACGGTAGTAGTTAGCCAAACGTGAAGACAACTAGACAATAACGCTGGTGGTCAAGTTGTAACACCGCAGCAGAATCTTCGTTCTTCGATGAGGAATCAGTTGTTAAAAAATTTACGATTTTAAGGAATAATTTTGTATCGTTTCAAATTATTACTCACCTATCATTGGACTCCGACAGCAACTTGTCAACAGTCGCAGAAAGCCTCGTGTTGTGCTCCTCATTCATCCTTAGCCGCTGGTTCAGCCTCATCAGCTCGGCGTTCTTCTCCTCAACGCTGGCTTCTAACCGCTGGATGCGGTCCTCAGCAGACCCGTGCCTTTCTTGCGCCTGTGAACAGGACGACTGTAAATAGTCAATAGCGACCCGGCCTCTTTATCGAATATCATAGATATATAACAGTGTCAGATTTAGAGAGGATAGGTGGTGTTTTGAGGATGGCGTGGACCTAATCGTTCGAACACTGGACATGGAAGTTCAAATATTCAAATATCAAATGATCGGAAGGTTAGCTTCTACTTCGCTTAGAGGTTACGCCTCGTTACGCGGCCAAGCACATTAACCTCTTCGGCTCCACCCATCCAGTTCAGCAAGGTCTGGGACAAGTTTTGAAATTGTAAATGTGCATTTATTTATTTAGTTTGTGTACATATGTACAAAATTCTTATGCACTTATATTTAAAATCAGTATATAATAATTTCTGATATGTCTAGTTGGTGGCCAATTTTGTGTCTCCATGAAATTAAACGGATTACACATTATATTATTATTGTCATCATCATTAGCCCGTAAACATCCCACTGCAGGGATATAGGCCTTTCCTCATATAATGAGGGAGTATGGGCCATAGTCCACCACGCTGGCCCAATGCGGGTTGGGGACTTCACATGCCTTTGACTTCTTATTTCTCAGGCATGCAGGTTTCCTCACGACGTTTTCCTTCGCCGTTCAAGAGCAGTCAGATAAATGCGCATAAGTAATTAAATTTAAAACTTATTGGTACATGCCCTGCCTGGGAATCGAACCCGGACCTTCCAAATTGAGAGACCGCATCTTAACCGCTGATCCACCGCCGCTCTCTTTGTTTTTATTACAATAGAGGCCAATTTTCAACAATCAAGCCAAGTAATTACTGTATTACTGCCGTCTAATTGTACATCTGTGTTTTAGATAATTAAGATATTGCTTTCTGTTGTCTTCCTACAGTGAATAGTAGTATTAACATAGGCGAACCAACATTATTAGTCATATTTTGATCGATCACCGACAAACTGAAGCTACGTTTCTATAAAAATCTAGAAAGCATAATTTATGTAAGAGAACAGGATCTAATTAATAGGAACAATGATTGGAATATAGAAAATGATGTATGGATTATGATAGATTATACTGAAGCGTGAACAGTGCTTTCTTTCAAACAATACTTATTTTATTACTACAGAGAATACTGGCACGTTATTCTGTAACTTCATCGAATGAGAAAACGTCATATTGCTTAGCGAGCGAGCGATGCGCCAACCAATCACACGTCAGAACGTAATCGATATCGATGGAGTTACACAATGGCCCCGCGGCACCGCATTAAGTCCATACAAGTTCACTGCTAGACGCTCTGTCTCTCACAAATCGAGTTTTGCGTCCCTTTTCATACAAGGGTTTGATTGTGGGTAGTTAGCGAAGATTTTGTGATTGCGGCATCACACTTGTTATGCTGACGGTAAGGCTCTTAGTCGCCTTTAATTACATCTACAGACCAACAAGACGGATTGATTTTACTATTTTTCTTTGTTAGAATTAAATAACATAATATTTCAGTGGTTAGGTATCAAATGTTCTATGGGGAATTAAGATATGATTCTCATAACAGAAGTAATAAACTAAATGTTAAGAAAGAGTTCAATCTTCTCACGTCATCATCTCCATACATAGATGATATACATATAATACATCCCAAGATCAAGATCGTACACGTAAATACACACACACGCACAAAAACTCACACCATACAAACAGGACATAAATGTTAGGCATATTTTTCGGAAATGTATCAGTTTTTAAAAATAAGTATTTATTGTAAAGCTCATTCCGGTACTGAGTCGTCAACGTGACTAAATGTCCCAGTGGACGAATTCTTTAATGGTCATAAATGAATAGGGGTCAAAATTTACAGAGTTTTAAAGGAGTACAAGAGAGATCTGCATATTTGAAGTAACCTTAAGCTGTTGTCAAAAAGATATGTGTTTATAATCTAACGTAATCTAAATATATATAAAGGTGACTGACATAGTGATCTATCAACGCCCAGCCCAAACCACTGGACGGATCAGGCTGAAATTTGGCATGCAGGTAGATGTTATGACGTAGGCATCCGCTAAGAAAGGATTTTGATAAATTCTACCCCCAAGGGGATAAAATAGGGGATGAAAGTTTGTTGTTTGTATTTTGATAAAATCTTCCACGCGGACGACGTCGCGGGAGGAAAGCTAGTTAATATTATAAATGCGGAAGTTTGGAGGTTTATTGGTTTGTTTGTTGCTCAATCACGGTAAAACGGATGAAAGGATTTGGATCAAATTTGGTATATAGGTAGAATATACCCTGTATTAAGACATAGGATATTTTTTACCCCGATAAAGTGAGTAGTTCCCGCGGGATAAACAATTTCCGCGATCAACTTATTCCACGCAGGCGAAGCTGCGAGCGGATAGCTAGTCAGAAATAAATTGGGGTAGCGGACACCTCATGGAGAATGATTGCCGCCTTTAAAATTTGTGTATAAGCCTGTAGCGTCCTTAGAATGTAGAAGTATATAATATATCCCGTGTTAGCCAGCTAAGCTGTTATGCCTGTGTATGGAATTTTAATTAATCTTCAACCTACTCAGAAATCACGTCATAAAGCAATCAAGTTTTTAAAGAAAGTTCTACATAACATTTGCTGAGCGAGGTGCTGACCTGATTGAGTGCTTCCATCCTCGCTTTGAGCTGTTCTTCCATCTCTGGCAGCGAAGACATCTGCGCCAGCTTCTGTGTAGACAGCTCCAGCTTCTCCTCTATGGCCGCAATCTTCTCCTCTTGCAGCTAAAACGGATATTTACATGTGTTGCGAGATGTAAGTTACATGCGTGTGTTAGATGTATGGATTGGTAAGGCTAGGTTTACTACTACTATGCGTCTAGGGGATTCAAATAAAAATACTTAAAAGAGATTTCATCTGATCAGATCCGATAATAGTATTGCGGTTCAGAACTGTATCAAATATTCAGTGTTGCCATACTGTACTGAGATTTATGATGCTGCCCTGGATTATTCTTAGTTATATCTTAATATTTATGAACTATAGTATAAGTTTGCGAAAGCTATCTAGATCTGTGGTCAATAATAAGTTACAATTCTCATCGTACATACATACATAAAGTCACGCCTATTTCCTGTGCGGGTAGGCAGAGACCAGACTTCCACTTGCTACGATCCTGACACATATCTTCTGCTGCATTCACTTTCATAAAGTTGTTCATACATGCTCGTCGGTTTAGGGTACTCTTTACTTGGCCTTTCTTTAAGACGTCCCCGAATTGATTATGGTACGTTCGCCGTGGTCTACCGCTACCAACACTACCATCGACATTCGCATCGTATATCTCTTCCGTTAGTCTTCTTTCTTTCATCCTCTCCACATGTCCAAACCATCTCAGCATTTCGACCATTTTCCAACCAACCATTTTCGACCTCATAGGATAGCCATATTGTAACCATACCTGGTGTACCGTTAGGTAATATTCTTGGTCTATTGCTATTTTTGTACGATGATCTTGCCAATGATTTTTAACAGAATTGCATGCATGCATAACACGCACTTTCTAAAGAGAGGTTCGACCCGTAAATACAAGCATGTTACACTGAGGATTCAGAATGCTTCAAATTTCACTTCCTTGTTATCTTTAACCCATCGGCCGGCCATAAAACAGGCCTACCACGTGGTAACTTGACGTGTCATACGTACCTTAAGCTGGGCTTGTTTATGCTGCAACTCCTGTTCTAGTTTCTCATTGAGGTCGTGCAGCGACGTGGACTCTCGCTGCGCGTTCAAGTAGCGCTTCTCTAGAGTCGTGATCCGCTCCTCCTGGTGACACACGACAGGTTATAAAATATTTATTACAGCTATGTGCGCTACACACAACGTGAAGTCTGAACAACTGAACAGGCTGAACAACCATATCTAACCAGGGTATCTTAAACTCTTCAGGAGTTACGGATATTATATGTGCACGAGAGATAGAAACTCTTAACCGCATCCGTGGCTCAATGTAAACAACATAGGATTTACGAATCGGAGGTCGCGAGTTCAATCTCCAGCTGTACCCCACATGTTTAGTACTCGGTTTTGTTGGTGGTAGGTTTAAAATGTCCGCCTGGTTAGCTACCACCATCTTATCCAAGTCTGCCGTCAAATAGCAATGTTAATAGCATTGTTGTGTTCCGGTTGTCGCAAATAACATAGCCAGTCCCCCAAATAAGATGGGGTTTCCGGGTCAGTACGCTCCACCTTCGGCCTCATCTTCACTTGACATCATGTGTGATTGAGGTCAAGTGCTAATCCGTTGTGTATAAAAAAAACTCGACAAGAGATCTACAATGATCGCAGTCGGTGCCGGTTCGAGTCAAACTTTAAGATGGAGCGAGTTCCAATTATGGCGCCCCCCTTGCTTTTACCTAATAATACCAGTTGAGCGTCTACGTGCATGCAAGGAACTGAGAAGATTTAGAAAACATCTTAAGTCTATGTCTAATTTGTCGACTGAAAACAGCTATCTCGGGGCACTGCACTCCTTACGGAACAGTTGATGGAGAATGTCGCAAGGGCAAGCTATTGCCTTCTGTGTAAAAATGTATTTATGTAGTTTATCAACCACCTGGTATCCATAACAAAAGCCTAGATGCTTACCGTGGACCTAGATGGCGCTGTGTGTATGAGCAAAGATATTTATTTATTTTATTTATGTGTTGCGACACAGAGGACCCCGATTGATTTGGCACTAGATTCCTGGCCCCATCGGGCTGACCAGGAGTAGATGTGCAACAAGAACCTATGCTCCATACTGTAAAATGTTATAATGCAGAGGACCTGCTGACTAGTGCGCTTAGCACCGAGTTCTGGAGCCTCGCAGACACACCTAAACAAGTGAATATGCAGGGCCGAAGCACCGAAGATAACACGGGATTTGAAAGTTATAATTATTACCTGATCCTCTTTCTGAGCGACGTTCTCCCTCAAGTCCCTCTGCAGCTTGGCACACTCGTCCTGCTTCTTCACCAGCTCCTTCTCCCCCTTGGACAATCTCTCCTCTAACTCAGAGACCTTGTTGTTCAACTCCGCCACCCGCCGCTGCCACGAGCTTAATTCTGCGGACTGGAAATTAGAAAAAGGATATGTAAGTAACGAGAAAAATAGTTATTATGGAGACTGGTCACAAGTGGGTTACCATACAACTAGTAGACTGCTAATTCAATCTTCTATTAGTGTTACTAATGTATTATATCTCTCGCTGCCGCCACGTTTTGTCCTTATAGTCGATTCATTCAGCATATTTCGTGACATTTCTTGATCTCATCTTTTTAATCAGGAAATCAGCCCATCCCAAGCTACGCAGTCGGACTGCGGCAGTCCTACATACATAGGGCCATTAAATACACATCTATGATCAGATTTCAAAACATCGAGCTTTGAATATAGGTTGTGCGTGGGTAATAACAGGAAAGATTGAAGAAAAGAGAGGAAGGGGAAGACCTAGGCGTAATGACTATGACCAAGTGAAAGAAAAGGTGAATGTCGTGTCGAAAGAGGTTAAAACGAGGGCGGAAAGTAGAGAGACATGGTCGTTACTCCACCGACAAGAGCATAGCTCTTAAATTAAAGAAGAAGAAAGAAGTGGGTAATAACAGACTATTCAAGCTTGGGAGGCAGACGTTAATATGGTGAGGGTTCACGTTAACAGGGTGACCTTCACAGACACATACAGTCACGCCTGTTTCCTGTAGCGGTAGGCAGAGACCACAGATTTCCACTTGCTAGGATCCTGACACACCTCTATTGCTTTATTCACTCTTATAAGGTTGTTCATACATGCTCGTCGGTTTAGGGCCTTTCTTTAAGACGCCCCCGATTTGATCATGGTACGTTCGCTGTGGTCTTCCCCTACCAACACTACCATCCACATTCGCATCGTATATCTCTTTCGTAAGTCTTTAATTCATCCTCTTCGCGTGTCCAAGCCATCTCAGCATACCTTTTTCAATCTTTGTCACTACGTCTTCACTCACACTGCTTAACTCCCTTTACAGACATGCATAACAAGAATTAGTTTTCGCAAAAATCATGAATGTTATTGGATATTATTTTATTTAGTCCGCCGAGGATCGGCCTTTCCATGGCTCGTTGCGTTACCTTGGACTTTCGTCTTCAAGCACTGAGGTATTTCGGACGAGAAGACCTTACATAGCTTCTCGAATGATGCCCATCCAAGTTGGATTCGTCGATTGGCCTCTCTCTCAAAGTTGGGTAATAAATATCTCTATTTTGTATGGAAACCCATTGGTGACGATTGTTCATTCTTAAGGAGGCGAAGATCGTAAGATTTTTCACTTAGTTTTATCCAAAGCCATACAATTATATCAACTGGAAGCGAATGGATGCGTAAAGCGGTCTTCGGCTTACGGACACGCCTACACACATCCAACAGTTATCAGATAAAGTGTTGGATACACAATAAAGCTAACATTAAGCAACTTAATTGTAATCATTATAAATCTCCGTCACTTACCTTCTTCTAAAAGAATGCATATTATTAGTGATATATCCCATCTACAGTGAAGTTATTCATGATACCAACCGGTGATATGAAGAGTGTGTTAGCAGGCTACCCTGAAGGTGATAATGACACATGTTCCCTGTGATCATGGTGGTGTTAGGCTGTTGTTAGTGTCGCATAGATTTCTACAGGATAGGCACATAACTTGTAACGTTGGCGACAAAGGTTGGCGATAACGAAATTCTGTATGGATGCCGATTTTTTGCGTAAAGTTGGCTGTTATGTTTGGCAACAAGTTAGAAGACAAAGTTTGCTGTCCAAGTTATGTGCCTCACGATTGTTTGCTAGTGTTTATGAGTAACTTTGACATGCTTATAAATGAAATGTGTAGGCGCACTTCTAAACTAAGCTCTATCGTTAAGAATGCTTAATCCGTCCAGTGGAGCCTTCATTGGTTAAATGAAGATTTCTTTTTAAATACAGGGTAAATTAAATTTAGTGCTCTAATCTGCACTGGAAAAGCCTTAAAACTAATTATAAATTATACCTAAATAGCTTTAATTACCGTAACTTTCGAGAATTTAAAATGACTGATAAAAACGGCCACTTTTTTTATAATTGCGAATTCTGGAAAATACATGTTTAGGTATTATTTATAATTAGCTGTTATGCTTTTCGAGTGCAGATCGGAGCGATTTTTTTTATTTATTTTGTAATTAAAAAAGAAATCTTAATTTATCCAACGAGGGCTCCATTGGACGGTATAAACCCTCTTAATAAATTTTAGTTTACATTACAATTGGATTGACAGGATTTCTGACCCTTTAAATAGGTAATAAATCTTTTAATTAGGTATAAGTTATAAGTTTCTTGTCATTAACTTAATAAATATACAATTCTGAAACCACCTTTAGTATGGAAGGCCGACAATTTTGGGGTTGTGATTCCACTCTTGATTACGAAGAACTTTCCACTAGGAATCATTGCCGAATTTAGCCGAAAATTGTTAGACTACCTTACTGAAAGTGGTATCCAATGATTCACTTTGGATGGGTAATCATTTTTTGATCGAATTCGACTGTAGTTCTTAGTGAAAAGTCATTCGTAATCAGGAGTGGAGTCACCTTAATGGGAATTACACGATTTCAAATAGTAAAATGTAGCTTGGTGAATGATCATCCAATACAAAGCTGTAAGCAGGATATATATACGTTTAGGCATCGACCACAGAGACCATAGATTCTTAATAACAGACAAGAGGCATCTGTCACATCAGCAAAAATAGAAAAGATATACAAAAACTTCGAACCAATTATTGGCTAGTCCTGTCGGCTTATTAATAAATATTCATTATTAATAAATAACAGCGCCATCTAATTCCAGACTAAGCAACTAGGCTTGTATTATGGAAAACACAAATACATATTACACAACACAAGCACATATCCACTCACACACGCACATACCCACCTACACATGCCCACTCAATAGCAAACACATATACACTCACAAACTTGACAGTTTACATATTGTATATACACGTACATTTAATACATATATTACTAACGCCACTAACGTCTTCTCATTTACCAATGAGTACCATGTGCATTCATTTATAGATAGGTACCTACTACTGCAAAGTAGAGGAAAAGGATAGACTTTTATCAAACACAGTTAACTTATTGATGGATAAAAAACTAAGCATGTCATAGGCATGCACGTATTTTTAGCTGAAAATGTCGTCGAGCTGCAATAATTTGTAACGATAGCCCTAAATGTTTTGAATTAAAAGAAATACCCATAAATTGAGCATTTTTTTTTAAAGAAACACATTATACTACTTGAACTTGTGTGTTACTTACAAATGCTTAATTTATAGCAATTATTATTACATTTATAACACTTTATTAAATGTTTCAAGAAATGTGCGGCACGTATTTTTAGCTGAAAATGTCGTCGAGCTGCAATAATTTGTAACGATAGCCCTAAATGTTTTGAATTAAAAGAAATACCCATATATTGAGCATTTTTTTTTAAAGAAACACATTATACTACTTGAACTTATGTGTGTTACTTACAAATGCTTAATTTATAGCAATTATTATTACATTTATAACACTTTATTAAATGTGTCAAGAAATGTGCGGCACGTATTTTTAGCTGAAAATGTCGTCGAGCTGCAATAATTTGTAACGATAGCCCTAAATGTTTTGAATTAAAAGAAATACCCATATATTGAGCATTTTTTTTTAAAGAAACACATTATACTACTTGAACTTATGTGTGTTACTTACAAATGCTTAATTTATAGCAATTATTATTACATTTATAACACTTTATTAAATGTGTCAAGAAATGTGCGGCACGTATTTTTAGCTGAAAATGTCGTCGAGCTGCAATAATTTGTAACGATAGCCCTAAATGTTTTGAATTAAAAGAAATACCCATAAATTGAGCATTTTTTTTTAAAGAAACACATTATACTACTTGAACTTATGTGTGTTACTTACAAATGCTTAATTTATAGCAATTATTATTACATTTATAACACTTTATTAAATGTTTCAAGAAATGTGCGTGCGTATGCGTTCTTTAGAGGTCTAAACGTATTTTCCCTGGGCTATACATAAAGTCACGTCTGTTTCCCGTAGGGGTAGGCTGAGACCATAGAGTTCCACTTGCTACGTTCCTGACACACCGCTTTTGTTTCATTCACTATCATAAGGTTGTTCATACATGCTCGTCGGTTTAGGGCCTTTCTTTAAGACATCCCCGATTTGATCATGGTACATTCGTCTTCTCCTACCAAAACTACCATCCACATTCGCTTCGTATCTCTTTAGTTAGTCTCCTTTCACTCCAGATGTCTAAACCATCTCACCATACCTTTTTCAATCTTTGTCACTACGTCTTCTTTTAGTTTTCATTCACACTGCTTAACTCCCTAATTATACACTATTCCTGATTGTACAATTGCATGACTGTGCCTGTGTTCCTTTTCCTACAATGTGCATCTATATTGTATACTAGAGTGTATAGCTACATTATGTAATATGTGATTTTTTAAAGACTGGTGTGAAGTTCTTTTCCTCCGGTTCGTTCGCCACGTTACATACTGAGGTCGTACACCACCAATTTTTGTAATTTTTTGATCTTCTCGAAATGAACCCAATTTATTGAAAGTGAGCTGCTGGAGTTTTCATGAGGATCCCGCTTCATTCTATACCACACAAGACGTCTGTTACACTGATTTTATCATTCAAAATCACCCCACTGATATTTCTCAGTGATCTTATTTCAACTACATTAATTCTAATTCATCATACCAACATATGCCCTTCACCTCAATCACACCTGATGTTAAGTGAAGATGAGGTCGAAGGTGGAAGCGTACTGACCCGGAAACCCCAACACATTTGGGAGACTGGCTATCTTATCTCTGACAACCGGAATACAACAATGCTATTAACATTGCTGTTTGGCGGCAGATTTAGATAAGATGGTGGTAGCTAGCCAGGCGGACATTTAAAATGCCTTACCACCTACCAAACCGAGTACTTAAACATGTACCCCGCTGGGGATCGAACCCGCGACCTCCGAATCGTAAGCCCAATGTTGTTTACATTGGTTACATGTCTATGGGCTTTGTGGTCCATTTGTTCACGTTATATGCAGGCTGTTATACCAAAATTTTAATCTACATGTCCAATCACGTGGTTTACTGCTAAGAACAACCGTTAGACTCACTGAATTTAATGGTGAGCATAAGATCTTTGTCAAATTTGGATCAATTGTAGCCTTGTGATGCTATCAAATTAGGGCCTATTCCATGTAGTCATACACTTCGTTCTACATAAAAAAATCCGCCTAGTTCTAAATCTATGTATGACTACTTGAAATACAGTAAAAGCTCCCTATTCGCGCTTCCGTCATTCGCGTTTTCACTATTCGCGGATTAAAAAAATGCAACCCAATTTCTTCATTCGCGGCAAAAAATTTCTTTATTCGCGGATCTAAAATTTCATACAAAATTCCAATAGGTGTTTAACGCAATATCTTTTGCAAGTGTCGTCAAATGGTACCGCCGAGCACTTTGACCTAAGGCGCCTTTGTCGCATTTGTCGCAAACACCGCTGTCGGCGTTTTTGAAAATGTAAACAAACAGAAGAAAGCAACCTTATTTCTGAAGGAATAAAGTATATTTTTAAATGTTGCTGTTCCGTTCTTTGGTAAAAGCCGCTTTGCCTATTTTATTGTTTTATCTTTCACATTCGTTACAAAAATTGTGATCGAGTAACACGTCTCTACTGCTCTCTTCGTTCTTCGTAATTAATAATGTCAACTAAAAAAGAGGCAAATTGCTAATGCGACTGCTGAGTATCAATCTGAAATATACTTCGTCGTTACATCCTCGACATTTAAGTTCACCAGGTAGTCCACTCTTCTATGTACTAGGCATCAAGCACAATTTCAGAGCTGAAAATGCTAAAAAAAAAAAGTACAAGTACCCTCCTCCCGCGCCCCCACCCGGCCCCGACTCGTGCGCCGAAACGTCATTCGCTTTTTTTGTGCGGGCATCAAAGCATCGAAATTTTTTTCCTTACCAAAATTGTAAGTGAATATCTGTTGTATCGTGCGATATTACCGCGTGTGATTGTGTGGAGGTTTTTTCCGGGATGGGGAAACGGACGGACCTATTAAAAACTGCCAAGCAAGAGAAAATAACAAAATTCTTCAAACCATTGCCTAAGCCTGAGGATAATGATTAATCAAAATGTTCAATAACATCAATAAAATTGATTTTCTTATATATTTGTGTTTTTTATTTTGGCACCTAGGAACGTATCCCCTATAAACCCATATAAATTACCATTCTGTATTCACGGTTTCTGTATTCGCGGCATATTTATGGAACATATACCCCGCGAATAAAGAGATTTTACTGTACGTACAATGTTATTTTTTTGTCCTGACTATTCATACACCTACACATTAGATGCAACCTCTTAATTGGACAAATGAAAGCCGAAAAAACAAATGAATCGCGAAAATACAATTTTTTTCTTTTATTACAAGTCAGCACCGTTTATTCCATCCAGTCCTACCAGTAGTTCGATAGTCGAAAATTCCAAACAGTTCGACTCAAAATCAAAATCAAAAAATGCTTTATTTTGTAGGTACACATGGTACACTTAAAATGGTCAGATTTTACATTTTTTAAGCTACTGCTTGTTCAAAAGGCAATTTTCCCCTGCGAAGAACAAGCAAGAAACTCGAGAGGTTGCTCTTAAAAAAAAAAAAAGGTTTTTATGTGACAAAATTATTAATTATTATTTTATATTATAATATTTCATTATTAATTGTGAAATAGCCTGGTTACATGTCCATGAATGTTTATCATCTAAATTATCTGATGCAAAGGAATGGACTATGGAACTACTGGATGGAATAAGTGGTATTTACTTGTATTAGTAACCATTAGAAGGCAATTAAGAGGACAATGACATTTTAATTTTGTCAACCTCGTCAAATCGTCAAAATCTTTTTCTGACAACAGGAATGAGTAAAAAATTGTCAAAATGATCCCTATTCTTACGGTTTTATAAAGGTGTTATATAACTGCTGTTATATGAAAGAACTTGTGTCATGTTATATAATGTTAATGCCAACTTTTTTAATACTTTTCATAACTTTCTTTCCTTTATTATTTCACCTTTAGTGTTTGTATAATTCTCATATTGTACCTAATAAACCACCGTTTTTTTTATTGTTACAAAACATGTTTACCTACAAGTAGCTGTAAGGCTTACCATTGATCGAATAGGTATGATTAAAACCATGTATTATATATTAGTAAACCAATCATAAGCAGTATAAGCACCAAGGACAGTTAGGAATACTCCACAGTGGCGACATCTATAATTAGCATAGTATATTACTCTAGTAAGCAGTGATCATTCGCCTGCTGCCCGCGCCGCGCAGTCAACAAAACCCTTTAAACAGTCAGCTGTTATCACAAGCACGAAAATCTGATAAAATGATGTCTGATATCAAAAGCTCATGTTAATCGATTATTCAAGATTTACTCTAAAGATGGCGACACGATTACTCATGCAATGGCCAGACCGTGATGTCTATGGTCTGTTTTATATGTATGCAAAGTGGATGTCCGTCTAACCTGCTTGGCGATTGTATTTTGGAGGTCAGTCTCTTTCTTGTTGCTCTCCGAATCGCCGTTAACATTATTCGATTCCTGTGCCGACCATCAAACAAAAAATCATCACTAATCATGCCACACTATTATTTTGCAAAACTATTGTGTATGTTGGTTTTACATTTCGGTTTAAGAATATATTCAATCCATCTCCATCGCATAACGCTCCCCAATAACTATTACATTTCTTTGTAAATATCTCCCTATTTCCTTCGTTTTTTTATTTGTAAGTGGCACATGCGCAAATAGTGCTTTGTCAATGAGACAAAAAAACTGTCACATTGCCGGAAATATCGAAGTGCACTCAATATCAAATAAGCATAATGTCAAATCAAGGAATTTATACTAGGTACGTCACTGGAAGGCTTGCTCGTCGCGATATTTAATATAAAAGGAATTTGAAGCTAATTGCAAACAGCATTAAGTTCTTTTTATACACAGAGTCAGGGAATCACCATTTCGCACAGTATCCAGAGTATGTATAAAGTTGCCGTGGTAGAAAAAATTACATAATGTCACCACAACACGCCACAAGAATCGTTTTACAAGCAGCTGTTTTGTTGATTGCTTTTAATTGTCACTAAATGCAAGTACAAAGTAATTGGAAGATAGAAGTTATTTGTTGGCAATGCTGGTAATACTCATAAATGAACGAAGTAAAAAAAATATTTCAATTTCTATTGTTATCACTAAATCTTCTCCATAATTACCTACCGAATATCATCTTAGTTTTAGCAATATTTCGTTGCGTTACGTCTGACTCGAAAAAAAAGGAAGTTACGTCGTTCTGAGTGTTTTGTTTTGAAAATCAATGACCAGTCGGCGAATGATCAAAAGTTTAAACCTAGTTTATTTGATTTGTTAATAAACGATGGTCGTACCTTTAGAAAGAGGCGACCAGCCTTAAAATTCATTCTCTATTCGCTCGCGGTATTTATATCAGTAAGCAATCCAGGCTCTACACAAATTCGTTCCACCAACTCTCCTTTTTGACCCTATTTTTAATATGCTTATTTGACGAACGCACATGTCAAGAGTACGTGTAAAACCAACAAACACTCACTAGTTTATAACACATTGAAATTACACAAAAGATTCGCACAAACATTCAACAAGCGTCTAAATTAATACATCGATAGAAAAAAAAATATACAATGTATTACAGATACTTTGTGTAATTCCTTCGTCGTGTCCTCACTTCTCAATTTGTTAGTGTTATCTTTTTGTATTTCATGTGTCAGTATAGGAATGCATTGTGATTTGTTCCATCTAAGTGTCCCTCCATTAGTGCTATTGTGCTCACCGTGACAAGGGAGAAGACCAAAATTTTAAAACAATAAGTTGTACCAATTCCCAAAGGGCATTTGTGTATTAGGACCACAAAGGATGATAGGCTTAATTGTAGCGTTGCTAACGTATCTCTTGACCCGTTTACAGCCCATTTCCTGCCCATTTTAACCATAGGATTGCTCCATACCAAAAGGTACTCCCCGTGTCATAACATGCCCGTTTCATAACAAGATCACACGCAATAGGTGAACTTCAAACTTCAAGCATTTATTTCAACGTAAGATACATTCATTTGTTGAATGTAAAATCTTGTAAATTTGTTTAAATCTACTGGAAATAAAAAAAGTTTATTGCATTTATCTGTCAGTTGGTATGTCCAAGCTACTACCGCTTCGGAAAGGGAAATCATCTGTGGGAAAAGAAGCGGCGCAACAAACTCACAGGTTAATTAATGTCCTTTTTTTTAAATAAAGTATATAACTAATACAATTTTATAATTTTGGGGAGCTGGTCGAAGTACACCAAGCGTGTTTGTCATTCAGGTAGTCACTAATTTTATTATAACCCTTTTTTGCTAATGTTATTTTGACATAATCTTTAAATTTTTTCTCAGTTAGATTAATGATATTCTCAGGTATAAGGTTATAAAAGCGTATACAGTGTCCCACAAATGATGTATTAACTTTCCTTAGTCTGAACATAGGGGTAGCCAATTTGTTCTTATATCTGAAATTTAAATTATGCTTGTCACTATTTTTCGGGAATTTTACTTATATAATAATTTTGACATACACATTCTACAATTTCTATAATAATAATTCAATTTTCGAAATAATTTCAAATTAACATCATTTACTTTCAATGTTTCAATTTAGGTCTATTTATGTTTTAATTTTTGAATTGACATTTGAATTTATAATTTTTATTTTAATTAATCACAGTTATAGGTTACTGTACTAACAAAAATGGACCTTATTGTCTGGAAAATAAATGATTTATTATTATAACTTACCGCAACATACTACTGTTTAAACAATTTGCCCATCATCCTTTTTGTTACCGTAACAAGGCGTGTATACTTACTATTTTGTACCTATACGAGGCAATTAATAGTCTTTCTACAAACATAAAAAAATACTTAGTTGAACAATGTCTCAAAATGGAGACAGCTTTCCAGCATTATTCAAACCTTGAACAGCGGTTAAACGCTTGTTAAGCGTGATTTTGAGGCAAACCTCATAAAATAATTGTCGTTTAAAAATAAAGTTTCTAGAGTAAATTGTGATAATGCTTTGCTATCGAAATTCGACGCACCTTTTGTCGAATCTACCTTTATTGAAGACGTTTTAAAATTGCAATAACATCCTAAGTGTCTGATATGCCTTATTTAATATTATTTAAAAACAAAATTCTCGAATGCCACACATGTAAAAGAACTGTCATACTGCAAGAAGAATATTTCGATTATTTACTCGAATCGGAATCGAGACAATTTATATTAGAATTTATGAAGATTTTATTTTAAATATTGAACTATTTGTTTCGCAGTCACATCGTATGTTAGTTGAAATCGATTTAAAAATCAAACTGGCCAGCACGATTTGACGCGCTTGCGTGCCATAAAATCGTGAAGAGTAAAAAAGGCAGTCGACTAGCTAGGCGCGCAAGTAAATTAGTGTTTTGGAGTTCTTTCTCAAAAGTTTTGAAAAATGTCAAGTGACGAAGACATGGGTCTAACCCCCGATTTTATAAAAGAACAAGCATAAACAGTTTTAGAAAATCTATTACCTAAAAAGAACTATTACCTAATATTCCTAAAAAGAACTTGACCATATCTTTTACAAATTGTTCTAATTTTACTATTAATTTTAATTAAATACACATGTTTCTCTTTAATAAATGTTCATAGAAACCAGCTTTCTTGTTTTTACTTACCTCACAATCGATATGTAAAGCAGAGTGTTTATCTCGGGCGTAAGCATCAATTGCATACTCGGGCTAATTAGCGCCCTCGCTGCGCTCGGGCGCCAAAAACCTCGTATGCAATTGATGTCATACAGCCCTTGGTTAACAATCTACTATAAATACTAAGTGACATATTATGTCAATACTGTAAAAATAAGATTGGTAAAAGGTGCGTCGATCTCCCGTAGGGTGGTACAGAGTAGAACTCCAATGGTAGTGTTTGATGGTGATACCTTAGGCTGTTGTTGCTCGCCGTTTTGCTCGGGCGAGCCGCTCGGCACAGTGCCGTTCTCCTTCGGCTTGTCGCCGTCCTGGCCGGTCGATGATTTGTATTGCAGTAACTGTAGCGAGACGGGGTTCAAATCATTATAATGTTTACAAACGAGCTTAGAAAGAAAGAAAAATTTATTTAAACCCATCTAATGACACAAACAATCAATGTGTCTCGACTGTGTAATATTTGTAATATTACACAGTCGACTGTGTAATATTTGTAATATTACACAGTCGAGACACATGCAAAAAATAACATGGTGTTTGCCATCTAATTGTCGGTGTCGCAAGGTGGAGTCAAAAAAGTCTCCAACTCAGCATGGGTTGTAGTCGTTCACTACAACGCTGGTTTTCACTACAACGGTGGTTAGTTATCTCGAAGAAATTGCTTTTTTTATCAGAATATGTTCATGCTTACTTCTGATCATAAAGTCCTCACATACAGTGAGAATCAAAATTATATTAGCTGCCGTGACCAAAGCTGTTAGAAATGAAGAAGAATGAATTTTATTCTTAATGCAACACAATGCATTTTTGTTTGATATAGGGGCACAGGTACTAACGTAAAATGAACTTTATTTCAATGTATTGTAAAGCCTACATTTCTTAGATTCTAAAATACTTATGACCCTTTCGAAAGATTCAGTACCATGGTAAAATTAACTTTATTTGTAGGTAAAGTATGTAGATTAGATTCCAAGACATAATATGGCCCTTTTAAAATGAGCTTTATTTCAATGCAATTAAACTCTGGATTTATTTCAATGCTGGATTTATTAGATTCTAAGATACATTTTACCATGATGGTAATATAATTTTGGTACTAATAATATACAGCTCGGAAAAAGTGTGACGTAAGAAGTCAAGTAGATTCAGTTGTATGTACGTCCCACCTCCATTAAAATTACATGAAAGAAAATTTGAATGTCTCAATATACGCCTGAACGGATTTAAATGAAATTTGTTACAGAGATGGAATATGTCCTGAATTAACATATAGAGTACTTTTTATTCCAAAGTTTGAAATAAATCCCAATTTAAGCGGCCGAAGCCGCGGGCGCTTAGATTATTCCGAATAAATGATAAAAAAATAAAATAAGTTATAAGAATAACATTCGAAATCGTCATGACATGCAGTTATCGCTCATTCGCTAGGCAGTCTCCCCAGAGAAGAACGAGCAAGAAACTCCGGGGTTACTCTTTTTAAATAAGTTAATACAAATATAATTTGAAATAATTGTGAAATTTATGGTTCGACAAAGAAAAATAAGAATAAAATATACTGGATTTTGCCAAGCGGTTCATGTCCACGCATTCCATTCAGATAGTCTGAAATTTTATAATAGCCTTTGGCACATAGTTTCCGTTTAATGGTTGTTTTAAATTTATTTAAAGGCAAATTTTGAATGTCTACCGGAACTTTATTATAAAAGCGTATACATTGTCCCTTGAATGACTTCGTGACTTTGTGTAAGCGACTGCTATAGACAGCAAGTTTATTTTTAAATCTTGTATTAACATTGTGTATTTCACAATTTTTCCTAAACAAATGCAGATTCTTTCTTACGTACATTAAGTTTTGGTAAATATATTGCGATATTAAACTTACTTCTTCTTTGGTTAATGCTAATTCTTCTTCTAACGCTGTATTCCTCTCTAATGCCACCCGCAACCTTTCTCGGACCTGGAATGTGATAGAATTCAAATTACATAAATATTATAATGTGAAACAGTAGGCCGACAAGTACCGTTCATGAGTAGGTTGACGATTGTTTTCAATTTTATCATATAGCCCCTAATATGTATAAACAAGTACCTAAACGCTCCACAAGGCGAGCTAGCTACATTGTATTGCCCAAGATTCGAACGAATAATGGCAAGCGCATGTTTACTTACGAAGGAGCACAGCTTTTTAACAATTTACCGTCGGATATTAAAAAAAATAACTTCATACAACCAATACAAAGAAAAATTATCTCAACACTCATTGGTGAATTACAATAAAATATTTACTGCCTAATTTGCGATATTCCGCTTTGTGTAGATAGTGCGAAACAGATACTTAGTGATTTTGTGTAGTGCGAGTGCGAACGATTTAATTTAGTTACTTACCATTATTTAATTATCCTTTTTCTCATGTAAGTGACTGCTGTCTTTATGAGAAATAAAGACTCTTGAACTGAATATATTTCTACCTCATATTACTATAGTTCTGCCTAATCATATTAATCATTACCACCTCCGTGGTTACGTTTCGGAGGTCGCGGTTTCGATTCCCAGCGGGGTACATATTTAGCACTCGGTTTGGTTGGTGGTAGGGCATATTAAATGTCCGCCTGGCTAGCTACCACCATCTTAACTAAATCTGCCGCCAAACAGCAATGTTAATAGCATTGTTGTGTTCTGGTTGTCAGAGATGAGATAGCCAGTCCCCCAAATAAGATGGGGTTTCAGGGTCAGTACGCTACCACCTTCGGCCTCATCTTCACTTTACATCAGGTGTGATTGAGGTCAAGTGCTAACCCGTTGTGGATAAAAAAAAATCATATTCAAAATTTTCAGCCGTGTGCGAATCTGTTTATTTCGGACGGTGAACCATGGATGTTGTTTCGAGCATTAAAATTTTATTGTTTGGAACATCCAAAACGCGTATGTTTGGGATACCTCTGACCACTTGGAGTACAGGTCGTGACGTTACATATGTATGGCCACCGCATCGTCTATCACAAAACGGGCGAACGACCCACATATGTTTTGCTCTTGAGCAATCCGACACTGAGCTATGGCCCATGTGCTGCACATACTTTTTATACCTATGTTTTGTTTGTACTTTTATATATTCTGTTTTTATTGGCCATGTTTTGTAAAATTCTACATATTTAAATTTGCGTTCTTCCTTAGCAAAAGTGCACACTTAGTACCTACATACTTAGGTTAAGCTACCTTTATCTGGTTCTTATTACTGTACGGTAGTCTAAATTGTGTGAACTATTTTTGTATTGACTAATTATAAATATTATTTAATGTATGTGTGTGGCTGGAGAAACAAATAATTAATTAATCATCATCATATCACGTACAGCATCTTCACTGCTGAACTGCCTCGCCATAGATATCCAGAGCGACCGATTGGTAAACTATCAGCATGCAGGGACTTCCAGCGACCTTCATCAGGTCATCCATCCTAGCTTTTAAACTACCTCCGGGGCTCAATGTAAACAACATAGGGTTTACGAATCGGAGGACGCCGGATCGATCCCTAATGGGGTACATGTTTTTTTTAATGTCCACCTGACTAGCTACCACCATCTTATCTAAGCTGCCGCCAAACAAATGTAATAGCATTGTTGTGTTCCGGTTTTCAGAGATAAGATAGCCAGTGCGCCAAATAAGATGGGGTTCCCAGTTCAGTACGCCCACCTAAGGTCTCATCTTCTTTTAACATCAGGCGTGACTGAGATCAAGTGTTAACCCGTTGTGCTTAAAAAAAAGCTAATGGTGCGTGGTCTCCACTCCATCTGTTCTTCAAGCCACGTGTCTTGCCCACTGCTACTTCAATTCTACTACCCTGGGCTAAATAAAAATGTATATAATAAATATAAATAAATATCCTTAGACATACACACAGCGCCATCTAGTTCCACAGTAAGCAACTATATGCTTGTGTTGTGGATACCAGATGGTTGATATAATACATAAATTCATTTTTTTTTGTAAATAAATACTTATTATAAATGAAAACATCCATAACTCGGGTACACCATGTCCGTATTCATCACACAAACATATGACCCTAGCAGGATTCGAACCCGCAACCTTTTGGTACATTGGTCAGAGTTGCTAACCACTACACCAAACAGGTCGTCAGTAAATAGAGTTTGAAAACCAGTTACTATTGTGAACCTTATTACACTTTACATAGGTTCTGATATCTATCTGTTACACATTTCAGATAATAGATGGCGCTGACTGAGCAAAGCTAGTTCAACTAAATATAAAGTAAAATAAAACAAACGAGGTCAATTTCTCTGGTAATGTGAAGTTACTCCAGTTTTTCGGATTGCCAACCCACCTTCTCGTCCAAAGCCTTGTGATGCTCGAAGAGACTCTTCAACGCCTTCAACACCTCCACTTCCGATGAGACCCCAGACTGTGCCGCCGCCTGCCGCTTCACCACCGTCATACGCAGCGAACGCTCGTGTCGGGAGACCAGGCATTCTAGATGCTCTAGCAGTAACTGGAACACAGATAGGCCGAGAGTCAAAGAGCGGAATAATAATCAAAAACTAATATAATAAATGTGAAAGTAGGTTTAATACGGGCCTATGGTTCCTTGGGGAAAGTTGTTCGCAATCTAGAGTGGCGTCACCAGTCAATGGGAATTACACCAATTCAAATTCACCCTGTATAGTCAGTATTCTGCAGAAAAGAATATTTCAAACACGTTAATATTCTATTAGGTCCTTAACTATGAAATTGGCGTTTTGTATGAAGAATTTCATTATGACTGTTTTCTCCATACAAACATTTTTGTTTTTTTTTTTTGGGAATGGCAAATCCAAATTTATCTAAACTTTGTGTGTATTATCGGATAACATTAAGTTAAGTATAGGCAGGGTTAATTTTTAAAAGTAACCGCTTTAGAAAAAGTATCAGCCAATCTAAGAAATGATTATGGGAAGCACATGAAAAGAGCTCTGTTCAAATTTCTTTCATTATGTGATTTAGCACAGAAATAAAAAAATATTTCATGTGAAACCTTGAAATAATATTCAATTTTCCAAATAACACATACAATGAGCAACAAGACCGCTAACAACCCCACAATCCCAGGTCTAGACCTCCTGAATTATTCAAAGGCAACTAGCTTCAGCAAACCTCAGCCTCGCATAAACCGACTCCCGTTTACTATTAAATATTTACATCACTTTTTATTGCACATGTTTATTGTATTATTTTAACGACCTGTTAGAAACACTGTTATACCAAAAGGTCGCCGGTTTGTATGATAATGATTATTTTTTATTGGGCTATCTGTTGACTTTGATTATTACCTATATTCGTTTTGTTTTATATTGACCAATTTATTTATTTGTAATATTATTTTTGGGGTAAATTATGTATTATTGTGTGATAAGTTTAAAGAATTAATATCTTAACAATGGCTTCTCAATACATGTATGAGAAATTGTTATATGAAAAAAAAATATAACCCTATTCGCTAAAAATAGTGATAGGCACAATGTCAACACAAGGAATAAGAACCAGTTATCTGTTTATGTTAGCCGACTTCATAAAGTTAGTAAATCTTTCAATTCTTCCCTCAATTATGTTCTTCAAAAAAATATCGTATCGTATCACGTGACCTATCAATTTTCCTCTTCGGTTCTCAACTGTGGCTAACAGGCATCTCTCCTTTACCATCATTACCACCTCTTCATTTGGAGCTGGATCTGATCCATTATAAGACCCAAATTATTAACGTTATTACGTTTAGTTTCTCGGGGGGTTTTCTTAATTTTCTATGTATTTTCGTCAATACGGTTACAGTATAATTAAAACAGGGCCTATATCATATCAAGACGGCCCTGTAGCTTAGTCATTACTTACAGATAAAAACCGGCCAAGTGCGCGTCGGGCCACGCGCAATGGAAGGTTCCGTAGAAGCCCGTCACAATACTTAGAAAGGGGCTTGTTGTTGCTTGTAAATTTTATAAGCATTTACATAGGCATTTACTGGGTGCGCGTGATACATCTTCGGCTACATCGTCACTTTCCATCAGGTGAGATTGTGGCCAAACGCGAAACCAGTTTTTAATAAAAAAAAAAAAAAAAAAAAAGCATGCCCTATTTTTTCCTTCCCTAAGTTTTTCGACTGTTACACATTAACCGTAAAGCCTACTTAGCTGTGGATAGTTTTCCTTTTAACATGTTGTATACGGAGGGGCGACTCTTGATCTACAAACCAGTTGGTTTTGCTAACTTGGGTAACAAGCCCGCAATATAAAGATATAATTGTAACATATGTTGAGGGCAGGCTGAAAACCAGTGCTGAGCGATTTATGTTACTCAGTGTTTACTGAAACTGTACCTACCCACACACGTACTCATTGTAGTACCTAGTTAGTCATAGAGCCGTGTTGATGGATCGATCTTGAGATTGGGATCGCGTCTCGGTCTCGATATTATAGCTTTCTTTTTTGTCTGTTTTTTTTTTGATACTGTTTCAATATGCAACAGATTCTCATGCGTCAGCTTGTGGCCATCTCAGTCTCGAGAGCGGTTTGTAGGATACGGGCTCTAGTCACCACTGCAGTTGATTTCTTGTATGTTGTTGTAGTTTTTGTTTTTTTTTTGTGTGTGAAAATAAATGGATTAAATGGTACAAATGACTAACAAAAATTTGCACTTCAAAGCTTAATATTTGGCAAACGGATCCCTGAATCAAAAACTGTTCAAGATAACTATTATTTTTTAATTATCTATCCGACTAGCAAACGATGGAGACAAAAAAAAATTTACTCCAAAGTGCGAGTCACCTTTTGCAAAAAGTCTACTAATGTTTGGTATCCTACTATTTATTAGTCTGATTTGATGATAGCTTTTCGAGTTGTACTCACCCTGGTATTGTTTCGTTCCGCTTTGAGCTCGGAGATCTCCTCTTCTCGCTCCAACAGCTGCTCCCTCGCCTGATTGAGCTCTTTCGTGAGAGTCGCAAACTCCTGAAAGAGAAAGGAAATATTCATTATACATTTACTCAACATGTCATGTATTGTAGCACTCGTGGCGCTTTCGATATTCATTTTCGATTACCGAAGTTAAGCAGATGTAAAGTCAAAAAATCTTTATGTTGTATACCCACACCGGCAGGCGCCCGCGCCGCTCGGTGGCAGGTTAACAAAAGTACTCAATTACCGTATATACCAAATAAACACGTACACACATATACACTAACATACACACATATACACACACATATACTCACAGACACTACAATCGAAGTCGTTAATTTGTACACATGCGACAACTTATTGTATTTCATCATTATTTTTATTAGTTAATTGTTACATAGATCTATAGTTTTGTCATTTTTATTTGGCTTAAAATTACTTAATTCCTTGAGTTTGACTTCTAACACTACGCAATTTGGACTCACCAACATAACGACTCGTATATTACTGAGGATTGTTTTATTGATAACTATTATAATAATAATGTAAATGTACCAATTTTCTTGTAATATAATTAAAACGTTACCCACTCAATTATAACGATAACCACTGTCGGTAACATAATAAGAATCACTAATTGGCATAAGTTTGGTATTAGTTTACTATAATATAATTTATGCAATAATGCTGTTCATTCTATGTAAATAAATAAATAAATAGATACACAGGGTAGATTTAAAATAATCACTTTTACATTTTTTTAAGCTACTGCTTGTTCAGAAAGCAACTTTCCTCTGATAAGAACA
Source organism: Oegoconia quadripuncta (assembly GCA_949316235.1). Taxonomy (NCBI): domain Eukaryota; kingdom Metazoa; phylum Arthropoda; class Insecta; order Lepidoptera; family Autostichidae; genus Oegoconia; species Oegoconia quadripuncta. The sequence goes on from OX438743.1 coordinate 1,433,492, forward strand.
AGCAAGAAACTTGAAGGGTTGCTTTAAAATCTTTTACATCACAAAATACAATTTATTTCATTATTGGATTGTGAATTAGCCTGGTATGCGAGCATGCTGGTTACACCATGGTTGATTATCATCCAAATTTGCCGATTTCATTACTTTCTTAATAAGTTTCTGTTTTATAAATTTATTGAAAGGAAGATGCTATTTGACTAGTCCTTTGTGATAAAGATTGATTACTTCCATAACATCAACAATGAGATGGCTCTAGTACACAAAGCGAATGTAATACCCTCTCGCCTAGTGACTAGATTAATATTCCAAGTGGTTTCAATATGTCGTAGTTTGCAACTTCGTACTCAACCTCTTCACTTTATGTACAGACTTGAAACACCTGGGCGTAGTAACCACCAGACGTCTACATAATAAATTTATCTGTTTAATATTTAGGGTGAATAATAGCCAGTCAGTTTCCATACAAACTATCCAGGACATGTAAAAAAATATGCTATATTTTCTGTAATTTGGTGATAGAAGTTTAGGTTGGTATATGTATAACGTGATTCGTGAACGTTCTTGACTGGTCAGTGAATCCCCACTTCGCCCTTAATTTAATTTAAATTAATTAAATGCTTTACACACCTCAAAAAAAAAGCTAGGCTCTTACATTACATAATTCGAGGCACATTTATACAGGGCGTCCCAAAGTTATGGGACATGAAGGGGAAGTACCTTAAATATCGTAGATAGTGAATTTTGCTCAAAGAAGACTTTATGTTATTTTTAAAAGTTAGTAATTCTGCATTCATAGATTTTCTAAAAATTATTTGCTTCGGCTGGGAATCGAACCGACTCAAATGTGAAAAAAAAAACACCCTACTTTTATGATGCCAATCGAAAGAATAGCTAAAAAATAATAACTCTGCCTAAGTAACATAGTATTTTAAAAGAAAGGAACAACGTGAAATTAATCATTTTAATCAAATAAAAAACATACATGAAACTGCCGTAGTCAATTAAGTAGGTATTTTTTTGTAAATTAATTAATTAAATGCTCAAAATGTGATCCCTCTTGTCTTACGCAGATCAATATCCGAAAAACAAACGCTCGCACATACTGTTCCATTTTCAAATTTAAGAACAACATTTAAAAATATCACTTCTTTTTAAAATATCTTAAAAAGTATGCATTCAAACAAACGCTGTCATAAACTGTTCCATTTTCAAATTATAAATTATTTATTTTTGTTTTTAATTTGCCTTCTGTCTAGCTTACAGAGGACGTATTGAAATACAAGTTTTATCATTTCATCTACACGTGCACTTATAATAAGGAAAACTATGTTAGTACCTATTTTATGAAGTGGGTACTTATTTACGAATAATCAATGCTATCTTTGGAATGATAATATCGCTACTTTTCGAACGTCGTCGGCAATAAATAACTTTCTTGAAATTTGACTCAATCATTTTATGTTGTTCCTTTCTTTTAAAATACTATGTTACTTAGGCAGAGTTATTATTTTTTAGCTATTCTTTCGATTGGCATCATAAAAGTAGGGTGTTTTTTTTTTCACATTTAAGTCGGTTCGATTCCCAGCCGAAGCAAGTAATTTTTAGAAAATCTATGAATGCAGAATTACTAACTTTTAAAAATAACATAAAGTCTTCTTTGAGCAAAATTCACTATCTACAATATTTAAGGTACTTCCCCTTCATGTCCCATAACTTTGGGACGCCCTGTATATGACAATTGTGCTGCAATTTTTTACTAGCTTTTTTTTGAGGTGTGTAAAGCATTTAATTAATTTAAATTAAATTAAAGGCGAAGTGGGGATTCACTGACCAGTCAAGAACGTTCACGAATCACGTTATACATATACCAACCTAAACCATTCCGGGACTGAATCGTCAACGTGACAAAATGTCAACGTGACAAAATGTCAACGTGACAAAATGTCATAAAGTACGAGTGTCAAAACGTACAAATGTCAAATAGCCACAATGTTTTGGTGACAAATAATGTCATTGCTTTGCGGGATCTTCCCCACGGACTTGATGGTGTGCGTCAGCCGCTCCTGCAGCTGGTGGATGTATGCGAGTTAGAATGTGTATATTGATATTTTATTATAATATTTTATGACTGCATGAACTACTTATGTATGCTACTGTTTGTCTCTAAAATATAAAGATTTAACACACATTTGTCAATAAAACATAATATTCGGTCGAATTCTGATGTCCAAATAGTAGGTCTTTACCTATGAAATTGCCGTTTTGTATGAAAAAAATTCAATGATTTTTTTTCATGTATTTTTTATTTGTATTAATCGAAGTAATCACCCATATGCAATCAATGCATCTTTGCCAACGCAGTGGCTGTTTATTGACGCCCTTCTTAAAGAAATCAGCTGGACGGGAGGCAACAAATTCTTCAAAGGCATTTTGTACTGCCTCTCGGGTATTGAATTTTTTTCCTGCCAAGAAGTTATCCAAATTCTGGAAAAAGTAGTAGTCTGTAGGCGCAAGGTCTGGTGAGTAGGGCGGATGACGGAGAGCTTCCAACCCCAGTTCTTGCAACTTGGAGACCGTCTGCTGTGCAGTATGAGGTCGCGCGTTGTCGTGCAGGAGCAGCGGAGAGGAGCGATTGACCAATGCTGGTTGGAGATGTGCCAGCTTCTCCATCATTGTGTTCAGTTCTTCACAGTACACATCTGCAGTAATGATCATCCTGTTTGGTATGAAGCTGTGATGAATCACACCGGCGCTGGACTACCAAACAGTGATCATCACTTTTCTAGGGGTAAGTTTTCGTTTAGGGCATTGTTTAGGTGCTGAACCAGGATCAAACCTACTTGCTGAGCGCTTGCGGTTATCAAACAGAATCTATTTTTCATCGCAGGTAACAATGCGGTTCAAAATTCCTTCATTTGTGTCTGTTGAGCAGTGCAAGGCACGTCTCGACGCGTACTTCGCGCTGGCGATCATTTAGTTCGTGGGGCACCCATTTGTCAAGCTTTTTTACCTTGCCAATTTGACGCAAATGGACCAATATTGTTTTGACGCTAACGTCGAAAGCTGCTGCTAATTCAGCCGTAGATTGTGTATCATCAGCTTCCACAATCGCCTTTAATTCCTCATTGTCGACCGAAGTCTTCGGACGACCGCGAGGTTCATTTTTCAGGTCGAAATTCCCAGAACGGAAGCGAGCAAACCAATAACAGGTGGTGCGTTGGTTTGTAGTGTTAGCTCCGTAAACGTCGTTGATGTTGCGTGCCGCTTGTGCCGCGTTGCTGCCACGACGGTACTCATATTCCATAATTACTCGAATTTTTAACGTATCCATGATGATGACGAAAAAGATTGAAATGCGATGAAAATGTAACACTAATCAATACACAAATGACTACTTTTGGAAAAAGAATTCCATGTTTTTAAAATAAAATTAATTTGAAATTAGAATTCTTAGCCAAACAAAAATTATTTCGATTTGAAATGGCCAGTACTGCAGAACGGCAATTTCATAGGTAAAGTACAAGCAACAACATATTCAAATTCACTTAGTCAAGAAACCAACAGCTTTCTTAATAGGTACCAAATAACTTTGTAGTTTATCTCTGAAATAAATTAATAAAATCCATTTCCAATAACTCTACAATGTCTTTCGATAAAACAAAGTGATGGTAAATACACTTTACATTATTCACAGCCTAAAGTGCAGACAGCAGAGGTGTTAAACAAACTTCAAAGCGAGCTCAAACTGCCGCCTCTAGGGAAAATATAGTATCATGGATAAAACTTGTGAACTTTATCATCCTAAGACTTCCACATCAAGAATTCGACTGTTTGAGGTATACAATAGATACGCGGTGAATGTTTCAAAACTAAAGTATCACTAGTTTCCCGCCCGCGACTTCGTCCGCGTGGAAGATTTCATCAAAATCGGTTCAGCAAAAAAATAGCCTTTTTTTTTTTTTTATGCACAACGGGTTGGTACTTGACCTCAATCACACCTGATGTTAAGTGAAGATGAGGTCGAAGGTGGAAGCGTTCTGACCCGGAAACCACATTTAGGGGACTGGCTATCTTATCTCTGACAACCGGAACACAACAATGCTATTAACATTGCTGTTTGGCGGCAGATTTAGATAAGGTGGTGGTAGCTAGCCAGGCGGACATTTAAAATGCCCTACCACCAACCAAACCGAGTACTTAAAACATGTACCCCGCTGGGGATCGAACCCGCGACCTCCGAATCGTAAACCCAATGTTGTTGTCATTGAGCCACGGAGGCGGTTAATGCGGCCTATATGTTAATCCAGGTCCTAATCTGTCTACCCACCAAATTTCATCTAAATCCGTCCAGCCGTATAGGCGTGAAGAGGTAACAAACATACATACAGTTATACATACAGATATACACACAAACTTTCGCATTTAAAATATTAGTTGGGATAGTTTCCATCCAAACTATACCTAATCGTCTATATGCGATTATATTTGTATTTGGATTATATTTACGGATGATATGTGTTGTCGGTTGTATCACAGTAATGAGTGGTCTGAGGTGACGTAATTAGTCATGTTTAATGAAAATCGGTTAAGCCGTTTCGAACTTAGCTTTTAAGACAGATGTTTAGTGTATTTTTTTTTTTTTTTTTTTTTTTAATGCATATTTGGATGAAATCATACTCTATTTCTTTAGATTTTCAATCGTGTCCGTGGTGTGTACCGCGCGTGTGTTGTTTCACCCAAACTCTTATGATTGGGATATCTCTGACCACCCCATTTGGGATAAAGTTTGTGACTTTATGTATATGTCCGTACATATACATAAAATGGGGTGGTCAAAGATATCCCAATCATAAGAGTTTGGGTGAAACAACACACGCGCGGTACACACCACGGACAAGCCTACAAGCACTGATAGTCAGGTGATCGCCAATCGAGGTAGGTAGAGGTAGATCATACCGAGGTAGCAGCGTCATCCCGCCCCTCGGAAGCCTAACAATCTAGGAATACACGTCTGTTACAGCAAAGCTATAATTAAAAAAAAAAATATATTTTTGCGTGATATGAATTGTGGTTTTTGTGTGTTTTAATCGGTTCTGTGGCTCAATGTAAACAACAAAGGGTTTACGAATCGAAGGTCGCAGATTTGATCCCCAGCAGGGTACATGTTTAGTACTCGCTTTGTTGGTGATAGGGCATTAAATGTCCGCCTATGGCTAGCTACCACCATCTTATCTAAGCCGCCAAACAGCCATGTTAATAGCATTGTTGTGTTCCAGTTGTAGGAGATAAGACAGCCAGTTTCCCAATAGGGTTTCCGGGTCAGTACGCTTCCAGCCTCAGCTTCACTGTATGATTCGGATATGATTTAAAATTTGTTAAATTAGTAATAATAATTTGAAAACAATTAAATTCACTCGCACAATCACACATAAGTATTGAAAATTTACCAAATACCTACCTATATGATACCTTCTCGTGTCTAGCTTTTTATGGTTTATCACTTGCAGTTGTTTTTGAGTTGATTTTAGATATAGTTTTTTCTTTTTGTTTACTTTTAGTGAATATTTAAATTTATTCATAGAGTAATAATAATTAATTCCTTGGTGGCACCAACTACTCTACTTGGGGGGGACTGAAAATCAGCAAATCTGCTGAGTCCCTACCTTTTCATCACAGTTTGACCTAATTTATAATCAATTAATTACTTGTTAATTTAACTTTGTGGTGAATAAATGCCTTTTATTATTATTATTATTAAAATCAGGTGTAATTGAGGTCAAATGTTAACTCGTTGTGCATAGAAAAACCACTTGGGATAAAGGTCGTGACAATATTATTTAAGTATTTCTGCGACCTTCTATTCGTCATCTGCACTTAATAGCAGGTGTGCTCGAAGGTCAGGCGCTAAATCGCTGTGCGTAAAAAAATTTGAAGTCGACATGTAACCAAAAATTTGCCATCAAACAAATCCTCTTAAACTTGTGTAAATCGTAACTAAAGATAGGCCTTTATCCAGCAGTGGAGTTAAGGCTGTTGAATAATATTGTGAAATTGAACGAAGCGATAAGCGGACAACTAACAAAATGTCAGACTATATTTGGAAAGCTATAATAAGCTTTTATCGAACGTTGAGGTTGTATAGGGTTGGGAAGCTTCGCTAGACCATTTTTGCAAGTTTACCTTTCACCCAAAGCTGACAGTATACTTTAAGTGCCCAACTATAATGAGGAGTGTACTGAGAATGCATTTGAAATGGTATACAGTTTTGTCATCATACTACTTGCAGTAGAGAAAAGATCCACACTTGAATAAATAAAAGGTATTTATTCATCACATAAAAATAACAAACATACATAGAATCGAGAACGACAGTACGGTGACGAATGGGTAGGGACTCAGCAGTGTTGCTGATTTTCAGTCCCCCCCTTCAGAGTAGTTGCCACCAAAGAAAGTATGGGCGACTTTCCAATGGCTGTCATTTTTTTTTCTGTTTTATGCTTAGGCGTGGCTCTGGACAATGTAGAAGTTAAATTAAAATGTAAGAAATAAGAGGCCCCATCTTTCGAGCCTTGAACTACTTTACTACGCGATCAGAAAATTGCCGATTTAAACAAAAAAATTAGATATTAATTTATTACACTTGGACCATTCACATTAATAAATATTTAAGTATTAGGTCCTTACCTATGAAATTAGCGTTTTGTTTGAAGAATTTCATGAAGACTGTTTTCTCCATACAAACATTTTTGATTTTTTTTTTGGAACGGCAAATCCAAATTTAGCTAAACTTTGTGTGTATTATCGGATAACATTAAGTTAAGTATAGGCAGCGTTAATTTTTAAATGTAACCGCTTCATAAAAGTTTCAGCGAATCCAAGAAATGATTATGGGAAGCACATGAAAAGAGCGCTGTTCAATTTTTTTTATTATGTGATTTAGACCAGAAATTAAAAAATATTTCATGTGAAACCTTGAAATAATATTCCATGGATATAGCTTCGAAAATCGCAGGAATTGGTACATATGATTAACGAAGAAAAAAACTCCAATTTCATAGGTAAAGAGCCAATATTTAGAAACAAAAAACCAGATAGCATATTTTGTATTTTGCGGGCGCGATGTTGAATATTTTTAATATAAAATATATTCTATGACACTCTGGGAATCAAGACGAACGACAACTTGCACTTCAAAATCCTCAAGCCGTAAACGGCTTGAGGCTACAGGAGGTAAAGCAGAAATCTATACTAACTTTCATTAGAAAAACATGAAGGCTACATTACATAGTAATTCTTGAGTGAGTGACCACTAAGACAACAGAGAAAGCATATTAGACGACCGATTGGTGGAATGGATAGTGACCCTGTCTGCGAAACCAACGGTTGTGGGTTCGAATCCCGTGAAGGGTAAATGTTTGTATGATGAATACAGACGTGTTCACGAGTTATGGATGTTTTCATTTATATAGGTGTGTATTTATTTACAAAAAAAAATGTATTTGTGTAGTTTATCAACCATCTGGTATACATAATACAAGCCTAGTTGCTTCGTGTGGAACTAGATGGCGCTGTGTGTATGTGCAAAGATATTTACTATTTTTTTATGTAGAATTACTGCTAATGTAACATGCTGTGGGTTTAGTTCAATGTACTCTCGAAGTCGGAGCTGGGTCCTACAGTTCAGACATATACGGATAAATAAAATATTTAGCTTTTAACGTAGCGAAAGAGTTCCATCAAAGTAAGTAAATGTTGAGGCATTCGTTTGAGAAATAACCTTTGACGTGCTCTTCTAGGTTCCTCGAATAGAAATACTTCTGTGTGTGTAGAAATACACTGTGTCGATTCATACAACAACATGGTGCAATAAAATGAAAGTTTAAAAAAAAAACAATCTTTCACTTATCCTTTGAGAACGTTACATGTACAACTTCTTGCATTACCTATACCTTTTTGGAAATTCCACATTATTGTTAAAAAAGCACGATCAAACTGTAAATAAATAAATAAATATCCTTGGAAATGCACACAGCGCCATCTAGTTCCACAGTAAGCAACTATAGGCTTGTGTTGTGGATACCAGATGGTTGATATACTACATAAATAATTATAAATGAAAACATCATAACTCGGGTAGGTACACATGTCCGTATTCATCACACAAACAATATACCCCTAGCGGGATTCGAACCAGCAACCTTTTGGTATAGTGGTCAGAGTTGCTAACCACTACACCAAACAGGTCGTCACAAACACCAAACTGTAGGCACGAGTATGACAATTGTACTTCAATCAATCAATTTATTGCTTTTATGGTCTTAGGTTTACGTACTATTAGTATCACATGTGGGGTACAGGTACAGGGTGTAGCTTCATTCTGAACCGAAAAACTACGTTGGCGCTGTGTGTGTAGCATTATGTCCGGACGTATCTCATAAGGAGCGTCGGTGGCTCAGTGGTTAAGACGCGGTCTCCCAATTTGTTCCGGGTTCGATTCCCAGGCAGGCCGTGTACTAATAAGTTTTTAAATTTAATTTAATTACTTATGTGCATTTATCCGTCTGCTTTTGAACGGTGAAGGAAAACATCATGAGGAAACCTGCATGCCTGAGAAATAAAAATTTAAAGGCATGTGAAGTCCTCAACCCGCATTGGGTCAGCGTGGTGGATATGGCCCATACTCCCTCATATACGAGTGATGGCCTATAACCTTGCAGTGGATGTTTACGCATGATGATGATGACATCTTTAACTTATCATTTACAAGGCTGACTAAGCAGAGAAGAACTAGTTAACTTCAAGCACTTATTTAAATGTGAGATACGTGATTAATATATTACATTTCAATTTAAATCTATTAGAAATTATAATAGGGCTTATTTCATTTCTCTGTCAGTCAGTATGTATACGCTACTTGCTTCGGAAAGGGAAATGTTTTGTGGGAAAAGAAGTGAGGCAAGAAACACACACGTTCAATATTCTGTAGGCACCTACTGTTTTACAAAAAATGAGCCCATGGTCTGCGCTGACATCTAAATACTTCGCGTCACAAAGACATCTAAATACTTCGTTGTTTTTGAAAAAATATTTATAGGTCTTGTACATTTCAGTGGCACTAATTATGCACAGTTTTTTGGGATATCAATTACAATGATAGGTAAAGCAGTCTCTGCGTGTGACAATGAGGATTCCAGGAACACGAGACACCAAAGGTTCTATTGGTCATCGGCTACGTTCTGACATAAATAAATAAAAGGCATTTATTCACCACAAAGTTAATTTAACAAGTAATTAATTGATTATAAATTAGGTCAAATTGTGATGAAAAGGTAGGGACTCAGCAGATTTGCTGATTTTCAGTCCCCCCCCAAGTAGAGTAGTTGCTGCCACCAAGGAATTAATTATTATTACTCTATGAATAAATTTAAACATTCACTAAAAGCAAACAAAAAGAAAAAACTATATCTAAAATAACTCAAAAACAACTACAAGTGATAAACTATAAAAAACATAGAAAGACACGATACGAGAAGGTATCATATAGGTAGGTATTTATAAATTTCAATACTTATGTGTGATTGTGCGAGTGAATTTAATTGTTTTCAAATTATTATTACTAATTTAACAAATTTTAAATCATATCCGAATCATACTGGCAGAGAAACACCCGTCCAAGAAACTATTTATGTAAAATGCACACGTTACATGACCAGGTGTGAAGTTTTTTGAAAGGACCATATGCATGCGGTTTTTTGTTTATGTAAGTACCACATTTTACATTTTACATTTTACATTCATACATGCGATTGGTTGGCTCATCGCTCGCTCGGCAATTTGACGGTTACTCATTGGTCAACGTAATCGATAACGATAACGATGTATTTACTTAATCTAAGGGCTGAATTCTCACTTAAAATATTCACACATTTTTTTCCTTTGGACATTGTTAGATAGATAGATAGATAGATAAACGTTTATTTGTTTCTCCAGCCACACACATACATTAAATAACATTTATAAATAATTAATACACATAATTTAGACTACAGTACAGTACAGTTGCAATAAAAAACAAACAGAACATATAAAAGAATACGCAAAATATAGGGATGTAAAAGTATATGTGTGCTGCAGCGGCACAAATGGGCCATAGTTCAGTGTCGGATTGCTCAAGAGCAAATTGGCATAAGAAGTAATGTTATATATTGATATTTATATAATATATTAATTATATATCTAATTAAATGTTTTATTTAGTATTATATTCATGTAGTTATATTTAGTTATTTACAAGGATTTATGTATTATAGACTTTTTTACTAAATCACCATTGCGTTGTACGCCCTTTTTTTATTCCCCGTTATACACTCTCTAACCGCTTATAGGGTTGGCTGGAAGAGATCTCTCTTAGAGATAAGCTCACCTTTGTATCTTTGTATCTGACAAATGTATCTTTTGTGTTTATTTGCAATAAAGAATGGAATTGTTTAACCGACATTATTGAGCACAATTTTTTTGAGATGATCAAAATAGCCGAATTCCACTTTGACTATTCATGCATGCGTTGTTCACCCTCTAAACCACAATGAGGGCTACTCTTAAAACTCACTTTCATATAACTACACCCCTGTTTTCAAATCTCGATAGCATCTCGAACCTGATATCCAATACACTCCACGCGTCGAACAACCCCCATAAATCAATCCTCGGTTCGTTGCGAGCTGACCACGGTATAAGATAAGAGGAATAAAAAGGAATACGTCAATCTGACGTATCTTTGTTCATGTTTGACGAGGCGCCAAACGAAATAACATGGAACAACAAACTGTCAGAATAATAACCCCTAAGTTCATGGAAATAAAAAATAACACAACTGTGCGGAGCCACATCATTTAGACCCGTATTAATAAACCAATCTTGAGATCTACTCAGCTGAGATCACTTCTCAAGTATTCGCCTCAGCGGCGAATGAATGATAGTCTTGAGTTTCGTTTTTTTTTTTTTTAATAAGAGGGGGCGGCAAACGAGCATGCGGGTCACCTGATGGAAAGCAATCACCGTCGCCCATGGACACCCGCAACACCAAAAGGGTCACAGATGCGTTGCCGGCCTTTGAGGAAGGTGTAGGCTCGTTTCTTGAAGGTTCCAATGTCGTACTCGTTCGGGAATACCGCTGACGGAAGTCCGTTCCACAGGGTGGTCGTTTATAAATACCACCTCTCAAGTGATTACTGCTTGAGTATGCACGTGCTTTTCAGGTCTCAAGTTCGGTTATTAATGAACACGTTTACTTGAGACCGGTCACAAGACTGTTCCCAATCTTGAGAATGGTTTATTAATACGGGCCTTAGATTCAGTAGAGGGTGAATTTGAATTCATGTAATTCCCATTAACTGGTGACGTCACTCTTTTATACGAGTAAATTTCTCGAAGGGACTATAGTCGGATTCGATCAAAGAATTTTCAATTACCCATACAAAGTAAATCATTCTGAAATCAGTGTTGGAGACTGGCAGCTTGGACAGCCGTGGTCTGTCTTTTTTGACAAGTTTTGCTATTGTTTGTTGGCTGTTGTTTTTTCATGTTTGTGCTGCCGAGAATAAATTATTGAATATATTAAATATCCAGCTTCATATTGTTGTGTAGCACCCATCCTGACTCCAGCGGATAATTAACAATCACCTTTAGTATGGAATCCAACAATTTTCGGCTGGTGACAGCACCACTGCTGATTACGAACAACTTTCCACTAGGAACCACAGGCGAATTCAGTCGAAAATTGTTGCAACAAAAACAGTATAATTGGGCGGCCTTATCATTAAAAGCGATTTCTTCCACGCGACCTTTGTGTGTAGAATGTAGAAGTGAATAAGAATAAGAATCGTTTATTTGACCCATTTAGCGACACACATATTATTATAACATGAAATGTGAAAATATACACAGTGAAATTGAGGCCGAGTGAGATAAGAGTAGTGCACACAGCAAGTACAATAAAAATACTTAAGCAATGTTTCACTTTTAGACTAAAGTCCTTAAAAATTTAATTTTCGGTGTCGCAAAGTGGTATCAAAGAAGGTCTCCTTCTCAGCATAAGTTGCAGTCTAGAAGTTAGACTATAACGCTCGTTTTGTGTGTGCAATCTTTATAGAACGGGCAGGTTGAGCAAAAAATGGAAGCAGATATGAAATAGCTACGTAATTAATTAATTAATTTCATGTATGTTTAACCGTTATCAAGAAACCATAGTACAAGCTTTGCTTAGTTTGGGACTAGATGATTGGTGTCCGAAATATTTATAATTTGATTTGTATAATAAATAGCCGAAAATCTCGTATTCCCAATGAATTATCTTAAACGACAAAGTAATGAATGGCCATAGTGTTGGAACATAAAATGGGGAATAACCCTGCAGTAGTCAGTTAGTAAAATAAATGACCTAATTTATCCCCTGGGGTCTCCGGAGCGCGGGGGTGTCATCAACCGCTAGACGACGGACCCCCCACTGAGCCCGCAACAGGCAATATCGGTATAATACCAAACTGGTTACCACTGTTTATTGGTAGGGTAGGTACTTACAATAAAAGTGACGATAAAAACGGAAAATAGATTCTATTGCCTATAAAATACAGTTTTTTGTGAATAATTTTTATTACAGAAGGCTATTTACACATTGAATCGATTTTAAGCACGGGTTAAGACCAAAGTTAATTAAAATGCTTATCGCTCTCAAATTGAGAAAAAATAAAATAAAATTTGGGACAGTCCGGTGCAAAATTGCGACTTTTATCTTAGTTCTTTGAGTGTTAATTTTTGTCACAAAATTTCTTCAGAATGTAAGCAGCTTTTTGTTATTTACCTGACTGAGCCAGGACGGAGGATAATGTTTTTGTTGTAAGTATTATCTATGTCTCCAGTTGCCTAAACGACTTGACCGATTTTGAAGTGAAAGGTTTCGTTCGATTCGTTACAAAAAAATATGCTGTGGGGTTACTTGGTTTTCAAACTTTTATTGCTAGTTAGTAGTCATAGATTTAAACCATGTATATTAGCCAAAAAGAAGAAAATAATGTTGACTTGTTGACTTAATTGTAAAAGGCGAATGACCAAATTTTTTTTTATTTTTTTAAACTTTATTTTATTTAGGGATTTTTGTCCTATGGGACATGTCAATCCCATTGTGCCCTTCGCTAGTTAACACAACACTGACAAGGAAAATAACACAAATAATGACCAATTCAGAGGTCACCGACGTCTGAGTAGGTACTAACTATAACCAAGTGAACGTATAACAACATAAGTATTTAAATGTAATTTTTTTTTACTGGGAGACGGCGAGACGGTTATGTGGGACTCCCCTCCCTACCAGGAGATGGATACCCACTAAAACCCCGCGGCGACTTTCCTCGGCAATAGGGAGGAACTGGGAACGCAAAAGCGGCTCCAGGTCCCCCCTCGCCCTGCCCCTCCTCCCTATTCTATCTACTAATCAAATGAAGGTATGTCCGCGTACTCCACCCGTGCAGGAAGGCATGTGTTATTGGGGTCAAGGTATGCTGAGTTCAAGTCTATTTGCACGTATAGTTTAATTAAATTCCCTTTACATTAGTGGTATTTATGTTTGCCTGGTGTTGAGATTCTGTCAATAAACGGCTAAAGGTATGTACCCAACTCTGAAATCCCAAAAAAAAAATCAGCGTTTGATACATTTCAATTGATTCGGTAGTAGGTAGTTGTTTTTACACAGCTAATGAAATTAGGTAGGTAACCAAGCACGACGTTTCAGTTTGACGAGTGCGAGTGTTTAAATCAAGATTTCCTATACTGTTCAAATAGTTAATCAGGACTATTAACATATAGTATTTAGTTAGACAAATTTTGGGTTTATATACAGGTACCGCCACCGGTACAAGGTGCCGACTCGGTAGGTATTGAACTTTTGTATAAAACAGTTGATTTTTTTCTTATTGATTTCATAAATGATCCCATAGTGAACCTTGTGAAGTTTGATGGTTTGAATAACCATACAAAATTTCGATAGTGAATAAAAAATCACCAAGTATACTACTACAGAGTGTACTAGAAAGCATTTCGAAATAGTTTACCAACCGGTACAGTTTTATCATCGTACTACTTCCAGTAGAGAAAAGCTACATCCAAACTTGGACGATTCACACCAATAAATAACTAGTTAACAATAAAAAACCGAAAAACCCGACAGCATATTTTGTATTTTGCGAACGCCATGTTGGATTTTATGTTGGGATAATTGTCAGAATTTCCAAGGAGTCATAATGGCCAGATATTATAAGGACCATTAGTCAATATGTACAAGTGTGAGTATGTCCAAGGAGTCATAATGGCCAGATATTATAAGGACCATTAGTCAATATGTACAAGTGTCAGTATGTCCAAGGTGTCATAATGTCCAGATATTATAAGGACCATTAGTCAATATGTACAAGGGTCAGTATGTCCAAGGAGTCATATTGTCCAGATGTTATAAGGACCATTAGTCAATATGTACAAGTGTCAGTATGTCCAAGGAGTCATAATGTCCAAATATTATAAGGACCATTAGTCAATACGTACAAGTGCCAGTATGTCCAAGGAGTCATAATGTCCAGATGTTATAAGGACCATTAGTCCGTAAAATACAAAACATGCTGTCCGGTTTTTTGGTTTAGAAATACGTAAATAGTCATCTTTTTTATTATTTTTATATATTCTGTAATACTGAGGGAATTGATTAAATACCAATATCGGAGGTAACTCTTTACCCTTGCAATTACAATGTGGATTGGACGCAAACAGGCCGCTCGCCCTCGCGAGGCAATTTCCGCCTCGCACACAAACATATACGTGACGTTTCAAGAGTTACTACAAATGTTCGAAAAGCATTGTGAATTTGATAAAATAATATGATTATACTTTAGTGTAGCTAACACAACTTAGCGCGACTCGAGTGAGGAGTAGCGGGTGCGACACAGAGCGTATGGAATATACAGGGTGAAATATAATTCGTGTAATTCCTGTTTACTGGTGACTTTCCACTAGGAACCATAGCTGAATTCGATCAAAAAATTTTCGATTAACCATACAAAGTAAATCATTCTGTAAAAAGAGAGTAGAGTTAGATCAATCGGATCGACTTCCATACTAAAGGTGTTTCAGAATGATTTACTTTGTATTGGTATTCGAAAATTTTTTATCGTATTCGACTATGGTTACTTGGAGAAAGTTGTTCGTAATCAGGAATGGCGTCACCAATAAGAAAGAAAACATTTATTCAGCTTACAGTTACAGTTCATGTACATGTACAGTAAACAGGAATTACACGATTATGTTTAGTATTCGGAAGATATCAGTTTGGGAACTCCATTCTCGAAGTTGTAGATGTCTACCTAAGACAAGGGGTCAAATTTGATAAGTTCAATTTCAAGAAGGAGGCCATTCGTCGAATCGAACAAATCAAATCAAAAATATTTTATTCAATGTAGGATACAAAATATCACCTGGAACGGACTTCCTGCAGCGGTATTCCCGAACGAGAACGACATTAGAACCTTCAAGAAACGAGCCTACACCTTCCTCAAAGGCCGGCAACGCATCTGTGACCCTTTTGGTGTTGCGGGTGTCCATGGGCGGCGGTGATTGCTTTCCATCAGGTGACCCGCATGTTCGTTTGTCGCCCTCCAAATAAAAAAAAATCACCTATTGAAAGTCAATATGTTATTTTTTAAAACTACATCGCTTCACAAGGTGTTATGCTTTAGGGAGAAGAAGCGACAAGAAACTCCGTAACCACACATCTTTTCAATGCTCGGCGTTTCACTACGTGATCGAATCGGGAACGAAGAAATCCGTATGACGAAAGTCAAGGTGGAGGGACGTCCTAATGAAAGTCGTGGGATGCAGGTCGCTTTCAACCGGTTGCTCTGCAAACTCCATACTATGTTCAGTAGCTAATATGATGATGAATGTATGGTATGACTGACCTGTAGCAGCGCGGTGTGCACGCGGCACGAGCACACGGCGCCGTTCCTGCGCGCGCACGGCGTGCCGAGCCACGCGCATGCGCCGCCTGCCAGCATCGCGCGCGACCATGCCTCCGCGAGCGCGCCCGCCGACACGCAACAACTTCACACCACTTCCGCAATTTTATAATTCTGATGTGTTATCCTCTCACATACGCAGACTTCATACTGCATGTCCCATCTTGTGATAACTTCACACTGTTCGGACTACTTTTTAATTTGTAGCTGGTATTGAGGTTGCAGAGTTAATTATTTTAATAGAAAATGCTTTTGCACTGATCACTGTTTTATCATTGTCAATGTTGGAATGCTTTGGCGACCGATTGATGTAGTAGTTAGTAACTCTATCTGCGAAACCGTTGCACGTTCAAAACTCGCGAGGTTTAAATGTTTGTGTTATGAATACGAACATTAATTCCCGAGTCACGAATGTTTATATAAATATTTATGTATATTTATCCGTGATATAGCACCAGCTTTGCTTAATTTGGGACTAGATGATTGGTGTAAGTGTTCGAAATATTTATTTTATTTATTTATAACGAGTGGCTCATATTCGTCGTGCTTTTTGTGATTGACTGAAAACTCATTTGACCAGAATTGCACCTGGATGCCAAATTTATCTTTGTTTTTAAAATCTTTTGTTCACTAGCATTGGCTTACCTGGAGTTGAAATTGTTCCAAAAATCAAGTGTCGTGATTTCGAATAATAAACATTTATGGTCTTAATTAAATTAATAACTAATTTAACTTTACAAAGATAACGTTAAATATTTGAGGCCGCAAATAAATATGCACCTTGACTTAGGCCCAGGAGGGGTTCCAAATTTTCATGGATCCGCCATTGGAACTTGGACACTCTTGGATCTCCTGAATCATACATACATACGTACATTCACTTAACATCAGGTGTGATTGAGATCAAGTACCAACCCGTTGGGCACTAAAAAAAAAATGTCACGCCTGTTTCCCGTAGCGGTAGGCAGAGACCACAGACTTCCACTTGCTACGATCCTGACACACCTCTTTTGCTTCCTTCGCTCTCATAAGGTTGTTCATACATGCTCGTCGGTTTAGGGTACTCTTGACTTGGCCTTTCTTTAAGACGAAATAGTAATAGTAACATTCAGTTGAATATCTCACAACCGACAAAAGAAATAATAAAAACTAATGAAATAAAAACGCCATCGACAACGGATTGAATCAATTTTCTATCAAATAAATAGCTGTTTTATCGAGATCTTTTTCTCTGCAATATTGCAAACAACCAGCTGAGCAAGGGCTTGAAATAAACAAGAACAAATTGGCAAAAATGACTTTATCAGGGAACATTTGGATGAATTTAGGGTACGGTTTCACCGCAAGAGGCGCTCGCGGGAGGGGATGATTATTTCAGACACATACAGTGCTCTCGGTGCTACCGATATTTTAAAGGATTTTTTTTAAATACCGAACTACCTATGTCTCTTCATTGGAGGTAAATATGCCGGAAAGAAAAATAAAACAGAGATGAAAATTAACAATCCCGAGATTTGTCGTCGCGTTTATATGAGATCTCTGGTGACAAAAGAGCTGCCAGCTACCTCGGGCAGCGTATTATCAATGTTATACAACGAGGTAACACTGCCAGCCTTTTGGGCACCCTCCACACGGCAACGATCTCGAACACGTTTTCTACTTATCATAATCATGGAAAAAACGTGTTCTAGTCTGTTTCCGTGCTTTTGTATTCAATTTTATTCTTTTTTTTTATTTCTTGTAAATGTATCTACTTCGATTACAACAATATTTTGCAGGGTCACAATCCAAAGCCTTTTATTTAAAAGAAACTAGTATCACTTCTCGATACGATACGATATAACCGATACACTTCTCGCCGAAAATTAAATTTCCATCCACATCACCTGGATGAGTGGAAGTCTACCACTGTACGTTTCTCAAGAAACTTCTTACCACGTACGACCACCCTGTGGAACGGACTTCCGGCAGCGGTATTCCCGAACGAGTACGACATTGGAACCTTCAAGAAACGAGCCTACACCTTCCTCAAAGGCCGGCAACGCATCTGTGACCCTTTTGGTGTTGCGGGTATCCATGGGCGGCGGTGATTGCTTTCCATCAGGTGACCCGCATGCTCGTTTGCCGCCCTCTCATATATATAAAAAAAAAAAAACTAGATGGCGCTGTATATCCAAGGATATTTATTTATTATTATTCTATTAGAAACAGTCTGCATCCAGCGACTTCCTGTGAACTGCATCGGTCGCTCTGGAAACCTATGGGGGAGACCTATCTTCAGCAGTGTACGCCCTCTGGCTGATATGATGATGAAAATGATTTTTAATGCAACAGTTGTCTACAAATAAAAGAAGATTCATAAACAGTTCAGAAATATCAAACTTATTACAATATGAGAATACATGTGACAGGAAACCTCGCTCTTCCATAGAAAACAGTTTTTAATACGTACGTAGAAGTAAGCATTAGGTACAATAATTGCTTTACAATTTCTTTATTTATAAAAAAATAAAAACTGATACTATTCCAAAAATATTCCTACGATTTGTGTTGTGTGTGCTAATAATATTATTTTATTTTTTTTAGTTCTAGTGGGCGATTTTCTGATCGCTTAGTAAAGTGGTTCAAAGTGGCTCGAAAGATGGCGCTAACAGATGTAGCCTCTTATTTCTTACGTTTTAATTTAATTTCTACATTGTCCAGAGCCACGCCTAAGCTTAAAAACAAAAAAAAAATCGTTAGGCATTGGAAAGTCGCCCATACTTTCTTTGGTGGCAGCAACTACTCTGCAGGGGGGGGGGGGGGGCTGAAAATCAGCATTACTGGTGAATGAATGGGTTTATCACAATACTGTGGTTCTCGATTCTATGTATGCTTGTGTTTTCATTTTTATTTATTTATTATTGTATCTTGAGATCAGATAGCTGTTACGCCCTTCGGTCGCAGCAGCTATCTGCTAACCGTGATGTATAATCGAGAATATGGTCTGTATGAGTATGGAAATATTATTCAGTATATTCGAAAAATTGTTCCGTTTCCTCGTAAGATATAGTTTTTAGCCATTTTATCATCTGAATTGATCATGATGATTATTTTATTTGGACAAATTAATTAAATTACAATGAGAAGCGGCTATAATTGAATAAGCCAGACTACGATTTTTGTGAAGGGGATTTTCTCTCCACATTCTGAAACTTCGCTCGTCTCTCTTTGCCTCTAGGTAAGTAAGGAGCAGCTCTGTACTTTTATTATAATCTTTGAGCTTAAAACTTTCCCGCTTTACATGATGTTACTTACTTAACGTCTCTTGAGATAACTTGAAGCACTAACTAAGGAAAGTATATTAAAACCTCCAAGGAATGACCCACAATTTCCGAGCTCCGTACATTTTATCACGTATTTTAGCCGACTTGCAAAAAGGATTGAGGTTATCAAGTTGTCGCGTATGTCATTTTGTTTGTATGTACGTACATGTATCGAGTACTCGGATTCCAGGTAAATGTTTTCGTATAAATTGCCAAACCGGTATGTTCTCTATCCCTGAAGAGCAACACCAAATACAGGACCTCCTAGCGGTATACCCTTTTAAAGAAAAACGAATCATTGAAATCGGTTTATAAACAATGTAGATATCGCGCAACATAATAATAATATAATAACAAAAATACTTTCCATTAGTTTACGTTTGGGAGTTGTGTGAACCTCGTCGCTGTTCATGTGGTAAGGTTGTGGACCAGCTAGGACGCCACGGGCTCTCTTGCGTGAAGAGTGCCGGCCGCGCATATCGCCATGGTGCAATTAATCAGCTAATTAGGCGCGCTCTCGCCACTGCAGCGGTCCCGGCGTCTCTGGAGCCTTGTGGCTTATTCAGGGACGACGGGAAAAGACCTGATGGAGCCACCTTGGTACCCTGGTGCTTGGGGCGCACCTTGGTATGGGACCCAACTTGTGCGGACACTTTGGCACCGTCCCATATACAAGGAACTGAGCAAAGAGCTGGAACCGCGGCTGAACAAGCTCAAAGTAACAAGCGCCGTAAATATGCGTCAATCTCGATAAACCACGAGTTTGCGGCGCTTGCAGTGGAGACTTTGGGCCCGTGGTCTTCTGACATGAAACATTTTGTAAAGGATTTATCCGTTAGACTGGTCCACGCCTCTGGAGATGTGAGAGCTGGTGCCTACTTTGCTCAGCAGCTGAGCTTATGCATTCAGCGGGGCAATAGCGCTAGCGTACTAGGTACTATGCCTCACGAAGCGAGTTGGACGGCGTATTTTTTCTATAAGATATAGGTATGTTTAATTGTGTTTTATAAATTTGTTGTTTCATGTACATACTTCATTTAAGAATTTACGCTAATAAATGAACTTTATTTTTTCTTCACAACCATACTTAAAAATATAGGTATACAGGTGGTAATGGAGCTGGTGAGTACGTGTGAATACTGGTGCCTGATCTAAGCGTGAGCCTGTGTTTCAGGTCACCAGTACCCCAGATGTACTTACCGGATGTGAATCGTACTTGTGACTTTAAAATAAGTAATATCTATCAGTCACGTATGGTGGATACGGAGATAATTAACAATTAACAAATATCGCGCAACATACATAATAAAATGATAGTAAACAGAACTTTTTTAAAACCAAGCTTTTTTATTTTAATATCAAAACTAACCGTGTATGCAACATTTCGTATCAGTGCTATTAACCGTTTAGGAGGTCCCCTCGTGAGGAGAGGATTCTGGCTGCAGCATCAGCTCACGTATTCTATCATATAAATGTGTTGTCATCAGAATTTAACGAGTAGGTATGCAAAATTTCAGGCTTAGGTAAACAGGAAATGGTTCTAATTAGCCTTGCTTATTTTGAATGGACATAGTTACGTACATTTTTGTTATACACGACGTGTTCGTACTTGACCTCAATCACACCTGATGTTAAGTGAAGATGAGGTCGAAGGTGGAAGCGTACTGACCCATAAACCCAAACACATTTGTGGGACTGGCAATCTTATCTCTGACAACCGGAACACAACAATGCTATTAACATTGCTGCTTGGCGGCACATTTAGATAAGATGGTGGTAGCTAGCCAGGCGGACATTTAAAACGCCCTACCACCAACCAAACCGAGTATTTCAACATGTACCCCGCTGGGGATCGAACCCGCGACCTCCGAATCGTAAACTCAATGTTGTTTATACTGAGCCACGGAGGCGGTTAAACATACCAAGCAAGTTAAATACAAGCTTGTAAAAATACGCGACGAAAAGATAAACATCTCTTTATTTGTAGTCGACTCGCTAACAGTGATCACCTACCCTATCCTAGTCGCGTCGGGGTATCTCATAAACCACGCCAATTACTGTGGAGGCGTCCTCTGGGACAAGCTGGCTACGTTCGTCTTGACATCTCCCAGGAAAAAACTCCTAAGGCTCTTGCGAGCGCTTTCTTAATCATTGCAGATCAATTTTCGAGCCTTCGAATAATAAAGTAATAAAGTCTCTGGAATAACATTTTTTTATATGAAAGTTTTCTAACCTATGAAAGACAAACATTAAATAGTATTGTTTGCTGACGAAGTAAATAGACCAAAATTAAATTATGACGACGTGAACAACGCTATTTCTCAAATAGTAGAATGGTTTACGGCAAATAATTTGTTACTTATTGAGAGAAAAAAACTAAATGTGTTTAATTTCTATTGCCTAATGTCAGGTAGGTGCCTACAAATACCAATTAACCCACTATATATACCTATGGGCGGCGGTGATTGCTTTCTATCAGGTGACCCGCATGCTCGTTTGCCGCCCTTCTTATATAAAAAAAAAAACTAATGACATTAGATGAAATGATTTCATCTAATGTCATTAGCTTTTTTCTTTTGTGTTCAAAAGAGGCCTAGGGTGAAATAACTTTTGACGATTCGTCATTGATGAAATATTACTAGGTGAAACGTGTTTCCAAATGACGTAGTGATTCCGTTTCAAAGTTATAGCATCCCAAACTGTGACCGTTTTCGCCGTATAGCCACGGTGCCCTAAAAAGCATACCGTAGGTTGGGCGTGCAGCAATCAATGAGAAACCCCACGGGAAATTCTTCGTTGACGTATGTCATACGTCATGTCACATACACAAAATGAGACGATCCGTGACGTATTGTCGTTCTGATTGGAGCGGAGGAGTGGAGCCATTGTTATTTAAAAGTCAAATGTAATTGGAATGCAAAACAACAATTGTTATTTTATTGAGTCCCGTCTCAGTGTTAACATAGTTTACGACCTGTTTGGTGTAGTGGTTAGAAACTCTGCTACTATACCAAATGGTCCCGGGTTCGAATCCCGCTAGGGGCATATGTTTGTGTGATGAATACGGACATGTATACTCGAGTTATGGATGTTTTTCAATTATACATGTATTTATTTACAAAAAAAAATATATATCTATCAACCATCTGGTATCCATAACACAAGCCTAGATGCTTACTGTGGGACCTAGATGGCGTTGTGTGTTTGTGCAAAGACATTTAAATGTTCGCAGAGTTAGTCATTATTTTGAAGTAGGTTTTTTCAACTTATTTAACTAATTAATGGTAATATTATAAATGTGAAGTTTGTTTGTTTTTGTTGCTCAATTACGGATGAACGGATTGAGATGACATTTGGTATGTAGATTGAATATACCCTGGATTAAAACTTAGGATATTTTTTACCCTGATAAAGTAAGTAGTTCCCGTAGGAAAAACAAATAACATAGCCGTGATAAAGTGTTTCCACGCAGGCGAAGCCGCCGGCGAAAAGCTAGTTTGAAATAAGGCTCGCAATATTAAAGGAGGAATATTGTAAATTAAACACAGCAACACCAACCTAAAAGAACCATAGCAATTAACTTACAGCTAACCAAAATGTAACAATTTGTATGGCTCGACGAATCACTAAAATCATTAAACAATTGCCAAATATAAAAAAAAGACAACGTTAAATCTATGTTAATGTTATGTAATATTTAATAAGCCATAGTCTGTAGTATAACCCAGCCAGATAAAAAGATAGGATTGTGAACTCTCCATGTACAGACCGCACATAAAATCACAAAAGAAGTCTTTTAAACAATAAATTAGAAAAAAAAATACTATATTGCATGTGAGCACACACCATACATCATATATCAACAATCCCACCTCCACACTCCTCCCACTGTAACTCCTATAAGCTAGGATCGACAGTGGTACTCGACACGGCGCCTACTGAAGGTAGACGGTGCCCTACGTGACTCTATTGCTACCTTGGACCCCAGACTAATTAAAGAAAGAAATAGGGTGTGTAAGTAAGAAAAAGGTTTCCCACTTCCCCCCTTGGCAAATGGGAGTGTAGCCAATGAAATGCAACATAGCACTAGGGCCATCCCTATGGGGAAGGAGGGCGAGTGAAGCTCGGCCTCCTGCTTTCGTATACACCACGGATTGCGCCTAGATGCAGTGAGCGTGGCGGTAGCAGTTATATCAACAGCCTAGATAAGTCCACTGCTGGATGTGAAGCCTGTCTCATGACGTGATTTGTGTCGGCTTCCATAGGAGATTTTTCCCTACAATCGCCATGCTGGGCCGCCTGCCCAGGTTGGTGAACGGAGAATTTTGAAGCTGACCAATTGACGCTGCTACCCCATTCTGGTGTATACTGATACAGTCGTTTACAGGAAATCACTAATTAATTTGTAATTGTTTATAAAAAGGTTTCAGTTGACATTCAAAATTTGTCTTTAAATAAATTCAAAACCATCATAAATAAGAAATTACTACAAAGGCCTTATAAACCTTTTGACTATTTGGATGATAAGCAAATATGGACATTAATATTTTATACTTAGAGGAAGAGTACTGTATTGCGTGCGTTCATGCCGGAGTGTGCGTGACAGTGTATGTGTGTGTGTGTGTAAAGAATTATATTTATTTTCGTTACTTGTACTCGGAAAGTAGGTCTGAAGTTGCCTAAGGAGCGGGTTGAAAGTTATTTTTCAGCCCTAGAGAGAATCGTTTTCAACTGACAGCTGTCAAATTGGATAAAAAAACTAGTTACATTTTCTAATTTCTATTGAACCATGTTCCAACTATCTCTCTCAAGCTCTTGACTGAGTACTCAATTATAGCGCGATGTAAAATTGAATAACATAAAGTTAAATATTAAATTAAAGAAAATATTTTTTTAAATAACTTTATTATAATTTAGTTTCAACTATTTAAAATAACATAGATTTGGCCAAAATATTTACCATTTTTTCAATTATGAAAATAAAAATAATGGCTGAATATAGCTGAGATTTGTATTAATTCGTGTTTTTATTTTTATGTTCCTTGTGTTCATAATGAAAAGCATAATTAAAGTAAAAAACTAATTTAGACCGTCTCGGGTTAAAGATTAATTTAGTCCCTCGAACTATTGGCACGTGAATAAGTTGCTTTCATCCCTAGGATAACAATGTAGTATTACCGCCAACATTTTCATTCGATCTAAAAAGCGGGTTATTGACACGATGCGCACGCGTCATAGCTTTAATTTATAATATATTGTTATAAATTAAAACATACATACGGCATAATTGCATTACGCCCTAATGTGAATTCTGGATAGTAGCTTAGACGATCAGACTGTGACACTCATTCAGTATATTACAAATTCTTCGGTATCATCATAAAGTTAGCTTTAGTATCCAGTTAGTTAACATTTTAGACAGGTCGTCTGAAATCGATTTTCACAAAATATATTTGACGACCTGTTTGGTGTAGTGGTTAGCAACTCTGACCACTATACCAAAAGGTTGCGGGTTCGAATCCCGCTAGGGGCATATGTTTGTGTGATGAATACGGACATGTATACTCGAGTTATGGATGTTTTCATTTATAATAAGTATTTATTTACAAAAAAAAAATTATTTATGTAGTATATCAACTATCTGGTATCCACAACACAAACCTATAGTTGCTAACTGTGGAACTAGATGGCGCTGTGTGTATGTCTAAGGATATTTATTTATTATAAATGAAAGCTATGACATACGGCATAATTGCATCATTTCCCTAGCACCCCCACGCCCTAACGTGAACTCTGGATAGTAGCATAGACGATCAGACTGTGACACTCATTCAGCATATTACAAATTCTTTGGTATCATCGTATAGTCCGTTAGCATTTTAGACAGGTCGTCTGAAATCGATTTTCACAAAATATATTCAAAGTTGACTCACGGTTAAAACATTTGTAGAAGTATACCGCTTTAGCTCCCGATTTCAAAGAATACAACTGCATTATTCACGTTCCTCTGTCCTGCCAGTCAATGTTCTCTGCACAAAGGGAGCATTATCAAATTTTACATTGCAGACGTTTAAATCTGTCTGCATTTACAAGGAACATATATAAAATGTTTTAATTAATATTTTGCAATAGATATTGTTCCAAGTCCAAAAAAAAGGCAATACTTCATAGAATAATATTAAGAGGGTTTATCCCACACAGCATGCCATACAAACTTTCAAGTATAAATATTTCAAGAGCAAGGAAACTTTTATATGTATAAGCAGGATATATAAATCTAAAAAGTTAGTACAAAACATTTTTATAAAAGGATAGATTTTCTTTTTATAAGAACAGTGAAATATATGCTAAGGAAGACACGCCATGATGTCGTAGCATTGGCTACGGTATCGTAGCGACCGCTACGCGTGCTACGTGTCTGCTACATAGAGATATAAATATTGTTTTTTTTTTGCACGAGTAAACGCTTGACCTATTGGTGTTAAGTGAAGATGAGGGCGAAGGTGGAAGCGCGCATGGAAGGTGGAATTAGTAGGTTTGTTTTTTTGAGTCATAGTCACGCATTTGGTAGGATAACGAATTCTACGCGGACGAAGCCGCGGGTGACAGCTAGTATTGAGATATATCCGGACAAACACAACGCCGTCAAACATAAATAGATATGCGATGAATTAAAACCTCCAGCTTTTGGGTAGTCTGTTAATTTAGTTGTAGGCGACCGTGCTAGAGGAGCGTCGGGACGCGGTCTCCCAATTTGGGAGGTCCAGGTTCGATCCCCAAGCAGGCCATATACCAATGAGTTTTTAAATTTAATTACTTATGTGCATTTATCCGACTGCTCTTAAACGGTGAAGGAAAACATCGCGAGGAAACCTGCATGCCAGAGAAATAAAAATTCAAAGGCATGTGAAGTCCCTAACCCGCACTGGGTCAGCGTGGTGAACTATGGCCCATACTCCCTCTTATACGAGGGAAGGCCTATATCCCTGCAGTGGGATGTTTACGGGCTGATGATGACCGTGCCATAGTCGCACTCACCAATCGAAGGTAAAAAAAAAATTAGGTACAAAATTTTCATAAAAAAATCCGCGCGCATTATGCAATGAATTATGCATTTAATATAACTCGCCCCCACCGTGAGGTGTTGAAGTCTCCTTAATTAAACGAGTAGTCATTTTTAACTGCCGACGAAAGGGGGTGGTATCCGAAATACACAAAACACGCCGTTTGACACGACCTATGGGTTCCACAGAATATCAGCGCTGTGATACTCGTACATTACTATGTCGCTGTAGTCAGTATGCTGAGTGGAGATCAAATTGACTTTGATATTTCTTCTGTTAATGATCTGTAACCATTCTGCAACTAAAGGCAAATAAATATATTATAATATATAGATATTATTATTATATATCATATTATGTAATTAACATGTATATATTGGTATAAATTGTATGGATATATTTTGTTTGTTCAGATTATTTAGTTAATATCGTTTCTCATCACATATAGTACTTATTAATGTTTTGCATACCTATAAGATAACACTTTTTGAATTCAATATACGGAACTTTCAGATGTACTTAACAATTAGGAAATGATTTGTGCTAACCCACTTAATTACTTGTATTGAATTCCGTGATGATAGGTTTGCATTGAAGAGATCGCTGTTAGCAATAAGGCCGCCTAATTTGTAGTTTCCATAAGATATTTAAATGTACCTTTACAGGATGCCTTTTACAGGTCTTAATTTTTAAGGTGAGTGTGCGTTGGAATTACACAATCTTATTCCACCATCGCCATTTCATCTTCGGACTACTAGGCGCGGGAAGGGATTCCACCTGTATGTAGTTAACATACCGAACATTCGGACTAAGCGGTTCGACTCTTCATTCATAATGCGAACAGTCAAGGCATGGAACTCCCTTCCGGCGTCAGTCTTTCCTGAATCCTACAACCTTGGGATCGTCAAGAGCAGGGTGAATAGGCATCTACTGAGATCGCGTGCTTCGTCTTCGGCCACATCGTCACTTCCCATCAACTGAGATTGTGGTCAAACGCGTATCCAGTTAACAATAAAAAAAAAACCTTCCATTTTTAAACAATAAAGCGTATTTGATTGAATTGATGAATTATATTTCTTTCTTCTCTTTCAAAACTATTTAATAATAATAATATAATAATAAAAATTATTTATTGCCTTAGTTCCTATTTAACTTAATGCTATTGACATAGTAAGAATTTTGAATAGTCAAGGCAAAAGGGAGTGACATCAGCTTTGCTGTACCGGGACAGATGTCACGGTCTGCGCTGTTTTTCAGTCACCCCCCCTTCTCCCCGAGGTGAAGGGTGGGAGGATAGATTTATTAGTAATGGGAGGGCTTATACATTACAATTAGTAAATTTGACTATTTAGTAAACAATTATTAGCAAAACAAAAATTTAAGGGAATGTGTTCGTATCGAAGCTCTGGTAACTTAAGGACATCACACCATGGTTTGAAAAATAGGTGAGGCAAATGGTTTTACTCCACATGCCTTTCTATCGAGACCATATATCGAATAATGATTTGTGATATCGTATGAAGTTACTTGTAATGCAATTATAGCGGCAGCAGATGGAGAGGATGGACTGTAGGTACAGTCGGTAACACAATTAAGGTAGGCTTAATTTTTATATCCTGTGGAGTCTTGGTTGCATTCTGTTATATTTTCTTTTACTAGGTGTATCGATAAATTTCAATTAAACTTGAATAAATAAAGACCTGATACCTTATTTTTGTTGCCGACTGTACAATGGAACTCGAACGAAAATTTCGAAATTACCGAATGTCGAAAAACTAAATGTCGAAAAATGTTTTTTCGGAGTAGAGTCCAGAATCTCATCGAAATCAGTCGTCTTGCAAACGGCGGCGCTTCAATTATCAACGTAGTAATAAAGATATAAAATATGGAGTAATAAAAAGTGGCTAACAGAATTCACGTTTAAAAATTAAAAAAAAAACACGACTGGCTGTATGGAATCACGGCGCATGCAACCGAAACGCTTACAATGAAGAAATAAAAACGCAAGCCGCATTCCCTTATTCTGAAAAATAAACCGACCAAATTGAAATGCATTCTAGCGCAATGCGTCTGCTTGTTGCGGGTGGTAGATCGTAAGCGGCTGGGTAATGAGATAGTTTGTAACAACGAAATAGGGGAAAGTTTACACGCGCAATGCTAAATTAATATGCTTAAGTTAAATTCCTGTTTGATACAACATACTTATGTAGAAAAGGTAAAGTGAGTACCAAAATTATAAAACTCAACTGAGTATTTTGTTGTCTAAAAATATTGCGTGTTGAATTATTTAATCATCATTATTTTGTATAATTATTAATTTGAGAAAACTACTTTACTATTGGTAAATTTTGTTAGCCAATCACAGGTCTGTTGTAAAAAATGAACGGGTGAGGGCGTCGCACCTTGGGGCAAGAGAGAAGTACATACACATAGGTTTCGTGCTATTTAGTGACTAGTACCTAATAGGTACGGGCAATTGACCTTCTCTTCAAACAAATCTCTTTGGATGGTTGTACCCCAACACTTTTTTAAAATTTAATTGTTGACGACCTGTTTGGTGTAGTGGTTAGCAACTCTGACCACTATACCAAATGGTCGCTGGTTCGAATACCGCTAGGGGCATATGTTTGTATGATGAATACAGACATGTGTTCCCGAGTTATGGATGTTCTTCATTTATACATGTATTTATTTACAAAAAAAGATGTATTTGTGTAGTTTATCAACCATCTGGTATCCATAACACAAGCCTAGATGCTTACTGTAGACCTAGATGGCGCTGCGTGTTTGTGCAAAGACATTTATTTATTAAAGACATTTATTATTATTATTAATTTGCAAAGTGTAAGTCAATAAGTTGTCCATTTCAAAATTCGCTAAGCATTTTTCAACCACCTACTGCTATTTGATTGAGCTGAAATTTGGCAAATTTATGTAATGTCGGTGACAATGCAATATTATGGGACCATCGAGCTGATCTGATGATGGAGCCGGGATGTAGGGACTGTAACTCCCTGATGGCAAATAGCAAGATAGTCGAATTTGCAGCAGGTATGAGCACTTTCCATTACGCATGATGAGTAGTGTCTGCAGATGGAGCCAGAAGATTGCCACTGGACCTCCTTGATAGACTTTATGTTACTCGCCTTTGTACTAGAATGATATGAGATAATCATGATGGAGCATGCTTGTTTTCTTATTTTAATTTTCTCAGCTAAGTTTTTTTTTTATATGAGAGGGCGGCAAACGAGCATGCGGGTCACCTGATGGAAAACAATCACCGCCGCCCATGGACACCCGCAACATCAAAAGGGTCACAGATGCGTTGCCGTCCTTTGAGGAAGGTGTAGGCTCGTTTCTTGAAGGTTCCAATGTCGTACTCATTCGGGAATACCGCTGCCGGAAGTCCGTTCCACAGGGTGGTCGTACGTGGTGAGAAGTTTCTTGAGAAACGTACAGTGGTAGACTTCCACTCATCCAGGTGATGTGGATGGAAATTTAATTTTCGGCGAGAAGTGTATCGGTTAAATTGAGCAGCGGGTATGTTTGGAAAATCGAAGTGAAACTTGCAAAAAATCCGGTATATTTTGAACTTTTAAAAGAAGCCACATCTTCGGCCACATCGTCATTTCCCATCAGGTGAGTTTATGGTCAAATGCGTATCCAGTTAATCATAATAAAAAAAAATACCAGTGATTTAGATTTTTTTCGACGCCAAATTATAAAATTCCTGAACTATAGTGACATTGCAGTCGCCTTTGTTTTATGTCTGCCTGAAGTACTAAGATAAAATAATTTTATAGCGAAGTAACCAGTCACAATATCTAAATAGAGCCATTTCGTTCAATTTAGGTAAGTACTGTAAACTTTATACTTGGATGAGTTTTTTCATCGTAAGGAAAAAAATTGGGCATATTAGGTAAGTGAAATAGAAGTTATTGGCATTAGGTAGTTTTTTTTTTTTTTGTAAACCTTCATCGACCCACGCTCCGGCGACCGGAGATTGATATGTGACTGGCGGGATTTGTAGGATTCCCTATCATGCGAAAATTAGTTAAACCTCATATTTTCACCAAGTTTTTTTTTTATTTTATTTAATGATGTAATTTTTTATATATGATTATAATACAAACGCAACCGTCAAATGACACAACGCTTTATTCGATTATGGTTAAAAGAAAAGAATTAAACGACCTATGCCTATACCTTCTATTTCAATTAACTAATACGCCCTATTTTTTTCCTTAAGGTAAAAAAACTCATCCGGTATATCTGTAGTTCTTATATACAACGCACAAAGTTATCATTTCAAATTTAAAATTGACTTTAGAATAAAGTATTAGAAAAAATGCTATTTAATTGTAGACACAACCAAGCGAAAGAAAATAATAATTGACCGCCTCCGTGGCTCAATGTAAGCAACATAAAGTGTACGACTCAGAGATCGCAAGTGCGATCACCAGCGGGGTGTACATGTTTAGTACTCGGTTTGGTTGGTGGTAGGGCATTTTAAATGTCCGCCTGGCTAGCTACCACCATCTTATCTAAGTCTGCTGCCAAACACCAATGTTAATAGCATTGTTA
Source organism: Oegoconia quadripuncta (assembly GCA_949316235.1). NCBI lineage: Eukaryota > Metazoa > Arthropoda > Insecta > Lepidoptera > Autostichidae > Oegoconia > Oegoconia quadripuncta. The sequence goes on from OX438743.1 coordinate 1,464,500, forward strand.
TGTTCCGGTTGTCACAGATAAGATAGCCAGTCCCCCAAAGATGGTGTTTCCGGGTCAGTACGCTTCCACCATCAGCCTCATCTTCACTTAATCATCAGGCGTGATTGAAGTCAAGTGCTAACCCGTTGTGATAAAAAAAAAATGTTCCTTTGATAGAGATGCTATAGTTCTACGTGATCCTGGAAATAAAGTTTCATTCATTCATACGTCTCTCAGGTCGGCCCAACTGAGCCCCACAATATACATTTATCAAGAGCTACCCATGTAAATAAAACATTATTTCACACAGGACAGGTTATTGTCCTGAGGTAAAGACGCATCAATTTTGTATAAATTCTACTAAGAGAAGGTAAAGGGCAAAACACTACTAAGAGCACATGTTTGTCGTATATCTTCATTACATTCATCCCTCTTTTTGTATACGAAGATAAATATACGTCTCAACTATTTGAACGTATAAACCACGTCAAGATAAACACGCGGTAACATTTCAAAAGGTTTAAAATTTATCCGAGTGAAAGGCAGTCGGACCGAGGGATTAGGACATGACGTCGTCTTGAAAACCCTAATTAAATGTAACGTTCGCTAAGTAAAAGGATTAAAGTAGGGTGTGGTGTGCTGAGGATACAATTCCATCGTATGCGTTGGCAGATGGTGAGATTTCTGTACAAGGACAAACAACAAATAAATGTAATAAGATATAATATGTCCAAGTATTTCAAACTAGTGTTTACCTGCGGCTTTGCCTTCGTGGTATTCGTTTACAATGTAATTTGTTGATCCCGCGGGATTACCTCACTTTATCGGGATAAAAAGTATCCTACGCACAATAGTACGTAGTGCGTGCTCGGGAATACCCGGGCACATTTTTTTAGTCACAACGGGTTAGCAGTTGGCATCAATCACACCTGATGTTAAGTGAAGAAGCGTACTGACCCGGAAACCCCACCTTTTTTTAGGGAGTTGGCTGTCTTATCTCTGACAACCGGAACACAACAACGCTATTAGCATTGCTGTTTGGCGGCAGATTTAGATAGATGGTAGCTAGCCAGGCGGACAATGAAAATGTCCAACCACCAATCAAACTGAGTATTAAACATGTACCCTCCGAATCGCAAACCCAATATTGTTTACGTTGAGCCCCGGAGGCGGTTAAAAATAATTTAAATAGGACGGTTAAAAATATTAAAGCTATCTACCAAATTTCATACAATCCCGTACATCCATATCGCCGTGATTAATAACACAACGTGGCTGATCACGCAATAAGCAATTAATGTTCAAATTTTCGCATTTATTTTGAATTGTATGTCGAACGGAAAGAAGAGCTCGGACTTTCGCAAGTGAGGCTATTTAACAAATTAATAATGAAATATAAAAACCTTTTTGTAAAATAAAAGCCCGTTTCTAAAAGAGCAACCCTTCGAGTTTCTTGCTTGTTCTTCTCAAAGGAAAATGGCCTTTAAAAAAAAATGTTAAATCTGACTATTGTAAGTGTACCCTGTGTAGCAAGTTTAAGGTTGGAAATAATAAAATTATTAATTGCATGAGATAACGAGTACCTCCAAGTGTTACGTAGGTATAACTTATGTACCTATTATGGAAACTAATAACTAGTTCAAAGACAGCGCAAAGAGGGATTTTATTTGACAGAAAAAATCACTATATATAATTATAGAACACCTGATATATCGGCTAGTGGGTGTAGAGATGCACCCACCCGATACTAATGACGTCAGCCGGAGGTAATTGTATGGAAAATTGTGCAATGTGCCCCACTGTACCCGGGAGCGGAGTTTTTTTGTTCATTAGGTCATTATTTTGTGGGCTAACATATTTAGTATAATACTATTAAGCTAAAATAAATAAATAATAAATATTTCGGACACTTACACCAATCATCTAGTCCCAAACTAAGCAAAGCTTGTACTATGGATACTAGATAACGGATAAACATACATAAATATTTATATAAACATCCATGACTCGGGAATAAATGTTCATATTCATCACACAAACATTTACCCGTCGCGGGATTCGAACCCGCAACAGTTGGTTTCGCTGACAGGGTCACTATCCACTACACCAATCGGTCGTCAAAAAGTTAATAAATCGTGGATCATTAGCGAAGTTAAGCAACGAACGACGCCATTCGTCTTGGATTGTCTTGGTTACTGTAATTTGCTACATTTTGTAGCCATTTTGAAGGCTGAACTGATTTGAATATGGTGTTTATTTTGCCATATGGTTATCAGCTACGTTTGGATATTCAAAATTTACCTTTAAATAAATTCAAAACCATCATAAAACAGACATTATTTACCAAAGGCTACTATAAAATTTCTGCCTATCTGGATGATAAGCAAGCACGGACATAGACCGCTCGGCGATATTCAGTCTAATTATACAATACAATATAATTGTAACCCAGACTTATTTCAAAGAGCAACCCTTGAGTTTCTTGCTCGTTCTTCTCTGGGGAATCAGGTTTGTGAATGAGCAATAATGTCAAAAACTTTAATAGTAAGATAAAAAATGTGACGTTTTCAAGTAATAATTTTTATCCTACGAAATAAATATTTTTTTATTTTGATTTTGAACATTAGCTTTTAGCTCCCTGGATTCCAGCCACTACGTACATTTTGAAACGTGACTCAAATACCCACTGATCACCAGCACACTTCATATAGGAGGACTTCTGGCCGAAAGGCGTCGTTTTCCGGCGGTTTCGTGGAAGAATGCAAAATAGTACGCAGCACAACGAACGAACTATTAAAATAAGATATTGTTATTATGTATGTTAGTCTGTAAGGTATGTATCTAGGGGTCTTAGTTGCCTGAAAATAAATGATTTATTACTATAATTATTATTTAATATAGTTGGTTTGGTTATGATGATGTGTAGTGGTTAGCAACTCTGACCACTAACCCAAACGGTTGCGGGTTCGAATCCCGCTAGGGGCATATGTTTGTGTGATGAATACGGACATGTGTACCCGAGTTATGGATGTTTTCATTTATAATAAGTATTTATTTTACAAAAAAAATGTATTTATGTAGTATATCAACCATCTGGTATCCACAACACAAGCCTATAGTTGCTTACTGTGGAACTAGATGGCGCTGTGTGTACAAACCAATCATCCCAAAAGTATCACATGGGCTAAAGTTTACCTCCAAAAATTTTTACTTTTCTTATTTTCATTACCTTTTTATTATTTTAATGAAGTGTTTACGTTTCATTTTCCTTTATAAAAAGAAAAAAAAATCCAAATAGAAAAAGAATCGAATAAAAATTGTCTTAGCCGGATTCGAAAACCGTGTCTTTTCGAAAGACGTTACCTAAGCACTCGTGTCGGTTGCCACTAGACCACGATATCAATTAGCAGAGCTGACGAAATCTTCTTACTCATTTATATGTGACATATTATTATGGATTTGGTTTGAGTGTTGATACTGTATGAATACTTTCTAATAGATGGTGCTAGAGTGCTTCGGTCCATACGGTCCATATAATACTTTTAGGGAGATTCGTCTGTATGTCTAAGGATATTATTATTTCTATTTTCAATTTCTTTTTCTCAACATGAGCTGGTATTATCATACCACTTATGGGCATTATTATTATAAGTTACAGGTTTACGCGGGTTGTTTGCCGCAACTCAACCATATATTAGGCCTATTACTTAAATCTCTTTCACTTCTTGTTCTTAGCGAGTCGACTGGCAAAATATCAAATTCTTGAGGACCAAAAACACAATACACACAAAGTTTAGCTAAATTCTAAGTACAACGGGATTTGCTTTTGACCTCAATCACACCTGATTTTAAGTGAGGATGAGGCCGAAGGTGGAAACGTACTGACCCGGAAATCCCAACATATTTGGGGGACTGGCTATCTTATCCCTGACAAACGGAACACAACAATGATACTAACATTGCTGCTTGGCGGCAGATTTAGATAAGATAGTGGTAGCTAGCCAGGCGGACATTTAAAATGCCCTACCACCAACCAAACCGAGTATTTAAACATGTACCCCGCTGGGGATCGAACCTGCCACCTCTGAATCGTAAACCCAATGTTGTTTACATTGAGCCACGGAGGCGGTTAAAAGACTGATATCATGATTGTGCTTAGTATATAATATGCTTACAGTTTTCACCAAACGAGTATACAGAAATCCGGCACGTTGTTACCATAGCTTCCCTGTGATTTATTACAGAGATAGGCATCTCTTTGACAGCCCGAGCACAGAGGTGGTAGTTTGAGGAATTAGTAGAACCCCGAACCCCGGGTGTTCCTTATCGCGGACGCCGAAGGAGTTCAGATAAGACAATGCGGAGGGTTCCATGTTTTTTATCAAGGGCTTGTAACTTATACTGCAAACGACTGAACTGATTAGAATTAATTATAGGAAACCCCAGTATTATTGTACCGATTGGTGTAGTGGATAGTGACCCTGTCAGCGAAACCAACGGTTGCGGGTTCGAATCCCGCGACGGGTAAATGTTTGTGTGATGAATATGAACATTTATTCCTGAGTCATGGATGTTTATATAAATATTTTATCCGTTATCTAGTATCCATAGTATAAGCTTTGCTTAGTTTGGGACTAGATGATTGGTGTAAGTGTCTGAAATATTTATTATTATTATAGTCAGGATTTGGTGTATACTTAAATAATATAAATATATATAATACAAGAAATTGTTATTTCAGTTTATACTATTGTTAGCACATTAATCAGATTTCATAATAATTACACCCTTATTTCTGATCACATTTATAATTATCGATTAATTTGATTTAAAAAGATATCGATTAGGTCAATTTGTAACGAAGCGGCTATTCGAGTATGATTGGGTGGGTATTCCTTCTTCACGAGGCGTGACAGGCGTCGGTAGTGTTGTGAAATATTGTTGAGGAATGTGAAGTGATTATCACCATAATATCTCGACGACCTGTAGTGTAGTGGTTAGCAACTCTGACCACTATACCAAAAGGTTGCGGGTTCGAAGCCCGCTAGGGGCATATCTCTGTGTAATGAATGTATACCCGAGTTATGGATGTTTTTATTTATAATAAGTATTTATTTCCAAAAAAAATGTATTTATGTAGTATATCAACCATCTGGTATCCACAACACAAGTGAACAAAAATGAAAATATAATATCCATGTTGTGAAATTGAAACCTACATTTACAGGTTGATAAGGATTTTCAACAAACAAATTAACATTAAGATTCAATCTCAATTGTTTATGAAAAAAAATTTAAAAAAACTTAAAAAAAATCGTTTTGACTAATTGACAAAGAACACAAAATATAAATGTATGAATCGGTAATCTGAAATATTAAATTTGACAATTGAATAATGCTTAATTAGATAGTAAGCTCACTTGTAGAATGTGACGCTCTTCCGCTTTATGTAACTTTAGTATATAAGCCATTAAACCGCTTAATTTGTCATCATTATACGTATACTACGAGTCAGTGTGTTTCTTTTATTGCACTCCTGGAATCCACATAGCACACTAATAAAAATTTTGCATGCCGCATTATTGGTAGGACTTAAGATCGTCAAGCTGATTTGTGACCTTGCAAATAAACCATTCTTATGCTTATTTAAAAATCAGTACGTTCACTTTACATCACACAATCAACACACCCCATTATGTCAAGTCAAATAAACAACCGTCACTTCAAAGCAGACGGGCAACAAAATCTAGTAGGGCCGAGCGCGTGTCGAACGACCCCCAGTGTGTACGATGCCTTAATTATAGGGTTATGTCACGCGTGGTGTAGAAAGAACTTAATTTAAGGTTAATTTGGAAAAATCTATAATTTGACTCATGTAATCCTATGTCTTTGTAACTAATAGTTGATGATTTATAGATGAAGTAGTTACCCGCGACTTCATTCGCGTGGATCGTTTCATCAAACTTGGTCCAGCAAAAAAAAATACCTATATGGTAATTTAGGTCCTAATTTGTCTAAAAACCAAATTTAATCCATTTTTTTTCTTATTTGAGAGGGCGGCAAACGAGCATGCGGGTCACCTGATGGAAAGCACCGCCGCCCATGGACACCCGCAACACCGAAAGGGTCACGGATGCGTTGCCGTCCTTTGAGGAAGGTGTAGGCTCGTTTCTTGAAGGTTCCAATGTCGTACTCGTTCGGGAATACCGCTGCAGGAAGTCCGTTCCACAGGGTGGTCGTACGTGGTAGGAAGTTTCTTGAGAAACGTACAGTAGTAGACTTCCACTCATCCAGGTGATGATCATCATCTAAACCCGTAAAGTCGTTAAGACGTGAAGAGGTAACAAACACACAAAGAAACTTTCGCAATTATAATTTGGATTAATAATTTTTCACCAAAAATTCATATAACATTTAATGTTGGGCACCTTACTCTGACCTACACTATAGAAGAACACCATGCCAATATAGAACACAGAAGGAACATAAAGGACATGACTCCTTCATATATTCAGCACGGGATATAAACTTATCCCGCCACTTGGCCCATCCACTTACATTAGGCGGGCGGGAGAAGTGCTCAACACTTGAGTGCACTTATCTCGTCAAGCATTGTGTTACATGATAGGGCGTGTTACTTGGGTGTTGCCGAAGAATAGGTATAATTGTGGTAGCTAGAATTAACTTACTATGGAAAAAGTACAATTTAATAGATAAATCTCTGTAAATTTTTGATAGTGCTAAAGCACTAAATAATTCGAGTGCTAAGTTGTCACATAAGCGTGATTTGAAATTGAATGTGAGAAGCGGTAAAGTTCACAAAGGTAATTTTGATGTATACATAATATACGCATTATAAGTAAACACTTACCCTCTTATTCATAAAAAATTACAAACGCTTTATAAGCTTGTTTTAGTTAAAGTATGTTTTGTCACTTTCTTTCATTTATGAACGATAGAGACAAAACACACTATAACTAAAACAGGCTTATAAAGCGTTTGTAAATTTTTATGAATAAGGCGGTTATAATACATCTAAAACAAGCTTATGATAAATATTCTATCCAGGGAAATCAAGATTATCGGAAGTAAAAATCGGTGGCTTACTAGATATTGTTCTCAAGAAAAAGCTACAAAACCCTCTTTCAAAAAGATTAAAACAAAATCGGTATCATAAACAGATTTATTGAGTAGCTACCCAATTCGACTCAGTCCTCGGCAATACCGGCCCCAAAACCTCTGAAATAATACCCAGCCATAAATCTTTAAGATTTCACTTCGTTGTCTAAATATTTATTCCAGAGCTGTCCCGTAAACATGGTTCGGAAACTGAATCGGAATTACACGGGTGAACAGATTTTAAGGATATCAAAACTTTGTTGAAATTCCTTAGGTTTCGAGACTAGTTTTGAGAGTGTTATTATTTGGAATTATTTATGAGCAGTTAGTTGGTGAATCATGTTTCGAAATTACCAAAGAAAATTGGAATGGACTGCTGCCTAAATTTATTGAGTTATTTCATGTTTTTGATATTTTATAGTAATATACTGTGTACTCGAGTTATGGATGTTTTAATTTATAATAAGTATCTATTTATTTACAAAAAAAATGTAGTTATGTAGTATATCAACCATCTGGTATATACACAAGCATATAGTTGCTTACTGTGGAACTAGATGGCGCTGTGTGTATGTCTAAGAATATTTTATTTTAAAACAAAAAAATACTCCGATTAACCACCTCCGTGGTTCAATGTAAACAACATAGGGTTTACGAATAGGATGTCGCGGGTTCGATCCCCAGCGGGGTACATGTTTAAGTACTCGGTTTGGTTGGTGGTAGGGCATTTTAAATATCCGCCTGGCTAGCTACCACCATATCTAAATCTGCCGCCAAGCAACAATGTTAGTATCATTGTTGTGTTCCGTTTGTCAGGGATAAGATAGTCAGTCCCTCAAATATGTTGGGATTTCCGGGTCAGTACGTTTCCACCTTCGGCCTTAAAAGGTTTTTATATTTCTTTTTAAAGTTTCTCTCTCTCTCTGTCTCTTTCATGATTTTCGATAATTTTTGAAAATTATCACAATCCGATCGCAACATTACAACATCAATATTTGTTTGGGACTAGATGATTGGTGTAAGTGTCCGAAATATTTATTTATTATTATTTAATTTATTTATTTAATATGACGGGTATTTTGAAACCCTATTCAGCTTACTCTCAATATTCGAGAGGTTTTGACAATGTTTCAATATTTCCTAGAACTACGAGTATACACGAGCGTTCGAAGGAACATTTCCCATGTTAAAGAAGTGATGTAATCGTTGTTCGCGCGACAAATATACTACCACTATGCATGAAGCTTCAATGTAAAGATATAGACAAATACATTAACTTCATCTTCCAAGTGTTGGAATGACTTGCCGCCGCCTCTGCGTTGTGTGAAATCAGTAACATTCCTTTAAATTGCAACTTAAAAACCACCTCTTGGTTTTACAAAAGAGAGCAAGGTAACCCTTAACTTACCTCACTGGTTTAAAACTCATACTGTGGTGTATGGGTTTGTCACCGCAACGGTACTGTCGGCGGCAATAACTCTCATAGGCGTATAAGGCGTATCAGTGGCGTATCACCGGCGGCACCCGTCTCGGCAGACTGCCTTGAAGCAGTAGCCTAATTATTACTATACTGTATAGCATTCACAGTCTCACTATATCCATATTCTGACGTATTTATTTATAATACTATTACGTAATTATTATTTTGTATATTTACACTACACTATACATACACTAACCCGACTATAATTATTTATTATTATTCTGCTCATTATTGTACCTCACGTGGCGTCCGTGCGTCACTGGCCATTTGGGGGCACTGAAAACCAGCGCTGTGATTCGTCGCAGCATGAGCTGAGTGCTAACCCATTTGTGCACGCCGCAACACGTGACAACACTACATCGTCACTTTCCATCAGGTGAGATTGTGGCCAAACGCGAATCCAGTTTTTAATAAAAAAAAAAAAAAAAAAAAAAAAAGCATTGACGGGATCTTCTTCATAATTGTATTTCCATTTTAGCTATAATTTACTACTTCTTTGTTTTTGTATCGTGTTGTGGCGTTCATAATAAACTATTCTTATTCTTATCTTCAAACTTCAAGCATTTATTTCAACGTAAGATACATGATATGATTTGTTGAATGTCAATTTAAATCTACTGGAAAGAAAAAGGGTTTATTGCATTTATCTGTCAGTCGGTATGTCCAAGCTACTACAAAAGTAATCATTAACTGAAATACTAACATTTTAAGGAGTCATCTTACAGCTCAGCATGTGACTTTATCCAATATACGACCTATATACACTACCTAACAAGATAGAGTTTCTTTCCCTACTATTATTTGCCATAACCTTTCATAAAAAGTGTAATAAAACCGTAGTCGCCATTTTGAATTAAATCTACCAGCTCTCCCCAATCGCGTGTCGGGTTTATACTGCAGCAGTTGAAAGGGGTAATGGATTATAAACGGAATTCTTTGAAGGTACAACATAATTTTAGGTAAGGCTATGGCAAATGAGCAGACAGCTCACCTGGGTGGCTAGTGATCACAAACCATTTCTAATCTCCGAGAGATTAAAATTAAATTAAATTTTTTTAATTTCTTTTTCTACATACACATTACATTTATAAGGTTGAGTCTTCCTAGTAATATACCTAATACCTGTGGCAGCAAGCCTCTCTCCTCCCTAAAAACTTTTATTTAAATGAGAAATAATTACAGAAGTATAGGTTTATAAAGAAACGTGTGTGTGTGTGTGTGTGAGTGTGTGCGCGTGTGTGTGTGTGTGTGTGTGTGTGTGTGTGTGTGTGTGTGTGTGTGTGTGTGTGTGTGTGTGTGTGTGTGTGAGTGTGTGCGCGCGCGCGTGTGTGTGTGTGTGTGTGTGTGTGTGTGTGTGTGTGTGTGTGCGTGCGTGCGTGCGTGCGTGCGTGCGTGCGTGCATGCGGGTGCGCGTGTGTGTGCGTGTGTGTTTATATAACTTCGGATTTCAAATACAGCAAAATGCAAATAGTTTGAACTGAGACTGGTTACTGTATTGTTTGTTCATTTCGGCACACCCGGCTGGCAAGTGATTACATGACATCACTAGTTCAACTTTTTATTTCAAGTACAAGGGGTCATAATAGGTGGCAGAAATAGACAAGTGGTACGCCAACCTCCTGCCCCCGTAGCATGACATTTTGTCGCGCGCGACGTAGGAGCGAGAATGGGATAAACGTTTTTGTCGCGTGAGATAATATTTGTCGTGCTCATTCGCTTGGTCGAAATATACAACTATCGCACTCTTACACCTACGTCGCGTGCGACAAATGATGTCATGCTACGCGCAGATTATTTCGGTTGAACGCCTTCTCAAATTTCAAATATATGACATTTATTCACGTACTTAGTTTGTATCTGCGTACCTATTTAATACCGCACAACCTACATATTTTAAATGTACTGTCCTTATACCCAAAGGTTGCCTGGAAGAGGTCGCCAAATTGTACTTTCTATTCTTACTTTTCTGAAACTGTATTATCTTTTTTGTTGTGCAATAAAGTGTATTTGTATTGTATTGTATTGAAGGCGATAAAACACCAGATCAACAAACTGCAAGGTAAATATGACAGTTTTTTGGGAGCGTTTATAAAATGCCTACTATCTATGTGACATGGCCGATCCTAGATTCCCCTGGACAGTTCCTGCCAATCAGCCGCAATTACGCCCATGTTGGAAACAGTCTGCCGTCTGGTAGCCCTGTGGAGCCACGGGACCCGCGGACACGAACTGATGTCCATAAATTATAATTGAGCTCGCAATTGGCTTGCCTATTAACATAAACTAAAATTAAATTGTAAATTTGTATGAGTTTTGGAGTGAAATAACGGAAAGTACCTTTCTTTACAAGAGCAAGAGGATATTTGGAAATACTTTTTTTTTTTATTCTTTAAGTTTAGGGACTTTTGTCCACATTTAGACATGTCAGTCCCATTGTCTCCCTGGTTTGCATATATTTATTTAATTGGACAACGTTACGGAGGAGTACCCCGAAGTGCAAATAAATTGCAAATCAATGCTTTGAAAAAATGCGTATTGTTTGAACTGAGACTGGATATACACTTTTCAACTCTGTTTCCTACAATACGGACATAAGTACCTACTTAAATTGAGGCGCGTTTATCGGATTTCGATCTTGTGTTACACGACGTAATCTCGATAAGTCACATTCACTTCAACTATCTCTTCAAATATCAGTTTAAGACCGAAGCTACATTGTGAAAGACATGATCTCTTAGCTTGCAATAATATATATCTTTGCACATACACACAGCGCCATCTAGTTCCACACTAAGCAACTAGGCTTGTGTTATGGATACCATGACCTACACAAATATTTTTTTTTGTAAATAAATAAATGAAAAACATCCATAACTCGGGAACACATGTCTGTATTCATCGTTTGTATGATTATGTTTGTAAGCCCCTAGCGGGATTCGAACCCGATAAAAACAGATTATTTTAAAATGAAATAAAATTGCTTATGGTTGCAAGGAATCGTTTAATGTAGGCAGAATATACATTTTTAAATAGAATATTAAGTAAGCGATTAAAACAAAACGGTTGTACCGCTAGAAATTTTTATGCCCAACTGGTTAGTAGGTACTTGACCTCAATCATACTTGATGTTAAGTGAAGATGTTAACTTGCTTTATTGCATATCGGTTCAACCGTTTAAGAGTTACGGTGCCACAGAGAGATGGTTTTAAAACTAACTTTTAATGTTTGGGATATCTCTGACCAACCACTTTGGGATAAAGGTTGTTATGTATGTATGTATCCATTGTCTAGGCCATATAGTAAATTTTAATATAGTATTTTTGCTATATATTCCACATTCTTCGTCTTAGCGAGTAATGAAAGAGCCTGTATTAAAAAGCAACTGGGTGCGAAGTGCGAGTTTTGTCTCGTTTTTAACTTTACCATCGCGTTCGCGTTTACGCAAAAAGTATCCATGAAAAAAATCGTTTTGCAAACTATCCGCTAGAGGCGCTGCACATTTCTTCATACAAATCGTCACGTAAACGTGAACGCGGTAGTAAAGTTAATCGAAACATAACTCACACTCCGCCCTCCGATAAAGATATATTTCTTTTATTAAACGCAAGTAGACGCGCCAATAATTAACACAATTATTGTGAATGCTTGTAAAGAGGGAAGAATATAATTTGTTTCCTTTGCCTCCTTATTTTTTTACTTCATATTTTCCGCTCTTGGCGCGAAAGCGTAATTTTATCTTAAAAGGCTTTTTAGTAGAAGTAGTAGGAAGTAGAATTTTTCTTTATAATTCTTATAATTTGTGCATTCTAACTTTTGAAGCTTAATAATGGCAGAATGTTGTGCAGCAAACGTTAGTGATGGTGTACAAGTGAAGGGAAGTGTAAATTAAAGTGCGTAACGGAGCTTTCGGGTTCCCACAAGAAGCCGCCAAAATCTTTTGTAAAGCATTCTGCCACTTTACTGAAGAATGACTTGACCGTGACTAGACTCTGTATACGCCAAGTATACAACGAATTACTTGTTTTGACTGAGACTGACTTACAAACTGAAGAAATAAGAGAAATAAGACATGGCTGTTATGGGCTAGATCCCTTTGCCTTCTAGAGGAGAGAATGAAACGAAAAAAACGAAAAAAAAAATATCTTAAAATACTAATTTATTAATATTTATCGTCATTATTCGCTACCTCACACTTATTACCACACATTAACTCATAAAATACATCACGCACTACAATTCGACGCAGCAGTGAGTATTAGAACATTTATTGTCACTTGATTTTTGAAGCCCATTTCGTAAGTACCTAATTGTAATTTTTCCTCATTATATTCTCCGCCTAAATCGGCAATAACGGCCATGGAGTAAGGTCCATGGCCGGCCTGTTTAACAAGTAAAATTACCTCGGTGTCTAGGCTATTCGAAAAGGTATTTTTATTGGTATTTTCATTCAAACTCAAACTCAAAGCATTTTATTTCAACGTAAGATACATGATATCATTTGTTGAATGTCAATTTAAATCTATTGGAAATAAAAATTGAAACCTGTGGGATGGATCTGCTAAGTACCAGCTTGCCGCTTTAGATTCGGTGGAACGCAGAGCCAAGCGATTGATAGGCAACAAAGAGTTGGTAGAATCCCATCTACACAGCCTTGAACACCGACGGAAAGTCGCATGCCTTTCAATCTTCTATCGGATATATTTCGGAGAGTGTGCTGAAGTACTGCATGAGTTGATCCCGCCATCCCCGTTCTTACATCGAAATTCAAGACGTACCGAAGGATATCACCCACACTTCGTTGACGTGCCATTTATAAGGACCAAGCGTTTTAGGTCTTCGTTTCTCATACGCACGGCTAAGGAGTGGAACGCATTGCCTCCGTCTGTGTTTCCAATCGCATATAACCCGCAGCTCTTTAAAGTCAGGTTAAATAGGCATCTTCTGGGAAAGCTCGTTCCATCGTAGACCTTATCTCGACATTAGTCCAGATTAAGGTCAAGAGCGATCCCATTCTAATTAAAAAAAAAAAAAAAATAGGGCTAAGCATTTTTCGGTCAGTCAGTATGTCCAAGCTACCACCGCTTCGGAAAGGGAAATCATCTGTGGGAAAAGAAACGGCGCAAGAAACCCACAGGATCATTTTCTTTTCTTTTTTTTTATATATAAAAGTATACAACTAATACAATTTTATAATTTTTGGGAGCTGGGCGAAGTATACCAAGGGTTTTTGTCATTTAGGTAGTCACTAATTTTGTAATAACCTTTTTTTGTTAATGTTGTTTTGACATGGTTTTAAATTGTATTGTAATGGTAATATTTGAATATTTACCTACACTAAGTTGATGTCTACTTAGTCACATGTAAACACCCACTCACTCTCGCATATATAATTCCTGGGAAATTTACAAAGAACGCGATCGCTGCCAACAATTCCCTCAAATTTCATTTCTATAAACGCCTTAATTTGACTTCCTCCCCTATTTGCATGTGAAAGCGAACCCTGTACCGTGATCGGAATTAATCGCTGAACAGACGGTGTAAATTGTCTCTTATCGATTGGGCCAGGCGGTCAGAGTAGTAGTGAAGTGACTTAGCAGTCTGTAATCCGAGCTCAAAAAGCATTTGCTCAATTTCATAAAAATCAAGTGGTGCCATAAAATGCAGGTAGGTATATATTTTTCGTTGGCCTACCGGCCCACGGCCGACAATCGGTGACGGTTTTTTTTTTGTAGGAATAAAATCTGATACATTGTTACTACTGACACTGATTGCATTGTTTTAACGCCTACGTCCTACAAAAAATCGGTCACATATCGGCGATAAAAGTATTGAGGGAAAAATCGGCCCGAAAATCGGTCCCACAAAAAGTCGGTCGTGGGCGGGCGCGCTTAGGGTCGATACGAATCCGGTACAGACATGCGCCTTTTTAAAAATCTTTGAGTGGATGTTGGTAACAAAAAATGACGGGTGTTATGTGTTTGTTTGTGTGTGTGTTTGTTTGCGAGTGTGTTTGTTTGTGAGTGTGTTTGTTTGTGAGTGTGTTTGTTTGTGAGTGTGTGTGTGTGTTTGTGTATGTGTGTTTGTGTCACAAACAAACACACCGTCAAACACATAACACCCACCATTTTTTGTTACCAACATTCACTTAAAGATTTTTAAAAAGGTGCATGTCTGTACCGGATTCGTATCGACCCTAAGAGTGTCCGCCCACGACCGACTTTTTGTGGGACCGATAATCGGGCCGATTTTTTTCGGCTGGTGACTCCACTCCACTCGTGATTGAGAACAACTTTACAACAGGATCCATAGCCGAATTCAACCGAAAAATGTTGGACTTCCATATTAAAGGTGGTTTCAGAATGGTATACTTTGTATGGGCAATCGAAATTTTTTTAATCGAATTCAACTATCCTTGGGGAAAGTTGTTCGTTATCAGCAGTGGAATCACCAGTAAACAGGAATTACACGCATTCAATTTCACCCTGTATATACGTAATAGTTTCGTTCTAAGTTCTAAAAAATCTAAGACGCAAGCGCTCACAAGTTTGACGCTCGAAATGTAAAAAAAAAACATCTCGCCATTCGCCAAAAGCTATCTTTAAAAGTTAAAACTCAAATGATGTAAGTGCTTTGTGTCGCTCATACACAAGCTATACGAGTGTAACAGTGAATAACGATGTGCAATTTTTTTTGGTCCTTTTACCGTTAGTAACCTGCGTGAATTATGGGACTCCATCTAAAATAATAGAAATGTGAAAAGTCGCTTATTTTTTTTTTCAATCCATCGCAGAAAGTACGTTACACCTTCAGCCAAAAACCAAACGAAATCGGAGGAATTTTGGGAGGATGTGTAATAAAACTGCCCACGCTTTGTATTGTAACTGACGTCAGAGATGTGGTTATTTAAACATGGCTAGTAACCTGCTCATATAAATAACTATAAATTGAAAATGTAGAAGACCCCCGGGAAAACAAATGATTATATCATCCAGGTACACTTAACAGACTATGTTGAAAGATCTGACGTCAGAGATGTGGTTATTTAAACATGGCTAGTAACCTACTCATATAAATAACTAGAAATTTAAAATGTAGAAGACCCCCGGGAAAACAAATGATTATATCATCCAGGTACACTTAACAGACTATGTTGAAAGATCTGACGTCAGAGATGTGGTTATTTAAACATGGCTAGTAACCTACTCATATAAATAACTAGAAATTTAAAATGTAGAAGACCCTAACTACATCCAGGTAGACTTAACAGACTATGTTGAAAGATCTGACGCCAGAGATGTGGTTATTTAAACATGGCTAGTAACCTACTCATATAAATAACTAGAAATTTAAAATGTAGAAGACCCCCGGGAAAACAAATGATTATATCATCCAGGTACACTTAACAGACTATGTTGAAAGATCTGACGTCAGAGATGTGGTTATTTAAACATGGCTAGTAACCTACTCATATAAATAACTAGAAATTTAAAATGTAGAAGACCCCCGGGAAAACAAATGATTATATCATCCAGGTACACTTAACAGACTATGTTGAAAGATCTGACGTCAGAGATGTGGTTATTTAAACATGGCTAGTAACCTACTCATATAAATAACTAGAAATTTAAAATGTAGAAGACCCCCGGGAAAGCAAAAGATTATATCATCCAGGTACACTTAACAGACTATGTTGAAAGATCTGACGTCAGAAGTGGTTATTTAAACATGGCTAGTAACCTACTCATAGAAATAACTAGAAATTTAAAATGTAGAAGACCCCCGGGAAAACAAATGATTATATCATCCAGGTACACTTAACAGACTATGTTGAAAGATCTGACGTCAGAGATGTGGTTATTTAAACATGGCTAGTAACCTACTCATATAAATAACTAGAAATTTTAAATGTAGAAGACCCCCGGGAAAACAAATGATTATATCATCCAGGTACACTTAACAGACTATGTTGAAACATCTGACGTCAGAGATGTGGTTATTTAAACATGGCTAGTAACCTACTCATATAAATAACTAGAAATTTAAAATGTAGAAGACCCCCGGGAAAACAAATGATTATATCATCCAGGTACACTTAACAGACTATGTTGAAAGATCTGACGTCAGAGATGTGGTTATTTAAACATGGCTAGTAACCCACTCATATAAATAACTAGAAATTTAAAATGTAGAAGACCCCCGGGAAAACAAATGATTATATCATCCAGGTACAACTTAACAAACTATGTTGAAAGATTTTCATCAAACGTGGCTTAACCGCTTATTAATCTAACTAATATTATAAATGCGAAAGTTTAGACTTTGTTTGTTTGTTTGTTGGTCAATCACGGCGAAACGGATGAACGGATTTGGTTGAAATTTGGTATATAGGTAGAACAAACCCTCCCATAGATTTTTTTCACTTTTATAATTCTCACCGAAAGAACTGAAGACCAATGCACGTTTGAGTTTCCTGCAGTTCACCGAAAGAATATTAGACCCTAAAACTGTTGACATTATGTCGCTTTTGACCGCAGAGATCATTGATCAAAGAATACTACAAAAAAGGCAAGTTTATGAAAATATTTATTTTAATAAATATACATAAATTAACAATTTGTGTGATGAATACGAACATTTATTCCCGAGTCATGCATGTTTATATAAATATTTATGTATGTTTATCCGTTATCTACTTTCCATACTACAAGCTTTGCTTAGTTTGGAACTAGAAAATTGGTGGAAGTGTCCGAAATATTTATTTATTTATCTTCTTGCCCTGAAATCTTGTATATTGAGATAAATGTTTGAAGTTTGGAAATACGTTAATGAAACACACCTTTACCAGTGGCAATACACTACTGCGACTACTAAAATAAGAACATGCGGTTTTTCCAATAACCAAAAAGGATTAAACTTCCAATTCCAACTAACAAAAACAAACTGCAGTCGATTGTTTAATTACACTTCGCACACAAAAGCTTTGTTGTCACAAAATTTTAATGAAATTGGGTCTAACTTTTTAAGGGTCCGTATCCAAACGGCAAAACCTACACATTATAATTTCGTCGTATCCGTCTGTTCATATATCGCAGTATGATAACGTTAACATAGGAGGATTTAGAATAATATAACTACCAAGAGAACCCACATACTATAATATAATTTTCAATAAGCTAGTTTTTGAAGTAAACATCATTTCATTTATTTTTTACAAGATATCTTAATAACTTTGTACATTTTATAAAAAAAAAAAAAAAAAAAAAAAAAAACTTTTTAGATATCTGTAATTTTAGTTACCTACTAACGAAAATTTCCCATATTATTGTTTATAGAAAAATTTGCTATAGGTCGAAGGCACAGTATTACAAATTGTAATACTGTGTCGAAGGTATGCGGTTAGTAAATGCTACGGAACCTTAACTTCATGCGGGTCCGATACGCACTTGGCTGGTGTTTCTATTTAACTACGCTCCGTTGATGGCAGAAAATAAAAACCCGGTGAATTTACTTAATCGATACAAACTAAACGTATGTACAATTTGGACACTTGAATGGAAACGGCATTCAAATTTAACTCATATCCATTTGATTACTAAAGCCGAATGAAATAAATGTGATAAATGTGGACCGGACTTAACTGTGTTTCACCTCTTAATTGAGTCTATTATATTATTGTCCAAATAATATAATAGACTGTTTAACCCAGGAAGGATGTACACGTACTCTCTAATTCTTGAAAATGATACAGATATATAAAAGTTTGTGAGTTGACGTGGTCGTTGATGATCCTTGATGTTAAAAAGCGACCTGAAATAAATGAATAAAAAAAAAAACAATGACATTTATTTTTGTGGTGATTGTATGTATTTATGTACTAGCTTTCCGCCCGCGGCTTCGCCTGCGTATAATAACTTTATCGCGGAAATTTGATCATCTCGCGGGAACAACTCCCTTTATCGGGATAAAAATATCCGATGTCTTAATCCAGAGTATATTCTATCTATATACCAAATTCAAATTTTAGCGGTGTATTTGTTATTATCAGGCATCATTGATTTAAAAAAAAAACAGTAACAAATAAGTACATAGATGAATTTTAAATTAATGAAAAGACGACCGGTTGGTGTAGTGGATAGTGATCCTGTCAGCGAAAGCAACGGTTGCGGGTTCGAATCCCGCGACGGGTAAATGTTTGTGTGATGAATACGAACATTTATTCCCGAGTCATGGATGTTTATATAAATATTTATGTTGTTTATTCGTTATCAAGTATCGATAGTACAAGCTTTGCTTAGTTTGGAACTAGATGTATGGTGTCTCAAAAAAAAAAAAACAAATGTAAAAAATTGGGATCGCGAGGCAAAGATACCCAAAACGCTGGCAGCGTTTCCTCGCTGGATGCAGATACTTAGGCGTGGAGCGAGTTCAATTTATATCAATGTCAATGACAGAAACTACATCCCTTATTCAGTATTATATCGCACACCTAGATCTAAAGGGTGCTAACTCAAAAATCTCAATATTTGAGTTAGGCACACCATCCAATTCCTTATCTCAATACCTACCGACCAACAAAACAAATCTAAAAATATCTCCACTACTCGACGCTAGATGGCGTCAGATGCCCGTTTTGTAGAACGAGCGAGCCGCGCTCTCCCCCACCAAAACCGGGACATCGCTAGTTGCAATCAGTATTATAAGCGGATTGCACGTGCCGGTCATAAACAAATTGGAGTTATTTTGAGTTGTACCCGTAATGTTGAAATTTGAAGCAGTATTATTTTGAGTTGTCGCCATTTTCATGGTGAGTGCTGACTAAATTAATACAACATTTTGAGTTGAACCAGTATTGCCGGCAGGGTGAGTAAAGTTTTCATTTTTATTTAGAATTGTTACCGTATTATTGACACAGTTTTGAATTTGTAGTTGAATCTGTTTTGTACAGTCGTTTTTCAAACTCTTGCATTTCCCTAATAAACAAATGAAATTGAACTTTGTTGCTATTGGCAATTAGATTCTTTTAATATTAATATAATTTTATTTTCATCCTAGCAACTAGAGAATTTGTTCCGTCTTTTATCAATAAATTTTTGAGTTAGACCTCTTTAGATGGGCTCCGCTAAATCTAATTTTATAACATCGCCAATCAGATCAAAAACGTTATATTTATGTCTTTTTATATTGATTTAGCACACAGGACCCTACAAGTTAGTGAAATAAACATTTTCTATTTCAGGAAAACAATGAAACGTGGACGGTTTTTAGTAAACATGGTGGAAGAAAGTGACAAAGAAAACATCACTCCTCCTGTCGTACTTAGTCAATATGCAACTCTGGAAGATGACTTCAAGATGTCATCAAGTGATGAAGTCTCATTTAAGGAAAGTCATGTCGTCTTATCCGTCGTTGATAAATCTTTTCCAAGCACATCTGAACAACAAAAGACTGTTGGACCAAACTATTTCATTTCACCACTCCGAAGCGATGAAAGTGACATTGACGACTCCGATGAGGATCCCAATTTTCGATTGGTTCATAAAAGTAAGACCCCATCTCAGGTCGTACCTCCTATTGCATCGTTGACTTCATCCAGCACTAGCAGTAGCAGCTCGAGTTCACCGCAATCTAATAGTTCGTCGGACATCGAAGATGATAGTGATCAAGTGGATATTCAAAATGCTATGGTTGCTGAAAATAATTCCCAAGAGCCTGAGATAGAAAAGAAAACTAAAAAGAGAGTACGCAAACCAGCGCAATGGAAATCGAAAGTTGCAAAAGTGCTAAGAAATTCTGGCAAAGCCTACCAGTCTTTGTCGAAATTGAAGAAACAAGTGCCAGAGAGAAAAGTTAGACCGCCCTGTGGGGAAAAATGTCGACTAAAATGCAAAGATAAGATCGATGGAATGTCAAGGCAACAGCTCTTTGATGCATTTTGGGGACTCGGTAATCTTGAAAGGCAGAGAGAATTTGTAGTACGACACTGGCAACAAATAAAGCCTAAATATCGATACTCAAGCACACAAGATTTTAGAGCTCTTAACACCGCCTTTTATTTTGAGGTTAATACATCCAAAATTAGAGAATGCAAGCCATTTTTTAAATCCACTTTGGACTTGAGCTATAAAGCGATAAAAACAGCACTTTCCAAGAAAACGGATTCAGGAGTTATTCAAGCCGATTTGAGGGGAAAACACGACCATCACCCAACTATTGACCCACAAATAAAACAAAGCGTTATAGATTTCATAAATTCTATTCCAAGGATTGAGTCTCACTACTTGAGAGCTCAAACAACAAGAGAATTTATTTCAAGTGATAAATCATTAGCCGATATCTACAGAGATTATAAACGACATCGTGAAAGGGATGGATTACCTGTTGCCACGTCTTCTACATTCAACAGGTTATTCAACACCGAATTCAACATTTCTTTCTTCGTACCGAAAAAAGATCAATGTGATCTGTGCGAAAGGTACAAAAACTCAGACGAAGAAGAAAAGCGCAAGTTAAGCCAAGAATATGAACAGCATCTGAAAGAAAAAACTTTGGCAAGAACTGAAAAAGACAATGACAAGAAAAGGACAGATGGTACAATTGTAGCAGTTTATGACTTACAAGCCGTATTGCAAATTCCGAAGGGACAAATATCCTTATTCTTTTATAAATCCAGGATCAACTGCCTCAATTTTACTATCAGCGATTTAAGGGCAAAAGATGTTGTGTGCTACTTTTGGGACGAAACCGAAGGAAAGAGAGGAGCTATTGAAATTGGCAGCTGCATACTCGACTACATTAAATCTCAGGCAGATCAAAGTCCTAATAAAGAAATTGATGTAATTTTCTACTGGGACAATTGTGGCGGTCAACAAAAAAATAAGTTTTTGTTATCTGCATATGCCTACGCTGTCAACAAGTTGACAGTTAAGTCTATTACTCACAAGTTTTTAATACGCGGACATTCTCAAAACGAAGGTGATAACGTTCATAGCGTTATTGAAAAACAAATTAAAAGGTATTTGCAGTCTGGTCCGATCTACATACCAGAACAATATAAAACTTTGATTGGTACGGCAAAAAAGACGGGAAAACCTTACAAAGTCGTAGAAATGAATCATGATAAGTTTTATGACGTCAAAGCATTGCAAGAATCCTGGGGTAATAATTTCAATATGGACGAGGAGAAAAATCAAATCAAGTGGCATGACATTAAGGTTCTCAGAGTTGAAAAAGAACACCCTGAAGCGTTTTTCTATAAGACATCATTTACTGAGGAAGCTTATAAGAAAGCTTGTGTACGAAAAAGAGGTCTCCGTGCAAGGGTAACTGGGTCAGATCAATCATTATTTTCAACTGGTTTAACACAGGCATACACTGAGAAAATTGCATTGTCGGATGCAAAAAAAAAAGACATACAAGAATTGATTGATAAGAACGTTATTCCAAAATCCTATTATGATATTTATTTTAAAGGCGTTCTGGCAGATAATAATAATTAACTGCTTTATTGTTATACAAATATTTACATTCTCAACTACCTCATTAGATTACGAAACAAAATATTTTACTAAAAATGGTTCTGATGAAAAAGTGAAATACCAAAGGTGTTCAGTTATATAAAAGTACTTTTTAAGAAATTCTAATTTTAATAACGATGGTCTCAAAGTGCCATTATTAGTATTTCAATTATATTGATAAGTTTAAGGTTGATTATTTCTCAGTGAGCTACTCATGTGAGCTTTTAGTTTTGTTTAATCTTGTAATAGCAATTAAATAAAAATATCTACTAAATGTTAAAAATTAAGACTTAGTAGATTATTGTCATGCCCATAGTACACAACGATACTCAAAACTTTATTCAAATAAGTACAAAAACAGCTATGATTGGTGGACTTCAGAATCCTGAGGGTTTGAGTTTTAACTTTGTCTTAGGTCCACGAGTAATAATGGCGTAAAATCTAATAATAAAAATTAACAGAGACGTGTTACTTAAATGTGAAATGTGATTTTTGATGTCCAACTAAATTTATTTTTCTAGAACGGAAGGTTCCTATATTTTTTATGTTGCGTTAAATTTATAAGAATATTTTATTTGATAAAGTACTTAATTAACAGGGACATAGGAGACTGTCATTAGTTATTTTTTATAGTATTATTAATAAAACATATTGACTGATGTCGGTACTTCTAGTGTTTTCTTGCTAATTCATCATTCAATATATCTCTACTGTTGGTCACAGACCACTCTATGAATTGGACTAATTATAAATAACATAAAATGCTATTACATCTTAAATTTATGTTACATCGTCAAAAGAGAGCCAACTAAAAACTCAATTCACCAACATGGGATCAACTCAAAATAATAAAACAAATATACATATATTGTTAAGCAATATGGCAATAACTACAAAATTCAAATTTTCAGCCCCAAAACATGATTAAAACACAAGATTCCTACGTTATCTGTCTTCTAGCTGCATATAAAAACCATAAATCTATACAGAAAACTCCTGCAGTGCACAGGGACACAGTAATCAGTTTTTCGCTTTTTCTGAAAAAAGTGCTTTTTTGAGTTAATACCTGTTTAGATCTAGGTGTGCGATATGTATGTTATACTTTATATTCGTATGTATTGAAATATGTACTTATTTATGTATTTATGTACTTATTAGTATGTAGTTGCATTTATATTCAGTTAGGTTTTTTATCTATCATATTTATCCATTTTTTTAGATTGTGCACGTCTTATCTGCCCCTTCCAGTCATATCTCTCTTTCGTAGGTCTGCTGGAAGAAATTTCATTGTAGAAATAAGCAGAACCTGTTGTGTCGTCTCTATTATGTTGTATATGTATGTTTTTTTCTTGTGTGCAATAAATGTTAAATAAATAAAATCCCTACAAACGTCGCTATTGCCTAAAAATCTTCAACTCTCATGCAGCTCACTGGCGCACAAACTGCGGACTCGAGATAGTTATCCGTCACCTATTTATCGTGCAGTGATTACCTTAACGACTCCGAAACGACTTAACGGCCACATCGCATGTCTTGCGTTTTGTTGATAACTCATACAAACCCGCGGCATTGTCCGGCCGGGAGCGTACACTGCACCAGCGATGGTTATCTATTTTATACATAACTAATCAGCAAACTTTGGGGTATTTTGGTATAGCACGGTCAAACTATGTACAGTCGGCAACACAATTAAGGTAGCAGGCTTAATTTTTTTATGTTGTTTGGAGAGTCTTGGTAGGAGTTGTTATATTTTCCATTAAATCTTGATCAGTTTATGTCATATGATAGATAAATTTCAGTTAAACTTAAGTAACATACATACATAACGTCTCGACCTTTATCCCAAATGGGGTGGTCAGTAATATTCCAAACAATAAGGTTTGGGTGTTCCAAGTTTAATGATTGAAACAACATCCATGCTTTACCTTATGAAATATACATAAATGCACACGTGACAGGAGGTGCAAGGAAACGTGCAAAACTATAGATAAGTTTTGGTGGAAAGTCCCTTAGTCGCCTTTAACGACTCCCACGGGAAGAGACGGGTTGGTTTTATTCTAATTTAATTTCCATTTAGACTTCCTCCTACATAATATATTTATAAATAAAGGCCTGCTACCTTAATTGTGTTGCCGACAGGATCAGGAAAATTGCTAGTCATAGTCGAATGTCTAAAGAAAAATTCGTTTAATTCTTGTACAGTATATTCTAATACACAAAAATGGTACTCTTCGAAGACAAGTGCCAAACGTTTAAATAACGAGAAACGCTAACGCTGCATTTCTTGCAGCTGATTGGATATCAATATATCCTGTTGACAACCAATCCGCTGCGAGAGGTGAAGCTTTAGCGTATGAAAATTGTCACCTCTCTAAGTGGACAGGTGTATACGGGGCGCGCACTGTCTTATTATTTTTTATTGCATCAGAACATTAGATATAACAGAGTACAAAGTATAGTTCATATACAAACGTATACTTATCTCTACAAGAGATCTCTGACACCAACCTGAGCATTGAAGTAGGAAACGGAGTAAATTTGGGGTTTAGCATGTGCAAACGAAAACATAATACTACAAGGAATAATACAAAAGAACTCATAAAGAATAATAAATTTAGGAATGAAGAGGTGGGGCTGCTTGCTCATTATGTTTCACTACTTGTCTCATTTATACACGAGCCATATACAGGGCGTCCCAAAGTTATGGGACATGAAGGGGAAGTACCTTAAATATCGTAGATAGTGAATTTTGCTCAAAGAAGACTTTATGTTATTTTTAAAAGTTAGTAATTCTGCATTCATAGATTTTCTAAAAATTATTTGCTTCGGCTGGGAATCGAACCGACTCAAATGTGAAAAAAAAAACACCCTACTTTTATGATGCCAATCGAAAGAATAGCTAAAAAATAATAACTCTGCCTAAGTAACATAGTATTTTAAAAGAAAGGAACAACGTGAAATTAATCATTTTAATCAAATAAAAAACATACATGAAACTGCCGTAGTCAATTAAGTAGGTATTTTTTTGTAAATTAATTAATTAAATGCTCAAAATGTGATCCCTCTTGTCTTACGCAAATCGCCAATCTTTTAATGAGCCCGCTGCCTGTTGATTTTCTAATCATTTTATGGTGAACACTCGATGTGATATGGCACAATTCTGTTTGCAACTCGCCTACGTTCTCGTATCGCTTTTTGTATAGCATATCTTTCACGTATCCCCAAAAGAAGAAATCTAATGGTGTGAGGTCCGGGGATCTGGCCGGCCATCTAATCGGTCCATTTGTACCAATCCATGTAGGAAAACATTCATTTAGAAAATCTGCTGCTCTCCGACTATTATGAGCCGGAGCTCCATCTTGTTGGAAAATTAAGTTTTCTTGCTCCGCCGCGGAATGGTTTCTTATCTTATCCCTTAAAATTTGAAGTATTCCTAAATACTTTTCTGTGTTCAAGGTTCCTTGGTAAAAATGGATTAAGAAAACCCGGTGTTTTAAAAGTCCGCACCAACAGTTGAGTGAAAAACGCACTTGGTTATTAGTTTCAGTCACTCGTAGGGGATTTTCTTTAGACCAAATACGATTATTGTTGCGGTTATACATACCGTTATTGCTAAAGTTAGATTCGTCTGTCCAAATAATATTATCCAAAAAATTTGGATCTTCGAGCAATCGTGCCTGGATATCAAGACAGAAATTTTTTCTCCTTTCTGTATCGCCCGGAAGTAATTTTTGAACCAATCGTCCTTCAACATAACTCTTAAAACCGTGTTTTTTTAATACACGGTGTATTTTACTTTTTGAAACTCCAATTTCATGTTCTCCTTCTCTCACCGATGCTTTCGGAAAAGCCGAAAAGTAAATTAAAATACCAAGTTCTTCGTCGTTGATCGTATGGTTTTCTTGCTGTGGTTCTCTTGGGCGTTTATCGAAACGTCCCAGAGTTTTCAAATTGTTCACAAGCCTTTTCAAAACTTTACGAGACGGTATTTGTCTATCAGGATATTTTACGCCATACCACCGCAAACTTCTAGAGATATCTTTATCGTTCAAAAAATATGCTTCCATTAGATCAAAACTTACTTGATATGCCATGTTCGCAATAAATTAACACAATAACACTTGTGTAAGTGAATTGAGACTAAACAGATCAATATCCGAAAAACAAACGCTCGCACATACTGTTCCATTTTCAAATTTAAGAACAACATTTAAAAATATCACTTCTTTTTAAAATATCTTAAAAAGTATGCATTCAAACAAACGCTGTCATAAACTGTTCCATTTTCAAATTATAAATTATTTATTTTTGTTTTTAATTTGCCTTCTGTCTAGCTTACAGAGGACGTATTGAAATACAAGTTTTATCATTTCATCTACACGTGCACTTATAATAAGGAAAACTATGTTAGTACCTATTTTATGAAGTGGGTACTTATTTACGAATAATCAATGCTATCTTTGGAATGATAATATCGCTACTTTTCGAACGTCGTCGGCAATAAATAACTTTCTTGAAATTTGACTCAATCATTTTATGTTGTTCCTTTCTTTTAAAATACTATGTTACTTAGGCAGAGTTATTATTTTTTAGCTATTCTTTCGATTGGCATCATAAAAGTAGGGTGTTTTTTTTTTCACATTTAAGTCGGTTCGATTCCCAGCCGAAGCAAGTAATTTTTAGAAAATCTATGAATGCAGAATTACTAACTTTTAAAAATAACATAAAGTCTTCTTTGAGCAAAATTCACTATCTACGATATTTAAGGTACTTCCCCTTCATGTCCCATAACTTTGGGACGCCCTGTATATGGGCACGCGGCATGACTATAACACTTCCAATATAAGTAGGTGTCGCAGCGTTCAAATTTCCGATAGCGTCTCGCGACCAACTTACACTGGCAGGGTTACGGTCGTCATGCCGTCGACTGCATGTTTCACTTTTTAAATTGTTTAGAAACATCTCGTGATGTTTGTACACAAGCGTTTCAAAACATCGCTGAATGGAAGACCGTGGTTATTTTATAGACTTATATTTTTATATCACTAAGAATAAAAAATAATACTACATACATAGACGTATATTACTGCGTATGGACCGCGGTTTTTTCAATCAAAATGGCGCCACTTAATGGTGTCAAAACGTTTGGAAGCAATGGAAACTCTGTTAAAGACCGACTTCGTTCGCGAACTGTCGTATCAAATGCTGATTTATAACGCATGACCACAGAAAAGTGACCAAAAACATGCCAGCATCTATTATGTACAACAAACATAGTATATTACTCGTAAAACTCATACTTTTAACAATATTTTCTTGCATCTTTATGTGGCCGATTGTGAGCACAGACTCAAAAAGGCTGTGCGCGGCGATTTTGCCCGTTTATTCTCAGCAGTATTAGTTTTCGAGGATTCTAAGAGATGGCGCTGTTTTATCTTCTAATAAAAGCGCGAAAAAGATTTGCTTGCGCGACCATATCTAACAAATATTATAAATGTGAAAGTTTGGATGTTGCACAATCACGGTGAAACGGATGAACGGATTTGGATGAAATTTGGTATACCCTGGAATAAAACAGGTATTTTCTATCCCTATAAAATAGTAGTTCCCGAAGGATAAAGGAATTTCCTCGATAAAGTCATTCCACGCAGGCGAAGCCGCGGGCGGAAAGCTAGTAGCATATAAATCAATGGCTACATATCGAAACTCTTTTGTTGATCAAAATGGCGACGGTAAGTACCACGTAAGCATCCTTTGCAATAACTACGAGTATATCAGGTGATTTTGGCAACTCTCGTACGTCATGTACTTAATTTTATATGGAGCTAGGAGTAAACGTATATTACACCTAAGTTAACTACCATAATAAAAAAATATACAATGACACGTTTTTTCGTTGTTTTATAGTAGATAAAAGAATCGAAAATAACCTTTATACGATAGATCAACCAATGAGCAAACGGGTGTTTGTTAAAACAAGCAAGCAAGGAATGCACCAGCAATGTACCTACTAGTATGTACTTTTAATAGGATTCAATGTATTTCCATGAAATCGGAGAAATTACAATAACAAATTAAACCGCCAACCTCACGGTTAGAATGGCGGGAATGGGAATGTATTCTGAAATTAAATATTGGGTCTTTACCTATGAATTTGAGATTTTTTCTTCAAAGCTATATCCAAATTTGTTTTTTATTTGGAAAATGGAATATTATTTCAAAGTTTCACATGAAATATTTTTTAATTTCTGGGCTAAATCACATAATAAAATAAATTTGAACAGAGCTCTTTTCATGTGCTTCCCATAATCATTTCTTAGATTCGCTGAAACTTTTATAAAGGTTTAGCTAAATTTGGATTTGCCTTTCCGAAAAAAAAAAAAATCAAAAATGTTTGTATGGAGAAAACAGTCTTAATGAAATTCTTCATACAAAACGCCAATTTCATAGGGAAGGACCTAATATATAAAGTTATGGTTCTGCTATATTTACCAAACGAATGTACCTTCCATGTACCTTACAAAAATATAATGTAAATCCAATGTCTCGATCGCTAACGAAAAAAATTAAGCATAATAAAAAGCGGTTGGTCTATTTTAATATTTTTTTTTTTCAAATTACAGATCATATTCCGAGATGTGTTGGCTAAAATAGATTTCGAAGTATATATATTTATTTCTATTATTTAACAATCCGTAAACATTATTAGAAATAAGATACAATGCGTTTCAATGAGTAAATAAATTTAAACGCCAGGCCAACAGGCCAGGCGCTCTAATTATTTTTCTAATTTTTTTCATTACGCCCTATGTAGATTCTTAGCCATGTTCAGTTGCTTTGTGTCCTTGGATGTTATTATTTATGTTTTTATTTTTTGGGGGGTTATTCAAAATTTCAGCTTATGCTCTCTATTTTATTTGAAAATCCAACGTGGTATTCGTAAAATATTAAATATGCAATTAGGTTTATTTTATTGATAATACAGAATCAACAGCACCATTATAAAAAAAATACACAAAATTTATAAGCCAAAGTCATAGCAATTACAGATTCTCATTTTTCATTACAATTCTTAAAAAAAAAATAATTAGGTGGAAAGTCATTATTAAATAAAAGTAAATAGGGAGACAAACTAAGTAATATTAAGTATAAATAATAAGTAATCAGAGATAAGATAGCCAGTCCCCCAAATGTGTTGGGGTTTCCGGGTCAGTACGCTTCCACCTTCGACCTCATCTTCACTTAACATCAGGTGAGATTGAGGTCAAGTAAAAATCAGTTGCGCATAAAAAAAAAACAAATAATTTAGTCAATAAGTAATATTACAAATAAAAAATTTGTCAAATAATTCAATCAATGTCAAATTATCGTCGTATTATTGAATGAAAACTTACATTAATTCTTTCTTTCTAACATATGTATCGTAAAAATCTGCAACATCGTATCGCATTCTTCAACTGCAGCGCAAAACGCCAACAAAACCCCTCCCCAAAGGAGGTGAAAAGCCGGAGATGGTCACTAATCTTGCACAAGGAGACCTCGGATGTCCATTGCGGAGACAGGTTACCGAGATAAACGTCTTTTTGTGTCGCTTGGACGACATTCTCTCAGAAAAGTAGATAAAGGATTTGTAGACTGGCGTTATTTATCAGATGTTTTGCGGATATTGTAGGCAGGTGGGTAAATTATAAAAATAAATATTTCGGACATTTACACCAATCATCTAGTCCCAAACTAAGCAAAGCTTGTGCTATGGTTACAAGATAAACGGATAAACATACATAAATATTTATATAAACATCCAAAACTCGGGAATAAATGTTCGTATTCATCACACAAACATTTACCCCTCGCGGGATTCGAACCCGCAACCGTTGGTATCGCTGATAGGGTCACTATCCACTACACCAATTAGGTTTTTAGTTCTATGCATTAGGTGCATCGCAATGTATAGCAGACATTTTCTACATTATCAGAAACTGCGCTGGTCAGGTTCAAATTCAAAAACGTTTTATTTGGTAAATTATAAGAATAACATTTGAAATCGTCATGACATACAATTATCGCTCATTCACTAGGCAGTCTCCCCAGAGCAGAACGAGCTAGAAACTCAGGGGTAGAATCAAAAACAAGGAAATAACTAAAAATCTAGAAAGCCCCGAAGAAAACAGGTGATTATATCCATTTCCAACAAACATGGTTAAGTTTTCCCCAACTGTAAACTTAAACAAAAAAAAAAAATCAAATCAAAAATGCTTTATTTTGTAGGTACACGGTAACAAATAAAAGAGAAGTTGAACGTCGTGTCGTATCAGGAGGTCAAGAGGAAGACGGAGAGCAGAGAGATATGGAAAAATCTCCACCGACAAGAGCATGGCTCTTAAATCAGACGATGATGACGGTAAGTAAAATGGTCAAATTTTACATTTTTAAGCTACTACTTGTTCAAAAGGCAATTTTCCCCTGAGAAGAACAAGCAAGAAACTACAGAGATTGCTCTTTAAAAAAAAAAGGTTTTTATATTACAAAAGGTCACAATAATATTTCATTATTAATTGTGAAATAGCCTGGTTATGCGAACGGGCTGGTTATGTCCATGATTGTTTATCATCTAAATAATCTGATATTTTATAATATGGTTTCTTAATAAGTTTCTGTTTTATAGTATCTTTAAATTTATTGAAAGGAAGATTTTGTATATCAACAGGTACTTTATTGAAGACCTTCGAAAGACTATGATATCTTCGAACTACGCCTAAAAACCGTGTTAAGAGCTGAATATCTTGAAACGGCGTAACTGATTTTCATGAAAGATGGCTAGGTACCGAAATCTTTAATATAAAAAAAACCACACTCGGCGGCGTATTACGGCGATACGTCCGGAAAAAGACTGCTCACACACACACACAATACCCTCCGTTTTTCATCGAGGATTAAACAAGGTACCGAACCTAACCAATCTGCTCTAATAGCACAGTTGTAGGCAATGGCGGAAATATCCCTAACACACACACCTCCCACGACATGGATAATGAGAAGCACCTACGAATGCAACGAGGTAGCAGCAGGGTCTCTGTATAGAGCTCCCAATAATCTACAGGTATCCATCAGTTTGGCAAAATATTTTTCGTCAAATTTTACTTCCCAAAAAACTTATCGCACTAGTTTCATTTCCCAAAATAATCTTTAGCAAATTTATATTTCGCATCAAGTTTTATTAAGTCAAATATACATTAAGCAAATGCTTTATTTTGTAAAATATTATATTCCAAAAATAAGTTCGTTCAAATTTTCATTTTAATATGGGCGATAATATAGGTTACGTAGGCTAGATTAGAACTGCTAGAAATCTGCGTGAGTATCTGAGTCGAATCGGACGGGAGGAGACGGCACGATGCCACCACTGCGCGTCCGACCAGGACTCCGCCCAGCACACGCTGGAGGACTGCCCGGCGTGGCAGTCCGAGCGTCGAGACCTGGTCGACCGGATCGGACGAGATCTGTCCCCGCCAGCATTAGTCGCGGCTATGCTGGCGAGCGAGGAGGGTTGGAGGGCAGCGGCCTCCTTCTGCGAGGCAGTCATGCTCCAGAAGGAGGCCGCAGAGCGGGATCGGGAGAGGGCCGATCCCGCTCGCAGGAGGCGACGTCGGGGGGGCGGCAACGCTCGCTAGCCCCCCTGCACGTCGCCCGGGGTCGCGGGCGGCTACATCTCGGGGCGATGTAGCCGCCGGACGCGACCCGGAAGAGGATGACACCCCCCGGAGCGACCGGGGGGGTGTCGTCGCATCGGGCCCTGTCGCGCCTCATACCGCTCGCTGATCGCGGTGTGGGGCCCGACAGTGCTCCCGCGGAGGGCGCGCTAGCCGCCCTCCGGGAACGGGCCTCCCCTTGTGAGGGGAGGCGGGGCGGGGGACGACCTGGAGCCGCTTATGCGTTCCCAGGTCCTCCCTACTGCCGAGGAAGGTCGCCGGGGGGTTTTAGTGGGTAGTCCCGCTCCTGTCATTGGAGCGGGGAGTCCCACATATCCCCGTCGCTGCCCCACAGCGGCGGGTCGAATGCGTAAACGTATTTCCCCTCGAAAAAAAAAAAAAAAAAGAACTGCTAGAAAAGAGAGTTAGGTTAGGTTAGAACTGTAACGCCAATAATATAAATTGATTTGTATAATAACAATATATTTGGGAAGAGCATGTTATGCCAAACCATATTTGACTACATAACACTTGGTAAAATGAAACAATGCCATGTAATTATTTGTTAAACAATAAATTGCCGAAAATAGTATTGCTAACTGTAAAATTGCGAAAAATTCTTTTGCTAAATGTTTTTGCCAAATGAAAATTTGGCATGTGACACTTTGGGAAACGTTTTTTGCCGAAAAATTAGTAATCCTAATCAGCAATCAAAGCAGCATGCGAATAGGATAAATCCTCCTATATGGAAAGCTATGTGGTATATGGTGGTTCGTCCAGGGGAAAACGTTACGAAGTAACAATCGTTTTTTGATCCATTTAGCGGACAGGCACATACGTGTATAAATGTGAAAATAATCAATGAATACAGCGAAATTGTAATCGAAGACAAAAGTAATCGGTCGTCGCACAAAGTTCTCAACAACCACGTTGTTAGACGGAAGCGTATAACATATGGGTTGTTGCCTCAGACCACAAAATGAAGGGTTTTCAAGGCGACAGCTCAACTCATTATTAATCTGTGCCTTAATTCGTTGTCCTTCAATCAATCACGCAATTTAAACAGTTAAGTTGTTTTATTTACCAAGTAAATAGTATGTTGTTAGGCGCTATTTTGGTAAGTTTTCACGAAACTAAGAAAGCGGAAGCTAATTATTACCTAAAAATGTCTCTTAGGAACCGCTAGGAAATTGATTTTGATTTAGTGGAAATTAATAACATTAAGAACGAATTGCTTATTGATATTATTTCACAAGGTTAAAACCGGTTTAATTTATTAATAGTGACGTATATTTTTATCAGGAACCACCAGGTATTTTTAATAAATTTTAATATCTCTACCACGGATTTGTGATTCACAATGGCGCACGAAACCTTTCAAAACTTTTTCACCAATTTCCATTCACTCACTTAAAACACGACACCGGCATCAAAAAGTTCAACAACAAAACGAGTAAATTATTCCATTTTCAAATTGAATTTGAGATTCGACCGCGATCGGATTTCGAAATTCGAATACTTCGCGGGGGCGAGGGTGAGCGAGCGAGCGTCCAGCGCTCGGTTATCGCCCGTCTGCTTGCCTACGCCGGGTCCCTGTGTTGCCACCATAATTTTCAAATTATTTCCCAATTAGAGTTTTCGTAGCAAATATAAGAGAACGTGTTATGACATTGCTTATACATTTTATTTACTGCATTTTGTGTATATTTTATTTTGAGAAACATATGCCCAATATCAGCAAGTCAGCAGTCAGAGTAAATATAAGTATATATCTGAGTGTTCGTATTTCCACAAGCCGCCAAAATTTTTCCGTAAACGCGGCGGTTAAGTAACTGCCATCATACTTGAAATCAAATAAAAAATGGATTTCAAAAAGATGACGCAAATTTTTCATACACAACTAGCCGCTCCACAAAGCTCTTAAATTGCTAAACCAAATTTTAAAATATTAATGTCTTCACCTTCTGGACTATATTTAGAAAGCATCGTAAAAAAAGACCTCATTTAGGCCAACATAAAAATAATATCTGGTTTCAAAGACCTTATCTATCACAGAGGTTCTAGATTAGATCTTAGTACCTGGGTACTCCTGTACGTAAGTTCTGTCCACTTACCGTGAGTTAATACAACTCCCATCATCTACGTATTCTTCCTTGTCTTACCTGTAACAAACAGAAATTTAATAAACATGAGGTATCTTGGAAATCTACCAAAAAGGGAAAGCGTAGGATGGCAACACCGAACAACCCTGAGGAGAACATCCTATGAAATTAGGGGACATATTGGCGCGTTTTTGCTAAAGGATTACGTTCGGTCGGGCAACTGGGAATAAAGAACGGAACGAAGCCGTAATTAGAAAAGGAATTATTGCAAACAACTAAATTGCCCAATGGGATATTAATTTTAGTTCAATAATTTAATAAGTTCAGGGACATTTAACCAGACATAATATAGAAGTTTTATTGTTAATAACATCAAGAGGCGGATTCTGTCCGTATTAAAAAACGCGAATTGCGGTGTCCTTATGTTGCGCACATTCGATTTTGGCGATTTCAAGTATGCCAATCAGTAGTGCTCAAAACACAAAGCACAGAAATAGTGCTACTGTAGGTATTTAAGAGATATTCAGGCCTTTCACTGAGCAAGCCATCTTGACGTCAAGTTATAGTCATCGAGAAAGGCTGTACGTATCGTCATGCTCTATGTCTATGAAAAGTGCGCGAATAGTGCTCCCCATGCAAAGATTTATTATTAGTGCTTCAGTAGAACGTGGTACATTGTTAAAAATAAGCCAACTTGACGCTCCTGTGAAGCGGAAATCAGTTTTGAAACACGACCTATATCAATAAATAATGCTTGTAATAGTGACGCTTATGGAATTAAAAAAAAACTACCTTTACTTCTTCCTGCTAGCCAGATAATGAGGCTATAACTTGGAAATGACAAACTAATAAATTTGGTACGACAACGGATTTTACATTATTTTTTATCTACTAAGTCACATCCCTACAATTTTAAAATACAAAGATTGGTGTATCTATTTACTATTACAATTTTTTTAAATAAAGCGTTTCATTACTTAATTACTTATTACACTATTCTATTGGTAGGAAATCTTTTTTTTTTTTTTTTAATGGTTAACTGGATACGCATTTGACCACAATCTCACCCGATGGGAAGTGATGATGTGGCCGAAGATGAAGCACGTGATCTCAGTAGATGCCTATTCACCCTGCTCTTGAAGATCCCAAGGTTGTAGGATTCAGGAAAGACTGACGCCGGAAGGGAGTTCCATGCCTTGGCTGTTCGCATTATGAATGAAGAATCGAACCGCTTAGTGCGAATGTTCGGTATGTTAACTACATACGTTGTGGAATCCCTCCCCGCGCCTAGTAGTCCGAAGATGGAATGGCGATCTAATTAGGTAATCGGAAGCTAGGAAGCGCATATTACACTATCCTAAATGCAGACTGAAGTACTAACTTGGTCGAATACTGCTGAATACTGATTATTAGAGTACTATACCGCAACACGGCACACATATAACGAGCTTGTATGATCAACTGTATGAGAGTGAATGGAGTGAAGGAGGTGTGTCAGCATCG
The DNA here is from genome assembly GCA_949316235.1 of Oegoconia quadripuncta. NCBI lineage: Eukaryota > Metazoa > Arthropoda > Insecta > Lepidoptera > Autostichidae > Oegoconia > Oegoconia quadripuncta. The sequence goes on from OX438743.1 coordinate 1,499,889, forward strand.
TAGTACGATGGAAGTCTGTGATCTCTGCCTACCCTGATAGGCGTGATTTTATTAATGTCTACAACAATTATTGCTTCTAAAATTATCACGTCCAAATCCAATCTCAATCCCGTCAAAGCTCATATAAGTTACGTCACGTGCATTATTTATATGCAGTACTTATAATCTTTCTCGTTTTTTCACGGGCTATGTAATAGAGATGCCTACTAATGTGACATCGGAAAGGATCAGGTGCGCTACTCCAGGGCCCATCGCGACAGTTGTCAAATTAGATTGTAATCAGACCGGGAACTGACAACAGATCAGTACAATCTATGCGGTATACAGGTTTGATGACAAATGCGTTTACCAAAGCAGGTAACTTGTCTGAGAGAAACCGACTAACGATTTGCTAGATTTTATTTCTCTTTAACACAGTTGTAAAAAAATCATTTTGACTATCAATAGGTGATATATTTATCCGATTGCTCCATGAATGACGGTTATGTTTTTCGGATGTGTGTATTGGGTCTTTACCTAACAAATTTTTTTTTCTTCGTTAATCATATGTACCAATTCCTGCGATTTTCAAAGCTATATCCAAATTTGTTTTTTATTTGGAAAATGGAATATTATTTCAAGGTTTCACATAATACATACACAATTTGAATACTAGAAACAACAATAAAATTGAAATTTCACAATTTAGACTTAGCAAGGTTAGCACATCCTTTGTGGGACACAGCATACGCTTTTACAATAAAATACCAGAACATGTATTGAGTTTAACAGAGCAGAAATTTAAACGCCACATTAGAGAAACTCTGTGTAAGAAGGGTTATTACAGGATAGATTATTTAGGCGATAAGGAGGTCTGGTGTTAGCTGGTCGTTATGTTAATTGGTATTGTTTTGTAATATGTAATATAAAATGTAATATTATTGTAAAGATGGAAACTAATTGAAAAGATGTGTTGTTGCGGAGTTTCTTGTCGCTTCTTCTCCCTAACCATGTGAAGCGATGTAATTTAAAAAAAAAATTACATGTTGACTTTCAATAAGTGATATTTTTGTATCCTACATTGAATAAATTATTTTTGATTTTGATTTTGAAATATTTTTTAATTTCTGGGCTAAATCACATAATAAAAAAAATTGGAACAGAGCTCTTTTCATGTGCTTCCCATAATCATTTCTTAGATTAGCTGAAACTTTTATAAAGCGGTTACTTTTAAAAATTAACGCTGACTATACTTAACTTAATGTTATCCGATAATACACACGAAGTTTAGCTAAATTTGGATTTGCCGTTCCCAAAAAAAATCAAAATTGTTTGTATGGAGAAAACAGTCTTAATGAAATTCTTCATACAAAACGCCAATTTCATAGGTAAGGACCTAATATAAAGAATGCTGTTACATCCTGTACATGCTATGCTACCGATTTTGAAGTGCAAGCTCTCGTTACATTCGTCTTAATCCGCAGATGTATTTTATGATAAAAAATTAAACATGGCGCCCGCAAAGTAGTTTCAAAATGTGCTGTCCGGTTTTTGGTTCTAAAAACTATAAATTGTTATTGTATCCTACATTGAATAAATAATAAATGTTACTTTAAATAAATTGTTACTATACTAAGCTGGTTTTATTTAAATTACTCGCATAGTTTGAGTAAGGCCCTATACAAGCCTTGGTCCTCAATGACTGCACATAGACAGGCTCACATTGTCTTTTGTCGGAGGTAAAATAGTAGATTCTTAAGTCACAAGAACGGTAACATTATTGATTGTCACCTCTGCATTCTTTATTCACTACCTACACATTAATTTCCCGCGCAAATTACGTAAGACAGCACATCTATCTCTTTTTTTTGTGCCGCCGACTCTCGTACCGTATACCGATACCCTAGAATATGATGTAAATCACCAACCAAGAAATAAAGATAAGCTTGCAGAAATAAAGATAAGCTTGCAGGTCACATAAGTCAATTCAATTTCAACTTCGGCTCCGCGCGGTCACACTTTTATATCAGGTAAACTACATCAACTATATCGTCAAAAAATATGTAAGTATATGAAGGGTTACAGATTAAAACAGTATAAAAGAGAATGCAGAAAGTATTATTCTGGAATACTAAAAACTGTGTGTAATGTATGATATTAGTTAAAAAATCCGTAACTCTGCTCTTAGTAAAACTTCTCTAAATAGCTTTTCCAGGGTTAAACAAAGCGACCGTTTTTATGAATAATTTAAAATTCTCCAAAATTTCCAATTTATTCCAAAATTTACAATCTCCAATTTATCCAATGAACGCACTGGACGGAATAAACACTCTTAAGAGAAAATCTATTTACCATTCCAGTCGTACAGCTGTGCGATATCAGACTATACCTAATTACGAGACACGAGCAATCTTCATCAACTATGATTTGATTGGACCCTTGAAGGGATTCCAATCCAATTCTATCTCTCTTGAAACTTGGGTAACGTTCAACTTGATACTCATACAGAATTGGTAATACAATCTGAATCTGCAGGCAATAGCAATGACATATTAGGAACTTAATACCTAATGCGATAAGGCAACTTAGACAAGAGTCCTTTACTCTGACATTTGTCAGCGCCATTAAAAAGAACTCTGTGTAAAAAGTGTTATTAAAGATAGACGATAAGGTCAGACGCGGGGGTTCACAGGGGTCATGACCCCCCCGCCCCCCAATTTCAAATCATCGACGCTGATTACAGCAGATCAGAAAATATCGAGAAAAGCTGAGATAAAACTTCCTTTTTTTATTAAAAACATTATTTATATATTATATTAACTTGTTTTATTAATAAAGTTGGCTCTTGCAACTGTACTTGAGCTATAATGGCCCCCCGGGGCAGGATCCGCGGCTAGATAACTTCTAGCTAGAGTTAGCCTGTTAGCTGAATTGCAGATCTAGTTTTTGCTTTGTAATAAACTAATCTAATATTATAAATCCGAAAGCTTGTTTGTGTGTGCTATGTTTATTGCTCAATCATGGTGAAACGGACAAACGGAGCAGCAATGTTAATAGCATTGTTGTGTTCCGGTTGTCAGAAAGATAGCCAGTCCCCCAAATGTGTTGGGGTTGCCGGGTCAGTACGCCTCCACCTTCGACCTCATCTTCATTTAACATCAGGTGTGATTGAGGTCAAGTACGAACCAGTCCTGCATATATATAAAAAAAACTGATTTGGGTGAATATGGTATACTGGATTTAAGTATAGGATATTTTTTATTGCGATAAAGTGAATACTTTGACGGGGATAAACAAATTAAACATACCGGCGAAAAAATTATCCCACACAGGCGAAGTCGCAGATGGAAAGCTAGTATGTAATATACATAATATAAAGTTGAACACTTAAAAGATGTGTGATTTTTTTTTCTAATTAAATACTTATTATTTAAATGAAAACATCAATAAGAGATGGTTTTTCATATCCTACCTATTTTTTACTGAAATGCAAATATAAATAACTACAGCTACGGAACTAATTAATTATATAAATACTTCTCTAGACACAAATTAATACATAAAATATGTAGTTGTTCACTAGAGAGAAACTCTATGTTTGAAAATATTAGCGTTTTCCGCCATCTATCCGATGACTCGAGTAACTTGCAGACATGTAGCTAGCCATTCATTTACCTAGTCATTCCATGGTACTCTCCAATAGCACCAGAGTGGTCCAGTGTTTCGTTGGTCCATATAAATTTGTTAGAACTGTTATGAATAGGTACTAGCTTTCCACTCGCGGCTTTCGCAAACTTTCGCATTTATATTCGCCTACTGTAACACAGTGAAAACTAGTACAGTTGGCAGAACTTCATTGTTAAAGTGCTGATATATACATGAAATAAAGAGATTTATTTATTTATTTTATAAATTAGATTATTAGACGCAAAATATTATTGCTTGAGCAATAAAAATGCATGGAACTAACCGCTTGATTGTCAAGGTCTTTATTTTGTATTAATTGCCTATCAGAATAGGATACTGTAGGCATGGGAATCTGTAGAGATGGGAATATGTACACACGGGAATCTGTAGTATTGACAATCTGTAGACAAGGGTTTCTGTAATATTGGAAATCTGTAGAATTTGGAATCTGTAGATGTCGGAAAAATCGACTGTTATTCTAAAAGGAAGAGGAGTAAATTCCGAACGCCTCTGTAAATTTTATCCATGAAAATAAAGCATTATTAATTGATTGACATGGTCTCCTGTCCTCTATGCCCCTCCATGCACCTGATCCAAAGAAGACCTTTATGTGGCTTCAGATAAACGAGTACGTGAGCTTATTGACACGAAAACATAATTAACTAAACACAGTATATAATTCACTCGCATAAAATCTCTTTTCCTAATGTATACAAGACTTGAACGACAACATTTGAACGGAAATTAACCTAGTTTTTTTTAATACTCATGGTCAGCTCTAAACATTTTGGGTTTGGTTTTATAGGTTACGTCCACGATTTAGTCGTTCACAAAAAAAAAAATTTTTTTTTTCGTATTATTCTGTCCTCTTGGAGTAGGCAAAGGGATCTAAGCCCATACAGCCATGTCGTATTTCTGTTATTTCTTCAGTTTATAAGTCAGTCACAGTCAAAACAAGTAATTCGTCGTATACTTGGCGTATACAGAGTCTAGTCACGGTCAAGTTATTCTTCAGTAAAGTGGCAGAATGCTTTACAAAAGATTTTTGCGGCTTCTTGTGGGAACCCGAAAGCTCCATTACGCACTTTAATTTACACTTCCCTTCACTTGTACACCATCACTAACCTTTGCTGCACAATATTCTGCCATTATTAAGCTTCAAAAGTTAGAACGCACAAATTATAAGAATTATAAATCCCGCCAAAAAGCCGCTATGAAATTATATTTTGATGTTATGAAGAAGACAAACAGCTCGGACGATCTCTTTCCCTCCACATACCGATTCCCATTGGTGAGCCCGAAATGATTCCTCGTAGCTCGTTAATTTCACTGGCTCCATCAACTCAAATTGTGATAAACCTTGAATTTCCATGTACCCTAGCTAGCTAAGCTACTAAAAGTAAATTAAGTACTACTACCCCGCCGCAGCAATTTCAAGTCATGATGAATGATATCGTGCGAAGCGGAGTTAAAGCACAAATAGGCGTATCGTCAAAGCCTTCCATGCTCCACCTGTGAAGTGTCCTAAGGGCATAATTACACAGAGCAGGGTTGCCATTTGTAAAATTTAAATCGTATTGGTAGGATTTTTTGATGATATTACGTAACTGAACGATTTTTTAAGATTAAAACACAATCATAAATAAATTAATTTGTAAGATTGTTTATTGTGTGAATAACTTATATTGACATTTGTACAATATTTATAGATAAAAATGTTATAAATAAATAATTATCCAGATTTTCTAACATTTGTACAAAATTTATAAACAATAATTATACAATATATAATAAAAAAAAAATCAAAAATAAAAAACTAGCCCCCAAGTCTCTGGTTGGGGGAATGGTACCCAGAAGTTGCCTCGCTGTATATGACCCAAAATATTGGCCAGCCCTCCGATCGTGGGATGCTTCAACCAGACACTCAGATAACTCCCTAAAAAGAGTGTGAATTATTTATTATTTACCTTGGCATAAGAATCAGAACTTTTATTTAAAGATAACCCTACTTCGGCTTTTTGGCGGGAACTCGGCGAGTGAAGTAGCATTTTTCTTTATAAGTCTTAAAATTTGTGCATTCTAACTTTTGAAGCTTAATAATGGCAGAATATTGTGCAGCAAACGTTAGTGTTGGTGTACAGGTGAAGGGAAGTGTAAATTAAAGTGCGTAACGGAGCTTTCGGGTTCCCACAAGAAGCCGCCAAAATCTTTTGTAAAGCATTCTGCCACTTTACTGAAGAATGACTTGACCGTGACTAGACTCTGTATACGACGAATTACTTGTTTTGATTGAGACTGACCTATAAACTGAAGAAATAAGATAAATAAAAATTTTCACTCGAAACTGGCAGTAATGTCCCTCGACAATGAGGTTGACTGGTTGCCATCCTCAAAAATAAGAAGAAGAAGAACCCTACTTCATGATTTAATAGTGACTTTCCAACGAAATATTTTAGAAGAATTGTTATAATATATAAAATGAACATGTGTGATTGGCACAAGTTTGGCTTACAGATATTGTGTAATAGTTTTTTTAACCCCCGACGCAAAAAGATGGGTTTTATAAGTTTCACCGCTAAATGTGTGTATCTGTCTGTGTAACTTTTAAATGGGTGAACCGATTTGAATGCGGCTTTTTATTTGAAAGCAGGTTTTCTAACTGTGTTCTTCAACATGTTTTATCAAAATCGGGTCAGCCGTTTTATTTTAATCGCTTGTTTTCTCGGAGGTTTTTTAAATTTTCATTTATAATGATACTGTTGATTTTGTATTATTCAGAAATAAAATAAAAATAAGGAAAATTTTTCGCTTAGGTAGCCAGCCAATACAAATAGGAGTATAACATAAAAAGAAATATATTTCATTTTAAGCTGACAGAAAATATGATTAGGTTAATAGAAGAACAGTGATTAACCAACCGCCCCAGAAAGGTAATATTCTTCAGGTGTATGTATGTAGATTTCTATATCATTTCCTGTAGCCTTAACGACTGGACCGTTTTTGCAGCGCAAAGTGCCGTTAGGTGTCGTAAAAAATCCAACATGGCGCCTGCAAAATACAAAACTATGCTATCGAGTTCTTTGGTTTATAAATACATAAATTGTTATTTCAATTTGTAAATAAAAATTTATTTATCATAATACACATAAATAGATTTTTTTTCTTTTTTTTTTACACAAACATTCACAGGTAAAAAAATCCACCTAGCGCATCTACTCGAGGCGGCATTGTGCCCAACAGGCGAGCGGCGTTCCCGCGTTGAATAGCGAGACTTATTCTCTGAGCTAGGAAGCCGCCTGCTCTGCGATCACCAGAAGTCTCGATGAGACGCGCCGACAGGTCCTGGTCCCATCGTCTCGACTCCAACCGGTACGAATGAATTTTTCAATTGGTCAATATTTTGGATGGATCATAATTATTTTTTTTATTTTACGATTTAGTCTGGTGTATGATTACTGCTTTTCTTCACTTGGCAGCCCTATTCAATGCCAGCGGCGCCTCCCTCCTATGTGTCTATGTTAGCTACATGCTGTAACTTTCTGTGAGTAAAGGTAATAAATAATACTTATTGTTGCGTACATGTTTAAATCAGTTATAAGGTAAACTTTCTCTTTGTTATAAAACAGTAATAGATAGTTGTTATTATCAAGGTCAGCGAGGGCGACCGCTAATATTTACCGGCAATCGCTAACGCGTTCATGGTCATATTTCAAATATTGGGCGAGCTACTGAAGAATAAGAGAATAACATAATAATTTTATTGGATACAGAAATAAATATACAAGTACAAAATAGCGATGATAGCTACTGTAGTTGGAAACTGTAGTGTAGCTATAAACGCCCATCTCCAAAGCGACAGCGTACCAACGAATGAATTGTTATACTTGGCATTATATAAAATAAATATTGTAACACAACAGAACTAATAAGTATAACAACACCACCAAAATGAAACAAAGAAAGAAAAATTACAACAAATTTCTTAAGTATCTACATAACCCACAATTGTTGTTTGTTATGTGTATGTATGTATGTGTGTGTGTGTGTGTGTGTGTGTGTGTGTGTGTGTGTGTGTGTGTGTGTGTGTGTGTGTGCGCGTGTGTGTGTGTGCGCGTGTGTGCGTGTGTGCGTGTGTGCATGTGTGCGTGTGCGCGTGTGTGCGTGTGCGCGCGTGCGTGCGTGCGTGCGTGCGTGCGTGCGTGCGTGCGTGCGTGCGTGCGTGCGTGCTGTGTGGTTTCGGCACACAAATAGAATAGAACCTACCCCTCTCTTCCCGTGGGTGTCGTAAAATGCGACTAAGGGGCTTTCCACCAAAAACATCTATAGATTTGCACGTTTCAACGGCGAAGGGCTCACGTGTCATGTCACGTATGCATTTCTGTATATTTCTGGTGAACTGAGGATGTTGTTTCAATAATGAAACACTTCACTTTGATGTGTGATAAAAATATACACTTTGATGTGTGATAAAAAGCAATTAACAAATGATTTCCCGCCAAATTTTTTTTATTACCAAGAAGGTTGCAAGTCCTTTCAAAAAATATAACATTCGAAATTCAAATAGTTCCGATTATCTAGAAGTGCAAAACTTTTAGTGTGCCCCATGTACAAATGAGAAACATCCATAACTCAGGTACACATGTCTGTATTCATCATACAAACATTATGCCCTTAGCGGGATTCCAAACCACAGCCATTGCTTTGGCAGAGTAGTGACTACCTGCACCAATCGGTCGTACGGCCATGTCCCACTCCATGTTATCTTATGTATGAGGCATTTGTGAGCCATTATTTCCTTACAATTGTGTGAACACAAAAGATATATTACTGGGAACTGTCTCGGCAAAGTCCTTTGAGGAACATAGGTAACGATTTTCTGTAACATTGCAATTTATAAACCGGGTAGCGAGTAACCATTGTGTTTAAAGCAGATTTTAATAATAAACGTATAATGTAGAGGATCTTTGTGTAGGAATGTTGATAAATAGCTTAATAGAATTTGAATAAAACTGGTGACTGGGTACATTAAATTATAAATGGAAAAGCGGGTCTGTCTGTTGCCTCTTCATGACTACACCTCTAAATCGATAGTATTGTAGGGTTTTGATTTCATAAGCGTATGATGATATTAAAATATTACTTCAGCTAATATTCGTACTCTTTAGTAACCTTATTATAAAGCGACAACACTAAACCGTCGACCAATCAGGTACGAGCATGTTCGTTCCTGATTGGCCGGCGTTTTAAGCGGGAGCCAATCAGCAAGGCGAATGTTTACGTAAAAATGGCTGGTGGAATGGTGGGATTCTCGACCGATTGCGGCATTCTAATTTTGGAAGCAAAGGTGAATGTTGGTGTTGGAGGAATTTTGTGAATTATATTGAAGTTCAACAAGACGTATCGTTTAAATCAAATAGTCTAGCCTTCCTAACAGTATACAATGTAAATCTAATTTGATGAATGTTGCTCAATGATGAACGGATTTGGATGAGATTTGCCTAAAGGTAGAACATACCCTGGATTAAAATAGGATTTTTTTAATGCACTGCCGGTTTGTACTTGACCTCAATCACACCTGTTGTTAAGTGAAGATGAGGCCGAAGGTGGAAGCGTACTGACCCGGAAACCCCAACATATTTGGGGAACTGGCTACCTGATCATTGCTGCTTGGCGACAGATTTAGATAAGATTGTGGTGGCTAGCCAGGCGGACATTGAAAATGCCCTAGTGCTAACCCAAGTGCTTAAGTATGTACCCCGCTGGGGATATAACCCGCGACCTACGACGCGTAAATCCAATGTTGTTTAAAGGATATTTTTTATCCCGATAGAGTGAGTAGCTCCCGTTGGGTGAACAAATTACCTAAACATATCCGCGACAACGTTATTCCACTCAGGTGAAGCCGCGGGCATAGAAGTCGCTTACACAAAGTCAACAACTTATTCAAGTTAGTAGTAAGCGTGGGGAGCCTACTCTCCAGACAATGGTCTGCTGCTAGGGGTTTATGCCGCTATCTGTTGAGACAAATAGGTCATTAGGGTGGTTATTAATATTTAAATACAAGTAGGTATATAAATAATAATGACACAGGTAGAATGGGAGCGCACGATCCGGCCCCTTCCCCGCCCCGCAGGATTTCGCCCGCCGGTGTGGCCATCCGGTGATCTCACGGCGTGGCGTGGTTGGGCGGCTCAGGACTCCGAATCCGTGGTGTCCACCACTAGGTCTCTGGGCAGCTGTCTGAAGTCGGGCGGGCGCGCGTGGATGTGGGGGAGTGAGGACTCGTCCGCTCGCGAGAACTGGGACTTGGCTAAGCGTCTAACGAAGCGATTCAGGTTTTCCATTTTAAGGTCTCTCTGGATCACTGCGTTTCTGACGAAACGAGGAGCACTTACTATCGTACGAAGCGTCATCGATTGTTGCGACTGCAGCTGTGTCCTGGACGCTTCACCGGCCAGTGAATACAAGGCTGGTGCTGCGTAAGTGAGACGCGGTCTAATATACGCCTTATAGACGCCTATTTTCGCGCGTACTGGAAGCGTCCGCGTACTGGAAGCTACCAACTTATTCAAGGGACAATGTATACGCTTTTATAATAACGTTCAGGTAGACATTCAAAATTCGCTTTTCAATAAATTTAAAACCACAATTAAACTTGACCGTTTTTTTTAAAATACTTTTATTGATCTGACGACAAAAGGCAAGAATTTTGAAAGGGAATAAGAGCGGAAAAGTTTTCCTTCTCCCGAGGACATTGTTTAACTAAATAGCTTTTCCAATGTAAGTTCCAATACAATAAAGCGTTCACAAACAAATATCTAAGTGCACGGCAGTCACGGTCTGGTCACGGGGTTTTCAGATCTTACTTGAGAAGAATCCAGAAAGCACCCTGTGACCAATGCTGATTTTTGTGACCAAGTCGACACTCCGGAGCACACAGTTGACCAGTGCCAGGAGTTCGAAACGCTGCGTGCTGAGCTTGCAAAGAGAACAGGGACAAGACTCACGAAAAATACCATGATCGACTTTATGTTAAGCAGTGAAGACCATTGCTCGTGCAGGAACATTATAAAGTCGATCATAAAACACAAAGAAGAGTACGAAAGAGCGCTGGAAGCGGAAGAGCGCGACCTAGCCGCGCTTTCCGGAGGGGCCACCTAAAGGCTGCCCGTTACCTTAACAGTAGTTAAGGTATAGAGCTGCTGGAGGGAACCTGACAGCTGTCTGAAGTAGTGCACCCAAGCTCCAGGCAGCTGCCGTAAAGGGGTCTAATAGGGGGACTTTTAGCCGGTACGAGTCCGGTACTATACCTTCTAAGTGGATATGACCTCGCGCTTTTATAGCTGCGGGTGATGTCGACTCTCCACCTTCCACCTCTCGATTTCTCCGTCTTCACGAAAAAATAAAAAAAAAAGTGCACGGCAGTGAGCAGTCGAAGTTCCCAAAAATAAACTGGAAGCTTCTACGCCCCGTACATTATTTTCAGGATATCTTTAATATGCAAATGTATTTCCCCTGTATCCGAGTGTCAACCTCACCTCTCGTTTTGTAATTAAGCACAACAGACAACTTTAACTGAACTTCCATCAGAGTGTCCATGTTCTTAGTGTTTCTACATTATTTGTTTTAAGACTTAAGCTTACCGAAGTGTAATTAAAAATGTTTGTTGTGAACTTTGGCGGGAACGCGCAGAATTCGCAAGCGAAAAGATTTTGTTTCTTTATTTTTATTAGCGCTAAAACGAGAATCTTTTCGCCGTTAATTAAATTAGGCAACAAAACAACGTATAAAGCGCGTTCAGAAAACTTTTCGCGTGGTTCCAAGCAGAGTAGGAATAAGTTGACAGCGTTATCCACATTAATATTTTTTCTCTTTCCCGTACCGAAGCGGCACCTACTGGCTGACTGAGAAAAGCCCTAAGCCTAATTTCCAATAGATGTAAATTGGTATTCATCAAATGATATCACGTTGAAATAAATGCTTGAACTTTAAAATTATTATTGATCTGAAGTGATGAACTCGCGTTGTTAGCATGAGTCTTCGGAAAATTAAACAATACCGGGTCCACACCCAGCGAACGAGCGAGCGAACGCGTACGCAAGCGAGGCGGTCGGTGTCGGCTTTTCGGTTTGCATAAAGGTGCCTCGGCCGCATGTCGCGCACTAGGGTGGCTGGTCGGTGTCGCGCACAGTGTGGACGCCACGTATTTTGTTTGGTAGCGCATGTCGAAAAAAAACAGATAAAGGTCAGTGTCAATGGTTCATAAATTTGTATGCCGCAAATATTTTTGCTTAGGGATGCCCCAGGGATCCTCATCATACTAACGGGTCTCCCTTGGAGAGGATTCCTAGCTAGATATAAGCTGTAAAATGAAAAAAAAAAAGAAGGGAATCGTTGTGTGGATCGTATAAACCTGAAAAATCATCACACCATTCTTGGTGAAGTCGATTCCCATTGTAAATTGACTACATTTTTTTTTTTATATGAGAGGGCGGCAAACGAGCATGCGTGTCACCTGATGGAAAGCAATCACCGCCGCCCATGGACACCCGCAACACCAAAAGGGTCACAGATGCGTTGCCGGCCTTACATCCAAATTCTTCTTTTTTTTCAAATAATTTCGTTTCCTTTTTTATAGTTGTGTGTAGCAAAATAAAAGCAAAAGTTCCTGCGCGCATATACGGCGCCATCTTATCTTCGCTCGAAACTACGCAAATATGACTCGGTCTGCTCTGGCGAGGCAGCCTCGCGGTGTAAAATTATCCGACCGAGCATGCCTCGCGTGCGGCGGCGGGGCGTATGCCGCGCGCGGCGATTCTCGCGCGAGGCTGCTCGCTTGGTGTAGACCCGCCTAATAATTTACTATTGGATGTTGTTGGATGGTGACGATTTAACAAAAAAAAATACAAATGGCCGAATTGAGAACTTCCTCCTCTTGTAGTCGGTTAAATGTGAAAGTAAGTCTGTCTGCTACGTACCTTTTCACTAAACCTCTGAATCGGACATATTGATATTAGTTAGAGACCTGGATGGTGGAGAAGGACGTGGTCTACTTTTCATTCTGTAGAGTCCGCGGTAAAGTAACTTCACGTGCGAGAAACCGCGGCCGGAAAGCTAACAGTACAATACATTTTATTATTATTATTATTATTATTATTAAATTCTTTATTGCACACAAAAATAAAATACACAGAACATTTAACATAGATGATGAAGTGTACAAAGGCGGTCTTATTGCTGATAGCGATTTCTTCCAGACACCTCAATTAAAGAAGCATTTTAATAAGTAGTCGGATAGTGCAAAGTAAAAGGTGAATAATTTTAAATATCAGCAGGTACATAGACGATACATAGATATTTTATCATCAAAGGCAATCCAATCCATAAGTGCAAGTAGTATTGTTATGAATGCGCGCAAGTTACCACTTGTCTCGTCTCTATTTTATATCTAATTTTAATTGCTACCGACTCATAACATCTATTTCCAAAAAACACCCTTTTCTCATAAATCTTTTCCCAGACGACCTTTTCTCAAAAGTTTTCGTCCAAATAGCCGTTTACTTATGTACAGAAAATTTCGCCAGACGTCCTTTTCTGAAAAAGTCGTTTTCCCAAAACGTTCTTCAAAAGTCGATCAGGGTTTGCAAAATTGACTACTAATGGTTAGTCGGATGTGTGTTGTGGGGTTGCCACATACAAATCTTGATTTAAGTAAAACCAGCATAAAAAATACAGGTTTCTGACCTTTACTGAACACAGCAAATAAATTTACTGTCTACTTAGAACCTTTAGAAATTGCTACGAAACACGTGGTTCAAGAAAGCTTCTTAAAGCAAATCCCGGATAGTAACTTCTCAGACAGATTTATTGGCGGAATAAATTTATTTTTGTATTGAAACAGGATAAATGTAAGATTTATAGAATTTGAATTTATTTAGTAGTCGCCTGTGTTACAGATTTGGTAATTACTTACTACCTATATAGATAACTAGATTTCCGCCCGCGGCTTCGCCTGCGTGCAATAACTTTACCGCGGAAATTTGTTTATCCCGCGGGAACTACTCACTTTATCGGGATAAAAAATATCCTATGTTCCCATCCAGGGTTTGTTCTACCTAAATAACAAATTTCATCCAAATCCGTTCATCCGTTCGCCGCGATTGAGCAACTAACAAATAAATAAATCAACAAATAACCATCCAAACTTTCGAATTTATAATATTAGTTAGTATACATAGATGTATTCTGTAGACTGTGCACAAGTAAAGCGGTTTTTTTTTTGGTTTATTTTCCAACGATTTTGGAAAGCAAAGGGATCTGAGCCCATACAGCCCTATGGGCTCAGATCCCTTTGCTTTCCAAAATCGTTGGTACTACTGTACTGTAGTATTTTCTTCAGTAAAGTGACAGAATGCTTTACAGAAGATTTTGGAGGCTTCTTAGATTTGGAAGATTCGTTACGCTCTTCCATTTACTTAAATTCTAAACTCAACTCAGAATGCACAAATTTCAAGAAATAAAAACTAAAATGCAATATCACTGGTTGTGTAACGGTGACCATGTTTTTCTTCGTCGTCCGTGGTGATGCGCCGAGAGCCGAGGGGCAAGAGGCGCGGGGATCGGGAGGAGAAGCGGAGTCCGCGCGGATTTAAAGTCAATTTCAGCGAGTGTGTAATAGTAGTCAATCTGATGACAACTATGATGAATGATTGACGTTCATTCATACAAGTTGAGGAAGCCTACTGCTATTATTTTATTTTTATTTAATGATTTATTTGAAATCACAGCCATAATTACAAATTTAAAATATAAGTTATACATTTAGAAGCCAAAATACATCTCAGTAAATTTATACATAGCTTATTTTGTTACCTTACTATCGAGACATCAAACTGTTGTATTTGTGGGTGTAAGGAAGAGTGAAAATGTATAGAGTAATATGTGCGAGTGTGTGTGTGTGTGTGTGTGTGTGTGTGTGTATGAGTTGAGTGTATGTGTACACAATTACCTAATCCATGTCAGTGCTTTCAACACTGCTGATTTGAACTGATACGGCATTAAAGCAGTATTACTTTAACCTTGCTGAAAATAAAGCTTTCATTATGTCTCAGTTCGAAGTTTCGTGACATGATTCCGAATATCCACAGAAAACCATACTCACGGAGTTAACAATAAGAACTAAGTGGCTCACTCGAAGTGCCATGATGATGGAGTATATTTTGATAGCAGCCAACATTGTTTTATTAGATGGTAATAAGCCCATAGATTAAAAAAAATTGCAAGTTAGTACGGGGCTTGTCACCGCCTTTGAAGGAGTGTGTGGGTTTTTTGGTGGGATCTCGGCGAGTGAAGTTGCAATTTTTTTTACAATTCTTATAATTTGTGCATTCTGACTTTTGAAGCTTAATAATGGCAGGATATTGTGCAGCAAAAGTTAGTGATGGTGTACAAGTGAAGGGAAGTGTAAATTAAAGTGCGTAACGGAGCTTTCGGGTTCCCACAAGAAGCCGCCAAAATCTTTTGTAAAGCATTCTGCCACTTTACTGAAGAATGACTTGACCGTGACTAGATACGATCTGTATACGCCAAGTATACGACGAATTATTTGTTTTGACTGAGACTGACTTATAAACTGAAGAAATAAGAGAAATAAGACATGGTTGTATGGGCTTAGATCCCTTCGCCTTCTCCGAGAGGAGAGAATATTATATATAAGGTATAGGTTACTAAAATGACGCGTATGAAAATGAAGTGCGCTTGTATACCAAATACTGTGTACGTACGCCTTATGCACATATTTTTAGACATTGAAGCGACATGAACCACCCCTCCTTGCTTATTATGATGCTGCTTCTATAGGCTGTATACCGGATGAGCTTTTTTACCGTAAGGAAAAAAATACGGCATATTAGGCAAGTCAAATAGAAGTTGGCTTTTTGGCGGGAACTCGGCGAGTGAAGTAGCATTTTTCTTTATAAGTCTTAAAATTTGTGCATTCTAACTTTTGAAGCTTAATAATGGCAGAATATTGTGCAGCAAACGTTAGTGTTGGTGTACAGGTGAAGGGAAGTGTAAATTAAAGTGCGTAACGGAGCTTTCGGGTTCCCACAATAAGCCGCCAAAATCTTTTGTAAAGCATTCTGCCACTTTACTGAAGAATGACTTGACCGTGACTAGACTCTGTATACGACGAATTACTTGTTTTGATTGAGACTGACCTATAAACTGAAGAAATAAGATAAATAAAAATTTTCACTCGAAACTGGCAGTAATGTCCCTCGACAATGAGGTTGACTGGTTGCCATCCTCAAATATAAGAAGAAGAAGAAATAGAAGTTATTGGCATAGGCAGTTTAATTTTATTTTTTTCATAATCGCACGCGCCGGTTTGTATTTGATATGCGACTGGCGTGATTCTTAGGGTTCCTCTTTGGATATTTGGAACTCATATTTTATTCAAGTTTTCTTTATTTATTTAATTTAATAATATGATTATGAGGAATAGGCTACAAACGCGACCGTCAAATGACACAATTAAGACTTTATTCTGATAGTTGTGAAACAAAAAATAAACTACCTATGCCAATACCTTCTATTTCACTTACCTAATATGCCCTGTTTTTTTTTCTTACGGTAAAAAAACTCATCCAGTATAATAGCCATTAAACAGAGATATTGCTAAAAAATTCTGTGCAATTCTATTACGATACAAGCTGCTAAGTGCGCCTGGGTAGAGGCTCATGTCCAGGAGTTCGCTTTTTGAGAAATTGTTACTATTATATATCTAACCTCTATACTTATATTTCATTTACATTTATGTATTTATTTACAAAAAAAAATGTATTTGTGTAGTTTATCAACCATATGGTATCCAGAATACAAGTCTAGTTGCTTAGTGTGGAACTAGATGGCGCTGTGTGTATGTGCAAAGATATTTATTAATATCATTCAATTATTCCTTAATATTATAGTAACTCTTACTTATCAGAAAACTTTTTGAATTGTTGTAAAAATCTTCGTGTTTTCTATATTTTATGTAATAGTCATGGTTTAGTTAAGACTGTTTATATAATTTATCCAGATGTCAATTTTTATCAAACTTAAATTTCCCAGAATCAAACTGTAAGAAAGCCGCTAAACCAAATTGATTTCCAAGTTCAAAACGGATTACGAATTGATTTTCTCGTCCCCTCCATACTAAAGTTTGGGATAATAAACCCAATTCCACAAAAACTAGTAAAATATTCCACCTTTAGCATATCAAAAGGGGGATCCTTCTGTAAACTTTCCATAAATACAAACATTGAGAAACGAATGTGTAGAGATGCCCTCTCTTAAGAATGAACAAGTCACAAAGTTGCTTGGGTTTGATATTCGTTTTCGATTACTGCCGCTTCTGTCCTTGGATAAGTGACCAATAGTGGCCTTCCGTTAAGACTGTCTCCATGCGTCGGCGGATACGTTAGTCAGAGCTTGGTCTTTTAGAACTGAAGGCAGTCGTAGGTGGCCTTCAGAGACGGCTTGTAACACAGCCTGTTAAGTTGGATTTGATGGATCACAGCCATTCGGTTGGTGTTAGAACATAAAAAACTCGCCTGGCTAGGTACCACCATTTCATTTAAATCTGCCTTCAAAAACATTGTTGAAAGCATTATTGTATTCCAGTTGTTTAAGGCAACGAGCCAGTCTCCTAACTAAGTTGGGGTCCGGGTGAGCGCTCTTCGTCATTGATCACAATTGAGGTCAAGTGCTAACTCTTTGTGCATGAAAATACGCTCCCCTAAAAGAGTAGGGTTGTAAAGCTGTTGATGTGTGATGAAAAGGATGTTGACTGATATACACAGTTCAATGACCCCGTACGCGAGATACGCTGGACCTAAATTACAGGTTGTTTCGAGTTTTAAAATAGAACTTAAAATAATTCTTAGGTTACCTCTGGGAATTTTACATTTGAATGCCGCAAATCTATATTTTACTCAAAAATCAGGAGTCGGATCTTCAAGTCAAAATATTCACTCTTACATACATACAATACATATTACAATTGTCTGCAAAGTTGAATAGTAGCTTGTCTTTATATAAAAATGGAGAGTGCAGAGTTGACTTGAATAACTTGACTCAATAAGTTGCACAAACCCGACACGTTTAGTTTCACCACCAAGGGCAATCTATTCACAAGGTGACGAGTTTCGTTCTCAATGCGCTGATACAATGTGATTTCAATTGCTTCTGAAACCCGTCAGGTGGCGGCGACGTCGCGGGTTCGACTCCTCGCGCATGTAAATGGACTCATTGTCCGAGTTCATGTTGTTTTCTGAATTTCGCAAGGTAATATTTGGAAGGAATATGGATTTTGCTTGGATTGCACGTATAGATAATGTTTTGTACTCAGAGAAATATGTAAATAGTATGTATATTTGTTATTTTAAAATGTTACTATTTGTTTGATGAAGACGCAACTTGGTATTTATTAATTTTGTTAAATTCTATAAAACTTACTGTGATATGGTTATGCAAGGCTTGGTAGAGTAGAAAATCTGAATCTGAATCCTACAACCTTGAGATCTTTAAGAGCAGAGTGAATAGGCATTTACTGGGATCGCGTGCTTCATCTTCGACCACATCGTCACTTTCCATCAGGTGAGATTGTGGTCAAACGCGAATCCAGTCAATCATAAAAAAAAATTAAAGTAGGCCTCCCCTATTGTTTTCCAGAGCGATCGGTTAAGAACGGCCTGCATCCAGCGACTTCCCGCGACCTTTATTAGGTCAATAGATCGTCCGTCCACCCTGAGTGGACGCCTTACGTTGCGCTTGCTAGTGCGTGGTCTCCACGCAAAGAACAGCCATGTGTTCGTCGACCTATGTGCCCTGCTCACTGCACTTCAACATACAAATCCCCTGTACTGTCGGTGACTTCGTCATTGACGATTCGATTTCCAAGTGAAACGCCGAGATACGCCCTCTCCATAGCCTGTGGTGGTGACCTTAAGCTTTGTTATGCGGCGCATAATGAGAGATCACGTTCCAGCTACAATTAAAAGTAAAAAATGCTTTATTTTGTAGGTACACTGGGTACACTTAAAATAGTCCGATTTTATATTTCTTAAGCTTTAGAATATTCACTGCAACAGAATTTTAGGAAATAATAGGAAAAATTTTCACGGTAAAAAGACTTGTAATATCTTTGCAATATCAGTATGTCATTAAGCGCCGCAATGTTGCGATATCGATAATTACTTATTAAAATACAGCGAGGAACGAATTAGGGCGCCACGGGTGGTCCGGAAATATCAGAAATACCACGTGGCGTGGGCAGGACGTTCAAATGGTACACCATTGTAGCCACAGTTCTTTGTGAGTTAAAAAAAAATAATAGTTTTGGGCTAGAGACTGATTATCCAGTAGACGTTAATTTGCTTTTGAATTCAAAACTGCCATAAAAAGGAAACTACGGGCGAAAGGCTATTATAAAATTTGTGATTAGGTATTTGTTTTTTTTTTATGCACGACGGGTTCGTACCTGACCTCAATCACACCTGATGTTAAGTGAGATGAGGTCGAAGGTGTAAGCGTACTGACCCGAAAACCCCAACACATTTGGGGGACTGGCTATCTTATCTCTGACAACCGGAACACAACAATGCTATTAACATTGCTGCTTGGCGGCAGATTTAGATAAGATGGTGGTAGTTAGCCAGGCGGACATTTAAAATGCCCTACCACCAACCAAATCGAGTACTTAAACATGTACCCCGCTGGGGATCGAACCCGCGACCTCCGAATCGTAAACCCAATGTTGTTTACATTGAGTCACGGAGGCGGAAGTAAAATCATTTATTGTGTCAAAAAAAGAGTTGCAATATCAGCAATGAGGTAGCCCTGGTCCCCACACTAGGGTTCGTATTAATAAACCAATCTCAATACAAGTCTTGAGGCTGAGACTTGAGATCCGAGATAGGTTTTAAGCAGTTGACGCTATCTCAAGCTACATGCTAATTTATAAACCAATCTTGAGGTCTACTCAGCTGAGATCACTTCTCAAGTATTCGCCTCAGCGGCGAATGAATGATAGTCTTGAGTTTCGTTTATTAATACGTGAAACTCGGCGCACGGTCTCAAGTAAGTACTGCTTGAGTATGCACGTGCGTTTCAGGTCTCAAGTAAGGTTCCGTTCCGTCTTCTCGTCTCTTTTAGATGATAGATAAGTAAGGTAAGATATGAACCGCTCGGCGAATATCCAGTCTATTATTTTTTTTTCATTGTCGAATCATAAATTGTAAATATACTTATTTAAAAATAAAATAAATTATTTAGCCCTTGAGTTTCTTGCTTGTTCTTCTCTGGGGAGACTGCCTAGTGAATGAGCGATAATTGTATGTCATGACGAGTTCAAATGTTATTCTTATAACTTTTGAACTAAAACTTTTCTGTATTTCGAATTTTTGATGTAATTTGTTATTATGTATTTTTTCCAAAGTCTCACTACATCTTATCTATGGGACCGTAGCGAACAAAAAAGCTAAATGCGGGTGTGACAGATCCATTTGGTAGGAAAAATCGAAAGGACATGAGGCCCTGATTACTCATGAGTCATCATTAAACGATAGCAAGCCGTAAATGAACGAAGTGCCGAGAGGGCAGGGTTATAACAATTTTCCATCGATCGGGCAACTACCGTAACTGTCTGCTATTAATCTGCTAATTTTACATAGGTAATAAGCCTGCCGATGGAATATGGATGTATCATAGACATTTTTTGGGTTTATTCTCCAACAATGTTGGAAGGCAAAGGGATCTGAGCCTATACAGCCTAATCTGCTGTAGTATTCTTTAGTAAAGTGATAGAATGCTTTGCGGAAGATTTTAGCGGCTTCTGGAGACCCGGAAGCTAGGTCACGCATTTTAATTTACACTTCCCTTCACTTGCACACCATCACTGACTGTTGCTGCACAAAATTATGCACATTATTAAGCTTCAAAACTCAGAATCCACAAAATAATAAGATATAACAAAAATGCAACACCACTCGCCGGGTTCCCACCAAAAAGCCCCTCTACGAAATCCTAAAAATGAGACAAAAGACGCGTTGTAACTGTCAAATTTCGCGCCAACCATAAATATTTTTGGCGCCAACGTATAGGTATAAAAAAATTACACAAAAGTAAAAAAAAAAACTACCAATTTTGTATCTGGTAACCCTACGTGAGGGCCAAGATTACCGGATTACCTTCCCCTTGACGAGGGAAAGCCCGTGATTAATACGAGTTATATGGCGGTAAAGACGGAAGGTGGATGGACCTGTATTTATCAACTGTATTCATATTTCTTAAATATTATGTGTATTGTTTAAAGTAAATAGACTAAAATTAAATTATGACGACGTGAACAACGCTATTTCTCAAATAGTAGAATGGTTTACGGCAAATAATTTGTTACTGAATGAAAAAAAAACTAAATGTGTTAAATTTGTACTGCCTAATGTCAGGGAGGTGCCCACAAATATAATGATAAAAAATGTCACTCTAGACCTTGTTGAGTCCACTGTATTTTTGGGCATTACTTTGGACGCCAAATTACAATGGGGTCCTCATATCCATAAATTGGCGAAGAAGCTCAGCTCTGCAGCGTATGCAGTCAAAAAAATTAGACAAATATCGGACGTAAATACTGCTAGATTAGTATATTTTAGTTATTTCCATAGCCTGATGTCTTACGGTATCTTGCTGTGGGGAAATGCCGCGGATATAAATACAATCTTTGTTTTACAAAAACGAGCCGTTCGCGCAATTTATCAATTGAGACCTGCAGTGTCACTTAGAGATAGATTTAAAGAGTATAATATTCTAACCTTTTCGTCACAGTACATCTTTGAAAATCTAATATATGTAAAAAAAAATATAACATCATTTAGGAAAAATAGTGATAAACATGATGTCAATACAAGAAATAAAGATAAACTTGCAGGTCACATAAGTCGCCTCCACAAAGTCAGTAATTCATTCAAAGGGTTATGTATACGCTTTTTCAATAAAGTTCCTGTTGATATACAAAATCTTCCTTTCAATAAATTTAAAGATACTATAAAACAGAAACTTATTAAGAAAGCATATTATAAAATATCAGATTATTTAGAAGATAAACGAATCATTGACATAACCAGCCCGTTCGCATAACCAGGCTATTTCACAATTAATAATCAAATATTATAACATAAAATAATAATTAATAATTTTGTAATATAAAAACCTTTTTTTAAAAAAAGCGACCTCTCGAGTTTCTTGCTTGTTCTTCTCAGGGGAAAATTGCCTTTTGAACAAGCAGTAGCTTTAAAAATGTAAAATCTGACTATTTTAAGTGTACCCTGTGTACCTACAAAATAAAGCATATTTTGATTTTGATTTTGACTGAATGGGATTTAGGCGGTTATTATATAGATACGTGTGAAGCCCGGGCGGGTCGCTAGTATAACTATAAGACTTTATATTCTGAATTTAACAATTTTTCCAAAGAAACAATTTTGTTTTTAATTCCATTTTTTTATAAACTACAGGTTAAAATTTAACATCAATCATCCCAGATGTTAAGTGAAGATAACGCTTAATACGGAAGCGCACTTAATATTAGGTCCTTACCTATGAAATTGGCGTTTTGTATGAAGAATTTCATTAAGACTGTTTTCGCCATACAAACATTTGTGATTTTTTTTTGGGAACGGCAAATCCAAATTTAGCTAAACTTTGTGTGTATTATCGGATAACATTAAGTTAAGTATAGGCAGCGTTAATTTTTAAAAGTAACCGCTTTATAAAAGTTTCAGCGTAGCTAAGAAATGATTATGGGGAGCACATGAACAGAGCTCTGTTAATTTTTTTTTATTTTAGCCCAGTAATTAAAAAATATTTCATGTGAAACCTTGAAATAATATTCAATTTTCCAAAAAAAAAAAAAAACAAATTTGGATATAGCTTTGAAAATCGCAGGAATTGGTACATATGATTAACGAAGAAAAAAATCTCCAATTTCATAGGTAAAGACCCAATATAATGTCACGACCCTTATCCCAAACGAGGTGGTTAGGGATAACCCAAACATAGCGTTTGGGCGTTCCAAATATTAAAACTTGAGACAAACTCTACTAAAACATTATATTAAAATGTTTTGTATTCACGAGTACCTACCTTTCATCGTCTTCGTGTAGGTACATTTACAAGAAATTAAAAAATGAATTTTAAAGAAGTTCTTTCTTGGGGAATGTATCATCGTAATGAGTATCATCATGTATGCAATCATCTTTTAGTACAAGAACGAATACATAATGTATGTTACATTGAATCTGAAATACGTTTAAGTTGGAAGAACCTACACAAAGGGTCAAGGTCCCTATTAATATGAGGAAGTCGTATAACATTGTATCCGAAAAAGAATTTCCGAATAATCGTGTGTAGAATTGAGCGAAATGTATTTTCCTGTAACGGACCGTCGCACACACGGGGGTCGAGCGATCGGCTCTTCGGAGTATAATCGGCCACAAGCGACCGTAGTCATACATCCGTATAAGCCAAAAGCAAAGACACAAGTATTTGTCAAACTAGGATATTTCCTAGTTTGCATAAGACACTAATGGATCACTGTAGAAACACTGGATTGTTGGCTGTCCTCATTCAAGTAACTGTCCAGGTAGCACAACACATAGGATGCGAAACGCCTGTTGAATTGGCACGGCAATGACATTTCTCTATGAAAATGCTTGTGTAGAATTAAATGCTAGGTACTAAAATCGTAAGCAGTAAAAAATAGGTCACATAGATCTGTCTTTGAGTGTATGTGAACGTGGACGAAATAAGGTTGTTGCAATACAGGATGTATATAAAATGATAGATTCTTTCAAAGAGTGAGACCAGCGCCCTAATTGTCTAAAATCATATCGCCAGCTGCAAAACTCGACTCAAAGATTCTCCAAATTCGATGAATGGGGCAGAGATGGCAATGAAGTTCATTACCATTGAGGTTAGACAAGACCGTTACAGAGAGAATTAAAAAAACACATGCTTTTTGTGCTCCGGCACATCTCTAGTTTGTTGCCTCCTAATTGTAACGAATTAAAAAGAATTAAGTACCTGTCCTTTTGAGGTATTAATTAAACTGGGCTAATCTGAAAAAAGGTGGTCCACTCCGCCACAATATTAAGTACTTATGACACATTTTTTTCCAACGAGTCAAATGTCTATATTTATAATATTTTGTCGTCATACGTACTCATTACCAGAATCATCGTGCACAACGATGCGGCCATAACACTAAATTGCATTTGGAAAAAAAAACACATTCTAGGCATTGACGTTAGACAAGATTTAAAGATAAATTAGCGAAATCAGTATTCCAAAAGATGAGCCTTATTCCTCAAAATTTTAGGCTCCGGAGTTTACTTCAGGACATGACTATACCCTTTTATTAACATATTTACATTAACATATTCAAGGCACGATTACTTTGCAGTCGTATGTTGGGTTTTAGTCTTAAAAGGTTATTTTTTAGAATCAGTGTAAGATTCTTTAAAATAAGACAATTTTATATTTTATATATTATTGAAATTACGTATCATTGACGACCTGTTTGGTGTAGTGGTTAGAAACTCTGCCCACGATACCAAATGGTCTCGGGTTCGAATCCCGCTAGCGCTATGTTTGTATGATGAATACGGACATGTGTACTCGAGTTATGGATGTTTTCATTTATAATAAGTATTTATTTACAAAAAAAAAAAATATTTATGTAGTATATCAACCACCTGGTATCCACAACACAAGCCTATAGTTGCTTAAAGTGGAACTAGATGGTATTGTGTTGTCCAATGATATTTATTATTATTTATTTATTGAAACATGTTATTATTCTATATACATATATAGGTATGCGGTGAAAATTTCAAGCATTAGAATAACGGAAATTTTGATAAAAAACACAAAATCAATTTGTATTTATTGCAAATCATCATACCTTGAAAAGGGTGTACTTGTGAAATCTTGTGTTTGTTGATTGTATTTTTAAGAAAATTACTTGAAAAGTGTTTGTTGATTGTATTTTTAAGAAAATTACCTGCGCAAAACTAAAGATTATTTCATTTTTAGACAATTATCCAAATGTCCACTCATCTTAAAAAAGTGCTCCTTTTGCGAAATGCACCATTTGAGCATGGTGTACAAGTTGAGAAGTGTACCAGTTGCTAAGTTCACCATTTGAGAACTGCACAAGTTGAGAAGTGCACCAAATGCGTCAAACCCCTTGAAAACAATCTATCCTTTAACCAATCACTCTGTATAACGGTAGCTAGAAGTCAATAAACTCGTGAGTAGATCGAGTACCGCGTGTTAACCGAAACAACATGGCGTCTCATCAAGTCCTCCAATGGAGCGAACGGTCTCGATTACTGCAGCCTCAAGAATTGCCCGTTAATTTTCACAAGCAAATTGCACCAAATAAGCACATTTACATGGTGCTGTAACGGTAAATGGACAGACTGTATAGAGCAGGCATCGAAACAAGAGCTCTGTCACTGGTCCGTCCGATATAAATATGAGGCTTTTTTTGGCGGGATCTCGGCGCGTGAAGTTGCATTTTTCTTTATAATTCTTATAATTTGTGCATTCTAATTTTTGAAGCTTAATATTGTGCAGCAAAAGTTGGTGATGGTGTACAAGTGAAGGGAAGTGTAATTAAATTGCGTAATGAAGCTTTCGGGTTCCCACAAGAAGCCGCCAAAATTTTTTGTAAAGCATTCTGCCACTTTACTGAAGAATGACTTGACCATGACTAGACTCTGTATACGCCAAGTATACGACGAATATATATACCACGACGAATACTAATTTTGACTGAGACTGACTAATAAATTGAAGAAATAAGACATGGCTGTATGGGTATGTATCCCTTTGCCTTCTCCGAAAGGAGTGATTAAAACGAAAAAAAAATTATATTTCACAGACAGGGTCAATTGGTTTCTGTGAAACTACCCACTACACTAATCGGTAATTGAACAGCCTAAGCTTGGAAAAGCAACCGACTTTAGTAAGGTTCAACTCTCTGGCTCCAGAGTGGATCATCAAATCTTAACCAAATTGGGACCACTGTGGTGGTAAACTTTAATACCAAAAAAATAATAATAAATAAATATCTTAGATATACACAAAGCGCCATCTAGTTCCACAGTAAGCAACTATAGGCTTGTGTTCTGGTTGATATTCTACATAAATACATATTTTTTTTGTAAATAAATATTTATTATAAATGAAAAACATCCATAACTCGGGTACACATGTCCGTATTCAACACACAAACATATGCCCCTAGCAGGATTCGAACCCGCAACCTTTTACACCAAACAGGTCGTCAAAAATCATCAAAATCTGTTAAGAATTGACGGGAATATGAATATAATATACATAAAAAAAATACATACAGATAGGACCTCTTCCTTTTTTGACGTCGGTTAAAGCTATTGTGAACGAGCAGTAATTGTATTTCATACGACGATTTCAGTTGTTACTTTTGTAACTTACAATATTTTTCATCAAAAACATAGAAAAAATGTTTTTTTCATTTAAACCCGATTGTCCCAGAGATTGAACACATTAAAACATTTTATCATACTTTAATGCTTTTCTTTGTTATTTTGTTATTAAGTGTAGCTGAGGACGTGAATAAGTTAGATATTTTTATTATACTTTTCTTAATCAAGAAAAATCTCATGCAGATCTAATCTATATAAACTCTGTGGTAATGAAACTGTGTGGTTTCAGGGAGAGGAACGAATTTCTGTACCGCATATGTATTATTACTTTTATTTGATGTCCATGGTTCGTAATTAAATAAGTTCCCAAGAACACAAGGCTAATTCATGTTTTCAAACAACAATTGCCGCAATGACTGTTTGTGAAAACGGTTTAAAATGTGATATAATGTCCAATTTCGGTAGTTCGTTGCCAAAAAAGTTTCTTACAATGCCAAGATTTGCCATCGAAATACAGGGCGTCGCAGGAAATGCCGAGAGGTCGCCGTATGACTGGTAGAAGTAGTTCAGGGGTATTTGTCGTTCAGATAGTCACTAACTTTTTATTCAATCTTCAAGCATTTATTTCGAAGTAAAGCACATAATATCATTTGTGGAATATCAATTTAAATGTAATGGAAATAATAATAGGGCTTATTACATTTATCTGTTCCCACATAGGAGTAGCCAATTTGTCCTTATATCTCAAATTTATTTAACGGAGAACCGTCACAACTTTGCGTAGCAAACGCAATAATGTACACTGTCATCATTAGTCAACAAAAGTGTTGCGACGCCATCTTGCCAAATAAGATGGTATTCCAAACCCTTAACAAACTGCGGACGCCGCGATATTGTGTAACGAGCCGATTTTACTACATCAAAAGGAAAAGCCGCCGAGGAAAAGTTTCAACAAGGTATTTAACATTTTTTCCAGGACTCTTTTGCCACATTATAATAACAATATATGTATTTAGAGTCCACAGAAACCCCACTGTACATAAAAAAGGAACTAAAAAGACTACTACGATAGAATCCACCATTCATCCACCATCCATTCGCTTATAAGCTTGGAAGTATACGCCATTTTGTATTTTGCGGGCGCCATGTTGGATTTTGTACCATAAAAAGTATGTTGACAACCTATAAAAACGCAAGAAAAATTACAACAGTGATTAAAATTTTACGAGTAGGTAATACGAGTAAATGTTTGTTATACTTAAAAACTAAGTGTAAGTGATGCTCTGTGGTAAGTGATGCGTTCTTTTACAGTATACATCAGCATTAGATACGACAGATCGCGAACGAAGTCGGTTTATGACTGAGTTCCCATTGGTTCCAAACTCCCGTTTTAACACCAATTAAGTGTACCAGGTAACACGTAGTAATATAAGTATGCATAGGCACACTACATTACATTTACATACACCAACAAAACATCGTTAAGTCTCATGGTAGGGCAACGCATGTAAATGCAACAAAGTCCAGTAAAATTACGTAATTTTGGTGATGTAACATTCTATAACCGCCTAATTGTGTTCTATTGTTATCATCAAAAATTATTGTAAATTATTTTGCGCAATAAAGAGTATTTGTATTGTATTGTATTGTGTTGTGTTGTGTTGTGTTGTGTTGTATTGTATTGTATTGTATTGTACTGTATTGTATTGTATTCATTGCGCTGTAGAAGAAGCTAAGATCTCCTTAATCAATTTTCTACTTTATATTTTCTAAAAATAGTTTATGTGTTCGTGATATTCGCCCTTGGGGAATTTTTTCATAAAAGTAAAGAAGACCTTGATCAATCTTGTGAAAATATTTACAGGACTTCTAAGTACCTATATTCTTCAATGAAATTCACAGTGGTAATTTTAATCTAATAGTTTTTTATTATTAAATTCATATACTATATCTAAAGCCTGTTGACGTTGGCTGTCGTTTGACGACTTGTTTGGTGTAGTGGTTAGAAACTCTGTTGCTATACCAAAAGGTCGCGGGTTCGAATCCCGCTAGGGGTATATGTTTGTATGATGAAAACAGACATGTGTTCCCGTGTTATGGATGTTTTTCATTCATACATATTTTTGTATATGTATTTATTTACAAAAAAAATGTATTTGTGTAGTTTATCAACCATCTGGTATCTATAATACAAGCCTAGTTACTTAGTGTGGAACTAGATGGCGCTGTATGTATGTGCAAAGATATTTTTTTTTATTTTAAAGCAAGCGACCGATTTCTTAGAAAACATATAAATAAATAAATAAATAAATATCCTTAGACATACACACAGCGCCATCTAGTTCCACAGTAAGCAACTATATGCTTGTGTTGCGGATACCAAATGATTGATATAATACATAAATACATTTTTTTTTTGTAAATAAATACATATTATAAATGAAAACATCCATAACTCGGGTACACATGTCCGCACTCACATATATACATTCAATATATTCAATCACTGACAGATACTCTATCAAAGTGCCAAAAATCACAGCCTTTAAGATTATAGGAAGTATCCTTACTGGACTACAATGGGACATCAGCTATACATTTCAGAACTATAAGAAAATAACACGGTGAGTTCATGTAATACAGTATATAAGCTTATTATTACAATAATCCTCTTCTCTATCAACGGCTTAGAGTTCCCAAATTTCGGACCCCAGGTGTAATACAGTCTTGGAAGGCCAAAGATCAGGTATAGACCCCGAGCATTGTTTCCGCGGAGCTGCCAAGTCGGGCATAATCTCGGGTTTAGTTCCGCTAGTTTGGGTTTCCCTGACCCCTTCTGGGTCGTAGTTTAGTCAAAAGATCTCTTAAGGCATACCGTCCATTGCTACACGATTTATCTACAACATGTCGTCAGTAGGTCATATACCGGTGAGTTTTTTTATCGTTAAGAAAATTAGAGCATATTATGTAAGTGAAATAGTATGTATTGGCAAAGGTAACTATAATCGAATAAAGTCCACTACTCCACATAATTACATCATTAAATGAAGATTTAAAAAATTTGGAGAAAATATATTTTTTATTTTGTTAGTTAGGGTCACCAACAATTATTACATCAGTACATAGTCCATCTAACAATTAAGGTAGCTGATATTAAATTTAAATGTACAACCTTTTATAGGTGAACATATCATGCAAAAAGCTTTAAAAATAAAATAACAGTAAAACAAAAACTTATTTAACCGAAATTTACCTTTACTTTGGTTTGATTGGTTGAGAAGTTTCGTGCCAAGTTGCGGTGATAAGGTAGTGAAAATAATAACTAGAAAGTAACATATTATGTATGTTGTTGAGGGAATGTTCAGCGTATAAACAATGGTATGTTAACTAAGTGTTGAGGCTACTACTAATGGTTTTGTAAAACTTAGAGACAGTGTCGCAGTGAATGTCGATAAGTTCACTGTTGGCATTCAAAATCCTACACAGCGTTGGGACTGGAGAGCCAGCACCGAGAACTGTTGTGAGCGTTGGTGGATTATGTTTATTATGAGTACAATTTCTACAGTACAAATTATACGATACCTTGATATAAGCCTAAAAGCCTTATGCCTTTGCCTTAATAAAATACTCAATCAAGAATATCAACTTCAAACTCATTGGTCTTGACACACTAAAGGAATTGCATGTGATCCTCCAGATTGAACAGAAAAGAGGCAAGAAGATTATATTTAAATTCATTAACTGCGTCAAACCACAAATTGTTAATCCAACATGTCTCGGGCTTTACATACTCTGAAACCCTAGGCACGCCATACAAAATAAATATCACATGATAGGAACCCTACGAATAACGTCAGTCGCATGTCAAGTTTCATGCGTCGATGATGGTTTTGAAACTAACTGTGCCAATAAATAATAAGCGGTATTCCCGAACGAGTACGACATTGGAACCTTCAAGAAACGAGCCTACACCTTCCTCAAAGGCCGGCAACGCATCTGTGACCCTTTTGGTGTTGCGGGTGTCCATGGGCGGCGGTGATTGCTTTCCAACAGGTGACCCGCATGCTCGTTGGCCGCCCTCTCATATAAAATAAAAAATAAAAATAAAATAACTTCTATTTAATATTTTTTTATGCACAACGGGTTAATACTTGACTTCAATCGCACCTGATGTTAAGTGAAGATGAGGTCGAAGGTGGAAGCGTACTGATCCGGAAACCCCAGCACATTTGGGGGACATTCATTTACCTAATAAGCCCAATTTTTATCCTAGCGGTAAAACTCATTCGATATATTGTTTCACCCACATGTAGATATCGCCAACACCACCACTGGACACCCGTGTATCCACTCAGTGAAATTTGAAATAATCATGTTAAATCAGCATTATAATTTTAAAATCACAATTTTTATTTTATGTGTCACCTCACAAAGCGTGAAAAAATTATAGCGCGGAGGTCCGGTAACACCCTCAATATCATACCATACACAGCACACCGGCAGGGACAGTACCTGTAACAAAAATAGGGGTTGTAAAACTTACATCGTAAAAGAGTAAATAAAAAACTTGGCCCTATAAAGACACGTAAACTTGTAGCTTGAAGTTAAGCCGTGAGGGTGAATTTGTTGTCCCAAGGTATCCGCTCTGGTATACAGTCAAAGTTCGTAATATTTCTGGTGCAACTTCCTATAATCGTAAAGTACCTGATTTTTTCTAAAAGGATAGAGAGCCCATCAGTAATAGAATAAAAATGTATTTTTATCTTTACGTTATATAATAATTACCAACTATACAATACACCCGTATTGCTACTATTAGTGCAAACCTCACCTACTGGTAGCTTGTATCTTTACCCTAAGGTTTGCATGGAAGGGATCGCTGTTAGCGATAAGGCCGCCTTTTTGTGCGATATTTTTTTTTTTTTTTTTTATGAGAGGGCGGCAAACGAGCATGCGGGTCACCTGATGGAAAGAAATCACCGCCGCCCATGGACACCCGCAACACCAAAAGGGTCACAGATGCGTTGCCGGCCTTTGAGGAAGGTGTAGGCTCGTTTCTTGAAGGTTCCAATGTCGTACTCGTTCGGGAATACCGCTGCCGGAAGTCCGTTCCACAGGGTGGTTGTACGTGGTAAGAAGTTTCTTGAAAAACGTACAGTGGTAGACTTCCACTCATCCAGGTGCTGTGGATGGAAATTTAATTTTCGGCGAGAAGTGTATCGGTTAAATTGAGCAGCGGGTATTAGCTCGAACAGTTCTTCAGAACACTCCCCATGAAATATGCGATAGAGAATGCAGAGGGACGCGACGTCTCTTCGCAACGCCAGGGGATCCAGTCGGTCAGCGATTAATGATGTACGCTGTATTCTTCATGTAGTTTTTGTTAATTGTGCAATAAAGAGTATTTGATTGATTGATTGAAATAATTTCTAACCATTGTCCAGCTTGCTTTAGGTATACGAGTAGTATATGTATTAGATACCACAGTGTATTTCATTGCGTTGTAGAAGACGCTAAGATCTCCATTTTCTAATGTCAATAGCGGCCAAAATTTGTAACGGTTGTACCTTCAAATTAACTATTTTAAATCGTTGGCAAAATTTCCTAAACCGATTCAGATAGTTTATAGTCTGATGCATAATATTGTGACCTCCCCAGCCCATCTACACCCAGCTGGTTCGAGTCACGAGGTGTATATGTTCAGAGGGGAGGGACAGCTCAGGATCACCACACCAACTTATTTATTGCATGAAACAGGTCGTACAGAGGACCGAAAGGGCCTTAAAACTAAAAAAATAACTATTGAGATGTAAAATGAAATGATTAAAATAACGGTGCGACTCAGTTGAAATCTGGAAATCAATGTGCCAAAAGAAAGGATCCGTCAGTTCATCAGTCAGTCAGTCAGTTTAAAATTTCGAATTTGAACTCCAATAACCCAAACCCACCAATCAGCTCAAAAGAACGACATCGTTACAATATGATGTAAATAGGGTCCGAAAATATTTTATATTTGTCTAAGCCGGTAGTCGACTGTACAGAAACTATTACATGACGGCGTAAAGCATTAAAATGAAATTTTAGTGTACGAGTACTTGCAAAAGGTAGTTAAGCATATACGTTTACAGAGGTCTAGTGTTCAGAACAAGGACCCTTTTGCGTCTGGGTATTGTTTAGGTACAGTCAGCAACACAATAAAGGTAGCGGATGTTTATTTATAAATATATTATATGTAGGGGAAACTCTTAAAGGGAAATTGTTATTCAAATTTCGCCATAAAGGAAAATATCACAAAATCCAACAAACACCCTCCAAACAATATCACATTAAGCCTGTTACCTTAATTGTGTTACCGACTGTACTTGTAGCCACTAAAGTTTAATTGTGTTTCAGAACACAGTTTAACAGATGACTATGACCTTTGAAGCGGAGTTAATATCCCATTTTGGAAACTAGATATATCTACAGGTTAATAGCAATTGCTGATTACCCATGTGTAGGAATATTTCTCATTCGTTGTTTTATTAACGTCCGACGAAAAACGGTGAACGTCAAGGTGGAGAGATTCCATCTGTTTTTTCGAATATGCTGTGAACAGGAAGTGATTTTGACGTGAAATGGAGGGACTACTTTCTTTTTGAATATCTTGAAAGTTTTTGAGTATAGAATTTTACTATGAAGGTATGAAATAGTAGAAATACTGTATTAAATCCTGTTGACAGCATATTCGAAAAAACAGAGGGGGTCCCGCCATATTGACGTTCACGAAGAACGCCCAAAACCAGTGTGTGTTTCAAGGCGTTGTGAATGTGTGTGTGTGTGCGTGGGTTCAGTCTTTGTCCGGATCAATCACAGTCCGGAACGTATCAATAATGCGTGGTCCCATTTGAGTGAGAGTTTTTTTTTAATTCAATATCTAGAGAAAAGGTACTTAGTCATGTTTGATAAAAATCGGTTCGGCCGTTTCGAAGAACACAGGATTAACACAGGATACTGGTCAAATTCAAATCATCTTGACTATATCTCAGTTTTGGAATAGTTTTATTAATACGAGCCTTTCAGTGTGTGTCTTATTGGAATAACTTATATTTCTGTGTGAGTGACCATGCTATTCTACCAATTACTTGGTGTGCAAATTTTTACAAAGTAATTTAAATATAGAGGTACATGCAACGATTTAAAGTCTACCATATTATTTCAGCACAAGATTACTAATTATAGCAATGGTCCAATTATTTTATGCTATGAACACAACATCATTAACAATAATCATAATAAGCTAACAAAAAAATTACTAATTTAAAAAACTCACACGTCATAAATTATGTCAAACGTTCGAATATAATGTCAAATTGGTCCATTCATTTTATGTCATATAAAGAAAACTGCACAACAAACATAACAAATAGTAAAATAGAGTGGGATAAAAGCAGGAATATGATGATATTTATGTGTGTGTGGAAAATAAATTATTGTTAAAATAAGATTTTAGCTTGTATACCTACTTACCTTCTTGTTTAAAGCATTTATGTAGTTGTAGAAGAGTGGAGCCTCCTAATACAGGTAAGCATTTTTACTTAAAAGGAGACCCCTAATACTGTTATCGAAAATAAGAATAAGTTACTTAAACATATTTTTTTTATTTTGACTATTGCTTTGTAAACATGGATGATATAGTTATGTTTAGTTCCTCTGGGCTTTTTAAATCTTCAATTTATATTATTAGGTTTACTTTAGGATTTGGCAGTAAACTTCTTTAGGGTTCCTTTGCGTCAACAGAGCATTATTGGATGATTTATTACAGGCTTTCACGTCGAGCCGTAGAGTTGAAACGGTTTGTAATATAAAGGGTTAACCGGAATGTAATGAGGAATAAATCGCTTTTTTGTGTACAGATAAGATGAAGGGTTGAAGGATGAATTACACGGCTTTCCATCAGACGAGCTGTCCGTTTATTTGCCATCGTTTCATGCCACCCTATAAAAATGTTCATACTAATGGCTCCTTCACGCGGGTGGTTTGCGCTAAATCTTACTTAAAAATACCCTAAACTACGCTTAGTTAATTTGTTTAGTTATCGACATATGTTTATCTAGTTTTGCACCTAGTAACATACATATATAAAGTCACGCCTGTTTCTACGGGAACGGGTTTCCCGTAGGCGTAAGCAGACTATAGACTTTCTATGATCCTCTCACCTCTCCACACCTCTTTTGCTTCATTCACTCTCACAAGGTTGTTCATACATGCTCGTCGGTTTAAGGTACTCTTGACTTGGCCTTTCTTTTAGAAGTCCCTGATTTGATCATGGTACGTTCTCCTACGTCTTCCCCTACCAACACTGCCATCCACATTCGTTATAATTCTTTCATTCATCCTCTCCACATGTCCAAACCATTTCAGCAAACCTTTTTCAATCTTTGTCACTACGTCTTCTTTCAGACGGTTCAACTCCCTAATACGTAGTCACCAACTCGGTAAAACTCGGTAATTAACTAAACTCATTTGGCTAGTCGATAAAATAGTTTTCTACGTTCCATTTTTCAGACCACGAAATTCTGCATACATTATCAGGCCAGTTTTTACAATTGGAATGAATATTTTATCGAATTTTCGTAAATTGAATTGATCGATTCTTTCAAACATTTTCTTAATTCTTAATTTCTTATAATTATATATCTATATCAGTTAAAGAAATAAAGGAGTTTAAGGCCCGCATTTTAGAATGTTGCTCAAGCGTAGATCTGCGCTTGAGCATAGTTAGACATGCCTCATTACAACTTAAATAAAGCTGTCCCTTTTTAACGGTCCTCAAGCGGAGATCTCTGCTTGATTAACATTCTTCGGTCCTTAGTTCTATTGGAGTCTTTAATTTATCAAATTATATAATACTTTTATTTCACATTATATTGTTGGATAATTATCGGATAAATATCAATGAACATAATTGTCTTGATTTCCGACCCAGCTTCTGAGCGTTGTATGGGCTCGCTACCGCACCGGCAGCTCAGCTTATACAGGCAATATTACGATTGACGCGCGGTTGACTGTACGTCCAAAGTAGAACATAGACAACCTACCCAAGATACGATGAGCTATACCCACAATAGATACTCCTCTTCGAGATGATAAAGTGTACCTCTCAGAGATTTATGTTTGCCCATGATGTTCGTTATACCGCGGCAACTCGCAAACTCCATTCCTTGAGCAAATCCGAAACACGAGTAGCTCATAGATCATTGTCAGGGTGGCGAGATGAGAAAATACTGGCCGTTGCAGCGGAGATGCATCTTAGTCGTGTCGAACGATGACGCTATGGCTTTTATGACGACGTTAAGGTCAGAAGCTTTAGGGAAAAGAACATAACCGATTAAGGTTACATAGCTATATTATAGTTAGGTCGACTTATCAGTTTAATAAGGGCGCGGTCACATTGAGAGCTACTTATTAATTAGTAGCTAGGAGCTATTTGGTTGTTTCAGAAGAACTAACTGCAATTTGACATAGATATTTTCCAAGAATTCCGAGGACGCCTGGTGTCCGCAATTGCTTTCGATAGTTGATTACCATTCGATTGTTATACGGCGACGATAAATGAATCGATTACGTAACTGTATAAATGTCGATTTATTCAATTAGTTTTCAGTAACAACCATGCACCCATCTCTAGTTTTCAGAGCCTCCAAATGACGGTAACATAAAGCTGAAACACTATCTAATAAGCTATTTTCTAATCTAGAACGTCCCTAACGAATAAAGCGTTTTTACCTTGCAACAAAACTTGCAAGTTTGACGAAGCTTTAAAAATTGCGCTGGAAGCTACGAGTTGCAGCCACGAGAGGCAAATTGCACTTGGCTGATAAGTATTGCACGTCGCCTCGGGCAAGCGAATGCATTGCACTGGAGTGTCGATTCAAACCTTTTACCTACCTTTTCAGCGAAATAGTAGTTCGAGAATTGGATATTTATCTACATTTACATATCTACGAATGAACTAACCCGTCTTTTCCCGTGGGTGTCGCAAGACTAAAATACTTTCAACCAAAAAATATCCATAGATTTGCACATTTTAATGGGGATAAATGTACGGTAAATTTATGGGTTTAGGACCCGATTTCGAAAGACATATAAGCGAAAGCCATTTGTGCGACGCCAGATAATCGAAGTGCCATATGAACGAAACGCTATTTATCCGATGGGCCGTTTAATCGAAAAGACAAATATGCGAAAGCCATAAGATTGAATGTACAGACCCCTATCTGTAGCGAGCAAGCAAATAAGTCGGTTTGGTGTTTTTTTTAATATTGTTAATAATATTCTGAAAATCAAAACGTCTGGCAATAGATGCTTCGGCTAAACATTCGGTTGAACTTTAAAATATATGTAAATTAAAAAAGAATTACATTTGAATATCGTACAACTTCTGTAAAATGCATTTATGCTTCGGCTAAACATTCGGTTGAACTTTAAAATATATGTAAATTAAAAAAGAATTACATTTGAATATCGTACATTCGAACTTCTGTAAAATGCATTTTCGGTGAAATGAAACATATAGAAAACTTCTTACCAACTTCGTACCACGTACAACCACCCTGTGGAACGGACTTCCGGCAGTAGCAGTATTCCCGAACGAGTACGACATTGGAACCTTCAAGAAACGAGCCTACACCTTCCTCAAAGGCCGGCAACGCATCTGTGACCCTTTTGGTGTTGCGGGTGTCCATGGGCGGCGGTGATTGCTTTCCATTAGGTGACCCGCATGCTCGTTTGCCGCACTCTCATATAAAAAAAAAAAAAAAAAAAAAAAAAAGATGGGAAACGTTTTCGAACAATTAAAAATCGAAAAAAAAAATCGTATTCGTTATGGGTAACCCTAAGTATTAATGCCGCTGTGGGTTAGCTCACAAGCTTTTATTTAGTTTGCAATGTTCGTATAGTTGTCCGTTTTAAAATGTGCAAAGCATTTTTCAACCACTTGCTGGTGTCTGAGTGAGCTGAATTTTGGCATATGTATGTATGATCGGTGACAATACAATATTATGGTACAACGAGCTGATCTGATGATGGAGCCGGGATGTAGGGACTGGAACTCTCTGATGGGAAATGGCAAGATGGTCTAATT
Organism: Oegoconia quadripuncta; assembly: GCA_949316235.1. Classification (NCBI taxonomy): domain Eukaryota; kingdom Metazoa; phylum Arthropoda; class Insecta; order Lepidoptera; family Autostichidae; genus Oegoconia; species Oegoconia quadripuncta. The sequence continues at coordinate 1,537,191 of OX438743.1, forward strand.
TGGGCTAGTTTGTTTTGTTCACATGGTCACTTTCCATTACACATGATGTTACTCGACTTTGTAATAGAATATGAAGTGATAACCATGACGGAGCATTAAAAGCTTGTTTTTAAAAGTACTTTAAAATGTAGAACTTATTGTGACGCATTCTGTGACGATGAATCTGACGTTATCCATCCAACCATTTCCAACATATGAACATTTATTCCTGAGTCATGGATGTTTATATAAATATTTATGTATGTTTATCCGTTATCACTAGATAACTTGCTTAGTTTGGGACTAGATGATTGGTGTAAGTGTCCGAAATATTTATTTATAATATTTATTTATTTATTATTTGGGGACTACCAGGAAATAAAGAATGAAACATACATTGATACGCGCGTATTAACATAACCCTCTCTTCAGTCGTGTAAAATGAGCAACCCTACTGTTTCTTACTTGTTCTTATTTCGTATTTAAAAAAATCAAAACCCGACTATTTTAAGTGTACCTGTGTAGACATAACCACAAATTTTTGACGACGATTAGTGAAGTTAAGGATGAGGATTTTTAAATGGATACTACCTAAAGTAAAAATAGTACATTATAGCAAAGGCCGGGAAATAGGCAATTGGCATTTCCGATGAGGCATATATAGTGCTTTTCTCAAAAGAATGCAGGGAAATAATAAATATTTAAATAACAAATCAAGACGAATTTTCAGCTTTGCCGCCGATTTTCTATTTATCATCTGTGCCGAAAGGCAAACGCATTTACGCATACAGCCACGTGAACGCAATTTGTACTAAGCAAAGAGATTTTGGTATGGCAAGAATGATAAAAGAGATCCAACCAAAGAGTATATAATAACCCCAGCACGCTGCTTCATACAACATTGCTGGAGCGTTGTAATGTTCCAAATTCAAAAAACGCTCCTGTAATGGATTTATTTTTCGCTGTCCGTAAATTAGATACTACGCGTGTTCTTTTTTCGAAAGTAATGACAATGTTGGCTTTTTGGCGGGAACTCGGCGAGTGAAGTAGCATTTTTCTTTATAGGTCTTAAAATTTGTGCATTCTAACTTTTGAAGCTTAATAATGGCAGAATATTGTGCAGCAAACGTTAGTGTTGGTGTACAGGTGAAGGGAAGTGTAAATTAAAGTGCGTAACGGAGCTTTCGGGTTCCCACAAGAAGCCGCCAAAATCTTTTGTAAAGCATTCTGCCACTTTACTGAAGAATGACTTGACCGTGACTAGACTCTGTATACGACGAATTACTTGTTTTGATTGAGACTGACCTATAAACTGAAGAAATAAGTTAAATAAAAATTTTCACTCGAAACTGGCAGTAATGTCCCTCGACAATGAGGTTGACTGGTTGCCATCCTCAAAAATAAGAAGAAGAAGAAGAATGACAATGTTTCCATGCATGTTTGAGAAAAAGAATTTAACTATTATGGAAGCATCACATAACGTAATAAAAAGTCTCTCTCATAGTTCACTAACGTTTAGAATGACAGAGTAACCCAATTAACCCCATTTTCATTGTATTAAGTAATTACATAGCTTTACATTGTACTGTACTGGTTGTGTGTTCAAAACAGGATCATAGCGGGGTAAGAATAAGAAAACTTTATTTGATCCATTTAGCGACACTTATACAATACATTTAATTGTTACCTATGTACTATATAACACAACATAGAATTGTGGAACTTAATATAAGTAGGTATGCATTGGCTAGTTTTCGGTGTCGCAAAGTGGCATCAAATCAGGTCCCCAACTCAGCATTTGTTGTAGTCGAGAGAAGAAGAACGACTACAACGCTGGTTTTCAGTGGAGCATATGGTGAGACACACACAAATAATGAGTACCTAAGTACCTGTATATACGAACGGTAGCAACGAAAATACTACAGGCACATATACATTAGACCAACCTCACAAACACGTAGCACGAACAAAGTTGAAACCAAAGGAAATACTAAAAGTACAATGTAGTAACGTACATCCTTTGTTAATTGCACACTGGGTCGATACTTATGTCTTTAGCTCAGATGTAAGTTAGCAAGTTTCAGGAGCATAATTAAAGCCACCAAGTTTATGGTCCTTGATTATAAAATAAATTGTACATTACAGTTTCCGGCACGTAAAAGAATTGAACCAAAACTCTTTCCGTGGTTGTCGTAAGAGGCAACTAAGAGACTTTACATCAAAACCATCACTACCACGTTTAATGGTGACGTGGACACCCCATCACATTGTAAGTTTCTATAAGTCGGAAAATGAACGAATGAAATGTTGTTTCAAACATCAAACTTTTAATGTGTGGGTCATCTATGACCAAGTTACCATTTGGGATAAAAATCACGACGCTATGTAGGATATAAATATAAATAAATAATTCGGACACTTACACCAATCATTTAGTCTCAAACTAAGCAAAGATAAGATAGCCAGTCCCCCAAATGTGTTGGGGTTCCCGGGTCAGTATGCTTCCACCTTCGACCTCATCTTTACTTAAGATCAGTTGTGATTGAGGTCAAATATCAACCCGTTGTGCATAAAAAAAAAAGACTGGTCATCTCATCTCGAGCAGCTAGAATACTACAACTAGAGTTTCAGAGTAGGGCGTGCCCGAGAAATGTTGTACTATGGGTTGTACTATGGGTACTAGTTAACGCATATAAAAACATCCATGACTCGGGAATACATGTTCGTATTCATCACACAAATGGTTAACCTTCGCGGGATTCGAATCCGCATTCGTATATAATAAAACACATCTCTTGGAATAATGGTTCTAATGAAAACTTTCATTTCAGATAATCAATGTTGTAATCACTGGAGTTCACGTCGGCTCTTATAGTAATATTATATTTTTAATTTAAAGTAAATTTACTTTGCCTTTTTTTTATGGTCTGCGCTGACAGTCAGTACTGATGATTACCCAACCCACCAACCTGACAAACGCACCGCCACTGCGTTATCGCAAGAAGCCATGCAGGATTCTGAGGCAGAGTAGTGTCCTAACCCTCTGCACTGATAGTCGGTACGGACCGTTAACTCACACACCCACCTGCATAAACTGTCGCACGCAGTCAGCGCCGTGTTCGCGCAGAAAACTCTGCAGGGTCCTGACGCCCTGCGCTGACAGTCGGTATCCGTTACCATTCTCGCCGGTTGAGAAGAATACGCTGGGGGCTGGGCCCTCACCCATCACTTTACATTTTAGAGTCACTTACGTTATTTTAAAACTTTAATCCGATTTCAGAGGTTGACACTAATAATTGACGAGAGTCCAGGTCACCTTTAATTCGCCAGTTTAAGGAATCGTTGCAAGAAATCGAATAAGCCACAAAGCTGGTTCACTAGTTCGTCCACTTGTATGCCAACGAGACAAGGCACACCTTGAGAAGGTTAAGTGCAGCAGTGGGCTTGCTTATCTATTACTGATGCGCCAAAGGAACGGACATACATACATACGATACGATATATATACGATAATATTACCGTCCTTCCTTGGGTAGTCAGGTAAAAGTTACAGTACCCCTGTTTTTGGGTCGGGGATTTAACAGCGAAAAATGAAAACTATAGCTAAAAAATACGCTAGGCTCTTCTAATTTAATTGATAGAATTGCATGTCTGTCTTCGTGCTAGCCTAAAAGAGTTATCTCTATTCCTTTTTATCGTTACAATTTGTTCATAGGTTAGAACGGGACTAATAATTAATTATACTAATCTGTTTATAATCTAAGTTTAAATGCCACTGAACTGTTAAAGTTTAATACTTCCGAAGTTAAAACACGCACACTTTTACTTTCATTCAATGGGCCCTTAAAATTTACATGACTTGACTTAATTATTACCTAAATAAATAGAGATTTAGGATTAAAATCAGAAAATTTGAAGCATAAATATCGCATTAATTATGAAACTAAACATTAATTCACATTTTCACTGCTACAATCACTAAAGCGTCCTTCAATTCTAATATTTATAAATCCTTAAATATTTAAAGACACATTTCAAACAATGTCTATTAAAATATCTGACTGTATTCTCATTTAAAACTTGGACATACCACAAATACTTGCGATGTATTTTCACGAGTGCTACGAATAAATCCGTAGCCGGCTACGTTCGCTCTACAGTACGCGGCCGTAGACACTGCTACAGGCTACGGGCAGGCCGTAGCACTGCGGAAGGTCACGTGACGTAACAAGGAACCTGATCTGCGAGATGAAAGGAATAGAGTGAAGGTAATCAGATTACTAAAGGTATTCATCAATCATTAATATGTATTTCAGTTTGACTTGCCTTTACTTGAGGTGAAACCTGTACGTATTTGTGTTTCATATATTTATTATTTGTAAATGTATATTTACTATTTCGTTTTTGTCAATATGTACAAAATTATGTACTTAAGATATAATTAAACATATTTTCCTTTCTATAACAATGAGAACACTTTATTTGGTCCATTTAGCGACACACAGTTGTAGTTTTTATCATAACACAAGAAGTATTCACTATATTTAAAAAAAAAGAACGGTCAATTGCGTGTCGGACACGCATCGACTTAGGAAAGTGTACTAAATTGTATTTTTCGACATTGCAACCTTAAACTTACCGCAATATTAAGCTTATTGTGTACATTTTTTTTTGTTAAAATAAAACAGAGTGTTCTTGTCTGTCGTTTACACAAAGTCATTAAGTTATTTAGGAGACATTGTAAGCTCTATATTTACATTAAAATTTTGTCCTTGAATAAGTTTAAAATTACGACAATAAGCATTCATTTATTCAAAGATTCAAAGATAAAGTTTATAATCGACATGTATAACTAATAATTTTTATTTCAATGACTTAAGCTTGACATTGTTATTTTTAATTGTGAATGGTATAAGATTTAAAGTGTACAAGTAGATTTTAATATTTGCACGTCTGCAAGCAGACTGGATACACCGAACTCAAAATTTATTAAGAACTTATATAACTGTATTCATGCAAATAAATTATTGATTGATTGATTGAGTTTTTTACTGTAATGAAAAAAATAGGAAATATTAAGTAAGTGAACTAGAAGTTATTGGCATAGGTAATTTATATCAGGTAATATATATTTATTAATTTATATAATATAAATATAATTTATATAGGTAAATCAGGTGACCCGCAGGCTCGTTTGCCGCCTTCTCATAAAAAAAAAAAATTTTTTTTTTCAAAACCATCATCGAATTGTGTCATTTGACGGTCGCCTGTGTAGCCTATTCCACATAGTTACATCATTAAATTAAATAAATAAAGAAAATTTGGAGAAATAATGAGTTTCAAATATATGTCGCATCCCTACGAATCCCGACAATCGCCTATCAATTACGAGCCGGCACGTGCGTTTTTGAAAAAAAAAAAAAAAAAAACTACCTATGCCAATAACTTCTATATCACTTACCAAATATGCCCTATTTTTTTTCCTTACGACAAAAAAAACTCACCGGTATATGTGATCCACTTTACAATATCATTCTAATTTAACTTTTTTCGGACACGACACGGCCCTTCCTGGCAATAACGAATCACCCGCCAGTGTTGTCATTCTCGTAAAAAGTAACGGCCAGCCCCACCCACATGGAAATATAGATCGGAAAGATTAGAATTGAATTTTACAGGTGAACAAAAGCAAACAGCAAAACATTGCGGGGTAGATCGGAATTTACATATTTACATCAGTCCACGTCGCTGAGGATTATTTGTGACCACTACTTACTTACGTATTATGTTCTTTAAAAAAATATCGTGTCGTATCAAGTGACCTATCATCTTTCCTCTTCGGTTCACAACTGAGGAAAAGATTGAAGGAAAGAGAGGAAGGGGAAGACCTAGGCGTAATTACTTTGACCAAGTGAAAGAAAAGGTGAATGTCGTGTCGTACCAAGAGGTTAAAACGAGGGCGGAAAGTAGAGAGACGTGGTCATTACTCCACCGACAAGAGATAGCTCTTAAATTGAAGAAGAAAACTTACGTAACTAGTAACTTTTTATCTAATTTCAGTCTAGAAGAAATAAAAGACTCGATTCTGTGGAACCAAAAGACGCATTGGTGACCATTCCATCATAGCTAAATTGCAGCGCCTCGAACACCGTCGCAAGGTCGCCTGTCTCTCAGTCTTTTACAGGATGCACTCCGGTGAGTGTGCGTTGAAATTACACAATCTTATTCCACCATGTTGGAATTACTAGGCGTATGTCCGTATGTAGTTAACATACCGAACATTCGCACTAAGCGGTTCGACTCTTCATTCATAATGTGAACAGCCAAGGCATGGAACTCCCTTCCGGCGTCAGTCTTTCCTGAATCCTACAACCTTGGGATCTTCAAGAGCAGGGTGAATAGCCATCTACTGAGATCGCGTTCTTCATCTTCGGCCACATGAGACTGTGGTCAAACGTAGTAAGTTAATAATAAAAAAAAAGACAAAAGGATTTAAGGTCAAACATTCTAATGAAATCATAAGATTTGTACTGACTACTTATGTATGTTATGTATGACATTCTCGCAAGGCATTCTGCGTGTCTAAACTAAACAGTTCAGACATTCTGCGTTTTCTGACATGTTGCGTGTCTGATATTCTGCGTATGGTCATTTGCGTGTCTGACATTATACAATACAATACAAATACTCTTTATTGCGCAAAATAATTTACAATCATTTTTGATGAGCGATCTCTTCCAGACAACCCACAGCTATGGGACATTTGTAGGTAGAAAAACAGGTAGGGTGCATGCATATATATAATAATAATATCATATTAATTGACTGAATTATAAATAATTATATTATATTAATAAATAAATAAATTTTTTTTTTTTTTTTTTTTTTTTTAATTAGCCTATCGTGTCCCACTGCTGGGCAAAGGCCTCCCCCAAACTCTTCCACTCATTTCTATCCTTGGCGGTTTCCCACCATTCCTCTTGAAACGCAATGAGATCATCTCTCCAACGTTTGCGCGGCCGACCCCGACGACGTCTCCTGTCCTCAGGCATCCAGGGCGTGATGGTGTGTGCCCATTTCTCCGGTGGCATACGGCTAACGTGGCCTGCCCAGTCCCATTTAAGCATGGCTGTTTTTCTTCCCACGTCTGCAATTCCGGTCATGGAACGCAATATGGTATTGCGAATTCGGTCGACGCGTTTGTAGCCGAGAATACTACGTTCCATTGCCCTCTGGCAAATCTTGAGCTTGGACTTCTGAAGCTCAGTCAATGACCAAGTCTGTGCACCGTAGGTTAGAACAGGAAGGATACACATGTCCATGAGTTTACGTTTTAGAGTATTTGGAAGGTCTCCCTTCATATATACCTTCATTGCCCAGTAGCTTTTCCAGGCATTGTTGATTCGGCGATCGATCTCTTTATCTTGCCTATTTTCGAAGCTAACTAACTGGCCTAAGTAAATATACTCATTGACATATTGTATCTCCTGTCCATCTACTTCAACTCTACGTTTCGTGCTGTTGGTCATTATCTGCGTCTTCGACCGGTTCATTTGAAGTCCAACTTCATGACTTGCCGCACTCAGATCTTGGAGCATTTGCTGTAGTTCCTGGGATGTTGGAGCAAAAATAACAATGTCATCTGCAAATCGCAAATTCGTCAGGCGTTTGTTTTCGATGACAATGCCTCTTGTTGCCCATGAATCTGCCAGCGTCTTGAAGATCTCTTGGAGTGCGCTCGTAAACAGAATGGGGGACAATGGATCACCCTGCTTAACCCCTTTCTGGATTTTAAAAGATGGGCCGGTGGAAGTTAATTTAATATTAGCTGTACTACGGCTGTAAACTATTTTAATTAAATCTATGTATGTTTTCTCTATCTGTTGATTTTCTAAAGCTTGAAAGATTGCAAAATGACGTAAACTATCAAAGGCTTTTGCATAATCTACAAAGGCTACGTAAAGGGGTTTGTTATATTCTGTGTACTTTGTAAATAAATATATATTAAATAAATATATATAAATACTTAATATATAGTATAAAACACAATCACTAGAAATACTTATAGATAGTCAACTAATGTTCACGAGGAGGGAGTTAACGAAAAGAAAAAAGTCAGAGACCTAAGCACCTAGTGGTTTTTGACTTGAAACTTTTGACATTACATTATGCGTGTAATTCATTTTAAACTCTTTTGTAGGTCTATTTTGATATATTTGATAGCTGCAGTTGGCCTCTACTTTTTTAGATTAATGTAGTAAGTAGTAGTGAGTGGGGGCGGTCTACTCCTCATCGCGTCTGTCTCTGTGCTTGTAGGACGCAGTCTCGGTATTTCTTTTTAAAAACCTCCTTGGATCGAATGCCAATCAGGGCGAGGGAGATTGAAGAAGATGAAGTATCAACTTCATCATCAGTCCATCTGTCTCCAAAGCCGATTATAAATAAATAAATAAATAAATATCCTTGGACATACACACAGCGCCATCTAGTTCCAATTAAAGCAACTGTAGGCTTGTCTTGTGGATACCAGATGGTTGATATACTACACAATTTTTTTTGTTGTTGTAAATATATACTTATTATGAATGAAAACATCCATAACTCGGGTACATGTGGCCGTATTCATCATACAAATATATGCTCCTTGCGGGATTCGAACCCGCGACCTTAGGGTATAGTGGTCAGAGTTTCTAACCACTACACCAAACAGGTCGTTTATAGCATCCACACTTTCTCATTTAAGTATATTATTAATAGCTTTTTGTCCGCTTGGATCTCGAAATAAAATATAAAACTATTACAAAGTATACGCAACTATTACATACAAACCTTCCAGAAGAATTTTTTTAAATTTTCGTTTGCAGCCCTCTCATATAAAAAAAATAAAAAATAATAACTCTTATCTAAATTGTTCGCGTAGTTTCAACAACTAAGCGCACAGACAGAGGCGGATAGCGACTTTGTTTTGTACTATTTAGAGATATTAGGATGACACATTAAAAAAACCTGTGTTACACAAAGTTATAGTGAATGTAGCAATTATTGATTATATCAAACCAGCGCATCAACATGACACGAGTATTACCTGCACGCAGACCTGCATGCATTAAACAGGGTTAATTGTTGTTCGTACATACCTACATATATATAATCACGACTTTTATCCCAAATGGGGTCAGAGATGTTCCAAACTAAAGCGTTTGGGTGTTCCAAATATTAAAAGATTAATGCGTGAAACAACATCCACGGTTCGCACCTTCCACACGTGATAGGGGTTGAGCCCATCGCCGTTGAAACGTGCAAGTCTTTAGATGTTTTTGATGGGAAGTCCCTTAGTCGCCTTTTACGACATCCACAGGAAGAGATGAGTTGGTTCTATAAATTAAAAAAAAATACAGTTGAATTGAAAACCTCTTTGGAATACGGTTAAAAAAAAACATTTTCTTTTTTTTTTATGGTTAACTGGATACGCATTTGACCACAATCTCACCTGATGGGAAGTGATGATGTGGCCGAAGATGAAGCATGCGATCTCAGTAGATGCCTATTCACCCTGCTCTTGAAGATCCCAAGGTTGTAGGATTCAGGAAAGACTGACGCCGGAAGGGAGTTCCATGCCTTGGCTGTTCGCATTATGAATGAAGAATCGAACCGCTTAGTGCGAATGTTCGGTATGTTAACTACATACGGGTGGAATCCCTCCCCGCGCCTAGTAGTCCGAAGATGGAATGGCGATGGTGGAATAAGATTGTGTAATTCCAACGCACACTCACCGAAAGTAAGTAGTAGTACTCACGACATTCCAAGTACCTACTTATAAAGTTAACACCAGTAACAGGTGTTAAGTTATACATGCAGACCCTTAATTTTTCCGACATGGATCATGAATTGTGAATCACAAATACAGTAATTGAACGCAATCGCCACGTGACATGAATAACTCGACGTCAGCGCCATTGGATTCTATTCACAGTTACTTGCATCATAGCTTATTCAATAGTGTTAATCTGCACAGTTATACACCTTGTCGGGAAAGAATATATTACGTAAATTTTTCCACAAACAATCAGGTGCATAAGTCTATAATCGAGAGAGGGATTATCTTTTACTATTTTCGATTTTACTGGGTTTTACGTGACTTTCTTAGACAGATAGTGTAACCGGCAGCGGGACAGCAAAGGAAAACCAGATGGACGTGTACTATGTTTATTGTACTTCTTCAGTGCAGGACACAAGCAGTAATGAAAATCGTTACCTACAGACACTACTATTTATGGACGTCTGTTAAAAAAGTGATCTGAATGATCTGAAGTTAGTTAACATTGGACAATTGAACTACTTATTATATCGTAATGGATGAATATTAATAATTTAGTAACAATATACATGAACTAAATTAGAATTGACCTTTTTAAATTATATAAACTAAATTACAACTATAAATTTGGCAATAATAATAAATCGGTGATTTACACACGAAAAGATTTTAAGTAAGGGTCAAATTAGTGATCAATATCTCATTAAGTGAATTACAAAAATATAAATAAGCCAAAACTATATGAGATTCGGGTTAATCAATTATTATTATTATATAAAGCTTTATTATATATATCTAACTATAACAATAGATAAAGCCTTTATTTGTTCGATATTTGCTTGTTCAAACCTGCGACTCACGTATTCGACAACTATAATGGGTCAGGGAACCTCTGTTGCTATTTGTCTTATTCATCTGTTCTGTTTATTTTCTATTTATTTGAAAGTATGTAAAGAAAGGCCAAGTCAAGAGTACCCTTAACCGACGAGCATGTATGAACAACCTTATGAGAGTGAAGGAAGCAGAAGAGGTGTGTCAGAATTGTAGCAAGTGGAAGTCTGTGGTCTCTGCCTACCCCTACGGGAAACAGGCGTGACATTATGTATGTATGTATGAAAGTATGTATGTACCTAAATACGTATGTATCATCATCTTCAGCCGGAAGACAGCCACTCCTGGAGGCCTCCCCCAAGACATTGTTGATATTAGGTTACAAAAACACTAAAAACATACTAGCTCGGGAGAATCATGAAAATACTTTGTATTGTTTGTATGTTTAAGTACTCGGTTTGGTTGGTGGTAGGGCATTTTAAATGCCCGCCTGGCTAGCTACCACCATCTTATCTAAATCTGCCGCCAAGCAGCAATGTTAATAGCATTGTCGTGTTCCGGTTGTCAGAGATAAGATAGCCAGTCCCCCAAATGTGTTGGGGTTTCCGGGTCAGTACGCTTCCATCTTCGACCTCATCTTCACTTAACATCAGGTGTGATTGAGGTCAAGTACCAACCCGTTATGCATAAAAAAAAAAAAAAAATTGTGCGGACGCCATGGGGACGAATCTAAAAGCACTTTGCAAATCGAAATAACCGTTTAGGCCACAGGAGGTAACATAAAAATCTACATACTTACACCAACCAGAATAACCATTATCCTCTTTCCTGAGGCAGTCGGGTAAAAGATTAACGCTTCATTACCAACCTACGAGTATAAGAGTATTTAAATTAAATAAATCTAGGTTAATATTCAATGTCGAATTGCCAAAAGTATTTAAATTAGGGCTTGCTAGTGATTGACAGATGATTGCTCGACGTGTCTAACCCCCCGGGCGGGGTGGCTACGTTTGACAGACGACAGCTCGGTTCGATGCCCCGCTTTGAACAAAGGACTTTATTAACGTGAATTACGAGAGTAGGTAGTATGTATGTTAGTCAAGATATACTATTCACCTGTAATTCTCATTTATAAATTAAACTTTTTAACCGCCTGCGTGGCTCAATGTAAACAACATTGGGTTTACGATTCGGAGGTCGCTGGTTCGATCCCCAGCGGGGTACATGTTTAAGTACTCGGTTTGGTTGGTGGTAGGGCATTTTAAATGTCCGCCTGGCTAGCTACCACCATCTTATTTAAACCTGCCGCCAAGCAGCCATGTTAATAGCGTTGTTGTGTTCCAGTTGTCAGAGATAAGATAGCCAGTCCCTCAAATGTGTTGGGGTCAGTATACTTCGACCCCATCTTCACTTAACATCAGGTGTGATTGAGGTGAAGTACGAACCTGTCGTGCATAAAACAAAAAAAAATCTACATATCCAATTACCAAAATACAGACATAACGTCACGACCTCTATCCCAAATGGGGTGGTCAGATATTTCTCCAGTGATTGGGTATTTCAAACATTATAGCTTTATCGCGGATATGTTTAATTACTTTAACCCGCGGGAACTACTCACTTTATAGGGATAAAGAATATCCTATGTCTTAATCCAGGTTATATTCTACCTACCCATATACCTAATTTCATCCAAATCCGTTCATCCGTTTCGTCGTGATGGAGCAACAAACAAATAAACAAGCAAACAAACATCCAAACTATCGCATTTATAATATTAGTTAGATATAGAACAGCACACGTGACAGGGGGTCAGCCCATCACCTTTGAAACGTGCAAATCTGTAGATGATTTTTGGTGGAAAGTCCCTTAGTCACCTTTTATAAATAAATAAAATAAAAATAAAAATATTTTATATCAGACAAATGACAGTCCATAGGTGTTAGTACAAATTTTACTTACCGACTATGTTAATAATTATTATATCTAGTTTTAGAAAATTAATTAATTTAAAATAAATTATCTGAGGACTTGACTCATCTTCTGCCCGCAAGCTCATCGAGACATCAGAACATGAAGTTCGACGAACCTGCCGACCAGAAGAGAGTCAAATCTGTCTCCCACCATCCCTAACACTCTATTAGAGCTCCCGCGCACTCTCCGTACCGTTGACGCACTCTTTTTGCGCATCAATGCCAGGAAATCATCCACGCTGGCATCGGCTAACATTCCGGATGGGCTACAATAGCGAGGGAGACGGAACAGAGCCCTAAACACGTTATTATATTGGATACGTAGAGCATTGTACGCTTTTTGTGTAAAGTTGGCCCATCGACTACTCGTGTAGAATGTCTGAAACCACATAGAAATTTACGAAATAAAAACTAGAAAAATTGGAGAATACCAAACAACCCAAGAACTCCAAAATGCGTATTCAGCCCCGAAATCTAAGGTCGAAAATGTTTTCAAGGTCGCTATCATGTGGTGGGAGGATACCCACCCCGGTGGTGTAAGGTAAACACCAGCTCTATCGCTGGATACCACTAAGTGGACAATTCCATAAATAGTTTCCCAGCTTCAGGCCCCCACTTTTTTTTATGGGTAACTGGATACGCGTTTGACCACAATCTCGCCTGATGGGAAGTGATGATGTGGCCGAAGATGAAGCACGCGATCTCAGTAGATGCCTATTCACCCTGCTCTTGAAGATCCCAAGATTGTAGAATTCAGGAAAGACTGACGCCGGAAGCGAGCGTTGGCTGTTCGCATGATGAATGAAGAGTCGAACCGCTTAGTGCGAATGTTCGGTATGTTAACTACTTATGCTGTTAAGTGTGTTGCGTATAAACCTTGAATAGGTTTCTGTGGTGCACTTTTGTATTGTGTTAAATTATTTCATATATAATGAATAAATAGAAAAAAAAAAAAAAGAAAATTCGAAATATCTGTGATATTGAAACAGCGCGCTTAGTCTACTTCAGCTACTTTCACAGCTTGATGTCATATGGTATCTTGCTGTGGGGAAACGCTGCTGATACAGATAGCATATTTCTCTTACAGAAACGAGTTATTCGTGCAATTTATAAATTAAGGTCAAGAGATACATTAAGACAAATATTTAAAGAAATTAATATTTTAACATTTTCGTCACAATATATATATGAAAATCTTGTATATGTTAAGAGAAATATATATTCATTCGAGAAACATTGTGACCAACATAATGTCAATACAAGGAGCAAAAATCAATTAGCTGTACCTTTTAGTAGACTTAGTAAAGTTAGTAAGTCATTCAGAGGTCAATGTGTGCGCTTCTACAACAAGGTTCCCATGGATATACGGAATCTTCCGCTTAATAAATTTAAACTTATTATAAAACAAAAATTATGTAAAAAGGGATATTACAAAATTTCAGACTATATTAATGAAAGTAATCCATGGGATTAAACGGCTCCTCTACACGATATATAAAATTGTTGTAACCTTTCTTGATTGTACATGATTTATTGAAAAGAGACAAACCCTCTGAGTTTCTCGCTAGCTCTTCTCAGTAGTGGTCGCGTTCCGAGCTAGTGGTAGTTTAAAAAACAAATGACGTTCATAAGTGCATATTGTATTGCCTACATGAATAAATGATTTTCATTTCATTTCATTTCATACGGGTGGAATCCCTTCCCGCGCCTAGTAGTTACTTTAGTAACTTATTAGTAATCTGTGCTAGTAGTCCGAAGTCCGCCACTTATACAAATAAAGTTTGATTGATCTTACGCAATTAAAGTATCAACAAATTATGGGAAACAATAAACAAAATGGTATTAACATATAAGTTTAAAAACCAAGAAACCCGACAGCATGATTTGCTTTTCACGGGCGCCATATTGAAATTTTTTTCTATAAAATGTTGTACCATGACACTCCAAGTATAAAGACAAATCTAACGTCACCATGCACTTCGAAATCGGTCCAGCTGTTTAGGCTACAGGATGCGCCAAAGGAACGGACGTATATATTAGGTCCTTATCTATGCAATTGGCGTTTTGTATGAAGAATTTCATTAAGACTGTTTTCTCAATACATTTTGTTTTTTTTTTTTTTTGGGAACGGCAAATCCAAATTTAGCTAAAGTTTGTGTGTGTATTATCGGATAACATTAAGTTAAGTATATGCAGCGTTAATTTTTAAAAGTAACCGCTTTATAAAAGTTTCAAAAGAGCTCTGTTCAAATTTTTTTTATTACGTGAGAAATTAAAAAATATTTCATGTGAAACCTTGAAATAATATAGGTACCATTTTCCAAATAAAAAACAAATTTGGATATAGCTTTGAAAATCGCAGGAATTGGTACATATGATTAACGAAGAAAAAAAACTCCAATTTCTATTTATTTTATTTATTTAACACTTTATTGCATATATAAGTATACAAACATACATTAAACAAACATAGGACAGAAATTACAATACACAAAAGGCGAGCTTATCTCTGTAAGAGATTTCTTCCAGCAAACCCTCGGAAGGAAAAATGAAATTAAAATATTTTATTGCAGACAAAGAGCGATACTTACAAATATAGAACAAAACATTAACAAAACATCACTGTCATAGGAACACAATTGACAAAAGATAAAACATTGAGATTTATAGCAATAATGGTTTGAATATAAAATTATTTTATAAGACAAAAAATATATAGATATTAAACACAATATATACATAATATAAAGGCCTACATACTAAAATACATATTAATAAATACCTACGTATAATATATATAATATATCAAATACATCAAATACTTATATAGATATCTATAAATAGGCTGACTGAGTTACTGAGACAACTTGAGATAGTGTTCCTTTAGTCGAGTTTTAAAAATGGGTAGGGATTGGCTATCACGTATATCAGTGGGAAGTGCATTCCATAATCTGACTGCATGCATGGAGAAGGAGTAATTGTAATATTCCGTAGTCGGAGTATTGGGAAAGCGTAGGAGGGAAGCCATGTGAGAACGAGAAAGTTTGGAAGGAGAACGCATGAAATGGAATCGCTCACTTAAATATCTTGGCGAAGATGGATTGAAAAGAACTTTGAAAAGAAGACACAGAATATGACTCTCTCTACGGAGTCGAATAGGTAACCACTTGAGTTGAGATCGGTACTGAGAGACATGGTCAAATTTACGTAAGCCGAAAATAAAGCGTATGCAGAGATTTTGGAGTCTTTCTAACTTGTCTAACAGTTCTTCAGTTACATCCAGCATGCAAACATCGGCATAGTCAATAATAGGCAGCAGTAAAGACTGAGCCAAAACTATTTTGGTATTTAGAGGTAAAAAATTTTGAAGCCGTTTGAGGCAGTGAAAAGAGAAATGGACCTTTTTACTTAACATATCACAATGGGCCCTCCATGACAGATTGTTGTCAAACATCACACCGAGGTTCTTAGCAGTGTTGGTTAATTCTATAGCAACGCCATCAAGCATGATGGGGGGTATTATGGACTGTTGAACTAAATTGTGCATGTATCTACTACCAATAATCATAGCTTGAGACTTACGGGGATTCACTAGCAAACCAAAGGTCTTAGCCCAAACATTAATTCGTGTTAGATCCTCGTTAATCGCAGCCACAGCGTCATCGACAGTAGCAACATTGAAATGGCGATATATCTGCACATCGTCTGCGTAGAAGTGAAAATTTGAGGAGATAACATTGGAAAGAGTGTTGATGAATAGAGAGAAAAGTAACGGAGATAGGACGCCACCCTGAGGAACGCCCGCAACAAGGTCGCACCAGTTGGAGGAGACATCCTCCGAGCGGACGCATTGCGAGCGACCCCGAAGATAAGAGTTGAACCAAGCAATAGATGACTCTGAAATATTGATAGACCGAAGGATACCCAGCATTATGTCGAAATCCACAGAGTTAAATGCACTGCTGAAATCGAGAAGAATTAGGATGGTAAGTAATTTATTATCCATTCCATACCGAATATCATCTGTCACCTTCAGTAAGGCAGTAGCAGTGCTATGGCCGGGGCGGAAACCAGATTGAAATGGATTTAGTGAGTTATTAGTGACCAAAAAATCAGCCAGTTGCTTGTGCACCATCTGCTCCAAAGCTTTGGAAAGAAAGGGTAAAATGGAAATGGGACGAAAGTCTGAGAAGGATCTAGGTTCAGACAGTTTAGGTAGAGGGATCACATGAGCCTTCTTCCAGATGGTGGGGTAGCAACTAGTCGATAGAGAAAAATTAAACACGCACGTCAAGACCGGCAACAACTCCGGCAATATTAGTGTGATCATACGCGAGCACAGATCATCACACCCGACAGCAGATGAAGTGATAGATAGGATACATTTCCTGACCTCGCTCTCAGAGACAATTCCGAAATTGAAAGGAGTACATGATGGAGTAGAGATTTTAGAGAGTCCAAGAATAGTATTGACTTTTATGTTTCTATCTAACGAAACAGGAGGATGAGCGAAATATTTGTTGAGATCGTCAAGATCGGCGAGATTGTCATTAGGTTTGGATGATTTGCCAAAGCCAAGAGTTTTGAGAAATTTCCAGACCTGGGAAGGGGGAGCATTTTCAATGGACTCGTGAATATGACGTCTCTTAGAATCTCTACACAGGCGATTGCAGCGATTTCGTAAAGTCTTGTAACGATTCAAATTGTGGTCCGTAGGAGAATTTTTATAGATCCTTTTGGCACTGTCACGTTTGCCCATGAGTGTTTTAATATCCTTAGTAAGCCAAGGTGCTGGAACATGTTTCACCTTAACACGCTTTACGGGAGCATGGCGGTCGTATAAGCTGCTTAGGATCGAATTAAAGTTATTAACCATATCATCCACATTGAGCGATTCAAGAACAGGGCTCCAATCTATGCTAGCAGCATCACTCCTTAAAGCATCCATATCGATGCTCTTGAAACTACGCAAAAGCAAGAATTTCGCTTTACGTTTAGGAGGTCGTACCTTATAGGATAAGAAAACAAGATCGTGGTATGAGAAACAGGAAGAAAGTTGACCATGAGCGCAGACCAAGTCAGGACAGGAAACTATCATGAGGTCAAGGAGAGAAGGAGTAGAATTAGGAGCATAATGTGTGGCAGACAGAGGAAGAATATTTAAATTAAAGGAGGAAATTAGAGAGGAGAGTTTATTGGCACGAGAATCGCTTTTTATGAGACAGGTATTGAAATCGCCCAGAATTAAAACATGATCATATAACGGACATAAATTATTGAGCAATGTCTCAAATGAAGAGAAATAATCAATATGAAGCGAAGGACTGTAGTATACGGCCAGAAGAATCTTGGTGTGATGAAGAGTGAGCTCAACAAATAGGTGTTCAGCGGATTTTGTATACATATTAGGAGAAGCATGGATTATGTTATAGGCAATATCCGCACTTAGGTACATTGCCACTCCACCACCGCCTTTTCCGATTCGATCGTTGCGTATAAGTTTGTAACCGGGAAGTGAATATTGTGTAGAAGGGAGAGATGGTTTAAGGAATGATTCCGAAACAAGTATCGCATCGACACCAGAGCCACTAAAAGATGCCAAAAGGTCAGTGTAATGACCAGGAATACTTTGCGCATTAATATGCACAACATTAAAATTTTTGTGGAAATTAGAAAATGTCAAAGATAATTTTTCATGCAAGGTCAATGGAACAAAGTTATCATTATCTCCACTAACAAAGCTATCCGATGAGGAACACGAGAAGAAACTATCATCAGAGTCAATAACATCAGCCATAAAATATGATAAGAATATTTGTATATAAAATAAATATAATAATATAACTGTTAAAACAATAAGATTTCTAAAATAAAAATACAATTAGAACTATAGCGGCGCGGCGTGCTGAACAGCAGCACTCGCCCTGAGTTGGGTATACCTTCGATCGAAGGTATAAAGAAAGAAAAGACAACAAACAAAAAAAAAAAGGAAAACAAAAATAATATCGACATATCGCGGATTTGTAATCTCGAAGATTTACTCATATGACAAGGCTGTATGAACTAAAGTTTCCTTAGTCTCCCAGCAAGAGTCGAGCTGTCATGACAAGTTGTCAGCTGTCACGGCAATGTGCATATGATGCCATTGTTGTGATCAGTTAAAACATTTATAAACAATTACAGAAACAGCGGTACATGTGAAACAAAAGTTTAAAACTGCACTACATACGGAACAAAAAGTAACACAATATAAACCGACCAAAATAGAACAGGCAAAGACTACAATGTATATAGAACAGGTAGATCACAACAGAGAAGACATGCACACAACAACAGCTAGACAATCACTTGGCTTGGCGTTCCTTTGGTCCTCTAGCTGATGGATTACTCCTGGTGACGAGTACTTTCTTGGCTGCGGGCTCCGGTAGCACCTTTTGTGCAGGCTTGCTTTCGGCGTACAGCGGTTCGGGATTCTGTTCGATAAACAGTTTGAGATCGGCCATAGAAGTGATTTTCTGACGACTCTTGTTAGGCAGTATGACGAAGATCTTGCCCTCGGAGGACCAGCACTTATGAACACCAAAATGCTTGCGTGCTGCCATAAAAACTTGGTGTCTGGCTCTAGTCAGAAATTCTGAAAGTGTTACACCAGAGTTCTTTAGTGAGGATTTGCTTCGCCAAACCAAATGTCGAAGCTGGACGTCCCGAAATCTGACGAGTATTGGCCTGGGCTTAGCAGGGTTGGATCCAAGGCGATGGCAAATCTCAAAGTCATTAGAACCAACATCCGGCAACTTCATCTGACTGGTTAATATCTTGACGACCTCTTCATTAAGCTTTTCTTCTCTTTGCTCGGGCAGGCCATGAATAAGGAGAGCATTTCTTCTCAGAAAAGTCTCATGCCCATCCACTCCAAGAGCGAGGAGCTCAATCTGAGATTTGAGCTTAGACAGCACCTTCCATACAAAGGATTTGAAACTATGGTACTCACGGGAAAGCGAAGAGAGATCAGCATGTGCAGGGCTTGAGCTGTTTGTAGCTTTTTGTAGTTTGTCCTCATAATCACTCATTCTTGAGTTAAATAGATTCACTATTTCATCCATATTTGTAGTGAGTTTTGATGACAAATCCATGATGTGATTTTAAGTGAAGTGAAGATGAGAAATCAGGAGATCTTGTTTAGTAGGCGAGTGCCGATGTTACAAAGTGCCGATTATGTTAATACATTAAAGTAAATATTGACAGTAAGTAATTTTAATAATTAAATTTTCAGAGAGCACTTAAATTTGAGTATTACTCCTATGCCTACCCTCAAATTCTTTTCCCTCCAATCCCTCAAATTTCATAGGTAAAGACCCAATATATACACACTTATTTACATACATACACATGAAAAACATTAACTCTGGCAGTCGGGTAACAAAATGCAAAACAGAAGTATTGTAAGTATGAAACCACTTAAATACGTGCTGAATAACTTAATTAAAAAACTTGAAAGAATCTACTGAACCCCTAATTAAGGCCTATCTCTTGCAGGCGACTTCATTATGCGGCCAACACAAAGATATCTCTACAGAAATGGGAGGCAAAACAGCGAACCATGCCCGACATAGTGTTAATTTATCTGCAGAGGAGGTCTTAGCCTGGGTGATAATTGAACTAACGAGAGAATGTTGATGGGAAAGATTGAAGCCCTAATCATGTAACGTCATCGATACCGTTGTCCAATAACAATACTTCAAATTACTATCATTGTATATATTGGGTTTGAAATTGGAGTTTATTTTCTTCGTTAATCATATGTACCAATTCCTGCGATTTTCAAAGCTATATCCAAATTTGTTTTTTATTTGGAAAATGGAATATTATTTCAAGGTTTCTCGTGAAATATTTTTTAATTTCTGGGCTAAATCACATAATAAAGACAATTAGAACAGAGCTCTTTTCATGTGCTTCCCATAATCATTGCTGAGATTCGCTGAAACTTTTATAAAGCGGTTACTTTTAAAAATTAACGCTGCCTATACTTAACTTAATCTTATCCGATAATACACACAAAGTTTAGCTAAATTTGGATTTGCTGTTCCCAAAAAAAATCAAAAATGTTTGTATGGAGAAAACAGTAATTCTTCATACAAAACGCCAATTTCATAGGTAAGGACCTAATATACATTGAACTATAAGCCAACCAATCACACGTCAGAATGCAATCGATGACGGGGCCGACCGGGAGATTTGGAAAGAAATAGCCATGGATAATTTTAAAAATCTCGATTAGTGACTTTAATCACTTAGTCAATAAAAAGTAATGAGTCACGTAGACGGTCTACCTTCAGTAAGCGCCGTGTCAAGTACCACTGTCAATCCTAGCTTACTCGTATAGGAGTTAGAGTGGGAATGTGGCGGCGGGATTGCCCCAGCCTACACTTTAGAAACAGTTTGTTGATTTCAGTCAAATCCTACAGCAACTCAGTACAATATCGTTCAGATTCTCTAAATATTTCACAATTTCGCAGCTTGGGTCAAAACAAACCCGCTTTTTACAACCGAAGCGATGTTAAAGCGAACATCGGTATTGTCGGAGACAAAGAGAGGTTGTAACCAGCTTATATAATAAGGAGGAGGAAATGCGAGTTTTACCGAGGTCACAGAAATGTAAGACAATTTGTTTTGCCCTAAGAGAAATACCTATGTGAAATGTTAAATGTTAGAGCGTCGGTGGCTCAGCCGTTAAGTCGCGGTCTCCAAATTTGGGTGATCCGTGTTCGATTTCCAGGCAGACCATTATACACATTGTAAAACTGTTTATTGTCCCTAATAAATTAAAAAAAAAAAAAACTAATACACGTAATACATATTGAGTTTTTTTACCGTTAAGGAAAAAATAGGGCATATTAGGTAAGTCAAATAGAAGGTCACTCGTCACTTTCCATCAGGTGAGATTGTGGCCAAACGCGAATCCAGTTTTTAATAAAAAAAAAAAAAAAAAAAAAAAAAGAAGGTATTGGCATGGCATGGTTACTATGAAGGTTTGGGAAATATTTACAGTTCCAAAGAACACTGATTTAAACAAAGAAAAACAAACGCGACCCATTGATAACAGCAGTGGTGTGCCATACGGGCAGAAAGACAGTGCCTACCCTAGAAACTTGTAAGCTTTCCTCGAAACGAATTGTCAAAACAGCTGATTCATACCTACTGATGTTAACAGAAATATTCTAAACAGTTGCGAGCATTGCTATAAGAGGAAAGTATTATTTTGTAGTTGTATTTTTCTCGTTTACCAACATTCGTTCGCACGTAGATTTGCTCGATGTACAGACCAAGTTAAAATTACCCTTTTCAAGGCGTTCTGTCAATCATTCTACACGACCAGTCTTTCTCTTTCACTTCACTCATCCCTCATCTACCATTCATTACTTTTTATTATTCTTTATTACTTTTCTCGTAAATACTTGTACATTCGTTCTGTATATATATTATAAATACTATATTTCATTCATTCTTTCATTTCATACAATTTTTATTTTTACTCCTCATGACTCTTCCTCTAACAATATTTCTTTTCTCGATGTCTATGGGTGAAATATACACCGAAGACCTACAGCGCCTTGCGAGTCCAATACAATAACGCTTTTAGGCTATTGTTGGGGCTGCCGCGCTTCTGTAGCGCCTCTGGCATGTTCGCCGAGGCCCGCACCGACGGTATCCACGCGATTATGCGTAAGAAAGTGGTCTCGTTGATGAGTAGATTGTGCGGCAGCACCAACAGTGTCCTGAAGGTCGTGGGAGGTAAACAGGAGTGTCCTATTGCTAGCCACTGGACAGCGCTTTTAGTAGGTTAGAAATTGACATTTGAAATTTGACATTTTTCAAAATGTACTGCTACCCTGTGACAAAACGCTGTGCACGCCTAACAGAGATTTCACGCGAAAGACATTCCGTTTTCCTTCACAATTGCTCTATAAAATGTCTTTATAATTTAATAAAATAGCACTCTACCAAGAACCATAAATACATATATACACCGACTTCACCTATAAAGAAAGATGGGTGCCATCCCGACCCAATATTTCGAAACGTGTGAATATGTAAGACAATTTGTTTTTATGTGTGAATGTGAATCAATAGGCTATAAACATTGGCGCTCGACCCTGGGAGTGGAAACACCTTCGAGCTTGTTGACTGATCAAAAAGTATACGAATGCAATACTCGCACAATCTAATCTTATGTTATAAATGCGAAAGTTTGTATGTATGTTTGTTGCTCTATCACGGCGTAACGGCTGAACGGATTTGGATGGAATTCGGTATATAGGTAGAATATATCCTGAATTAACACAATGGATATTTTTTATCCCTATAAAGTGAGTAGTTCCCGCGGGATAAACAAATTCCCGCGATAAAGTATAAAGTAAAGCGCAACTCTAAAATAACTCTAATAATAATTGAATTATGTTGTTCAGATCATGTGAACATTATTGTATTACTTAATTTTATAATTTGTTACTTGTTAATTTTTCATTATGCTTTTATTTTTCTTTTGCATGCTAATATTTTTAATTCAATTTCATTATTGTACGCCCCAAATGGGTGGATTGTGAGAGCCCAAAAATTGTAAGAACTAGCTGTACCACAATTCGACAGTAAAGATTTCAATTTCAGTTTCAAATGTATGTATAGTACAGTTCAAGTGCATATCCAGTCACAGCTCAAGCTTTTTCTTTACTACTTAAGAGCGCTTAATCCGTCCAGTGGTGCAGTCATTAGACAAATTAAGAATTTCTTTTTAAATACAGCATAAATTAAAGATGTTGCTCTGATCTGCACTCAAGCCTTAAAGCTAATATTAATAATACCTAAATAGTTTTAATTACGCTTATTTTCGAGAATTAAAAATTATTGATAAAAGCGGCCTTATTTTTATTATCGTGAATTCTGGAAAATAACCCCCCATCAAAGCTTGTCGAGTGCAAGTCAGAGCGACATTTTTTATACATACATACATAATGTCACGCCTGTTTCCGGTAGATGTAGGCAAAGACCGTACAGACTTCCACTTGCTACGATCCTGATACACCTCTTTTGCTTCATTCACTCTCATAAGATTGTTCATACATGCTCGTCAGTTTATGGTACTCTTAGCTCGACCTTTCTTTAAGACGTCCCCCGATTTGATCATGGTACGTTCGCCGTGGGCTTCCTCTACTAACATTACCCTCGACATTCGCATCGTATATCTCTTTCGTTAGACTTCTTTCATTCATCCTCTCCAAATGTCCAAAGCATCTCAGCATCTTTGTCACTACGTCTTCTTTCACACTGCTTAACTCCCTAATTACACTATTCCTGATTCTATATTTCAAAGTCACCTCATTCATACTTCTCAATGGTCTCAATTCCATTGCATTAATTCTACTTTCATCCTTCTTCTTACTTCACCTTCACTTCACCCCCGTAAATCATTTTTTATTTATTGTGTATTTAAAAAGAAAACAACATTTATCCAATGAGGGTTAAATTAATTTACCACTAGACGGATTAAACCCTCTTAACTATAAATTTAAAGAGCCCAGAGAGACTGAACTGAGATAATTGTTTTTTGTTTTCGAATTTAACAGTGTGTACGTCCTGGTACTCGATTCTGAAACACTCACAATGTCGATAGACATCGATAGATTTGTCACTATTTCACTCGCATATAAGTGTGAAAGTGATAGCCCTATTAAAGTTTAATGACAGTGAAGCCTGGAGTGTGCAAGTTATTTGTCCTGCTCATT
Organism: Oegoconia quadripuncta; assembly: GCA_949316235.1. Classification (NCBI taxonomy): domain Eukaryota; kingdom Metazoa; phylum Arthropoda; class Insecta; order Lepidoptera; family Autostichidae; genus Oegoconia; species Oegoconia quadripuncta. The sequence continues at coordinate 1,561,571 of OX438743.1, forward strand.
CGCTTGGACGAAATATACAACTATCCCACTCTCACTCCTACGTCGCGCGAGACACACGATGTCATTGTACGGGGGCAGGTTTAACCATATCTTACCTCCGTTTTTTCATGTTACAACAACAAAATATACTTTTACACAACACAATTCACAACATTTGTAAGTCCATCGTCTTTTCCAAAAAACTATTTGCCCCCAAAAGTTATGAAGGTCTTCAACCTAACCCTGATTATATGACTATGAAAGAATAGGATTAAAAAAGGGCGAAACGAAAACACAGCGAAATGATCCGTCCCGGGCTGTAGTCAATTTCCCTGGGCACATACGGTTGTGCCCGACCGGCATAGGCAAGATTTTATGGAGCACGGCTGGTGCAAGTATCAAGCGATGATAGCATTCTTTCATTCTAAATTATTAAGTGCTGTGTAGTTTCGACACTCAAATAGAATAGAACCAACCCGTCTCCTCCACAGAGTGTCGTAAAAGGCGATTAAGGGGCTTTCCATCAAAACGTTTTGTACTGATTGGTGTAGTGGATAGTGACCCTGTCAGCGAAACCAACGGTTGCGGGTTCGAATCCCGCGAGGGGTAAATGTTTGTGTGATGAATACGAACATTTATTCCCGAGTCATGGATGTTTATATAAATATTTATGTATGTTTATCCGTTATTTAGTATCCATAGTACAAGCTTTGCTTAGTTTGGGACTAGATGATTGGTGTAAGTGTCCGAAATATTTATTTATTTAAATCATATTCACGATCCTAGCTCAATGATAGATAACGATAGGGAGGAACAAGTCCCATCCAGGGCTAATAATATACATCAGCAGTAAACTGTGTGGATTCAAGGGAATGAGCGAATTTGCGTACATCCTGTCTAATCGACACGAGGAAAAGAACTCTCGTTGCAGAAGACGGATGACAGAAAATTGCATGCAGCAGAGATGTGAATATTGAGATGGATGAGTGGAGTGACGAGGATGTATAAAATAAGGAATGAGTACATAAGAGGTAGTTTAAAAGTCGCAGCCGTGACAGAAAAGTAGAAAGGAAATCGTTTGGCTTGGTATGGACATGTTATGAGGAAGGATGAAACGCATGTTACTAAGAGAGTCATGAATATGGATGTCTATGTTTGCAAAGAGGAAGACCAAGGTAAAGTGGATGGATTGTGTGAGTGATATGAAAGAAAAAGGCGTGAATTATGAGGTAACGCCTGAATGAGGAGAATGGAAGAAAAAGACGAACTGCGCCGAGGGCAAGAAGATGATGAATAAAAACTCTTGTATAAAAACATTCAACGCGTTAAAAACGCTATCACTTATGACTCGGTGGGAAAGCGAGAAAGTGTGGCAGAGCGGGGCATTTCTAATTGAATAGCCGAAGAGGCACAGCCCTGATTGCTCTATCGTTGCGCACTCACTCAGCCTCTGTTCAGCCCCTTTTACTCACAAACCTACTTTACGACTAGGGAATGGAATATTAAGTTTTTGAAAGTGTGAAATATTTCCTTTGAGATAGGTATAAAGTGTTTTAGTCAAAGAGATGCAATATCTACGTAAGTATACGTTATACGTGACTTTCATAATGGAGGACAATATTTGCATCGTTTCTCATGGGAGAATTCCACTTAATTTGGCAGGCAGGTTGACTTTAGATTTATGGACAGACCACACCAATGAAATTGCTGCCTTTGTGTATAAACTGTTTTGCTCGTAATGAATCCTTCAGACACCTTTTACGAAAGCCAGAAAGAAATGAGATAATCACTGCGATATTGTCTTCTATAGGTATGAAGCCAGGCTTAATACTCTTCCTTGTTGCTGTTGTAATTCCTGAGTCAACTGAACTTAGAAGGCATCCTAAATGACAAGGTCTTATTTGGAGCCATTAATATTACTTCCCATCCCTTATCCTTGAAATACAGGTTTCTGGGACTATATGTGACCCACGGATGCCCCTGAAACTCAAGGAGAAAATTTACAAAACCATCATAAGACCTGTCACCATGTTGGGCAATGAAAGAGACTGATGAAAGTAGAATGCATGTGGCAGAGATGAGAATGCTAAGATGGATGTGTGGTGTGACTAGAATGGATAAGCTCAGGAATGAGTATATCAGAGGAAGTCTAAAAGTGGCGCCAATAACAGAAAAGTTGAGGAGTAATAGGTTAGCATGGTTTGGGCCATTATGAGGAGGGATGAAAGGCACGTAACAAGACGAGTGTTAAGTATGAATGTGGAGGGATACAGAGGTAGAGGAAGACCAAAGAAGGTGTGGGTAGACTGCGTGAGGAATGATATGTGTGTGAAAGGGGTGAGTACGGAGATGACGGCTGATAGAGTGGAAGAGGATGACATGTTGTGCCGACCCCACCTAGAGTGGGATAAGGGCAGGAAAATGATGATCCTTGAAATGCCTTATCCTAATGGAGATTGGTATCCTCAGGAAACAATGTAATCAATCCCAACCATTCTCTCAGATTTCCGTTGGTACCAGGTTAGCATAACCCCGTAAGAGTCACTTCTTCACGTCTGTCGTTACTATATAAACCGAAGGGCTTGTCTGACTCGGCGTTTCAGCAAGGTGATTGGCTTAGGGCGTTGGTAGAGGGCATAAACTTATTATCGACCAGACACATCATCTGACCTCTTCTCCAGTCGTAGCGGTTTTCCGTTCCACTGAACCGAAGAGAAGGAAGACGAGTGTGTGCGTCTGCGTATGCGCGAACGCTGGCGCAGGTTAAAATATCCTGCGCAGGTGATCGCTTCATTCATTCATCATCATAAACGGAAGATTATATTTAGATCGATTATGAAAGGAACAGTCCAGGTTTTCTATTCAAACCGATTCCATAGCAAATATATTATCTTATCAATAGTTCTCGATAATGTGTTCAGCGGACAGGAAACGCCCGGACCCCTGCCGAGGGCTCGCCGGCTATTCCGACAGCCCGACAGATGTCCCGTAATTGGAGATGTATGTCGTGACGAATGGAATATGTTATTAAGTTGTGGATAGTGTTATTGTATTGGTTTGTCTTTATTTGTTATTGTTTGACCGCTGACCTAAAAAATATTATAGTTACAAATTATCATTATGAATTAGCTTTCCCAGTGGCAGTGTATCTTCTTTCTTCTTCAATTTAAGAGCTATGCTCTTGTCGGTGGAGTAATAACCACGTCTTTCTGGTTTCCACAATCGATTTAACCCTTGGTACAATACGTTATTCACCATTTCTTTCACTTGGTCAAAGTAATTGCGCCTATGTCTTACCCTTCCTCTCTTCCCTTCAATTTTTCCCTCAATTATGTTTTTCAAAAAAATGTAGTGTAATATCAAGTGACCTATCATATTTCCTCTTCGGTTCTCAAATGTAGCCATGATGAATGAATGTGGCTCTTCTCCTTTATGGATTTCTCCATCAATATGGATCATCGTGTTATAAATGAATTCAAACCTCTAGATCCAGTATGGTCTGTGTGATCCAGGCAAGCTTATTGATTTCTTCCAGACTGCCGGGGATATATCTGCTGGAGCACCATCCACGTCTGCTCAGACGCACCGCAGTCGCGTTAGTGATTATCTGAAGCCCCACATCTCTAGTGTTGATTCCACTAGCTAACCTCCGTCCGGATCCTATTTAACGTCATCCAGATCCGACCGTGTGACCGATACCCAGGCAGTCGGGTGAAGGACAAAGTTACACATTGGAAACTGGCGGGACTGTCGAATCTCGGGGTCAGACTGGAGATCCATCCAAAGTTAATCATCATGTTATAGTTTGAGTATAATTGTTTATACAAACATGCACAGAGGCGCTCGACGATATTCAGTCCATTTATACATTTTTTTTTAAATTTATTTATATAGAAATCACACAGCATATAATTACATTTAAAAACATCTCTTAAAATTTTTAAAGCCAAATTTATAGAGATTTCTAATTTACAATTTAAATATTAACCGGTACTCAGCTAACTTTCATAGTAAATAAGCTAAAAACTAAAGCATTGCTTTACAGCATTTGTGTGTATGTGTGAGTGAGAGAGTGTAGAATGTGGTTGGAGTGTCATAAACAAATACATTTGAATCGAAACAATTTTGAAACGAAAACTCATGTATTTGGACGCGCAAGGTTCAACCTCTTTACAGACTCAACTACTGAATTCTTAAATTTAGTGAATTTAACGTTAAAAATATCAACTTCCAAGAAATATTTATCGTATTCTTGCATGCACCGCAGCAAAACAGAATTTTGTGCATAGTTCGTGTGAACAGAAGGCATACTAAACATTTTGGGTTGGCGTCGTGCCGATATTCTATTAGGTACTAGCAATCCCAAGCGTTCCAGAAGCTGGGATAGATGGGAAGAAGATATTTCTCCTAGTTTTGTCGTATTACATATTGTAACCCTATACCATGAGCAGGAGCAAGGGCGAGCCTGGAGTTTCTTGCTCGTTCTTCTCTGGTGAGTCAGCTTTGTAAATGAGCAGCAATTTTAATATTAAGTTAAGAAATGAGTTACATTTTCGAATGATATTTTTATTCTATATATCTTTGACTATTTAAAAAAAGGTTCCTTCCACAACAAAACTAATATTACACTAACTTACATTTACTACGTTGTCATCATCTTAACCGTAAACCTAACCACTAAACCCGAAGTAGCCACTACATGTGCCCCAGCATATACTCAGTACATTCGCCCCCGTAACCCGGAAGCACTTCGAGGCACTTACTCTAATTTATCGCTGGCTCTCAAAATGGCCTCTTACACCATTTTTGGCGCTTTGTTCTAATTCTAAGGAATACTCGGATAATGGGACTTCATATTTCATCTGCACACTCCTCATATTTCATTTGAGTCGGTGCATATCGTTTGGTTGGTGATCTTGTTATATGTCAAATAACTATCCAATACTGCTAGTGGTGTCCTTACGGCTATATTTGGACTGCATGCTATATATATGCTATATTTTTTGAAGCATATAGCAAGCAAAATATGCCGCTACATACGCACCGCTGAGTATTCTAACGTGACGGAATAATTAATGATTAAACGAACTTACCTGTAAGTGAAGTTCTATCATAATTATGCGAAGGCTTCGTCCGAAGAGATTAGCAATTAGATAGGTATAAGTATATGTAGTAACGCTCAGCGATCGCCATTCAGCACTTTATTGAGGGTACATTGTTTACATTTTTCATTTTTATTGGTGGGTATTTACATTACTTGCTCGCCGAGCCCCCTGAAGTCGTCATTTAGTTTAGAGATGCGTAATATTTCACGAATCGGGGGGGCAACCAATTCAGAAATACCTGAAATGATCTATGAGAGCATCAATCGGAAAGGGTGGGTTGCTAATCTCTTCGGACGAAGCCTTCGCATAATTATGATAGAACTTCACTTACAGGTAAGTTCGTTTAATCATTAATTATTCTCGGCTTCGTCCTTGAGATTAGCAATTAGATAGGTATAAGTATATGTAGATTTTTAGAGATAGTCGTGAAATATTGCTATATACATATATATGCAAAATATTACAGGAAAGGAAGAAGTAAAATAAACCTTTTGATAGATACATCATACATTTCTTTTATTAATATGATTAAGTGAAACAAAAAACACCAAGGTTCTACTTAATCTTCTGTAGAACCGTTATCGAGAATTGCTCGAGCAAATGATTCATCAATTGTATCACAAGTAATCAGAGGTCTGTTATAAAATTTAAAGAAAGTGTTAGACGTGCCACTCCAGCCAGCCGTCCTTCTGATAACATCCAGGCTAACACCGAGTCGGTGCGCGCGCGATGTGGCAGCATGCCTTGTGCTGTGCGCACCGAACGTGGCTACACCGCTGTCACGCAGAGTGCTGCGAATCCAGCGGCTCAACGTCTGACTGGAGACGGCCGCGTGAGGTCTTTTTACGCCTAGGAATAGACTTTTAACGTTCCCGCGTAAGGGTTCCGTTCTACTTAAATAGTCTTGTAATGTTTTACCGGGGCATATTTCTTGTTTTTGATTAAAAAAGGGGAGAATTAATACGGGCTGCGGAAAGCCGACTCTTGAGGTTTTTATAAAATCTGTAATCTTTATAGTTATACGAGAAGCTGTAATTGATATACTGTCAATGTTAATTTTCGATAATGTTTGTACCCTGTGAGCAGTGACTAAAGCTAATAGGGTAACCAGTTTTTTTGAGATGGTTTCGAGTGATAAATTTTCATGAGGAAAAAGTGTTTCTAAAAAAGTTAGAACTACAGAAGTGTCCCAGGTCGTCTCGTACTTGGGCACGGTGGGGCGTAAACGAAATATGCCCTTGAAAAAACGTTTTACATTTTGATCTGATCCTACATGATCTCCTACAATCAGAGCTATAGCGGAGCGACAGGTATTAAGACTTCCATATTGTGCTCCTTCATTAAACATCAATGTGAGAAAACTAATTATATCGGAGATTGAAGCATTGTAAAAATCAATTTTGTTCTTTAAACAATAACCATACCATTTTTTTAAATAAACGTTATACTGCTTTAGTGAATTTTGCGATAGGGATGCCAGCATAATATCTAATGCAGTGGCAGGAGTTTCTCGTTTTAATAACGCCGACCTGATAAAACTGCGGCAGCCAGGGTAACCCGGGTGTGCATGTTGCGATTGTTGCTGGGATGAGGTGAGTTGATTATCATTTCGTCTGGTCTGAAAATAAGTATATCAGATGATACTAAACTTTTGAAAATAGGGTACCAGGGTTGGGTAGGCCACATCGGTACTACTACGATCCCTTTGGCTTCGTCCGTTATTATTTTACGTAGTGTTTTAAGAATAACGGAAAATGGCGGGAACGCATAGAAATAAAAATGCGTCCAGTTGATCGTAAAAGCATTAATGGTATAGGCGTCTGGGTCGCGGTGCCAGGATATATAAGTATCACACTTTTTATTTATTCTGCTTGCGAATAGGTCAATATTAGGACATCCAAGTGTGTTTACAATTTTTCGGAAAGCATTAGATGACAATTCCCATTCAATATCGGGATGTATACGCCTTGATTCAGCATCTGCTTCTTTGTTATCGATTGATCTAATGTATGAAGCGTGAACAAATAATTTACGAGACTCGCACCACTGCCATAGTCTCTTAGTTACCTCTGTAAGGTGTGGGTACTGGATGCCTCCCATGCGGTTGACATATGAGATAGCGGTTGTGTTGTCTATACGCAATAAAATTTGACAGTTAGACTTAGATTTAGCAAAAATTTTTAGGCCAAAAAAGGCTGCTAATATCTCGAGGTAGTTTATGTGCATAGCACGTTCCTGTTCGCTCCACAAACCGCTAGCTCTCTCTTCACCACAGGCTACCCCCCACCCCGTAGTTGAGGCATCTGAAAAAATCTCCACGTCATAGCTGTCTTGTTTAATTTTATTAACTGAATGCAAAATTGCTTGTTTCCACCACTTTAGATCGGGTAATATAGATTTTGGAATATTCATATATCTGTCGTAGTTATCGTTATGTTGCAAGTTAAGGTATTTTATACGTTCAAATAACTTTGTATACAGCCAGCCATATTCTATGGCTGGACATGCAGAAACAAGTAAGCCAATGAAACGCGCAAAATCTCTAATTTTGCATCTCTTTATGGAAAAAAAATTGGATATTTCTATTTTTATACGACGAACTTTCTCAGAGGGCAGACTGACGTGAAGATTTTTTGAGTCAAAATTATATCCTAGGAATAAGCAACATTTACTCGGTCTTGTTTTACTTTTGTCCTCATTTATTATGAATCCTAAGGATGTCAGAAGAGTACAAGTTTGTTGGATATTTTCTAAACAAAGGTCGTAAGATTGGGCTATAAGAAACCAGTCATCTAAATATACTGTAGATATACTACTCTGTGTAAAAAGTATCGGGAATATGTCAATAAAAAGACCCGCGTAAAAGAGGTCGTTCTAATTTATTTACTGCATGTTGGTAGCACTGTACTGATTTAGCGCGCAAAATTTGAGCGGGATCTGTCATTTAATTTGTTTTAAACTACACTTTTTGTTGGTCATAGTTTTGAGTCCTCGGCGATTTTTACAATGGAAAATATTGTTGAACAAAGAGTGTGCCTTAAATTTTGTGTTTCAAATGATATTTCATGTGGTGAATCACTAAAAATGTTGCGAAATACCTACGGCGAATCGTGTATATCGAAAACAAGGGCTTATGAATGGTATAAGGCTTTTAAAGAAGGCCGAGAAGTAGTAGTAGACTTGCCTCGTTCTGGTAGACCTTCAACCGCTACGACCAAAGAAAACATCGACAGAATCAAGAAGCTAGTGCTCGAAAATCGACGTATGAGTCTGAGAGAGTTGGCTAGTGAGGTGAACATATCTTTTAAGTCCGTCCACAACATTCTCATTGACATTTTAGGCATGAAACGCGTCGCCACTCGGCTAGTTCCAAAAGAGCTCAATTTTGTTCAAAAAGCGCAGCGAAAGCATGTCGCTGAAGACATGGTTTCCCGAGCTTCTACGGATCCGACCTTTATGAAACGTATAATAACTGGCGACGAGACATGGGTTTATGAGTACGACATGCAAACAAGCCAACAGTCTTCAGAATGGCGTCTCGAAAACGAGCCGAAACCCAAAAAACCGCGGCAAAGTCGCTCCAAAATCAAGGTGATGCTGACAGTTTTTTTTGACTCCCGTGGTGTGGTTCACTCCGAATTCCTTCCAGAGGGAGAAACAGTGCATAAAGAATATTATTTAGGCGTCATGAAGCGTTTGCGTGAGAGTATCCGCCGAAAACGTCCAGATTTGTGGCAACACAACTCATGGATGCTGCACCATGATAATGCACCATCACACACAGCCATTATAGTGAAAGAGTTTTTAGCGAAAAATTCAACAAAAGTTCTCGACCAAGCACCGTATTCACCTGATATGGCTCCGTCTGACTTTTTTTTATTTCCCAAGTTAAAATTACCACTTCGAGGAAAACGTTTTGAGTCGATAGAAGCCATAAAAGAAAATTCGCTGAAGGAGCTAAAGGCCATACCGCAAATAGCCTATGAAAAATGTATGGAAGACTGGGTGAAGCGGTGGAGATGTTGTATTGCAAGCGATGGGGCCTACTTTGAAGGCGATAAAATAAATTTAGATGAATAATTTGTATTTTTTGTTTTATTGACAAATTCCCGATACTTAGTACACTGAATGTATAACCTGCAGAGCGAAGGAGTTTAGCTACTGGTTTCATCACCTTAGTGAAAACGTAAGGTGCGGTGCTAAGGCCGAACGGTAAAACGTTAAACTCATAAAGCTCCTGATTCCACTGAAAACGCAAATATTTTTTATAATCTGGATGAATTTTAATTAAAAAATAGGCATCTTTCAGATCAATTTTGGCCATGAAACAGTCCTTGGAGATCAACTTTAAAGCGGTACGAAAATCTTCAACCTTAAAATGTTGAGTATCGATGAATTTGTTTAATTTTTTTAAATTAAGGATAAATCTCATTTTACCGTTCGGTTTTGGCACTAAAAAGGTACTAGATATAAATTGTCCATTACAAGGCCGGCATTTGGAAATTGCGCCAATTATTAGCAAGTCCTTAATTGCCTGCTTAAAATGAGTTTCCTCATTCTTAGAGCAATTTTTAATTGGAGGTACGTCGTGTTGTAATACAGGCCGGGCAAACGGAATTTTATAACCCTGGACATATGAGAGAACGACTGGATCGCGAGTGATTAGACTCCATTGTTTATAAAATAGAGCTAATCTACCAGCATAATTTACCGTTGATAGTATCGGCGGCGGTGTGCATGTTAGCGGCGGCGGTGTGCATGTTAGCGGCGGCTGTGCGCGGGCCGCTGACTCTGCGACTGCCTGGTTGAGTTCGTGCGGTGACTCTTCATCGCTGCCGGAGTCGATGTCGTCGTCTCTCGCGCCTTCGAGGTCACCGGCTGCTTGCGAGCCGGATTGAAGTTCTTCCAGTTTTTTGATGTGCTAGGCAAATTCTTTTTATTTGTAATTGGTTTAGATGCCGGGGTAGCTTTTAATTCTGCGCCGGACTTATGAATTGCCTTAGCGGTCTTTAAGGTGTCTAATAAGCTATGTCCGAATAGGAAATTATCGACTTTGGTATTTTGTAGTGACTCCTTCATTTCTTTTTTAACGGAGTATATGACGAAGTTACGTCTAGTAACTGTATCGTTGTGTTGACAATCACACAACGTACGTCCGGTATCCATAAGCAGACGCAACAAATCCGTGTTCTTCTCTGTTGAAGAAAGAATAAGAGTAATCGCCTTCCCTAGACTTGAAATGGCCGAGGCCATTAACTTTTGCTTTGATTCTATCACCTTATCACGTTTAATAACCATTTCAGAAAGGGCCGCTTTAACTTCTGGGTTCAAAGCCGGCGCGCCGATAAGTTTACAATTGCCAGGTATAAAATACTTATCTGTGATAGCTTTGCGTTCTTCCTTAGAATAGCCCGTAGTGGCTGTATGTTCAAAACGCACGGCGACATCTGTTTGAATATCCTTTCCAAACGTGTTTGTTTTGGTGGGATCAACACCGAGTATTTCCAGTATAGAGGCGTCTAGTACCGGTGTGACCACGTCCATAATCTCGGGAACAGAATCCAGGCATACGTCGTCGACGGCTGCAGCAATTGTGGCATCTAATACGCCACTAGCTGCGGGTTCTACTACGCTTGATGCAGCATGGTCTGAAACTGGCGATAGGGCCTCAACTTGTTCTTGTTCTAGATCTAGTACATCCGGCTGACTCGGCGTCGTGCAGTCTGAAATGCCGATTTGTACTATTACTGTCCGTTCATATCACTAACGTAATCGTAATAATAAATATTTCGTTAAAGATCGTTTAAACTGCATAGAAATAAACGATACATTTGCAAATATGAAGAGGTAGCCCCATAAACTACCCGCAACATTATAAACAATATGATATGATAATGCACGCTCGGCTTAAGAGCTGAGCATTGATAGTGAAGAGGTAGCCCCATAAGCTACCCGCAACACCATATAATTGGTACGAGACAGTCCCTAAAACTGCCCACATTACCTTTTACATTATCACATTAAATCATAAAAATTAATCGTACTAACCATTTGGGCCAGACTGTCTGGCCAGTGAATCTTGCGACGAAGATGACGAACTGGATAGAACACGTAAACGACGACGTTTCGGTATTCTTACATGTTTTAATTCTTGCTCAATTTTCTTAAGTTTATTGCACAATTTTTTATAATTTTGATCGACACTATTACTATGACTTCTTTTAGGCATTTTTAATAAGTTTTATGCTGCTATTTCAACAATAGTTTGATCTGCTATGAGCGCGTGCAGAATGGCAGAGCACTAAATCGCGAAATGACGACTTCAGGGGGCTCGGCGAGCAAGTAATGTAAATACCCACCAATAAAAATGAAAAATGTAAACAATGTACCCTCAATAAAGTGCTGAATGGCGATCGCTGAGCGTTACTACATATACTTATACCTATCTAATTGCTAATCTCAAGGACGAAGCCGAGAATAATATTTATGTATATGTCACAGGCAAAGTGTGTAATTCAGTTATTGTATGTAAACGCTATATTACAACATTACAAGTTGCCGACAGCCCAGCGGATTAATAGGTTGAAGTCGCAGTAGACGTAGGACTGATGGCCGTTAAAAACTTCTATAGTGGAGACGCAAGCGCAGCGAAGAACGGACGACCGATTGAACATGATGAAGGATAGGACGAAGAGTAAATCGCTGAATGCAGGCTGCTTCCAACCAGTCGTATGGAAATCTATGGGGGAGGTCTATGTTATTAGGAAAAGAAGTGGAAAAAAACCAGACGGTCGTTTGGGAAAATGAGTTCTGGAGCTTACTGGATGAGCTTTTTACCGTAACGAAAAAATATAGGATATTAGGTAAGTGAAATAGAAGGTATTGGCATAGGCAGGTTAATTTTTTCTTTCAAAACCATCATCGAATAAAGTGTTGTGTCATTTGACAATCGCGTTTAAACCACACCATACACCATTAAATTAAATAAATAAAGAAAACTTGGAGAAAATATGGGTTTCAAATGTCATATGGTATTGGCTTGGCTTGATGTCATATGGTATCTTGCTGTGGGGAAACGCTGCTGATACAGATAGCATATTTCTCTTACAGAAACGAGCTATTCGTGCAATTTATAAATTAAGGTCAAGAGATACATTAAGACAAATATTTAAAGAAATTAATATTTTAACATTTTCGTCACAATATATATATATATGAAAATCTTGTATATGTTAAGAGAAATATATATTCATTCGAGAAACATTGTGACCGACATAATGTCAATACAAGGAGCAAAAATCAATTAGCTGTACCTTTTAGTAGACTTAGTAAAGTTAATAAGTCATTCAGAGGTCAATGTGTGCGCTTCTACAACAAGGTTCCCATGGATATACGGAATCTTCCGCTTAATAAATTTAAACTTATTATAAAACAAAAATTATGTAAAAAGGGATATTACAAAATTTCAGACTATATTAATGAAAGTAATCCATGGGATTAAACGGCTCCTCTACTCGATATATAAAATTGTTGTAACCTTTCTTGATTGTACATGATTTATTGAAAAGAGACAAACCCTCTGAGTTTCTCGCTAGCTCTTCTCAGTAGTGGTCGCGTTCCGAGCTAGTGGTAGTTTAAAAAACAAATGACGTTCATAAGTGCATATTGTATTGCCTACATGAATAAATGATTTTCATTTCATTTCATTTTCATTTCATTTCATTTCAAATGAATTTCGTATGATAGGAACCCTACGAATCTCGCCAGTTGCATATCAAACCACCGGCGCATCCGTTTTTGGGAAAAAAAAAATAAACTACCTATGCCAATAACTTTTTTTTTTATTTGAGAGGGCGGCAAACTAGCATGCGGGTCACTTGATGGAAAGCAATCACCACCGCCCATGGACACCCGCAACACCGAAAGGGTCACAGATGCGTTGCCGGCCTTTGAGGAAGATATAGGCTCGTTTCTTGAAGGTTCCAATGTCGTACTCGTTCGGGAATACCGCTGCAGAAAGTCCGTTCCACAGGGTGGTCGTACGTGGTAGGAAGTTTCTTGAGAAACGTACAGTGGTAGACTTCCACTCATCCAGGTGATGTGAATGGAATTTTAATTTTCGGCGAGAACGGTAACGGTTAAATTGAGCAGCGGGTATTAGCTCGAACAGTTCATCAGAACTGTTCTTTTCACTTACCTAATATACCCTATTTTTTACTTTACAGTGAATAAATTCATCCGGTATAAGTACCATTTGTTGTATACTATGTGTCGAAGTGACAACCAAACAGTTTCGTTCTTTCTGTCTTTTCGTATGTAGTCGCAGCTTGAAGCGGTCCGTCATGCATGACTGCTTTAAAGTGCCGATGTATGGCCGCCCTAACATATTAGCATTCATTAATTAAAATTATAATAAGCCTGAAAAAGTTCACTTTAAATATGATTTAAACAGAACCCCCATCCTATTCATCTTAATAACGCCACATAAATTGTATAATAAATCAATTTAGTGACTACGTCGCCATTTTGTATCGTGGCCGAGATTCAAACTGACTTGACATATTTATGGCTTCAGTCTTAATGAAAGCATAAAAATAATGAGTTTCGTTCACACTTGTTACATTATATCAAAGGAATAAAACTTGTTATAAGCTTTAAAGTGCTATTTTTTTTAGAGTCAAGTGTGTGTCGTAAAGCTAAAACTAGGTTTTTGAAAGTTAAAAAATATCCTTTGACATACACACAGCTCCATCTATTTCATAATGAAAAATATATAAAAAAAAAAATTTTATTCCCGAATCAGGGATGTTTATATAAATATTTATGTATGTTTATTCGTTATCTAGTATCCATAGTATAATCTTTGCTTAGTTTGGGACTAGATGATTGGTGTAAGTGACCTAAGCAAAGCTTGTATTAAACATCCATATCTCGGGAATAAACGTTCGTCTTCATCAAACGTCTACCCTTCGCGAGAATCGAACCCGCAACCGTTGGTTTCGATGACAGGGACCAAACGGTCGTGCCAGTTTGGGAAAAGATGATTAGTGTAAGTGGCTGAAATATTCATTTATTTTTCAATAAAATTGTTTAAGTAAATACGGCATTTATTGGCCAACAAAAAAAGTTACTTTAAAAACAAATCCAACTGCCCGGAACCATTCGTAAACTGAACAAAAGCGGGCCAACTTCCGCCTGGACAACTTTCAAATAATTTGATTTACAGGGCCATCGAATTAGTGCAACGGATCGGGTTCGAATCCGATGCGAAGTGATTTATACGAGTAGGCAAATGGTACCCGCGATCTAGGATTATCGCAATGCAGTTACGGGTTAAGACTTGAATTCCAAAAATAAACGATCATACCAATATTTGCCATTTCGGTACTGATATATATATATTTTTTTATGCACAACGGGTTGGTACTTGACCTCAATCACACCTGATGTTAAGTGAAGATGAGATCGAAGGTGGAAGCGTACTGACCCGGAAACCCCAACACATTTGGGGGACTAGCTATCTTATCTCTGACAACCGGAACACAGCAATGCTATTAACATTGCTGCTTGGCGGCAGATTTAGATAAGATGGTGGTAGCTAGCCAGGCGGACATTTAAAATGCCCTACCACCAACCAAACCGAGTACTTAAAACAAGTACCCCGCTGGGGAACGAACCCGCGACCTTCGAATCGTAAACCCAATGATGTTTACATTGAGCCACGGAGGCGGTTACATTGAGCCGCGGAGGCGGTTACATTGAGCCACAGAGGCCGTGATATACAGGGTTATGTATTATTAAATTACCGAAAACTGTCAAAATTGTCAAACAGTTGGTTGGTTGTAGGTGGTAGGTAGGTGTAGTGGTGGTAGGGCATTTTAAATGTCCGCCTGGCTAGCTACCACCATCTTATCTAAATCTGCCGCCGAGCAGCAATGTTAATAGCATGTCTCCCAAATGTGTTGGGGTTTCCGGGTCAGTACGCTTCCACCTTCGACCTCGATAAGGTGTGATTGAGGTCAAGTACCAATCCGTTGTACATAAAAAAAAAAAAAAAAAAAAACAGTCAAAAAAAAATTAAATCTCCAAAAAAAAAAATAAGTCAGCAATTTTACATTTCATAGATTTTTATTTTTATATTATTTTAGACGAAAATAATATCGAGAAACCACTCGGAACATTAATTTGTATTACATAACGTTATTTGTATTATTTATATTATTTAAAAAGACAACTTTTGTTCTTTACATGCATACATAATGTCACGCCTGTTTCCAGTAGGGGTATTCAGGTACCACATACTTCCACTTTTGCTCTATAGCTTTTTAAAATTCCGCATTTATCAACGTTTCATTTTGTCCACCTTATTAATAACACACTGGGCAGGGCACATAGCTAGAGGAACTGACAGTCAGTGGAGTATTAACACATAATCCGTTAAAAAGAGCAACCCGAGAGTTTCTTGTTCGTTCTTCTCTGGGGAGTTAGCTTTGTGAATGAGCAGTAAATTTAAATGTAATATTAATATTGACGTTTTCAAGTGAAAATTTTATCCTATGAATTAAGATATTTTGATTTGATTTGCATTAAAATTCTAGAGTGGATACTACGCACCGGTAAGCGCAGTGTATGACGTCCCATAAACAAAATGTATCACCATCAGATCAGTCCGGACGTCCACTCTTAAACAGAGGCCTCCCCCATAGAGTTAGCGAACGAACGGTTGGCAACGGCTTGCATTCAGCGGCTTCGGGCGGCCCACCCTGTGGGTGAACGTCCCAACCTGCGTTTGCCGGTGTGGTCTCCACTTCAGTATAAGACAAATTTTCAAGCTATGTGCCCTGCCCACGGCCACTTCAACTTACTACGCTGGGCTAGGTGACTTTCGTCCTAAACATACATACTGTGTGCGAAGTGTGAGTTTTGTCTCGTTTTTAACTTTACCATCGCGTTCGCGTTTACGAAAGAAGCCCCAATGAAAAAAATCGTTTTGCAAACTATCCGCTAGAGGCGCTGCATATTTCTCCATACAAATCGTCACGTAAACGTGAACGCGGTAGTAAAGTTAAGCCGAAACAAAATCACACTCCGCCCTCTGATATACAAAAAAACTAAAAAAAATCGTGTAATATATCGTCAAAACGAATGATATGATCCCAAACTACTAAACTCAAAAGGGTTTACTAATTATATATACATACTAAGTTTAATTGCGATACTACAATTAGAGGTTACTAATTTAAAGTAACTTTCAAGATTTGATTACATTGTTAGTTACAAGTGAACCTAATTACCTAGGGGTGTAGGGTAACCTAGGGTTGAGGGAGGAGGGTTTCTACTGATTAACTATCTTCTCCATTCGCCAGTGATAAATTCGCATACCAATTTGATTTATAGGCCTTAATGGTTTAGCATAAGCTAGTATTTATATTAAACAGAGACAGTTACTACACTGCCGGGCAAAAATAACTGGTCACACAATTAACTGCCATGACAATTGCTTGTATTTCTGGTCTTGGATTAATCATATTTTTTTTACAATCTTTTCTTAAGTCAGACCATCTATGGCGGGTCTATGTCCATGCTTGCTTATCATTCAGATAGTCAGAAATTTTATAATAGCCCTTGGTAAATAATGTCTGTTTTATGATGGTTTTGAATTTATTTGAAGGTAAATTTTGAATGTCTACTGGAACCTTATCATAAAAGCGAATACATTGCCCCTTAAATGACTTAGCGACTTTGTGTAAATGGCTGACATAAATGACTTCTAGCTCTGTGACTCCTGTAAACCATGACTAACAGTGATATTTGAAACGGGGCCTGCTGAAAGTAGACGGTGCCCTTCGTGACTCTATTGCTACCTTGGACCCCACAGAAAAGAAGTATGTAGGAAAAGTATGGGCAGTGAAATTGTTTACATTCAATCAAGTTTCTTGCCTTATCGCAATGGAAATGTCTCGTAGAGAAAGAAAGTAACTTCAATATTATCTTTATAGTACTGTCATTAACAAGTCTGTAAAACCAAAAGGCGCTTTAATGATGAATTTTTGGTTGGTGGTAGGGCATTTTAAATGTCCGCCTGGCTAGCTACCACCATCTTATCTAAATCTGCCACTAAACAGCAATGTTAATAATTGTTGTGTTCCGGTTGTCGGAGATAAGATAGCCAGTTCCCCAAATATTTGAGTTTCCGGGTCAGTACGCTTCCATCTTCGGCCTCATCTTCACTTAACATCAGGTGTGATTGTGGTCAAGTGCTAACCCGTTGAGCACAAAAAAAAAAGACTCATTGGGTGACCCGGTACTTTTGCTCGTCAGTGTATTTACTATTCACTAACAAATATTACAACGTAACGAGATATTTGAATTTCTAATGCAATCTACGCGAACGCACCTCGTATTGTATTAACATACAGATTGTCGCTGAGAATTTTAATCTGTGGAAACTGTCTCCGGGTCCTTCAACCCATGCTCATGCCTGACAAAGACTCAAAACATTTCTGATAATTTCATGAAATGAAACATAAAAGATTTTCCATCACGGAATTATCCACAGCCTACAAAAAAAACCATCTCTTTCCATTCTGTCTGTATGGTATTAAGACAGATCCTCCCATGGAAAACGATGGAAGTCGCTAGAATTTTATAAGCTGATAAAGGTGCATATATGCTTCCTTTCACGCGGATATGTTTCATTTGTACACCCCGCGGGAACTACTGACATTATCGGGACAAAAAGATCATATATTTTAATCCAGGGTATATTCTACTTACATATCAAATTCCATTTATCCGTTTCGCTGTGATTGAGGCAACAAACAAACAAATAAATATACAAAACATCATTTATAACATTAGTTAGACTAGTTAACCGCCTCCGTGGCTCAATGTAAACAACATTGGGTTTACGTTTCGGAGGTCGCGTGTTCGATCCCCAGCGGGGTACATACTCGGTTTGGTGGTAGGGCATGTTAAATGTCCGCCTGGCTAGCTACCACCATATTATCTAAATCTGCCGCCAAACAGCAATGTTAATAGCATTGTGGTGTTCCGGTTGTCAGAGATAAGATAGCTAGTCCCCCAAATAAGATGGGGTTTCCGGGTCAGAGGGCGGAGTGTGAGTTTTGTTTCGACTTAACTTTACTACCGCGTTCACGTTTACGTGAAGATTTGAATGAAGAAATGTGCAGCGCCTCTAGCGGATAGTTTGCAAAACGATTTTTTTCATAGGTACTTTTTTGCGTAAACGCGAACGCGGTGGTAAAGTTAAAAACGAGACAAAACTCACACTTCGCACACAGTACGCTTCCACTTCATGTTCACTTAACATCAGGTGTGATTGAGGTCAAGTGCAAACCCGTTGTGAATAAAAAAAAAATTAGATATAAAACAGACACACAGGCGGGCACAATTAATATCTCCTAATATTTCTTAGTTATAATATAGATGAAAGAGCACTGACCATAAACAAATTAAACATATCAAAGTTCCATTCTTCCAAGCAGGCGAAACCGCGGGCGAAAAGCTAATACCTACACAGGTATTCTCCTCTTTTACGTTGTATATTGCACTGTTATAATAAGTTTATTATTTGTTAGTTTATATTGACGACCGATTGGTGTAGTGGATAGTGTCCCTATCAGCGAAACCAACGGTTGCGGGTTCGAATCCCGCAGGGGGTAAATATTTGTGTGATGAATACGACCATTTATTCCCGAGTCTTGGATGTTTATATAAATATTTATGTATGTTTATCCGTTATCTAGTATCCATAGCACAAGCTTTGCTTAGTTTGGGACTAGATGATTGGTGTAAGTGTCCGAAATATTTATTTATTTATTATTGTTTGTATGTATTCGATAATAAAGTAGAACAGAGAATAACAAGGGTATTTAGGTCGGTAGGTACCAATTAAAGTTCACAAGCCAATGTAAAAGCAAAAACGAATCATCTAACTTGCCGATAATAGCCATAGATATCGAGGTGATCAATCTGTCTGACAGACAGACAGACGTGCGATCAGCTTATCTAATAGGACGATTAGCGAGATAATTCACGGGGGCAATGTTGAGGCACGATAATAAAATTAGATTCGAGAATATAAATAAGGGCTTATTTGAACCATTCAGTGATATGTATATGAAAATAGGATTATACGTACCATTGGTAAATAAAATTAATAACTATTTAAGTATTTAAAAACCAAAAACCCGACAGCATATTTTGTATTTTGCGGGCGCCATGTCGGATTTTTTACCATCAAATGTATCCTATACACTCCGGGTAACAAAACGAATCTAACGACATCATGCACCTCGAAATCGGTCAAGCCGTTTAGGCTACCGGATCCGCCAAACGGACATAAATACATATATACATACGTAGACTCGAAAAACATTACCCTTCTTCCTTGGACAGTCGGGTGAAAAAGGGTTTTCTCATCAACTGAAGGAACATTATTAATAAACAGTGTGACTGTTGAATAATTTAAAGAGTTTGAAGCCTCCTTTTATTCGAGTAATTATTAATGTAACACAAGTAATATCTGAAATCGACATGACATTATAATTACCGGTCATACATAAAACTGCTTTTCCAGAGAAGAATGAATGAGACATCAATAAGATATATTTTTTTTATTCACAATGGGTTTGCACTTGACCTCAATGACACCTGATGGTAAGTGAAGATGAGGCCGAAGGTGGTAGCGTACTGACCCTTGGAATTATTTGTGTTACAATTTGTGATTCGACAAAAGAAAAATAATAATAATAAAGCTGAATATCGCCAATCAGTTCATTTCCATTCTTTCTTGTATAAAAAGTCAGAAAGTGTATAATAGCTTGGTGCACAAAACTTTCCTACAACCTATTCATAAAATAAAGGATAACGTAATCTAATTTTTAACTTTTTAGAAGACTATATGTAAAATAGTAATAAAACTAATAGAAGGGTACTAAAAAGCAAGTATTAGTGCGCGTGTATGCGAATGTATCCGTGCAGGTGCGTCTGTGTGGATACGGGTGTATATATGCATGTGTGGAAGATAGTCTTGAATTAGGAAGCTGTCTAAACTTGATAAATTCAATCTCATTCGACACTCCGCGGCTTAATGTAAACAATGGTGTCGATTCGGATGTACACTAACTAAAACCAGTTTTAAAGTAGTACTGTCTCTTTCTCCCTGCAACAGTAAGATGCGACGGCACCACTCCAAAACTGGTTTTAGTTTAGTTGGTGTACATCCGAATCGACACCGTTATAGGGTTTACGAATCGAAGAAAGTCGCAGGTTCTATCCCCAGCGGGATACATGTTTAGTACTCGGTTTGTTGGTGGTAGCGCATTTTAAATATCCGCCTGGCTAGATACCACCATCTTATCTGAGTCTGCCGCCAAAACAGCTTTGTTGTGTTTCGGTTGTCACAGATAACATAGCCAGTGTACCAATTAAGATGGGGTTTCCGGGGCAGTACGCTTCCACCTTCGGCCTCATCTTCACTTAACATCGGTGTGATTGAAGTCAAGTGCTAACCTGTTATGCATAAAGAAAGACAAAGAAGCACAAAATGAAGTATGTTCAGTCATGCCACGTCGTTTCGTACCAGAGCGTCGTTCGATCATATCGCTACATTATCGTTTAACCTGGATGACGTCCTCCCCCACCCACGTTCCGCCACAGATTGACTACTCGACTAGTATACCGACCGCGTTCTAAATTTAAACAAGAATGAATGAACTTTAATGCGTGAACGGATATAAAAATAGTCGCTTGACCGCCGGGCGATCTGCCAGCGTATAGACGGATATTGTTGATGTTTTTGTTGACTAATCGCATAGTAATTGGTGTGTATTTGTTTGGGTCACATGACATATGGTTGTGATAACTGAGAAAAAAATTTGAAGATCATTACCTGATTGACCTGAAAATGCTTGGTGTAACTTCTATCAGTTCACTAGTCGATTCCCAGGCAGGCCAAGTACCAATGAGTTTTTGGACATGGACATTGGACATTTATATCACGTCAATTTCTTGAAATAAAGGTTGGCATACGACTGAATTTAGAGCAATATTAAATGCAGCATTGGGCCAGCGTGGTTGACTATGGCCTATACTGCTTCAAATATGAAGGAAGGCCTATATCCCTGCAGTGGGATGTTTACGGGCTGAGATGATGATGATGATCTTATACTATATCTAAAGAAAGCTACCGATTTCTTAGAAAACATTTTTATTCCATCACTAATAGGTTCTCTATCCAAGTGCAAAAATCACGCATTTTAAGATGACTTTTTTAGTTGGTGTAGTAGATAGTGACCCTGTCAGCGAAACAAACCGCCTCCGTGGCTCAATGTAAACAACATTGGGTTTACGATTCGGAGGTCGCGGGTTCGATCCCCAGCGGGGTACATGTTTAAGTACTCGGTTTGGTTGGTGGTAGGGCATTTTAAATGTCCGCCTGGCTAGTTACCACCATTTTATCTAAATCTGCCGCCAAGCAGCAATGTTAATAGCATTGTCGTGTTCCGGTTGTCAGAGATAAGATAGCCAGTCCCCCAAATGTGTTGGCGTTTCCGGGTCAGTACGCTTCCATCTTCGACTTCATCTTCACTTAACATCAGGTGTGATTGAGGTCAAGTACCAACCCGTTATGCATATATATAAAAAAAAAAAAAAACGGTTGCGGGTTCGAATCCCGCGAGGGGTAAATGTTTTTATGATGAATCCGAACATTTATTCCCGAGTCATGGATGTTTATATAAATATTTTTATAACACATTTGCTCGAAAAGTGGTATTTTTTCTATGAAAAACAGGTTCAAAAAGTGGCGCATTTTGGCCTCGGGCTAAAAAGTAGTACGGTTTTTTTTTTTTAAATGTCAAGAAGTTTCGTCTATGGTAATTTTTTTAATCCTAGCAAAGAGTTTTTATTCCGAAAATTGATAAAAATTTTAAAAAATTAAATACTTTGAGAGGTATTTGTACACTAAAATAAATTATTAATCTTTATTTCAATCAGTTTCGACAAGAAATAACAACCATTTATTTATAATAAGAACACAAAACTTTAATTTCCTAATTTGTTAGTGGCTGTCTGTACTGGCTGTCTGCAGTATCCTTTGCCTAATTAAAAAAAAAACGCTTGTGCGCGCGCAGCGCTAATTTGTGAGCAAAAAAAGTAAAAGTTATTTCGCGCGCTCTGTGAAAATTTGCAAAAATGTCTTCAAGCGACGAGGATTTCATGGAATCTACGCCCCCGGATCTTAAAAACGCGGCGAAACAAGCTACTTTAAGCCTTCTACCTGAAAAATTAGTTGAGGTGTACTTGCAAGCGTACGAAAATTTCATACTCTGGAAAAAAAACAAAAATGCTCATTCATTTTCAGAAAGCATTTTTTTAGCCTACTTCATGGAACTCTCACAAAAATATAAGCCGAGCACGTTGTGGAGTCAATATTCAATGCTTAAAAGTGTTGTAAGAACGAAACATGGTGTTGATATCAAGCCGTATTCAAATTTGCTGGCTTACCTGAAAAGAAAAGGTGAAGGCTTTACCAGCAAGAAATCTAAAGTATTTGCGGCTGATGATATTGAGAAATACTTGAAAGAAGCTCCGGATAGCCGATATTTGGCAACAAAGGTCAGTTAAAACTAAATTATTAAACATAATTCCTTTAATTTTCGTATTTATTTACGATATGACTAGATAAGTACCTACTTCGGTTTTATTTTATACCTACTTACACAGTTTTTGTTTCTTTTCAGGTTGCATTAATATTCGGCATAAATGGTGCATGCAGACGTCAAGAGCTGACAAATATAACCACTGATGATGTCGAGGACCATGGGCGAATTCTCCTTGTCCAGATCAAGAACACAAAGAATAAAATACCACGCTCATTTACAATACAACAACCTTTTTATGAAATCGTAACGAAATACGCAGCACTCCGTTCCACAAAAGCGAAGACTAATCGATTTTTTCTAAATTACCAGAATGGTAAATGCACCAGCCAACCCATCGGCCGTAATAAATTTGGAATGATGCCTAAACAAACCGCCACTTTTCTCAACTTACAGAACGCACATGAATACACAGGGCACAGTTTTAGAAGGTCCTCGGCTACATTGCTCGCCGATTCAGGAGCGGATATATTGACACTGAAACGCCACGGAGGGTGGCGTTCCTCCAACGTCGCCGAGGGCTACATTCACGATTCAGTCAGGAATAAAGAAAAAATCAGTTCCTGTATTACAAAAAATATTAATTTGGAGCCGGGCCGTGCTGACTCTCGACCATCAACGAGCACATACATCCCGCCATCATCTCCGCCGCCGCAGCCACCTCCGCCGCCGCAGCCCTTAACTACAGAGCCAGAGCCCTATTCTGGTCTCATTTCTCCTACTTTCACTCAGGAGAGTGAGAGGAAGACAGTTAACAGTACGACTATGTTACAAATGCCGACTGGCAACGTAGTACTACATTTTTCAAATTGTTCTGGTTTTTATAACTGTTTTAACAAATAATTAAAGATTTATTCATTTCAGTAGCCCCATGTTTTATTTATTTCCTCACAAATGTGTTATAAAACGTCGTGTGACACACGTGCCCATTGATAATTGCAGCCTCAGCTTTTTTTGTAGCCCTCACCTACGGTTCGGGCTAGCAATCAAGCCTCGGCTGCAATGATCAACTTTGGGCCCTTATATCACAATGTACTATT
The DNA here is from genome assembly GCA_949316235.1 of Oegoconia quadripuncta. Lineage (NCBI taxonomy): Eukaryota > Metazoa > Arthropoda > Insecta > Lepidoptera > Autostichidae > Oegoconia > Oegoconia quadripuncta. Next base: position 1,585,382 of record OX438743.1, read on the forward strand.
ATAACACATTTGCTCGAAAAGTGGTATTTTTTCTATGAAAAACAGGTTCAAAAAGTGGCGCATTTTGGCCTCGGGCTAAAAAGTAGTACGGTTTTTTTTTTTAAAAATGTCAAGAAGTTTCGTCTATGGTAATTTTTTAAATCCTAGCAAAGAGTTTTTATTCCGAAAATTGATAAAAATTTTAAAAAATTAAATACTTTGAGAGGTATTTGTACACTAAAATAAATTATTAATCTTTATTTCAATCAGTTTCGACAAGAAATAACAACCATTTATTTATAATAAGAACACAAAACTTTAATTTCCTAATTTGTTAGTGGCTGTCTGTACTGGCTGTCTGCAGTATCCTTTGCCTAATTAAAAAAAAACGCTTGTGCGCGCGCAGCGCTAATTTGTGAGCAAAAAAAGTAAAAGTTATTTCGCGCGCTCTGTGAAAATTTGCAAAAATGTCTTCAAGCGACGAGGATTTCATGGAATCTACGCCCCCGGATCTTAAAAACGCGGCGAAACAAGCTACTTTAAGCCTTCTACCTGAAAAATCAGTTGAGGTGTACTTGCAAGCGTACGAAAATTTCATACTCTGGAAAAAAAACAAAAATGCTCATTCATTTTCAGAAAGCATTTTTTTAGCCTACTTCATGGAACTCTCACAAAAGTATAAGCCGAGCACGTTGTGGAGTCAATATTCAATGCTTAAAAGTGTTGTGAGAACGAAACATGGTGTTGATATTAAGCCGTATTCAAATTTGCTGGCTTACCTGAAAAGAAAAGGTGAAGGCTTTACCAGCAAGAAATCTAAAGTATTTGCGGCTGATGATATTGAGAAATACTTGAAAGAAGCTCCGGATAGCCGATATTTGGCAACAAAGGTCAGTTAAAACTAAATTATTAAACATAATTCCTTTAATTTTCGTATTTATTTACGATATAACTAGATAAGTACCTACTTCAGTTTTATTTTATACCTACTTACACAGTTTTTGTTTCTTTTCAGGTTGCATTAATATTCGGCATAAATGGTGCATGCAGACGTCAAGAGCTGACAAATATAACCACTGATGATGTCGAGGACCATGGGCGAATTCTCCTTGTCCAGATCAAGAACACAAAGAATAAAATACCACGCTCATTTACAATACAACAACCTTTTTATGAAATCGTAACGAAATACGCAGCACTCCGTTCCACAAAAGCGAAGACTAATCGATTTTTTCTAAATTACCAGAATGGTAAATGCACCAGCCAACCCATCGGCCGTAATAAATTTGGAATGATGCCTAAACAAATCGCCACTTTTCTCAACTTACAGAACGCACATGAATACACAGGGCACAGTTTTAGAAGGTCCTCGGCTACATTGCTCGCCGATTCAGGAGCGGATATATTGACACTGAAACGCCACGGAGGGTGGCGTTCCTCCAACGTCGCCGAGGGCTACATTCACGATTCAGTCAGGAATAAAGAAAAAATCAGTTCCTGTATTACAAAAAATATTAATTTGGAGCCGGGCCGTGCTGACTCTCGACCATCAACGAGCACATACATCCCGCCATCATCTCCGCCGCCGCAGCCACCTCCGCCGCCGCAGCCCTTAACTACAGAGCCAGAGCCCTATTCTGGTCTCATTTCTCCTACTTTCACTCAGGAGAGTGAGAGGAAGACAGTTAACAGTACGACTATGTTACAAATGCCGACTGGCAACGTAGTACTACATTTTTCAAATTGTTCTGGTTTTTATAACTGTTTTAACAAATAATTAAAGATTTATTCATTTCAGTAGCCCCATGTTTTATTTATTTCCTCACAAATGTGTTATAAAACGTCGTGTGACACACGTGCCCATTGATAATTGCAGCCTCAGCTTTTTTTGTAGCCCTCACCTACGGTTCGGGCTAGCAATCAAGCCTCGGCTGCAATGATCAACTTTGGGCCCTTATATCACAATGTACTAATGTATGTTTATCCGTTATCTAGTATCCATAGTACGAGGCTTTGCTTAGTTTGGGACTAGATGATTGGTGTAAGTGTTCGAAATGTTTATTATATCATCAGTGCCCGTAAACAGCCCACTGCAGAGATATAGGCATTTAAGTTTAATATTATTATTATCTTATAGATTATTACTTAGTTTCTCTCACTATTCACTTTTGCCTCTGGATTGTATAGTGATTGTTATTTATGAGTGACTTTCCACCGAATTATTTTTTTAAGAGAATTGCAATGAAAAATGAGAATCTGTAATTGGCATGACTTTGGCATGTAAATTTTGTGTAATATTTTTTATAATGATGCTGTTGATTCTGTATTATCAATAAAATAAAATAAAACAATAAAAATTAAGATTATAGCAAGGTAAAAGGGATCAATCCCTTGGATTAAGACATAGGATACTTTTTATACCCACAAAATGAGTAGTTAAAGTATAAAGAAATGAAACATATCAGCAATAAAGCTATTCCAGGCAAGTGAAGCCGCCTGCTGAAAACTAGGACGAAATATAACCTTGTAAGTTGTTTGTTATTTGCTTGTCCGGAATTTCCCATCCAATCCCATTTTTTGCAATGCTTTTCTTCTTGCTTTGCGTAACCGTACACCCGATAAACGAATCCAGTTCATTCACCGAAACATTCCAGTTCGCAAAGAACAAACGCGCATTTGTGGCATCGTTACTCGATTTCGTAGAATCCGGGGCTTTAGTTGACCTACTAAAAGCGCCATTTAGAGTTGCCGACTTGTTGAACGAATAGAGATTCATTTAATATTGGATAAAGATAAAAATGTTTGGGAGAACATGAATCGTTTAGATGTTATGTTACAGTTAGATACTACATGTCTTATACTACTGCTATTTATAATAAAATAAATAAATAAAAATAAAAATATTTTATTATCAGACAAAATGACAGTCCATTGGTGTTAGTACAAATTTTACTTACTGACTATGTTAATATTATATCTAGTTTTAGAAAATTAATTAATTTAAAAATATATTATTAAATTAATTAATTTATACCCGATGAGTTTTTTTACCGTAAGGAAAAAAATAGGGCATATTAGGCAAGTGAAGTAGAAGTTATTGGCATAGGTAGTTTCGTTGCTTTTTTTTTTTTGTACAACGGGATTTGTACTTTATCTCAATGACCTGATGTTAAGTGAAGATGCACCCGAAGGTGAAAACGTACTGACCCGGAAACCCCAACGGACTGGCTATCTTATCTCTAACAACTGGAACTCATTGTTTGGCGGCAGATTTAGATAAGATGGTGGTAGCTAGCCAGGCGGACATTCAAAATGCCCTACCACCAACCAAACCGAGTACTTAAACATGTACCCCGCTGGGGAACGAACCCGCGACCTTCGAATCGTAAACCCAATGATGTTTACATTGAGCCACGGAGGCGGTTACATTGAGCCGCGGAGGCGGTTACATTGAGCCACAGAGGCCGTGATATACAGGGTTATGTATTATTAAATTACCGAAAACTGTCAAAAAAAAACCCCCTCACACAATCCATCCATCTTTTCCGTGATCTCCCTCATCCTTTCCAACCATCGACATCCAATAAAATCTATTCTATTCCTGCGGAAGTTGGGTAAAAAGAACTCTTCCGAGCTTACAAAGATATACTACCTAATTAGAGTTTATGGTTTATCTCTATGACGTCATTGTTTGAGTAGCAGTCAATTGTTTACCGATGCGCGGATCGCGCTGACAGGGCGCCGTAAACCTGTCGGTCTACCTTCATTAATGTTACAAATTATAGCCCTTCGGCACGTGAGTTATGTTATCGAATTTTAAGCTTTCGTATGTGAACAGGCACGTGCCGTGCGCTTACATCACTGCAATAGTTTAAAATTTCATCTTACTAATCATAATTGCGCCAATTGGTAAATGCCTGAACTATGTTTATCCTGTACCTCATACGAAAAATGCTTGCTTATTTTTTTAATACAATAAAATTTATTGCAATATCAAAAAACTTTTAACAAAAAAAAAACGGCCGACATCTCTGAATCAGTCACTATACAGTAGACAATAAATTTTCAGTAATTCATTCAAAGGGTTATGTATACGCTTTTCAATAAGGTTCCTGTTGATATACAAAGTCTTTCTTTCAATAAATTTAAAGATACTATAAACAGAAACTTGTTAAGAAAGCATATTATAAAATATCAGATTATTTAGATGATAAACATTCATGGGCATAACCAGCCCGTTCGCATAACCAGGCTATTTCACAATTAATAATGATTATTGTGATATAAAATAATAATTTTGTGATATAAAATAATAATTTTGTAATATAAAAAGAGCAACCTCTCGAGTTTCTTGCTTGTTCTTCTCAGGGGAAAATTGCCTTTTGAAGAAGCCTTGGCCTCCTTTCAGTTTTACTTTTTACAAGTGTCTATGGATATACTCTACAATTTTTGTCTATTCCTTGTCAAATTTTACAAATATTAAAACGTCTGCGAATTTATATTTTTCTATTAATTGACCTAGCAGACAAATTATGCATATACAATTCTTGAAAAAAATGTAAAATCTTCCTGATTTTGTATATCAACAGAAAAACTTATTGAAAAAGCGTATACATAACCCTTTGAATAAATTGCTGACTTTGCTGAGGCGACTTATGTGACCTGCAAGTTTATCTTTATATTTTTGTTAAAAAAAAATTGTCATTCAAAAAATAAATATGTTGAAACAATTTTTAAAATAAAATGTTTAACACAATACTTTATTCACGCAAACAAGATCCAACAATCTTTCATTTGTGTGTCGTATTATTTTTTACATGGTCACTATGGTATACTCTTAACTTGCGTTTAACTGTAAAACATTAAGGGAAAGAACATGTATTTTTATGGCAAGCTTGATCTTATTTCTCGTTCGTCGAAAGAAAAAGCTCAGCGGTTAAACCTAGCTCCATCTAGCGGAGGGTGGGTAAACTGCCGCAGACAGTGTTGAGTTGTACACTAGAACGCAGAAGGCATTGGTATGAGTTGTTACCGTCTCTCGCCAGAGGAGCCACTGTCGTCACTAAAAACAGCCGTGCGAGACCGGCGGGCGACACGTGATGTCAGTGTTTACACGAGGCATGGTAGGTCAAAAACGTCACGGGCGGCGAGGGTTCTGTGCACATAATATGTAATCCAAAATCTTCTAGATAAAATGATGCTCAGAATCCTACAAATAAATAAATGACATGACGCCATGATTGGCCAGTTATTCTATTTATGTCTATTACAAAGACAACTTAACTATTATTTAAAGACAGACGAATACACTCTCTCGGCCACAAATATTATTATGATGATTTTATTTATTTCTAATCCAACAAATACAACAAAAAAAAAACAAAATAAACAACCTGACTAGTTCTTACGTGCCTCGACTATATTTCGTTTGACAACGTCTCATCTCTGATTGCATTTCCTTTTACCTAATACAAACCAGGGAATTTTTCTTATTACTTGCGTGTAATAACTTAATCGCGAATATGTTTTGCTTAGCCCGCGGGAAAAATATCCTATGTCTTAATCCGATGTCTTAAATTATTATTCTACCTATATACCAAATTCCATCCAAATCCGTTAATTCGTTTCATCGTGATGACCAACAAACAAATAGTCAAACTTGCGTATTTATAATATTAATAACAAGTTAGATTCGCATAAAAAAACTATATAAGGTCTAATAAAATTAACACGACAAACGTTGCGGAGTGTATGTGTACCTATTACAAAAGAAATAAAACATTAAATTTAACAGATTTTATTCAAAAATAAAATTTTGAAATGTAAATTTTGTGAGTTGGATTTTAATACCACAACACAAACACGTGCCGCGGTATCTTTGAAGACGCCGAAAGGCGACCACAAGCGCTTGCCCCGGCGCCGCGACTTGCTGTGATTGGTTGCGCCCTGTGCCCCGCCACCCCCTTTGGCGTCTTCCATATCAATGGAACGTTGCCTGTTTTTTTTTTCATTGATAAAACAAGGTACAATCGAAATGAAGTAAGTCTGTTAATTTGTATTTTCATTTGCACTTACATTTAATTTTTTTACTCGGAAACAAAATTTTTAAGGCCAGTTTTTTTAATGAATATATTATTTTATTGTCATGTACGTGGAATTGCCAACGTTTGTGAATAAGTATTTAGACCACAAAGTGGTAACACTTCCTTTCATTTCGGATGGAAAACCATACGACGCGACAGCAACACTTTTATTCAATAAATAACAACGGTTATTAAAAGACAAGAGCGTAATATGGCGTTTATTAACTTATCCGAAACAATATCCTTTACCCGGATATAACAGGATTACAACCGTGTACCGGGTAGCGGAGTAAGCTTCTATATAAGTACGTAATAGTATTACTTTCGCTTCATAAAACGTATTTAAGGATATACTTCACCGTACACTTAATAATTTAGACAATTTCATAACTGTCTATATTGCTATTTATATTTTTATAGGTCCGTAACCTTATTTCGAAAGACACCCAATCGAAGAATCGAATGAACATTTAAACGACACACTGAAGTGAGATTGGTTGCTTAGTTGACGAACGGAATATCGAATGAACATTTAAACGACACACTGAAGTGGGATTGGTTGCTCAGTCGACGAACGGAATATCGAATGATCATTTAAACGACACACTAAAGTGCGATTCGTTGCTTAGTCGACAAACGGAATATCGAATGAAGATTTAAACGGCACACCGAACTGCGATTGGTTGCTCAGTCGACGTACGGAATATGGAATGATCATTTAAATGACACACTAAAGTGCGATTCGTTGCTTAGTCGACGAACGGTATATTGTTCGTCTACTAAGCAACCATTCGCACTTCAATGTGTCGTTTCATTTAAAATACACACTGAAGTCCCAATGGTTGCTTAGTCGACGAATGGAATATTGAAAGATTTAAAGAAATGGAATATTGAAATACATATTTATATAACTTCCATTCGAATTCATCACACATATATAGTTAGCGGGACTCGAACAGGCAAGAGTTGGATTTTTTCCCGTATTACCAAACCAAAAGTCAAGTCTACTGAAAACCAATTGTAGAGCGATATGAACAATACTCAGCCTTGGAGTCGCTTTGTTATACGGCAATACACGTTCAATAGCTTGAAAGCCACACTATATAGACACTCGAAATGTATGTTATTTTCACACATCATTTAATAATAATAATAAAAATCTTTATCTGCCAAGAAAACAGTAAAAACTAAAATATAAAATGACTTTGTAATTATGACAAAAAGGTCTGTAGCTCAGCATATGGTCGCTGGGAACCAGCGGCCGCTGATTTTCAGCCACAGCCTGCAGTTAGCTGACCATGTAATTAAATACTATAGTGTGACCACTGAAGGTTCCGTTAAAACGCGGCTTGTCTATTTCCCTATTCTAATTTTACATAAGAAATTGAAAAATTGTTTAAATTTAGCTCTTATGTAGTACTAGAAAATAAATAGTATTCGTACCATTCAGCTCGAATCCCAAGTCACATCGTGGTAGTAACATCGGCCATAAGTCAAGCCAAAATAAATGGGACCCACAGTAGAGGGTGGTGCTTATAACTCAAACGCGGACATGTTTAGGGACAACAAAAAAATTATAACAGCACAATTCCCAAATAAACAAAGTTAACAAGCTTAACTCGGTATACACAAATTAGCTGTTAAAGTTGGCGAGGGAAACGACCGGCCCCCGGGTAAAAAGTTACCAAATTCGTGGGATGGTAGTGTAGGCGGGTGGGGTTCGCAAGACAGAGTAGGCTGTATGAGAGTCAGTTTTATGTCAAGGGAATGATATTTCGTCGAATTAATTTGGCGCCCAATGTGGGGCACATATTCAGTTACTTCTAAATAACCTAAAACATCCTAACACGGTATTGGTATCACTAAAACAGACAACTTTTTTTTCTATGACTTTAATAATTCTGTATTTTTTCAGCTGTTGCACAAAGTACATTTCCAAAATTTAACCAACAAAAAAGGGAGAATTATAGAAGTAAGTTTAAAATATTACAAATACCGAGTTACGTGATTTAAAAAATAAGTCTATATATTGGCGCCCAAAGAGGGACTCCGCTTCAATTCTTTATTTCGATTGCTTTTGCCTAGTTGAAAGTGTTTCTGGATTCGCTCTCGTGGTTTCCAGCTAGAGATAATTAGAAATAATAGAGCTGACGTTCGTTAGGGCGACGGAAAACTTGTGGTTGAGTATAAAAGATCTATTAAAAAAAAATAGAAATTTTGAATTACGAATCAATAAAACTCCACAAAGTATAAAATCGGTAATAATTTTTAAAATAGTGAGTAATGATTGTTATTTTGATTGATTTCATAATATAATTATACATACATGTTGTGATGAGTGTAATTTAGATGCTGTAAGCTTTACAGGTGTAGTTTTGAAGTAAGTAATTATAAGTAAGGTCGCTAAAGTACTAAAAAATCTCGGTAGATAAACTGTAACTCCTATGTAAATGAATATTCAATACATACGACGACGTCCAAATTGTAAATAGGTGACATAGCTTTTTGTGAGACTTGAGTTCCCACATACAAACTGTACAAACGGGTTTGTGGGGTACTGTTTAATTAAGCCTACGTAATCGATTTAATGTATGAATTATTTTGTTCAATTAAGTATATTGAAGTAAAGAATTTTGAAACAAATAACCATCTTAGCCTATGTATGATGTATACCGACTTATTATATACAGCGCATGCATACAAAAATTGTAACTGGATCCCTCATTTGGGCAATGGACATTATCAGCATTTTGCTAATAATTCATAAAAGATTGCAGAAAGATTTTGCAGGGCGGCCGTTTATACATAAACACAACCTTGAACTGCGTTCATTTACCGCCGGAAAGAAATTATCAAGCTCGTTCAGCCGCTAATCGCTGACAATGGGACCCCTGTCGGAGACAAACCGACCGAGAGTCCGCAAACACTGGCCTGAGAGCTTCGGAGCGGAAAAATTAACGTTTGCGCATTAGATACTCTGCGGAGACGATACTTGCATTAAAGTTTGCGATTTTTTGCGTGTCAATCAAGCAAGCTCCCCACATTGCGGTAAAATAAGTATTTTAATTAATTAATTAACATTAATAATTGAGAGAATAGAATGAATGACTTCATATACCTCAACGTCATCATTTCAGCTTGTATCTAGTTCACTGTTACAATCATTTCCATTTAGACAATAGATCCATCATGCCACACCATCGAGCGATCTGCCAACGAGAGTCTTCAAGTCTTTATTTGACTTTAAATTACCTATTACAGTTGTGAACCAGGGTTGGTTACTTTCCTCACTATTCAAGGCAAGCTAATACAAATAAACAAACAAAACATTACTGCATAAATGTTGAGAAGAGAATAATAAGCAGTAAAATCTAACATTCTGTTATGTTAGTTGTCTTAGCAGGTAACAAACAAAAGTTACAAGTTCCCATCCGAATCTTGGGTACAAGATGGAGATGTGAAATACCTTTTAACATTTAAGTTTCCATACAACAAGTAACAATACCCTCTAAGCCCTGATTGCGTCAACATTTAAGCCAAGAGTTAAATATACTTGCGTCTATGGTTTTACACAAATCTGTCAAAAATTCCCGGGTTGAAGTGCTTAACTCGCAGGTTAAATATTGGCGCAATCGGAGCTTAAGTACTTATTACGTATTTATTGCAAACTTTCCCTCTTTTCTCGTAGCTTGTATTCTTTAATCAAATGTTTCCAGGAATTCTTAATTAACTGCCAGCGCTCAAATAATATCGAGAGAAATATAGCTTAAATATTCAAAAACGTGTAAAGAAAGAACGTGTTTGAGGTGTAGGAATGAATGAATAAAAGAAGCAACCTTAAACATTAACATGTTAATTTTTGAAACTGTTTTGCCAGAGTTGTAACATCTTAATGATCAAACTGACCTTGGCATTTGTCTGAAGCAACGTGAACTTTGCGATTTTTATATTCGAGGAATTACTATCGCACAGACTATTACAGACGTGGGCGACAATATAAATTAAACATTGTTTTAAAACATTTGCTTGGGTAAAACAAATATAAAAAAAATATTTCGGTAAATGTTCAGATTTGTTTTACTATAATGTTGTAAAGCATTGAAAGATAATGGATAGATATTATTTTAATAGAAAATATATGCCTGGACACAAGATTTGACAGATCCAAATCTGTCAAATGGGATTTATCCCTATTATTTAATGCTCAACCAACAACATACGATTTTTACGACTTTTTATTTTACAATGTCCACACATTGGCCACACCTCTACTAAATAAACCGATCTACAGTTAAATATCGTGTGAATGATTGAACCAATTTGTGGTTAAAAACCACCTTGCAAACGTCAGCTTCGTAAAAACACTCCACTCTTGTCAGGTGTTAAAAACTATGAAAGATTACTCGTATATGAAGCAATGTCCACGTTATCCAATCAAGAAGACATATTTAGTAGACCGAAACACGTTCAGATACGAACACATAGTGACGTCACAGTCAGTCAAGCAATAAATTGCTAATTATAGCTTTTGTCACGATGTGGCGCCCAAACTGGGCCTCTGATTTTAGGGACATTCACTGTTCATCAATTTTACTGAAAGAAGCGATCCTTTAAGGTTTGAGACAAAGGAGAGGACAGTGGGAGAGTGACAGTTACAAGCGAATAGCTCACAATCGAATGGTTTATGAGGTGCGTAAGAACTCTTTTTCAAATACCGTATCATAAATTCATTACTATGAAACCAAATCGGTTTTATTTGAAATATATGATCCGATGCCAACTATTTGAAACTGAGTTAGTTCATCTTTACAATTAAAAATGAAACATATACTCTTTATCTTTTATTTAAATTATTGTGTAGTCGTGGAAAAGTATTAGATGAATTGTGTGATCTGCTTCCTTGGCTCAACCTATGAACGTGAAGGTCAAATTATTAACGGCGGGGTATACAGGGTGAATTTGAATTCGTGTAATTCCCATTAACTGGGCACTCTACTCCTGATTATGAACAACTTTCCCCAAGTAACCATAGTCGAATTCGATCAAAAAAATTTCGTTTACCCTAACAAAGTAAACCATTCTGAAACCACCTTTAGTATGGAAGTCCAACAATTTTCCGCTGGTGACTACACTCCTGATTATTTTCCACTAGGAACTATAGCCGAATTCAGTCGAAAATTGTTGGAATTTACACGAATTCAAATTCACCCTGTATATAAAATTGTTTAATATTTGGTTTGAGGTAGATTTCTAAAAATTTCAAGTGGTTAGTAATTATGCACTGGTTTTGTATACAAAATTAGACAGAAATTTTTTCCTGGAGGAATGAAATATTATATTTTATTTGTCCGCCTATTCTCTTTACAGCATGCTGTGCGTAAATTGTCTTATGTCTTTTCTTTACTGAATAATTTATAAAGTATAGTTACATGCATTTGTGTAAATAAACTACAAGTTTATCCGTAGTTATATCAAGTTAGGTATGTTACTTTACTAATGTTAAACATTGTAAGATATATCTTTAGGAAATGCCTGTTTAACGACATTTTAAACAGGTGTAGGTCGGTCAGCCTAGTCACGTGTAACCAAATCTTCATATTTCTTTCCAAATGTAGACTTTATAAATAACATTACTTTTAATTTTTGTGAAGACGTATAATTTTTTTAAGACGCGGAAATTAGTAACGGATCGCGCTGGAAATTGTTCTCACCTATGGGCTGGGGCACCTCAGTACCAGCTTCTTCCTTTTGACCGCGTTCAACGTCGCGCAGTCCGAATTGTCGGCCAAGAGAGTCTCACTGACCGACTGGATCCCCTGGCGTTGCGAAGAGACGTCGCGTCCCTCTGCATTCTCTATCGCATATTTCATGGGGAGTGTTCTGAAGAACTGTTCGAGCTAATACCCGCTGCTCAATTTAACCGATACACTTCTCGCCGAAAATTAAATTTCCATCCACATCACCTGGATGAGTGGAAGTCTACCACTGTACGTTTCTCAAGAAACTTCTTACCACGTACAACCACCCTGTGGAATGGACTTCCGGCAGCGGTATTCCCGAACGAGTACGACATTGGAACCTTCAAGAAACGAGTCTACACCTTCCTCAAAGGCCGGCAACGCATCTGTGACCCTTTTGGTGTTGCGGGTGTCCATGGGCAGCGGTGATTGCTTTCCATCAGGTGACCCGCATGCTCGTTTGCCGCCCTCTCATATAAAAAAAAAAAAAAAAATCTACGTGGGAGGCCTACGTTCAGTAGTGTACGTACTGTGGCTGATATGATGATGTTGATATATACTTTTATCTTAAAACTAAGCACTAATAAGAAAGAATTCAATGGAATGGACTCTCATGTTACAACTGCTCTAAAATACATCCCTAATCGCTAACGAATGCCGAGTATAAAGCCAGAAGTCGTTTGCCTTGACAAGGTCGCTGCGCGCGCGCGCCGACGAACCGGTTCGTGGTCACCTGCTGACACCATGCCATTCATTCACAGAAATACCGATCGTAGTCAATGATAATTAGATTGCGCATGGTGTTTTATGTTTGATTCGGTTCAGTAATAAGTAATATACATATCTGCGCGCAAGCTAAAATTAAATGTTACAAGCGGACTTTTTGTAAAAAGTGGTATATTATTACGAAATTAAAATGGAAGAGTATGAGTTAGGAAGCTGGTTTTAGCAACTACAAAAATTAAAAAATCTTTACCTAACAAACTTTGGTGTTTTATGTTTATGCATGCATGCATGCATGACAGTGTTGCTTTATATGCAAGAACGCGCAAGCAAATAATTTAAATGCCAGAAACAGACTTTGCACAAGGAATATTATAACAAAATGAAAAACTGGAGGATTAGGAGACTTAGCTTAAACATTGGGTAGGAAAATTCACTTATTCTTTTACTGCTTAAGTGTTATTCTTTCATTTGTTATTTGCCCACACTGCGATTAAGCCAAAAGATAATATGTTGCGTGTAGCTAAGTATGGTATGTATGTATGTTACCTCCTGTAGCCTACACCCCTTAACCGATTATAACAAATTGGGAGTCGATAGATTCTTATCAAGCCGGGGAGGCGACATAGGATAAGTGACGTTATAAAAAACCAATATGGCAAAAGAGACACATCATAATTGTCCGAGATAAAAAAAATATTTTTTCGTTCTCTACAATAATTTATGACGACCTGATTGGTGTAGTGGTTAGCAACTATGACCACTATATCAAAAGGTTGCGGGTTCGAATCCCGCTAGGGGCATATGTTTGTATGATGAACACGGACTTGTGTACCCGAGTTATGGATGTTTTCATTTATAATAAATATTTATTTAGAAAAAATAAGTATTTATGTAGTATATCAACCATCTCGTATTCACAACACAAGCCTATAGTTGCTTACTGTGGAACTAGATGGCCATGTGTGTATGTCTAAGGATATTAAAAGTATGTACGGTATCAAATGAAAGGTCTCATTACGAGGATTTCTGGGATATTTATTGTATCGACACTTAGACCGAAACATTTATAACGTGTATCAACTTAACACCCTATTATAACCCTACCTACAGCGAAATTACAGCAGATTTAGTATAATTTCACATCAATCCAGTTTGTCGGACGAGTGCTATCGACCGGGCTATTTATAGTCGGCGCCGGCGGCGGCCCTGCGCCTAGGGCAGGGGGGGCACACTTCAAATGTCATCAATTTTCATAGCAGACTGCGACCTCTGAACTGCGGTTGACGAACTAACCGTTATTAGTGTTCTGTGGCAGCAGCCGCCATCTTACCGGTGGGTGATGTCATGTCGAGCTCTCAGTCAACGTCGATTTCCTTTTGAAAGTTTTTGCAAAAGTTCAGATTTTTGTTAATTTGTAGTTTGTTTTTGTTATACTTGTTTTTCATAGCTAATTTAAAGAAATTAGTTATGAGAAATAAAAATTTCCTCATAAACAACAATACCTATTTATAAACCCAGTTTCTACCTATATAATCAGTGTACGTAGGTATGTATAGATAGATTTAATTCCTCAACCAATCGCTGGCAGCAGCACTGTCTATACATGCAAATTTAACCACGGAGTTGCCACTCTTTCTCGGTAAATAGTTACTATACTCTTTGGCCTAGGGCCTCTCGTTACACCAGCATTTTTAAAGGATCCTGTACAATTCAAGCTTTAGGTTTTGTAAGCTGGATGCAATAGACATTGGTTCGAAAAACCAACTGTATATTACACTTGGTAAGAATAGTTGGCGGAAAACGTGAACCATAATCCCTGTCACCTCATAAAATAAAAACTGAGAGCTTTCTTGTTGCGGGGATTCCATTAACGTGGAAATTTTCAAAATATCGAATGTAAGCAAGTAATTCTGCATTAAAAAAAAAACCTGATAATGTTTTTTATATAATTTGCGGGCGCCATGTTATCTTTCCCATCACGTGATACTCGAAGAATCCAGATGAATCCAACTTCAAAATCGGTCAAAACGTTTAGATAACATAGAAATCTACATACGTAGCGTGTGAGTGGTTATTTCACCTAAATACCCACATACGAGGATAATAAATAAATCGCAGTAAACGGCATCAAAACAGCGGCGCGGCGGCGAGTCGTTGAGCGATCCTCTGAATATTACAGAGAACAGGACCGTGCGGAAGGCCCTTTCGGATAAAACGAGCGCCGCTACTATTTGATGTCGGTAAGTCATCAAAGACAAGCGTGGGTCTCTCTTTTTTTTTAAGATTCACTGGATTCGCCTTTGACAACAATCTCACCTGATGGAAAGTGACGATGTTGTCGAAGATGAAGCATGCGATCCCATTAAATGCCTATTCACTATGCTCTTGAAGATCCCAAGGTTATAGGATTCGGGAAAGACTGGCGTCTCTTCTCTCTTCATTTTTATGTTTAACTCCCGCACCAAGAAACATATAAATGCTTTGTGTTCTTCCCTAATTTCCATCACTCGATTAGAAAATTGTTTTATAATTTGAAGCCATTATTTTAACGGAAATTCCATTTTGCACTAATCGCCATCTTGGTCAGGCAAATTAGCGATAGCAGACGTTAATGAAGCTGCTGCCTATCACTGATTTATGATGTTATACCCTTTAAGCTCTTTTTCCGAAATCCACTAGAAGACATGGACTGGTTAAGACCTAGGAGTAGAACAGGTTTACTCTAACGAAAGCAAAACCGTCAAATCAACTCTCATCACAGATTTAGTGCTTTCGGCAAACAGTAACCGTTACAGCTGGAAATCGAGACATTAAGTCAGTCAGTCGAGTCGAGAATTTTAAGTTGTTTAGATAATTGCTATGACGTGTTGCTGTTTAACAAATTTTACAAAATAAAAAATTATGATAATATTGAATAGGTAATAACTATTTACGTATTTATAAACAAAAAATAATCGTTTTTGCAGACGCCATGTTGCTTTTTTAACATCAAATGTATCCTGACGCTCCAAGTATAAAAACAAAACCATGCAGTTCGAAATCGATCAAGCTGTATAGGCTACAGGATACGCCAAAGGAACATACATGTATACAATCGAAAAACATTACCCTCCTTTCTTGGGCGGTCGGGTAAAAAATATCGATCACATTTTTTTCGGCCTTTTTAGAATGCGTCTATAACCGCTACGTCTTGTAAGTTACTCCAGATGCCATCGGCGCCGTCAAGTTTTATTGCGTTACAAAAAGGGAATACAGGCATTCCAGCAATAAACCAATTTACTTTACATTACCACTAGCTTTCACCCGCGGCTCTGAGCGCTTGGTTTTTTCTTCTAGGAGAAAATCAAGTAAGCCTTCAGACTCTTCAACTATCCTTGTGTACAAATCCTCGGTATCGACGTGAAATACAAACAAACACATTTTCATATTTATAATACATTTTAACATTAACATAAGGAACTATAGGTCTGAAAACTATCATTTTAATTTAATATAATTGTAAACGATCCTTTGAATTCTCAATAAACAACAAATAAGTAATAATTTTAAGTAGTTATGAAGAGGTAAGTAGTAATTCGCCACTTCGTAATCAACAGAGGCTTTCTTGCATTGATTTAGCGGTAGTAGCTTAGACATATTGATCGATACATAAATATTTTGTGTCCCTACATTAAGTCGAATTATTATTACCAATGGATTTAAATTGGATTTCCACAAATTATATCATTTATCACGTTGTATGGATGGTAACTATGTATGTGTTGAAAGTGGAAAAAAACTCAAAATTAAATACCTACTCAGCCAAGACTGAAAAACATTTTCAGCTAATGGATTGGCTGTCGCCATGGTCACGACTTCCTTGGATAAATGTTTACAAATGTCACGAGATTGATTTCCAGGTAAAAAGCAAACGGTTAATTCTTGCCATTGAATTAGGGCCTCTGTCAAGCAAGACAGAAAAAATCGCAAAGTTGTTTCCTATGTGTTCTAGTATTAATATTGTGCAAACCGAAGGTTGTGTTAACTGTTCTTATTTGAAAAAAAAAACTGCGAGATTGCATATACACCATCCACTTGCATCGAATACGACATCTATTGCCTCTCAGTACGATACTTCATTAATGAACAGGTAATACGAATTACCATATACCCCCCTATTTCTTTACGATGATAAAATGCGGACGCGTTAATGAGATAATATTTGTCATGCTTTATCTGCAGAGAAAGATGGTACTCATCTAGCCGACTTTGATAGAATAAACGTGCAATTTGCGTTAATTTTCATAGGCGTTATCCTAATCGCTAAACTGCACGGGTTTCATAAAGTACATCGTCAACGGTCGCACTATCTTAAAGGATCTTACATAAAAACAAATTGTGATTTAGGACCGTTGGCTCTGAGCGCTGATTATAATCGATAGAGGGTTCTATGGTCATCAATCAGCCGTTTTATAAAACCCCAACGTAATTAGGGGTCGCTCTTGTTTTTACATCGTTTTTTTTATGATATCGAGAGCACCCGAGAGATGAATAATGCGAGCGATGACGCACGTCACGGTTTGATGCCG
Organism: Oegoconia quadripuncta; assembly: GCA_949316235.1. NCBI lineage: Eukaryota > Metazoa > Arthropoda > Insecta > Lepidoptera > Autostichidae > Oegoconia > Oegoconia quadripuncta. Next base: position 1,602,476 of record OX438743.1, read on the forward strand.
GCATAAAGAATACCAGTTCTGAAGCGGTATACCGGTATTTTAGGTGAGATATGGCACATTACTGTTTTTTTTAACCTTGGTCCAGGTTGGTATTTTTGGACAACGTGTACCTAAATGACAACTATTACAATATAGTGCAGATTCAACATACAAACACGTGTTCATTAAATCGGTACTCCACAAAATATCTTACCAAACATTTTTGCGCGTTATGACTTGTTCAAATACCTGAAACAAAAATTCATTATTAAATTAATGAGTGAAAAAACATTGTCTTTACATTGCACTTTAAGACGCTAATTATTTTGTGGCAGTTTTCGATGGGTGACTTCCAGGAGCACTTATATTTGAGTATTCCTATAATTCAACAATTTGTTTATAACTCAGACATACATAATGTCACGCCTGTTTCCCGTAGGGCTACGCAGAGATTATTTGTTTATAACGCTCCTTTAAAATAATTAATAATTTCTTTATATATTTATAAATGCGAGAGTCTTATTGTTCGTCTTTATTCAGGTTATTATAGAGCATCAGAATGACATTCAAAATTGTCACTGGAAAAGTAAAAACAGCCAATGCCGAACGGGCGGAAGCTAGTTTACGCATAGGTATACATATACATTCATTACAGAGGTCGTGACCGCATTCCGCAAAGCCAGAATGCGTCCTCGAACAGATACTACCCACCCTCTTTGGTCCTCGATACCAGGTTACGAAAGACGCTTTGCGATAGGTCAGAAAGAATGCTATGAAAATAACATAGCCTGAACTTTTTTTGTAAATCGTTAACACAAGCGGATTATCTTTTGGATATTCAAAGGGTATAAAATACCTTTAATCGGAAAATTGGTTATTGTTTAAAATAACTTCCAGCTATCCGAGTTAACGGTGTTTATGTAAGAGAAGAGGTTGTCATGACAACCTACGACCTTTGCTCTTAGAGGGGCCGATGATACAAAAATAAATAATTAATTATCTCATGACGGTATTTTACTTCTGAGAGATAGAATTGTTATACTAATGCAAACACACGCAAAACAAGAATGTTAGTAACCTGATTTCAATATGCCTATAAAAATATGTAAATTCTGTTATTCAAACATGGCGATGAGAATCAAACCGCAAAAGCATCACAACTAAAAGAGCAATAAAAAGTAGAAACAATATCGCGTTAGTACTAAAATCAAAAATCAAAAAATACTTTATTTTGTAGGTACACAGGGTACACTTAAAATAGTCAGATTTAAAATTTTTTAAGCTACTGCTTGTTCAAAAGCCACTTTTCCCCTGAGAAGAACAAGCAAGAAACTCGAGAGGTTGCTCTTTTTTAAAAAAGGTTTTTTGTTACAAAATTATTAATTATTATTTTATATTATAATATTTCATTATTAATTGTGAAATAGCCTGGTTATGCGAACGGGCTGTTCATGTCCATTAATGTTTATCATCTAAATAATCTGATATTTTATAATATGCTTTCTTAATAAGTTTCTGTACTCATTTAGGCGAGCGACTGGCAGCATGTCGACAATGCCGAACTGTGTGATGAAAAACTCTTAAAATAACGCGCCAAAAATGTAAGAATTTTGCTTAGAAACACGGTATTTCGTATAATATTATCTACCATTATTGACAACAAGATTATCCTTGTTCGACATGCGTAGTATTGATTTATCAAATACATGTTATGTGCAATTAACAAAAATGCATTTGAATTTAGAAATGAAATCCGGCTACCCATAGACTTACCACCACCACCACTTTTCTGAAACTGTATTTTCTTTTCTGTTGTGCAATAAAGTGTATTTGTATTGTATTGTATAGGCACAAATTGGGTGCCAAAACCGATTTACTATAATTTTTTTTATATGAGAGGGCGGCAAACGAGCATGCGGGTGATGGAAAGCAATCACCGCCGCCCATGGACACCCGCAACACCAAAAGGGTCACAGATGCGTTGCCGGCCTTTGAGTAAGGTGTAGGCTCGTTTCTTGAAGGTTCCAATGTCGTACTCGTTCGGGAATACCGCTGCAGGAAGTCCGTTCCACAGGGTGGTCGTACATGGTAAGAAGTTTCTTGAGAAACGTACAGTGGTAGACTTCCACTCATCCAGGTGATGTGATTACAACAATTTACTCAAACATTACATTTCATTTATGTACTACTGCTTCAGGAAAGCAAATTAGTTCAAACATTGGCTTGTCTCTAATTTTTAATCAGTCTACAATAGCATATGGGCCCACGTTGTGCGCCAATTTTTTTTTACTATTCGACGACGGTAAAATTCACTTAAACAATCACCGCTTATGTAAGACGTTTGGCTCAGTCGACTTGGGCTTGTTGTAAAATTCACTTAAACAATAATTAAATTCATGTACGTACACTGCTTTTCAGGGAAGCAAATTAGTTCGAACATTGACTTGTCTCTAATTTTTAATCAAGTCTACAATAGCATATAGGCCCACGTTGTGCGCCATTTTTTTTTTACTATTCGACGACGGTAAAATTCACTTAAACAATAATTAAATTCATGTACGTACACTGCTACAGGGAAGCAAATTAGTTCACTCACACATTAACTCTAATTTCAAAGCAGGCTACGTATTAAGTTCGCGAAGTGAGTGGCGCTGTCAGGATGTTACTAATGGGCCAAAAGCTCTACAGACATATTGGCAACGAGCATTTACAGAGGTTGCAAAGCTTCCGAATTTCAAATACTATTTTATTACCCTCTACAATATTATGGAGAGTAGACGTTTAGACAAATTTTATTTTATTTTATTTTATTGCTTTCGAGATAGTGGTTTTATGCATATTGATGACTGATGATGATGACATATAGCGTAAACGTTTGTACGTTTGCTACATTGAAGATCTAACTGACCTGGGATTGGATACGTCTTTATAAATTTGATACATTGATAGTGTCGTTCAATGGTGTGTATATCGGATACGTCGCCGGTGCATGCTCACACTCAAGGGTGAAAACTCGATCAGTGCCGCCCAATAGTCCCCGTGATAACAGTTTACTACCAAACACATTAGTTTTTATCCAATCTGTTGCACTAATTTTTCATGATCAACTGCCATTGTGTTTAACAAGATGATATTCCTACTGTCAGATCCGGAGAAATCACATACAGGCATACGCACACAGGCTTTTTGGTAGTTGGAAAGGTTTGTGTTGTCTCGTCTTGGACTGAAACAAGCTCAATGAATATGCAATTTAAGAAAATTTCATACTACACATGAATCAAATTTATCAAGAAGCTATTGTTGAATCTACCCCGATACCTAATTAAACCAAGCGGTCTTTGCCTCGGGTCCTAAAGCTGCATTTTCCACTCCACATGTACGCGCGTTTCACCTGTTCAATAGAGAGCTTGTTCCATTAGATTCTTCCTCGTTATTATCTCCACTATGTATGTACCAGGTCTTCCACTATAGTAATCTTAGGTAAATTCTATTATATTAGATAATATAATAGATATCGCCAGTCCCCCATTAATCGTCTATTCTTTCCCGACTGCAAACATCAATTCCCTTCAGTATCGTATGTCATTACTTGGGTTCACATACCAGTAATCAGTTATATAATCAATACAGACTCTCAGGGGAGAGTGGGACGATGAGAACATACAAGTTCAGCTCTACAGGGCGTGTCTGAGATGATGACATCCTTTCAGCTTTCACGGTAATATGCTACCATCGATCACGAAAGTATCTACGCTTAGCGGATGCGCTTGTCGTGGAGGCATGAGATGTTCTACCAATGCTGCTTCAAACTTATTCAGCGTATAAACGTTTTATGGACGGTCTTCAGCCTACGGGACATCTTTTTGTTATAGAATCTCTGTCTAATGAAGTGTTTTTAAGCCCCGACGAAAAACGATGGGTGTAATGTTTGACGGCGGTGCGTGTGTGTTGGCTAATCTTTGTCTGGACGTATGCGCGGTCCGATTTCAGTGCGGTTTTTTTTTTAAGAAAGACTAACGGGGGACGGGTTATCATTATCACCCATGTTTGATGAATAGAAAAAAAAGTATTTATTGCCAACAAATACAGAAAATTTCGTAAGGTATAACATTTTCCTTATTTAAATGTATGTATTTGTGGCAAAGGGATTGGGCGTCAGCATTTGCTGCCAATATGTCTTATGGCAATTGACAGCGCTGGTTTTCAGCGCAACCCCTCTCACTTAGGTTTTCAACATAAAACAGCAGTCAGGCGCGTTCCCACATACACTTATGTGTGAGAAAAAAAAACAGGAAAAAAAGAAAAAAACTGCTGTTACCTACTTGAGAGTGCGATAACAAAAAGAAAAAGATCTTAAAAAAAAAATCATATGTGAATTAACCACTAAGCACACTTTTTACGTCTACTATAATGCTAAAATACCTAATTCTAATAATATAAAAACTTCATACAATATAATTTTAAGGGCCTATTAAATAGCGGTTAACCCATTTCGAAGATATTTAATCTTTAACAGTTGTTTGATTTATTTGGATGATATCATAGTTGTTCGGGGGGTTATTTATATTTAAATATAATAAATACATATTTCGGACACTTACACCAATCATTTAGTCCCAAACTAAGCAACGCTTGTACTATGGCTACTAGATAACGGATAAACATACATAAATATTTATATAAACATACATGACTCAGGAATAAATGTTCATATTCATCACACAAACCCGTCGCGGGATTCGAACCCGCAACCGTTGGTTTCGCTAACGGGGTCACTATCCACTACACCAATCGGTCGTCAAATTTATGTATGTATAATTTATGTTTGATGTATTTGGATGATATCAGAGTTGTTCGAGGGGTTATATATATATTTATGTTATACTTTAACATCTAACAAACGAAATGATATCAATAAATGTTTAATCAGATAATAAAGCTTAATGCTAGGAAGATTACAGATGAGAAATATTCTGATAGATATTAATTAAGCCCCTGTATTCAGTTATTTTAAACGTCAAACAGATACTAACCGGCAGAGCCGTTAGACGCGGGAGATGTGAGCTCTCTAAACAAAAATAATAAATATATTTGCACATACTAAGCAACTAGGCTTGTATTATGGATACCAGATGGTTGATAAACTACACAAATACATTTTTTTGTTGTAAATAAATACATAAATAATTGAATAACATCCATAACTCGTAATGTCGTAATCGTCGAAAAACATTCACAAAAATGAATGTAAGGACCGTATTAATAAATCGATCTTGTGATTGAGATCGCGTCTCAGTCTCAATACTAAGTATTTTTTTTCATGCTGTTTTAATATGCAACAGATTCTCAAGCGTCAACTTAAGGTCATCTCAATCTTGAGAACGGTGTATTAATACGGGTCTAAGACTGGTAATAATTTTTTCTCGGCATAAAAAATAAAGCATTACTTTAAAACGACGTTTAGTTTAGAGAAATCACATCAAAATCGATACCAGTCTAAATTCAATCTTTAATGCTTGCATTTGGTATAGAAAATAAAATTTTCCGATTGGTGTATTTGGTGTAGATAGTGACCCTGTCAGCGAAACCAACGGTTGCGGGTTCGAATCCCGCGAGGGGTAAATGTTTGTGTGATGAATACAAATTTTTTTCCCGAGTCATGGATGTTTATGTTTATGTATGATCCATAATCTAGTTTCCCTAGCACAAGCTTAGCTTAGTTTGGTGACTAGATGATTGGTGTAAATATTTATTTATTATTTTATTTGAAGCCTTACTATTGGTTGAATTTGACAGTGGGCAATGACGATGAGAGTAATGACTATTGAGGATAAGGGGACTAGGAGAATAAGGGTGTGCCTAACACAATTGCTTTGGGAATTGCAGCTATCGTTTATGATATTGTAACACGATAACCAAGACAGACAGTGCATTGCTATGGCTATCGTTATAGCTTTGAATTCGGCGGTAGAACCTCTAGTTTCCAAATATAATGTCGAAGTTCACAAGCAACAAGAATGGCGAATTCCACGTGCCTAGTCTCACACTTCCCACACCAATTAGCACTCTGTAAACTGTCATTTAGCACGTCACGAGTGTTTCCCATTATTTACCTACGTAAGTATAGTTGAGTAATATACACTACACAAACTGTTAAGTAAACCGTATTGTGAAACAACGGTGCGGCGATATTAGTGAATGATCTTGGCACTGTTCTGGAAAGGATCTGACGGTAAATTGTTTCACAAGTTTCCGACTAATCATTTCATCATTTTCCTGCCCTTATCCCACTCTAGGTGGGGTCGGCACAACCTGTCATCCTCTTCCACTCTCCTCTATCAGCCGTCATCTCCGTACTCACCCCTTTCACACACATATCATTCCTCACGCAATCTACCCACACCTTCTTAGGTCTTCCTCTACCTCTGTATCCCTCCACATTCATACTTAACATTCGTCTTGTTACGTGCCTTTCATCCCTCCTCATAATGTGCCCAAACCATGCTAACCTATTACTCCTCAACTTTTCTGTTATTGGCGCCACTTTTAGACTTCCTCTGATATACTCATTCCTGAGCTTATCATTCTAGTCACACCACACATCCATCTTAGCATTCTCATCTCTGCCACATGCATTCTACTTTCATCAGTTTCTTTCATTGCCCAACATTCAGATCCATACATGGTGACAGGTCTTATGATGGTTTTGTAAATTTTCCCCTTGAGTTTCAGGGGCATCCGTGGGTCACATGTAGTCCCAGAAACCTGTCGCCATTTCATCCATCCTGCATTTATTCTGTTCCTCACGTCCTGGTTAATATTGGCGTCGTTCTGAAGTATTGTCAATAATTTCCGAAAAAATTTAGACGAAGTTTACTCGCGAGGAATACGAACAATGCTAAATTTCAATTGCTATATACCTTTTTTTTTTTTTTTTTATATGAGAGGGCGGCAAACGAGCATGCGGGTCACCTGATGGAAAGCAATCACCGCCGCCCATGGACACCAAAAGGGTCACAGATGCGTTGCCGGCACAGATTGCGGCACACACATAAGATTTGTTTGTTTCTGTACTTGTGTTTTATTGTTTTAGTTGTATTTTTCATATGTAAAATTTGTTATGTGTGTGTACATGGATGCAAATAAATGCTTATCTATCTATCTATCTTCTTCTTTCTTTCTTTCAGCTGCGGACTAGAGACAGGTTGAAATAATACTATATACCACGCATTCTTAAAGTTTATGTAAAGGTTACGGTTTAAAGGTTAACTATTATACCTACACAGCTACGTGGGTATACCGCCTACATAATGTACCTATCTATTTACCCTTGTTATTGTAATAATTATCTGAAATAAATACAGAATAAATAAAACCGTAGGAGAATCAACAATGGAATTAATCCATGTATGGGATAAGTCCGCCGTTGTACTCAAATTCTGTATCAATGCAAAATTAATGTATTGCCTTTTTGTACAATAAAGCTTTTACATACAAACAAACAAACAATACTATTTGTGCAGACTATTTTTGTCAATGCAATCATTATTTTGTTCTACTTGTATAATGTAACGACTGTCAGATTTTTTTTTAATTTTTTTTATGCACAACGGATTGGTACTTGACCTCAATCACACCTGATGTTAAGTGAAGATGAGGTCGAAGACTATCAACACACTTGGCTATCTTATCTCTGACAACCGGAACACAACAATGCTATTGCTGTTTGGCGGCAGATTTGGTGGTAGCTAGCCAGGCGGACATTTAAAATGCCCTACCACCAACCAAACCGAGTACTTAAACATGTACCCCGCTGGGGATCTAACCCGCGACCTCCGAATCGTAAACCCAATGTTGATTGAGCCACGGAGTTTCCCGAAAATAAATAAATTAATAATCCAACTGTTTTTTTTAATAAACTTCATTTTAATTGCTGTATATTTTATTTTAAAAACTTAGTTCGTACTGCAATATATTTCGTCAAAATTGCTTCGAGGTAAGGACGCTATATGTGCCCTGCGCGACTTACTTAACAATTTACATTCACGTAATTACATTCCCCCATTCCAACAATCGTCAAATTGTTTTACAGAAAAGGCGTTTTCACGTTACGGTGACGTCATAAGTGTCTCGCATTATTACACGTGTCGACGCCGTGAAAGAAATTTCTTGATGACGCAATACTTCTGAAAAATAACGCCCCATTTACGGCTTTTTGGCGGGAACTCGGCGAGTGAAGTAGCATTTTTCTTTATAAATCTTATAATTTGTGCATTCTAACTTTTGAAGCTTAATAATGGCAGAATATTGTGCAGCAAACGTTAGTGATGGTGTACAAGTGAAGGGAAGTGTAAATTAAAGTGCGTAACGGAGCTTTCGGGTTCCCACAAGAAGCCGCCAAAATCTTTTGTAAAGCATTCTGCCACTTTACTGAAGAATGACTTGACCGTGACTAGACTCTGTATACGCCAAGTATACGACGAATTACTTGTTTTGACTGAGACTGACTTACAAACAGAAGAAATAAGAGAAATAAGACATGGCTGTTATGGGCTAGATCCCTTTGCCTTCTCCTAAAGGAGAGAATGAAACCAAAAAAAAAAAAGCCCCATTTTTTCCATTTCCAGCGAATGCTTTCATGAATTCTAAGAGACGAGAAATAATAATAACTTTTATAACATGGGGAACTTTTGCGGGTCAAATTAGGGTCAAACGTAAGCAACAGCCGCGCACCACGGTACTCTTGGCAATGTTTTTTTTTTATGATAAAACGACGCGTGTTTTGCCACAATCTCACTTGGTACGTAGGTTACGTACCCGAAGACGGAGCATGAGGTATCCGTAAGTGACTATGTCTCGCTCCCAAGATGGTACTCATAACGAGATTCGAGATCGACCCGGGAACTCAATGTGGCCTTCTAAAAAGCAACGACTTTTAACATTTACTAAAACGACGACAGCAGCAATATTAGCAGCACGTCGACGCCAAAACGCTCGAAAACATATGACTAAGTTTGAAATCAGTGCGCGCTGTATGGTGACTGTTACGTGATCTACGAGCAGGCGGAAACATGAAAAAACTTGATAAAAAAATAAGGAAGCCAAATGAAAAAGGGAGCAGCGTTTTAAATAATCAATCACACACATCTACATAATATACACTTACTAATTAAATAATAAAAGCAGTGACCGGTTAATTTAAATTTTCCTTTTTAACACAATGCAAAGGAACATTGAAACCAAATTCCTAAAAATTGGTTTCTAAAAACCGGTAAAATAGAACGTAAATAGTAAATTGAACGTTATTCAGTCCCTCATTTAAAGTTGTATTAATTGAAGTTTATTGCTGCTGTTGTAACTGGCATTATAAAGAACGAGGATTTAAGTAAAGAGGAGGATAATTTGTTTACTTAATAGGAATCCTCAGGAAGCTCAAAAAAGCAGCTGTATTGTTACACAAAGAAAAACCGCCGACAACATTAAACAAATCATTCAGGTAGACCTAGACCAAAAGATAGTGTTAAGAGCGAAACATTTTCGAAACGGCTTAACAGATTTAATTTTAAATTTATAAAAATAATTAGAATACCCTCGAGAGACTATCATGAACAGCCTTACACGTCCCCACTGTTGGGGCACAGCCTGCTCTCACTGGGAGAGGGTAGAAAGATATATATATAAATATATATATATATATATATATATATTTATATAATTAAGTCAATTAATATGATATTATTATTATATTTATGCATGCACCCCACCTGTTTTTCTACCTACAAATGTTGGGACATGTAGCTGTGGGTTGTCTGGAAGAGATCGCTTTTAGTGATAAGACCGCCTAATTGTGTTCTATTGTTATCATCAAAAATTATTGTAAACTATTTTGCGCAATAAAGAGTATTTGTATTGTATTGTATTGTAATCGAAATACACCAAAAACTGTAAATATCGTTGGAAGTGAAAATATAGTGTATGTTTGACAAACGTAATAAAAATTTTACACAGATTACCATTTAATTTCATTTAGACTCCTCAATAACACCATTAACATTTCAAATAAGTTACATAATATGAAGCATTGTGAAAGTAAAACCTGCAAGGGAAGAATTCCCGTACTTTCGCAAATCATTATTCGACACCCGTGGTGGACCACGGGCCCCATTAGCTCATTAACAGAAGAGGGACATTACGTGTCCCAAGCCCAAGCGGGACGAAAAGGTAATTGGAATCGGTGGAAGGCAACAAAAGGGTCGCTTACTCCTCTGCAAGTATCTCGCTCAAGCATGATTTTGCATTTAGCCTAGAACGAAACGTAGGCGTCACCAAAAATAACATCCCTATTTTATTGTTAACTGAAAAAGGGTCATTAATTTCCCTCATAAATTCAGCGACAAATTCTTGATATATTTTTGGTTAAACAATTCATCAACAACTCAAATAAAATCAGATCTAAGAAGCAAATGAGTCTAAGATTGTGATTTTTTCTTTCTACTCTTAGCCTAGTCAGAAATAATGTTACAATAAAAAAAATGTTTTGATCTGTATTCAATTTTAGAACGAGTTAATATTGTATGAAGTTTTATCGATTTCCCGCCATTTTACATTATTACTTTCCTGGATCGTGTAGTGCCTGTCGCATCGATACACATATTTTAGCACTAGAGGTAAATGTTGCGTGATGAATACGAACATTTATTCCAGTCATGGATGTTTACATAAATATTTATGTATGTCTATCCGTTATCTAGTATCTCTTTGGCATTGCCTGGTTTGAGACTAGATAATTGGTTGTAAGTGTTGAAAATATTTTTTTATTCTTTCTGTAAGAGCTCACTCCATACCAGTTGTTTGTCCAAAAGGACAAAAAATAAATACCAATTTGACAAAATCTTTAATTAATATTCTCACACTGGACGTGACAAATAAATGCATTAGTGAATTATATTACCGCCATAACTTTATAAATGTGATACACAAGTTTTATTATACTTTTAGAATTATGCATTTTATGTCACGGAACTTACCAGTGACAAGTCAAGGCATATTACTCTCATCGGCATCAGTCTTTCCGACATCCTACTAAGAGCAGGGTGGATAGGCATTTACTGATCACGCGCTTATCTTCGGCTTCATCGTGACTTTCCAACAGTTAAGATTGTGGTCAAACTAAAATCATAAAAAAATACCAAATAAAAATTGGATAACCTGCTATACGACCATAACACAGATTATATAGTGGTTAACCACGGTTCGTAGTGCCAAATACAGACGGGTTTGTCAACCTCCAAGTGAATAAAAGTTCGAAAAAACTCATGTTGTTTTAGAGTCTATCCTGGTCACGGCCCCACTTTGTAAGCGAGCCCTAGTATCACCCAAGCATCAATGCATCGGGGGGGTCAGAACTAATTCATATTTGATGACGCTCAGCCGCCATACATTAGCCCATATTCCGGCCTTATCAATTATTTATGGCACAAACTAACTTAATTGCCCTATGGTTTTTGGACGGGTCGGATTATGTAGAAACTGGAGATAGTGTCGATCCATATTATATGAAATACCATTTCATGATATCTACGAGTATGGAATAGATAATGTGTATCAAGCTTGCTCTTAGAATGATTTGCTTGTAGAATATTTATTAGTAACCTACTTAACATTGGCAAAATGAAGCGTATTTGCTTTGATATACATTTGTCGATACTGGATTTACAAACATTCATCAAATTAAAAATTCAAGAGTTGTTTAGTGATGAAAGTTCTGAAAGAATGCGCGACACAACACGGCGTGGGTTCTCATTCTGATTCAAAACTAGTCGTAATAATTAGCTAGCACGCACCTTCCTTCTTTTTGCCCTGAAAATGGGTTAACCTGGCACAAGCGAGACAGTTAGTAACCCTAGCTACGACTGGAGAAATTCTGCCGTACAAATTTTATAATTGCGGTATAAGTATCATTATTTAGAGCAACTCTGTGGGACATTTGTGTTTAAATACATGATTGATGTGACGTCTCTTAGAGATGAGTTAAAGAGTTTAATATTTTAAGAATAGCACGTCAATATATTTATGAAAATATACAAAAAAATAGGCACATAGGCAATACGCACAATGTTCTACAAGGAACAAGAACCAGTTGTATTGTATCAGCTGACTTATTCATATTATTTATTTACTTCTTGACTTCACAAAATCATGGGCTTATTACAATAAGATTCCTGCTGATATCCGAACTATGGCCTTTGATAATATCAGACTGTTATTAAAAGTAAGCGTGCGATAAAAATGAACGGAACCAGGTGATTGAATATCAATATTTATTTGACTTGTATTAGTAAAATTAAGTATACTTACGTATTAAACATCATCATCACCAGCCCGTAAACATCCCACTGCAGGGATATAAGCGTTCCCACGTATATTAGGGAGTATGGGCCATAGTCCCACCATGGGATTGAACATACTGACATTAAAAAGAACAACTTTTAATTTTATTGAGATTCCTCTCATAAGGAAAAAGCTACCTATTAAAAGTGACTATTTACAACTGTAAATTTTATCCATTTTGGATACAATATTGATTGACATAGTTAAACGCTTATTATTCATTGTTGTTAGAAATTATAAAGAAATTGGATTAAAACTTTTTAGGTCAAGGGAAACCCGAAGCAGAACAGGCGCAGACCTTAGGTCGGAAGCGTGTAACAATATCCGAGCGAGCGGCGGAAAAGGATTGGCCATGTATGTCGTCGCGCACTGATTGTGAGCTGTACCTCTTTATTACACAGTGTCTGCAGATACCCGGCGGATATCGCGTTGGCTACCTTAAGTAGAGAGTACTATTACATAAGTATTACAGGTGAACTGAATAATCCTTCTCTGAAGGTCATTGTTCTGGAGACAGCACACCAATCTAAAACAGTAGTCTAAAGACGGCACGCACAAGCCCGTAGAGATCCCTGTCTGTGAGTGTCACCCTCCCGATGGCTTTCCCCCTCCGAATGAATGGATGAAATATTTATTCACAAGAATGGTAACAAGAACGTAAAAAGGTGATATTATTCAGCGAGTCCGCATATGCTGCCACGTATGACGTGCAAACATGTAGCATCATAACTTAAAAATCTGGAAAATTTAGCGATGATGTATTGTTCATTCCTCGAAATGACGTTATTATAGGCTTTTTGGCGAGAACTCGGCGAGTGAAGTAGCATTTTTCTTTATAATTCTTATAATTTGTGCATTCTAACTTTTGAAGCTTAATAATAGCAGAATATTGTGCAGCAAACGTTAGTGATGGTGTACAAGTGAAGGGAAGTGTAAATTAAAGTGCGTAACGGAGCTTTCGGGTTCCCACAAGAAGCCGCCAAAATCTTTTATAAAGCATTCTGCCACTTTACTGAAGAATGACTTGACCGTGACTAGACTCTGTATACGCCAAGTATACGACGAATTACTTATTTTGACTGAGACTGACTTACAAACTGAAGAAATAAGAGAAATAAGACATGGCTGTTATGGGCTAGATCCCTTTGCCTTCTCTTAAAGGAGAGAATGAAACCAAAAAAAAAAATATCGGCTTTTTGGCGGGAACTCGTCGAGCAAAGTAGCATTTTTCTTTATAGTTCTTATAATTTGTGCATTCTAACTTTTGAAGCTTAATAATGGCAGAATATTGTGCAGCAAACGTTAGTGATGGTGTACAAGTGAAGGGAAGTGTAAATTAAAGTGCGTAACGGAGCTTTCGGGTTCCCACAAGAAGCCGCCAAAATCTTTTGTAAAGCATTCTGCCACTTTACTGAAGAATGACTTGACCGTGACTATACGCCAAGTATACGACGAATTACTTATTTTGACTGAGACTGACTTACAAACTGAAGAAATAAGAGAAATAAGACATGGCTGTTATGGGCTAGATCCCTTTGCCTTCTCCTAGAGGAGAAAATAAAACTAAAAAAAAAACTAAAAAAAAAAATATCTCTGCTGATGTGTCAAACATCAGTCACCTACCATTATGAAGTCCATGCCATTATGTAACTTATTAAGAAATACACATTCTGAAAGTGTCGTGCTTTCGTCGCGTAATGTCACTGGATGCAGGCCGCTTCCAACTAATTGCTCAAGAAATCTATGGAGCTGGCCTGTGTTCAGCAGTAAACGTCTTATGGCTGATAATGATGATGATAATGCTAATGAAATGACTCCAACGGAACCTTAGTAATAGTTATATGAAAGAATAAAACTAGGTAACGTAGTGTGGTTTAGAGGAATGTCGCAAATTGTGCCTTTAACGAGTTGGATATTCTGCGATTTGAACATTTTTGGTCATTGGACCAAATAAGAATTGAACCAATTGCGAGCAAACCGTTCTATCCTAGTTATATTTCATCCTCAAATTAGTTTTTTTTTTTGCTAATATTACTGTGCGTATAGACACGCATTTACCGTTTTATTATATGTAACAAAACAATGTCACGTAATTACAATGCCCAGCAACAATGAAGTATGCGCAGCTATTTTGCGCAGAAGGTGGAATTCTGCAAGATAACCTTGTGTTATCTTGATAAGCGACAAGGAACTAACTATAGAGTTGTTTAGTTTACAATAACTAGGTACTATTGTTTAACTTGAACAAGAGACTGAGGCATTATCTCTACTTTCTGGTTCAAATTTGTCGGCCGAGGGGGTCTTGTGTCTTTGCGTGCAACAAAGAATAGAAATCTATTTTTAACAGACTTCCAAAAAGGAGATTCATCATTATAATATCAGCCACAGCACGTCCAATGCTGAACATAGTCCTCCATAGATTGCCAAAGCGGCCTGTATCTAGCGACTTCAAGCGACCTTCATCAAGTCGTCTGTCCACCTTGTGAGTGGACGCCCTACGTTGCGCTTGCCGATTCATGGTGTTCACTGGCCAACTCAGGGCCGGCGCCCACTGCCGGCGTTGCATAGCATGGCATGGCAGGTGTTGCTGCGGCATCCCGCGGCGTTCCGTGGCATGCCGTGGCATACTGCTGAAAGAGCAGCCACTCTGGCATCAAAGCGGATTCGAAGTTGTTTGTGTCGTTATGGTTGACTGGGATTTAGCACTTCTAGTTCAAGATGAAGAGAGACAAATAAGAACTGCTAATTTGATGAAAAGACAATTCTGGGTACATAATGGGCCAAGGCATGGAACTCCCTTCCGGCGTCAGTCTTTCCTGGAATCCTACAACCTTGGGATCTTCAAGAGCAGGGTGAATAGGCATCTACTGAAATCGCATGCTTCATCTTCGGCCACATCATCACTTCCCATCAGGTGAGATTGTGGTCAAATGCGTATCCAGTTATCCATAAAAAAATAATAATAATAATAATTTCACGTCACGTCATGCCGCAACATCCAGCGGCGCGTGGCGTCATGCCGCAGCATCCCGCGGCACGTCGATGCATCGTGGTATCGAAATAAAGTAACATGAATTCTAAACTCGTTGAAATGAGATTCAAAATAACTTGATTAGTAATAAAATCATTTGCCATGACACGCCCCGTGCCGTGCCGGCAGTGCGGGCGCCGGCCCTAAATGTCTATCGGCCAAAAGCAGATTACAGTTATAATTTAGAGAGGGCAGGAGTAAGGACCACGATCTTTGCAGATCTATTTATTTATTTATTTATTTATTTACATAGAATCAACAGCATTATTGCAGAAATTATATTATAGTAAACTAATAGGTACCAAACTTATGCCAATTAGTGATTCTCATTATGTTACCGACAGTGGTTATCGTTATAATGGAGTGGGTAACGTTTTAATTATAAAAGAATTAAGTAATATAAGCCAAGTAAAAATGTCAAAACTATTGTTCTATTCCGCAACGATATCCCTGGGGGAAGAGTTTTACGTCCTCTAGTAAAGTAAGTAGTATTGTACTTATTTATATGGTTTGTTTATTTTAGTAAGTGTGTATCTTTGTATGTATTCCACTATACCTATGTATTTTCTATGTATCGTCTATGTACCTACTGATATTTAAGTTATTCAGCTTTTACTTTGCACTATCCAACTACTTATTAAAAAAGCTTCTTTAACTGAGGTTGTCTGGAAGAAATCGCTATCAGCGATAAGACCGCCTTTGTACACTTCATCATGTGTGTTAAATGTTCTTTGTATTTTTGTGTGCAATAAAGAATTTCATAATAATAATAATAAAGCATAACATCCCCCAGAGTTCCGCTTCAAATGTGTATAAGTGCCTAACACGCAAAGGATGTGTACATGAGTTTCGTTCCCCTCACCACAGAATCTACCGATTGCAGTATTACACAAGCAAACCCGATTAAACTGATTGATCAATTAAAGAATAGGTCATCAATTCCTAAACAATTATGGACATAACCAGCCCGTTCGCATAACCAGGCTATTTCACAATTAATAATGAAATATTATAATTTAAAATAATAATTTTGTAATATAAAAACCTTTTTTTAAAAGAGCGACCTCTCGAGTTTCTTGCTTGTTCTTCTCAGGCGAAAATTGCCTTTTGAACAAGCAGTAGCTTTAAAAATGTAAAATCTGACTATTTTAAGTGTACCCTGTGTACCTACAAAATAAAGCATTTTTTGATTTTGATTTGTATTTTTCTTTTCAATTTAGAAATTAGTTCCTTTTTGTAACTCGATTAAAAATAGGAGCTATATATTAATACTATAAATAAATATCTATCTGATCGAGAACTAGGCTTCTGAGAGACAAAGAAAAGATGAAAATGAGACAGTGCGTCAAGGAGCTTGCGGGCTGAAAGGACGGTTGTGCCCTGATTAGTTCGCTGCCTTGGACATCGGTACGTGGTCTAAGCTACAATCGTCAGCGTTATACAAAGCGATACAAGAGCTGCACTACTTGTCCATGACACCCCCGTCGTGGGCTCCTAGGAAACCACGGGAAAAGTCTGTAAATAATAAATCGTATGACATTACACTAACACCTTATAATTATTAACAAATGACCATATTATCTACGAAGTGACATATCTAAATTAATTTGTGCTTGTAGAGATAAACGTAGTTTTAGTAAAAATAAACACAATTTTAGAGAAGTCCGAAAAAACCTTTAACTAAAATGTTCTAGACACATACATTTCAATCCCAACTAATATTATAAATGCGAAAGTTTGCGTGTATGTCTGTGTGTATGTTTCTTTTTGAGTTTTGACTTTGAGTTTAATACACGCGAAAAACATAATCTTTACTGAAGCCGGGTGAAAACCATCCAGTTCCTTAAGTTTCGAAATCAGTTACAATTGAAAAGTGAAGGCCGCAGCAGTCGACTATGTCCAATAAATTCATTAACTAACCAAGCGTGTCGTCTCACGGTGAACTTGATCACAGCAAAATGATTAATTTACAAACGTAAGATTGTACCTAATAATAGGTATTGTACAATTAATTGTAAACAAATAATTGTGTACAATGGGAATACTACCAGGGACTCTAGGTCCGGAATGCGGGGGTATTTATGAGGGTGATTTATTTATTTTATTAAAATTAGTTTACCGCGCACGCTACCTACATATCATGTGCATAATGCTTCCTAACCCAAAGGTTGGTTGGTTAAGGCCGCCAAATTGTACTTTTTTTTTTTTTTTTTTTATATGAGAGAGCGGCAAACGAGCATGCGGGTCACTTGATGGAAAGTAATCACCACCGCCCATGGACACCCGCAACACCAAAAGTGTCACAGATGCGTTGCCGGCCTTTGAGGAAGGTGTAGGCTCGTTTCTTGAAGGTTCCAATGTCGTACTCGTTCGGGAACACCGCTGCCGGAAGTCCGTTCCACAGGGTAGTCGTACGTGGTAAGAAGTTTCTTGAGAAACGTACAGTGGTAGACTTCCATTCATCCAGGTGATGTGGATGGAAATTTAATTTTCTCCGAGAAGTGTATCGGTTAAATTGAGCAGCGGGTATTAGCTCGAACAGTTCTTCAGAACACTCCCCTTTTTGCTATTTTTCTTATGTTTCTTTTTGTTGTACAATAAAGAATATTTTGTTTAGCAAGCGAGCTAAATGGCAAGTTATTAGCAATCGTACGCAAAATTTTTTTCTTGGTACGATGGCAGTAAGCTACCTTCTTTGTCCCTAATGAGAAATTCTTCATAGTTCCTGAGAAACGTGAAATTTTCTTTAGTAGGTAACTCGGTTTCGCAACTCGCTACAATTAAAGGAAAGAAACCTTTCGATTCTGCAATGGAAACCCTACCGATACTTGCCAACTTCTTTTTTATCGAATAAAGTTACAGCAACCATGTTTTCCAGAATTTCAAGGGGCATATTATATTTTTTTCTACTTCGCTGAAATTATTTTTGAACGAGGCATGAGCTGAACTCTAAAATATTGGGTGAAATCTATGAAATTGGAGTTTTTTTTCTTCGTTAATCATATGTACCAATTCCTGCGATTTTCAAAGCTATATCCAAATTTGTTTTTTATTTGGAAAATGGAATATTATTTCAAGGTTTCACATGAAATATTTTTTTATTTCTGGACTAAATCACACAATAAAAAAAAATGAACACAGCTCTTTTCATGGCTTCCCATAATCAATCAATCAATCAATCAATCAAATACGCTTTATTGTTTGAATAAGGAAGGCACATTTAAATATCTTATAGAAACTACAAATTAGGCGGCCTTATCGCTAACAGCGATAACATATCGCTAACATAATCATTTCTTAGATTCGCTAAAACTTTTATAAAGCGGTTACATTTAAAAATTAACGCTGCCTATACTTAACTTAATGTTATCCGATAATACACATAAAGTTTAGCTAAATTTGGAATTGCAGTTCCCAAAAAAAAAAAATGTTTGTATGGAGAAAACAGTCTTAATGAAATTCTTCATACAAAACTCTAATTTGGTGTACATCCGAATCGACACGGGCTTTTTGGCGGGAACTCGGCGAGTGAAGTAGCATTTTTCTTTATAAGTCTTAAAATTTGTGCATTCTAACTTTTGAAGCTTAATAATGGCAGAATATTGTGCAGCAAACGTTAGTGTTGGTGTACAGGTGAAGGGAAGTGTAAATTAAAGTGCGTAACGGAGCTTTCGGGTTCCCACAAGAAGCCGCCAAAATCTTTTGTAAAGCATTCTGCCACTTTACTGAAGAATGACTTGACCGTGACTAGACTCTGTATACGACGAATTACTTGTTTTGATTGAGACTGACCTATAAACTGAAGAAATAAGATAAATAAAAATTTTCACTCGAAACTGGCAGTAATGTCCCTCGACAATGAGGTTGACTGGTTGCCATCCTCAAAAATAAGAAGAAGAATCGACACCATTGTATTATACTCGTAAAACTCAAAATTTTAATCAATATTGTAATTTTTCCTTTTATTGCAAGATGGCGCTGTTTAATCTACTAAGAAAAGCGCGAAAAACATTTGTTCGCGCAACCATATCTATAGATTGTAAATCAATGCACTGATAGCATTGTTGTAATCTTCTCAGGTATTATAGATATTTTTGGTCAGAGCAACACCAGCACCCATTGTTAAGCGGCTGTTGGTTGGTTGTCCGTGTTCCATTCGCAGGCAGGCCATGTACCAATGAGTTTTTAAATTTAATTTAATTACCTATGTCCGACTGCTCCTAAATGGTGAAGGAAAACATCGTGAGGAAACCTGCATGCCTGAGAAATAAAAATTGAACGGCATGTGAAGTTCCCAACTCGCATTGGGCCAGCGTCGACTATGGCCCATACTTCTTCATTATATGAGGGAAGGCCTATATCCCTGCAGTGGTTTACGGGCTGATGATGATGAACGATACGCTGACTCACATGTGAGTAAGCAAAGGTTCTTAAAACCCATCTTGTAGGTGGGTGCATCCGTACGTCCCATAGTCACGTGAAGGTATCACAAATCCAATGTGGACTTCGAGTATAATTTAATAGGCATGACAAGAGTAGGTACGTTTTGAAGCAAGGTCTATAACGGTATTGACAATGAGCCAAATCCCCCCAAGTTACTTAATGATGGGAATCATAGTATAACCCATAAGGCTCTTGAGGTGTCGGTAAATAGATACCAATTTATATTATATTGTACATACGTAACACCGTCTTTCACCGTTACGCCGGCTAGTAATTCATTACGCGGCTTTGTGTTGTCGACGCAGTAGACAGACAACACTGTATTGGCATGATATAATATCTATGCAGCGGGACCACTCGTCAGCAGCTGTTCCACGTAACATTTTTTGCGTTCGATTGCTAATAATTTGACGTTTAGCTCGTCAGACCACCACGTCAGCGCCCTTGAGGTAAATTATGGTAACTGAAATTACTCAATTCATAAGACCTTTATCCCCTTAACACTTCTAAGACGCTTATAGCGATCGGACGCAAATTTTATTACATGGTATGAGAGCTTAATTACTATGAGACGTCAACATTGCGTTACCATTGTACATAATAATAATCTTAAGTTATAATATTAACATCTGAAATGGTCTAACAGAACCGCTCATTCACTAAACTGACTTCACAGACAAGAACCTTATTCCCTGCGTAAACTTGGTCATTATCTGTGGGCACATTCACTAACATTTATAGCTACTAATTTTAGTACTATATTAGTATTTTGCCAACTTAGCCTGACCAGGCTACAGACCATATACAAGCAATAAAGCCGACTGGCTGTGAGCCAATAGAAATATGTGCTCAATATTGTCAGCTTAGCGTCTCTGGCTGGTATTTGTTCATATTTCACTTAAACAAATAGGTACGCAACACGACATTTCAATAGTTTAGAATTTGTGACTTTCTTGTGTGCTTTCTATCCGTCGCTGATTATTAGGTATTTCTTGAGATTTCTACAAGAAACATACCCCAGCCCCCGTAACATGACAGCGTTTGGCATATTGTTGTGGGGAAACGCATGCTGACATTCATATCATTTTTGTTCTGCAAAAGCGTGCTATTCGTGCCATTTATAAATTAGGACCTAGAGTGTCTCTTAGAGATAAGTTTAAGGAAATTAATATCTTAACAATGGCATCTCAATACATTTATGAGAATTTGTTCTATGCAAAAAAAAAATATTACCTTATTAGCTTAAAAATAGTGATAGGCACAATGTTAATACAAGGAATAAGAAGCAGCTATCTGTTTATGTTAGCCGAGTTCACAAAGTTAGTAAATCCTTCAAGGGCAATGTATACGCTTTTATAATAAGGTTCCAGTAGACATTCAAAATATGCCTTTAAATAAATTTAAAGCAATCATAAAACAGAAATGATTAACAAAAGGTTATTAAAAAATCACTGACTATTTGAATGATAAGCAAGCATGGACATAGCTGTCTTATTATTCATATAATTATAAAATCGCAACCTATAATCTGTTTAAAAGAGCATAGGGTTGGGGAGTTTCTTGCTCGTTCTTCTCTGGGGAGTCAGCTTTGTGAATGAGCAGTAAATTTAAAATGTCAATGTAATATTAATTAATAATAGTGACGTTTTCAAGTGATAATTTTATTCTATGAAATAAAATATTTTGATTTGATTTTGTCGCGCGCGACGCGAGAATGGAATAGTTGTATATTTCGTCCAAGCGAATGAGCAGGCCAAATTATACCTCGCGCGACATAAACGTTTTCGCGCCTGTATGCTCCTAGTGCAAAACACAGAATTCTTCCTGCCGGCGCTATATCCAGTCATATTTCTAGTTATGGCTGCCACCAATAGGATAAAAAACTAAAAGATTAGTTGAGAGATGGAGCCACTGTTGATTGTTCCTAAATTCCGCAAACAAAACCTGTCTGTCTGTCGAAATCGACGTGTGTGTGTGTGTGTGTGTGTGTGTGTGTGTGTGTGTGTGTGTGTGTGTGTGTGTGTGTGTGTGTGTGTGTGTGTGTGTGTGTGTGTGTGTGTGTGTGTTTGGGTGTGTGTGTGTGTGTGTGTGTGTGTGTGTGTGAGTGTGTGTGTGTGAGTGTGTGTGTGTGTGTGTGTGAGTGTGTGTGTGTTTGTGTGTGTGTGTGTATGTGTATGTGCGTGCGTGAGTGCGTGTGTGCGTGTGTGCGTGCGTGTGTGCGTGCGTGTGTGCTTGCGTGTGTGTGCGTGCGTGTGTGTGCGTGCGTGCGTGCGTGCGTTGTATTTGGGTTGCGTTAGCGTTGCGTTAGCTATGTTTGGTGGAAATTAGTTTCGTTTCGAAGATATTTAACTTTTGTTTTTGGTATTTTTAAACAATATCAGTATTTCGAAGTTTTTCAAAATTTTCAATATTTTAATATACGTTCTTAGCCATGCTTGATGTAAATCGGTTAAACCACTTGGTATATATATTTATCTTTTAACACAGTTGCTTTGGTATATGTGGATGGACCCAGGGGTTTTTTTTTAATTTTCAAATTATAGTTATGTGTAAGCACAATGTTTTACCTTACCGGAACTTATTTAGGTATATCTACGCTCAGCTCAATAACTTGTATTAAAAAAATAAATTATACAGCCCTAAAACCAACATAAAAGTCATATTTATCCATTATATATTCAGCACTGCCCGTCTAATAAATTTACTAAAGCTTACAATTAAGCTGGAGCAGACGGCATCAAAGCGAGCCGCATAAAAATCATCTCCCTAATTATAGAGCGCGTAAGGAATTCTAGACGGGAATAGTCACGGATACGGAAGCCATGAAAGTGTTCATTGGAAGTAGTGCTGAGGGGAAGGATCTCTTTTGTACTGCCTAATGCCAGTGAACGGGCAATTGGAGTTGTATTTATAACATTACAGAACAGTTTGTAAAATAACTTCGAAAGGAGGAGGTTCTCAATTCGGCCGTGTGTATGTTTTTTTTGTGTACGTACATGGTTTGGCGGTTGATTCACATGGTTCTTTTTCTAAATAAAACCGGGTACTCCTGGTATCAGGAAGTCAAAGAAAAGGCGGGTATATATTTCTAAATGTTCCATAATTAGGAGAACAATTTATTTTGCTTAAATGTGTTTTTCATTGCCCGCATTGGGGTAGATAATTTATCCGTGAATGACTTAACAGTTTTCTGCCATTTATGAATAGATGCCAGCAATTAGCTCGGAGCTCGTGCAGTTGAATGGTGCAATGGGCTAGTCAGTACGAGTAAATGGTTTATTTTATGGGCGTTAAAAATTTTTAGAACAGCGTACGTGCGATTTGAAAAAATGAAAAAAATATTTAATTTCACAACAACAGAACACTAACAAATTTTCTATCTTAAAATAGACACTATAACATGTTAAAAACATGCCCTCTATTGTTGTAATGGATAACTAGGAGTATTGCCTGTGATCCCCACACTAGGCGGACCTGTATCGTGAGGATCACCCACAAAAACTATTTTGCAACAATCTTAACCCATAAATAAACAATGTTTTGGGAAAAAGAAAATGTTAATTAATACAGAGTATATGATATTCTCAAAGATTCAACTTGATGAAATTTTAGTTTGCAATCAGGTAACATACCATGATTAGTATAATAATTATAATAACAAATACTAGATACGTGTTCATTTTTTTTTATATATACAATTAATAAATAAAGAAAGCAAGAAATATATTATAATAAAATATGTAATAAGCATTTATTGCATATAAATCTATGTATAATAATGATAAATAGATAAATAATGAATAATAATTGTGCCTGCATGACTATTTTAAGCAAGTTTTCAGTTTGGTCGTAGCTGAGAGTCACCAACCACTCATTAATTAGAATTTTAGCTTGACGACAAGAAGCACTTTTTATATCACAAGCCCTAACTATTTGACCAAGCATTTCCTTGGATTCGATGAAAATCACTCCAATGGGGTGGCCATTTGGGATAAAGATCGTGCCGCTATTATGTAGGTATTATAAAAAAAAATACCGTTAAATTCGACGATTCGTTTTGACAACCTGTTTGATGTAGTGGTTAGCAACTCTGACCACTATACCAAAAGGTTGCGGGTTCGAATCCCGCTAGGGGCATATGTTTGTGTGATGAATACGGACATGTGTACCCGAGTTATGGTTGTTTTCATTTATAATAAGTATTTATTTACAAAGAAGAAAAGTATTTTTTTTTTTATGCACGACGGGTTCGTACTTGACCTCAATCACACCTGATGTTAAGTGAAGATGAGGTCGAAGGTGGAAGCGTACTGACCCGGAAACCCCAATACATTTGGGGGACTGGCTATCTTATCTCTGACAACCGGAACACAACAATGTCATTAACATTGCTGCTTGGCGGCAGATTTAGATAAGATGGTGGTAGCTGGCTAGCTACCACCATCTTATCTAAATCTGCCGCCTGGCTAGGCGGACATTTA
Source organism: Oegoconia quadripuncta (assembly GCA_949316235.1). Lineage (NCBI taxonomy): Eukaryota > Metazoa > Arthropoda > Insecta > Lepidoptera > Autostichidae > Oegoconia > Oegoconia quadripuncta. The sequence continues at coordinate 1,626,800 of OX438743.1, forward strand.
AAATGCCCTACCACCAACCAAATGTTTTATGTAGTATATCAACCATCTGGTATCGACAACACAAGCCTATAGTTGCTTACTGAGGAACTAGATGGCGCTGTGTGTATGTCTAAGGATATTTATTTATTCGACGTAGGATATAGGTATTTAGGAAATCATATTATTTAAGAGGTTACTTTGTAATTTTTCTTTTCGTTATTTGTTCTTTTGAGCTTTACTTAGAACACATTAGTGTTTTATAATTTTTATGTAATATTGCAATCCTAAATTTCTTTTTTAACTCCCGACGAAAAGCAACGGGTGTTATGTTTATCTAATATTGAATTCTCCGCCCCGAAATTGAAAGAAAGAACGGACCTACAATGACAGATCGCTCAGTTAAAATGTTTAGGTAAGAGAGAGTGAATGTAGTCGATATTTTCCATTACATAGTTGATCAGATAAATTTAATCAACCTAATCCATCACTGACACATTGACAGCGTGCCAATGACACCGACTAAGTGGCACAAGTGAATCAATTCAATCAGCGAGAGTGCATTATCAGTGTTATATTGTCACAGCAGAACGATAAACAGTAAACGAAATATGCAAAGTTTGTGTTTTACGTGGGCGACAGTTCGAGCCTTCCGAGCTAGGCAGCCATAGTCGGTATGTTTCGCTTTAAAGGTGCTAAGCTTTATGCGGTTTGACGAGCAAGAATGAGAAATTCCAATAATATGCATTCTTTTCTATAAAAAATCTACGTCGAACTTGACGGAAGTTTTTACATAAAAGTAATTTCTATATACACGCTGAACAATTTTGGAATTAATAAGAATGTTATTGTTGATTTTATGAATACTATTTCCAAACTTATTTTTGAAAGAATTGTAATACGAATGTCTAAATTGAAAATCAAAACCAGGCTCAAGTAATATTAGATATTTCCAAATACAATTTTATGTCGATGAATATTAATTATTTGACATGTGACCTATTCAATTAACAGCGACGACACTTGTACATTGCCACAAAGTTGCAGAGTTGTATTGCTGTTTTCAATGACTGCTGTGGGCATGGCACTAGTTCACACACTTTGTTGAGTTATTGTTATACACGTTACGCACTTTTTTGATATTGAACTTCGCTGATTATGCCATATGATAATTGATAATTTAGGGGGTCATAGGGGTTCTTAAAATAATAAATATTTATTGATATTATTATATATCAAGCAAAGACCGAGCGAGCCTTCAACCCCGTCACAAGGTCGCTTATCTATCAGTCTTTTAACCCCCGGCGAAAAACGGCGGGTGTCATTTGTGTTTGACGCCCATTGTGTGTGTTTGTCCGGATGTGTGTCAGTAATGCATAGTCTGATTTGATGGCGATTTTTTATATTAAGCTGGAAGCCGCTTAAGCGAACCCAGGTCTTCTCTATCGCCGCAGGGTTATATTGGGTATTATTCTCGTAAAGGAGGGGGAGTCCCACATAACCGTCTCGCCGACCCCCAGGCGACGTAACGCATTACCCCGCGAAAGAAAAGGAGTGGGGAGAATTTCGCCCGTATGTCGTTGACATACCGTACATTCGCACTAAGCAATTTACTTCGACTTTTTTTTTTTATGCACGACGGGTTCGTACTTGACCTCAATCACACCTGATGTTAAGTGAAGATGAGGTCGACGGTGGAAGCGTACTAACCCGGAAACCCCAACACATTTGGGGGACTGGCTATCTTATCTCTGACAACCGAAACACAACAATGCTATTAACATTGCTGCTTGGCGGCAGATTTAGATAAGATGGTGGTAGCTAGCCAGGCGGACATTTTAAAATGCCCTACCACCAACCAAACCGAGTACTTAAACATGACCTCCGATTCGTAAACTCAGTGTTGTTTACATTGAGCCACGGAGGCGGTTCTTCATTCATAATGCGACCAGGCAAGACATGGAACCCCCTTCCGGCGTCAGACTTTCGGAAATCCTACAATCGGGTAGGGTATATCTACATGTCTGCTTGGCCAGCTAGTAAAGCTATAGTAGGTATAATTGTGTTCTGGCTATTTAACATAAGTTATCCAGTCCACCACACAATTTGGAGCTTCTGGACGCAGCCTCACTTAACATCAGGTATCAATAGCTAACTTGTTGTGATAAAAAAGGCTAGATGCAGTCTTTACTCGTGTTTACAATCCAAAATATGACCTGAATTGCCAACAATTAGCTCAAGTTTAGACCTTCAATACATTCTGCTTGGTGGACGATTTCTATCGCAAGGTCAGCCTTAGGAGTGATTAACGGCGTATGCACGTTAGCGTACGAACGACGACCCACGACGAAAGTACCGAGACGCCCGGATTATGGAGTCATCACATCATAGTCGCACGAGATAATTTTTCTTTTACGCCCGGCACCTGTGGCACGTCTCATGCGCAAGTATGCCATATGATAATTGATAATTTAGGGGGTCATAGGGGTTCTTAAAATAATAAATATTTATTGATATTATAATATATCAAGCAAAGACCGAGCGAGCCTTCAACCCCGTCACAAGGTCGCTTATCTATCAGTCTTTTAACCCCCGGCGAAAAACGGCGGGTGTCATGTGTTTGACGCCCATTGTGTGTGTTTGTCCGGATGTGTGTCAGTAATGCATAGTCCGTTGATGGCGGTTTTTTTTATATTAAGCTGGAATTATGCGATCCCTGATCTTCTCTATCGGCTCGGGGTTATATTGGATATTATTCTCGTAAAGGAGGGGAGTCCCACATAACCGTCTCGCCGACCCCCAGGCGAGGCGCAAAACGTAACGATTTCCCCGCGAAAAAAAAAATTACTTGCAACGCTATGCAGTAGCCATTAGGCTCACAATTGGTCGTAACACAACGCAGCATAATAGGAATTGTACAAAATTTTGAAATGAAAGGCAGAGGACAAGCATGGTACCTATGTAGTCACCAGTATTGTGATATCATGTGCTCTTACCCTGATTAACTATATACGTACTCTTGTGGTCATGAAATCACACAAGAATGTTTCATTGATTTCCATTCCTGGTACCCTGTAGACAAACTTTTTCACGCAAATCCATCTTGAATAACTGTGACCACCTGGGGTGTGAATTTGAATCGTTCGCTGTTAAAAATTATAGATTCATGTATACATTTCGAAAGATCGCGTTTTCGTAAATTCACATCATTCGCATTCCCAACGAGTGGGTCCAACTATTCGTGTTCGAATCTGAAATAATCGTAAGTTTGTCAGTCGTCAAGTATCTGCTAGGCTTCTTGGAGGAACTGGGTTCGCAAGCTTCACCACGCAAAATAGCGTCGAGTTGCAGAAATCCAGCCCACGAAAACCGTTACTGGTTGGTTCCTTAGTTTATTCTCCAACAATGGAAGGCAAAATGATGTGAGCCCATACAGCCTAGTCTTCTGTAGTATTCCATATTCCTCAGTATAGTGACAGAAAGCTTTACGGAAAATTATGACGGCCTCTTCTGGCAACCCGAAAGCTTCGTTACAGTTCCCTTCACTTGTACACCATCACTGACTTTTACAATATTCTGCCGTTATTAGGCTTCAAAACTCAGAATGCAAACTTAACTCTCTGCGATCCCGCCAAAAAGCCTAACATTGGCACAGAATTATTATTATTAATAATAAGGGTATTATTAAATTAATTAATTATTAAAGCTGCTAGTGAGCTGTTGCGAGTATATCACTGCACTTGTGTTTGGTCTATTTTTTAAATATTTGTCCAGTCTATTAAGTTCCGTTATAACGCTTTTTGACGTCAGTCATAGTTCTTGTAGAAAATATTTTGCGTGTAACGGATAATATTGGGCTTTTCGATGAAATTGGCAACACAGCTTTCGAATGGTTCAAAAACAAATTCTTATACTACTGGATTTTCCAACAAGAGTACAAACTTGAAGTAGATAATTGAGTAAAGTTTTAAGCACCAAATTGTGTCCAAAATAATATGCTACAACAAATAATAAACCTACATACATAATGACATCACAAAAGACGAATCTCTAAACCACTGTAATATTAATGTAGGTGAATTGCATTATCAGTTCCACTGACTGACCATTTGCAATTTATTATTTCCTTGACCCACTAGCTCTGTTGCTCTATGTTGAACCAAGGAGTGTCTATTACAATACCAAAACTCATCCAGCTCCAATAGGTAAATAAGTTATTAATGAGGTACCTACATAAATTAAGATTTGTTAGCAAACAAAACACAGATGTAATAACTATTGACGACCTGTTTGGTGTAGCGGTTAAAAACTTTGACTGCTGTACTATAAGGTCGCGGTTTTCGAATCCCGCTAGGGGCATATATTTGTATGATGAATACGGACATGTGTTCCCGAGTTGTAGAAGTTTTTTCAAATAAAAAAACGTATTTGTGTAGTTTTCCCGACACTTACAACCTTGGGATCTTCAAGTCTAGCGTGAATAGGCATTTACTGGGTGCGCGTGATACATCTTCGGCTACATCATCACTTTCCATCAGGTGAGATTGTAGTCAAACGCGAAATCAGTTTTTAATAAAAAAAAAAAAGTTATAGCAGCCATCTGGTATCCGTAATACAAGCCTTGTTGGAAACTACTAAACTAGTATGGAATAGATGGCGTTATGTGTATGTGCAAATATATTTATATTTTATTGAATATGTGTTTAATAAAGTCTGCTGAGACAGAGTAGAAATAAATAATTTCAGATGAAATATATCGCAGGTAATCTGAGCATCTACCACCATGGGTAAACGAAAACAAACCAGTGCCAAGTTATGGACCAGACTTATACATGGCAGAAAGCTGTGGAAACTTCTAGTGGAGGCCTATGCCTCTCTGGATGCGAAGAATATGTATAAGAACTTTATTTGATCCAATTAGCGACACAAATACATGTAAAATGATTGATCACATCATGTGACATAATTAAGAAATTATGAATGAAAAGACAATTAATATGATTACAAGTTTGTTTTTGTTGTAGCAGATGCAAGGTTTGGTTGATTGTAAAAAACTTTAAAAAATAGTTTAGTTCACAGGCAATGGTGTCGATTCGGATGTACACCAACTAAACTAAAACCAGTTTTAAAGTAGCACTGTCTCTTTCTCGGAACTGTACGATGCGACGGCACCACTCCAAAACTACTTTGTTTAGTTGGTGTACATACATCCGAATCGACACCAATGAAAGCCTTGAATGAAACGACTTGGGTACTTAAGTAGGTACATATATTATTGTAATCATCAAATTTTTTTTCTAATTTTGATTTAATACAACGGGTATATGCCAGTCCCATCGTACCTCTTACCGACTTAATCTATTTAAAACTAATTCTAGCGAGACACAGATGACTTCACAAAGGCAAATAGACTCCGGGCAGCATTAGATTTTGGATGAGCTAGGATCTCATGGAATATTCCCCAATCTAGTCTATTTAGCCTCTGTTCCATCATCAGTGTCTTTCGTTGCTGCTCGTTCCGAACACATTCCACCAATATTTGGTGCACATCCTCTACAATACTACACACCTCACATTAGGAGAGCTGGTCTTTTTCATGAGTTAGCCAAACTTGTTAAAAGTTCTTCTAGGGCTTGGGGCACGTTTTGTGACATAACGGGGGCCATACTTAGTGCCAAATTCAAATTATTTGCAGTTTTTATATAAATGACACAATACTGAGACATTTATATTTGAATTCCTGAATTAATGAATCGCTTTGCTATCCTACATATGACAGAATCATATGTCTGTGTAACCCAGGGGAGTCAAATTAAATTGATCTTTTAGCTTCTACTGCTTTTTTTTAGCTTCTACCCAAATTATTATAGCTGAAATTCTAAAACTGACAAACAATAGTTTTCAATAGGATACTATTCCCTATATCTGGAGTGCATCATCACATCTTCACCAAACTATAGTATAGGCCCTCTGAAGGTATATATCCTTTCAAAGATAAAAACAACTGTAGGGTTCGGTTCAAAATTATTCGAGATATTGTAAAACATATATAAAAGAAAATTCAGGTGACTGATTGAAGTGATTAAAAAAAAAATGAAACAAGTTTTGGAAGTAGGTAGAGAAACATGCAACATCTGGAGGATTCGCTCTGTATAACTAAAAAACAAATGCAATATAAATTATTTAATTACATTTTTACATGTACTTTGCACTTCATTCTTGGAAATCTGGAACATTTTAAGGCCATCAGGATACACCTACATGTAGCGATGTGACTCCAGCAATTTCTTGCAATGTTTGAGAGACTTCGTTTAAAGGGTAAGGTTACAGATGGAATTGTGGGAGTTCAGGATTCAGGACATGTGAACAAAAACTATAAGCTTTAACCAGGTAAGGTCTAAAAATGTTACAAAATATGGTCAAATCCATAATGCTCACAACCTTACTACCAAAAGTCTGATTAGGGTTTGAAATAAAACTTTTGAGAGCAAGTTTCTAATAGCAATAGACCAACCCTCTTATTCATAAAAATTTACAAACGCTTCATAAGCCTGTTTTAGTTAAAAAATGTTTTATCACTTTCTTTCATTACAACATTTCCTTATGAACAACAGAGACAGAACACACTGTAACTAAAACAGGCTTATAAAGTGTTTGTAAATTTTTATGAATAAGACGGTATGACTTTGGAATAAAATGATGGCAATTTTACTTTTGCAGTATTATTGTGGTAAAAAAAGGCACACTAAATTCGTAGATATTCGACCTGAGACAGTCCTGTTTTATAAATTGCCTAATCAAGTTATAAATTAAAACAATTTTAATGAATGATCATAATCATTAGGATAAATGTTTAATAAAAATGTAAGATAGGTAAAGTGTGGTTGACTAATAAGAAAAAATTATCACAAAATGATCTGACACACATTATCACGAATTTTACCTAAATTTACACCTAGATTACGCTATTAGATAATACACATAGCTGATAATGACGGTAGAGTGCCAGAATGTGGCAATGTCACTGACCTGTGGTAAATTTGCGGCGATTTGCCGATGCAGCGAGTCCCTCTCCTTCTCCACCTCCTTGAGTCTCACTTCTGAGTCCCCGAGACGCTCCTGTGTCTCCCGCAAGCTTTCCACAAGCTTATCTCTCTCGTCAAGCATAGACACCATGAGTTGTTCAAAGTTAGCATCTTCGCCACTGAACTGCGAGCTCCGCTGACTAATACTGTCTTCCGATATCGTGGGCATCACGTCGCACATCATATTCCACATTTTAATTTACCATCGGACCAGAAAACGTACACGACACCGCACAACACAAATTCGATCAGTTTTATTACATATGTTCCGGCACAAACGTTACCTATATCTAACGCACGACATGCGGTCACGTCGCTTTACATTGTCACAAAATTCATATAGAACTATAATCTGGAATTCGGGAGACATTCTAGTTCGTAATTAGAAAGACACACCTAAAAATTACTCCTACGATTCCATACTATCATGGCTCAAGCGGCACGTCTGCCATCTTGGATTGGAACGTCAATCTTATCATAGAGTAAAAAGTTGTAAAAACGCATGTAGACGTGCTATTTCTTTGATCAATCCTCCACCTTCTGCCTCGACAATGGTGTCGATTCGGATGTACACCTACTAAACTAAACTAAAACCAGTTTTAGAGTAGTACTGTCTCTTTCTCCCTGGAACAGTACGATGCGATGGCACCACTCCAAAACTGGTTTTAGTTTAGTTTGTTGGTGTACATCCGAATCGACAACAATGTTGTTTAAAATTTCTGTTTCTATCAACTATCAACTTGTGTCAGGAAAAAAAATTCAGTGAATTGTAGTTCAATATTTTTGTAAGTATTATATCAGTAGAGTTTAGTTGCCGTAGAATTTTACTAGGTCTATAAAGAAGCAACCTCTGTCAAAAACATGAGACTTTTTGGCGGGATCTCGGCGAATGAAGTTGCATTTTTCTTTATAATAAAATTCTTATAATTTGTGCATTCTAACTTCTGAAGCTTAATAAGGGCAGTATATTGTGCAGCAAACTTTACTGATGGTGTACAAGTGAAGGGAAGTGTAAATTAAAGTGCGTAACGAAGCTCTCAGGTTTTCTTTTGTTTACAAAAGAATGCTTTAGCATTCTGCCACTTTACTGAAGAATGACTTGACTATGACTAGACTCTGTATACGCCAAGTATACGACGAATTACATGTTTTGGCTGAGACTGACTAATAAATTGAAGAAATAAGACATGGCTGTATGGGCTTAGATCCCTTTGCCTTCTCCGAACGGAGTGAATAAACGAAAAAAAAATGTGTATTCGTGACATGTGTTACATTTGTGACTTGTTATGAATGGAATGAATGGAATTATTGTCTTCCATTATTAATCTACTCAGCACCCTTGTTGTCAAACTGCAATGGTAATGAATTTTATCGCCAAATGTTAAGTTCAACCAATGATAACAAACAAACAAAATATTCTTTAATGTACAACAATAAGAAGCATAAAAAGAAATATATTGCGTTAATATCAAATCGACTAATAGCACAGAAGCAATGAAGAGAGAATGTGTTGCGTATTGATGCAACTTCACTCGGGATTTGCTATTAGTGGGTTTGTTCGTGTTATATATTTGTCGTGTTACCTACTTTGCTTGCGTAATGATGCAATCTCCATTCGTTTCAAATTTCATGTTTGAAGGACACCGGGTAGATAATGTTGATTTGATTATCTGTCAGTGGGACTTTTAGTATAAAAGAAAAGCAGTTTCTTTTTATTGCTTACAATAAAAACTTGTTTCTTTCCAACAGTTACGGACCGTGTACCAACTTAATATCTAAATCCATTTCAGAGAAAGGATCTTCAAAAGTTTGTGAATACTGATGATAATGTACCCTCAGATCATGAGTCCTTGGCTCGGTCTCTTTTTTGTAGATAGCTCCTTTTTTCTTTAAAGTCAACTTAATTCAATTATGTTAAGCTTTTAAAATTATATAATTTCACATCATATGCCAAAAATTAAATTATTAAATGTTAAATAAAAAGCAGAGTTCAAATTCCTTAACACTGTCTTCTTTCCACAATATTCATTGTGAATGTTATGAATGAATAAGTTTTGTAAATCTTCTCATCTGCTTTTCTTGCATTTCCTAAATAGGGTAGAAAATGACACGTCTGTATTTAATTTTATATTTTATTCTTTGAAATAAGTGTTTAGACATTTCCCCTAGAGGTCGCTAGTCAAATGAAATGAACTGAAGAATGAATGAAGCTTATGAAGTTTATGAAGATAGTTACCTATTTAGTAAAATAATTTGACTCAAGATATAAAGTTATTACGTGGATATCACACTAGAGAACATATTTTCAATTTATGTGACCCCTTTTTTTTATATAATCGAAAGTCAGTGGTTGTGTGCACAAATACACAAGTGAAGGAGAATAATAAATATAAATGAGTTAGGAGAGTTTAGTATATTATTCCAACTTACGGATATTTAAAATACATAATAATCTGCATCCAGCCAAAGAAGATCGAGTATCTGTAAGTTTGAACCAAAAAAATAAACCAAAGTTCTGGCTGTATTGTATGTATTTTTAAACTTTATTTAATTATAGCATTAATATAGTACGTACATAAAGAGTTTTGTAAGTATTTACAAAAACGAAATAGTAAATACACATTTACAATATAAAAAATATATATACAAATAAAACACACTTACTGGCTTTATTGGTATATTTCCCTTAGCCAATCAAAAAGGACAAACTTTACAAAAAAAAAATGTCAAAAATTGCCTTACTTTTGCTTTCATTTGCGATATTTTTTTTGGAAATTAGGATTAAAGGAGGGAATTCCATTACATGTAACCATTGCCATATTTTTGAATGAAACCAGAATTTAAATATCGATTTGCTATGGTGCAGTCTTAAGATAACCTTCTTTTTCATTACTGTGTGAATGCTGTTACAGAGTGACCTTATACCAACGACTTTAATATAAACACGGTAAATGCCGAAGAAAAAAGGACACAAAAAGAATGCAAATGCAGGTAAAATATGGCCATATCTAACTCACTTGTTTTAATGAAATTTATGCTAAAACAACTGATTTTATTTTATCTTTTAGATTTCACGATAAACGACTGTGCGAATGCACCTAAACCTGTAACCAGGGTCAAGAAGGTAGCTCCAGCTGAGACTGTGTCCCCTGAGTTATCATGGGATCAGATCCAGAATGATGACTTCGATATAATAGAGGAAGTAAACGCTGACGGTACCAAGAATTTTATCTACAAAAAGAAACGTAGCCATTCCAAGTCAGAAGTGGACATTGATGATCGCCCAGGTGTAGTTTACCCTGAAATTGTTTGGTATCTAATATCCCACTACATAAGACCTGAAGAAATAGGTAGATTTGCTGGTATAAATAGAGCAACATATGCTATAACGAAGTGTGAATCATTCTGGCGTACATTGTATAAGCGACACTGTGAGAGTCATCCAAAATTACCTGAAAGGTTACGTATAGAGAACAGTTATAAGCTTTATGGGTTACGACAGAGGGTCATAAGGGCATTGTATCATACTCATGATGTATTTACCTGCAAAATTGCTCAACAATCAGCTCATGATAGTCGACCGCATCAGTTGGTCAAAAGACGGTGTGTTAATGTATGGTACTGTAAGGGACCTTTACATTGGTCTGTATACTTCAAGTTTAAGAAGTTGTGCCCATTCCGGATAAGTACAAATATAGATTTCATAGAGGAGTTGGGAAGGATTGATGCTAATCCCGAGGAGGATGCTCAAGTGTTACAGGTAACAATTATTTTTATTGAGTACCATAGTTGCAGTGTGGTTGGGTATTTGTCTTGATCCTGCATGTGATTTTGTTTGTTTGCTTCAATGAAATCAAGGCGATTATTTTTAAAATATTAATTTATTGATTATAGTGCTTTGGTTAGTGACATTTATTATCATAAAAGAAAAATTAAGTAAGCATGCAGTGATAAACAGAAGCAACTTATCTTCATTCACACTATTTATGTGGTGCAGAAACTTTTCAAGCTTGTTAGTAACTAAAGATAAACTTTGCTGGTCAAGTGATTGCGTAATCACATAGATAACACACATCAGCTGTAACCACCAAAACTTCAGTATAAGCACAGAAAATATACACAGTAATAGGCGAAGAAACAAGAACAATATAATACAAGTCACAACTTGATCTTTTGTATAAATTACCACTATTTCTGGGACACCCTGTATATTGTTTTCGTAAAATTTATACCAAAACAATTAGATAAATAGGGTTCACACCCATGAAAAAGATAGTTACAGCATAACCTGCTATGGAGATATGCCAAATAACATACCGTTTAAGTAAGCAGTTGTGGGGACTTCCATATTAGGTCCCTGAAAACTAAAAAACACGCAAAATCCAATCGGAATCCAATTGCGAAGCTAAAAGAAAGAAGAAAAAATAAAAGTGCGTGTCGCGCTACGCGTAGTGTAAGATTCCGTACTTACGTACTACAATATGGGGATGTTATTGTCGGGCGGATGCAGGCTTTTTGTTGTTTGATAAATTATTTTGAACGTAAAGTACAATCACCAAGTTTTTCAACTATTACTCATTAACTCGTAAATTCCATTAAGCTGTGATATTCTTCCTTTAAAATAATAATTTGCGTGTGTATTATAAGAAATCCCCTATTCCAGGTGACGTGCCAGAGCTTCTACGAGGTCCCACCACTAATGGGTATGACTCTATCGTCAGTTAGCGTGGTGCTGTCCCAGGGTTTCCGCTATCACCGCCTCCACCTCGGCTTCAACACCGGCCACCACATCTCCCGAGATATCCTGCCAGAGTGCACCGTGGTGTTAGACACCGTTGTGAACATACTGGTGTTCGATTGGTGGCACCCGAAGTACCCACATTTCGACAATAAACTGCCGTGTTTGACGGACGAAGAATCGTTGCCAGTGTTGAAGAAAGATTTCTTCTCATGATCATTGTTATCATTAGTGTAAAAAGCGTATATGTGATATAATTAAACTATGTTTCATAACAGTCTTTCTGTATTATTTTTGAGACTTATTGTACATACATTATGCTCACGCCTGTTTTCCATTGGGGTAGGCAGAGATTAATGATTTCCACTTTTTTTTTTTATTCATAATGGGTTGCTACTTGACCTCAATCACACCTGATGTTAAGTGAAGATAAGGTCGAAGGTGGAAGCGTACTGACCCGGAAAGACCAACACATTTGGGGAACTGGCTATCTTATCTCTGACAACCGGAAAGTGGCCATATGCAGGCGGCAGCTTCCAACCGGTCGCTTCGGAAATCTATGGTGGAGGCTTCGTTGATTAAATACAATATGAAATCGAAAATTGCAACAATTTCATCGTCACTTTCCATCAGGTGAGATTGTAGTCAAACGCGAAACCAGTTTTTAATAAAAAAAAAAAAAAAAAAAAATTCTTAATTTTTCATTAATTAACAATTTATTCTATAATAATAATGATTCAATAACTTAATTAGCTATATTATTTTATTAATTCCAATATGTTGCGGGAATAATCTTACACAATATTTATTTACCAACAACGTTAGTTTCAATTTGATAAAACCAAACACATTTCAACATTCCATTTGTCCCACGACCAACCCTCAGGTTTCAGCAGAATACCAGTGTTTTGCCCGCCTCGGGCAAATCCATACACTGAGCTGTAGCCTTTTTGTGTACTGCGGCACACACATAATATTTGTTGTTTCTGTACTTGTGTTTTATTGTTTTAGTTGTATTTTTCATATGTATAATTTGTTATGTATGTGTACATGGATGCAAATAAATGCTTATCTATCTACAATAAAAGTAGCAAATCACGATGGCGTTTTGAAGCCGATGCTGATGTATGGGAACATGAAAGCAGAATCAATGCACTTGATACGTTCACTGCGTAGTGTGGAGTGACTTTGAATGATAGATTAAAACATTGTGTGATTGATTACAGAAAGGTGTGGCTTGCAAGATAACGTAGTGAGTCAGATTGAAAGAGGTATGTTAAGGTGGTTTGAACATGTAGAACTAATGAGTGAAAAAAGATTAACGAAAGCTATACAGGGTGTAACGGTTAAGTGTAGTCATATTTTAAGGGCTTGTTCTACCCATCAATACGAACAACTTTTACTATGGGGGCAACTTCGAAATCGCGAAAAAAAAATCAGCTGTTTCATACATTGCATCGGGAGGTTATTGAAATTTTCTATGGAACAGCTGATTTTTTTTTCGCGATTTCGAAGTTGCCCCCATAGTAAAAGTTGTTCGTATTGATGGGTAGAACAAGCCCTTAAAATATGACTACACTTAACCGTTACACGGTGTATAAGGAAAGCGCAAAGGGAAGGCTATAGGTAAAGGTTGACCAAGAAGGACATAAGTCAATCAAGTGACTGACGTACCCACAAAAGGTCATGTGCAGTCAACCAATAACCGACGAGCGCGTATAAAGCATTTGATGGAAGGGGAAGAAGCAAAAGTACCTACTATGTCAGGATCGTTACAAGTTACAAGTTTTTAACCGCCTCCGTGGCATAATGTAAACAACGTTGGGTTTACGATTCGGAGGTCGCGGGTTCGATCCCCAGCGCGGTACATGTTTAAGTACTCGGTTTGGTTGGTGGTAGGGCATTTTAAATGTCCGCCTGGCTAGCTACCACCATCTTATCTAAATCTGCCGCCAAGCAACAATGTTAATAGCATTGTTGTGTTCCGGTTGTCAGAGAGAAGATAGCCAGTCCTCGAAATGCGTTGGGGTTTCCGGGTCAGTACTACTACAGTAGTGTGATTAAGGTCAAGTACCAACCCGTTGTGCATAAAAAATAAACATCTACTTATTGCACATTTTAACGCCGGTAGGTGAACCTTGGATTTGTTTCAAGCATTAGTTTGGGATATCCCTGACCACCCCAATTGGGATCCCATGTTCGGTGACGAAAATATTAGAAAATAATGCTGTTTAAATTTATCCCTGACTCCCTAGTGACACTGCAGGTCTCAATTGATAAATTGCACGACCGGTTTATGAATTGATAGCATTAAATTGATCTAATGCAGACGTGGTCAAGTGGCAGATAGATTTAAAAATTATTTGGACTCTAGCGTACGCAGAGTTTTAGGAAATTGTCAAAAGGCAATGCGGGATATTTAACCATGTGTGCATATTTTTGAGTCACGAGTTAAGGGAGATCAGAATGGTTGCCCTAGAAAGTTCTACCAGACATGCCAATTACCAATTCCATTGCGCTAATTTTGGAAAACAAACAAATAATAAATTATAATAAATATTTCGGACACTTACACCAATCATCTAGTCCCAAACTAAGCAAAGCTTGTACTATGGATACTAGATAACGGATAAACATACATAAATATTTATATAAACATCCAGGACTCAGGAATAAATGTTCATATTCATCTCACACACATTTACCCGTCGCGGGATTCGAACCCGCAACCGTTGGTTTCGCTGACAGAGTCACTATCCACTACACCAATCGGTATTGTATTCAAAAAAAATTTGGATTATACATAACAATAATACAACAAGGGTGATTTTTTTCAATAATTAAACAAAGGAATGCGGCGGGACGCATTAGATGATATGCGGGACTATTTTAATAATGGTTGCAATGCGGAATTACAACTACAACATCGGGACGGTCCCGCAGAATCCGGGTCGATTGTTTTTTTTTAACCCACAACGGGCTACGGGTGCGGACCCGGAAACCCCATATTATTTTGGGGGACTGGCTATCTGGAGATAAGATATTATCTCTGACAAACGGAACACAACAATGCTGTTAACATTGCTGTTTGGCGGCAGGTTTAGATAAGAAGGTAGCTAGCCAGGCGGACATTAGGCCGCTTTTTTATGACATTCTAGATTTGGTCGGGTTACCACGCATATGTTTGGATTTCCATTTTTTTCGATTGTCACGTTAATTAATTAGTGTACAAGTCTGAAATTTCACAGATGTAAAATTGAACTGTATATCTACATATTAATATAACTTTCAGTTACCACTACTATAGGAAACTCGGTTAATCGGTCGTCAAATAACTCCGTTGCGCGCCGTGGCCGGAACAAATTGAAGTTTCATCATAACATTTGTATTACTTATCTCTGTGACGATAGAATAGGTAATTCTCACAAAATGCAATTGTTAAATTTTCAAACTAAGCTTACTGAATTAACTACCACTCATCCATTGGATAAATTTGTAGTTCTGGGCGACTTTAATCTGTCTGATAAGGTCACTTGGTGTAGCACAGAGGGTAACTTAGAGTTGACCGCCACCAACATAATCGGTGAATTATTCATCGACTTCGTAGATGTGCTTGATTCTTGTAGTCTCAGTCAATATAACTCCGAGCGTAACCATATGGAACGGATTTTGGACTTAGTTCTGTCTAATTCTACACTCCAAATTAAGGCGTGTGACCAGCCGTTAGTCCCGGAAGACGCCTACCATAAATCACTGTGTATACAAACTGATTTTATTGAAATTCATACATTAGAGGAAAAAAAATCAATTAAGTATTTGTTTAATCGTGGTGACTATGTTGCGATCTGTTCTATTCTTGATGAAATCGATTGGTGTAAGTTACTCGAAGGCAGTGTAGATCATGCTCTGACTAAATTCTATGAGAAACTGTATGAGTGTCGTGACAATTATATACCCACCAAGTCCTTGCGATCGAGTTATTATCCTCCTTGGTTTAATTCCGCATTGATTAAAGTATTGAAAGAGAAGTCGAAATATCACGATAAATATAAAATTTATGGAATGAAGTCTGACTATCAAACTTTCGCTTTATTACGTACTCGTGCTTTAACACTCGAGCGGAAATGTTTCGACGCATATATTGACAGAATTGAGACTGCAATAGTTAAGAACCCCAAATCATTTTGGACATATATAAAAAGTAAAAAGAAATCTAATTGTTACCCGAATCTTATGAAATACCAAAACGAGACAGCAGACGCGGGTGATAAGATCACTAATCTGTTCGCTCAGTATTTTCATTCGACTTTTCTCAATACAACTACTAATGATTGTGTTAGTTCGTCCTGTATGCCACCTAGTGCTTGCAGTATCGGTAGCATCGAAATAATACCTGTTGAAGTTCTTAAACTAATGAAAACATTAGACCTTTCAAAGTCTGCGGGCCCGGACTCAATACCTGCGTCATTTATCGTAAAATGTGCATCTAGCCTTTGCCTTCCTCTATGTGTTATTTTTGAACGCTCTATTGCTCAAGGAGTAGTCCCTGCAATATGGAAGTCTGCGTTTATAACCCCTATTCATAAGCAGGGTGACAAATCGGACGTTCAAAATTACCGCCCCATATCTAAATTGTGTTTATTTGCCAAAATTTTCGAAAGAGTAGTATACAATCAATTGTATGCTGCTCTGCAATGTTCATTCAGTAATGATCAACACGGGTTCCTCAGAAAGCGGTCCACTGTATCTTTAATAATCGCCAACGACTTCATAACCACTGGTATGGACAACGCTGGCCAAGTTGACGTCATCTACACCGACTACAGCAAGTGCTTCGATCGCATCGACCACTGTATACTATTGCAGAAGCTTGCTGCAGCCGGCATCCACGGCGACTTGTACAGATGGTTTTGTTCGTATGTTGACAGTCGTACACAGGCCGTAGTATTGAGTGGTTACATGTCTGACTGGACTCCTATACCATCAGGTGTGCCCCAAGGGTCCTTGTTGGGACCACTGCTGTTTACGATCTTTATCAACGATGTGTGTAGCTGTTTCCAGTACTCTAAAACATTACTGTTTGCTGATGACATGAAAATTTTAAAGGTTATCCGTGATGAGTCTGATATTGACGGTATGCAGGCTGACTTATGTAGATTTGTGAACTACTGCACTCGGAACAAACTAGATCTCAATATATCCAAATGTTTCTATATGTCTTTCACACGTAAAAATATAAGCATTGATAAAGGATACACTCTAAAAAATATACCTATCTCCAAAGTCAGCGAAACTAGAGACCTTGGAGTATTTCACGATACCAAACTTATATTTGATAAGCATATCGAACATATTGTTAAAAAATCATCGCGGGCCCTAGGGGTCATTATGAGGACGTCAGCTGTATTTCGAAATTTAAAATCAATCAAAGTATTGTATTGCGCTTTCGTTCGTAGCCACTTGGAATACGCCTCCCAAGTCTGGAATCCGCAATACGAGGTGTATAAGACCCGTATTGAAGCTATCCAAAAAAGATTTTTGCGATATTTGGATTACAAAGCACGCTGTGAATCACACAACTATGAACACCGCTGCAAACGCTTCCATTTCCTCCCACTTTATACAAGACGTCATATCGCCGACATTTGCTTCCTACTGAACATTGTCAACGGTTCTGTCGACTGTCCAGAAATACTGTCAAAAATAGGATTACGTTTCAACGTTCCGCGTCTAAGACAGCGGGTAAGACTCGACGTGCCGACCGCTAGCACAAATTACAGACTAAATTCATTTATCCCACGAGTAGCCTCAGCGTTTAATAATGTTTCTATCGACATTGACCTGTTCTGCACCAGCACCACCTCTGTCAGGGGAATTTATGCAAAAAATTTCTTCGTCCACTGCTAGTTTGTTATTTGTCCTTTTGCCAGCCTGTTAATTGCAACAATATTAAACTAATACAGTTAGTAATAGTTTACTATTGTTGTAATATAATATAACACAATTTAAAATATAATTTCATTTAGTTTAAAATTTGTTAAAACTTAGTTTGAGGTGTACTTTTTGTTCTGTGGTTGCACACTCATTTGAAATCTATAGGTGGAGATTTCTTATTGGCATTGGTTTTCTATGGTCTATTATTCATTTGTTGATTTTGCTGTTAATCTCCCTAAAATAAATAAATAATAAATAAATAAATAAATAAAATAAAATAAATAAATAATAACTTTTTAACTAGGTATAGGATGCTAATGAAACTTCAGTACCATTTATAGGCAGTAATAACCTATACAATAACGTTTCAAGTTAGTCTTTGGAGCGCTTATTGGAAGTGCTAGGACCAATTAAAGCATATTTCTATTTACTAAAATAACTTCAAAACGGTGCATTATTGAGGGTTCTTTTGTTGCGTAACAAATTATAACTAATTAGCCAGATGTCCTGTACAAAAATTATAAGTAATCATCCGTTCAGTCAATCCCGAGATACAGCAATCGTGCAAACGTTACCGTAGCAGGATTTTAAATATCTTCGCAACCATAGCACATACAAACATAAATTATGTTGTAACATTTATTTCAAATTCATATCTAATTTTTAAGATAACATTTATTTCAACAAACCCGTTAGAAAAGAAAAGATCTGGCTGCGATAACGTTACTCCAGCCGGAAGTGTTTTTATCAAATAATTAAAAAACTATCACTTTACCAAATTTAAAAATGTGCTTACCAATTACAGAAGCTGTATATCTAATTATCTATTGCACTTGTATGACGATTTCCAACATTTTCTGGCTGGGGTAACGCGCACGACATTTTGCGTCAAAGCTAGTACGTTGCTTGAATAAATCACTGAATGTATATTGCGTACAATATGTGCGGCGACGATGATAGTTTTGAAAAAAAAAAAACTTATGCCATTATTGGCATTAGATGTTATCATCTATGTTATTTTTGCCCTATTTTTTATCCTTACGCTAAAAAAACTTACTTACGTTTATTTTCGCGGGCCGTATGTTTACCGCCACTGGCCTACACCGCCCTCTCCCTCAGCTATTCTCTGATTAAAGCCAATACCTCTCATCATTGGGGCGTTGACTACGACGTGAGCTGGTTTTATATTTCGTAAAAATGTTTATGAGTTTGTTTTTTTACGCAATCACTATGCCGGTAAGTTGATTTATTTTATTTTTTGAATAATACAGAATCTACGGCAGATTTATAAAAAGTATTATTTATTTATTTAATTTTGGGATGAATAAATTTATTTTTATTTATTTTATTACACAACATATATAAGCCAAAGTTATGCCAATTACAAACTCTTATTTTTATTATTAATCTTCTAAAATAATTCGGTAGTAAGTCACTTTTAAATAATAATCTATAGGTAAAAATCAAGACGATGCCAAACTAAATAATAAATAATTTACACAATAAATAATATTACAAATTTAATTATATTATGTACCTACAAGCTTAAACCAACTTCATAGAGAAGTCAATTAAATCTTGCAATTCATTCACATTATGATGGATCAAGTGAAGTAATATTGCGAGAGATGAAGTTGATGACATATAAAAGTCATTGTCCGAATCAAAATATGTTAGTTATAATCGTAGTCCATTTAATCTATGCCTACATTCAAGAGCAAGGAGTAAAACCGACATGGACAATATCTGTAATTTTTCGGTTACAATCTTTATAATTTTGAGAGGTTTTTATTATTTGTACAAGGTATTTTTATATTTTAACAGGTACATTTGTATTTTTACAGGGTATTTTTATATTTTAACAGGTACATTTTGTATTTTTACAGGGTATTTTTATATTTTTACAGGTACATTTGTATTTTTGTATTATGACAGGTATCTTCACAAATACCTTACAAAATAAAGGTAACCCAATTACCTTTGTTATTATTTGTCTCGGCCACAGACCTACTTGGTATGTGGTCTCGGCAGAACATTAAAGGCCGGAATTGCGATGCGCTATATTCTGTTTCTGTCATAGGTACCTAATATTTAAATATTATTTACCGGTATTAAAACCCGGTAACCAAAATAAAGGGAATGTGTTTATTTCTCTCGCCCGGATTGTTGCCTGTCCCCCATAATTAACAAGCGCAGTAAAATATTCTTTTGAAATAAGATGACTTTACAAAGCTTGTATCCGGCCCTTTATGACATACGCCGGCGTGAACTTTGCCCACGATGCGCGTTCGAAAATCAACCAACTTCAGGCGATTGCAGGGGGTCTCTCTAACGAAAATAGCTTCGGACGGCCGTAACTTCGGACTTTTTTTTGCTACGAATACTTTATTAAATAACTTCAGACGGTCCTTGCGTCCCGTTCTAACTTGAGATGTCCAACTATATACAAAAAGAGTAAATACTCTTGTTGTATATAGTTGGACATCTCAAGTCCGCAATAACGTGGCGGGGGCGCCTTTTACGAAAGGTCGCTTCGGTATACGCTGTAAGTGACGGCACTTACTATGAGGGGGTTCGAGTGACTCGTAGGCGAGTCAAAGTGTCGGATGGATGCCTTCAGGTAAATTCAGTAAATGAGCTATGGTGGGAAGCTTCAGATTCTTATGCAACCCTTCATGCGCACAAAATGCGCAAATAAGGACACAAACTGCCTGTGGTTTGTGGTCTCAAACTGCCTGTGGTCTCAAATTATTGAGAGGACCTCAGATTATATGCTGCTTCAGGATAACTGGGCGCAAGGGGACACACAGCAGCGGCGGATGCCGCCATACCATTAATACAATAAAGTGTACCTATCGAAGATTTATAACATTACAACCTTTAGTTCCTTTGGCTTCTCAAAGGAAAACTGTAAAATTCAAAAACTGTCTATTTTCAAGTGTAAATTTTATGTACAATATTGTACAGACGGCAACACAGTTGAGGTAGCAGGCTTAATTTTTATGATATCGTTTGGTGGTTCTCGGTTGGATTTTGTTATATCTTCCTTTACAACTTGATCGGTTTATATCATGTGATAGATTTTCTGTTAAACTTAAATAACATACATACATAACGTCATTCAAATCGGATTGTTAAATCAAATATATAAAAAAATTACTAAACATATACACATAACGTCTCGACCTCTTACCCAAATGGCCACCCCAAAATGTTTGGATCACTCAAAAACAATAGTATTTGGGTGATCCAAACATTAAAAGTTTAATGATTGAAGCAACATCCATAGTTCACCTTTTACGACACCCACGAGTAGAGACTGGTTGATTCTATTCTAACTTAATTCCCTTAAGACTTTCTCCTACATATATAAAGTCTAACAAAACTTTGGCAATTGCACGTATACGACAATAAAATAATATATTTGTCGGAGATGGGTTTGGGTGTGGGCGTTGCTAGCGACCGGGACGGTGCCAAACGCGTGGTAAAGGGTTGCTCGGGCAAGGACGACATTATTGCAAGCTACTATAGGCGAATCGACAACGTATTCACATTCAATTATGATCATGGAACCAGAGATGCTTACTGGTGAAAAGTAAACATATGCACCCCCCTCATGCCATATAACTTGGCCCTCGCATGCAGTCTGTGGAATTCAACCGGACCTAGTCTATAATTCTTCCTTGCTCAAATCCCATGATCGACTTCTTATTTAACTAACGACTCACCGGATTCTTCCACGCGTCGGCGATAGTAGGTAATTCCTTTGAAGGCTCGTAGCAAAGTGTGTCCCATTTTCGATGTGAAGACCTAATATAACTGTTAACGTCGTCACCGCGCCATTTCCGGTGATACCAGCGCCACCAGGTTTACTTCCCATTAACCGCGTATTATGATAGTCATTTCATTATTGAATTAATAAATTCTGTCGCTGATTTATCGCTATCTACGACATATTCATTAAAAAAAATAGCCTTAAAAATTTTGTTTCCGAGTAAAAAAATTAAATGTAAGTGCAAATGAAAATACAAATTAATAGACTTACTTCATTTCGATTGTAACCTTATTTTATCAATGAGAAAGACAGGCAACGTTCATATGGTAGACAGCAAAGAGGGTGGCGGAGCACGGGGCGCAACCAATCACAGCAAGTCACAGCGCCGGGGCAAGCGCAGGCGGCGGCAAGCGGATTGTCGTCTCCTTGCGGCGTCTTCAAAGATACCGCGGCATATGTTTTTGTTGGGGCAAAGGAATTAGAGCGCGCGGCCATTAATGTCCAACTCACAAAATTTACATTTCTAAATTTAATTTTTTGAATAAAATCTGTTAACATTAATGTTTTATTTCTAATTTTTTTCGTAATAGGTACATCCTATACAACGTTTGTCTATCTGCAACGTTTGTCGGGTTAATTTTGTTAGACCTTATATTTATAGTGGCCTGCTACCTTAATTGTGTTTCCGACTGTACATAATTTTATTTCACCTTTAACCGACTGCGAAATAGGAGGAGGTACTATGTTCCTCTATATGTATTTTTTATGCATATTCACACATATTTTCATCAATTGTTAATCGATTTTGATGATGGTTTTTTTTTGATGATGTTTATCACCAGGGTGATCCCATTGACGACCTGCTTGGTGTAGTGGTTAGAAACTCTGCTACTATACCAAATGGTCGCGTGTTCGAATCCCGCTAGGAGCATAATGTTTGTATGATTAATACAGACATGTGTTCCCGAGTTATGGATGTTTAATAAATGTATTTGTGTAGTTTATCAACGATCTGGTATCCATAACACAAGCCTAGATGCTTAATGTGGACCTAGATGGCGTTGTGTGTTTGTGCAAAGACATTTTATATATAAATTTGGTTAAGATCTGATAATGCACTCCGGAGATCGTGAGCAGAACCTTACAGAAGTCGGTTGTTATACCATTTTTTTATGGTTCATTATTGTATTGTGAAGTTGGTGCCAAATAGATGCAACTAGATTTATTATTTTTATATTATTTCACTATGAATAATTTTGATGAAAGGTTGCGGGTTCGAATCCCGCTAGGGGCATAATGTTTGTGTGATGAATACGGACATGTGTACCCGAATTATGGAATATTTTCATTTATAATAAGCATTTATTTACAAAAAAAATGTATTTATGTAGTATATTCAACCACGTATATCCACAACACAAGCCTATAGTTCCTACCGTGGAACTAGATGGCGCTGTGTGTATGTCTAAAGATAAATAAATTGTGATTGGTAAAAATAATTTGTACCTATTTGCAGATGCTTCAGATAGAGTTACCAGAAATACTGTTTAAACGCACTATGCCTGGATTTGTACAGTGTGGCGAGGTACCTGAGAATGTAAGTAGCTCCCGACCTAAAATGTCCTAACGAACAACCATTGTGCTACCTACTTCACATCATTTACACTTTTGCTAGAAAGGTACATTCATCTAATGCTACTGGAATTTATATCTTAATATCTTAAATAAATTCAAAACCATCATAAAACAGACATTATTTACCAAAGGCTATTATAAAATTTCTGACTATCTGGATGATAAGCAAGCATGGACATAGACCGCTCGGCGATATTCAGCCTAATTATACAATGTAATATAATTGTAACCCAAACTTATTTAAAAGAGCAACCCTTGAGTTTCTTGCTCGTTCTTCTCTGGGGAATCTGCTTTGCGAATGAGCACTAATGTCAATAATTTTAATATTAAGATAAAAAATGTGACGTTTTCAAGTGATAATCTTTATCCTACGAAATAAATATTTTTTGACTTTGACTTTGACTTTATTGTACACAAAATTGTTACAGAAATATGCATTGTATATAAAATGTACAAAGGCATACAATATATATGTAAATGTACTTATAGGTCACATTTTATACATCGCTGAGTATTTTATGTAGTCGCATGTATTTTATTGTTGTGAATGTTTAAAATTATTTGCAGTTTTTTTTACCGTAAGGAAAAAAATAGGGCAGATTAGGTAATTAAAATAGAAGGTATATGGATAGGTAGTTTAATTTTATTTTCTTCATAACCATAAAATATAATAAAACGTCGTGTTATTTGACGGTCGCGTTTGTAGCCTATTGCAAATAATGACATCATTAAAATTAATCAAATAAAAAACCTTGACAAAATATGAGTTTGAAATAAATTTCACATGATCGAACCCGACGAGTCCCGCTAGTCGCATGTCAATCTTCGGTCAGCGCTAGGGTCGTTGATTATTTTTGAAAAAAAAAAAATTAACTGCCTATGCCAATAACTTCTATTTCACTTACCTAATATGTCCTATTTTTTCCTTACTTATCTTATTTAAGAGTAACCTTTACTACAGTATACATAATACCTAGTACAGGGATCACTTCACAAAAGCATTTATACTTTTACTAAAGATAAACTTGCAGGTCACATAAGTCGCCTCCACAAAGTCAGTAATTCATTCAAAGGGCTATGTATACGCTTTTTCAATAAAGTTCCTGTTGATATACAAAATCTTCCTTTCAATAAATTTAAAGATACTATAAAACAGAAACTTATTAAGAAAGCATATTATAAAATATCAGATTATTTAGATGATAAACAATCATGGACATAACCAGCCCGTTCGCATAACCAGGCTATTTCCCCATTAATAATGAAATATTATAATATAAAATAATAATTTTGTAATATAAAAACCTTTTTTTAAAAGAGCGACCTCTCGACATTCTTGCTTGTTCTTCTCAGGGGAAAATTGCCTTTTGAACAAGCAGTAGCTTTAAAAATGTAAAATCTGACTATTTTAAGTGTACCCTGTGTACCTACAAAAATAATGCATTTTTTGATTTTGATTTTGATTTTGACTAACATACTAATAATTGTATTGATTTCGCTACATAAAATGGCCCATTCAAAAAAATAAGTGTCCGAGTAATGTTTTATAATTTTTATTCTTTATTATTATATTCTTTATTGCACCAAAAACAGAATACAAACATTAGGTCAGGTACAAAGGTGGACTTATCTCTTTAAGAGATCTCTTCCAAGCAACCTGAGCATTGAAGTAGGAAACGGAGTAAATTTGAGGTTTAGCAGCAAATTGTGTGCAAATGAAAAATCCTACAACGAATAATAAAACAAATATAAGGGAAAAATTACCAAATAATAAACTTACATTAACAATAATACATATACGTACCTACTGCGATATAAATACACAACAAAAAATATAATTTTCACATTCTATAAACGAAATATACTCAGACAATTCAGTAAATTGTATACTTGAAGATCCAGCTAGAACATACTGCAGGACGACCTGTTTGGTGTAGTGAGTGGTAGTGGTTAGAAACTCTTGTGGTGTGTAGACGCCCTAATATTAAGCAACTATGTAACCAACCTAATCCTGTGCCAATATATTGATAATTATTTTAATAAATTGGCTTGTTCAACGTGAGCTCTCGTTTGATTTACATCCCCGTTCCGTATATACCCATGCCAGTTTTAGCGGCTGCCTCCAAGTATACTCTGAATTGAAGGAAAGTCGGGTAGATTCTATTGTATTTATGTGCCGAAACTACACAGCATATATTTCTAACTTTAAATCTGTTTTGAATTACAGATTCTGAATTGTATTGGTAATCCAGAAAGCAAGTTGCAGATGACATACCCCGCGTCATGCTCTCAGGAACGTACTATGGTAAGTGTTTACATACAGTCAAACTTAATTTTTTTTAAGCACAACGGGTTGGTACTTGACCTCAATCACACCTGATGTTAAGTGAAGATGAGGTCGAAGGTGGAAGCGTACTGACCGGGAAACCCCGACACATTTGGAGGACTGGCTATCTTATCTCTGACAACCGGAACACAACCATGCTATTAACATTGCTGCTTGGCGGCAGATTTAGATAAGATGGTGGTAGCTAGCCAGGCGGACATTTAAAATGCCCTACCACCAACCAAACCGAGTACTTAAACATGTACCCCGCTGGGGATCGAACCCGCGACCTCCGAATCGTAAACCCAATGTTGTTTACATTGAGCCACGGAGGCGGTTACCTTGACACAATAATAGATATCTTAATGAAATAGATAGCAGTTTTGAACTGGTAAGATATGTATGAACCACGGAGCAAAAACACCCTTGAACATGACTTGCGTATGTGTGAGTCTGTCTCTGTGTCCAGTCTTTGTCTGTATGTATTTCTGTAATGCGTGGTCCGAATTTAGTGCGGCTTTTTTATATTAAAGAGTAAACGAGGGGACAGGTTCTTAGCTATGTTTTATGAAAATCGGTACAGCCCAAATGTGTTGGGGTTTCCGGGTCAGTACGCTTCCCATCTTCACTTAACATCAGGTGCGATTGAGGTCAAATACGAACCCGTTTTGCATAAAAAAAAAGCCTGATATATTTAGCATTTATCACAGTTTATTTGGTGTATTTCGATGATATCACTTTTCGAGGGTTTAAATTTTTTTTTAATATTTATGATTTCTTAAACCCGGAAATAGATTCTTAGCCATATTTGATGGAAATCGGTTAAGCCGTTTCGAAAATATATAACTTCTAACACTATATTTTGGGCTAATCTACCTGGACGATATACTACATTCTTTATTGCACCAAAATATTACAATAACTGAGTATAAACAATAGGTCACGTACAAAGGTGGACTTATCTCTTTAAGAGATCTCTTCCAGTCAACCTGAGCATTGAAATAGGAAACTTAGTAAATTTGGGGTTTAGCAGTAAATTGTGTGCAAAAGAAAAAATCATATAACGAATAATAAAAGAAATAAAAAAAGAAAAGATAACTGAATAATAAACTTACACTAAACATATTATATATATAATCATATATATATTAGATATAATCATTTGTGCGTTCAATGTTGTCGGGGGTTTCTAAATTTTCTATTTATAGGTAATTATATTGATATTTATATAATATATTAATTATATATCTAATTAAATGTTTTATTTAGGTTTATTTAGTATTATATTCATGTAGTTATATTTAGTTATTTACAAGTATTTATGTATTATAGACTTTTTTTTTACTTATGCCTTTGAGCGCCACGCCGGTCACCGGTGACCGGAAAACAATTGATTTTCAATTGTGTCTACGTCGCGGCAGTTAACGTGTTAATCACCATTGCGTTGTACGCCCTTTTTTTATTCCCCGTTATACACTCTCTAACCGCTTATAGGGTTGGTTGGAAGAGATCTCTCTCAGAGATAAGCTCACCTTTGTATCTTTGTATCTGACAAATGTATCTTTTGTGTTTATTTGCAATAAAGAATGGAATAAGTAATTCAGCAAGAGATGTTGCCGCTAGATGGTGCCACGGCAGTATGGCTAGCCTTAAACGCTTATTACACCAGCCTATTTGTAGGAAAGCTAATTAGAAAATCGGAAGCTTTACTCCTGCGCACGCGTCGCGTCTCTCTCCCCCTGACACGCCACTCCATAGTAAAATTTGCGTTAATCGCGTCCTCTTAGTTTTTGCTTCGTGGTGTGGCTTCAATAAAACCCTGGAAGGAATCTGTTACTTTCTAAATCGAATGTAAAATCACATTTCAGTGTGAGAGTGTAAGATGTAGATTCAACCACACCGGCTTCCTCCTGACGAATGGCAAAGTTAACACTGAAAAGTTGTCCAAAATCGCCGACCAAATTGCCAAAGACAACCCGGCCTGGGAATCAGCCTTGAAGCACTGGAAAACCGACTGTTTGACTAAAGAGTTGAAGCCGCAGGGTGTCTATACTGATTGCCCTGTATACGACGCAGCTATGTGCTTTCTGTCTTCTGTCATTAGGGTGAGTTTACTATGGTTTATTTATTTATAATAGTACAACCACATCTCATATATTTATACAATTTCAGAAAATTTGTAGATGTAATTATTTCTAATATGTGTGACAATTACTCAGGTAAGTGGTTGTACAACTTTTTTTATATGAGAGGGCGGCAATCGTGCACGCGGGTCACCTGATGGAAAGCAATCACCGCCGCCCATGGACACCCGCAACACCAAAAGGGTCACAGATGCGTTGCCGGCCTTTGAGGAAGTTCCTTTGAACTTTGTTCCCTTTGCGTAAAGCGTTTTTCGATAAAATTCTAATTTAGGTTTGTTAATCGGTATTATGTCAAACTTATCCCTACGTCCTCTGGCCTCTTCCTATGACCTTTAACAAACAGGCATACCTCGATACCTAAATAGCTTTGAATGGGGTTATTTTCCAGAATTTACGAAATATAAAAAGAAATATATAAAATATATAAAGAAGAATTTGGAATTATTGATAAAATTATAAAAAAAAACCAAATTCTCGAAAATAACCGTATTTAAAGAAAGCTATTTAGGTATTATTTATAATTCGCTTTCAGACTTGACTTTCAGAGTGCAGGTTAGGGCGATCTTTTAAGATCTTGTTAGAGTTAGGATCTTTGTAGGTAGCTCCTGTTGCCTAAACCGCTTGACCGATTTTGACGTGCAAGTTGTCGGTCTTGATCCCTTTTTTTTTTTTGACGGAGGGAAAACACATTTACGCGTTCGACCCGCCGCTGACCGGGGTCAGCGGCGAGGATATGTGGGACTCACCGCTCCAGACGGGAGCGGTCCTACCCACTAAAAACCCCCCGGTGTTCCTCCGCGCGCACCGTAACGGCGTGGCCACGGGTACCCCTCGGTAATCGTCCGCAGCCACGCCAGCGCGGCGCCCGCCGCCAGGGCAACGGCGGCGGCGGGCCCTCCTATAGGCTGGAGCAGGGAGGAATCTCCTGGTCCAGCCACCTTAAGAAGGCGCGTGGGAACACCACGCGCGCCTTCTCGCGAGGCTTGCGTGTGGGTGGTGACTCCCCCGATCGGATCGGTCTTGATCGCTAGAGTGACATAGTATATTTTATGATACAATTTCCAACATGGCGCCCACAAAATACCAAATATGCTGTCGGGTTTTTTGGATTTGAAAGTTATATGGGTGTAGTGGTTAGAAATTCTGACTGCTATACCAATAGGTCGCGGGTGCGAATCCCGCTAGGGTCATATGATTGTATGATGAATACAGACATGTGTTCCCGAGTTATGTATGTTTTTCATTTATATATGTAAGTATTTACAAAAAAAATGTATTTGTTTAGTTTACGAGGGCGACACTGAAAGTTCTTAGAAGATGAAAAACTAAATAAAGTAACAACTTATTAGTTTTATTATATCTTTTCAAGATAGCGTCCATTCACATCAATATTCGCATCCGATGGAACCACCGGGAAAAGCACTTTGTCCTTAGGTGTCTCTTGGACGGCCTTTTGAATCGCAGGCACTGCTTCCTCGGCGTCCATAAAAAGTTTTCCTCGAAGTTTTTCTTTTATTTTCGGGAATAAATAAAAATCGCAAGGTGCAGGTTTTTAGTGTCGCCCTCGTATCAACCATCTGGTATCTATAATACAAGCCTAGTTGCTTACTACTTACTCAAAAAAAATATAGCATCATTTAGGAAAAATAGTGATGTGATAAACATGATGTCAATACAAGAAATAAAGTATAATATTTATTTAAAAACAGTAACAAATAAAGAGATGGAATTTAAATATAAACTAGAACAAATGTAAAAAATTGGGGCCGCGAGGCAAGGTACCCAAAACGCTGGCGGCGTTTCCTCGTTGTATGCAGATACTAGTAGTAGAAATAAAGATAAACTTGCAGGTCACATAAGTCGCCTCCACAAAGTCAGTAATTCATTCAAAGGGCTATGTATACGCTTTTTCAATAAAGTTCCTGTTGATATACTAAATCTTCCTTTCAATAAATTTAAAGATACTATAAAACAGAAACTTATTAAGAAAGTATATTATAAAATATCAGATTATTTAGATGATAAACAATCATGAACATAACCAGCCCGTTCGCATAACCAGGCTATTTCACAATTAATAATGAAATATTATAATATAAAATAATAATTTTGTAATATAAAAACCATTTTTTAAAAGAGCGACCTCTCGACATTCTTGCTTGTTCTTCTCAGGGGAAAATTGCCTTTTGAACAAGCAGTAGCTTTAAAAATGTAAAATCTGACTATTATAAGTGTACCCTGTGTACCTACAAAATAAAGCATTTTTTGATTTTGACTGTGGAACTAGATGGCGCTGTGTGTATGAGTAAAGGTTTTATTATTTATTTTATTTCTAATCTTTTCAATTTCTTTCAGTATGCGACCCCATCCCAATGGTCGAGGTCGTCCGACTGTGATGTTGCCCGCAGGTATGCAGCGCTCTGCCCAGTATGCCCAAGTACTTGTTTTGCGACACGCGTGCCGTACGGGTCTTGCAACGCCTGTCTGTGGCGGCCTCGGGCGCCTTAAACTTTTTTTTCTCGTGTTATATATTGCACAATAACTTATGCCGATGGCATTACTAAAATGTAACATTAACCACAGATTACTATCATTTATTTAGAACAGTGTTTCAATTTAGGATAGAATTTAGAAAGGGTATTTAAGTTAACAATATATATATTTGTCTCGTATATGCACAAACCATAAATATACACAAATACATGAAAATGCTTATGTTAATTGTAATACCTATATTAAGTTCAAGTATAGTGATTTATTTTTAACTCATGTTAATTGCTTGTTTGTTATTAGCTTTTTTTGCATAACCAATTTATTATATATTAATACAATTAATTAAACTACTTATAAAAACCAAATTAAAATACTTAAGTTAGTTATTTATTCTAGTCCTCGACCTCAATCTTACCATTTTCCTCTAACATTCTCTTCAATGATAATTTAATGAAAAAAATGTGAATGAAAATGAAATGAAAATGGAATGAAAATGAAATGAAAATGAAATGAAAATGGAATGAAAATGAAATGAAAATGAAATGAAAATGAAATGAAAATGAAATGAAAATGAAATGAAAATGAAATGAAAATGAAATGAAAATGAAATGAAAATGAAATGAAAATGAAATGAAATTGAAATGAAAATCATTTTATTCGGCACGCGTGTAGGACTAGTAATTTGAAGTGGCAACCCCAATTTAAAAAATAATAGTTTTTGAATCTTTAATCCCTGTCGATAGGTCCAATCTACGGCTACAAATCGGACCCTTTAAATTAATTGTTCTGACCAAGGACACAAATGAATGGACGTGGTCAGATTGATCTAACTATGCAATCCGACTACGGATACAGGAGGGCAGTGGGCAGTTCATATTTTCCTCGAGGAATATGATGGCCGATAGGGCGCTGAGCTTCTAGAGCTGAGTGCAAAAGTACTCTGTTGGGGAGTGTTCAGTATATCGCCTGACGCTGGCGGCACGATTATGTAAAGGCTGGCGCCATCTATCGGCTAATTTGTGAACCCACCACTAATCAGTTAGTGGTACAAGTGTACCTTTCTCACGGGTTCCAGGACAATCCGATAGATGGCGCAAATCTAAATGTATATATATACTGGCGCGCGGCCAGTTTTTCGCTCTCTTCCAATTGGTGCAACATCCAGCAATAAACCGTCGATCACCATGCAGCTGCCGTTTATCTTCTCCCAACACGGAGACCCAACCCAACAACCCAATCCCAACAAGCGTAGCGAAGGTAGTACTCACCCACAAGATGGACGGACCATCTGACGAAGATCACGGGATGTCGCTATATGCAGGCCACGTTCAACCGGTCGCTCGGGACATCAATGGGATCTAGGTTCAGCAGAGAAATTTTTTGCGTGTGGAATTGAAGGCGTTTTAATTTGCCTTTTATAATCTAGCTTTCTGCCCGCGGCTTCGCCTGCGTGGAGTAACTTTATTGCATTTTCTATTATTACCCCACTGCCGGAGGTAGTGGGATGTAGATTTCTATGTTCTTCCGAAAAATAGTGACTGACAAGCATAATTTAAATTTGAGATATGAGAACAAATTGGCTACCCCTATGTTCAGACTAAGCAAAGTTAATACATCATTTGTGGGACACTGTATACGCTTTTATAACCTTATACCTGAGATTAATGTCGATTCGGATGTACACCAACTAAACTAAAACCAGTTTTAGAGTAGTACTGTCTCTTTCTCCCTGGAACAGTACGATGCGACGACTCCGCTCCAAAACTAGTTTTAGTTTAGTTGGCGTACATCCGAATCGACAATAATATCTGTAGGATTTTCTGGAGCGGGGTTCACTTTGCAGGAAGAAAACTCGTAGACACGTTTCACACACAACTGATTATATTTTCAGGTTTCGACTTATATTTATATACATGGTAAGTACTCCAACTAGTGAGAGCACGAGTTAGACAGAGCACGCATGATTATACAGTCTGTTTCATTTTTTTATGGCTTACAATTCGATGTCACTCAACTAGCGGGTGTTCCGAGTAGTTGATGTAACTGCTTTTACATACATTATATTGAGGTGTGATGGTCTTAATATATTATTATTTATAATTTGTGATTGTCGTCTACAATATCATTAATCTAACTGAGAAAAAAAATTAAAGATTATGTCAAAATAACATTAGCAAAAAAGGGTTATTATAAAATTAGTGACTACCTGAATGACAAACACGCTTGGTGTACTTCGACCAGCTCCCCAAAATTATAAAATTGTATTAGTTATATACCTACCTTATTTTTAAAAAAAGGACAACAATGATCCTGTGGGTTTCTTCCGCCGCTTCTTTTCCCACAGATGATTTCCCTTTCCGAAGCGGTAGTAGCTTGGACATACCGACTGACAGATAAATGCAATAAACTTTTTTTATTTCCAGTAGATTTAAATTGACATTCAACAAATGATATTATGTATCTTACGTTGAAATAAATGCGTGAAGTTTGAAGAAAATGCTTGAAGTTATGTTACCTCCCGAAGCCTAAACAGCTTGACCCCTTTTAAAGTGCAAGGTATCGTTAGTTTCGGCGTGCCTGCGTGCGTCTTATTTTATTTGGGGGGGACTGGCTATCTTATCTCATTAATGTTTGGGTGCATACTTAGATAAGATGGCGGTAGCTAGCCATGCGGACGTTTAAAATACCCTATCACCACGCAGAGTACTTAACACTTTGACTCTGAACGCCAATAGACAAGACAAGAAGACCTGAAGACCTATAAACATCTATTGTGTCTGGTTCAGTGTCCGTGAACATGTTAACATGTAGGTACTCCGCTGGGGATCGAACCCGCGACCTCCGGTCCGTAAACCCTATTGTTCACATTGATTTTTATTTACGATAATTTGTTTATTTGGCGAGGAAATGATTTAACAATTGCCACAGAGCTAGACAGAGGTAGAGCCTAAATAAAACGTGTTTTAACAACACTCTGCCTGTTCCTGACTCGCTTTTAAAGTTTCTACCTATTTGTGATTTCGTTTGTGTGATTGGTACTAGCCAACTCTATTTTCCTCTGCGCATATTGACCGTGACGCCCCCGTTAAAAAGACAAGACTTGCAGTGCGCATGCTCCAACCCTGCACATGCGTCCTCCATGACACCTGTCACTACTACCCCAGGATCTCACAGTATCGTATCAAATCGGAAATTCCAGCTGCTTCGAATGGAGAAAAAACATGTAAAATTAAGGTAACATATTTAATTTTATCTGTACAATGCTACTTCTATATATTTCTTAAGTCTACGGAAGTTCGAAATTGAAGATTTGAATTTGGAATTCCATTAAAAATAAAAACAAATAGAAAAAAAAAATCTTTAAGTTAATCTTTAATAGGTTTTCGGTGATATTTCGCCGGATTACGTATTTAGAATTCCTTTTTTTGAAAGTGTTACTTGATTGTAACTTATATCATTGGTATTAAATTACAGACCATAGAAGGTTATAGAATAGTCCTTGATTGCTTGTGCTATTTTTAGCAATACTCTACTTCGACTTGAACATCAATTTGATAATAATGCGCTTGCCTCGTGACCTTTCGTCTTATATTTAATTGATTCTTTAATTACACTTGACCAAGATTGTATTGTCTTCATTTTTGACTTGTGCTATTTATGTAATATGTGAAGTTACAACTTGCAATACATGTAATATATTCAAATATTGTTTAAAACGATACTAGCTAGAGGCCTCGATTCCATCGTTATGTCCCCAACGTATTTTATTTTTATATTCTATAAGCGAGCACGCAAGAGATTTATTTTTAATTGGTAGATGATTTGACTAATGTACAGTTCTGTAAACGTATGGAGAATTGAAGATAATAAAACACTTAGTCGGTTTTCGAAATTTTCGGTAATCGAACATTGACTCGATTTTAATTCTGTTTTTCTGGCTCTAACACAAATCAAATCAAAAATGCTTTATTTTGTAGGTACACAGGGTACACATAAAATAGTCAGATTTAACATTTTTAAAGCTACTGCTTGTTCAAAAGGCAATTTTCCACAGAAACTCGGTTGCGCTTTTAAAAGAAAAGGTTTTTATATTCAAAATTATTAATTATTATTTTATATTATAATATTTCATTATTAATTGTGAAATAGCCTGGTTATGCGAACGGGCTGGTTATGTCCAATGTCCAAGGAAACTTAGTGTGAGGACTAGTGAAAATTGAAAACAATTTGTGTTTTTTCTAGACAAATTTAAAGTATTATTACATATTCATTAGTAGAACACCCTATAAAAATTTGGCCAACTTCTAACGAATAATACGAACTAACAGAACGCCCTAAAAATCTTTGTGACACTCACTGGTGTCGATTCGGATGTACACTTTAAAAGTGGTTTTAGTTTAGTTGGTGTACATCCGAATTGACACCAATATTAGACCATAAAACTTTGGCTACATTTAAGTTGCGTTTGCGCATATCTTTAAATAAATATATAACGAACAACACGACCTAATGGGACAACCTAAAAATATTTGGTCACATCCATTGAAAACATGACGTATGGTGGTTGCGATTGGGAAACCTGACTGCTGTACTAAAAGGTCGCGCGAATCCTTCTAGGGGCATATACTTGTATGACGAATACGGACATGTGTACCCGAGTTCAAAATGTACGTTTAGAAAACAATATTTATCGTACCTACTAGATAAACAAAAACTTGGTATTCCTAAGCACTTCTCGTAGACGGAATAATACGGTTTCATTCACCTCAGCGCACCACTACACTACACATTGTCCTCTGCATACTTTTCTTTTCTTTTCTTTTTTCATTTTTACGCTTGTTCCCGCGCGCCTCCTGGGTGATAGCTGAAAATCAGTGCTTGCTCATTTATTGAGCATTTTTAATGCGCTGAGCTATGGCCTTGTTGCATGACTGTTGCACACATACCCACATATAATGAGTCTTGAAGGTATTTTTAATGTTATGGTATATTTGTTTATATCTGTTTGTATTTGTTAAAAATTGTATGTCTCTTGTTTTCTTATTTGTTCATGTTTCTCCTTTGTATGTGTGCCAGTTTATGCAATAAACTTTTTATCTATCTATCTATCTATCTATCTTATGGATGTGTTTTTATTTATATATTTATTTACAAAAAGAAATGTATTTGTTTAGTAAGTATATCAATCATCTGGTAATACAAGTCAGTTGCTTAGTGTGGAACTAGATGGCGCTGTGGTGTGTGTATGTGCATATTCTATGTTATTTATTTATTGTCTATTAGTGGAACACCTTTTTTTTTTAAGCACTACGTATTAGCACTTGACCTCAATCACACCTGATGTTAAGTGAAGATGAGGCCGAAGATGGAAGCGTACTGACCCTGAAACCCAAATAATTTGGGGAACTGGCTATCTTATCTCTGACAACCGGAACACAACAACGCTTTTAACATTGCTGTTTGGCGGAAGATAGATTTACACCTATAAAAATTGGACGACCATCTCGATGTCACTCCATTCTTTTCAAATTTTTTCGCTTCGTTTTTTTTAGTTGACTCATTCTAATAGCTGTAAAGGTTTGTGTGTAAATTCTAATTCAAAAAGATTTATTTTGTAGGATAAAATTATCACTTGATAACTTCGCATCTTAGAACGAACGATGTCACTGACCCGTCGCATTTTTTATTTATAAAACCGGCCAAGTGCGTGTCGGGCCACGTGCAGTGCAGGGTTCCGTACTTGCCTTCACAAGATGTGGGCTTTTTTTCGGCAAATTTATGAGTTTTTCGAATATTACTCCCTACTTACCTGTAATAGTTTTCCTTTTAACGTCATGACGATGGGTTTTTTTACCGTAAGGAAAAAAATAGGGCAGTTTAGGTAAGTGAAATAGAAGTTATATTACATTATATTACAGCTGTCTAGTACCAAGAGCCTCGGACAGACAGGCAGAAGTCCTTGTTGACTACGGAACCCTAATTTAAAGGAATATATTTTAACCGCCTCCGTGGCTCAATGTAAACAACGTTGGGTTTACGATTCGGAGGTTGCGGGTTCGATCCCCAGTGGGGAACATGTTTAAGTCCTCGGTTTGGTTGATGGTAGAGCATTTTAAATGTCCGCCTGGCTAGCTACCACCATCTTATCTAAATCTGCCGTCAAGCAGCAATGTTAATAGCATTGTTGTGTTTCGGTTGTCAGAGATAAGATAGCCGGTCTCCCAAATGTGTTGGGGTTTCCGGGTCAGTACGCTTCCACCTTCGACCTCATCTTCACTTAACATCAGGTGTGATTGAGGTCAAGTACGAACCCGTTATACATAAAAAAAAATATTGCAATTTTTCTTTTACTATGGAAAACTTAATATCGTTCATATCCTCTGAAGAGCTCTCAGCATTGGTCTGCCGTCTGCTTTCAAATGCTCAGCCATGATTCCGTCCTCACCCGGCGCCTTGTTGTTTTTAAGCTGAAATATCTAGGGATAGGGATACGGAAATGTCTATTTAACGAAATAAAATTCGTTGAAACCGTCTATACAGAAATACTTGACGGGATATAAAATTGCGTTATTAGATTTAATATTACTGAAGCGTTCTCTGATTTGCATCTAGTAGATTAAAATGCAAATATATGATTCCGTGTTCAACAGCCGCCATTTCGCCGAGAAAAATAATAAGCGAACGCCCTAGAATGGAAACTTGAAACGAAACATTTTTATTGTTCTGTATATTTCATTATATACAGAGTGCCTTTTAGAATGTAAGGCACGACGATAAGGCCGGATATAGACAAATCAAATCAAAAATGTTTTATTTCTTAAGTTAAAAGAATAACATTTGAAATCGTCATGACATACCGAACATCCGCACTAAGCTCTTTGCTTCGTCATTTATAATGCGGACTGCTAAGGTATGGAACTCACTGCCTGCGTCGGTTTTTCCCGACACTTACAACCTTGGGATCTTCAAGTCTAGAGTGAATAGGCATTTACTGGGTGCGCGTGATACATCTTCGGCTACATCGTCACTTTCCATCAGAGGGCCGAGTGTAAGTTTTGTTTCGACTTAACGTTACTACCGCGTTCACGTTTACGTGAACATTTGTATGGAGAAATGTGCAGCGCCTCTAGCGGATAGTTTGCAAAACGATTTTTTTCATAGGGACTTTTTTCGTAAACGCGTACGCGATGGTAAAGTTAAAAACGAGACAACACTTACACTTCGCACACAGGTGAGATTGTAGGCAAACGCGAAACCAGTTTTTAATAAAAAAAAAAACATACAGATATCGCTCATTCACTAGGCAGTCTCCCCAGAGGAGAACCTCAGGGGTCGCTCTTTTAAAATAAGTCAATACAAATACAATTTGGAATAATTGTTTGGAAAGGCGCAGAGTGAAACAACTTTACAAGGTCGTAATTTATTGGTTTATTTCCATTGATCATGGTTTAAGTTAAATTTTTAGGGTATTCAGAAACTATACAGGGTGTAACGGTTAAGTGTAGTCATATTTTAAGGGCTTGTTCTACCCATCAATACGAACAACTTTTACTATGGGGGCAACTTCGAAATCGCGAAAAAAAAATCAGCTGTTTCATACATTGCATCGGGAGGTTATTGAAATTTTCTATGGAACAGCTGATTTTTTTTTCGCGATTTCGAAGTTGCCCCCATAGTAAAAGTTGTTCGTATTGATGGGTAGAACAAGCCCTTAAAATATGACTACACTTAACCGTTACACGGTGTAGACTCCTCAGAACTTTTAAGACAAATAGTGCTAAGAGTTCTGCATCTTAAATACCCTATCTATGTCAACGGAATTCCCCCAAAGTCTAGACCTA
Source organism: Oegoconia quadripuncta (assembly GCA_949316235.1). Taxonomy (NCBI): domain Eukaryota; kingdom Metazoa; phylum Arthropoda; class Insecta; order Lepidoptera; family Autostichidae; genus Oegoconia; species Oegoconia quadripuncta. The sequence goes on from OX438743.1 coordinate 1,664,747, forward strand.
TCTGCCCGGTAGTAACGTTGATGTCGCGCGAGAAAATATTGGTCCTGTTCATTCGTTTGGACGAAATATACCACTATCCCATTCGCACTCCTACGTGCGCGGAAAACGATGTCATGCCTCAGACTGGACGATATAAAATGTTCAATCAATGTGACGGGGTTTTTTTACATTTTCAATTTATCTGTTGCTTGATAGGGTTTACCGTGAGAATGGTCCCATATAAATTTGGTAAACATCTGATGATGCACTTCGAGGATAGAGAATGGAATCTTACTGTCGGTTGTTGTACGAATTTGGCGGTTCAATTATCTGATACTGATATTGGTGTCGATTCGGATGTACACCAATTAGGATGTACTTACACCAACACCAATGTAGGTTTGTTTATATGTATAATAGGGTGTGTTAATGTTAAGGAGATCATTTTATTATTGAGAGAAAGAGATGTATACACGTATGTATCCTCTCATCGCATCTTGCTGATTACTCCTATCAATTGTAATTGTTATTTGTATGTACATTTGTTGACCAATGTCCGTGCGTCATTTGGAGGCTCCACTGAAAACCAGCGTTGTAGTGAACGGCTACAACCCATGCTGAGTTGGAGACCTTTTTGACTCCACCTTGCGACACCGACCGCGACCGATTCTAGTTGACATACGGATAGGGGGGCCCACAGGCGTGGATTGCTTAGGGCATCAAGTAGTCTTAATCCGTCACTGTGTACATCCGAAACGATACCATTGCCCCTTTGGAAGTCTGAGCCTGATGATTATCAGAGGTTACTTACACCCCGAAATTTACTTTTCCTTACCCAAGTGACGTAACGTGTTGAAATAAATGTATTTTTTATCGTCAGCGCTCTTTGTTGATGATCGATGAATTTCCGATAGTGTTATCGAAGATAACGTGATAGTGAAATTAATAACAAATGTTTAGTAGCATAATGCGTGTGGCGTTGTTTACTGATGGGGTAATTGTGTGGCTTGTGATGTTATACACGGTCTGACTGGGACGTTATTAGGTTAGTACCTTAATACTTTCTAGTTTCTCTTTGCTGTTAATTTATAAATAAATATCCTTGGACATACACACAATGCCATCTAGTTCCACTTTAAGCAACTATAGGCTTGTGTTGTGGATACCAGATGGTTGATATACTACATAACTAATTTTTTTTTGTAAATAAATACTTATTATAAATGAAAACATCCATAACTCGGGTACACATGTCCGTATTCATCATACAAACATATGCCTTTGGCGGGATCCGAATTTGTCACCGTAAAGTTGAATGTAATACCACATTTTAGCCACTGAATACAGCGCGAATATCTATCGTGAAGTTCCATTCGTTTATTGGGGGCGCTAAAATGTGCTGTTACGTAGGTACAGACGACCGATTGGTGTAGTGAATAGTGACCCTGCTTTCGAAATCACGATTGCGGCTTCGAATCCCGTTAGGTAAGCGTTTGGGTGGTCAATGGAACATTTATTCTCGGGTCGTGACTGTTTATAAAATAATTTAATTGTCCGAAATGTTTGTTCATTTTATTAAATATTTACAAATGTGTTTGATCATCACGAAAAATATTAGGTCCTTACCTATGAAATTGGTGTTTTGTAAGAAGAATTTCATTAACACTGTGTTCTCCATACAAACATTTTTGAAAATTTTTTTGGGAACGGCAAATCCACATTTAGCTAAACTTTGTGTGTATTATCGGATAATATTAAGTTAAATATAGGCAGCGTTAATTTTTAAAAGTAACCGCTTTATAAAAGTTGCTGCGAATCTAAGAAATAATATGGGCAGCTCATGAAAAGAGCTGTGTTCCAGATTTTTTTATTATCTAAGCTAAATAGCTCAGACATTAAAAAATATTTCATGTGAAATCTTGAAAATATATTCTATTTTCCAAATAAAAAACAAATGGAAATAGCCATAGAATCGTAGGAGTTGGTACATTATGATTAACGAAGAAAAAAATCAGCAATTTCATAGGTAAAGACCTAATACTATGTATGGCTCTATAATATCAGATTCATACACCGTATGATTGCAGACATTTTCTTTTTGTGTACAACGTTCCAATGCTATATGGATAATATACATACATATTTAATTCGTGTTTATAAAACAATTACCCTTTGTGTACCCACTACAGCCACCTTTGTCTGTACCCGGTTGTCTGTAGGTACCTAACAGAACACATTAGCGCTACGATTTCATTAAAATTAGCTAATTACAAGCTCAAGGTCACGCAACAAGTTATGAAGAGGATGATGCTTGGCGTTTCACTACGTGATCGAATCAGCAATGAAGAATCCCTAGGAGAACGAAGGTCACCGGCATAGGCTAAAGGGCCAGCAAGTTGAAGTGGGCAGGAGATATAGCAAGTAGAACTGATGGCCAATGGGGCATTAAAGTTCTCGGATGTAGACCACGTACTGGCAAGCGCAGCGTACGAAGTCTACAGTTATATTCTTTCAGGGCTTGAAACCGATTAATTTGTAACCTTAACCGTTATAATAAGGATTTCGATAATAGAAATAATTATTTTTTTTCGCAAAATTATCGTAAGAGCTATACGAAATGTAGTTCTATAAATCAATCTTTAGGAATCTTCAGGTGATTTACATGGGAGAAGTATTAAAAAATATTAACCGGTTCCAAGCCCTGTATATTAATATATTAAGCAACTATAATATGCTTGTGTTGTAGATACTTTCTTTCAAATTAAATATTTAGAAAGTGTCTTCTACTAGCTCTTTGGAGTTATGTACTCTACGTTATGTAAAGTTTCATATTAGAAACGGATCAATGATTTCAAAAATTTGAAACTTGCAAGTTTTAAGTGTGTATACAAGACTGGAATTTAAGAATCGGCAGTTCCCACTTTGCACATAATCAATGAAATCTATAATTTTTATTATCAAATTTGCCATGTAAACTTCAGGCTACTAGCATTGGAGAAGGGAATCCACCCGTACCTATATGTCGTTAACATACCGAAAATTCGCACTAAGCGATTCGATTCTTCATTTATATTGCGAATAGTTAAGGCATGGATCTGCCTTCCGGCGTCAGCCTTTCCTGAATCCTACGACCATAGGATCTTCAAGAGCAGAGTGCATAGGCATCTACTGAAATCGCGTGCTTCATCTCCAGTTACATAGTCACGTTTCATCGAGTGAGATTGTGGTCAAACGCATATCCAGTTAATCATAAAAATATGCTTTACCCTATGATATTGATCTGATCCTAATGGTATTTTCCCAGGTAAACCAGCATCAATCACAATGTTCGAGGGCGCGGTTGCCGGCATACTCAACCGGTTGCTGGGCAAGTATGTCCAGGACTTGGACACTGAGAACCTAAACGTGGGTATCTTTTCGGGGAACGTCAACCTGACAGATTTGAAGCTTAAGCCTGAAGCTCTGGTAAGTGCGCCGAGATATTATAAGCTTTTATAACAAGATTCTAGAAGATATAAAGAATTTACCTTCATTCATACTCAAGGTTATTTACTATAAAAATTCTGATAAAATTTTGACCTTCTTTACTTTGCAGGTAACCTAAAAAAACCCCCTGAATGTGTATGATATCATACAAATATACCAAACAACATCGTTAAAAGCTAAATACCCTCGAAACGACCTGACCGATTTCAATGAAACATGAGTACCTACCCCTCGTTTAGTCTTTAACATAAAAAAAATCATATTCCAATCAGACCACGCATTGTGAGATCATCAGCCCCTCCACATCCCACTGCAGGGATATACCATAGTCCACCACATCATCACATCACAAGCCTTAGAATTTTTATTTCCCAAGCATGCAGGTTTCCTCACGATGTTTTCCTTCACCGTTTAAGAGAGCAGACGGATAAATGCACATAAATAATTAAATTAAATTTAAATATTCATTGGTACATGGCCTGCCTGGGTATCGAACCCGGACCTCCCAAATTGGGAGACCGCGTCTTAATCGCTGAGCCACTGACGCTCCTTATGAGATACGTCCCGACAAAAATGCTACACACACAGCGTCGTCACACACGTTACATACGTCGTTTTTCGGTTCAAAATTAAGTACAATTGTCATACTCGTACATACAGTTTGATCGTGCAATATTTTTTAATATTGGGTCTTATCTATGAAATTGGAGTATTTTTTCTTCGTTAATAATATGTACCAATTCCTGTGATTTTCAAAGCTATATCCAAATTTGTTTTTTATTTGGAAAATGGAATATTATTTCAAGGTTTCACATGAAATATTTTTTATATTCTGGGCTAAGTCACATAATAAATAAAATTTGAACAGAGCTCTTTTCATGTGCTTCCCATAATCATTTCTTAGATACGCTGAAACTTTTATGAAGCGGTTACTTTTAAAAATTAACGCTGCCTATACTTAACTTAATGTTATCCGATAATACACACAAAGTTTAGCTAAATTTGGATTTGCCGTTCCCAAATAAAAATCAAAAATGTTTGTATGGAGAAAACAGTCTTAATGAAATTCTTCATACAAAACGTCAATTTCATAGGTAAGGACCTAATATATAATTTCCTTTCCAGTATGAACTCGATTTGCCGATCGATGTCAAAATCGGTACCATCGGTCGCATCAGCCTTCAAATACCTTGGTCAGGACTCTACACTCAACCAGTAATTGTCGACATAGAAGACGTACTGGTGCTCGTCGGACCAGCCATCTCTAACACTCACTTCGACCCAGAAAGAGAGAAACGACTCACACGAGCCGCGAAACGGAAGATACTCCAAGACCTGGAAGCCGAGAGTGAGATTCTGAAAGGACCTCAGAATTTCTTTGAGAATCTCTTCACTGCTATAGTGAATAACATACAGATCTATGTAAGGAATGTCCACGTGAGGTATGAGGACTCGATCAGCTCGAAGGATGGGCCGTTGGCTGGAGGGTTGTGTCTCCAGGGGTTGTCGATTGAGACTACCAACAAGTGAGTCTTTGAATTAATAATTTGCGCGAAGGTATTTGATGCCATCAATTGCTGTCATTTCTAGTTTTTATTTTTATGCGCAACGAGTTAGCACTTGACCTCAATCATACCTGATGTTAAGTGAAGATGAGGCCAAAGGTGGAAGCTCACTGACCCGGAAACCCCCTCTTATGTGGGGGAGTGGGTATCTTATCTCTGACAACCGGAACACAACAATGCTATTCACATTGTTGTTTTTGCGGCAGACTTAGATAAGATGGTGGTAGCTAGCCAGGCGAACATTAAAAAAAAAGCATATACCCCGCGGGGATCGAACCCTCGTCCTCCGATGAGCCACTGAGGTGGTTACGATTAGCATAAAGAACTAGAAACATTCCACTAGGATACCCTACGTGCCCTTTAATTTAATCAAATAATTAATTATATACCTCATAAACAAAACCCTAACAGGGAAAAGTATATCAGACCGTCGGGCGCGTTTTTGAAAAAAAAAAAATTAAACTACCTATGCCAATACCTTCTATTTCACTTACCTAATGTATTTCACTTACCTATTTTTTCTCTTACGGTAAAAAAACTCATCCGGTATAATGACGTTAAAAATCCGTAGTAATAAAAGCATTATGTCAAATAAAATTATGGAAAAGAGATTAACCCTCTTATTCATAAAAATTTACAAACGCTTTATAAGCCTGTTTTAGTTAAAGTATGTTTTGTCACTTTTTGTCATTACAACATTTCCTTATGAACGACAGAGAGCGGCTTATAAAGCGTTTGTATTTTTTTATGAATAAGACTGGAAGTATATAAAAACTTCAATGAATAGTTATCGATCTTTTGAAATTCGGTGAAACATATTTCCACATTTTATCGCCATTTTATCGCCATCGACATTTTACCGCCTTTGGTGGGCAAATTAATGCAAGTACACTGAAATTTTTCATAAATCGATATAGTGAACCGAGCGTCTAAAATTGTTATCCATTTACAGGGTTGAGTGGTCTATATTTACAGGTGACGTGTGTCGCTGAACATACCCATTTGTCTTTCATAAATTATTAGCAAATAGACGGCGTATAAACCTACTTCCATGATACGATACTAGCCTAAAAAGGCCTAAAAAAATATAACATCATTTAGGAAAAATAGTGATAAACATGAGGTCAATACAAGAAATAAAGATAAACTTGCAGGTCATATACTATAAGTCGCCACCGCAAAGTAATTCATTCAAAGGATTATGTATACGCTTTTTCAATAAGATTCCAGTTGATATACAAAATCTTCCTCTCAATAAATTTAAAGGTACTATAAAACAGAAACTTATTAACAAAGCATATTATAAAATATCAGACATGATAATCATCCCTGGACGTAATCAGATCGTTCGCATGCCAGGCTATTTCACAATTAATAATGAATTATAAAAATCTTTTTGTAATATAAAAACCTTTATGTGAAATCAAAGCCTGATTTTAAAAGAGCAACCCTTCGAGTTTCTTGTTGTTCTTCTCAGGGGAAAATTGCATTTTGAACAAGCTTAGCTTAAAAATTGTAAAATTGACTGTTTTAAGTGTACTCTGTGTACCTACAAAATAAAGCATTTTTGACCTTTTGACCTATTTCTCCAATTCATCAAAAGCCTTACACGTTAACTTTTGGGGCACAGCCTCTTCTCACTGGAAGAGGTATCCACCAGTATACAGGGTGACTGGAAATTAGTGGCGGAACCGTTAAAGGGTGATAGAATGAGGAAATTCCAGTCAATATTACTATGAGACCTACTGTCCTAAAGTTAATCCTTTCCAAGATATTCCTACTTATTTTTTTTTTACAAAAATTCCTACTTAGTATCTTAAAATAGCTATAAATCCTAAAAATTGGTCATTCTGACCCATTTTTTTTTGTTTTGCAACAAACATATTCTAAAATTGTTGCAAAACAAAAAAAAAATGGGTCAGAACCCATTAACGGTTCCGCCACTAATTTCCAGTCACCCTGTATATAGTTAATATACCGAACATTCGCACTAAGATGTTCGACTCTTCTTTCATAATACGAACAGCCAAGGCATGGGACTCCCTCCCTGCGTCAGTATTTCCTGAATCCTACAAGCTTGGGATGTTCAAAAGCAGAGGGAATAGATTGACGGATAGATAGATAGATAGATAAAGCCTTTATTTGTTTCCACAGTCACACACATACATTTAGCTTATACATATTGAGATGAGGTAATACATCAACAACAGAGGGTTTGTCTCTTTTCAATCAGTCATATACAATCTAGAAAGGTTACAACAATTTTTATATATCGCGTATAGGAGCCGTTTAATCCCATGGATTACTATCATTAATGTAGTCTGAAATTTTGTAATATCCCTTTTTACAAAATTTTTGTTTTATAATAAGTTTAAATTTATTAAGCGGCAGAATAGGCTTTTTTATCCAGCTACAAGTGAGAGGAAGCTGTCCCAACGTGAAAAGCTGTTGATATAAGACCATTAATCATAATTACCAAATATAAAATACACCCGTATTGCTACTATTAGTGCAAACCTCATCTACTGGTAGCTTGTATCTTTACCCTAAGGTTTGCGTGGAAGAGATCGCTGTTAGCAATAAGGCCGCCTTTTTGTGCGATTAATGATGTACGCTGTATTCTTCATGTAGCTTTTGTTAATTGTGCAATAAAGAGTATTTGATTGATTTTTTTTATAAATAAATAAATATCTTTGCACAAACACACAGCGCCATCTAGGTCCACAGTAAGCATCTAGGTTTGTGTTATGGATACCAGATGGTTGATAAACTACACAAATATATTTTTTTTGTAAATAAATACATGTATAAATGAAAAACATCCATAATTCGGGAACACATGTCTGTATTCATCATACAAACATATGCCCCTAGCGGGATTCCAACTCGCGACCATTTTGTATAGTAGCAGAGTTCTAACCACTACACCAAGCAGGTTGTCTTGATTGATTGATTACCCTATTGATATATTCCAGCAAATGGAAACCGTCAGTGACACCAGCGAACGCCTCCACGGTGTACCAGATGATGCGCATAGAGTCACTTTCGCTGTACTGGAACCCGACCGCGACGGCCCTGGACGACGCGGAAACTGCTCACATCACGCCTATGCAATATTATAACTGGAAACACTACATGCTCACTGGTCTCGACAAGTTCTCTATGCATCATGAGGACTTTGAGTTTTGTAAGTCCTACTTATTTTTTTTGGATAGCGCTGGAGAAATCGGGCAACGTCTTCTCGTTCATAATACCTCAGTGCAGATGATGAGTTGTGGTACTGAAACGACGTCTCTGACTTTGGGCCTCACAGGAAAGCTCAAAGTCACGCAACGAGCAATGGAGAGGGCGATCAGGCGATGCTCGACGTTTCACTACGAATACTTTCTTAGCAAATCAAACAATTTCAACTGTTTTTTCTATGATTGATAGACAAAGAATTAAGGCATATTTTAATAGTGAGTTGAGTTGTCGCCATGTAAACGGACTTCCGGCAGCGGTATTCCCGAACGAGTACGACATTGGAACCTTCAAGAAACGAGCCTACACCTTCCTCAAAAGCCGGCAACGCATCTGTGACCCTTTTGGTGTCCATGGGCGGCGGTGATTACTTTCCATCAGGTGACACGCATGCTCGTTTGCCGCTCTCTCATATAAAAAAAAAAAAAACCCTTCATTCTGTGGTCTCAGGCAACAAACCATATTCTAACTAGCTTCTAACTACATGGTTTTTGAGGACGTGATGGTACGACCGATTACTTTTATCGCCGGTTCCAAGTCCACTGTGTTTTTTTTATGCATGACGGGTCCGTAATTGACCTCAATCACACCTGATGTTAAGTGAATATGAGGTCGAAGGTGGAAGCGTACTGACTCGGAAACCCCAACACATTTGGGGGACTGGCTATCTTATCTCTGAAAACCGGAACACAACAATGGTATTAACATTGCTGCTTGGCGGCAGATTTAGATAAGATGGTGGTAGCTAGCTAGGCGGACATTTAAAATGCCGTAACCAAACCGAGTACTTAAACATGTACCTCGCTGGGGATCGAACTCGCGACCTCCGAGTCGTAAACGTGTTGTTTACATTGAGCCACGGATGCGGTCTATTGTGTATTTTTACACTTACAATTACTTTACGCAAGGAACTATAGTCGAATTCGATGAAAAAATTTTCGATTAACCATACAAAGTAAACCATTTATAATCCACTTTTAGTAATATAGAGAGTACTCGTAATATAGAGTGGCCGTCACACGAATTCATCCAGTCAATCAAATTCCTTTCCACAGTACTAAAGCCTGTGACCTGCAAGGTGAAGGTTCTTATCAACCGTTCAGGAGAGGCCAGGGTACCTCGGCTGCTTCTGGATGCCGTTCTACAAGACAGCGCCATGCAACTGTCGAGGAGGCAGTACCTGTCTCTTACCAACCTGGTCGCATCATTCGAGAGGATCAAACTGAACAGGTGATTATCATCGGGCGTTCCTTTTTAACCCACATCAAAAAACTAGGATGGTTGTCAATTCGACGGTTAAGCATTTTAATTTTGCGGCGCATATTCTTTGACATTTTATTTATATTTACGACGTTTTTACAGATATTTAGACATAGGTCCGGATTAATATTTCGATTACATTAAAAAAAAATGAAAAATATTAATCAAAAGTTTTAGTACTTTGATAGGGAATAGTAACGTTTAGTACTTTGAATAGGGACAGAGGCACAGATTACCAATAAGTTACTAAAGTAAACAGAGGTAGGTACTGATCTTCGCATTTTCCACGTTGACGGAGTCGCGGGTATAAAGCTAGTGCTTAATATATTTCCGAATTGCGCAAACATTTTAAGAATTTATTCGTTTTTACTTTACTTTGTCTAATAACATTTTAAACGATCTAATAACATTTTAAATATCCCTTCCGGCGTTTCCTGAATCCTACAACCTTGGGATCTTCAAGAGCAGAGTGAATAGGCATTTACTGAGATCGCGTGCTTCATCTCCGACCACATCGTCACTTTCCATCAGGTGAGATTGTGGTCAAACGCGAATCCAGTCAATCATAAAAAAAAAAAAAAAAACGAGCCTACACCTTCCCCAAAGGCCGGCAACGCATGTATGACCCTTTTGGTGTTGCGGGTGTCCATGGGCGGCGGCGTTTGCTTTCCATCAGGTGAGCCGCATGTTCGTTTGCCGCCCTCTCATATAAAATATTATATATAAAATAAAATTAAATAAATATCTTTGCACATACACACAGCGCCACCTAAGTCCACAGTAAGCATCTATGCTTATGTTATGGATACCAGATGGTTGAAAAACTACACAAATGCATTTTTTTGTTGTCAATAAATACTTATTATAAATGAAAACATCGATAACTCGGGTACACATGTCCGTATTCATCACACAAACATATGCCCCACACAAACACAAATATATGTGCCAGTGCCAGTCGCGTGGTAAAGGGTGCTCGGGCAATGGCGACATTATTGCAAGCTACCATAGGAAATCGACAAAGTATTCACATTCGATTATAATCATGGAACCTGAGATGCTTTCTGTTGAAGAGAAAACATGTGCACATACAACTTGGCCCTCGCGTGCAGTCTGTGGAATTCAACCGAAGTAGTCTACAATTCCTCCTTGCTCAAATCCCATGATCAACTTTTTATTAGCTAACGACTCACCGGATTCTTCCACGCGTCGGTGATAGTAGGTAATCAAATCACTCACAGTCGGTGATGTGTTCAGTAGAGCAAGACTCCTTTGAAGGCTCGTAGTAAAAGTGTGTCCCATTTTCGATGTGCAGACCTAATATAACTGTTAACGTCGTCACCGCGCCATTTCCGGCGATATCAGCGCCACCAAGTTTAGTTCTCACAGCAAACCGCGTATTATGATAGTCAGTTGACCGTTTGAATAATGAATTCTATCGCTAATTTATCGCTATCTGCGACATATACATTTATTTTTCTTTCTCGTGACAATGGAAAGCGGAGCGTATCACTCGGCCGCAAAATAATTTTTAATAATAAATTGAATTCCTTGCATTCGGGATTCCTGAGTATCGGGGGACTTTTTCATACTTTGCAGCTTTTTTAAATTAATTCGGTAATTCACGTAGCCGATGTTTTAATTTAAACTACTTATTTATATAAAAGCACTTTAATTAATCTGAATATAATCTTTATGACCATGTAGACATGTCGATTAACCAAAAACTCTCTTGAAACGTCAAAGCGTTGCTCCGCGCCCAAAGTGCGCTTACATTGTACTGGACGTGCACTTTATGGTGCGTTTATTAGCTACGCCAACAGCCGACAAATCGTAATATGTTTTTCAAAGTCAAAGCACATCTATTGTGAATCACAGGTAGCATTTGGTCTTACAAAATCCTTAGAGCGCTATGTTCCGCCGTAAAGACATACAATATGACAACATTTTAGCAATTACAATTTACAAAAATTAATTGACTAATACAATTCTTTAAGTCAAATAAAATACATTGCATATATGATTAATAATAAATAATAATAATAATAAATAATAGATAAATATTTCGGACACTTACACCAATCATCTAGTCCCAAACTAAGCAAAGCTTGTGCTATGGATACTAGATAAATATTTATATAAACATCCATGACTCGGGAATAAATGTTCGTATTCATCACACAAACATTTACCCCTCGCGGGATTCGAACCCGCAACCGTTGGTTTCGCTGACAGGGTCACTATCCACTACACCAACCGGTCGTCATTAATAGGTACGTTACAATTGGTTACAATGCAATTATATGGACTTGTCATCTAAGAATTCGTGTAAGCTGTATAATAACATTTTTGGACCAACAGATCATGAAGATTCCTCTTAAATACCTTTTGAAACCGATTACCATCCCAGAAAGTACCGGCACCTGCATCCAGGCGTCCCCCTCGACAAGGACGTGAAGAAGTGGTGGAGGTACGCGTACAGCGTAGTGCTGGAGCAGAGGGTACGCCCGTACACCTGGCCAGCGATACGCCGTCACCGTGACCACTACAACGCCTACAAACAAACCTATAAGGTGTGGTTTCACTTTAGATTTAGACATATAAAAAAAATGGAGTAATATGATGGTTATGATGGTGGAAGGGAAGATAAGATGACTGAATACAATGTTATGATAGATGGGGTAAAAGATCAGATCGAATAATTAGTGTACTTTTTTATGCACAACGGGTTGGTACTTGACCTCAATCACACTTGATGTTAAGTGAAGATGAGGTCGAAGGTGGAAGCGTACTGACCCAACCCCAACACACTCGGGGGACTGGCTATCTTATCTCTGACAACCGGAACACAACAATGCTATTAACACTGAAGTTTGGCGGCAGATTTAGATAAGATGGTGGTAGCTAGCCAGGCGGACATTTAAAATGCCCTACCACCAACCAAACCGAGTACTTAAACATGTACCCCGCTGGGGATCGAACCCGCGACCTCCTAATCGTAAACCCAAAGTTGTTTACATTGAGCCGCGGAGGCGGTTAAAATGTGACGTGACTTTGAATGATAGATTAAGGAATTATGTGATAAGACAAAGATGTGGTGTGTAAGATGACGTAGTGTCTCAGATAGAAAGAGATATGTTAACCTTTCTGTCGCCCGTTCCCACGCAAAAAGTGTAAGGGTCGAGTATCTCGGCGCGCCTGTCATATTTTCGAAAATACCTGCGGTGTTAAAAACGTTTATAGATACTCTTCTACTGGGTGTATTTGTGATCTGTGAAAAGCAATAGCTACGGGAATATATTATCTATGGATATAATGAATGAACACTACTACAGCTATAATACAAAAAAATCAGAAAAATGTTACGAGTTGTAAGATGTAGGTATCCCTATATCCACGATATAATTGGTATATTTACGGAAAGTACAGATTTATTTCATGTTTTTCTTAAGGAGGTTTGGGCATATAGAACGCATGAGTGAAAGGTGATTAACGAAAGCAATACATAACGAAAGCGTGAATGGAAGGGTACGTAACGATCGATCAAGAAGGACGTCGTGTTTTTGAAGCGCAATAGTGACACTAGTTATGCACAATTTTTTTGGGATATAAATTATAATCATACGTAAAGCAGTCTCTGCGGATGAGGAATGGGGATTCCAGCCACACGTGACGCCATAATGTTCATTTAAAATATCGAATAATTCTTAAACTACACAGCGGCGCAATTTTTTTTCCTTTTTTTTTTATTTCAGCACAATTTTTGGATAAAATAAAATAAATAATTAAATATCCTTGGACATACACACAACGCCATCTAGTTCCACATTAAACAACTATAGGCTTGTGTTGTTACAAGATGGTTGATATACTACACAAATAATTTTTTTTTTATAAATAAATACAATATATAAAATAAAATGAAACTTCATCATACAAATATATGCCCCTAGTATGATTTGAACCCGCAACCTTTTGGTATAGCAGACAGAGTTTTTTTTTTTTTTTTTATAATTTATTTATCCATAGAACATTATTTGAACAATCTTCACTATAAGACGCCTACGAAAACCTGTAAAGGTTTGTGTGTAGTGCGAATGAGGTCACTGACCCGCCACGTTATTAATTATTACAAAAGCAACTTAAAATATCTACATACATAATACATAAGATTGATATACGAAAGCAAGTAGACATGTGTCTCGCTATCGAAATAAAATTTGTTGGAAAGGCACTTCCTACATATTTCCATCTATAAAGTACTTCTTTAAGGCATTTTTACATAGTTTTACGTTATGTGAATATAGTTCACCAGGAATACTATTTAAAATATCTGGTAAAATATAATCCCATATTATATTATATTATATTATATTATATTATATTATATTATATTATATTATATTATATTATATTATATTATATTATATTATATTATATTATATTATATTATATTATATTATATTATATTATATTATATTATATTATATTATATTATATTATATTATATTATATTATATTATATTATATTATATTATATTATATTATATTATATTATATTATATTATATTATATTATATTATATTATATTATATTATATTATATTATATTATATTATATTATATTATATTATATTATATTATATTATATTATATTATATTATATTATATTATATTATAGTTCTAACCACTACACCAAACAGGACGTCAACTATTTTGATATTATCAAAAATAGTTCCTGTGCGTGATGCTAGGACTACATAATCTATTGTTGCCTTGAACAGTTACACTAAGTGGCATCGTGAGATGGTCCCAGCTAATTGTTCCATCTATCTTTGTTACTCTTTCCAGAGCACTCTGCGGAGCCCTAACGACACTGAACTGAAGCTGGACCTCCAGAAGTGCGAGGATAGTTTGCCCATCGTCTCCGTAGTCATCGCTCGTGAGCAGGCCAAGTTTGAGGTGCGTTCCTGAGTTTAATCAATTGATATTTTAATCTAATATAGGGTCCTTCCAAAATAGTGTAAAATATTTTAAGAGCCGAATAAGACCGTCTTGTAAATGTAATAATATGTGTGACCAAAAGAAAATTTCTTATTTTTAGGCTTATTTTTTCATAAAATGTAATTGTTAAAGTCGCATGTCCGTCCCCAATCGTAACCGCGACACTCACGACGTTAATCATCATATCATTCACTTGGATGAGTGCATGCATGCATGCAAGATGTTATTTTTTCACTTATAATAAAAAAACTAAATTACTCGCGTATTTATTTATTTTGGAAGTGACATAGTTTATAAAATAGCGATTGCGTCATATTTTTTTTACACTCTTTTTGAAGGACTCCCTTTTTTATCCCGATATAGTGAGTAAGTTCGCACTGGATGTACAAATTTAACATATCCGCGATAAATTTATTTCACGTAGGGGAAGCCGCGGACGGAAAGCTAGTAAATATTTACACTTGAAAATAGTTAATTTTTGTAGCTACCAGCCCCCGAAGCATAACGCGATAAAATGTCCGCCTGGCTAGCTACCACCATCTTATCTAAATCTGCGCCAAGCAGCAATGTTAATAGCATTGTTGTGTTCCGGTTGTCAGAGATAAGATAGCCAGTCCGCCAAATGTGTTGGGGTTTCCGGGTCAGTACGCTTCCACCTTCGACCTCATCTTCACTTAACATCAGGTGTGATTGAGGTCAAGTACCAACCCGTTGTGCATAAAAAAAAACAATCGCCCAAATTTTCGCATTTATAATGTTAGTTAGATAATTAATGCCATAAAAGCCTTATGCGGGTCCAAGGACAAGCCATACCATACACACTAACGACTTAACTTACCCAGTTCTAAACTAATCCTCCATCTCCACTTCCTCCAGCTCCTCTCCGAAGAGCCTGACAGAATTGAAATGGTCGAAACCGAATTCGACTGGTGGCAACCAACGTCCGATTCAGACACCGACGCCGAAATGGAAAGCCAGCCCCGTGTGGAACTGTGCGTGAAAACTGAACGCAGCAAGAGTCTTTGGAGTCACCTCTCTAGCCCTGAGAAGAAGAGGGTATGTGAGCTGATTGGTTATGTGGAAGGGGCGCCGAAGGGAGACAAGTCGAAACAGTATATTGGTGAGTTCCTAGTCGCTTAGTTAATCCCACAAAGTAACAAAAAAATATTTTGTAAGTGATCCACTCAAATTTATCCGCCTCTGTGGCACAATGTTAACAACGTGGGGTTTACGAATCGGAGGTCGCGGGTTCGATCCCCAGCGGGGTGCATGTTTAAGTACTCGGTTAGCTACCACCATCTTATAAAAAATAGTTCTTACCTTTTATTCCAATGGTCCGGTGTTGGAGAGGCTGGTAATCTGTCATACAGGCTGTCCTAGTGCAGATACCAGTCTCTCACATAAATTTAATTTATTTAATTGTTTTAAGAAATATTATATACTATACTTGTATCCAATTTGTGTGAGAGGACAAATAAAGATTTATTTATTATTATTATTATTATTATTATCTAAATCTGCCGCCAAGCAGCAATGTTAATAGCATTGTTTATTAATGTGAAATACAGATAATAAATATATTAGTAAATAATATGGTATAAGTAACACTGTGATCTACCGTTTTGGCATACAAGAAAAATTGCGTTAGTAGTAGGCTTATCTTCTAGTAGGAAAAATCTTTGAAAAAAAAAGAAAGATTACAGTAGGTACCTATATGCATGGTTACAAAAATAAATATTACAATTCAAACTCAATTTAATAACACAATGATATAACATTGAATAAAAGTAAAGACATAAATAGCAAAAATTATCCGTGATGGACAAAAAAGTAAACACATAAATAACAGAAATTATCCGTGATGCACAAACTTTTCTCGTGAACTACTACATATTTTTTTTAACTATACATGGAATTTTATGACCACATGACACACCCATGGACCCACAGCTGAGCTAGGAGTTAATCTGAATGTCAGATGCAATCAAATGCAAATAGGCGCCAAACATCTAGTCCCAAACCATAGAGGAATAACACTACCCGAACAAACTAAGCAAAGCTAAATGGATGAACATACATAAATATTTTTTTAAACATCTATGACTTGGGAGTACATGTTCGTATTTATCACACAAATATTTACCCCTCGTGGGATTCGGACCCGCAACCCTTGGTTTCACTGACAGGGTCACTATCCTCTAACCTAACCGGTCGTCTCGTGATGTCCATATCCATAGTGCACCATTAACCTTAAAATATATTTCTAAACGTTTCAGAGCACAAACTGAATCTAACGCTCGCTAACTGCTCGTTAGCATTGATGAACCGAAGTAAGGAAGTGTTGGTGTTGACTTTGACTCAATTCCTCGCTTCGTTGGAGACCAGACCCTCGGCTAAGGCTTATAAGGTAAGCTTGAATCATGATTAAGAAAGAAAGCAAAAGTTTTTATATGACACCATTATTGCTTACCTACTTAAATTAATCTAGTGGAGATGAGATTCGCTCTAACAGGGAGTCAATGGTGGAGGATACGAATTCGGCATTAAAGGCAGTGTCCGACTGGGGCGACGCCAATCTTGTCGAATTCATTTCTTCCAAAACACAGGCGTGTCTATTCACTAACAAACGGAGTCCTTTCCACCTCACTCCGACTTTCCGGGATGTACCCATTCCAATCTCTGGCTGGCTCTTCCAATCAACCAAATGGCTGCTCTCGATTCTGTGGAACGACGCGCCATAAGACTCCTAGGCGATGACTGAACGGTCACCGGCAAATTGCAAAGCCTTGAACACCGCCGTAGGGTCGCATGCCTTTCAGTTTTTTACAGGATACATTTCGGCGAGTGTGCGATGGAATTGTATGATCTTATTCCACCGTCCCCTTTACATCTTCGGACAACCAGGCGCGGGGGGGGTTGCCATCCATATGTTGTCAACATACCGAACATCCGCACTAAGCTCTTTGCTTCATCATTTATAATGCGGACTGCTAAGGTATGGAACTCACTGCCCGCGTCGGTTTTTCCCGACACTTACAACCTTGGGATCTTCAAGTCTAGAGTGAATAGGCATTTACTGGGTGCGCGTGATACATCTTCGGCAACATCCTCACTTTCCATCAGGTGAGATTGTAGCCAAACGCGAAACCAGTTTTTAATAAAAAAAAAAAAAAATTAGTACATGGTGTGATGGTGCCAAAAAGGCATCCACTCAGCGTAATGTCGCGACATTGGAGCCCAATGATGCGACGCTGGTATTGTGTGGACACCGGAAGACGGAGATTGGAGAATACAACACCGCACAGTGCTTATAGCAAATTTTTAACATGCTCGCAGAATTAGCTAATAAAGTGGCTGATTAGGAATCTTTCCTCAAAAATTTTGAAGCTCTTTTTTTAAATTCACGACAATTTTTTGTCCATATCTTACAGTTGTCAGCTCGTACGGAGAGCATAGTAATCGAAGGTGTATCATCTGACGGCGACCTGGTCCCGTTGTTGACTGCTGAGCGAGGGTCGGCTCCGACCAGCACCAATCTGCTCGCGGTGGATGTGGAGAAGAACCCCTTAAACAGCGAAGCGGATTACGGGCTCTGCTGTCTTATGGAGCCAGTGGAGTTGCTCTATGTTGAGGTAAGAGGGTCTTCTCATACGCCCGCCATTTTTGGGATATAAATTATAATTCATGTTTATCCCTTACAGCACGCTTTCACAGAGCTGATCAACTTCTTCCAAACCCATTCGATGTCGTCCGAAGACCTGTCGGAGGAACTGTCTCTCGTGGCAGATAGAGCCAGGGGCGTCAGTAGGGCGGTGTTGGCGTACGCTGTGAGCAGGAAGAAGGTCTTCCAGGTCAATGTGGATGTGAAGGGTCCCTGTGTGGTGATACCGGAGCATGGATCTGTCGTAAAGTTAGTAGTAAAGTTTTCGTCACTGTACATTTTTGAAAATCTAATACATGTCAAAAAAATATAGCATCATTTAGGAAAAATAGTGATAAACATGATGCCAATACAAGAAATAAAGATAAACTTGCAGGTCACATAAGTCGCCTCCGCAAAGTCAGTAATTCATTCAAAGGGTTATGTACTTAAACGCTTTTTCAATAAGGTTCCTATTGATATACAAAATCTTCCTTTCAATAAGTTTAAAGATACTATAAAACAGAAAGTTATTAAGAAAGCATATTATAAAATATCAGATTATTTAGATAATAAACATTCATGGACATAAATAGCCCGTTCGCATAACCAGGCTATTTCACAATTAATAATGAAACATTATAATATGAAATTATAATTAATAATTTTGTAATATAAAAACTTTTTTTTTTAAGAGCAACCTCTCGAGTTTCTTTGCTTGTTCTTTCTCAGGGGAAAATTGCCTTTTGAGCAACCAGTAGCTTAAAAAATGTAAAATCTGACTATTTTAAGTGTACCCTGTGTACCTACAAAATAAAGCGTTTTTGATTTTGATTAGTTAGTAGATACATATCAACACACCTTAATTTTTAGTGGATTTTTTTAGGTTTTTATTTTCCATTGTCAACAAGGAACCCTTATAGTTGAAAATCTGAGTCACCAAATTGCGAGGAGTGCGATGTGATAGAAGACGCATACCACATAATGATGGAGTGTGTCAGGAACGAGTCCTACAGATTCCAAATATACGTAGGGTATACGAGTATTACGGCAGAGCAGAAGCGAGCGGTTCGTGCGATCTACAAGTTAGGCTCCCGAGTATCGCTGAGGAATGAATTTCAAGAAATCAATGTGTATCGTATAGATACAAAGAGTAAATAAAATGCTCTGGAATTCAGCTATATCACTATATTGATTAGTTTCTTTTGTGTAGGGGTATGTTTTTTAAGTATGCAATGGCGGACAGTGTATAGCGAGTGGGGTGTACCTACCGGCCAATACAAGAGTCATACGTCATGCGTGAGGAAGTATAATTGGATGTGTGAATGTGTGTGTGCCCAACAGTGTACCTGTACAGTATGTATGCATGTGTGTGTGTGTAGTAAATTTGCCTGTCGAAGCACTAGCGTAGACACAATGTATTAACTTTGGCATCGCAGATATTTACGAAAACTTAATGTACGTAAGAAAGAATCTGCATTTGTTTAGGAAAAATTGTGAAATACACAATGTAAATACAAGGTATAAAAATAAACTTGCTGTCCATAGCAGTCGCTTACACAAAGTAACTAAGTTATTCAAGGGACAATGTATACGCTTTTACAATGAGGTTCCAGTAGACATTAAAAATTTGCCTTTAAATAAATTTAAAACAACCATTAAACGAAAACTATGTGCCAAAGGCTAAAATTTCTGACTATCTGGATGATAAGAATGCGTGGACATGAACCGCTCGGTAATATCCAGTATATTTTATTCTTATTTTTCTTTGTCGAATCGTAAATTTAACAATTATTTCAAATTGTATTAGTATTGACTTATTTAAAAAGAGCAACCCCTGAGTTTCTTATTCGTTCTTCTCTGTGGAGACTGCCTAGTGAATGAGCGATAACTGTGATATGTCATGATGATTTCAAATGTTATTACTTACAAAATAAAACATTTTTGATTTGATTTGATTTGCTTTGGCTATTAAGGGGGTCGGAGGATTGTAATACGGCGCTGGCCTTGCCGCTATCGGCAGCGGCACGAGCGCTATATAAATTGGTTAGGTTAGTGTTGAAATTAAGATAAATTCCATGTTGTCTTAATTTCAATCTTAAAGTCAAGCAAGGGTACGTTTAGAGCGATATAGTCACATTTTTTTTATGCACGACGTATTCGTACTTGACCTCAATCACACCTGATGTTAAGTGAAGATGAGGTCGAAGGTGGAAGCGTACTGACCCGCAAACCCCAACAGATTTGGAGGACTGGCGTTCTTCTCTGGGGGGACTGCCTAGTGAATGAACGATAACTGTGATATGTCATGATGATTTCAAATGTTATTACTTACAAAATAAAACATTTTTGATTTGATTTGATTTGCTTTGGCTATTAAGGGGGTCGGAGGATTGTAATACGGCGCTGGCCTTGCCGCTATCGGCAGCGGCACGAGCGCTATATAAATTGGTTAGGTTAGTGTTGAAATTAAGATAAATTCCATGTTGTCTTAATTTCAACCTTAAAGTCAAGCAAGGGTACGTATAGAGCGATATAGTCACATTTTTTTTATGCACGACGTATTCGTACTTGACCTCAATCACACCTGATGTTAAGTGAAGATGAGGTCAAAGTCAAAGTCAAAGTCAAAAATGCTTTATTTTGTAGGTACACAGAGTACACTTAAAATAGTCGAAGGTGGAAGCGTACTGCCCCGGAAACCCCAACACATTTGGGGAGTGGCTATCTTATCTCTGACAACCGGAACACAACAATGCCATTAACATTGCTGCTTGGCGGCAGATTTAGATAGATGGTGGTAGCTAGTCGAATGCCGTACCACCAACCAAACCGAGTACTTAAACATGTACCCCGCTGGGGATCGAACCCGCGACCTCCGAATCGTAAACCCAATGTTGTTTACATTGAGCCACGGAGGCGGTAGTCACAAAAGTTACTAAGCTTTTAAAACAAAGATTAAAAGATAACCCGTATAGTTTCGCTATGTCCGTCTGTCCGAGGCTTAGCTCAGAGGCTGTTTGTACTAGGAAGCTGTAATTTGGCATAGATATATATATTAATCACGTCGACAAAGTGGTAAAATAAAATCGTGAAAAATATCTGTTTTAGGGTACTTCCCTACAGGTAAAGGGGTGATGAATTTTTTTATTTTTGTACCCCCATCGTGTGGGATGTTGTTGGATAGGTCGTTCAAAAACATTACAGGTTATTTAAACAGGTTTCGAATTTAGCGTTCAGTTTTAGAAATGTCCACCAACCAAACTAAGTGCTAAACATGTATTCCGTTGGGAATCGAACCCGCGACCTTCATTTTATAAAACTTATTCGTAACTTTAATCATTTTAGGTCGGGTCACGTGATGGTAGTAGACATCAGCCGGGTCATCATCAAGTCAGATCTGCAGCCATCCAACCTGGCCTTGGAAGACGCCACGTGTATGGAGTTGGAGGAACGCTTGTATGACAGACTGCACGCGGAATGCTCTTGTCAGGTGAGACCTATGTCTGTAATCAAGAATGGTTTTTTTTTATTAAAAACTGGTTTCGCGTTTGGCTACAATCTCACCTGATGGAAGATGGTCATGGGTAAGGGAAACCTGCAGCGTTTTTGAAGACGCCACATGCATAAGAGTTTAAGGAACGCTTGTACATATTCAAATCTGTATATAAATCGTATTACACTTACACCAATCATCTAGTCCCAAACGAAGCAAAGCTTGTATTATGGATACTAGATAACGGATAAATATACATAAATATTTATATAAACATCCATGACTCAGGAATAAATGATATATAGATAGATAAAGCGTTTATTTGCATATTACAGAAACACATACAAAAATATTCGACGCAACAATCATTCTGCTTGGTGTTATTCTTACAAAATGTAGCCTTATTTCACAGTAATAAAAGTAACAACAAAAATTAAGTACAATTGCTACAACTTATAATAGAGTTGTATGTGTATCTGTACCACAAATGGGCCGTCGCTCAGTGTCGATCCTCACCTATAGCGGTAAGACATTGATTTTCAGCTAGTGCCCTGTGAGAGCAAGCGAGGGCAGGGTACTAAATGTTCATATTCATCACACAAACATTTACCCGTCGCGAGATTCGAACCAGCAACCGTTGGTTTCGCTGACAGGGCCACTATCCACTACACAAATCGGTCGTCAAACTATATTAAGGTCATAGAGCTATGAGCATTAGACCCACCCGGCACCCACCCCGCACCGCCTCGCCTCGTGCGGTTGGTATTCTTTATATGGACTTATATGGGTATGCGCTCACTACATCAACTCCGTAGCGTCACCGGATCGCCCTAGTCGTGAGCCCTCCACGCGCGGACGGCGAGTGGACCACTCGGTGACAACTCGTAGCTCGCATGCTTACCTTGCGTTGACTGCGCATTGCCAACGCGCGGGTCCAGAGTGGACCGGATTTCACATGCAGACCTAGTGCCAATTGTTAACAGACTACTCGAAAATTCGTAGACCTAGCGACGTCCACTCGTTGACAACGCGGAGTCCACTGGTTGACGACACTAGGTCCGCTGGTTGACCGCGCGACGTTTATTGATGATAACGCGGCGTCCACCCGTGGATCACCTGTATACAACGAGTGGACGCCGACCGTTACGCTTGCATTTCGTTTCATACACAGGTGTTATTCTGCGAGTGGAATGAACCTTGGCGAGAGCTTCGTAAGCACGCTGACTCGGAGCTGCACTTAGTTCCCAAGACCAAGATGCAAGTGGTCTTCTCAAACAGCATTAAGAAAGACTATAAACTACTGCCAAGGTAAAACACGTACGGTATAACTAGTATTTATTTTTGACAAATGTAAGGTTCTCGGGTAAAGATGGGCAAAGAATTGATTTCGCTATACGTGTACATCACAGATCGCAAGAGGTGGGTCAATTTTCCTTACAAACTAAATTCGACCGTATTTCTCATGTGATAACTATCAAAGTTAATCAAATAGTTTTGCGACTTAAGTCCTTTTCAAAATGAGGAAAAAGTATAAATTTTCCATTGCACTACCCAATGTCAATGCTGCATTTGTCAATGTTGCCTTATTTTCTCAATGTAAAACGTAAGAATTTTGATTAATTTTGATCTTTACGTCGTAATAAATAAGGCAGAATTTAGCTTGTAGCGAAAATCGATATTTTTTTTATATAGTTTATTTTTAGTTAAGTCGGGTAACTATTGAATAATATAACGAAGTTTGCTCAAATAAAATATATATATTGATAATATGATTCGTCATGTTATCCCAAAACAGTCTTTAAAATTAATGCTGCTAATTTCATAACTTAACTTTAGAATTTGACAATTTATTTAGTATTGTATTTTATACCGCGAGAAATTAACCAAAACGCATTTTTCACCTCGTCAAGAACATCTTTCTATCAACATTAAACACTAATGAATGTTGTTATATGTTCAGCAAACAATACTATATCCGTCAATCTCTAGTCCCGAAATGGGGGATCATTTAGGTAAACTAGAAACAGAAAAGGACCCAGTATTGAGCCCTGTGGCACGCTTGTTCTTAGAGCTTGGTGATCTTATCATTTTGACTCTTACTTTTTGTACCTTATATTCAAATGTGAATGGAAAGCCAATGACAATATAAAGTGGACCAAGCGTTTAAATCTTTATTTTTTTCCACAGATACAAATTAAACATATCGCTTTCGAGTTTCAAACTGAACCTCTCAGAACGAATCATAGGCCTCCTCCTCGACTTCATCGACAACCTCCCCATCCCCATTCCCAACACTGTGCCTGTCTCGTTTATGGACTCTGGGGACTATATGGAAGAGGTAGAGGACCCTGTGATCGCCGAGCAGTTGGTGTATGATCGGGTGGCTGCAGACCCTGGGTACAAAGAACTGATTAGCTTGAGGCAGAAGATTGTTGCTGCATATCTCAATAGGAACAAGTAAGTTGAGTTTAGCATAAATTTTTGAAATCTGAGAGCCATCAACAGCCTCAATGTCTCTATAGGGTCACGCCTCCTCTCACCAGGAGTGGGATTGGGCCATAATCGGCCACTTAACAGTCAGTCTTTTCAAGCCGTGACACAGAAATGCTTTATTTTGGAGGTACACAAGGTACACTTACGAGTAAATTAGTTGTATTTATATCCGCGGCATTTCCACACAGCAAGATATCGTAAATCATCAGGCTATGGAAATAACTAAAATATCCAGCAGTATTTACGTCCGATATTTGTCTAATTTTTTTTTTGGTATGCAACGCTGGCGAGCTTAGTTTCTTCGGCAATTTATGGAGATGAGGACCCCATTGTAATTGGGCGTCCCAAGTAATGCCCAAAAATACAGAGGAATCAACAAAGAGTGACGTTTTTTATCATTATATTTGAGAGCACCTCCCTGACATTAGGCAGTACAAATTTAACACATTTAGTTTTTTTCTCATTCAGTAACAAATTATTTGCCATAAACCTGCTGATTCCTGCTGCTGAGTTCCATCATCGCACTACTAGGCATAAACTTAAATTCCACCAACACCACCTAGACAGTTGGAAATCCACCACGGTGCGGTTCAGTAGACATTTCCTTCCACGTACCGTTACTTTTTGGAATAAGCTCCCGGCGGATGTCTTTCCGAACCGATACGATCTGGGAACCTTCAAGAAGCGAGCATATTCCTTCCTTAAAGGCCGGCAACGCCACTGCGGATCTTCCGTTTCCGTAGATGGTTATGGGCAGTGGTGACACTTACCATCAGGTGCGCTTCTTGCTCGTTTGCCCACCTCTTCAATAAAAAAAAAAAAAAAAAAAAAACCATTCTACTATTTGAGAAATAGCGTTGTTCACGTCGTCATAATTTAATTTTAGTCTATTTACTTTAAACAATACAGAGGTATCGTCAGCAAACAATACTATTTCATGTTTATCCTTACCTTCTATTTTTTTTTTCCTTTATTTTAACGAGGCTTAGAAGTGCATTGCACTTATGCCAGCCTCATGGGTGGAAACAATTTGGGGTAGACTAAAATAATTGATACTCGTACTCATCAAACTTGTGACGCAGTCGCATTCGCTGTTCTTTTTGTATTAGCGGAACTAAGCAATGTCTGGCGCGGTCAATTCTTGGATCCTCTTGGGACCACTTGTGGCATTTTAATGAGAGTGTTTCCGTGTTATCTAAACTATGCCTATTCTTCTTACCTTCTATTTCACTTACCTAATATGCCCTATTTTTTTCCTTACGGTAAAAAAACTCATCCGGTATAGACACACATACACACCGATAAACACACACCACGTAGTCAAACACATAACGCCCATGGTTTTTCGTCAGTGGTTAAAAATTGCTAGTTATTTGTCAAATTCGCAGAGCAACAGAGTCAACGTTCGACAAGACGAGCGCGAGGCAAGGTTTCACGGAATCGGACACGGCGTTCGTATCGTCCGAGCACAGCGACGAGGAAATGGAGATATATGCGCGCTCCGTGGATCTGCCCGGCTTCGACGATAACGTCTCGCCGAGCAATAACATCAATACGTTACTCAGGTTTATTGTCGGTGAGTGGGTATTGGCAGATTCCAGGCAAAGTAGAATAAGACTACTCCGTTTTTTTTTTCTGATTGATTGGATTCGCGTTTGACCACAATCTCAACTGATGGAAAGTGACGATGTGGTCGAAGATGTAGCACGCGATCCCAGTAAATGCCTATTCACTCTGCTCTTGAATGTCTTTTTCCGTGGAAGGAGTAACCTTTCATTTGCTGTAAGGCATTACGTGCCCAGATTATCATGTCGAATAATGTCATATATAAGGTTATATTTCGTATACCTGCACCTATACATATATATGTTACTTTAAGCAATCCATGTGTGCTAGCGATAAGGGTGAGCGGGGTTACCTGCCACAAGCATACTTATTATGCTGACTAGGTTGACTCCATCCACTGTTCATAGTCACTATTATTTTAGACTGAAATAGAGATTTTGTATTTTGTATACAAAAAAGCTGGTACACCCCAATTAGATCATATATTTTGTATTCAATATTGCTAGAAAAAATAAAAATAAAGGATTGTTGCGAATTCAGTTACTGTTGTGTTTCCGCTTGTATGGTGTTCACCATTCCTTAATTATATAAATAAATAGCGCTTCTGATCAAACTAATTTCAGCTGTACAAGAAGTGTTATGACTTGCCATAAATAAATTTAAAAAAAATCATAAAAATTTACAAAACAAAAACAACGAATTGCAACTGCATTTGTTTAATACGACGCCAAAAAGGGTCACATGACGGTCACGTGGCCTATCGGCAAATGTGATCTATATTAACCGGTTGGTGTAGTGGATAGTGACCCTGTCAGCGAAACCAACGGTTGCGGGTTCGAATTCCGCTGTATGATGGACATGAACATTTATTCCAGAGTCCTGGATGTTTATATAAATATTTATCCGTTATCTAGTGCTCTTAGTACAAGCATTGCTTAGTTTGGGACTAGATGATAGGTGTAAGTGTCCGAGATATTAAATATATTATATATATATATATATATATATATATATGTTGGAGATGGTGGGTTCGGGGGTGGGCGTTGCTAGCGACCGGGACGGCGCCAGTCGCGTGGTAAGGGGTTGCTCGGGCAATGGCGACATTATTGAAAGCTACTATAGGCGAATCGCCAACGTATTCACATTTGATTATGATCATGAAACCTGAGATGCTTTCTGTTGAAGAATTTGGCCCCCGCGTGCAGTCTGTGGAATTCAACCCGACCTGGTATTCAATTCCTCCTTGCTGAAATCCCATGATCAAGTTCTTATTAGCTAACGACTCACCGGATTCCTCCAAGCGTCGGTGATAATGGTAATCAAATCACTCACAGTCGTTGGTGTGTTCAGTGGAGCTCCGACTCCTTTGAAGGCTGGTAGCAAAGTGTGTCCCATTTTCGATGTGAAGACCTAATATAACTGTTAACGTCGTCACCACGCCGTTTCCGGCGATACCAGCGCCACCAGGGTTTACTTCCCATTAACCGCGTACTATGATAGTCAGTTGACCACTCGAATAATGAATTCTATCGCTAATTTATCGCTATCTGCGACATATAACTAATTTAACCGAAAACAGCTAGCTCACCCCTGTCACATGTGCATTTCTGTATATTTCCAAAGGTAAACCGTGGATGTTGTTGCCAGAATTCTATTATTAATGCTTGGAACACCCAAACACTAATGTTTGGGATATCTCTGACCATCTGATTTGGGACAGAGGTCGTGACATTATGTATATATGTAACATGGCTCGTTCAAAACTTTTCACATTTTAATTAAAGCGTAAGAAGATTAATACTAATAAAGGGGTCGATTCGGATGTACACCAACTAAACTAAAACCAGTTTTGATGTGGTGCCGCCGCATCGTACTGCTCCAGGGAGAAAGAGACAGTACTACTTTAAAACTGATTTTAGTTTAGTTTGTTTACATCCGAATCGACACCAATGTGTAGTTAACTAAAAAAACACGCTACATTTCCACCATCCATCTCCTGGCTCCATCATCAGATCGTCGACACCAAGTGTAATATATTTGACTCGTTAATATGAGCCCAAACTCGAGAAGTTTACTAGTAGCCACTGAAGAGTTTCACCATCCACCTCCTGGCTCCATCATCGGATCAGCTCCAAGATACCAAACATAGTATTATCATCAGAATTACATATACATACAAAGTTTCATTTCGATACAATTAGAAGTAAGTTTAAATTAACTTAACTTAACTTTAAATTTAACATGTAATCAAATAATTTACACACTTTAATAGAACTACGGGTAAACGAAGTTGCCCGTAGTACAACTGATAGGACTATGGGCAATTTGATTTGCCCGTGGTCGGATTGATAGAACCACGGGCAATTTGATTTGCCCGTGGTCGGATTGATAGAACCACGGGCAATTTGATTTGCCCGTGGTCCGATTGATAGAACCACAGGAAAAACAATTGCCCATGGATCGACCAGTAGAACTCGGCGATCGGACCACGGGCTGTTAACGAAATTTTTAGCCTTTTTTTTATTCACGACGGGTTGGCACTTGGCCTCAATCCCACCTGATGTTAAGTGAAGATGAGGTCGATGGTGGAAGCGTACTGACCCGGAAACCCCAACACATTTGGGGCACTGGGTATCTTATCTCTGTTAACCGGAACACAACAATGCTATACAACAAATACAACAATATAGTTACAAGTGAAACTAATAAAAGCGTGTTAAAATATATTTAATTAAAAAAATAATAATATCGATAAGACCTCACTTGCTCATACTAGGTCCATTTTATAACAAATTATGTCTCTCTCCAACAGGTGAAATTGTGATCAACCTTTCCAGCTCTATCGACCAAAAAGAGCGCCCCT
Organism: Oegoconia quadripuncta; assembly: GCA_949316235.1. Classification (NCBI taxonomy): domain Eukaryota; kingdom Metazoa; phylum Arthropoda; class Insecta; order Lepidoptera; family Autostichidae; genus Oegoconia; species Oegoconia quadripuncta. The sequence goes on from OX438743.1 coordinate 1,693,338, forward strand.
ACATCATGCTAAGCATTACTAAGGTAAGTAGCCACCACATGTAACATAATTTAGATAGCGTTCCTACATAACGCAAAAGTTGTGGGGAAGAGATCGCTTTTAATGATAAGGCTGCCAAATTGTACCGTTCTGTGATTTTTCTAGTGTTATTTACGTAATTTGTGCAGTTTACGATTTACGTTTCGGAGGTCGCGGGTTCGATCCCCAGCGGGGTACATGTTTAATTACTTTAGTTGGTGGCAGGGCATTTTAAATGTCCGCCTGGCTAGCTACCACCATCTTATCTAAATCTGCCGCTAAGCAGCAATGTTAATAGCATTGTTGTGTTCCGGTTGTCAGAGATAAGATAGCCAGTCCTCCAAATATGTTGGGGTTTCCGGGTCAGTTCACTTCCACCTTCGACCTCATCTTCACTTAACATCAGGTGTGATTGAGATCAAGTACCAACGCGTTGTGCATAAAAAAAAAGTTTTAACGGTGACGGGCTCAACCCCTGTCACGTGAGCCTTTCTGTATATTTGGAAACGTGGATCAGGATATTGTTTCAAGCATTGAACTTTTAATGTTTGGGATATCTCTGACCATTGGAATGGGGTGGCCATTTGGGATAAAAGTCGTGACTTGTTAAGAAGGACAGGGCTCTCTTACACCTGCACTAGTACGAGTAGCATGTCAAGCGTGATAAACGTTTATGTCACGCGAGATGATATTCTACATCTACTACGTCTACAGATATCGGATTCCAATCTCGCTATAGTGGCGTTTGTTTATATTAACAAAAAAAAAACAATATCAATAATGGTGTCGATTCGGATGTACACCAACTAAATTAAACTGAAACCAGTTTTGGAGTGGTGCCGTCGCATCGTACTGTTCCAGGGAGAAAGTGACAGTACAATACAACAATACAATACAAATACTCTTTATTGCGCAAAATAATTTACAATTATTTTTGATGATAACAATAGAACACAATTATTCGGTCTTATCACTAAAAGCGATCACTTCCAGACAACCCACAGCTATGGGACATTTGTGACAGTTTGTGACAGTACTACTTTAAAACTGGTTTTATTTTAGTGTAGTTGGTGTACATCCGAATCGACACCATTGTTTCGTGTGGAACTTATTTATTTATTGTTCCTAAGGTATGCCTGGATGTGGCCCTCATGGAGTACGGGCCGGCGATCCAGTTGTGCATCAGCCAGGCGTTGCTGACGGACAAGCTGCATCACAGCAGCAGTGGGCAATATCTTGAGATGTTGACCAGTGAGGGAGAGCTGTTTAACTTGCTCTACCGAAAGGTATGGACTCCATGTTTATCTGATCCGACCATAGGAAGGCGTTGGAGCCCAGGGACAATAATAAAAAATTTTGCTTAGCAATAATTCAGAACCGACTTATACAGTTACTATCTTATAGAGATATATTATTATTATTATTAAATTCTTTATTGCACACAAAAATAAAATACAAAGAACATTATATATATATAATATATATATAATTATAGGTATATTAGAGTACTAATCTTAAAAAAAACGATAGCTTAGTCTAGGAAATTTTTAGAAAGCCCTATTATTAATTTGTGTCTTAATAACAATAAATCCTAACTGATATTTAACTAGGTAGATCTTTGTTAAACACAATTAACTTATTGATGGATAAAAAACTAAGCATGTTATAGTTAGAAAGAAAAAAAAGTATTTATTTGGATTTCTGTTATAAAGATGTATACATACGTAAGTTTACAATACCTAAATCCAAAAGGGTCTCCACTCAGCATGTGTCGGGTTGGAGCAACCACAACGCTGGTATTCTGTGGAGCAGAAAGGCAGAGTGGTGCCACTGTACTACTTAATATTAATAACTCTCCATATCAACTACCCATAAAGATCTATTTTTTTAATGAATATAATTGTAGTGCTTTCTTAACTAATATTTAAATACATATCTATCTATTGTAGATATATTGGCACACGAATATATAAGTACTACTACTCAGTACCTATCAACACAACTCTCCATGTACTTACTTAATATTTAGATACATATCTATTGTAGATATATTGACACACAAATGAATATATAAGTACTACTTTCTCATTGTATAATATCATTATATATATATATTAATATTGCACTTATGGTTTGTGTTGGTAAATAAATGAATTTTCTGTTCTATAGTTATTTAAAATGTACAGAATATATATATAAATAATATAAATAAATCATTTGCCCTAGTAAGTTGCCATTTTTTGTTTATTTAATAAATACAATTTAAATTTACGCTTAAATGTACCAACTGTAGAACAGTTCCTAATTGGCGGAGGTATATTGTTCCAACATTTCGTAGCAGAGTAGCGAAAACTGCCACGAAATGCGGCCGTTCCATGTCGTGAACAAAGCAGACGGGAAGCTGCTCTAATATGGCGCGTCGAAAACTCAAGCTTATCGTACAAATATAGTGGACTTTTGTGAATAATTAGATAATAATTTAAAAGTTAGGCATGCATGTGTTTTTAGCTGAAAATGTCGTCGAGCTGCATTGCTTAAGAAATAAAAATGAGAACTAATATTTTGTAACGATAATTTCCCTAAATGTTTTGAATTAAAAGAAATACCCATAAATTGAGCATGTTTTTTTTTAAAGAAGCACATTTGATATCTTTACCTTATTCGCCGCGGGGACTAACTTTATCGCGGAAATTTGTCGAGATTTTATCGAGATAAAAAATATCCTGTAAATGTCTTAATACAGGGTATATGCTACCTATATACCAAATTTCATCCAAATCCGGCCATCCGTTTCGCCGTGATATAGCGACAAACAAACAAAGAAACAAACGTCCAAACTATCGCATTTATAATATAATATTAGTTAGATTCAAATGGTTCCATTGAAACATAAAATCTACATAATAATACGGAATTGCCTGAACTAGGACAATATAATAACAGAATAGAACCACCTGTATGGTGTAGTGGTTAGAAACTGTGACTGCTATACCAAAAGGTTGCGGGTTCGAATCCCGCGAGGGGCATATGTTTGTGTGATGAATACAGATAACACTTATTCGTTAATTGCTTTTCTCTAACTTTTCGTTAGTTATGTCATCGACATAATCTTCTTGTAAATACTTTATCAATCGCTAACTAATTCAGCGGTTAGTGACTGATTAAATAAGCCTTCACTGTTTGGGAACGTTTTTTGAGTGCATTCTGATTATAATAGAAACACTCTTGTCTGCTCTTGTTTTAGTTTGCCAATCTTGTGCAGCTATAACTACTAGATTGATGTATGATAGGTTATGTCTCTGAGTGTATGGATGGTTAAATCGTTCTCTTGACATGTGTTCCCGAGTTATGGATGTTTCTGATTTATATATGTATTTATTTAAAAAAAAATGATTTGTGTAGTGTATCAACCATTTGGTATCCATGATACAAGCCTAGTTGCTTAGTGTGGAACTAGATGGCGCTGTGGGTATGTGCAAAGATATTAAAAAAAATGTTATTACCTCAAATAAATGATTTTGATTGAATGGTTGAAAAACAATGACCATGTTGATCCAGCAGTGATCAGCTGATGACACATCTCATCTCACCTTTGTTGCTCAGGTGCGAGCCGACTGCCCGGAGTTCAAGTCCCACTTCCACAGCGTGGAGCAGTCGCTGGTGGGAGACGCTGGACCCGTGTCGTTGGCGCTCCACGCCTCCGCCCTCAACGAGCTGATAAAGTATCTGCAGCGTATCTGGGAGAAGTAAGTGTTGCACCAAGTGGATCATTATGTCCTATCAGTTGGGTACTCTATTCTCGAAGCGTTTTTGATGCACAATGGGTTAGCACTTGACCTCAATCACACTTGATGTTAAGTGAAGATGAGGCCGATGGTGGAAGCGTATCCAGAAACCCCATCTTATTTGGACTGGCTATCTTATCTCTGACAACCGCAACGCCACAATGCTATTAACACTGCTGTTTGGCGGCAGACTTAGGCTCGTATTAATAAATCGAGATGCGTCTCAGTCTTGATACAATTTTTTTTGATACAGTTTTAATAGTAACAGATTCTCAAGCATCAACTTATGATGATCTTATTCTTAAGAACGGTTTATTAATACGGGCCTTAGATAAGAGGATTTTTAAAGCTACTGCTTATTCAAGAGGCAATTTTCCCCTGAGAAAGAACAAGCAAGAAACTCGAGAAGTTACTCTTCTTAAAACAGGTTTTTATAATGACGCCGATCTGTTTGGTGTAGTGGTTAGAAACTCTGCTGCTATACCAAAAGGTCGTGGGTTCGAATCCCGCTAGGGGCATATGCTTGTATGATGAATACAGATATGTGTACCTGAGTTATGGATGTTTTTCATTTATATATGTATTTATTTACAAAAAAAATGTATTTGTGTAGTTTATAAACCATCTGGTATCTATAATACAAGCCTAGTTGCTTAGTGTGGTACTAGATGGCGCTGTGGTGCATAGATTATTTTTTTTATATGAGAGGGCGGCAACCGAGCATGCGGGTCACCTGATGGAAAGCAATCACCGCCGCCCATGGACAACCCGCAACACCAAAAGGGTCACAGATGCGTTGCCGGCCTTTGAGGAAGGTGTAGGCTCGTTTATTCGTGTATTTATTTATATTACAAAAAGGCATGATAACATTTCATTATTAATTGTTAAATAGCCTGGCATGCGAACGATGGTGGTAACTGGTCAAGCCCTAGATGTTTATCATCTAAATCATCATGTTCACTCACTCACCACAATAAGACACTGCACTGTACTTTGAACTCAATTTATTGGAATTGTATGTAACCTACTTACGTTTGACAAAGAACGAAACGATATCGCGTTTTAATAATGATCAGCGCCATCTATGAGCGGCAGGAAGAACTAAATTAATTAAATCGAAGTTTATACAAGTCTCATATTTTATAGTGTGCATTGGTTGTGTGTAGTGAGAAAACTTCCAAATTAATATCCTTTATCTAGTATCCGTATTAATATTAGGTCTTTGTTTGTTTGTTTGTAAACGCTTTATTGTACAAAAAGGCCTTTACCTATGTTGTGGATTTTTTGGACCTGGCTGATGCTGGCTGACTAATCTATGACAGAGACGGTAGAAGACAGGACAAAGGACGGTCGATGACGAGACGGTGACCTGACGGGCATGCAAATTGTGCTTTTGGTTGAAATATTAGAATAAGAATAAGAATAAGAATAAGAATAAGAATAGTTTATTATGGACGCCACAACACGATACAAAAACAAAGAAGTAGTAAATTATAGCTAAAACAGAAATACAATTATGAAGAAGATCCCGACAATGCTGTCACGTGTCGCGGCGTGCACAAATGGGTTAACACTCAGCTCATGCTGCGACGAATCACAGCGCTGGTTTTCAGTGCCCCCAAATGGCCAGTGACGCACGGACGCCACGTGAGGTACAATAATGAGCAGAATAATAATAAATAATTATAGTCGGGTTAGTGTATGTATAGTGTAGTGTAAATATACAAAATAATAATTACGTAATAGTATTATAAATAAATACGTCAGAATATGGATATAGTGAGACTGTGAATGCTATACAGTATTGTATAATTAGGCTACTGCTTCAAGGCAGTCTGCCGAGACGGGTGCCGCCGGTGATACGCTATATTAATAAATATAGTGTTTTATACTTGACAGCGCCCTGCCATTCCTTAATAAATAACCTATGAAACTGGAGATTTTTTTTTCGTAAATCATAATTTTATTTTATTTTATTTTAATTTTTAATTATTTAATGTACCAACTCCTACGATTCTATAGCTACTTCCGAATTTGTTTTTCATTTGGAAAATAGAATATATTTTCAAGGTTTCATATGAAATGTTTTTTAATGTCTGAGCTAAATGGCATAATAAAAAAAACTTGAACACAGCTCTTTTCATGAGCTTCCCATAATTTTTGGACCTGGCTTTATTGATTTAAATTCGCAGAAATTTTTATAAAGCGATTATCTTTAAAATTTAACACTGCCTATATTTAACTTAATGTTATCCGATAGATAATACACACAAAGTTTAGCTAAATTTGGATTTGCCGTTCGCAAAAAAAATTGAAAAATGTTTGTATGGAGAAAACAGTCTTAATGAAATTCTTCATACAAACCGCCAATTTCATAGGTAAGGACCTAATATATAAATAAAATAATAAATAAATACTTACACCAATCATCTAGTCCCAAACTAAACAAAGTTTGTACTATGGATACTAGATAACGGATAAACATACATAAACATTTATATAATCAACAACAACAACAACAAAATATTCTTTATTGTACAACAATAAGAAGGATACAAAAAAATAAGAAATAAAAAAATAAGAAATAAACATCCATGACTCAGGAATAAAATGTTCATATTCATCACACAAACATTTACCCGTCGCGGGATTCGAACAATCGGTCGTCAATATAATTAATTAAAATTAATGGTTTTGCCTAGTTTGAGATTAGGTCATCCTGAAATATTTTTGTTATTTACAGAGTACAGAGCCGCCACGAGCTAAACATAGCAAAGGTCGTGATGCCGAAGACAAGGACGCTATGGGACTACCTCATGCAGCCGGAGACCGACCCACCTGTTCCGGCAGGCGCTACCAAATTCAGTTACTCAGTCAGGTAATTTTTTAAATTTATTTATCGATTATATTAAAGGATAATCATACTGTGGATTCGTTTATTGTCATAGGTACAATTTGAAAATTGAATTTTTTTAAATCTACCAGGATTTCGGAATTTGTTCACGGCACGTAAAATGAATAGAATCAGTCTCTTCCCGTGGGTGTCGTGAAAGGCGACTTTCCACCAAAAAACATCTACAGGCACATTTTAACGCTGTGGGCTCACCCCGTGAAGGTGGAACATTTCGAACGGTGAACATGGATATTGTTTCAAGCATCAATCTTTAAACTTTACAACAAATTTAGGATATCTTTGACCACACCATTTGAGACTTTAAGCATGTATGCATTTATTATGTATTTTAATTTGTAGCCGCCTCGGTGGCTCAATGTAAATAACGTTGGGTCTACGATTCGGAGGTCGCGGGTTCGATCCCCATCGGGGTACATGTTTAAGTACCTACTCGGTTTGGTTGGTGGTAGAGCATTTTAAATGTCCGCCTGGCTAGCTACCACCATCTTGTCTAAATCTCCCGCCAAACAGTAATGTTAATAGCATTGATGTGTTCCGGTTGTCAGAGATAAGATAGGCAGTCCCCCAAATGTGTTGGGGTTTCCGGGTCAGTACGCTTCCACCTTCGACCTCATCGTCACTTAACATCAGGTGTAATTGAGGTCAAGTACGAAACCGTTGTGCATAAAAAAAAACCAAAGTAAAAAGCTGCTCTTTGCCGAAATAAATTCTTTTTTTTTAATGCTATAAATAGTACCAACACCTCGTAAACCCAATATTGTTTACATTGAGCCACGGAAACGGTTCCCCGTCCCACCTCAATTCTTTATGTCCCCATTTTTTCAGAGCATCCTCAATATCAATACGACTCTGCCACCTGGACTGCTCCCTCATAGAGATCCGGCTAACATCGTTGGAGAGCGACTGCGTGTTTCGCGCAAATGATCGCATGATTTTCAAGTTCCTCCTCATGTCAATTCAGGTCGACGATTTGGCTGATTGTACTTTGTATCCGAAGGTAACTTTTCCGCTATCTCTTTGCTCCGGTGTAGAATAAAATTCACTTCCTGTTGGGTAGCTGGGGCATAGACCAGTGATGAGCTGTGGGGTCATTGATGTTGAAAACATTTGCGAGGAAAGGTTTGTCCAGCAGTGGCCTTCTATTTATTTATTGTCTTAATACTGTAACTGAATTTGCAATCATCAATAAATCGTCAAAAATTGCAATCGAATTGAAGTGAATTTTTCAAATGGGCGTGGAAGATTAAATCCGAAGCTATGAGGACTAGCGATTTTGGTGAGAACTAAAAGCGCGTCATTGAATTTTTGAAAAATAAATAAAATAAAAATCTTTGCACATACACACAGCGCCATCTAGTTCCACACTAAGCAACTAGGCTCGTATTATAGATACCAGATGATTGATAAACTACACAAATACATTTTTTTTTTCTAAATAAATACATACATAAATGAAAAACATTTTTTTGTATAAAAATACATATACAAATGAAAAACATCCATAACTCGGGAACACATGTCTGTATTCATCATACAAACATATGCCCCTAGCGGGATTCCAACCCGCAACCTTTTAGTATAGCAGCAAAGTTTCTAACCACTACAACAAACAAGTCGTCAAAAATAGATAGTTGGATAGATAGATAAAGCCTTTATTTATTTCCACAGTCACACACATACATTTAGCTTATACATATTGATACACAGATAAGGTAACACATTTACAACAATAACATAATATTGTAACACTAACGCAACGCAAAATCAATGTTCCTAGCCAGTAATTGAACCCGTTGATTTTGAAAAAGAAAATACACGCTGTATTATTTATTACACCATTTGATAGTGTCGCTAATAAGGAAAGACTTCTGGAAAGTAATGATAATATGGCAAACTTAAGGAAAGTTCTAATTTAAAATTGCTGTTATCTAGATAGATAAGCATTTATTTGCATCCATGTACACACACATAACAAATTTTGCATAATGAAAATTACAACTAAAACAATAAAACACAAGTACAGAAACAACAAATATTATGTGTGTGCCGCAATATACAAAAAGGCTACAGCTCAGTGTATGGATTTGCCCGAAGCGGGTAAAACACTGGTATTCTTCTGAAATCTGAGGGTTGGTCGTGGGACAAATGGAATTTTGAAATGTGTTTGGTGTTATCAAATTAAAACTAACGTTGTTGGTAAACTAATATGGTGTAAGATATTCCCGTAACATATTGGATTCAATTAATAAAATATACCTAATTAAGTTGTTGAACCAATAATTATTATTATTATAGTATAAATTGATAACTAATGAAAAATTAAGAAATTATTATCTCTTCGCGGTTAAAGACCACCGTAAATGAAAAAACCTAACCTAACCTAGCCATTCAAAATTAAAACATGAAGTAAATTGGCGCCCTTTAGGCCTTCCTCCGCTTTTGAATCATTTTAAACAATTGATCGTTAGGTTTTAATAGGTACGGAAAGTAATAATAATAAAAAAAGTATTTTGTTAAAAATGAGCTCTTTCCTTAACTTTGCCGTATATCATTACTTCCCAGAATTTGTTCCTTATTAGCTAGACTAATTATACTGTGTGTTTTTTTATTTCAAAATTAATGGTTTCAATTCCTGGCTAGGAATATTGATTTTTCAAAATTTCAATGACGCAGTTTTAGTTTTCATCAAAATCGGGACCAAGACTCCTTTGAGTACTTTTTGCTATTATTTATAGTTTGGGATTTGGCCATGCACACCCATGCACTTGAAAAATTCAGTCTGTATATCTTAGGCCCAATACAAAATATATACTAATAGCAGTGGCTTGCTTAGAGGTCAAGTCCGACAATGTTTTGTGGTTTTTACATAGCTTTATTAAATTTATTAAATCAAAGATATCTTATAGTTTTAAATAGTTAATAGTTCTAATCGAGTATTTAGTAGGGCAAGAGCTTTTGGGTTTATATGAAGGTACCGCCACTGCTCTCGTCCCCCATATATCCAGTTCTATTTATTTAGAAAAACAGTGAAATATGTAGTATTATTATTCGCACGTGCACAAATTGTGTCTGACTGACCTGTCGTCACCTGCCTATTGACACTGACAGGCCTGTCTGATAGCAAACATGGCAGCAGGGTCACAAAAGTATCGAGTGCTTTTTAACAGATACTTTCTACTCGATAGACATTTATACTTACATGAAACTTTTTAACTTAAAGAAAGGCCAAGTCAAGAGTATCCTAAACCGACGAGCATGTGTGAACAACCTTATGACAGTGAAGGAAGCAGTAGAGGTGTGTCAGGATCGTAGCAAGTGGAAGTCTGTGGTCTCTGCCTAACCCTACGGTAAACAGGCGTGACATTTCAAACTTCAAGCATTTATTTCAAAGATACATGATATCATTTATTTATTTATAATAGCACAACCACATCACATACATTTATACAATTTTAGAAAATTTGTAGATGTAATTATTTCTAATATATGTGACAATTACGGTGTACATAACACTTACCAAAATAAAATAATAACATAACCTAATGAATATTGAGATCAAACGAAAATCATTTTTGTTGAATGTCAATTTAAATCTACTGGAAATAAAAAAAGTTTATTGCATTTGTCTGTCAGTCAGTATGTCCAAGCTACTAACCCTTTTTGGCTAATGTTATTTTGACATAATCTTTAAATTTTTTCGCAGTTAGATTAATGATATTCTCACGTATAAGGTTATAAAAGCGTATACAGTGTCCCACAAATGATGTATTAACTTTGCTTAGTCTGAACATAGGGGTAGCCAATTTGTTCTTATATCTCAAATTTAAATTATGCTTGTCACTATTTTTCGGGAATGCAGAAATATTTTTTCGAACGTACATAATATTTTCGTAAATAAACAGTGAAGGAAGGAAGTACACTATGTATGTATGTATGAAACTTTTTTGGTGTCGTGTCATGAATGAATGAATCATGAAGTACGCTATACTTGGCTGTATAATAAAACTTAGCCCCCTCTAGACTGAAAGGAAAAGCAGAGGCACTTCCCAGACTTCGGTAACATATGACAGAGCGTCAGGTAGTAACGAATGTTCCGCCATATGCCAGCTGGTGTGGCCGGACGAGGACAAGGTGCTGGAGCTGAAGTACGTGCGCGCGGCGCCGCGCTACTACGGCGCGGCGGCGCGCTGCGTGCCGGCGCACGGCGAGCTGCGCCTGCGCGTCGGCCGCCTGCACGCCGTGCTGCTCTACTGCGTGCTGCACCACTTGCAGGTCACACATTCAACATTGTATCCTCTGACGACCGTTTGATGTGGTGCATAGTGATCCTGTCAGCAAAACCAACGGTTGCGGGTTCGAATCCCGCGAGCGGTAAATGTTTGTGTGATTAATACGAAAATTTATTCCCAAGTCTTGCATGTTTATATAAATATTTATTTATAATATAGTCTGGGACTAGAGGATTGGTGTAATTGTCCGAAATATTTATTAATTTATCTAGTTATTAGTTCAAAGATTCAAAGAGACATTGAACTCCTATTGTTCCCTATTTTGAACCAGTTTTGATCCGCCATTTGAATTCCTTTGATCCCACCTTTAAACCCTCTTGGCCTTCCCTTGAACCGCCCTTATCCCTTCGTGACCCAGCATAACTCCAATTGGAACCCCCTTAACCCACCGTTGACCTCTTTATCCATCTCCCTTTGCATAACTTCTGACTCCGATTTGAAGGCTTATGACGCCCCCTTAAAACCCTCCCTTGCAGGGGGCAATTTGATTCTGACACTGACCGACTCACTGACATACTCCTTTTCGAGGGGAACAGAGTTGGCTGGGAATAATATATAAGATTACTTCACCTTAACGCACCTTTGAACCATTATTGTTCCTCCCCTATGCCACCCTTTAAACTCCCTTTTTTAATCTGCTTTAAGTTATTTAAGAGGGGGTCTTGACTTTATTATAACTGTCTGAGCCACAGACATGCTTCATTTTGAGGGCACAGGAATTAGGTGGAAACATGAGAGAGAATAACGTTGGTCAGATTGGTTCAAAAATGCCCTAAGAAACGGAACCAGTACAAAATAAATTGTTTCCGATCATTATTTGATGAAAGTTCAAAAATCACGCCTTGGCTTCTTATATAGGGTCTAACAAAATTAACCCGACAAGCTTTGGCAATTGCACATACATGACAATAAAATAAAATATTCAATAAAAAAACTAGCCTTAAAAATTTCGATTCCGAGTAAAAAAATTAAATGTAAGTGCAAATGAAAATACAAATTAACAGGCGTACTTCATTTCGATTGTACCTTATTTTGTCAACGAGAAAAAAGGCAACGTTTATATGGAAGACGCCAAAGGGGGTGGCGGGGCACAGGGCGCAACCAGTCACAGCAAGTCGCGGCGGCGCCGCCTTCAATATCGAAAGCACATAAATTTTCGTGGCTCAAGAATTGTGAACCCCCATTTTTTTGTAGAGCCCCGTCGAGTCTCCCGTGGACCCCTGTCCACCTGGACCACTTTGGGAACCTATGTAGATAATCCACGTGACGATTGCAGCAATTCCTGGAGCCGCTGGTGCCGACGGCGCTGGCGGCCGCGGCGGCGGGCGCGGCCGAGCGGGCGGCGGGGCGCCGGGCCCGGGGGGTCCGCAGCTGGGCCGCGCGCCTCAACCTGGTCATTGAGGTACGGACTGCGGGAGCCGCATTGCCACGATTCCTGTTACGAGTGTATCAAGCTTGAACATTCATCTAAGCAGACAAGCTCCTCCTTTAAACCCCTTTTTCTTCGTTCTTAAATTTTGGGGCTCAAGGTAGCGTAAAGTCTTTTCTGGAGACCCGCTTACTTCCAGTAGGCAACGTTCAGCTGGCTAACAGGAGTTTATATAGAAGCAGTTAGCCAAGTAACTTAGTACTTTATATAGAAGGGTTTGTTTGTCACTATCAACTATTAATCCATTTAATGTTTACAGATTCACGCTCCAGTTCTCTTGCTACCCCAGAAGCCGTCCTCGCCCAACTTATTGGTCCTCAACTTGGGTATGTGGTGTCTTTACTAGTCCAAAAAGTCTAAAATTTTCAAACTACAGATTCAAATTGTATTGATGTTACTTTAACAATATAATATTATTATATGTTGGAAAAAGAGGGGCGTTGCTAGCGACTGGGACGGTGCAAGTCGTCTCGTGGTGTAGGGTAGCTCGCGCAATTGCGATATTGTGATGTCCTGCTACTAAATCAAGATCCAATCGGGATAATGGTATGTTCCTGATGGAACATTTGAAGAGCTAATCATAGATCACTAATCCACACACACAAATCACAAGATTCAATTAAGATCATTGAGATTGAGATGCCACCCGGTGAAGGGTAAACGTATTTGCATGGCTCTCACGTCATCCAACTCGGCCTACGCATGCATTCTGTGGGATTCATCCAGACTAGACTACAATCCCTCCTGTTCAAATTCAAAAGCAATATCTTAGTGTATAACTACTCACCGGATCCTTCCAAGCGTCGGTGATAATAGGTAAGCAAAGTCACTCACGTTTCTGGATGTACTAAGTGATGTATCGGTCCGCCTCCTTAGATGGTTGGTAACAATATGAACGACCATTATCGATGTGCGGGCCCCGTCGTAATTAATTCCATTTCATATACAGACCGTTTCTGGCAACATCAGCGTGACCACGGGGATGATTCTTATCCACTCGAGATTTGAATGTCGATAGACATTAAGTAAGTTTATCACTTTCACACTTATGCGTGAGCAAAAGTAACAAACCTATGGACACCGATTCTCCCGCACTCGAAATTTCACCGTTGTATTTGGCGGCAGATTTGGATAAGATGGTGGTAGCTAGCCAGGCGGACATTTAAAATTCCCTACCACCAACCAAACCGAGTACTTAAACAGTATCCCGCTGGGGATCGAACCCGCGACCTCCGAATCGTAAACCCAATGTTGTTTACATTGAGCCACGGAGTCGGTTTGGCATTGGTATGGCTCTATATGCGTCTGCAAAAGTGACAAACTTATTCATGTCTATCGACATTCAAATCTCAAGTTGGTGAGAATCAGGCTCCAGGTTCAATTTTTTTGGAGCAAACCACGTATTATACCGTCAATATTGTAAAACTGGGATCGACTATTTAACGTGCCCTCCGAAGCACGGAAACACTCGTATTCAAATGCCACTAGTGGTCACCCATCCAAGGAGTGATCGCGCCAGATATTGCTTAACTTCGCTAATCGAAAAGGAATAGTGAATACGACGAGCGCTGTATAATCCAAGTAAATTGTACTATGTCAGTGGCATATGTGACTTTGTGTAGTTCTATTATGGTGAAAGGAAATCGTTCTTGGGATAAGCCTTTGGTCATCGAATATTTTTCGTATTACCACTAGGTGACCTGGTAATCGAGAACTTCTTCAAACAACTGAACGCCCAGGAGGCGAGCAGCCCCGTCCAGAGCCCGGTGATCGACAATATCCTTATAAAGCTGACCAATGTGACCCTTTCGAGGGCCGTGATGACCCTCGCCGGGACACTCGAAGTGCAGGTGAGTTTTAATTGATGTTAGTTTTTTTTCCTGTACAAATAAAGCCTAATTATTTGGGGGGACTGCCTATCTTATCTTAAACATCCGGATACAACAATGCTGTCAACATCGCTGCTTGGCGGCAATCTTAGATGACATGACGGTGACAATCTCGCTTGCTCTTTGCCTTTCTCTAACGTTATATTCCGCCGACTTATTAACGCGATAATCAAATTGATTTCGACGCCCATTTTATATGGATTTGTCGCGCTTATCGAGGCTTCACGTAACGCGACCCTTCATAATAATAAATAATTAAAAATATTTTATTGATTTTAAATTAACAGAGAAATATTACAATAAAATGGTATAGTTGATTATTTAGTAAAAAAGGCTGTCTTAGTGTTTGCCGATGCGCATATAGACGGTTTCCACGTCATCATCAGAAAACGTAGAGCGTCGATTTTGAAGCGCGTGTGCGGCAGCACTAACACCATCCTGAGCACGCTAGCGGACAGGTGGGATTCCGTGATGCTGCGGCACTGGATATGCTAGCACACATCCAAATAGTGCTGATTGTGCCGCAGCAGTCGTATGGTCCCTTCTGTTCACAGTTTTATAGAACAGTGTAATTTAAGTGACTAACCATAATATGGGTCTAATCCTGAAATAAATGATTTTTATTTTATTTAGTAAGAATGGACCGCCTGCGTGGCTTAATGTAAACAACATTGGGTTTACGATTCGGAGGTCGCGGGTCGATCCCCAGCGGGGTACATATTTAAGTACTCGGTTTGGTTGGTAGTAGGGCATTTTAAATGTCCGCATGGCTAGCTACCACCATATCTAAATCTGTCGCCAAGCAGCAATGTTAATAGCATTGTTGTGTTCCGGTTGTCAGAGGTAAGATAGCCAGTCCCCCAAATGTATTGGGGTTTCCGGGTCAGTACGCTTCCACCTTCGACTTCATCTTCACTTAACATCAGGTGTGATTGAAGCCAAGTACAAACCCGTTGTGCATAAAAAAAATTTAAAAAATGGAGTTCTGGGTCTCAAACTGGGTTTCCCTGTACTATGGGAATCGGCGTTCTGCCTTGTTTTCATTATCGATATATATAACTTTCATTACAAAATATATGTAATATAAAAACCAGGAGCAACCCTTCCGAATTTCTTGCTCGTTCTTCTCTTGCTTTCTGAACAGGCTGTAGCTTAAAAATGGCTGACCATTCCGTACCTAAAAAAAAAAACCAAAAAAAAGATTTTTTTGACTTTGTTCGTAGTCAGACTAGTGGTAACTTGACAATCCCACCTCCGCACTTCTCCCACTGTAACTCCTATAAGCTAGGATCGACAGTGGTACTCGACACGGCGCCTACTGAAGGTAGACGGTGCCCTACGTGACTCTATTGCTACATTGGACCCCAGACTAATTAAAGAAAGAAATAGGGTGTGTAAGTAAGAAAAAGGTTTCCCACTTCCCCCCTTGGCAAATAGGAGTGTAGCCAATGAAATGCAACATGTCACTAAGGCCATCCCTATGGGGAAGGAGGGCGAGTGAAGCTCGGCCTCCTGCTTTCGTATACACCACGGACTGCGCCTAAATGGAGTGAGCGTGGCGGTAGCAGAAGGCTACCGCGAGTAATTAAGTGCCAGTAATACGAATGACAAAAACGCTTGAAAGCTCGGAAGTTGTGTCTGTTTAAAACCAGATTTAAAACCCTTGGCAAATTTGACAGTCAGTGTTTTCAAGCGGCGTCTGTAGGCCTTAACTGTAAAAGTAACTGACTTAATTGTAAAATAACCGGGCCTTAGATTATCTAACTTCATCGGTATCGTCATCGATTACGTTGACCAATGAGAATCCGTCAAATAGCCGAGCGAGCGATGAATCAACCAATCACATGTCAGAACGTAACCGATGACGATAACGATGTAATTATGTAATAGAGCCTCTGGACCGACTATTACTCCAGTAAGGATATACTTTTAACTTGCTGTAATCTTAAAGGCCGTGATTTTTAGCACAGTGTCCATACACTTCTACAAAAAATCAGGAACTTTAAGCATTCCGGGACTGAGTCGTCAACGTGACAAAATGTCCAGTGGACGAATTGTTTAATGGTCATAAAGTGCGAGTGTCGAAATGAATAGGGGTCAAAGTTTACAGAGGTTTAAATACGTAACTATAAATATATTAGACCACAAAAATTGCGTTTGTTTACTGGACTATATTTAATGTGTTCTCCGATGCCCTGGACCAGTCTTGTACGAAAATGTCTCTAGGGGTCACACACAAAGGCATTCGTCATTTATTTTATAATTAAAACTTACGTACCTACGTATTTCATTTAATATTAAATAGGTATTTATTTGTATTATATTTGAGGTATTATTATTATAGTCTTTTGATTTTAAGTTGATTATTAACACTTTTTTCTCAGTGCACATATGTATGTCTACCCTATCGAACCAGTTTTCCTTCACATTTGCAGGGTCTTGCTGGAAGAAATCTCTTTTTAGAGATATGCTAGTGCCTTTTGTATATCCTGTATCTAGTATGTATTTGAAGTTTATGTGTACTCGTGTGCAATAAATTATAAATAAATAAAAATAAATATCTAACGACTTACTTAACTTCCTTCGAAATAATGTACATACATACTCGTAAATACATAAAGCCACGCCTGTTTCTACCCTGACTCATCTCTTTTGCTCATTCACTCTCATAAAGTTGATTTTTGCTCATCATTCATGCTCATCGGTTTAGGGTACTCTTGGCTTGGCCTTTCTTTAAGACATCCCTGATTTGATCATGGTACGTTCACCGTGGTCTTCCCCTACCAGCACTACCATCCACATTCGCGTCGTATATCTCTTTCATCAGTCTTCTATCATTCCACCTCTGCACATGTCCAAACCATCTCAGCGTATCTTTTTCAATCTTTGTAATAATTTCAAAGGAGCCAATCCTCGAGCCGATTTCCGTCCGCTGCGACATGAAGCGAGCGGTGAATTACCAGCAAGCGTCAGCTCTAACCGGGTGTCGCGATCTGTTACTGGTGGAAGCTGATATCAGTATGGATGCGGTGATGTTCAACCTGGGGCAGAAGGATCTGGCGACTGCCCTGTGTGTGTGGAGTGATAACTTGAGCGACGCGCATTATATCGGTCAGTATGAATAAATTAATATTGGGTCTTTACCTATGAAATTGGAGTTTTTTTTATTCGTTAATCATATGTACCAATTCCTGCGGTTTTCAAAGCTATATCCAAATTTGTTTCTTATTTGGAAAATGGAATATTATTTCAAGGTTTCACATGAAATATTTTTTAATTTCTGGGCTAAATCAAATAATAAAAAAAATTTGAACAGAGCTCTTTTCATGTGCTTCCCATAATCATTTCTTAGATTCGCTGAATTTTTTATAAAGCGGTTACTTTTAAAAATTAACGCTGCCTATAATTAACTTAATGTTATCCGATAATACACACAAAGTTTAGCTAAATTTGGATTTGCCGTTCCCAAAAAAATCAAAAATGTTTGTATGCAGAAAACAGTCTTAATGAAATTCTTCATACAAAACGCCAATTTCATAGGTAAGGACCTAATATTTATTGCCTAGAGTAATAAAAAAATGTAATTGTTAGTTCGGAGGCATCATACTCTAGACACCAATTGCCTATGCTATGCAAATATTGAGTTCATACCAGTACTATTAGATCTAAAAGGAAAAAAGGAACTCGTATCGGATCACTTTGCTGTCCGTCTGTCTGTCTGTCAAGACCCTTTTTCTCAGGGACGCGTGGAGGTATCCAGTTAAAATCAATGAACATTTGGGTCTTCCCTCCCCTGGCCCTGTTAGAAATCAAGCTTCATAGTCAACGCAATTAAAAAATACGGGCATTTAACGGCATACAGTGGTTAATAGTGTTTCTTTTTCAAAATCAGGGTTTGATTCCTGACCAGGAATATTGATTTTGCAAAAATCCAATGATACAACTTTGGTTTCATCTCTTCTCTCCTTTGAGTACTTTTTGCTATTCTTCATAGTATCGCATTAGGTCATGGACGCCCACTTGAATTATTTTCCTTTATATTATTTTACCCGACAGCCCTAAAAAGGAGGGTAATGTTTTTCGACTGTGTGTATGTATGTAAGTATATATGTATATAGATTTCTTATGTTACCTCCTGTAGCATAAACGGCTGAACCATATTTAAAGTGCAAGGTGTCGTTCAATACGTCTTGATCTCTAGAGTGTCATAGGATACATTTAATAGTACAAAATCCAACATGACTTAAATAATTAAACAAGTAAATAAACAAAGGTCACCGTATATATTTCCTTATTCCTTGTTTTGCAGACATATGTGTGTGTTTACAAAATGTATAAATAAATAATGTTTCAATAAATTTTAAATTGCTGTCATCTACACTATGCTGTCATCAACTATTTCTACATATTATATTCCTTATATTTAAACTCCAACACAGCTCCAACACCATCCTGAGTACACTGGCGGACAGGTGGGATTCCGTGATGCTGCGGCACTGGATACGCTTGCACACATCCAAATGGTGCTGATTGTGCCGCAGCAGTCGTATGGTCCCTTCTGTTCACAGTTATTATAGATTTAAGTTACCAACTTACTCCTATTTATTTTTAAGTTACTAACCAAAATATGGGTCTAATCCTGAAATAAACTATTTTTATTTATTTATTTTATTTAAACTGTAGCTTCTACGACTACATCTGATACTACTTCATGTATATAACAGGCAGATTGCGTTGTTTATTTTAGTTTTAGTTTAGTTATTCTTTTAGTTTTGTACTTAGTACTGAGTTGTTAGTAATTTGTGGATAATGCTGCTGGTTTTGCAATCATCTATACTTGTTTGTTAATAATGTTGTAAGTTATACACATTGTAAAACTGTTTATTGTTCCTAATAAATAAAAAAAAAATGACGCCCGCAAAATACAAAATATGCTGTCGGGTTTTATGGTTTTTAAATACTAAACAGTAATACTATTTGCAGGTGGCTTAGTCCCCAGCACTCCGGTGGAAGTCCACCCGGCTGACGCTTCGGTGAAGAAGCTGCAGGCGTTCTTCGCTCAGGGAGAGCCCATTAGGAAAGAAGTGGTTGTGAGGTAAGATTATCAGATTAGATTAGATAATTTACAGTTGAGAGTTGACCTTACAGCATTTACTAATAGTGATAGTAAGTAGTAAATTATGGAACACAACTTTCCAATCATACCTAACGAGAAGCGAGGTAAACACATACACGCAAATATGATAATAATATTAAGTCCTTACCTATGAAATTGGCGTTTTATTTTTGTTTTTTTTTTTGGGAACGGCAAATCCAAATTTAGCTAAACTTTGTGTGTATTATCGGATAATATTAAGTTAAGTATAGGCAGCGTTAATTTTTAAAAGTAACCGCTTTATAAAAGTTTCAGCGAATCTAAGAAATGATTATGGGAAGCACATGAAAAGAGCTCTGTTCAAATTTTTTTTTATTATGTGATTTAGCCCAGAAATTAAAAAATATTTCATGTGAAACCTTGAAATAATATTCCATTTTCCAAATAAAAAACAAATTTGTATATAGCTTTGAAAATCGCAGGAATTGGTACATATGATTAACGAAGAAAAAAACTCCAATTTCATAGGTAAAGACCCAATACAATGCAGTTCTTGCACAAAAAAAAGGGAAAATTTGTGTTTAGCTAATTATTTGAATAAAGAAGAGACCACCATCACGGACTGACACGCTTGAATGTGGAGGGATACAGAGACAGATGGTAAGTGTGTGAAAGGGGTGAGTACGGAGATGACGGCTGATAGAGGAGAGTGGAAGAGGAAGACATGTTGGTCCGACCCCACCTAGAGTGGGATAAGGGCATGAAGATATTGACCACCTGTTTGGTGTAGTGGTTAAAAACTCTACTGCTATACCAAAAGGTCGCGGGTTCGAATCCCGCTAGGGGCATATGTTTGTATGATGAATACAGACATGTGTACCCGAGTTATGGATGTTTTCATTTATAATAAGTATTTATTTACAAAAAAAAAATGTATTTATATAGTATATCAACCGTCTGGTATCCACAACACAATCCTATAGTTGCTTACTGTAGAACTAGATGGCGCTGTTTGTACGTTTAATTGTTTGTATGTTTATATACATTTATTTATTATTTATTTAATTGGAAAAAGGAAAATTTGAGGTGTGAACCTCAAGGCCTGACTAATACTTTTGTAAGATAATGGTTGCTCTATTTAATTCTTGTTCTGTCTGCTCCTAGTATTGGCCATTCAAATATTCAAGATCCATTTCCGCGAAGGAATATTTATATTTCTGTCTGCCGATATAGACTACTTCTTCACAGATTCACGTTAGAAGGCGTCGAGCTAAAACTTTTCTCCGACATGGACGAAGTTCTGAGCTCGCCTGTCCGCGATCTCAACCACGGACTAGCGAAATTAACGGCAGGGGAAGCCACGGTGCAGCTGGACTATCATTCCGATGGCAGTACCGAGCTACGAGCCAGCCTGCAGAGTCTGCTGATTGAGGATATCAGGCCTGACCCGACTACCGTCATTAGGAAGTTAGTATGGTTCAACTAGGTACATCCTTTTCAGTCGGTATAATGGGGTAGATCAATGCATAATTTTTTTTTTCTATCCAAAAATGTTTTTTTTTTTTTATTTTTTTTTTATATGAGAGGGCGGCAAACGAGCATGCTGGTCACCTGATGGAAAGCAATCACCGCCGCCCATGGACACCCGCAACACCAAAAGGGTCACAGATGCGTTCAATGTCGTACTCGTTCGGGAATACCGCTTTACAAATGGTTTACAAAGTGACTTTAGGGCTAGAGAACACATTTGTGGGAAGACTAGCTTCAATGCATGAAACCAGTAAACAAACAAATAGTTTGGTTTGATACTGACGAAGAAAATATTATAGATCAATGTTTTAATTTTGTTATGATTGGAATTATTCCAATCGAATATTTTTTTACATTACAAGTAACAGTAACAAGAATAAGAACAATTTATTATGAATTCCACATCACGATACAATAAAAAAGGAGGGAATTACATCTAAAATAAAAAGAAACTTGTTGCGTCTGGCACAAATGGTATAGCACCCAGCGCATGCTGCGACGCATCGCAGCGCGGGCTTTCGGTGGTCCTAAATGGGCAGTGAGTCAGGGAAGGTGACGTGCGACACGTGCTGCAGGATCTTCCAGTCGCAGGGCGGCGCGAGCCGGGCGGGCGCCGGCATCGTGGTGCGGCGCCCGGCGCTCATCGACGCCTGCGTGCGCAGCGCCAGCGCCAGCCTGGCCTGCGACCTGCGCGTGGACCGCACGCGCTGCAACCTGGCGCTGCCCTTCCTGCTGCACACCGCCAGGGCGCTGCTCGACGTGCTGCCCGGTCAGACACCTCACACTCCAACTCACAAATACACATCAATTTGTACACTTGAAATAGTCAATTTTCTTATACACATAACAAAATTAACCCGACAAACGTTGCAGAGCGTATGTATAGGATGTACCTATTACGAGAAAAATAAAACATTAAAGTTAACAGATTTTATTCAAAAAATTAAATTTAGAAATGTAAATTTTCTGAGTTGGACCTTAATGGCCGCGCGCTCTAAGTACTTTGCCACAACACACAAACACATGCCGTGGTATCTTTGAAGACGCCTCTGCCGACCACTCGCCGATCGCCGCCGGCGCTTGCCCCGCCTGTGATTGGTTGCGCCCGCCGCCGCCCCGCCAGCCCCTTTGGCGTCTTCCATATGAACGTTGCCTGTTTTTTCTCATTGATAAAATAAGGTAAAATTGAAATGAAGCAAGTCTGTTAATTTGTATTTTCATTTGCACTTACATTTAATTTTTTTACTCGGAAACAAAATTTTAAAGGCTGGTTTTTTTAATGACTATATTATTTAAGAATAAGAATAATAGAATCGTTTATTTGACCCATTTAGCGACATAATATACACAGTGAATTTGGGACCGAGTGAGATAAAAGTAGTACACAAAACAGTTTCATGTATTAGAATAGGTACTCCTATCTCATAACATAATGTATATTCTTATATTCTTGGACATATACAGACAGCGCCATCTAGTGCCACACTAAGCAACTAGGCTTGTGTTGTGGATACCAGATGGTTGATACACTACACAAATACATTTTTTTTGTAAATAAATACATATATAAATGAAAAACATCCATAACTCGGGTGTACATGTCCGTATTCATCATACAAACATATACCCCTAGCGGGATTCGAACCCGCGACCTGTTGGTATAGCAGCAGAGTTTTTAACCACTACACCAAACAGGTCGTCGTCGTGTAGTTTACAGTGTACAATAAAACTAGCTAAGCAGTTTCACTTATAGACTAAAGTCCTTAAAAATTTTATGGTCATGTATACGTGCAATTGCCAAAGTTTGTCGGGTTACTTTTGTTAGACCTTATTAATGCGACGAAAAGAGATTCAAATGTTAGGGCGCCAATGTGGCCAGTATTCTTTCGGAGTAGTCTTCCCGAAGTAGGTATACAGGGTGGAAAAATCGAATGCCACATGGATGGCAACTACCTTAAATATTGTAAATAGCACATTTTGTGTAAAGGAGACTTTCCTTTATTTTTAAAAACAATAAATTCTGCATTTAAGGATTTATGAAAAATCGCATGCCTCAGCCGGGACTCGAACCGGTCAAATGTGACAAAAAATAATGTGCTGTATTTTATGATGCAGATTGAAAGGGTTACTAATAAGGTTCATTTTTTTCTAAATAACAAATACAATCAGAATAACGGAAGGCCATGAAAACTAACAATTACCTTTTAAATTTGATTTCACCCGTCACGTGAATTAAAAAGTAATCCCTGGAATGCAAGGAAAATAAAGACGTTTAAATGACATGATAATGATGAGCTACACTTATGTTTACTTATCAGTTTAGTTGCGATTATTAATGCCACTTTAGTTACCTGCTTCCTTAGGAAAATTGCATCAATTATTCTCTAGTCATCATAGTAGCTAGGATAGGTAAATTTTTAAAAATGGAACGTTTTAACGAGCCGTTTTTGTTTTTTAAGTGCAATCTTTTTAATTTAAAACAAATAATGCCCGACTTGTTGAACGCATTCTTTTCTTTTTTTTTCGAATTGTGTTTATTCCATTTTCAAATATTAGAGCTACTATTTTACGTAGTTAAATTGAAATTGTGACTTGCAAGTGCTTTTACATTATAAATGGCTGACGATTATCAAGAACAGTTCGATTTATTAGAAGCGTACTTTGTTAATGCAAAAAATGTAACACGAGCACTCCAGTGGTACGCGGAACAATATCCACACAGGCAAATACCATCCAGGTTCGTCTTGCTACGAATGGTTAAAAACTTAAAACGCCATGGAAGACTTGAGAGCCGCGTTCGGCGACTACAACAGCCGATTGATTATTCCGATTTTGATTTAAGTGTCTTAACTTATTTTGAAGCCTACCCGAAAGCATCGAGCAGAGAAGCCGCTGAAATACTTGGTACTAATCATACTCGTGTGCTAAGCGTGCTCAAAAAATACAAGTATAAATGTTACCGTGAAGGTCGTTTGGTGCAAAAATTGCTTCCGGGAGACACTGACCGAAGGTTTCAATTCTGTCAAGATATCCAGGCAAAATTGGCTCAAGAGGAAAATTTTTTGGATTACATAATATGGTCAGATGAAAGTAACTTTAGTAATAATGGTATGTACAATCGTCACAATAACCATTATTGGTTCCGTATAAACCCGATGCGTACACATGAAACTAATAATCAGGTGAGATTCTCTTTTAACGTTTGGTGCGGGATAATGAAAAACAGGGTTGTCATGGTTCACATATTTGAAGGACACCTGAATACAGTAAAATACCTCGAAATCCTGGACCTATTGCGAAATGCATTAAATTATCTACCCGAAGAATACGACACTTTTATTTTCCAACAAGACGGTGCACCAGCACATAATAGCAGGTTATCGACTACATATTTAAATAACCATTTCCAGACATGGATCGGTACAAACGGGAATATTAAATGGCCGGCCAGATCTCCGGATCTAACACCATTGGACTACTTTTTGTGGGGATATGTGAAGGATGTTATTTATAAAAGAACTTACGAAAACGTATGCGAATTGAAAACCGAAGTCCATGCAGCTATTACTAATATTCACCACAATTCACTGCAACGAGCAACGAAAAGTCAATTCCTCAAAAGATTAAATTTATGCATACGACAAGACGGGGCTCATTTTGAACAACTGCTTTAGTTAGCAAGGTTTTAGTAAGGTTATTAAATGAATATTGTTTTATTTTGCGTGTTTTAATTTTTCGTTTACAATTTTCATGGCCTTCCGTTATTCTGATTGTATTTGTTATTTAGAGAAAAATGAACCTTATCAGTAACCCTTTCAATCTGCATCATAAAATACAGCACATTATTTTTTGTCACATTTGACCGGTTCGAGTCCCGGCTGAGGCAAGCGATTTTTCATAAATCCTTAAATGCAGAATTTATTGTTTTTAAAAATAAAGGAAAGTCTCCTTTACACAAAATGTGCTATTTACATTATTTAAGGTAGTTGCCATCCATGTGGCATTCGATTTTTCCACTCTGTATATATATACATATATATATATATATATGAGAGGGCGGCAAACGAGCATGCGGGTCACCTGTTGATGCACTAGCATTGTCGATTGGTTTAGTCGGATGAAGATTGATTGGTCTAGCACACAGTGGGTTTTATAAAATTGGTGTATATAAAGTTAAGTCAAAGTCAAAAATGCTTTATTTTGTAGGTATACAGGGTACACTCAAAATAGTCAATTTTACATTTTTTTAAGCTACTGCTTACACAAAATGCAATTTTCCCCTGAGAAGAACAAACGAGAAACTCGATGGGTTGCTGTTTTAAAGACAGGTTCTTATATTGCAAATAGGTTTTTACAGTTCATTATTAATTGTGCAATATCCTGGCATGCGAGCGAGCTGCTTATGTCCAAGGATGTTTATCATCTAAATAGTCTGATGTTTTATAATATGCTTTCTTAATAAGTTTCTGTTTTATAGTACTTTAAATTTATTGAAAGGAAGAATTTGTATATCAAAAGGAACCGTTTTTTTTTTATGCACTACTGGTTGGTACTTGAACTCAATCATACCTGATGTTAAGTGAAGATGAGGTCGAAGGTGGAAGCGTACTGACCCGGAAACCCCAACACATTTGGGGGACTGGCTATCTTATCTCTGACAACCGGAACACAACAATGCTATTAACATTGCTGCTTGGCGGCAGATTTAGATAACATGGTGGTAGCTATGACTAGCTACCTGGCGGCGGACATTTAAAATACCCTACCACCAACCAAACCGAGTACTTAAACATGTACCCCGCTGGGGATCGAAACCGCGACCTCCGAATCGTAAACCCAATGTTGTTTACATTGGCCACGGAGGCGGTTAACCTTATTGAAAAAGCGTATACATAACCTTTTTAACCCTCTCCACCTCTCCTCCGTCATACTCTCCATTTCTCTCCTCTGTCCTCTATTTCTGCGTACACTCAGGCCGCCAGACATTGCTTAACTTCTTCTTAGCGAGTCGATGGCAAAAATATCAAATTTCTGAGGACCAGAATGCTTAAATCCATCTCCTCCGTCCTCTTCTTCTGTGTACACTGTAAAACGGTGTTTCAATTATCTGTTATTTAGTGCACTAAACTATTTCTAAAATTATGCCACCAGGCGAGAAGAACATGGACGGAGGTGTAGTGAACCATGGCTACGTGGGCGACCTGCAAGCTTCCAAGCCTGGAAATAACAATAGACTGCCTAGCTCCAGCGACTCTACCAGCGGATACTACTCTACAGGTAACAGGATGCTTTGCATGGTTTCGGATCCAAAAACTTGGCGAATTCGTTTAAACTAAATTACCTATATTGAAACTGGATCATACATAACATTGGATCCCCGTTTGACCACATTTTCACCTGATGGAAAGTGACAATGTAAGCGAAGTTGAAGCACGCAATCCCATGGAAATCCCAAGATTCGTGACACACCGTCACCTGCAGGGAGTTTCATACTTTGAAAAGATGCTTAAATCATACTAGGGTACGGCTGCCAATTTTGGTATGTCGAAAATAAACTGATGGTTCTTTTTTTTATGATAAACTGGACACGCGTTTGACCACAATCTCACCTGATGGAAAGTAGTTTCTCTTTTTCTTTTCACCTTTACATTGTTTTTCATTGGAACATTTCAGTAATCAACGTTTGGAAGCATATGAACATTTTAGGACTTGGACATTGACCCTCTTTACAGCAGCCTCAGTAGCAGAAGAGACTCCGGGGCTCTCAATCTCAATTCAGTTCCGTCAGCCGGAGATCATGTTCTTCACCGACCTGACGAAGAGCGAGGGTCACGCGCTGCTCCTGAGGACCGAGCTTATGATCGACTACTCCTGCCACTCAAATAACGAGAGCTTGGTGATTTCTCTAGCTGGATTGCAGGTAATATATTCTTATATGTCCCAGAATTCATTTGTTGTCACTATGTTTTCCTTAATTGAACACTTAGTCAATAGTAATTCCGCAGGTGTGTCAAACAGTAATGAGTAGTGGGCCCATAACCTATTACACTTAAAAAGGTGATAAATATTAACATACACTTTTGAATTGTTTAATCTTTTAATTACTTGTTACAATGAATATTGCAAAGCAATAATAATTAAGCATATACGCCTTAGTGAATGGATGTCATAGAGAGAATGGCGACTACGCTACGCTGCGTTCTTATCAAGCTGCGTTCGGATACATTCAACAGATTTAACAGGACGTAGGTAGTGCAACTGCATTAAAGATTTAAAAATTACGTGACTTAGGGCAACCGAACTCACTCACTCATGCGTTCCTAAATATTAGATCCTTACCTATGACATTGGCGTTTTGTATGAAGAATTTAATTAGGGCTGTTTCCTCCATACAAACATTTTTGATTTTTTTTTGGGAACGGCAAATCCAAATTTAGCTAAACTTTGTGTGTATTATCGGATAACATTAAGTTAAGTATAGGCAGCGTTAATTTTTAATAGTAACCGCTTTATAAAAGTTTGAGCGAAACTAAGAAATGATTATGGGAAGCACATGAAAAGAGCTCTGTTCAATTTTTTTTTATTATGTGATTTAGCCCAGGAATTAAAAAATATTTCATGTGAAACCTTGAAATAATATTCCATTTTCCAAATAAAAAACAAATTTGGATATAGCTTTGAAAATCGCAGGAATTGGTACATATGATTAACGAAGAAAAAAAACTCCAGTTTCATAGGTAAAGGCCCAATATATTCCAGTTTTTGGTTGACTCGTAACCATTCCTATTCAGGTAATGTCCAAACTGCAGTCGAAGCTAAAGAATCTACCACCCCAGCTCGTCCTGAACCCATGCGACGTTGAATTCTCTAGGAGCTACAAGAACGCCGAGGAGGGCGTCAAGGTCAAGCTTTCAGTCTCTGAGATTGAGGTGCACTTGGCTGCAACCACTGTTCACACTGTTATGGGTAAGTTTGTTCTTTGACAAAGTATAGTAAGCAACATTTGCGCCAGAGTAGGGTAGGATCGGGGTGTCGCAAAAGACATCACTTATGTTCCGATAACATATACTTTGACGGAAATCAGCTTCATTTGTGTGAGTCTGCGAAGCTCAAAATTTTGAGGACTGGGAAGTAATGCCTAATGTGCTAGTATATTGCCAGAAGACTGAATGAAAGGTTGATCGAAAATCTTGCATTTGTTCGAATTCGAACCGCCTCCGTGGCCCAATGTAAACAACATCGGGTTTACGATTCGGAGGTCGCAGGTTCAATCCCAGCGGGGTACATGTTTAAGTACTCGGTTTGGTTGGTGGTAGGGCATTTTAAATTTCCGCCTGGCTTATCTAAATCTGCCGCCAAGCAGCAATGTTAATAGCATTGTTGTGTTCCAGTTGTCAGAGATAAGCTAGCCAGTCCCCAAATGTGTTGCGGTTTCCGGGTCAGTACGCTTCCACCTTCGACCTCATTTTCACTTAACATCAGGTGTGATTGAGGTCAAGTACCAAACCGTTGTACCTTAAAAAAAAATTTTTGGAAATTGTCGCTGCAAGTTGATATCCTGTAACAGGAAACGAGACAATACGTAGCTGCCTTGACTATGCTGATGACGTATTCATTACAAGTACAACGACAGAACACGACAACAATTTGCTGCAAAAGCAACTCCGCCTTCTGACAAATGCAGGGCTTTTAATTAACTCGCCATCTTACAGGGCGCTATTATTAATATCGTTTTGACAATATCTATCCTAATAGAAACTTGGAAATTGTCGCAGCAAGTTGAAGTAACAGCAAACGAGACAATACGTAGCTTCATAGATTATGTTGATGACGTATTCGTTACAAGTACAACGAAAGAACAGGACAACAATTAGTTGTAAGAGCAACTCCGACTTCTGACAAATGCAGGCTTTTAATTAACTCGTCATCTTACTATGCATTACTATTGATATCGTTTTGTACTTGTACTTTGATACTTGATACTAATGTTGAGCATTGGATTCAGTCCACTTTCGCTGAGGTAAGCTCAATAAGTACATCAAACAATATTTTTTATACAGACCTAGTCGACGAAGTGACTACCGAGCTAAACATTCCCGACGACGATAAACCTACCGCCAACACCTACAACTTTAAACCAGAGAAATCTGAAGAAGATCTGTGGTCTCCTAAGAAATTGACACCATATGTATTCATCAACCCTGAGGATAGCTACTCAGCACCGAAGTACCCGCAAGTGAAAGCAGCTGAGACCTTCACTGCGACTGCGGCTAGTGTGCAAGTGCTATTTGAATTGGAGCACACTAAAAGAGTGCCAGTACTGATGGTGAAGGTAAGTTACAAAGGCCTCTATTGTGACTGAAATTTAAGCCAGAAATTATATAAAAATTGTTTTATTGTTATGTATACGCTTTTTTATACATAACAATAAAAAATAAAATTATAGGAATACATAACAATAAAAAATTGTTTTATTGTTATGTATTCCTGTTGATATACAAAATCTTCCTTTCAATAAATTTAAAGATACATTTATGCACGTCGGGTTCGTACTATCCTCAATTACATCTGATGTTAAGTGAAGATGAGGACGAAGGTGGAAGCGTACTGACCCGGAAACCCCAACACATTTGGGGGACTGGCTATCTTATCTCTGACAACCGGAACACAACTATAAAACAGAAACTTATTAAGAAAGCATATTATAAAATATCAGATTAATTAGATGATAAACATTCATGGACATAAACAGCCCGTTCGCATAACCAGGCTATTTCACAATTAATAATGAAATATTATAGTATAAAATAATAATTAATAATTTTGTAATATAAAAATCTTTTTTTTTTAAAAAGCAACCTCTCGAGTTTCTTGCTTGTTCTTCTCAGGCGAAAATTGCGTTTTAAACAAGCAGTAGCTTAAAAAATGTAAAATCTGACTATTTTAAGTGTACCCTGTGTACCTACAAAATAAAGCATTTTTTATTTTTATAGATTTTTAATTTTGTGGAAATGTAGGTCTCTTTACGTAAATAAATTCATTGTTAGTCATCAAATTGAAGATATGTTACAACCCTATTCGTCGATAGAGAATAAATATAACTATGACATTTGCCTTTTCCGTCATTTATAAATCAACTGCAATAATCCTTCTTTTAAATTGAAAGGGAACTCCGTGCTGATCTATACTGAAGTTGGTTGTTTTGCGAATTTTTCATGATTCAATTATTAAAGTGTGATGTTTTAATGTTAAGTACTTCGAATATTATGTACTATTTAGTAAAACAGTTTCCAATGTCATGATAATAATGTTAATCTTGCAGCTAACATGTGAAGTGTCCCTCTACGATTGGTCACGTCAGCTACATGGGTCGGGCGCGTTGACCGCTCGCGCCTCCTGCTTTAACGAGCGCCTCAACGTTTGGGAGCCGCTGCTGGAGCCCGTACCGCAGCCTTCCGGCAACCTCAGCCGCAGCTGGGGGCTCACTGCATCTGTTTTTCAGGTTGGTCCTTATTCCCCCTAATTCTCTTTTTTTGGGAGAGATTTTGGAATCCGTGTCTTTTCGACGACCTCTATCCCGTAGCTGAGGACGGGTCTGTCATGTGTCACGAGGTGTCATGATGTTGTTAGTATGATGCGTATATTCACCCTTTAAAGTATGTCCACACCATTTTTTTTTATGCAACACGGGTTCCTACTTGACCTCAATCATGACGACGACGACACAGCAGAACCTGTTGTGTCGTCTCTATTATGTTGTATCTGTATGTCTTTTTTTCTTGTGTGCAATAAATGATAAATAAATAAATAAAAAATAAAAATCATACCTGATGTTAAGTGAAGATGAGGTCGAAGGTGGAAGCGTACTGATCCGGAAACCCCCACACATTTGGGGGACTGGCTATCTCATCTCTGACAACCGGAACACAATAATGCTATTAACATTGCTGCTTGGCGGCAGATTTGGATAAGATGGTGGTAGCTAGCCAGGCGGACATTTTAAAATGCCCTACCACCAACCAAATCGATCCCACCGGCGACGATGAACGAGAAGCGATTATAGCTAGAAACGAGTGGGCAAGCAGCGAGTGTGTAGTTCTATAGCGAGTGTTCGAGTGCGACGGGCGATTACTCGCACCACTCGCAAATACGTGCACTCAAATCCACGTTGTACAGTAGAATGATCGCTCTATACCGAGTACCGCTGAGCGAGTTTTTCCGTTTATAGCTTTTATCACTGCGAATAACTAGTGAAGAGCCAGCGACGAACTATAAATATTAGGTCCTTACCTATGAAATTGGCGTTTTGCATGAAGAATTTTATTAAGACTATTTTCTCCATACAAACATTTTGGATTTTTTTTTTGGGAACGGCAAATCCAAATTTAGCTAAACTTTGTGTGTATTATAGGATAACATTAAGTTAAGTATAGGCAAGGTTAATTTTTAGAAGTAACCGCTTTATAAAAGTTTCTGCGAATCTAAGAAATGATTATGGCAAGCACATGAAAAGAGCTCTGTTCAAATTTTTTTTATTATGTTATTTAGCCCAGTAATTAAAAAATATTTCATGTGAAACCATGAAATAACATTCCATTTTCCAAATAAAAACAGATTTGGATATAGCTTCGAAAATCGCAGGAGTTGGTGCAATATGATTAACGAAGAAAAAAAGCTCCAATTTCATAGGTAAAGACCCAATAATGTAGATTAGTAGTCTATGTTTTTTTTATGATTAACTAGATACGCGTTTGACCACAATCTCACCTGATGGTAAGTGACGATGTGGCCGAAGATGAAGCACGCGATCTCAGTAGATGCCTATTCACCGTGCTCTTGAGGATCCCAAGGTTGTAGGATTCAGGAAAGACTGACGCCGGAAGGGAGTTTTATGAATGAAGAGTCTTTTTTTTTTTTTTTTTTTTTTTTTTTTTTTTTTTTTTAAGCGGTTCACAAAACTGGACACAATTCACAATATTTTTTGTCTTACCCAACATTACGACATAATTAATGTCCTACTTGATGTGAACACAGCATGCACACATAAACAGTCTCAATACCTAGGCTATTAACTAAATCAATAAAAACGATACAAAAAGACCTATTAATAATTGTTGTACAAAATTATGCATATGTATTAAGGATGATTAATCCTTAATACATATACAACCATAGACAAGTTTCTTAGTGGAGGCGATTGTTCTTGAAAATATATCAATCTGGTTTCTCGTACTATTACATGATGCACACATTCGATACAAAGATCGAGTCGAACCGCTTAGTGCGAATGTTCGGTATGTTAGCTAATCGCTTCCTCGTCCTTGGTGGGACTAGTGCCTATTGGCGTAGGCTTACATTCACAATGAAGTAATTCCCACCGCCACTATTAACTAACAACGTTCATATTTTCAGTCAAAGGCATATCCGATGTCATCACGTCTGAACACCACCGAACACGAAACTCCGACAACCACAGCCGACTCAAAGAGACCAAGAAAACGGAGCGGATTCGAATCTGAGACCTCAGCGGACGAAGGCGACACTGATAACGAGATGACTTTCATAAGGAATCCTAACGGCAGGGATGCGAAGGTAATGGACATAGACAGATATATAAATATATTCCATGATTTCAGAATTAGAAATACTGAATATCTCTGGATATCTGTTTAGATAGATATATAGATAGATGAAGCGTTTATTTGCATATTACAGAAACGCATACAAAAATATTCGACGTAACAATCATTCTGCTTGGTGTTATTCTTACAAAATGTAGCCTTATTTCACAGTAATAAAAATAAAAACAAAAATTAAGTACAACTGTTACAACTTATAATAGAGTTGTATGTGTATCTGTACCACAAATGGGCCGTCGCTCAGTGTGGATCCTCACCTATAGCGGTAAGACACTGATTTTCAGCTAGTGCCCTGCGAGAGAAAGCGAGGGTAGGGTACTAGTGCAAAAATTTTCAATAACAACCATAAGTGTGTATTCTATAAAGATCATGTTGTAGGTACGGTGGTGTATAGCAATTGTATGGATCATAATGATACTCGTTTAAAATAATAATTGTCAAAAGTGGGCTTAACATAATTAACTAAATACCCACAACGCGAACGAATCAAGATGTCTGTGAGCAGTTACCGCTAAGCTATTCGAAATGTTTTACATTAAAAGTAACAAAAAGTCCTGTTTTTAATATACAAAAATATATCGGCAACGTCATTCAGCTTAATGATAACGTTGAGCTTTACTTAAGAATGTTCATTTAAATAAATCAACTCTTAAAGGTACATCACCCTCGAAACAAACAAGTGGTCCTTCGAGCGGGATGCACCATGAAAGTGTTGATTTATTTAAACGAACGTTATAGTAAAATTACACGTTACATGTAGTATTAAACCGTTTTATAAGGCTGTCTTTTATAACCTGTATTGCTAATTGGCAATACCTAATTAGGTATATATTTTTGTATATTAAACGCCCACCAATATAAATGTAAACAGCTCTGAAGGAGTATAAATCAAATTTAACTAGGTTTGTTCGATGTTCTAGTTAACGGCTGAATCGATTTTGAACAAACATAACTAAACCCATCTTATAAACACTAGCTTTTAAACAAAATAAACTTCTTTACATTCGGTTCCTATTCTCGAGCTACCATAATATCCATGCCACTGACAAAGGTTTTACTTTCTTTATTGCACAAGAAATACAAAGAGATTGCAGTCAGAAAATATGTACAAAGGTGAGCTTATCTCTAAAGACATTTCTTCCATCGAACCCTACCGGGGGTTAGAAACGTTTCACGGGAGAGGGAACAAATAATGCGTTTACCATTACCAAATATTTACCAAGGTTGACTGGAAGAGATCCCTTTATGGGATAAGTCCGCCGTTGTACTTAATTTTAAGTTACATTTAATTTATCAAAGTATATTTTTTCATATAATGTACAATAAAGCGTTTACAAACAAACAAACAATAATGAGGAACCAAAAAATTATATGCGCAGTTAATAATGGATACTTATGAAACGAATACATTTTATAGTAAACCACTTTTACTCTTTTTTTGTCGTCGGTAGCTAGAGAACAACATCCGTGAACTCATGATTATGTTTTGTTCTTGTATATCGCCAGGTGCCAGTGGATTTCGGGGGAGGAATGTTTCTGAATAGCTTGGATGGTGACGAGTCGGACTCCGAGAATGAGAACGGGTTGATGGACAAACTGTCGACTGCTATTGGGCATATCTTTACTGAGTAAGTATTAGGCCCTTACCTATGAAATTGGCGTTTTGTATGAAGAATTTCATTAAGACTGTTTTCTCCATACAAACATTTTTGATTTTTTTTTTGGGAACGGCAAATCCAAATTTTGCTAAACTTTGTGTGTATTATCGGATAACATTAAGTTAAGTATAGGCAGCGTTAATTTTAAAAGTAACCGCTTTATAAAAGTTTCAGCGAGTCTAAGAAATGATTATGGGAAGCACATGAAAAGAGCTCTGTTCAAATTTTTTTTATCATGTGATTTAGCCCAGAAATTAAAAAATATTTCATGTGAAACCTTGAAATAGTATTCCATTTTCCAAATAAAAACAAATTTGGATATAGCTTTGAATATCGCAGGAATTGGTACATATGATTAACGAAGAAAAACAACTCCATTTTCATAGGTAAAGACCCAATATTAGAATATTGCCAACAATGTATAAACATTGTACTTTATTGTAGCTCTATATTAATATTGCGTGTGAAAAAAGTTTCAGGAACTTTTCATACCGTTAAAATCCTGAAATTAAATTCGTAGAAACTCCTGCGTCAATTGGTATATAAAAGTTCAATTAGAATATTTTGATATGAACTTTTAGCAGGCGTTAGTATACACACTTCAAGAACTAGGTAACACATACATATTACACGCACTGATAGATTTAGATAGATTCAATTCAACCGTTACACTTCTCGCCGAAAATTAAAACTCCATCCACATCACCAGGATGAGTGGAAGTCTACCACTGTACGTTTGTCAAGAAACTTCCTACCATGTACGACCATCCTGTGGAACGGACTTCCTGCAGCGGTATTCCCGAACGAGTACGACATTGGAACCTTCAAGAAACGAGCCTACACCTTCCTCAAAGGCCGGCAACGCATCTGTGACCCTTTTGGTGTTGCTCGTTTGCCGCCCACTCATATTAAAAAAAAAAGACACGCAAGGATTAGGTTGTCGTCAATAAAACATCAACTATCACATTTATTTATTATGTGGGTACACTTACACCTCTGGGAAACAAGCGGGTGACGTATATTTTTGTATGATTTTATTAATAAGGTTTATTTGATTAATTAATTTATTTATTTAATTTGATCTAACGCATCCTTCAAAGTAGGTTTCTTGTCCACATTTTTCGTAAAACCGAACATAATAATCGTATATTCCACTTGTCAAAGACTAAGCAAAAAACCAGAAAAGAGAATTGAAAAACTTTAAATTTTTTGATTAGTTCACGAAAGTTCTATGGAATTAATAAATACGTCATAATTAATAATAATAAATATCCTTAGACATACACACAGCGCCGTCTAGTTCCACAGTAAGCAACTATAGGCTTGTGTTGTGGATACCAGATGGTTGTTAAACTACATAAATACATTTTTTTTTGTAAATAAATACTTGTTATAAATGAAAACATCCATAACTAGGGTACACAATGTATAGTATTCATCACACAAACATATGCGCCTAGCGGGATTCGAACCCGCAACCTTTTGGTATAGTGGTCAGAGTTGCTACCACTACACCAAACAGGTCGTCATAGGATATAATTAATGAATCAATATTTAAATATTACCTGCTAGTGAGAAATTTCTATACATGCTAAGGGCAGTTGTTTAGCTAGAAAAGCCAAGATAAACTAAACATATCATCCAAGTGTACAAAGCACCTGTGTTAAAAGTTAAATATAAACCAATTGTCTTCAAACGAGGAGGTCCGGGATCGATTCCCAGTCAGGCATTGTATCAATGACTTTTTAAATTTAATTGAAGTACTTATGCGCATTTATCCGACTGCTCTTAAACGGCGAAGGAAAACATCGTGAGGATACCTGCATGTCTGAGAAATAAAAATTCCATGGCATGCATAAAGATACAAAATAATTCGGTATGTACCTTTGGTTCTTTTTCTTTAATGAGCAGTCCTGACAGTCTGTGATGTGCTTAATGTTTGGTCGTTGTAAATATTCTCCCAGCGAGCCGTTTTACTATACAGGGTGTAACGGTTAAGTGTAGTCATTTTTTAAGGGCTTGTTCTACCCATCAATACGAACAACTTTTACTATGGGGGCAACTTCGAAATCGCGAAAAAAAAATCAGCTGTTTCATACATTGCATCGGGAGGTTATTGAAATTTTCTATGGAACAGCTCATTTTTTTTTCGCGATTTCGAAGTTGCCCCCATAGTAAAAGTTGTTCGTATTGATGGGTAGAACAAGCCCTTAAAATATGACTACACTTAACCGTTACACGGTGTATAACAAATAACATTAAAATGAAAAATCGGTAATAAAATTTTAGTGTAATCAGTTTGACACTTTAAAACCAACAAAAAATCAATATTTTTATAAAAGGAATAGAATAGTTTATTTGCAAGAACATAGTTTATAAGGTCACAAATTGGGCCAGCGTGGTGGACTATGGCCCATGGCCCATACTCCCTCATATACGAGGGAACGCCTATATCTCAGCAGTGGAATGTTTACGGGTTGATGATGAAGAGTCAACCACATTGTTGATCTTTTTTGTACTATACTATAGTATATTGACATGTTAATGGAATTACACGAAAAGTCCACGAGTTTCCAAGTAATGCAATACAATATTAAAGATTCACAACAACATAAAACAATTTGACACACACCATCAACAGAATGTGTAGTCATACAATGTGAAACATTAATAATTAAATATGTGTGTAACAAGTTCTGAGCTTTCAAATAATTAAAATATTCATCGACAGAGTAAAAACATACCATCATAGTTTTGTATTTTGGTCTTGAATTTATTTTATATTATTTTTTTACATTGTATTATGTTTTTGACGACCGATTGGTGTAGTGGATAGTGTCCCTGTCAGCGAAACCAACGGTTGCGGGCTCGAATCCCGCGACGGGTAAATGTTTGTGTGATTGATGAATATGAACATTTTATTCCTGAGTCATGGATGTTTATTTCTTATTTTTTTATTTCTTATTTTTTTGTATGCTTCTTATTGTTGTACAATAAAGAATATTTTGTTGTTGTTGTTGTTGATTATATAAATATTTATGTATGTTTATCCGTTATCTAGTATCCATAGTACCTACAAGCTTTGCTTAGTTTGGGCCTAGATGATTGGTGTAAGTGTCCGAAATATTTATTTATTTATTTATTTTTTGTCCGTGTCTTCCACATCATATGGATCGTGGAGAATTTTTTGCTTAAAAAATGAATAAAACGATGAGCTATCATCAGAAATATTATTATTT
Source organism: Oegoconia quadripuncta (assembly GCA_949316235.1). Classification (NCBI taxonomy): domain Eukaryota; kingdom Metazoa; phylum Arthropoda; class Insecta; order Lepidoptera; family Autostichidae; genus Oegoconia; species Oegoconia quadripuncta. The sequence goes on from OX438743.1 coordinate 1,730,823, forward strand.
TGTATTTTTAATGCACAATGGGTTAGCACTTCACCGCAATAACACCTGATGTTATGTAGAGATGAGGCCGAAGGTGAAACCCCCCAACTTCTCTCTCAGATCTTATCTCAAAGAAAGAAAGAAAGAAATTATTTATTTGCCAGAATACAGTTTACAAGGTCTGATATGAAAATTTAGGAATCATAATGTATTCAATTTGCATGCATCAATGTGCAAAATATGATTTGTAACACTTTACATAGCATTCTGATAATTTAAATATTCCTTTAATATCATAGAAACACTTTGCCTGAAGCCATTGTATCAATCGAATTTTAAACATATTGTCATTAACTAATTTTATTTCGTCAGGCAGATTGTTATACAAACTGTCGGAACACAACACAACATTGTTGATTGGCGGCAGATTTAGATAAGTTGGTGTTAAAAATGGTCAGAGATGTACAAAATACCCTGTACAAAGTATCTGCAATACAAAATGCAAGATACTTTTAAATAAAGTATTTCAGATACCAGATACAAAATACTTTCGAGAATAGTATCTGAAATACTAAATACCAAATACGTATCTTCTAAATACTTCTTAAGATACAAATACTTTTGTAAGAAAACAAGATTTTATTTTAATGAATTCTAAGTTTATTTTTCTTAATTGACATAACACGAGCATAACACGATAACATAACACACACGTTACATAACATAACACGATTTATTCGTAAATAACTTAATGTTATTTACGTATGTAAATAACTTAACATTAAGTTATTTACGAATTATTCGTAAATAATGTAATGTAATATATACAAAAAGGCGGTCATCTTCTCAAATGAAATTACATTTCAGTTTTTTTTTTTTTAATTGTTTGGCTCGCACGACTTGTGCATTTGCCACATCTTGTATAGATACAGGCCAGTGCAGTGCAAAGAAAGAGTCGCCATCTACCAATGTGATGTTGGACTAATAATGACATGCTCAATTTTACGCATTTATTTTATATATTTCTACTAATATATTACTAAAAGTATTTTATCAGAAAAAGTATTTATAAAATACTAAGATACCAAACAAAATATATTTAAATACAAGATACAAAATGATTTTTTAAAAAGTATTTTAGATACAAAATGAAAATACGTATCTTGCATCTTGTATCTGTATTTCAGATACTTGTATCTTAGATAAGTCACACCTCTGAAAATGGTGCTAGCTAGCCAGATGGTCAGTTAAAATGTCCTACCACCTAGTAATTCACTGACAGACAGTTTTTTATATCGATAATTTTATTAAGTTATGCGATGTTACTTCAGCGATTCAAGCGCCGAAGAATTGAGCAACGATGAAGACTCATCTGCGCCGGAGCAGAGCGAAGTAGAATGTCCCAGCGAGAGGGATGAGGAAAAGATCGTTACATTTATCGACGGAGATGTGAAGGCCAAGAAAGAGACTGAGCATAAGACTGTTACATTGCAGGTTAGTTACATTAAAATATTTATGTTTTATATCATGGTATGACAAAGGAGCAATCAGCTCCCTGGTCGCAGGCAATTATTACAGCCTGCGACATCTGTCACTTCCCAGGGACATGAACTACGGATGTGTGACTTTCTTCATTTATTCTTATACAGGGTGTAACGGTTAAGTGTAGTCATATTTTAAGGGCTTGTTCTACCCATCAATACGAACAACTTTTACTATGGGGGCAACTTCGAAATCGCGAAAAAAAAATCAGCTGTTTCATACATTGCATCGGGAGGTTATTGAAATTTTCTATGGAACAGCTTGATTTTTTTTTCGCGATTTCGAAGTTGCCCCCATAGTAAAAGTTGTTCGTATTGATGGGTAGAACAAGCCCTTAAAATATGACTACACTTAACTGTTACACGGTGTATAGATTTATGAAATTTCGAAAATTAGACGAGGTATCTGACTATGTGCCTGACAAAAGTGAAATAGAAATAGTAAACAAATAGTGCGGTTATAGAATATAACTTCATCATTTGCGTTTATAAAAAAAAAAACATTTATGTCAGGATTAGACACATTATAAAACTGTGAACAGAAGGGACCATTACGACTGCTGCGGCACAATCAGCACTATTTGGATGTGTGCAAGCGTATCCAGTGCCGCAGCATCACGGAATCCCACCTGACCGCCAGTGTGCTCAGGATGGTGTTGGAGCTGCCGGACACGCGCTTCAAAATCGACGCGCTACGTTTTCTGATGATGGCGTGGAAACAGTCTCTATGCGCATCGGCAAACATTCCTGATGTGCTACAGGAACGCGGCATCCCCATCAGCATTCTTAACCCGTTATTAAACTGAACGCGAAGCGCAATATACGTCCTCTGCGTATAATTAACCCACAGATTGCACGTGTAAAATAACTGGCAATATGCTTTAAAAAGCGTCGCCTTAACATGAGCGGTACAGCGAGAAAATTTGGGGGTCAACATGTTGCATCGGACGGACAGCGCCCTGCGCTCCCTCTCTATATCTACATTATCACGAAGGTTCTCAGTGACCCAATGGCCCAGATACTTAAATTGCGATCGTTTGAGAGGAGTACCGTTCAGAGCGATAGGTGGTATATTTGGACAAGACTTAGTACCTGCCCGGAACACCATAAACTCGCACTTTTTCGCGTTGTATCTGAGCCCATGGGCCACCGCATAGGATTCACATATATACAATAATTTGCGTAGGGTTCCACAGTGGCGGATTAAAGGTCCAGAGCGCCCTAGGCAATCACTTTATCGGCGCCCCTGTACCGGCCATAAATGGCCATCATAATACTATAAATATAATAGTATATCGATGCTTGTGCAATATAATCTATTATAGATTTAGATTATAGATCAGCATTTAGTTCTTAATCGTCAATATGTTATTTTCTTTATTTATTTAAAAATTCTGAGCTCGCGCGCCCCTTGTAACTACGCGCCCCTAGGCACGTGCCTAGTTTGCCTCACGGATAATCCGCCTCTGGGTTCCGATCGAAGGATTCAGCAGCACCATGTCATCAGCGTAGCTGATGTTATTTGTGCACACACCATCTATGTGACAGCCAATTTTAGTGCCGCTGAGTTTATAACACACGCGTGTTTCACGAGCTGCCCGATATATCCACGACCGGCGAAATTAGATCCAGTTTACGAGCGAGTATGCTGGTAATTGTTTTAGGAGCCGATCCGCGAGGACAGCGTGGACTCGGGGCTGGAGAGCGAGAGCTTCGTGGAGCGCATGTGCACGTACGTGACGCTGGAGGCCGCGGCGCCGCTGGCCGGCACGGTGACGCCGGGCGCGGCGCGCGTGCTGCTGGCGCTGGGCGCGGCCTGCGCCGAGCGCGCCGGCGCGGCCGCCGTGGCCGCCATCGTCGGCGCCGACACGCCGCTCACCCTCGTCAACGACATAGGTATAATATCTAACTGTAATTACGTTTGGTGTAGTGGTTAGAAACTCTGACCACTATACCAAATGGTCGCGGGTTCGAATCCCGCTAGGGGCATATGTTTGTGTGGTGAATACAGTCATGTGCACCCGAGTTATGGATGTTTTCATTTATAATAAGTATTTATTTACAAAAAAAAAAATGTATTTATGTAGTATATCAACCATCTGGTATCCACAACACAAGCCTATAGTTGCTTACTGTGGAACTAGATGGCGCTGTGTGTATGTCCAAGGATATTTATTTATTTACTTGTCATAACTTTTCAAACACTTTATTCACTTGAATTACTTCCACAAAATAAACCAATATAATGTTGATGATTATGTTACCGTTGACGTTAGCGTTAACCTCCTCCCTGGCTCCAATGTAAACAACAATACAATACAATACAAATACACTTTATTGCACAACAGAAAAGTGGTAAGAATAGAATGTACAATTTGGCGACCTTATCACTAAAAGCGATCTCTTCCAGGCAACCTTTGGGTATAAGGACAGTGCATTTGAAATAGGTATGAAATGAAACAACATTGGGTTTACGATTCGGAGATCGCGGGTTCGATCCCCAGCAGGGTACATGTTTAAGTACTCGATTTGGTTGGTGGTAGGGCATTTTAAATGTCCGTCTGGCTAGCTACCACCATCTTATCTAAATGTACAGCCAAGCAGCAATGTTAATAGCATTGTTGTGTTCCGGTTGTCAGAGATGAGATAGCCAGTCCCCCAAATGTGTTGGGGTTTCCGGGTCAGTACGCTTCCACGTTCGACCTCATCTTCACTTAAATCAGGCGTGATTGACGTCAAATACAAATCCGTTGTGCATAAAAAAAAAATACCGCCGCGCAACTGCGTGCGGTGTTTTATAACTTTGCTTCACCACATTTTAGTGATCAGATTAAACCCGGAAACGCACGACCGGAACAGCGAAATTACTCAGAAATCAAGTGACTAATTAGAAAGTTGCATTTTATGTATCACCAGCTTTCCGCCCGCGACTTCGTCAGCGTGGAAGATTTCATTAAAATCGGTTCAGCAAAAAAAATAGCTTATATGTTAATCCAGGTCCTAATCTGTCTACCCACCAAAATTCATCCAAATCCGTCCAGCCGTATAGGCGTGACGAGGTAACAAACAGACATACACACACACTTCGCATTTATAACATTAGTTGGGATTCAAAATATATTGGCAATGTGTTTATAATGTTGTAGTTTATTTAGTAATATAATAATAGTAGATTGTTAACCAATGGCTGTATGACATCAATTGCATACAAGGTTTTTGGCCCGTTAATTAGCCTGAATATGCAATTGATGCTTACATCCAAGATAAACACTCTGCTTTACATATCGATTGTGAGGTAAGTAAAAACAAGAAAACAGGTTTCTATGAACATTTATTAAAGAGAAACATGTGTATTTAATTAAAATTATGGCACGCAAGCGCGTCAAATCGTGCTGGCCAGTTTGATTTTTAAATCGATTTCAACTAACATACGATGTGACTGCGAAACAAATAGTTCGATATTTAAAATAAAATCTTCGTAAATTCTAATATAAATTGTCTCGATTCCGATTCGAGTAAATAATCGATACCGAGAAAAAAAAATTAACTTTTTAAAAATATTCTTCTTGCAGTATGAGTATGACTGTTCTTTTTTCAAATTCCAAAACCTATGCTGTAATGCTAACATTACATGGTAGGTTTTGAAACCTATGCTGTAATGATATCCATACACCCCGGCATTCAGGGAAGTAAGTGACTACTTACAGAGCAAGAGATATGTAATAGTAGATTGTTAACCAAGGGCTGTATGACATCAATTGCATACGAGGTTTTTGGCGCCCGAGCGCAGCGAGGGCGCTAATTAGCCCGAGTATGCAATTGATGCTTACACCCGAGGTAAACACTCTGCTTTACATATCGATTGTGAGGTAAGTAAAAACAAGTTGTAGCTTCTTAGATAATTCATTAAAATATGATATCAAAACACTTTCAGAAAGAGATTTAACTTTTTTTTCTGACCGCCACTTCATAAATTCGTCGTATTTCGATCGTATTCGTATCGATTTTCTAAAACTGTTTTTGCTTGTTCTTTTATAAAATCGGGGGGGTTAGATCCATGTCTTCGTCACTGACATTTTTCAAAACTTTTGAGAAAGAACTCCAAAACACGAAAAATTTACTTTCGCGCCTAGCTAGTCGACTGCCTTTTTTACTCTTCACGATTTTATGGCACGCAAGCGCGTCAAATCGTGCTGGCCAGTTTGATTTTTAAATCGATTTCAACTAACATACGATGTGACTACGAAACAAATAGTTCGATATTTATAATAAAATCTTCATAAATTCTAATATAAATTGTCTCGATTCCTATTCGAGTAAATAATCGATACCGAGAAAAAAAAATTAACTTTTTAAAAATATTCTTCTTGCAGTATGAGTATGACAGTTCTTTTTGCAAATTCCAAAATCTATGCTGTAATGCTAACATTACATGGTAGGTTTTGAAACCTATGCTGTAATGATATCCATACACCCCGGCATTCAGGGAAGTAAGTGACTACTTACAGAGCAAGAGATATGTAAAATATAGTAATATTAATAATAATGTAATTACAAAACAATAAATCATAATAGGTAGGTCCTTTTTTTTCTTTCCCTTTTCCATTTTCCAAATTTAAAAAAAATCAAAATAGCTATAGAATATAATAAATCATTCTTGAGATTGAGATCGCGTCTCGGTCTCAAGACCATTTTTTCTGATGCTGTTTTAATATGGAACAGATGCTCAAGCGTCAACTTGAAGCCATGTCAATCTTGAGAACGGTTTCTTAATACAGGCCTAAGAAAGGCAAAAAAATAGCGATAAGCATAACCACAGAATAGCTTAAATTTGAGACATAAGGACAAATTAGCCACCCCTATGTTCAGACTGAGCAAAGTTAATACATCATTTATGGGACACTGTATACGCTTTTATAACCTTATACCTGAGAATATCATTAATCTAAATGAAAAACAATTTAAAAACCATGTCGAAACAACATTAACAAAAAAAGGTTATTACAAAATTAGTGACTACCTAAATGACAAAAACGCTTGGTATACTTCGCCCAGCTCCCAAAAATTATAAAATTGTATTAGTTGTATACTTTTATATATAAAAAATAGAAAAGAAAATGATCCTGTGGGTTTCTTGCGCCGCTTCTTTTCCCACAGATGATTTCCCTTTCCGAAGCGGTGGTAGCTTGGACATACTGACTGACCGAAAAATGCTTAGCCCTATTTTTATTACCAATAGATTTAAATTGACATTCAACAAATGATATCATGTATCTTACGTTGAAATAAAATGCTTTGAGTTTGAGTTTGAAATGATTATGGGAAGCACATGAAAAGAGCTCTGTTAATTTTTTTTTATTATGTGATCTAGCCCAGAAATTAAAAAATGTTTCATGTGAAATATTGAAATAATATTCCATTATCCAAATAAAAAACAAATTTGGATATAGCTTTGAAAATCACAGGAATTGGTACATATGATTAACGAAGAAAAAAAACTCAAATTTTATAGGTAAAGACCCAATATAAGGTTATATTTTTATTTATTTATTTATAGTTTATTGTATTCATAGGTAAATAGACCAATACATCAACAAATTCTTTGTTAAGGTTATTGCTTTACACTAATTATTACAGGTCCTGGGTCTACAGTTCTGCTGAAGGACCGCGCTGACACAGACTTCGCCGGCAACGACAGGGTCATCGCCGTCGCGGACTACGACGCGGACACCAGCCGACCGAGCACGCCAGGTATATATTACAGCTTTTTTATTTATTTACTTTGCAACGTTCGTATGTATGTTGTCCGTTTCAAAATTTGCAAAGCATTTTTACCCGACTGCCCAAGGAAGGAGGGTGATGTTTTTCGAGTGTATGTATTCAGATTACGATGTTACATCCTGTAGCCTAAAAGGTGTGACCGACTTCGAAGTACATGGTGTCGTTAGATTCGTCCTGATCCCCTGGAGTGTCATAAGATAGATACATTTTATGGCGAGAAGTCCAGCAGAAAATGTTCGATGATCTCAATTGAGTCTCCCAATGAGTGGGTCTTAAAATGAATATGGACAATACAAAGACCATGATAATAATAATAATAATAAATAAATAAATAAATATTTCGGACACTTACACCAATCATCTAGTCCCAAACTAAGCAAAGCTTGTACTATGGATACTAGATAATGGATAAACATACATAAATATTTATATAAACATCCAAGACTCAGGAATAAATGTTCGTATTCATCACACAAACATTTACCCTTCGCGGGATTCGAACCCGCAACCGTTGGTTTCGCTGATAGTGTCACTATTCACTACACCAATCGGTCGTCGATGATGAATGCCCATATTGAACATCTGAAGATTGGAGACCCTTGAAAGAGATAAAGAGTGAAACTCCACTAAAGTCGCTTTTTTTTTTTTATTTATGTTAAGTTATTATATATATATATGTTGTTTGCTAATTTTTGGCGGAGCCTTTGGAGATGGTAAAGTAAATTTACTTGTTTTAGGCTGTGACACATCGTCAGCAGATCTATTAGAAGATTTGGTGAACGACTCGAAGCCAGAGATGACTGACATCAGCGAAGAATGGGATTGGTAAGAGTTTGCAATTCGATCGATTATTAAATTTTAATTTTGTGAATCAATAACCGTTTAACCATATGGTTATTATTATTAAGAGCCCATAGTGTCCCACTGCTGGGCAAAGGCCTCCCTGTTTTTGTTCTTGTTCTTGGCGAGCATTCGTTGTTCTATGGTTATAGATTCACAAAATTCTTGACGACCTGTATGGTGTAGTGGTTAGAAATTCTGACCACTATGCCAAAAGGTCGCGGGTTGGAATCCCGCTAGGGGCATATGTTTGTATGATGAATACGGACATGTGTACCCGAGTTATGGATGTTTTTATTTATAATAAGTATTTATTTACAAAAAAAATGTATTTATATAGTGTTAGGGATTAACTACCATGCTCGGGGCTGTAAGGCTCGTTTATAAAAGCGCGCCGAAGGAAAGGCAGGTCTCATTCCTTTTGGCGGTCGAGTTGACAGCTGTCAAGCGACAGCTAATCAGCTGCAAGAAACTGAGACTATGGTCCGTATTAATAAACCGTTCTCAAGATTGAGAACAGTCTTGTGACTGGTCTCAAGTGAACATGTTGATTAATGAACCTAACTTGAGACCTGAAAAACACGTGCACACTCAAGCAGTACTCACTTGAGAGGTGCGCCGAGTTTCACGTATTAATAACCGAAACTCAAGACCATCATTCATTCGTCGCTGAGGCGAACACTTGAGAAGTGATCTCAGCTGAATAGACCTCGAGATTGGTTTATAAATTAGCACGGAGCTTGGGATAGCGTCAACTTCTTAAGATGCATCTCGAGTGATACAGCCTCAAGACTTGTATTGAGAATGGTTTATTAATACGGGCCTTTGAACCATTTAGGGACACCCACACATGTATAAATGTGAGAATAACCAATGAACCGGAGATAAAGTAATCGGTCCTACCACAAAGTTCTCTCAGAGTTGCCTCAGACCATAGAGTAAAGGGTTTTCAAGGCGACCGCTCAACTCATTAATCATCTATACCTTACTTCTTTGTCTTTAATTGTCGCATGTTCTGCCGCAGCTCGTTCGAGGGCGGGTTCCCCGCGGGCGCGCTGGCCGCTCCCCCCGCCCCGCCCCCCGCGGCCCGCGCCCCGCCCGCCCTCGCCCTCACCGTGCGCCTGCGCACCCTCGACCCGCTCACGGTTAGTATTTACAGCAGATTTATGAATAGTAGCAGACCGAACATTAATATGGCTTATGCTGATGTCGATACGTAACCCCATACAGCTTATGTGAACTATGAGACTTGGTGGTAGGGGATTTTAAATGTCCGCCTGGCTAGCTACAACCATCTTATCTAAATCGATATTTATTGCTGTGTTCCGGTTGTCAAAGATGAGATAGCCAGTCCCCCAAATGTGTTGGGGATTTCCGGATCAGTACGCTTCCACCTTCGACCTCATCTTCACTTAACATCAGGTGTGATTGAGGTCAAGTATAATGCGGACTGCTAAGGTATGGAACTCACTGCCCGCGTCGGTTTTTCTCGACACTTACAACCTTGGGATCTTCGGCTACATCGTCACAAAACCGTTTTTAATAAAAAAAAAAAAAAAAAAAGTACGAACCCTTCGTGCATTAAAAAAAAGACTTGATATACCGGTGAGTTTTTTTAACGTAAGGAAATAATTGGGTATATTAGATAAGTGAAATAGAAGTTATTGGCATAGGTAGTTTATTTTTTTTTTGCTTCAAAACCATCATCGACGCATGCCCGGGCAGAGATTAATATGCTACTGGCGAGATTTGTAGGGTCCCTACCATGCCAAGTTTATTTGGAACTCATATTTTTTTTGTTTATTTATTTAATTTAATGATGAAATTATGTGGAATAAGCTACAAACGCGTTTGTCAAATGGCATAACGCTTTATTCGATAATGGTTTTGAAATAATAAATAAACGACCTATGCCAATACCTTGGTCATTGGACGTCGCCCGCAGTCTCGTGATATAGGGTGACACGGTCAATTGTTAGCGACCGGGACGTCGCCCGCAGTCTCGTGATATAGGGTGACACGGGCAATTGTTAGCGACCGGGACGTCGCCCGCAGTCTCGTGATATAGGGTGACACGGGCAATTGTTAGCGACCGGGACGTCGCCCGCAGTCTCGTGATATAGGGTGACACGGGCAATTGTTAGCGACCGGGACGTCGCCCGCAGTCTCGTGATATAGGGTGACACGGGCAATTGTTAGCGACCGGGACGTCGCCCGCAGTCACGTGATATAGGGTGACACGGGCAATTGTTAGCGACCGGGACGTCGCCCGCAGTCTCGTGATATAGGGTGACACGGGCAATTGTTAGCGACCAAGACGTCGCCCGCAGTCTCGTGATATAGGGTGACACGGGCAATTGTTAGCGACCGGGACGTCGCCCGCAGTCTCGTGATATAGGGTGACACGGGCAATTGTTAGCGACCGGGACGTCGCCCGCAGTCTCGTGATATAGGGTGACACGGGCAATTGTTAGCGACCGGGACGTCGCCCGCAGTCTCGTGATATAGGGTGACACGGGCAATTGTTAGTGACCGGGACGTCGCCCGCAGTCGCGTGATATAGGGTGACACGGGCAATTGTTAGCGACCGGGACGTCGCCGGCAGTCTCGTGATATAGGGTGACACGGGCAATTGCGATATTATGTCAAGCTATTAATGAATAGGATATCAGAATGACACTAGGAATTTAGAAGAACGAGGTAATGGTCGGAGGAATAAACTCTTTTATTAAACTCATAATCTAACTAACTTGACGAGCTGTTTGGAGTAGTGGTTAGAAATTCCGCTGCTATACCAAAAGGTCGCGGGTTCGAATCCCGCTAGGGGCATATGTTTGTATGATGAATACAGACATGTGTTCCCGAGTTATGGATGTTTTCATTTATATGTGTATTTATTTATAAAAAAAGTATTTGTGTAGTTTATCAGCCATCTGGTATCTATAATAAAAGCCTAGTTGCTTAGTGTGGAACTAGAAGGCGCTGTGTGTATGTGCAAAAATGTAAAAAAATATATATAAATATAATCAATCAAACAATTAAATTTCTAAACATTTATCTACCATAGTAATGCTTTACTTAATAATTATATTTGATATCAAAATTGCCGATCTTATCTCTGCATGGCTGCCTATGTCGTGTTTTTTAATGATTACCTGGATACGCGTTTGACCACAATCTCACCTGATGGAAAGTGACGATGTGATCGAAGATGAAGCACGCGATCTCAGTAAATGCTTATTCATTCTAAAGTCGTAGGATTCAGCAAACTGACGCCGGACAGAAGTTGCATGTCTTAGCTGTTCGGATGATAAATGAAGAGTCGAACTTCTTAGTGCGAATGTTCGGTATATTAAATATGGTATATATGTTGTCATTGCTTTCCATCTGGTCAGTTGCCTGCTCGTTTAACGCTAAAGCCACATACTGGACAGTAGTTCATATATCTACATCTGTTACAGATCCTCTGCCCCCAACGTACGGTATCCAAGCTCCACGTTCTACATCCAAGCAAGAACAACACTCGTTATTATGTGGTAGTGGAGCGGTCTTCGAAATACAATAATACGAAGATCGTCGTCAGATCGCCTTTGCAGGTAATGTACTATTTGTTAGGTTCAAATCAAATCAAATCAAAATATTTTATTTCATAGGATAAAATTATCACTTGAAAACGTCACTATTAATATTACATTTAAATTTACTGTTCATTCACAAAGCTGACTCCCCAGAGAAGAACGAGCAAGAAACGCTAGGGTTACGCTTTTAAACAGATTATGGGTAACAATTTGTGATTTGATAATTATATGAATAATAAGACAGCTATGTCCATTCTTGCCTATCATTCAAATAGTCAGTGATTTTATAATAGCCTTTTGCTAATAATTTGTGTTTTATGATAGCTTTAAATTTATTTAAAGGCAAATTTTGAATGTCTACTAGAACCTTATATAAAAGCTTATTGACTAACTTTGTGAAGTCGGCTAACATAAACAGATAACTGGTTCTTATTCCTTGTATTAACATTGTGCCTATCACTATTTTTAGCGAATAAGAATATATTTTTTTGCATATAACATATTCTCATAAATGTATTGAGAAGTCATTGTTAAGATATCAATTTCCTTAAACTTATCTCTAAGAGACGCTCTAGGTCCTAATTTATAAATGGCACGAATAGCACGCTTCTGCAGAATAAATATGATATGTATGTCAGCAGCGTTTCCCCACAACAATATGCCATATGACATCAAGCTGTGGAAATAGCTAAAGTAAGTTCCGTGCCCAAAGTGTCCACACAGAGCTTTATTATTACTGAACTGAACCAATATTATATGCGAAAGTTTGGACGTTTGTTGCTCAATCACAGCAAAACGAATGACCGAATTTGGATAAAATTTCGTATATAGGTAGAACATACACTGGCTTAAAACAGAGGATATTTTTTATCCCGATAAAGTGCATATCCCTACATACATACATAATGTCACGCCTGTTTCCCGTTGGGGTAGGCAGAGACCACAGACTTCCACTTGCTATGATCCTGACACACCTCTTCTGCTTCATTCACTCTCATAAGGTTGTTCATACATGCTCGTCGGTTTAGGGTACTCTTGACTTGGCCTTTCTTTCAGACGTCCCCGATTTGATCATGGTACGTTCGCCGTGGTCTTCCCCTACCAACACTACCATCCACATTCGCTTTGTATATCTCTTTCGTAAGTCTTCTTTCATTTATCCTCTCCACATGTCCAAACCATCTCAGCATACCTTTTTCAATCTTTGTCACTATACATCTTCATTCACACTGCTTAACTCCCTAATTACACTATTTCTGGTTCTATCTTTCAGAGTCACCCCATTCATACTTCTCAATGATCTAATTTCCACTGCATTTATTCTATCACTACATCTAGAACAAATGTTCTACGTCATTCTCCAATCCCGAGATTGTATGGTGAATTTAACCATTTGAATAGTGAGATCCCACAGACTGATATCTTTCACGATTCATTAGGTATGTTTAAGAGAAGAATTTCTCAATATTTGCGGAAGCAACATTTATAGACCGTTGCTGTTTCAATTAAATTAATTTAGTTTTTAATTTAGACTTAACTTAATTATTTTTAGAGCTTTGTATATCTCTTGAATGTTGTACACGCCTATTATTGGCACATATATCAGACCTGTTTATACTTGAACCTGTTTGTTATGTGAGTTGTAATATGTGTGCTGTTGGTGTGTCTTATTAAATAAATAAATAAATAAGTGAATAGTTCCCGCGGGATAAACAAAACATAGTACAAGTTATTCCACTCAGGCGAAGTCGCGGACGAAAAGCTAGAGTTTTATATTATTTAGATATGTCAAATTTTATACACAGGTTCGCAACGAGACATCATACACCCTTGAGTTGTTCTACAAGAAGACTGATCTAGAAGCTGTGGGGATTGAACCGATCGGCTCCCTGACGAATCCGTTCGACGACAAGATGCGGCTCTGTGTGATCGCGCCCCAGGACACGTACAACGTGCCTTTGTACATAGCGTACCACTGCAAGCTGTTCCTGCTGCCTTCAAACTTTGAGTGAGTCATGCTCGGATTTCCAAACAAAGCACCAGTACAGGCCCCAGCTGCTGAGGGAGTCTGGGCGATGATAGAAGAACAGTTCGGATAACTGTGTCAATCTATGTAAAAAACACTACCTACTTCCATTGATAAAACGTTGCCAAATTGCAGATCTTGCCTTTCTACAAAAAAATGTACAAGGTTTGATAGATTGCCCCGAACTTCTATCACATATCTATATTAATGCCCCTAATAAGCCTCTGAGACATAACAACTTAATAGGGCCCCCTGTAGTATCATCCAACTACAAGCAAAACACCTTTACATATCTCTTGCTCTGTCAGTAGTCACTTACTTCCCTGAATGCCGGGGTGTATGGATATCATTACAGCATAGGTTTCAAAACCTACCATGTAATGTTAGCATTACAGCATAGGTTTTGGAATTTGAAAAAAGAACTGTCATACTCATACTGCAAGAAGAATATTTTTAAAAAGTTAATTCTTTTTTCCCGGTTAATGAACCGGGAAAAAAAAATTAACTTTCGAGTAATGACTCGAATCGGAATCGAGACAATTTATACAGGGTGTCCCTGGAAGTATGGATCAAATCGAACAGGGGCATGGGGAAGGTCATTCCCAAACTTTTTAACCCTATGAATGTCGGTGCCATTTTTGACGGTTCAAAAGTTATGATCAATTTTTTACATTTTCATATTATCGAATAGTGCTTATACAAAAAAATTTTTTAAAAGAAAACTAGCAAAGCTATCAGCTTAATTTTTAAATTAAAAATAATTAATTTTTTTTTTTTTAATTTTTTTTTTTTCAGCTTAAGTTTGGGAATGACCTTCCCCATGCCCCTGTTCGATTTGATCCATACTTCCAGGGACACCCTGTATTAGAATTTATGAAGATTTTATTTTAAATATCGAACTATTTGTTTCGCAGTCACATCGTATGTTACTTGAAATCGATTTAAAAATCAAACTGGCCAGCACGATTTGACACGCTTGCGTGCCATAAAATCGTGAAGAGTAAAAAAGGCAGTCGACTAGCTAGGCGCGAAAGTAAATTTTTCGTGTTTTGGAGTTCTTTCTCAAAAGTTTTGAAAAATGTCAAGTGACGAAGACATGGATCTAACCCCCCCCCCCCCCGATTTTATAAAAGAACAAGCAAAAACAGTTTTAGAAAATCTATTACCGCCGAACTCAAAAGAAAGATATGTAAAGGCATACAACGAATTTATGAAGTGGCGGTCAGAAAAAAAAGTTAAATCTCTTTCTGAAAGTGTTTTGATATCATATTTTAATGAATTATCTAAGAAGCTACAACTTGTTTTTACTTACCTCACAATCGATATGTAAAGCAGAGTGTTTACCTCGGGTGTAAGCATCAATTGCATACTCGGGCTAATTAGCGCCCTCGCTGCGCTCGGGCGCCAAAAACCTCGTATGCAATTGATGTCATACAGCCCTTGGTTAACAATCTACTATTATGTGGCGTGCAAGCAACAACTTCAACAAACTGTTATATGACCACTTCAATGTCGATCTCTTCCACACAAGCGTTCCCACAGCGAGACGTATCCTTAGGAATAGTTTCTTTTAATCGTCTATTTTGTTTTTTATTTTGAATGTTCTATGTATCTAAGTAACTTTATTATGTAATATCCATACCTACATGTAAACTAAGTAAATTTTATGTTTACATGTAGGTATGGATATTACATACGTAAGCTACGTAGTGTATGTGTAGCGTTCGATCCTGCTGAGCACTTTATTAGACCACTATTATATTGTCTACAATATGTCTATATGTGAGAACCTGTTATTAGCCGTCAGGTATAATTTTCCATTGTTATTTGTGATTTAACATGGCTGTTGGTTTTCCTTAACTTATATAAATAAATTGGTAAGTTGGCCCTCAATTTGTCAACACATCGCACCGGTAGCGACACCATAAATCGTGGAGCTTTTGATGAAGTCAATTAAATATTATATGTTTAGGGTTTGGTACGGCGAAGGCGTAGTATAGATATTAACGTAGAATTTCTAAGCCTGTTTATTTACTTATTTTATATATTTTTGAAGAAAAGGTAGGTGGGTGAATTTGAGCTAAGATTGATGAAGACATTTTTCGCTATCTGGGTAGCTCAGTTCGGGGCCTGGGAGTATTGTTTTTTTTTATGCACAGCGGGTTAGCACTTGACCTCAATCACACCTGATGTTAAATGAATATGAGGCCGAAGGTGGAAGCGTACTGACCCGGAAACCCAAATATTTAGGGAACTGGCTATCTTGTCCGTAACAACCGGAGCACAACAATGCTATTAACATTGCTGTTTGGCGGCAGATTTAGGTAAGATGGTTGTAGCTAGCCAGGCGGACTTTTAAAATGCCCCACCATCAACACATAAGACTAAGGCCCGTATTATAAACCGTTCTCAAGATTGACATGGCCTCAGGTGACGCTTGAGAGTCTGTTGCATATTAAAACAACATCAGAAAAAATGGTATTGAGACTGAGACACGATCTCAATCTCAAGAGCCATTTATTAATAGTCTTAGAGATTCAAGCACGACTCGCTTTATCAAACGACTCGAGTGCATATAATTGGATCGCCAAAAATTTACAAAACAACCGACTTCCGTCGGACGTTACACATCAGGGACTTATGATGTGACGCGGTGAGAAGGTATGTGATGATACTAGGCACTCGGAAGAATAGAGAACGGAAGACAGGGACAGAGAATATATTTTGTGTTGTTAAAATTCTGCGGCATAATTTTCATTCTATTTGTGTAGGAGTTATCAGACAGCCTCCCAGGGGATATGGTGGATGGAGCTGGCCAAAGACCTGGGGACTCCTCGCGACATGATCTGCAGAGCCAAGGCTGATGATGATCCGGGAATATTCGCGATGAGGATAGTTACCGTTGAAGGTGAGTAATACATTCTCATGTGCATTGTATTTACGTCCGTAAATTGGTTCAATAAGGTCAGGAATATGTTAACTTTACGAAGCCTTTATCGAGTTAAATTATTGTGTCGTAAGTAGATACATATAAGATTTCTGAAAAATTTAAGAAAATCCTTATTTAATACTATACATTTTCTTTATTTAGAATAAAACTATACATTTTCGAGTAAACAAAATAGTGGTTCGAATGACAATTTAAATATTCTCTCTCTTATAAATATAACAAAAGTAGTAGAAGCTGTCTGCATCCAGCGGCTTAACGCGACCTCTACCGGGTCGTCCGTCCACCATGTCTAGTTTGGGACTAGGTGATGGGTCGAAATAATGTATATTATTGTTGTAGGGTGTCAGTCGCACAAGGTCCGTCGTTCGATCCCCAACTACACCCTCCGCGTGGTGCCGCCCCTGGCGCTGCACAGCCGCGTGCCGCACGCGCTCACCCTGCTGCTCACCAGCCTGGCCCCTCCCCCTCCCCCGCCCCAGCCCCCGCCCCCCGCCCTCACCGTGCGGGCGGAGGCGGGGGAGCGCGCGCACGCGTACGCGCTGGACCTGACGCAGGCTCATCGCGTGCTCATCGACATGCACTACATGGGGCTACCCTGGAGCGGCAGCTTCACTCTCTCGCCAGGTTAGTGATATTGTGTGGTCTGCTAGCCGCGAAGCCGATCGAACCTTAAAAACCTATCGTCGATTTATGGAATGTCACATTTACTTAATCGCCTCAGTTGACTTCAGCTCCATACATAGGTGGCTTTAAGGAAAAGTGTACTCGCAAAAAATCACATTATCCCCTTGTACCGTCCATCCCGTACCGTAAGCCCATCGTACGCGACTAAAATTCATTGCTTGCATTAAATGGAATTTCACTGAAGCGAAAATTTCTCACTTGATGGAAAGTGACGATGTGGTCGAAGATGAAGCACGCGATCCCAGTAAATGGCTATTCACTCTGCTCTTGAAGATCCCAAGGTTGTAGGATTCAGAAAAGACTGACGCCGGAACGGAGTTCCATGCCTTGGCTGTTCGGATGATGAATGAAGAATCGAACTTGTTAGTGCGAATGTTCGGTATATTAACTATATACGGGTGGAATCCCTCCCCACGCCTAGTGGTCCGAAGATGGAATATGGGTGACGGTGGAATAAGATTATGTAATTCCAACGCACACTCCCCGAAATGCATCCTGTAAAAATGTGAAGTAGTAAGAGTTAAAAACTGAAAAACAGGCGACTTTGCGACTTTTTCACCAGATCTTGTGGTCTTGATCTATGCAGGTCTTGTGTAAGTAAATCAGGAACGAAGAGATCTATAGACCAACATAAGCCCAGCATTAGTAAGTTGAAGTGGCAGAAAAATTCAAGTGGAACGACGCACCCGCAAGCGCAGCATAGGGCGGGTGGACACCGCAAGGGAACATATGATCTGATGAAGGACCAGGTGATTGGTTGATGATCTTTAGATACAATGTTCCAAAACCTTTTACATACTCGTCCAAACCACCATCTTATCTAAACCTGCCTCCAAGCAGCAATGTTAATAGCATTGTTGTGTTCCGGTTGTCAGAGATAAGATAGCTAGTCCCCCAAATGTGTTGGGGTTTCCGGATCAGTACGCTTCCACCTTCGACCTCATCTTCACTTAACATCAGGTGTGATTGATGTCAAGTACGAACCCGTCGTGCATAAAAAAAAGTTACTTCGTGGATGATACTCTAATATCTGGCGCTGTCAATCCTTGAATGGGTGACCACTAGTGGCATTCTAATATGAGTATTTCCGTCCATTGAAGGCTGTCGCTAAGCCCATTCGGTGTCCTACAATGGCGACCCGTTATGCATAAAAAAAAAAAAGAAAAAAAAACCTCTGGTGTCCTATCCCATTGCATTAAAAGCAAAAACTAAAATGTTTACACGTTTGTTCCTCACTTAACTCTATAACGCTTGATCGAATTTGGATTTTGATGTAGAGGTGTTGTGTAATAAAGTGTATTTGTATTGTATATACTGTTTCTGACTGAAAATCCATTGTCAATTTTATTCGTCTCGCGCAGATTTAACTGAGAAGACGATCAGCATGACGACGGAGTGTGAGACAGACGGCGGCAACAAGCAGCTGGGCGTGTGCGTGCGAGTGGGACGGAGCGAGTGTTGCGAGGTGTATGTGCACGCGCCTTATTGGATCATCAACAAGACCGGCCTGCCGTTGCAAATGAAGGTATTAGAGATCAATTTGTACTGTCCCGGAGTGTCCTTTGTTTTTGACGCGGCGAACGCATTACGCGTACCCCTCGCCTGGGGGACGGCGAGACGGTCATGTGGGACTCCCCTCCCTCTGGGGAGGGATACCCACTAAAACCCCGCGCGACCTTCCTCGGCAGTAAAGAGGACCTGGGAACGCATTAGCGGCTCCAGGCCAGTCCTGGGGTGTGCTGGTACTAATGAAAAGGTATACAGCATAATGTATAATTTGACTTTTTATTTTTAACAAAAATAATAGAGGAGGAGGAAGTTTGATACGTCGCTTATTTTTCTCTTTATGAATAATTTTTGTGATTCATTTTTTATTTGGAAGGATTTCATCCAAGTAATTGTCAACGAGTAGTGAATCATAACGAACTCCCGGAGTACTATTCAATCCATTGGTGGAGCCGGATGGTAGTTCATAATGGAGTTGAAGTGTTATAAGCTCCACCTTGACCAAATATGGTACTCAATCCACTGTTTTTTTTTATATGAGAGGGCGGCAAATGAGCGTGCGGGTCACCTGATGGAAAGCAATCACCGCCGCCCATGAACACCCGCAACACCAAAAGGGTCACGTTGAGGAAGGTGTAGGCTCGTTTCTTGAAGGTTTCAATGTCGTACTCGTTCGGGAATACCGCTGCAGGAAGTCCGTTCCACAGGGTGGTCGTACATGGTAGGAAGTTTCTTGAGAAACGTACAGTGGTAGACTTCCACTCATCCAGGTGATGGAGTTTTAATGAATGGAGCGGTGGGTGGCTTTAGTCAATGAATCTCAGTCGATTGAGGAACCTTAACAGTTGACGGCAATAGTGATGTGATTAGGTGGTACTATAGTTGTAACGTAGTGCTTCTATCGGCTGGGTGGCCTAGGCGCTACGTTGACATTAATTATCCCTGGCGTGGGGCACGCTGAGGGGTCGTACCTGACCTAGCTCGGTTGGGCAGTTCTCTTACAGCTATGGGGGACGAGTCAAAGGAAACCAGGCGCTTGTACAATAACGACGGAACGTTTATTGGTAACAACTCAAGGTACAGATAACTTTCACTCCTAGGACTTCTGGTTAGGCTCTAACGGCAGGATGGTTTGGTGAGGTCCTAATCGGCGGGATGGTTCGGTGCTACCGGGAAGGACCCAGGTCGCCGCCGAACAGTCCTGACTTCGCGGGCCAATTGGCGTCGACAGGGCAGGGGGAGGCTACAGAAGCGAGCCGGGATGATTTGGTGCTACCGGGATGGACTCAGGTCGCCGCCGAATAGTCCCAGTAATCGCGGGCGCAGTTGGCGCTAGGAAGGTCAGGCGGGAGTATGGCCACCGGTGCTACCGGGCGGGACCAGGTCGCCCCTGGGTGGCCTCAGGATCGGGACGGGCCGAGGCGATTCGGTACTACCGGGAAAGACCCAGGTCGTCGCCGAATAGCCACGGTAATCGCGTGCGCTAAAGGCGCCGGGCGGGGCCGATGCCCCTCGAAACAGGCGGGATGAGACCTCTAGCACTACCGGGAAAGGCCCAGGTCGTCCCGGATGGTCCCAGGGTTGGAATGCGGGTGAACACGGGTTCGTGGTACCGCCACTCTCCGGGAATCCGCCCACGAGCGCGGCAGGGTACCACGGAGCGAGGGACTGGTTATACCGCCACTCTCCGGGAATCCGCCCTCGAGCGCGGCAGGGTATAGCCGGGGGGAACGAGGGGTCTGCTGCACCGCCACTCTCCGGGAATCCGCCCACGAGCGCGGCAGGGTGTAGCAGGGAAGGGCCGGGGGGATGGATCTGCTATACCGCCACTCTCCGGGAATCCGCCCACGAGCGCGGCAGGGTATAGCGGGGGAGGACAGGGGGGTCGGGTGAGGAGGAGGAGGAACACTCGAGACAACCTTCCGCGTCCGGAGCGCTGTCGCGACTGTTTTCCGATCGAGCGGCCGCGCCTTTTTATAGGTGCGCGCTGTATTACGTAATCGGCGTGTGACTCATCGGGTGGTCGAACCGGTTTGCGGGCGGGCTGCGGGTAGCGGGGCGTCGTAGGTAAACAGGTGTGCCGCCGCCGCGCTGGCGCCGCATCACGTGGTCGGTGCGTGCTCCCGTGGAACACGACGGGCGGAGTGTTACATTCCCCTCCCTCTTATGAAGATTTTTTCGTAGAAAAAATCACCGGAACACCTGTTGTACGGAAAAAGAATTTAAGAAAAAATTACTATAAAACATCCGTCCAAATTTTCCGTCCTAGTATTTGACGTGCAATGTATCATTTTATAGTTCCGTAGTTATGCTTGTTTGAAATATCTAGTTATCTCTGTAGTGTTACCGAAAACTTATAAAAGTAACTTAGTTATTGATTTATTATGCTTTTCCTCGCTCGTCTGTTTACATCCGGTTACTACTCGTTGGTTGGGTTACTCTGTCCTGTCCTTTCGTTACCTTAAACTATGTATTATAATTTCCCTAAGTTATTTATGTCTTGGCTACTGTATTGTTTCCTTTTCTCACTGGTGACCTGTGTCTATACTTTTCTTAGTTATTTACCTTTGTTTAGGTCTTTTACATGGGCGGTGTATATTCTTCTTGGGTTTGTGGTGTCTTGTAATTTGTATATTACTGGTGACTTTTCTTCGTTAATTATGTAAGGCCCCGAATATTTCGGTGCTAATTTCGCGCAGAAATTTTTACTTGCGTTAGATAACGGGTATTCTTTTTTCCACACCTTGTTATTTGTGGTTTCCATTGTTTTCTCTGTTTGTCGTAATACTGCTTTTGTTAACGGATGCGACGTTTTGGTTGATTCTTACTAACTCGTAAATTTCTTCGATTTTTGATTTTTCTCGTAGCGTCGGTGTGGGGAAATTATTCTTATCGCCGAGGAGTCTCAATTCCTTTCCAAACAATAGGAATGCCGGTGTGTATTTTGTTGAATCCTGTTTCGACGTGTTAATTGCGAAGTTGAATTCTGGTAGAAATTCGTCCCATTTTTTGTGATTGGTGGTGATATAGGTCGATATCATAGTTTCCAGTGTTCTATTCACCCTTTCTGTTGGGTTATTCTGTGGCGAGTATGGTGCACTAAACCTGTGCTCAATTTCGTATTTCTCCATTTCTTTTTCGAACAGTTTACAGTTGTATTGTTTTGCATTGTCGCTTAATAATATTTTCGGGCATCCGTATCGCATAATAATGCATTCCTTTACGGCTTTTAATACGTTATTGGACGTTGCGGTTCGTAATGGTTTTATTTCTGTCCATTTAGTGAACTTATCGTGAAATACTATTATCCAGCTATATCCTTTGGATGAGCGGGGCAATGGTCCGATTAAATCTGTTGTCACTATCTGCCACGGTTCTGTGGCGTTGTTTATATGCATCAGGCCTGATCTCTTCTCTTGGGCCGGTTTGTGCGTCTGGCATGCCGTGCACTTTCTAACGTAAGTCGCGACGTCTCTGAACATACCCGGCCAGTAGTAACGTTGGGCTATTCTGGATAAAGTTTTGGCTGTCCCTAGGTGGCCAGCACTTGGTATGTCGTGGTTTTCTTCTAATATACGTCCTTTTTCTGCTGCGGTCGCGCATAGTTTCCATTCCGATTCTGGATCCAGGTTTGTCCCATAGGCCGGGCTTGATATTTTCTTGTATAATCTGCCCTCTTTGATACAAAATTCGTTTTTGTCTGGGTTCTGTAATACTTCCTTTAGTTTTTTTTCATACCATTCCTGTGGGTGTGTGTTGATCGCACATACTGGACTTCTTGATAGTTCATCGGCTACTATGTTCTGTTTTTCGGCTCGGTATATGATCTCATTTGCTTCTTCTGTCCTGCCTTGTTTTTCCATATTGCTAAAATCCCATCTTATTCCTAGTCTTGCGATCATATCCATTCCTATTATGGTGTGTGATACGCCGGGCATGACCTGTACTTCATGTTGTAGCTTTCTTCCCTTTATTTCTAATGAGATTGGGACCGTCTTCTCGATTTCGGTTATCGTCCCGTTTGCCATGCATGCTTTTCGTTTTATTTCCTTTTCCTTTGCGCCGTTCTCTTTGCATATCTTATATATCTCTTCGTTGATATATGAATTAGTTGAACCGGAATCCAATAAAGCTTTATAGGTCTTGTCGTAGATCTTGATTTCCGTGAACGTTCGGTTGTCTTTTTTGTTTTGGTCGCTTATTGTGTACGTTTTCGATGTACTCACGGGTTGTTTTGTTCCTTTACAGCAATCTTTGCTCAGTTTGCCAATCTTCCCGCAACTGCTACAGAAGATTATTTTTCTGCTTCTGCACTCTCTGTAGTTGTGTCCCTGTTTTCCGCAATTCCAGCAGCATTTTCCTGGGTCGTAGTTCCTCATGAACTGTGGTGATGCATTACTTCCCTGTGTCTGTTGCTTGTTGTCCTTTGGTGAATATTTATTCTGGTCGTTTTTACCTTGTGTTTGGCTAGATGTTGGAAGTTGCTGGTATTGGTATCGTTGTTGTAATATGCTTTCATACTCGCTTGTGAGCTGGATTAATTCTTTCAGGTTTGTAACTTCTTGTTTTTTCACGTAGAATTTATATTTTGCGTCCATGTTTTCATAGATCCTATCTAATTTTTCCTGAGTTGATAATTTTCCGTATCTTCGCATTAGTGTTTGTATCTCCGTAACATAATCTATGAACTTTTGTCTGCCGTATTGTTTTTTTGCTATAATCATTTCTAGTAGTTTTGCTTCGTAATTTGCCGGAAAGTAATATAGTTTGAAGTCTTCTATAAAATTGTTCCATGTTTTCCAGCTTTCACAGTTGTTCCGGTACCATGATATTGCCCTACCTCTGAAGAAGCGTGGTAGCATTTGTAGTAATTTATCCGTTTTTATATCACTCGACTGTGAAAGTTCCTCTAGTGTTTCCAAAAATTCTACTGCATCGTTGTGCGTATCAAATGTGATATTCCAGTTTCCGATTTGGTTGCTTGCCTCTTTATCTGTTCGTTCGGTGTTCATTTTTATTTCTGTTCTTACTTCTTGTTTCACCGGATTTTCCTCCTCGGTTTCTGTTTCTGGGCTCTCTTGTTGGATTGTTTTACCTTCGGGATCTGTTTCTTCGTTGTCTGTCTCGTGATCCTCCGCTTGTCGGATTACTCTAACTAAGTTTTTCCTTAATTGGTCTACTGTTTGTCCTTCTGTCGGGAGTCCTCTTTGTTTGGCTTCTTCTTCTAGTTCAGGTTTCCTCTTGGTGTATATCCACGATGTCAACATTAGTCGCTGTCGTGGTAATTTTAGTTAGTTCGGGCGGAGAAGGGAGGTCACTGTGAGTCAAAACGGGTGTCGAACTGTAACGTTCAAATGGGTTAGTTTCTCTGAAATCCTGGTTGGCTCGTCTCCTAGCTGTCTTATTTCGTTGGGCGCCAAAATGTAACGTAGTGCTTCTATCGGCTGGGTGGCCTAGGCGCTACGTTGACATTAATTATCCCTGGCGTGGGGCACGCTGAGGGGTCGTACCTGACCTAGCTCGGTTGGGCAGTTCTCTTACAGCTATGGGGGACGAGTCAAAGGAAACCAGGCGCTTGTACAATAACGACGGAACGTTTATTGGTAACAACTCAAGGTACAGATAACTTTCACTCCTAGGACTTCTGGTTAGGCTCTAACGGCAGGATGGTTTGGTGAGGTCCTAATCGGCGGGATGGTTCGGTGCTACCGGGAAGGACCCAGGTCGCCGCCGAACAGTCCTGACTTCGCGGGCCAATTGGCGTCGACAGGGCAGGGGGAGGCTACAGAAGCGAGCCGGGATGATTTGGTGCTACCGGGATGGACTCAGGTCGCCGCCGAATAGTCCCAGTAATCGCGGGCGCAGTTGGCGCTAGGAAGGTCAGGCGGGAGTATGGCCACCGGTGCTACCGGGCGGGACCAGGTCGCCCCTGGGTGGCCTCAGGATCGGGACGGGCCGAGGCGATTCGGTACTACCGGGAAAGACCCAGGTCGTCGCCGAATAGCCACGGTAATCGCGTGCGCTAAAGGCGCCGGGCGGGGCCGATGCCCCTCGAAACAGGCGGGATGAGACCTCTAGCACTACCGGGAAAGGCCCAGGTCGTCCCGGATGGTCCCAGGGTTGGAATGCGGGTGAACACGGGTTCGTGGTACCGCCACTCTCCGGGAATCCGCCCACGAGCGCGGCAGGGTACCACGGAGCGAGGGACTGGTTATACCGCCACTCTCCGGGAATCCGCCCTCGAGCGCGGCAGGGTATAGCCGGGGGGAACGAGGGGTCTGCTGCACCGCCACTCTCCGGGAATCCGCCCACGAGCGCGGCAGGGTGTAGCAGGGAAGGGCCGGGGGGATGGATCTGCTATACCGCCACTCTCCGGGAATCCGCCCACGAGCGCGGCAGGGTATAGCGGGGGAGGACAGGGGGGTCGGGTGAGGAGGAGGAGGAACACTCGAGACAACCTTCCGCGTCCGGAGCGCTGTCGCGACTGTTTTCCGATCGAGCGGCCGCGCCTTTTTATAGGTGCGCGCTGTATTACGTAATCGGCGTGTGACTCATCGGGTGGTCGAACCGGTTTGCGGGCGGGCTGCGGG
This sequence comes from Oegoconia quadripuncta, assembly GCA_949316235.1. NCBI lineage: Eukaryota > Metazoa > Arthropoda > Insecta > Lepidoptera > Autostichidae > Oegoconia > Oegoconia quadripuncta. Next base: position 1,756,298 of record OX438743.1, read on the forward strand.
TAGCGGGGCGTCGTAGGTAAACAGGTGTGCCGCCGCCGCGCTGGCGCCGCATCACGTGGTCGGTGCGTGCTCCCGTGGAACACGACGGGCGGAGTGTTACATAGTAATATTTATACATAGATGTATGTTGTGATGACGTAAGTAAGTGACGTGTAAGGTTAACTCATTACTTAGAGAAATTTTGACAAAGTTGTAATTTTATAATAATAGGTTTAATAATATCAATTTTCATTGTTTAATCATTTATTCGTTCTGTAGTAATAAAAAAAAAATTGAATACGATTTAAATACTACTCTAATAAGAATAGACACAACAGGGATTGGAAACGTAACTGTGCTTTCAGTTTTAGTCGTTTCGTTGTGTACTAATTTATTCAAAAGAAAAATTATTGTATCATTCATTTAAAATTTTTATTTATATTACGATTTGTTTTATATGCTGTATTTAGTTATTTACTTATTCTATCTAAGAAAATTATTTTTGATAGAGTACTTAGTCCCGTTGATAGGTATTTAGGTAGTATGACTGGATGTACTCCCAGAGAGTAGCCCTGGACAAGTACTTAGGGTACGCATTATCAGGGAGTTGCCCTGACCCAATGCATGGTTTAAGGAGGGTTTTGGTGTTGGTAGGAATGGGTAGGTAGTTTTTCTTCAAGCAGGAATATACTGTCAGGAGGCACGGCCGACCTTCCTGTCCAGTAGGAGTTCATTAGGACAAGTACCTATGTAATGATTTTAATTAATTTACCTTAAGATTGTAATTTTATAACTTTAAAAAGATAACGCGTGACCTAATTACGTTAATACGTATAGTTAGGTACGCCGGCTGCTCGTACGTAACCTGAGCATGCCTGTAAAATGAGCGCGCGTGGGTACGCGATGTATAAAATTAATGATTTAATAAATGACACTAAAAGGAAATGCATAAATTATTAAATTCATTTGAGGAAACAATTGGTACTTACATTTTTTAACTTGGTAAAAAAAAATTTTGCCGTAACCATAACCTTAAAATAGACGCTATATCGCACGCGGTTAGTAGCTGTGACGTTGATGGTCGTGCGATGTAATTGGAGCGGCGTTTCCGGGCGGCGCTGCGGACGGCAGCGGCTGCCAGCACGGCGAACACGTGCTGTGTGCTGGGTGGGGTCTTGCTTCAAGTGGGCCGGGATAACCCTGGACACCTGGTTTCCTGGGGGCCGGGATAACCCTGGACACCGGACTCCAACTGCTTAGCCGGAACGCTCCATGATGTTCTTCGCTCTTGTCCGCGGCTTGTCCGTGCGCGGAACCCTAACGCTGATTTTTCAGCTTTATTCCTCATCCTCGACTCGTTCCTGTGGCTGGTGGCTGAATATTTAAATTGCCGTAGTCTTCCATCTGGATAATTTTCTTTCTTCTAATTTTATTCTTCTATAATTTGTGTCTTCTATATTTTTTCTATAATTTTTTTTTTCTTCTTTATTATTATCTTCTTAGAAGCAGGAAAATGGCAAGGGTCGCTTCATTTCTTCTTCCAGGCAGGAACGTAGCAGGGTCGCCATGTAATGTGGTGATATTGTGGTTGGTCGAGGACGGAGGGTTCCGTAAATAAGACTCGTAGTCGATTGTGATGTTGCACGAACAAGGCCCTTTAATTATGAACAAGCCTATATATAATATTGGTATCGGCGCTGACTAAGCGATATGCGTTTATGTTGCAGTAAACCATGACGCTACGGTGAAACTCCGAAATAAGACAAGGTTATCAATACACTACAGTTGGGGGGAGAGAGAATGGACCTGCATTTTTGCCACTTCCCCGTTTAATTAATTTCTTTAAGGTGTAATAACCGAGCTATCGTGTCCGATGGCGGTATGTGATTACCATCGCTTTTGACCTCAAAGGCGGTGGTGCCAGACGCGTTCTCAATTTCATTGGAAAGTAATGTCCCACAGACAACCAACTCCTGAATTCACTGCTGTGTTTATCTTTCATATCGGAACACAACAGTGCCGATGATATAAGATGCTGCAGAAAGCGTCCAGGTAAGAGTATCCATTATATATACAGCTACGTTCACCTTTTCCATTGTGCCCTACAGGGCAGACAGTCGGACACCTGCTACGAAGTGACAGAGGAGCCTCTGCTGTGGTGCCCGTCGCGGCGGCGGGGCCCGGCGCGCCAGGACAAGCTGCAGGTGCGGGCGCACGGCTCGGCCTGGTCGCGGGCCGCCAGGCTGGCCGCCGGCGCGCCCGGCCTCGTGGTCTGCGCCCACACCGAGCGCCGCGTCAACTACCGCCTGCTGCTGCACGTGAGTGTGTCCCCACTGCTGGCCGTGGGCCCCAGGCTGGCCGCCGGCGCGCCCGGCCTCGTGGTCTGCGCCCACACCGAGCGCCGCGTCAACTACCGCCTGCTGCTGCACGTGAGTGTGTCCCCACTGCTGGCCGTGGGACCGCCGGGACCCTCAGGGGACTCGCCTTCCTCTAGATCAGATAACGAACAATGTAGAGGGCATTATCGACGTTTCATAGAATCGGGAATGAAGAAATCCGTTTAAGAAGTCACTGACATAGCCCAGCGAATGTGTAAGTTGAAGTGGCAGTGGCCAGGGAATATACCTCGAAGAGTTGATGGCCAGTGGAGTGTTAAAGTTTTAGAAGGGAAACCATGCACCGGCACAGCGCAGCGTAGGACGTCCAGTCACAAGGTGGACAACGATCATGATGAAGGTAGCGGGAAGTCGGTGGATGCAAGCCGCTTCAAACCAATCGCTCTGGAAATGTGACCAATTTTTTTTTGCACAACGGATTGGTACTTGACCTCAATCACACTTGATGTTAAGTAAAGATGAGGTCGAAGGTGGAAGCGTAATGACCCGGAAACCCAAATAGGAACTGGCTATCTTATCTCTAACAACCGGAACACAACAATGCTATTAACATTGCTGCTTGGCGGCAGATTTAGTTAAGATGGTGGTAGCTAGCCAGGCGGACATTTAAAATGCCCTACCACCAACCAAACCGAGCCACGGAGGTGGTTAATCTTTAATAGCGGTCATCCTGTGGCTGATATGATGGCATAGAAATTCTTTATTTGCTAAAGACAAATATTTTCCTCCACCCACCAGGTAACCCTATCTGAACTATGCCCTCAACTGACGAAAATCGTGACCCTGCTCCCATACTTCCTGGTGTACAACGACACACGGCGCCACCTCCGCTTCATGGAGGAGAACGAGGCGGCCGACCTCTGGCTGGACCTGGCCCCGCAGCAGTGCCTGCCGCACTGGCCGCAGACCGACTCCATGGCGATGCACTGCAAGTATCGGGACTCGCCGCTAGTCTCCCACCACTTCCCAATCACCACGAATCATTTCACTGTGCTGAGGATGGATAAGGGGGTGAGTATTATCCTTGTTTAACAAGCAAGTCTTCTTTCTCCTTATAACTTTTTCGGTCACTGCTTAGTATACATGTAGTGTAAGATAGATAGAACGTGAAAGGAGAATAACGAAAGGGTGAATAAATAATAAATAATAAATAAATATTTCGGACACTTACACCAATCATCTAGACCCAAACTAAGCAAAGCTTGTACTATGGATACTAGATAACGGATAAACATACATAAATATTTATATAAACATCCATGACGCGGGAATAAATGTTCGTATTCATCATACAAACATTTACCCCTCGCGGGAATAATAAACAAATAAACAGATTCTTTAATGCAAATAAACACAAAAGATACATTTGTCAGATACAAAGATACAAAGGTGAGCTTATCTCTAAGAGAGATCTCTTCTAATATATATCTTCTAGAGAGATAATAAATAAATAAATATCTTTGGACATGTACACACAGCGCCATCACACTAAGTAAGTATACTTGTATTGTGGATACCAGATGGTTGATATACTACACATATTCTTTTTTTGTTAATAACTACATAATTATATAAATGAAAAACATCCATAACAACGATCAACAACAATCCATACCCTACGATTCGAACCCGCGACCTTTCAAATCAAATCAAATTATTTTATTTCATAGGATAAAATTATCACTTGATAACGTCACTATTAATTTTACATTTAAATTTACGGCTCATTCACAAAGCTGTCTACCTAGAGAAGAACGAGCAAGAAACTCTAGGTTCGCTCTTTGAAACAGATTATGGGTTACAATTTGTGATTTGATAATTATATGAATAAGACAGCTAATGTCCATACTTGCTTATCATTCAAATAGTCAGCGTTTTTGGTATATCAGTCAGCGTTTCTAACCATTACACTCAGGTGCGGTCAACCATTAGGCGACGAGCATGTATCAGGCATCTGATGAGAGTGGAAGAAGCAGGAGTCAGGATCGTTGCAAATGGAAATGAATAGTCTCTGCCTACCGCAACAGGAAACAGGCGTGAGCATATATACAGGGTGTCCCTGGAAGTATGGATCAAATCGAACAGGGGCATGGGGAAGGTCATTCCCAAACTTTTTAACCCTATGAATGTCTGTGCCATTTTTGACGGTTCAAAAGTTATGATCAATTTTTTACATTTTCATATTATCGAATAGTGCTTATACAAAAAAAATTTTTGAAAAGAAAACTAGCAAAGCTATCAGCTTAATTTTTTAATTAAAAATAATTAATTAAATTTTTTTTCTTATTTTTTTTTTATTTTATTTTTTTTATTTTTTTTATTTTTCAGCTTAAGTTTGGGAATGACCTTCCCCATGCCCCTGTTCGATTTGATCCATACTTCCAGGGACACCCTGTATGTACGTTGTAAACTTTAACTCGCCAACTTTGTTACCTTCACTACTACTTTCACTCAAAAATTTCGGTCAAATACCCTTAAATGGACGCTAACAATTCATATCCTTACTGTTGACTAGGTCACTTTAAATGAAACTGATCATTTTATATAACAGTAACTTTAAGATTCCGTAGCTCATAAATATCTTTGTTTCCTGCTATTTTTACCCGACTGCTCAAGGAAGGAGGGTAATGTTTTTCGAGTGTATAGATAGATAAGCGTTTATTTGCATATTACAGAAACACATACAAAAATATTCGACGCAACAATAATAATAATAAATATTTCGGACACTTACACCAATCATCTAGTCCCAAACTAAGCAAAGCTTGTGCTATGGATACTAGATAACGGATAAACATACATAAATATTTATATAAACATCCAAGACTCGGGAATAAATGTTCGTATTCATCATACAAACATTTACCCGTCGCGGGATTCGAACCCGCAACCGTTGGTTTCGCTGATAGGGTGACTATCCACTACACCAATCGGTCGTCATCATTCACTCACATTCACTACAACAATCATTCTGCTTGATGTTATTCTTACGAAATGTAGCCTTATTTCACAGTAATAAAAATAAAAACAAAAATTAAGTACAACTGTCACAACTTATAGTAGAGTTGTATGTGTGTTTGTAGATTTCTAAGTTACCTCCTGTAGCCGAAACAGCTTTTCGAAGTGCATTATGTCGTTAGATATTTAGTTTTATTACTGACTGGCTGGATACGCATTTGACCACAATCTCACCTGATGGAAAGTGGCGATGTGGTCGATGATGAAACACACGATTTCCTACAAATATGGCAATGTACCACAGCCATCACCATCTTCTTCTCAATGACTATTCAAAAAGACACTAAAGCAGTTTATTTTAAAAAAAATCAGTTGTGGTAGTGAAAAAACATCCTTCCTTCCTTACCTATGAAATTGGCGTTTTGTATGAAGAATTTCATTAAGACTGTTTTCTCCATACAAACATTTTTGATTTTTTTTGAGAACGGCAAATCCAAATTTAGCTAAACTTTGTGTGTATTATCGGATAACTTTAAGTTAAGTATAGGCAGCGTTAATTTTTAAAAGTAACCGCTTTATAAAAGTTTCAGCGAATCTAAGAAATGATTATGGGAAGCACATGAAAAGAGCTCTGTTCAATTTTTTTTTATTATATGATGTAGCCCAGAAATTAAAATAATATTTCATGTGAAACCTAGAAATAATATTCCATTTTCCAAATATAAAACAAATTTGGATATAGCTTTGAAAATCGTAGGAATTGGTACATATGATTAACGAAGAAAAAAAAAACTTAACCCAATATAATAATGATCAACATTGTTTTATATTTTCCAAAAATATTCTAGTTTCTGACATTCTTACTTTATTTTTAAATAAATAGGAAATACAGGCTGTTGAATTGCATTTGTAACATTCAAATTCTGAATCTGAAGCCTTGCATTTTATTACATTCCTTAAATCTATGTTTTTTTATTATATTACTATTATACAGGGTGAAAAAAACGATCCGTATCAAAGGGATTTTTTTTCGATATCCGGCTAAAACAAATGATTTTTGAAGAAGAAGCACTTTTACTTATTTTTAAAATATTTATCTACTATCCCTGCAGATACGGTTAGTTCTTTTTAAACTGTAAAAAGTCATAATAAATATACCCTTCTTATGTTTTAATTTAAAGCTTATTTTACAATATGACAACGCTAACACACCCTTCATAAACCACAGATCCCGCGAACGTACATGACGCGCATGATCTGAATGAATGAAGCTTTATTCAGTAACCATACACACGAGAAACAAATTAATATCTTAAACTAATAGCGTATACTTGTACAGTATCGGTGTAATACTGAAAATATTGTTTATTTTGTAGCCCAGTAAAGACGCGTAAATTTTGGGGTGTTACTACCTATAATGTTAAAGTTTCTAATTTTTTGCACTTGGATAAAGGACCTATCAGTAATAGAATATAAATGTTTTCTAATGAATCGGTAGCTTACTTTAGGTATAGTGTATATATTAACTTATAAAGAAGTTGTTGATTGGTAGTTTTAGAAAATAGTTACAATAGTTATGATTATCTTCTGCGATGTAATTTTAATTTAATATTGTAGTCTGCTCCATAATTAATTAATGTGCTACCACTTAAGGCTGCCTATTTAAGATGTACCATCCGTGGTTCACTAAAATGGCAGTCCAGACAAGAGTGTAATTTTAGAAAACTGTGCTTAGAATAGTTGAATCTGTAATTAGTCATGTTAAACAGCACTGTATGAACAACTTTGACGCAGACTGTACGTTTTATAACTAAATAACTGTACTATACGTAAAAAGCTTCCGATTTGTAAGAAAACATCTTTATTCTATCACTGATCGGAACTTTATAATTATCGGAAGTAAAAGTCGTTCGCTTACTGGACTGTTAACTACTAAAGTACTAAAATGGGTCTTTCATCCTTTGATGTATTTATATTGACTAAACTTACACCCGGTATGTGCGTGACTACTTTAACACAATTTTTTGGCATTCTCAAATTTGAATGAGTTCTTCGTTATGGGTGTCCGTAAGACGATGGTTTTGGTTTAGCTGGTCCTTCTAGAGACAAACTCCCATCCTTATGCAGCGTATACGCTGTGCCTCTTGACTTGTGAGTCCATATTCTGATGGCTTTGAGGTGCGCGTCACTCTGGTCGCTTCCGTCGGAGTCTGGAGCCAATTCTAAAGGCGGCGTGTCACTAGGTGAAGAATATGATGATAGTGATAGAGATGGTTTAGCATTTGAATTCTTTGATGATGTCACCTGTAAACCAAAAGATAAATTGTTATACCAAACGGTACACACATACACATTTCACAATAATTAAGGAGAAGAAAAATTCTAAATATTATTGTGCCGGAGAAATAATTTATACAGATGCACAAAGGTGATCCTGTCTTCCACACAAATAAACCGCAAAGTTTGTTTAACAAATATAGCCTTTATTTGGTGCGCAATAAAGTATAGTTGATTGATTTAAATACCATAATTTATACTGTTGATAATTTAGGCCCGTATTCATAAACCAATATCAATACAAGTCTTGAGGCTGTATCACCCGAGATGTGTCTTAAGCAGTTGACGCTATCTCAAGCTACAATTTATAAACCAATCTTGAGGTCTACTCAGCTGAGATCGCTTCTCAAGAATGATGAATGATAGTCTTGAGTTTCGTTTATTAATACGTGAAACTCGGCGCACGTCTAAAGTGAGTACTGCTTGAATATGCACGTGCGTTTCAGGTCTCAAATCAAGTTTATTAATCAACACGTTTACTTGAGACCGGTCACAAAACTATTCTCAATCTTGAGAACGGTTTATTAATACAGGCCTTAGTGTAATAGAACAATATTATGTTGAGCTTTATACAGCATGGAAAAGAAAATTACTTCCAATTCTTCGTAAAAAAAAATCGACGTGATATAGGTATTGAAGGTCTCTTAGAGATAAGTTTAAGGAAATTAATATCTTAACAATGGCATCTCAATACATTTATGAGAATTTGTTATATGTAAAAAAAATATAACCTTATTCGCTAAAAATAGTGATAGGCACAATGTTAATACAAGGAATAAGAACCAGTTATCTGTTTATGTTAGCCGATTTCACAAAGTTAGTAAATTCTACAAAGGGCAATAATACGGTTCCAGTAGATATTCAAAATTTGCCTTTAAATAAATTTAAAGCAATCATAAAACAGAAATTATTAGCAAAAGGCTATTATAAAATCACTGACTATTTGAATGATAAGCAAGCATGGACGCGCTGTCTTATCATTCGTATAATTATCAAATCACAAATTGTAACCCATAATCTGTTTAAAAGAGCAACCCTAGAGTATCTTGCTAGTTCTTCTCTGGCGAGTCAGCTTTGTGAATGAGCAGTAAATTTAAATGTAATGTTAATAGTGACTTTTTCAAGTGATAGTTTTATCCTCTGTAGGTTTTAGCTTTTAGGTTTTAGCGGGCTTGATTTCCTAAAATAATCTGATTTGAATATTTTTATTTTTATCAGCTCTCGTCGGCCTAATTATACAATACCTATTGTATGGGCTAATTCTTACATTACTTTCAATCATATTACTAAACTAACTTTTTAACTTAATTAAATGACAATAATTAATAAAAAAAAACAAATCATTTTAGTTTTACATTCTCTTAGCCCGGCGGTGTCGATTCCGTGATAGATTTATTGTTTTTGTAATTACAATACAAAAAGTGCGACATGATGTTTTAGTTTAGTCACTTTATTGTTTATTTGTTTGTGTGTGTTTTTTTTTGTGATATACGGATTTTTACTTTACTTGTGCCGTGAGATCATGCGTCTTGCCTTTCGTGAATCTAGGTCAACGGGAAGTAGGTTTCGTTTTGTGTGCGTGTCAAAATTGTGGCATGAGTGGCCGTATTTTATAAATAGCGGCTTGACTGACAGACAGACGGACAACGAAGTGATCCATAAGGGTTCCTTTTGACGTGCCAAACCCTAAAAACGATAAATGCCTTTGAAGCAAGTAAAGTGATAGAACTAAAATACGAGTACTATGTCGTCTTTTTGTGTGCGTAATTGAAAAAGGATTCGTTTGACGACCGATGGGTGTAGTGGACGGTGACCCTATCAGCGAAACCAACGGTTGCGGGTTCGAATCCCGCGAGGGGTGAATGTTTGTGTGATGAATAACAACATTTATTCCCGAGTCTTGGATGTTAATGTAAATATGTATGTATGTTTATCCGTTATCTAGTATCCATAGCACAAGCTTCGCTTAGTTTGGGACTACATGATTGGTGTGAGTGTCCGAAATATTTATTTATTTATTTATTATTTATTTATTCATATAGTCTGTTTCACATAATTTATTTCCAATTATGTCTGTTATAGAAATACTTACTGTGTAATGAGGCACGTGGTACGAACTAACTGAATGCAGCTTCGAATTATGATAGTTCATTAAAGGCAAATCGCCAAAGTTCACCGTCTTGTACGACCCGGCCTTCACCACTGTCGGCACGTTATTTGTGAAAGACCCGATATAATTATCCCTCAAGTTTACTGGCTTCGGTAAATTCTCTTCAGGCATTATCGAACTGTCTGTAAAAACGCTTCCGTCCTTCGTAAGCATATCTATTATTTCGCTAGGAATAGGTGACGGTGAGTAACTTGGCCTGACAAATATGGAGTTTACATTTTTTGATGACTGTTTGACATTGTATTGAGTTGGATAATATTGGCCATTATTCGTTTCGTCTGTGTTATAATCAATATTGTGGTTAAGAAGGGCATTTGTGTAAAGGACACCCGGTTGATTGTCTTTGACATAGTTTATATTAGGATCAGGTATATGTTCAATTTTCTGATCACTTATGTAAGGGCCGTTGAGTGAAAACTTTTGATTGTTTTCAATTTCTTGTACGTTTGCCTTGTAGATACTATCTTGTGATGACATTTCATCATTGCTTACATATGAGGCGAAGTTTTGGAAGTCGTTATTTTTAGGTTTATTGTCTGGACGTTTTGAGTAACCAGCGCTATCGGAATCGTCTCTAACAACTCTATATTTCTCAGCTATCCTCTCTTTTTCGCTGGCGAACTCTATGATTTTATCTAAATCTTTTTTTGTTAGATATTTAACGAAGTTATTGAGGTCCTCTGCCCCCAAACCTTCATCTACAGGTCTTTTACTAACCTTCAAAGGTCTCAACCCAGGATGGGGCTGGTCATCCATCATATAATTCGGTGGTGGCGTATACGAGAATACGCCTTTCACTGGGTGCGACACAGGTGGTTTTCTATAGAACTTAGCCGGTGGATTCGAGAAATATTTCGCCCGTTTTATCCTAGTATATTCCGGTAGCTTTGATCTAGACTTGTCACAGTTACTGTCACTCTTTATCATTATTACGACACAGCACAACACTGTTATTAGCAACACTATTTTTATTCCCATTTTTTTTTTTGGATTTGTCACCGGCTGAAGAGTCTTTTGGGGTAATATTTTCAGTATACTGAGGGGAAGTGAAATTGTCAGTTGTATCTTATAACATTCGAGATGAAAGTGGTGTGAATCGAGTTAGCGCCAGTAAGGCGGCGGGTCCCCAAACAAGACAGAATTATGCAACGATTGCATAAGTGCGTACTTTCGTCACTAACTTGGGTACCTATCTTACTATTTACATATAAAGAAATCAATGTGTCCGTGCGTTTTTTAAAGATTTATTTATATTTAGTAGGTTTTTTTTTATGCACAACGGGTTGGTACTTGACCTCAATCACACCTGATGTTAAGTGAAGATGAGGTCGATGGTGGAAGCATACTGATCCGGAAACCCCAACACATTTGGGGGACTGGCTATCTTATCTCTGACAACCGGAACACAACAATGCTATTAACATTGCTGTTTGGCGGCAGATTTAGATAAGATGGTGGTAGCTAGCCAGGCGGACATTTAAAATGCCCTACCACCAACCAAACCGAGTACTTAAACATGTACCCCGCTGGGGATCGAACCCACGACCTCCGAATCGTAAACACAATGTTGTTTACATTGAGCCACGGAGGCGGAGGTATTTCGATGATATCACGGTCGTTCGGTAGTTTTGTTAATGTTATTAATATATTTAAGATTAAACTATGTTCTTAGACATGTTTAATGGAAATCGGTTAAGCCGTTTCGAATATATTTATTTTTAAATATGATTGATTTGAATGATATAATAATTCATTTTGTCGGGGGTTTTCTATATTTTCAATTTATAGTTATTAAGTATGAAATCTCGGCGGACGAGGCCGCAGGCGGTCGCTAGGCAACCCAACTGGTATAACTATGTAATTGAATATACAATAGTACATATAAATGTGTTAAAATAATTATCAGTCCGTGCGGTTTTATAGACGTGGTAATTACGCGTGAAACAATATGTAAATATGCAGCAGATTGTTAGTTAAACTTTATTAAGATATTTAATGTCCTTGTGTCTGGCCAGAGTAGTAACGTGCAATTTGACTAAGAGATGCCCCTGTTTCACCAAGTTGACAGGTGCGACAATTGTCAAAAAAATATAACCGCACCGATTTCATTTATTAAGTATTCGACACTGGTTTTACTAATTCGAAATTTTTCCAACGCTAATTGAGTAATGTCAAAGGAGAAATTTATTCGTTCTCTATATATATTCTCCTATATGCGAACTCATCTTAATCACTATCACTGTCACTACTGCTGCTTTCATGGAGAGCCATTTTGTAATTAACAACGAAAACACTACAATTGTCACGCTAGCCTGACACAGCCTCGATCTCATGTCAACAATTACCGACAAATCTACAAATATGTCGAGTTCAAAAAATGAAGAATCATTTCACAACATAATTGTCATTTGATTGAGATAAGGACAATTGTCACAAAATGCCTGTCATGTTTATAAGCTTTTCTATACGAAATAATTTACAAAATTGTCATTTGTCACCTGTCCGTTGACAATTGTCAGCGACATATGTCGAATTGTCAGCCGACATATGTCGCTGACAATTGTCAACTTGGTGAAATAGGGGCCTGGGGACCAACCTTTGTATGTCACCAAGTGACAAATGTCACAGCTTAAATTAAGAGTGTAGATGGCACTTTTTCCACACTAAGCCACTAGGCTTGATTTATAGATACCAGAGATTATCAGTGGCGGTACCTTGATATAAGCACAAAAGCCTGCCTTTCCCTTAATAAAATACCAATCAGGTGAACATGAACTGAACTCTTTATTGATCTTTATCAAATCAAATCAAATCAAAAATGCTTTATTTCGTAGGTACACAGGGTACAATAGTCAGATTTTACATTTTTAACATACAATCTACATTTTTACTGAGAAGAACAAGCAAGAAACTCGAGATGTTGCTCTTTAAAAAAAAAGGGTTTTTATATTACAAAATTATTAATTATTATTTATTATTAAACAGTACAGTAATTGCATATGACCGTACAGATTGAACAGAAAGGCAACAAGATGTATTTAACTTCATTAACTGCTTAAAAACCATAAATTATTCATCAAATATTACTCGGGCTTGCCCTACTCTGAAACCCTGGGTACGCTACTCGAGATTATCATTAAATTTTAATGTGTTAGTAACTGGAAATTCAGGTGTTCAGGTAAAATAAACGGCTGTATAAAAATCTTAAAATATTGGTGTGCCTTAGAACTCTACACATGTCTGCTGCTTAGTCTGTCTCACTTGAAATTTTCAGAATCCTCATGATGAGCACTTCTTATACAGGGTGTCCCTGGAAGTATGGATCAAATCGAACAGGGGCATGGGGAAGGTCATTCCCAAACTTTTTAACCCTATGAATGTCGGTGCCATTTTTGACGGTTCAAAAGTTATGATCAATTTTTTACATTTTCATATTATCGAATAGTGCTTATACAAAAAAAAAAATTAAAAGAAAACTAGCAAAGCTATCAGCTTAATTTTTTAATTAAAAATAATTTTTTTTTTTTTTTTTTTTTTTTAATTTTTTTTTTCAGCTTAAGTTTGGGAATGACCTTCCCCATGCCCCTGTTCGATTTGATCCATACTTCCAGGGACACCCTGTATATCATATGTGGGTAACATGTGATATAATGATACTATGAGGTTATGGAGCCAGGCAGTGCAGTCACTTGCGCATATGAATAATAATAAAATAAATAAAATATCTTTGACATACACACAGCACCATGTAGTTTCACACTAAACAACTAGTTAGGATATATATGTAGGGTCCAGGAAATGTGCATCCGATAATATAAACGTCTTTTTATGTGAATTCAAGTATTTTTATTGCCAAGAAACCACATTCATAAAATGAAAGCGTCATCCGCCATTTTTTGTACACATACAATTGATTGAATTGTGTCACTCCCCACTCTTCCCGGAACATAATCATAGTTTATTAATTGGGCGGAAGTGCTCAGTACCATCTTTCAAATAAAACAGATTACCAACATCGCAATTTGAATGGCTTCGGGACCTACATGGTATACATATACAATCCTCGTGGACAACATCGTGCGATTTGGATTTTTTTGACCGGCCTTGCGCAAACTTACCTACACACAAACTAAGCAAAGCATACCCCCCACATCCTGTATCACAATTTAAAATACCATTCCTGAGGGCGAGACGCTGGTCATCTGTTGTATTTGTATTGTATTGTACGGGTGTTGGTTTAAACAGACTGATGATAACATTCGTTTGTTCCTCAGTCAGCGATATGCGTGGAAGTGACCGGCGGTACTGACCGCCCGTTCACCATCACCTTTAAGCCGTTCACCCTGGGCGATGCGCCGGTCCGCATCGACAACCTGTGCGACGATCTCTTCCTGAAGCTGCATCAGGCGGAAAGTCCACAAGTTGCCCTGCTAAGCCCTTATCAGGTGAGAAATCAACAGCTTATAACAGGCTTCGTAATACTTGATTATTGTTTTGAACTCTCTGTAACATCATTTGTATGTAAATTTATTTGTCGCAGTCTATGCTCTACACGTGGGATGATCCAACTAAGGAGCGCAAGCTGATGTGGAATCTCTACAACAATAAGGGAAAGGGGTTCGTCGCTGACTTCAATCAAGATGGGTGAGTGCCATCAACCGCTTCTAAAGCTTAGGTTCCCTTGAAGCAGAGGAGAATGAGCCAGGCCCATTAAACAGCGGAGAGAGGGGATATGGGTGTCTGATACCCCATGCTGATACCCCAATCTGAGTAAAAAACAAGGGACACCCCCACCCCCCACACGCAACCCCCCCCCCCCCCACGCACACACACACACCACACCATACACCTATTAGATTTAAATTCATCCATACACAGATAAGTAGCACTTTTTTTAATTTTATTTTAAAAGCCATACATCATATGATTAAGCCGGCTTAAAATTAAAACAATGTTACTTAAACTTTAGGTGTGACTTTAAAACAAACAAAAAAAAACATTATAATGTAATTCTAATCTAATGTAAACTTGGGATTACTGCTTAAAAAGTATTTTTATAATGTTCAACTCTAAGATTCAGTGAGTGTATGATGAAACTTAAAAATCCATCACTATATTTGATAGTGAACCCTGAGCTTAAAAGATGGAAAAAGATGAGGAGACCACACACCTATTAGATTTAAATTCACCCAACACAGATCAGTAGCACTTGATTTCAATCAATTAAGTAAACTTTATTGCACAACAAATACGGAATACATTTTTGTTACAAAATTTGATTTGTTAACGATTTTTATGTGCGCTAGGCTAATCCTGTTTAATCTCCAGGGGAAGGGCATTGTATGCTGAAATACAGGTTGCATAAACCTAGTTCGGCAGTTATGGCTTTTGTATTAGTGGTACTAAGTATAGCCTAACATATTTAGTTTCAACTAAATTTTCTGAAATAAGCATTATTCTCATTCAAAAAAAAAATCTAAAATAATTTCAGAATGTGATCGTGCCCTTGAAATAATCCTTAAGTTACGGCGCATAAAGTTGTGATTTCTTTGTGAGCTACCGCTTTCGGCTCATTTTCAAATAACATCTAGTGTGATTGGGCCAAGCGCTAATCTCTCAAATGCTTAAATTGCTATTTCCTTTTCAGTAACGGTGACGAGAAAGTCAGTTTCCATTCAGTGAAGCACTCCACCCTTGTCGCGACGAATAGTGTCACCTCTAAACTCTCGTCAACATTAAAACGACTCACCCCCAAGTCTCCCGAACCTTGCTCCTCAAGCAGCGATGACTCAGACTGCTCAGACCAACCAGAAAACCACTCCAAGACCAAAAAGATGAGGAAAGATAAGGTCGTTGTGTATTGGATCTCGTACATGGACGGATATCAGAGGGTATTCGCTCTAGCTCAAGACGAAAGAATCGCGTATCAATATAAAATGAGAATCAACTCGGAAAGGAGCAACTACGAAATGTACATGTCGTTATCCGGTGTCAGTTTGTCTGTGTGTGTCCAAACTAACGTCGGGATAAAGGAATTGGCATATGTGAGCGTCACAGATTCGTTACCAAGATGGGAAGTCAATGTCAGTCATAAATGGAAGCAATTATCACCAGATCTGACCGCATGGATCGAAGACAAATACCAAACTGAACAAAAAAAGTGTCAATTAAAGGAATATATCCATATAGATCTGGAGAAAATGCAAATGACGAAGCCGTTCTTCTCCGAACTGCGTCGGACGTACAACCCCGGCATATGGTTGCAGCTGCGCAAGTCTGACACGTACACGTACTGTCATTTGAAGGTTCAAAGGTTGCAAATAGATAATCAGCTGAACGAAGCTGTGTTCCCCAGTGTACTCTACCCCGCGCCAATCCCTAACGCGAAATCCAATCACGATTTAAAACCTTGCATCGAATTAGTCGCTCTGAAACAATACAGACCGACCCTAAACCAAGATGTTTATAAATATTTAAAAGTTTTGATACAGGAATACTATGTTAACTTAGATAGGGGTTTTGTTAACTACGTTTTTGATATACTGAACCAGTGGAGGATCGAGGAGAAGCCAGCGGTGAGGCTGAGAGCTGATCTGGCATTAGTTCACATGCCGATACCGATGCTGGCCATAAAAAGCCAAATGGTGGCACGAAGGAACGTCCTATTGGAGTTCGTACACTTGTCGCCGGTGAAGCTGGTGCTAAGCTTGTCGTCTCGCGGATACACGGCTGATAACAACAGCCCGGGGCGGACGCGGCTGGGAAATAAGAAGGAGAATCGGCCTAAGCTGTTTAACAGCGATCTGTTGGAATATTTGTTCAATTCGTGGGGTTCCTCGCTCTGTGATATGAAGGATGTAGTTATAAGGTACGTGAGATAACTATTGTTATGCAGTTTTTATCAGGTCTTCTAGGTCTTCTCGCCCAAAATACCTCAGTGGGTTACCGGTGATGACTTAACTGAAGCGTGCTCTCGACTATGGGCCTATAAGACATCTCAAGATCTCATACACAGCCCAGCGGATTAGTGAGTTGAAGTGGGATGGGTCGGGCACATAGCGAGTCGTATTGAAATGAAGTTCTGGAGTGGAGACCACGCACCGGCATTCGTGGTGGACAAATGACCATGTGTCCATATGGTTAGCCCCAATCCTCTTCTTGTTTTAAGTGTGACGGATAAGAGTCGGTGAAATATCTGGCTTCAGGGGCATTATTTCTGAACTCTCGTAGGGCAATATGTAAGTGCTATAACCTCGCTCAAGCGGATAGCTAGACTTCCCGCTCATCTTTTTTTTTATGCACGACGTGTTCGTATTTGACCTCAATCACACCTGATGTTAAGTGAAGATGAGGTCGAAGGTGGAAACGTACTGACCCGGAATCCCCAACACATTTGGGGGACTGGCTATCTTATCTCTGACAACCGGAACACAACAATGCGAATAACATTGCTGCTTGGCGGCAGATTTAAATAAGATGGTGGTAGTAGTAGGCGAACATTTAAAATGCCCTACCACCAACCAAACCGAGTACTAAATATGTACCCCGCTGGGGATCGAACTCGCGACCTCAGAAACGTAAACCCAATGTTGTTTATATTGAGCCACGGAGGCCATCTGATCGGCTTCGGGTCGAAGTAATGACCTGTGGCCTCCAATCGGTCAGTTTGGTTGCGTCATTGAATATGAAGAGTTTATACAAACAGAATAAGAATGATTTTTTAATGAAAAGAATGAATTCCAGGATGTCTTACGTGGAGCTCCGCAATGCTCCCGTCACGATGTCCACCCTCCTGGACATAGCGTCACGCCAGTACTGGACTCAGCTCATCCAGCAGTTCCACGTCCTGGTGCTCGGGTTGAACATTCTCGGGAACCCTTACAGCGTCATCGGGGACTTCTCGAGGGGCATGCGGCAGTACTACGAACCTCATCTGGTGAGTGGTTCAACGGAGATGTAGACTGTTTGATGGCTATTATATTATTATCATGGTCATAATGTTCAGGATTCTCAGGGCATCCAGTTGACATCGTGGTAATGAGTCAGATTCACTCAATATTGCATTGACTCCTATATAAATTAATTGCCGCTCGCTATTGAAGTAGTATGTCGTCTTTCTCGATTGTATTTTATTTTCTTAAAAAAGGTTAATCTTCCAAGTACATTTTGTTTTCGTCTCTTATAATTTTGGACATTGTCGCTGGATGCAGGTCGCTTCCAATCGGACGCTCTGGAAGCTATGGGGGAGGCGTCCCTATGTTCATGGCAAATTGGAGAGGAATAGTTGGATTTGTTCTAGCTTTCCAATTAGAGGGCAAATCGAACTGTTTTCCTCCAATTTGCTCTATCGTTAGAACTAGCATAGCAAATTGGAGAAAAAATGTCCAATTTGATTTATTAGTAGGTACAAATTGTAGAGCATAGTGGACATAATCAATCAACAAAACTCAATTCCTCCGCCTTCCCCCTAGAAAATTCGATTGGTTTTAAGCAAAACGCATAGTTTAGTTAAATTACACGCCACAGAGCCGCCAATAAATCGTCCTGTTTTACAACGGCATACATCCCGTGTGCATTACGATCGGGCCGTGGGCCACAGGGCACGCTGTCGACGCGTGGGCCGGAGGACATCGCCCACCGGCTGGGCTACGGCGTGGCCCGCCTGCTGGGCCAGTGCGCCAGCGGGGCCCTCCGCGCCGCCGCGCTGCTGGCCGACCTGCCGCCCCGCCGCCCGCTCCGCCCGCCCCGACCCACCGGTCAGTCACCCCACACCTCCACACACCCCCCACACCCCCCACACACCCCCCACACCCAACAATAACACAATACACCAAAACATCCAGAAATTGCTCGCATGCAACGGGACAACCACACGACTAAAGAGTCCCGTGGCAATTATTGGATTATAGTTCCCAGTACTAGTAGCATGATAGACGCGATAAACATTTGTCCTGCTCATTCTCTTGGACGAAATATATAACTATCCCAACCCTCACACCTACTTCGCGCGCGACAAACGCTGTCATGCTACTCAGACAGAACTCAATATTATACAAATAAAACTGGAGAAAAATCAATGAAATCCTAGACACCAAAACACGTTTCCCATGCCGAAATCTATGCAAGGTAGAAAACGTGTTCAAGATCGCTATCGTGTTGTGGGGTACCTAGAATGCAGCCAGCATTACCTCGTTCAATGGCAATACTGATGCATTGGCCAAGGTAGGCGCCAGCTCTGCGAACGCCGGATATCTGAATAAGGCGAGAGGATAAATCCTTAAAGAGCTTCCGAGCCCCCACGAACCAAGGTCTCCACATCAAACGGCACAAAGATGTAGCATCTCTAGTAACACATTTGCGTCCTTGCAACTTTCCGGAATAGCTGCAGCCGCACATGATAGGGGCGGACCAACTGTGTCAACAGACGTCATGTTTCATGTGTCAGCTCAAAGGCCGACACATTGACGGTGGTAAGAGCAGGGCTCTTATGACGTCGGTCAGGGTGGCATGTCGGGAGAGGCGGTCAGCATTGCGCTGAACAGATAAGCCTTCTAGCTATTCTATTGTACTTTTAATTTTTGTATAATATTATATATTGCTAGTGTTATCATCATAGATCGAAGTATGTATATAGTTTTCCATACAAGCTAAATTCAACCTTATTTTTCGTAAGCATAACTAACAAAGTTACTCAAAAATTTTAAGCGATTTATATCCTTTTCAAATTTAGGAAAAAGGTAAAAATTGCTGCATTTCCCCTCATGTTTCAATTTACGTAAGTCACATAAAGATATTCATTAACACTGATCTTTAGCACATAATTAATACAGCTTAGTTTAGCTTGTAAGGAAAATCGATTTATCTACTCCATTCTATGGATATCACAGATACATAGGCTCAGGTTCCCCCCACCAAAAGTTGAAATAGTCACCGTCATCGCCGAAATGGACTCATCATCATCACGAAATTGTTTATTCAAAGGTGACGACGTATTCCAAAGTGACGACCTGCCGGAATCGGTGATAGAAGGTGACAGGACCAGCCCGGCGAGCGTCGCGCTTTCTCTCACCGGGCTTATAGCGCGGCCGAGTTTCGGTGAGGCATACAGCCTGCACTGTGCCTTTTTGTTTGCACTATTGTATAGCATGTTCCTTTATATGCATTTTTACACAAACTTTTCATCATGTTTGCATCCAATAAGAATGCTTTTTTTTAATTATTTACTGGCCTTTGATTCTGGGTGTGTGTTTAGAAACAAATCATACCACATAAAAGATCTGAAGGCTTTTGTTTTCTTTTTAACGTTTTCCTTAATTTTACAATTCTTACTTCTTTGTGAAGATGCATCTGAGCACAATCCAACCTGATGGAAAGACAGTGATGTAGTCAGCGATTTCAGTAAATGCTAATAATTCACCGAAGTCTTCAAGAATCCAAGATTGTAGTTACCTAAATTGTAAACAACTTGTCTTGTTTTAGTTTACTAAAGTTACGTGAATTATTTATTTATTGTCCCTTAGTGACGTCAAATATTATTTTTTTGACTTTTAGCTTAATATTCCATGTTGTCTTTTAGTTACACAAGAAATAATGGAGTTTGTGTCTTAGGTATTTGAATTATGATTGTTTTTTTGTATCGTACTTATTGTTACGTATTGTTTTTGTTTGTCTCTTCGTTAGGTATGTTTAATTTTTTTTTTATCTTAGTTAATCATTGTTCGTCTTTTAGTTATCTGAAATATAAATTTTTGGTCTGTTAATCAATGAATATGCGTGATCTTATACAGACTCTTGCATCTTAACCGATTATCCACTTTCCACCTTATAAGCTGCTTGTTCGTTTGTCATACCATGACATAAATGTAAAAACATAAACTCAAACCTAGGTGTTTATCCCACTTGCTCTCAGCATGACTAGATTTTGTATGTGTGTAACTTTATAAGTAGAGTTAAAAATGTGTACTGTCATAAAGAAAAGTGTTTATCACTGTAATATAAATTTTGAAATTCTAAGCGGCCAGAGACTAATAACTGTGTAACTGACAGGGTACAAACAATAAGTGATTCCAGATGAGTAGTCTGAAACTACAAATAATAATAAAAAAATAGAGTTGGCCTCTACTAAGTCTCCTAGCGCACACTCTAGTAAATTTTTAAATAATTTAGGCATGGAGAAAGTTATTACAACATTTGAAAGGGGCATGTTTGTATGATGAGTAACGACATGTATACCGTTATGGATGTGGATGCGTTATGGATGTTTTTATTTGCAAAAAAATGTATTTATCTAGAATACATCTGTTTCTGCATATTGTGATAATTTTCTTGTTTTTATTAATATTATTGTTGCTATAGTGTGGGGTCAAATAAATATATGTCTATGTCTAAAACCAACCCATAAGACGACCGATTGGTGTAGTGGATAGTTACCCTATCAGCGAAACCAACGGTTGCGGATTCGAATCCCGCGAGGGGTAAATGTTTGTATGATGAATACGAACATTTATTCCCGAGTCTTGGATGTTTATATAAATATTTATGTATGTTTATCCGTTATCTACTATCCATAGCACAAGCTTTGCTTAGTTTGGGACTAGATGTTTGGTGTAAGTGTCCGAAATATTTATTTATTATTATTATTATCTGGTATTCCATAATACAAGCTTAGTTGCTTAGTGTGGAACTAGATTGATATTTATTTACTTTTAAAAATCCGAAATTTTGGAAATGGGCGACACTTATATTTAAAGTCTGTAGTTCATTGGACATAGAAGATCGTAACTCAATTTACTGCCAGACAAAATAGAACCGTAAATTTAAATGAATACTGTTTTAATTTGGCCGCGCGAGGTGGTACGCCTGCGTACCAGTGGGACGTTAGCGGTAATTTCATTACTACGGGTTTATTGGATTTGGAGTATTTTGAATTTGAAAGTTTGTATGGAATGCGTGTAAACGCTCGATGATTTCGAATGAGGAAATTATTATTTACTTGAAGCAGAGATCTTTTAAATACAGTCACTTCATTTAAACGTCAGTGATAAACACTTTTCCAGTAGTTAGTTTTACTGTTCATGTATTCATTAACACTTTCTGTTTCCCGTTTCATTATCTGCGCTCGGATAGATGACGACTGTGTTATTGCTCGAAGTGAGTATTGTATGGTAGAAGCACATCTGAAACTATGTCAACAGTGTATATATATCACTACACAAGTAGACTGTATTGTTATATTACTTTAGATAACATTATCTTAAACTGTTGCAATAATTATTTACATAAATAAAGTTGTTCTATTGTCGACATAATTTTGGAGGTGAGTGTACTGCATGGTTTAAATAGGACAGAAGAAATGCTGCTGTAGTACAATCAACGAGGATTTTTATTTTTATGTACTAGTGTTCCGGGCGGTTTCTGGGACCGCGAATTGCCCTCGTGATTATTTTTAAATTTTGCAGTGTGATAAAGTATTGTATACAAACAAGGTCCATGCATCCATTGAACACGTGTTTATGTAGGTCCGAAGTATTCTAAATAACAATTTTATTTATAATAATAAAAATATGCCGAACTGCCTACAAGGGAAATGGTGAATGAAATTAATTACAATTTACCTAGTCGTTCTCTAAGAATGAGGGAATTATACCCACATCGCTTGTTTGCGTTTAACACAAGCAGAACGCATGCAGCGTAGCGTGCCCCCCTGTGTCGACTGACTAAAATCTATGATAAATATCTAACGCATGTGGATGTATTCTTTTTCTCTAAAAACCAATATAAGAAACAGTGTTTGGAAGTCCTGTCGGACATTAGTGATACTTTAGTTTTAAATTAACTGGTTCGGATTGCTTTTCTGTCTCTGCAGTTATATATAAAATTGTCGTGGATAACGGAGTTGGTTACACAATGACCTCCATTGTCTACATATAAGATTATAAAACATAATTGTATTGTGTAGCTGTTAGTTGTCCTGAATAAAATAAAATAAAATTTGAGTGCTGCAGCGGTACTTTTCTGACCAAACTAATTCAGGTTTCAGGTACTTATACAATAAAAACCTTGTATTAGCTCTACTTTGTCATACTGCAATGTTTCTCTGACAGAGGAATTAAGGGTATATGAATATATCCACTTACTCGTTGATAGGACTACTAGAGGATTTATACTGAGGCAAAAAAAATATCTGAACTATCTAAATTTAAATTACCTAAGTTTATACTGATATGTGATCTCAACCCTCATTCACAGTCAAATTGGATATAAGTAAGTTAAAAACTACAAGCAATGCCTTCGATTCGGATGTACATCAACTAAACTTATTAAGAAAGCATATTATAAAATATCAGATTATTTAGAAGATAAACAATCATGGACATAACCAGCCCGTTCGCATAACCAGGCTATTTCACAATTAATAATGAAATATTATAACATAAAATAATAATTAATAATTTTGTAATATAAAAACCTTTTTTTTAAAAAAGCGACCTCTCGAGTTTCTTGCTTGTTCTTCTCAGGGGAAAATTGCCTTTTGAACAAGCAGTAGCTTTAAAAATGTAAAATCTGACTATTTTAAGTGTACCCTGTGTACCTACAAAATAAAGCATTTTTTGATTTTGATTTTGATTTTGATTTTAAAGTAAAACCAGTTTTGGAGTGGTGCCGTCGCATCGTACTGTTCCAGGGAGAAAATAATACATAAAAATAATATAATAAATATCCTTAGACAGCGCCATCTAGTTCCACAGTAAGCAACTATAGGATTGTGTTGTGGTTACCAGATGATTGATATACTACATAAATATTTTTTTTTTGGAAATAAATACTTATTATAAATGAAAACATCCATAACTCGGGTACACATGTCCTTTGTCCATGTCGGGTACAAAGCGACAGTACTACTTTGAAACTGGTTTTAGTTTAGTTGATGTACATCCGAATCGACAACCATTATCTTTGGTTTTACAACGTGTAATTATTGAGATCCAAAAATACAAAAAAAGTTCATAATAACATAATGCATTTTACGCATGTTATAATGTAACATAATTGCATGATAACTCTTGGCATGATTATGGATGAGTAATTTATTGACAAATGTTTTCTACAGGGTGTCCCTGGAAATATGGATCAAATCGAACAGGGGCATGGGGGAAGGTCATTCCCAAACTTTTTAACCCTATGAATGTCGGTGCCATTTTTGACGGTTCAAAAGTTATGATCAACTTTTTACATTTTCATATTATCGAATAGTGCTTATACAAAAAAATTTTTTAAAAGAAAACTAGCAAAGCTATCAGCTTAATTTTTTAATTAAAAATAATTAATTAATTTTTTTTTCTTATATTTTTTTTTTTTTTTTTTTTTTTTTTCAGCTTAAGTTTGGGAATGACCTTCCCCATGCCCCTGTTCGATTTGATCCATACTTCCAGGGACACCCTGTATACAAATCAAGTACATACCAGACTCTTAATAAGTGTTTTGGGAATATTCTTAGCGGACATTTGGGTCTCTGTTTGGCGGAGCGACTGCATGAGTCAATCTACATGCATCACCTCTATAATTATTCATCTTCAAGTACGGAGGGTCTTGTTTCTCTCTAGTTGACTGTACATTCATACAGGGTGAAATTTTATTCGTGTAATTTCTGTTTACTCCACTCCTGATTACGAACAACTTTTCATATGGAACCTTTGTCGAATTCGATCAAAAAATTTTCGATTACCAATACAAAGTAAACCATTTGAACATACATACATACATAATGTATAGACCAATACAAAGTAAACCATTTGAACATACATACATACATAATGTATAGACCAATACAAAGTAAACCATTTGCACATACATACATACATAATGTATAGACCAATACAAAGTAAACCATTTGAACATACATACATACATAATGTATAGACCAATACAAAGTAAACCATTTGAACATACATACATAGATACATAATGTATAGACCAATACAAAGTAAACCATTTGAACATACATACATACATAATGTATAGACCAATACAAAGTAAACCATTTGAACATACATACATACATAATGTATAGACCAATACAAAGTAAACCATTTGAACATACATACATACATACATAATGTATAGACCAATACAAAGTAAACCATTTGAACATACATACCATAAATAAATAGTTCGGACACTTACACCAGTCCCAAACTAAGCAAAGCTTGTGCTATGAATACTAGATAGCGGATAAACATACATAAATATTTATATAAACATCCAAGACTCGGGAATTGAACCGGCTTTTTTCCTATTATCTGCAGAGATTATTTTTATATGTGATGCTCGACACAGGATTTTGACTGTATTATTTAAATGTCATTTTGTACTTTCTCTTAACTATTATTAGTATAACGACGATCCACCGAACCTGAATTATCTGCGACCGGTTTTATAATAAAACGGTGCTTAAACAGTGTTAGAATGGTGTCAGACAGTAACGAATTGCATGAGCCTCGCGCTCGGTTATTATCTAAACATAGTTAAGGGTCTTACCGCGAATATTACATTGTCTCATAATCATGTGTCATACTGACTGTCAGAAAACAGCAGCCCTAAATTGATATTTAATAAATGATATACAATGTATCTTAAATTAAAATAACAGTTTCAAGATTAAAACTTGCGATATAGTTTATCATACATTATAAATGTCAAAATAAGCGACATAACAGACGTAACAGCAGCATTTTGACAGATGCGCGCGATAACGTGTGATTTACTACATCTCGCGTGTGGTCATGCTATCCATGCTGGTTTTAAATTAAGATTCCTAATGCATTATATTCCTTTCGTATATCAATAAGTACCGCCTCCGTGGCTCAATGTAAACAACATAGGGTTTACGATTCGGAGGTCGCGGGTTCGATCCCCAGCGGGGTACATGTTTAGTACTCGGTCCGCCTGGTTAGCTACCACCATCTTATCTAAATCTGCCGCCAAACAGCAATGTTAATAGCATTGTTGTGTTCCGGTTGTCATAGATAAGATAGCCAGTCCCCCAAATATTTGAGTTTCCGGGTCAGTACGCTTCCACCTTCGGCCTCATCTTCACATAACATGAAGTGTGATTGAGGTGAAGTGCTAACCCGTTGCTCATAAAAATAAAAAAAAAAGGTAATTTGATTAGAATCAAATTCAAAGTCGAAGTCCTGAATCCCTGTAGAGATTTATCTTACCTAAAAAAAAGAAGTAAATGCTCATAACGAAGGGTAACATCTTGTAACGTCAGTGCATCATCTGGCCCGACCAGAGTCTGACAAAATTTAATCTCTAGGCAAAATGTGAAGTGTAAGTAATGTGTTTTATACATCAGATGTATGTCGAGAAGCATGCCGAGCAGCTCTGACGAGACAGCTGGGTCCGACTAGTGCCGAAAGCGCTTTGAGAGCGTGCATAGAGCGAAGCGGTGGCAGGCTGGTTGCGCGACGTCGTTTGCCCAGACACTGCCCAGCTACTGAGGTGAGTGAAGTTTTTTTTATTTTTATTTATTTTATTTACAAAGCCCAATACTGTCAAAACATATTCGCGGACATAACCGTACTAATTTATTTAAATCCGCATTATTTAAGTTTTTAGTAGAAAAGGCATATTATTCTTTAAACGAATTTATGTTGGACGAGGTAGAAAAATAAACTACTTATTTAATATACTGCCTACATTAATATTTAGATAATATTATTATAAATTGACATTATAGCAAACTACTTAATTAACTATGACATTCAGGTCACATAAGTCGCCTCCGCAAAGTCAGTAATTCATTCAAAGGGTTATGTATACGCTTTTTCAATAAGGTTCCTGTTGATATACAAAATCTTCTTTTCAACGAATTTAAAGATACTATGAAACAGAAACTTATTAAGAAAGCATATTATAAAATATCAGATTATTTAGATGATAAACATTCATGGACATAAACAGCCCGTTCGCATAACCAGGCTATTTCACAATTAAGTAATAATGAAATATTATAATATAAAATAATAATTAATAATATTGTAATATAAAAACCTTTTTTTTTTAAAAGAGCGACCTCTCGAATTTCTTACTTGTTCTTCTCAGGGGGAAAATTGCCTTTTGTACAAGCAGTAGCTTTAAAAATGTAAAATCTGACTATTTTAAGTGTACCCTGTGTACCTACAAAATAAAGCATTTTTGTTTTTTTTTTTATTATTATAGCAAGATTGAAATTAAATGTTTTTTTATATTTTTTTGTTGTTAACATGCATGCAGCCATTATCATAAAAATAATACATAATTTTAATTCACATGATTGTTTAATATTATATCATTCTATGTTACTGTTATCCGCCTCCGTGGCTCAATGTCAACAACATTGGGTTTACGATTCGGAGGTCGCGGGTTCGATCCCCAGCGGGGTACATGTTTTAAGTACTCGGTTTGGTTGGTGGTAGGGCATTTTAAATGTCCGCCTGGCTAGCTACCACCATCTTATCTAAATCTGCCGCCAAACAGCAATGTTAATAGCATTGTTGTGTTCCGGTTGTCAGAGATAAGATAGCCAGTCCCCTAAATCAAAATCAAAATCAAAATCAAAATCAAAATATTTTTATTTCATAGGATAAAATTATCACTTGAAAACGTCACTATTAATATTAATATTACATTATAGTTTAAATTTACTGCTCATTCACAAAGCTGACTCCCCAGAGAAGAACGAGCAAGAAACTCTAGGGTTGCTCTTTTAAACAGATTATAGGTTGCGATTTGATAATTATATGAATCTATGTCCATGCTTGCTTATCATTCAAATAGTCAGTGATGTTATAATAGCCTTTTGTTAATAATTTCTGTTTTATGATTGCTTTAAATTTATTTAAAGGCATATTTTGAATGTCTACTGGAACCTTATTATAAAAGCGTATACATTGCCCTTTGAAGGATTTACTAACTTTGTGAAGTCGGCTAACATAAATAGATAACTGGTTCTTATTCCTTGTATTAACATTGTGCCTATCACTATTTTTAGCGAATAAGGTTATATTTTTTTTTGCATATAACAAATTCTCATAAATGTATTGAGATGCCATTGTTAAGATATTAATTTCCTTAAACTTATCTCTAAGAGACTCTCTAGGTCCTAATTTATAAATGGCACGAATAGCACGCTTCTGCAGAACAAAAATCATATGTATGTCAGCAGCGTTTCCCCACAACAATATGCCATATGACATCAAACTGTGGAAATAGCTAAAGTAAACCAGTCTTGCGGTATGAACGTCTGTTAAATTTCTGATTTTTTTGACTGCATACGCAGCAGAAGCAAGCTTTTTCGCTAGTTTCTCAATATGAGGCCCCCACTGAAGCTTAGCATCCAATGTCAGTCCTAAAAAGACAGTAGTGTCTACAAGGTCCAATTTTTCACCTCGTACAAATATGTCAATAGGCATTTGTTTAACATTAGGTAAAGTAAATTTTAAGCATTTAGTTTTTTTTTTCATTCAAAAGAAGATTATTTACTGTAAACCAGTTAACAAGTTAAAAATAGCAGTGTTTACATCGTCACAAGATGATTGATATCTCTTAACTTTAAATAGCACAGAGGTGTCATCTGCAAACAATACTATTTCACATCTATTCCGGGCAAGATGAGGCAAGTCATTAATGTACACAAGAAACAAAATTGGTCCTAGAATTGAACCTTGTGGCACGCCCATATGGACCTCAGACCCAGAGGACTTAGTGCCATTAACATCTACCCTCTGAATTCTATTATACAAGTATGATTTTAAAAGATTCAAAGCCTGACCTTGAATGCCGTAATGGTGTAATTTCCTGATTATGAAATGTGTTGGGGTTTCCGGGTCAGAACGCTTCCACCTTCGACCTCATCTTCACTTAACATCAGGTGTGATTGAGGTCAAGTACCAACCCGTTGTGCATAAAAAAAAAAAAAAAAATTGTTTAGCGGACATAATTTATTCTTACGACTATTTTAACATGACTACTATATTTGTATGCCAATTTGGCTGATCACAGAGATCAATTTCAATTTTCAATTTCAATTGATTGTTCAAAAAACTTAATGCTACAATACAATAATTTGATGATGGAGCCCCTAAGTAATTGAATACCTGTGCCAGGGGTCTCCGCTCTTCCAATAGTCTCAGTCTACAAATAGTCTTTATATAAAGTAATATATTACGTGCGTGCGTGCGTGCGAGTGCGCGTGTGTGTGTGTGTCTGTGTGTGTGTGTGTGTGTGTGTGTGTGTGTGTGTGTCTGTGTGTGTCTGTGTGTGTCTGTGTGTGTCTGTGTGTGTGTCTCTGTGTGTCTCTCTGTGTGTGTGTGTGTGTGTGTGTGTGTGTGTGTGTGTGTGTGTGTGTGTGTGTGTGTGTGTGTGTGTGTGTGTGTGTGTGTGTGTGTGTGTGTTTTGTTTGTTTGTGTGTAAGTGTTTGCGTCGGTGTGTATATCTATATATATATGTGATATGTGTGTATGGATATATAAGTGATTATGTCAGCCCTACGACAGTGTCTTGGGATCGGAAGCTGACGAACGACTCATTATGAGATCATATTTATAAGTTAATGTATCATAACAACCTGTACTGAATAAATGTTTTCTTTCTTTCTTACATCTGTGTATCACAAATAAATAAATGATTGATTGATACACTATTATGCAAGAATTTACAAGTGTACTTATAGATACCTTAGTCTGAGTGTTTACTCAATGTTTTTTTTTTATGCACGACGGGTTCGTTCTTGAACTCAATCACACCTGATGTTAAGTGAAGATGAGGTCTAAGGTGGAAGCGTACTAACCCGGAAACCCCAACACATTTGGGGGACTGGCTATCTTATCTCTGACAACCGGAACACAACAATGCTATTAACATTGCTGCTTGGCGGCAGATTTAGATAAGATGGTGGTAGCTAGCCAGGCGGACATTTTAATATGCCCTACCACCAACCAAACCGAGTACTTAAACATGTACCCCGGTGGGGATCGAACCCGCGACCTCCGAATCGTAAACTCAGTGTTGATTACATTGAGCCACGGAGGCGGTTAAAATGTGAATCTTTTGACCTCCAAAATGGTTATAATCTGAGTTATGGTGGCCAGTGTTCCTCCGTGCCATTCCACAGCCTTGTGTATGAAATGGTGAACAAAGAATAATAATACACATTCTTCATCTACTTCTACGACATCTCAATTGGGTTCACTGGAAGAAATCTCTTACAGGGATAAACTCTCTTACTTACTTACACATGTACCCAGCTGGGGATCGAACCCGCGACCTCCGTTCATACACCCAATGTTGTTTACATTGAGATTTTCAGGCGGTTCAGATACAGACACACACACAAACTTTCGCAATTATATTATTAGTAGGGATAGTTGGAACACTAGTTGGGACAACAGAGATGATGAGCCAATCTGTGAGCAGGGCATCAGACCGTACTCGCAGCACGAGGCGCTGGGGCTGCAGCTGCTGGCGCTGCTGGGGCGCGGCCACTACGCCGACACCGACGCCTACCTGGCGCACGCGACCCTCGCCCCCGCCTCGCGCTGCACCCTGCTGCTGTGCGCCAGGTCAGACACTTACAGCGTGGCTTTTTTTTTTTTTTTTTTTATGCATAACGGTTGGTACTTGACCTCAATCACACCTGATGTTAAGTGAAGATGAGGTCGAAGATGGAAGCGTACTGACCCGGAAACCCCAAAACATTTGGGGGACTGGCTATCTTATCTCTGACAACCGGAACACGACAATGCTATTAACATTGCTGCTTGGCGGCAGATTTAGATAAGATGGTGGTAGCTAGCCAGGCGGACATTTAAAATGCCCTACCACCAACCAAACCGAGTACTTAAACATGTACCCCGCTGGGGATCGAACCCGCGACCTCCGAATCGTAAACCCAATGTTGTTTACATTGAGCCACGGAGGCGGCTAAAACTGTTGGTGGTTGGTTTACTTTTAGTGAATGTTTAAATTTATTCATAGAGTAATAATAATTAATTCCTTGGTGGCAGCAACTACTTTACTTGGGGGGGGGACTGAAAATCAGCAAATCTGCTGAGTCCCTACCTTTTCATCACAGTTTGACCTAATTTATAATCAATTAATTACTTGTTAAATTAACTTTGTGGTGAATAAATGCCTTTTATTTATTTATTTATAACGTCAGAGGGCGGAGTGTGAGTTTTGTTTCGACTCAACTTTACTACCGCGTTCACGTGTACGTGACGATTTGTATGGAGAAATGTGCAGCGCCTCCAGCGGATAGTTTGCAAAACGTGTTTTTTCATAGGGACTTTTTTCGTAAACGCGAACGCGATGGTGAAGTTGAAAACGAGACAAAACTCACACTTCGCACACAAGACCTTTATCCCAAATGGGGTGGCAAGATATATCCGAAACATTAGTGTTAAGGTAACAGTATGATAGGAGGTGAGCCCATCGTGCAAATCTATTAGATGTTTTTTGGTGGAAAGTCTCTTAGTCGCCTTTTACGACACCCACGATAAGAGAAAATGAGATGAGGCCGAAGGTGGAAGCGTACCACAGAAAGCGTACTGACCCGGAAACCCCACTTTCACTTTTCGAAATATATCGAAATGCTCACATGACAGGGGGAGAGCATATCGCCATTAAAAGCAAATCTATAGACGTTTTTTGGGGGAAGCTCATTGTAGGTGATGGGTGGCCGGAGATTAATTCAAAACGCGTGCACTAAATTAACGTTCTTTATTAACGAGAGTTAACAAGCACATATACATTTATTTTTGTCCCGACAGAGTAATCAATCGTGCGTAGGCGAAAAACAAAATGGACGCGGACTGACAGATCTGTCCACCAATCAGAGACAGGCACCTAACTTTTTAATCTTAAGTAAGAGCGCGTCGCTAACAGTCATCTTACGACAGCCAGAGACTGATGGCTGTGGGTTGTATGGAAGAGATCGCTTTTAGTGATAAGACCGCCTAAATGTGTTCTATTGTTATCATCAAAAATTATTGAAAATTATTTTGCTCTATAAAGAGTATTTTGAATTGTATTGTTCTATAGCTTTTACGTGCTAAAAGCACAAGTCACTACCTTTTTGAAAGATGTGTTGTTACGGATTTTCTTATCACTTCTTCTCTCTAACGATAACACCTTGTGAAGCGATAATATGTAGTTTAAAAAAACCAAATTGTCTTTCATTAAGTGATATTGTATTCTGCATTGAATAAGATGTTTTTGATTAATTTGAAGTTACCTTTCACCATGCAGGCACATTTTTATGCTGCGGGCGAGCGGCACGAGCAACTCTTGGCACATTGAGTGGACGGTGAAGCTGGACGATCTGATCGGGGCACCCAGGATACAGGGGGATAAGCTGATACTCAGCATTAAACAGGTAATTACCAGAAACAAAGTTTTATCCATGCTACCCATATTGAAGGGCATTAACGCGCTTTCTGTCTGATCACGCCTTACAGAGATACTCCGGACAAACGCTGGATACCCACACAGAACTGCATCAAACACATAACACCCCTCGTTTTTCGTCGGTGGTTAAAAATGCCACTAGTGGTCACCCATCCAAGTGCTAGCCATTGCTTATAGATACGAAAAGGAATAGCGAATGCGACTGCGCCAAGAGTATTTCCACACCTCTGTCACGTCCCTTCACTTATAGGCCAGGGAAAATACGGTTTGACCTCGGGACAAAAGAATAACCGCGATTTTCTTGAAACATTTAATAAAGTGTGTTTAATAAAGTGACTATTTGAATGATAAGCAAGCCTGGACATAGCTGCCTGATTATTCATATAATTATGAAACTACTAATTGTAACCCATAATCTGTTTAAAAGAGCAACCCTAGAGTTTCTGGCTCGTTCTGCTCTGGGGAGTCAGTTTTGTGAATGAGCAGTAAATTTAAATGTAATATTAATATTAATAGTGACGTTTTCAAGTGATAATTTTATCCTATGAAATAAAATATTGTGATTTGATTTGTGTGTTGTAAATGTAATAACAATTGCTATAAATTAAGCATTTGTAAGAAACGCAAGTACTAAGTAACTACCTAAATAAGCTTAATAAGTAACTACGTAAATAAGCTAAAGTTGAAAAATGTGTTTCTTTAAAAAAAAATGCTCAGTTGATGGGTATTTCGTTGAATTGAAAACGTTTAGGGAAATTGTCGTTACAAAATATTAGTTCTCATGTTTTTTCTTAAACAATGCAGCTCGATGACCTTTTCAGCTAAAACACATGTATGCCTAACTATAACATGCTTAGTTAACTGTGTTTAACAAAAGTCTACCTAATTAAATATCAGTTAGTATTTATTGTTATTAAGATACAAATTAAAAATAGGGTTTTCTAAAAAAATCTAGACTAAGCGCTCGTTTTTTTAGGCTTAATTATTCAAAATTACATCTCTAATATACCTCTATAAGATAGCAGTTATATAAGTCAGTTCTGAATTATGTCTAGCTAAGCTAATTTTTTACCGTATTTTCCCTGTTTTATATTATACACTAACAACAGAGTGTAATTATTCATTATTATACTGGCGTACTGTCCGTGCGTTACTGGGCATTTGGTGACACTGAAAACCAGCGTTGTGATTCGTCGCAACATAAGCTGAGTGCTAACCCATTTGTGCACGCCGCAACACGTGACAGCATTCGCGCATTCTAATTTGTATTTCTTTTTTAGTTATAATTTCAAAATTTTTCTTTTTGTATCGTGATGTGGCGTTCGCAATAAATTGTCGTTATTCTTTATTGCACACTCAAAATATACAAATTCTAGAATATGTTTAAAAAATAACCATCTCGCCGAATTCCCCTCAAAAAGCCAACATTCCATTTGTGATATTCCGCATCCAGCACAGAAACAAAAGCTTCAAATAACCCCTTTGCCATTAGGACGAGCTGGTGAACTGCTTCGCAACAGATGAGAAGGTCATCGAAGTCCCCGACCCCGAAGTCCTCATATGGCTCCAGGCCAAGATCGAGGGGGCTCTCTTACTGGCCTTGGAGGACAAGAGACTACCCACCGATACAGCATCAGCAGATCAGTAACGGAATCTGATAGACGTAATAAGATTATTTATTTATTGGACGCGAGCAGCCATATTGGAGAGGTGATGTTAGGTGTAATAGCACATATTGATACATTATTCATCCAATGTCTGAAATGTGTGGGGTCCCGCAGTTTTCAACAAAATATATAAATTGTTATTTTGAGATTCTGTTCATACGCGATGCTAGAACGCTCAAAATGGAATTGAGCTATTTTGTTAATGTCAAAAAATTGAGCTAAAATAGTGCCAAACAGTGCCGAGGGAAAAAAAAATTGTGCCACTGCGGTTTAAGAGTTATTCCATATTCAAGTGACCATTCTGGTGTCATCATTCTGTATTTTATGTCAATTTTTTGACATTATCAAAATACCTGACTTCTATATCTTTCGTACAAGAATAGTACATTATTGCAAAGGCCGGCAATTGCCATTTCCGCCGAGGCATATATAGTGCTTTTCTCAAAAGAATGCAGGGAAATAATAAATATTTAAATAACAAATCAAGACGAATTTTCAGCTTTGCCGCCGATTTTCTATTTATCATCTGTGCCGATAGGCAAACGCATTTACGCATATAGCCACGTGAACGCAATTTGTACTAAGCAAAGAGATTTTGGTATGCCAAGAATGATAAAAGAGATCCAATCAAAGAGTATATAATAACCCCAGCACGCCGTTTCATACAACATTGCTGGAGCGTTGTAATGTTCCAAATTCAAAAAACGCTCCTGCAATGGATTTATTTTTCGCTGTCCGTAAATTAGATACTTCGCGTGTTCTTTTTTCGAAAGTAATGACAATATTTCCATGCATGTTTGAGAAAATATGATTTATCCATTCGTACGTGCTCCATTTGAAATAGATTCCAACTGCGCACTCCTCCCACTGTAATCCTATAAGCTAGGTCAACAGTGGTACCCTGCACGGCGCGGCGCCTACTGAAGGTAGACGGTGCCCTACGTGACTCTATTCCTACCTTGGACCTCAGACTAATTAAAGATAGAATTTAAGGGTGAAAAAGTAGGAAACTTACTTTCCATTTGGAATAGAGGGAAGTACTTCTCACGACGACGCTGGAACTATGTATCTTCCACAGATCATAATACAAAGAGGACTTGGCGGCAATCTTTGCTATGTTATTACGTGTCGCAACTGGCTCTTAAGATGGAGGTTGGAGGACTAATGCATCATCTTGCGGAGACTAGCAAAATGTGCCCCTTAACATCTATTGTACAGTCAGCTGCAGAGTAACCAGACCCCTATTCGTATAATGACTAAGTACGGAGCGGGGTCTGGTTTCTCTGCAGCTGACTGTACTTTGTAGTTCGCTAGATCGCCTAGTAGTTATTGAAAATGAAAATTTGAATCAGTGGCATTACAGTGCTTCTCCGAAAAACTTTTACATATCGAAATGCAACACTTCATCTTTAATGGACTAATGACTTGGATTAAATATTCCACTTGGTATTTCATACTAACTTTCAAGTCCAAATTTATCGAAATCAATAAACCGATTGTAATGAAACTTTAAAAGCGCAAAGCTCGGACTTGCATCTAAAAAGTTAATAGGGAATATTTTCGAAAAAGAATAGAACTAAGTACTAAATTAGAAAGATTTTATGTTTTCCATAGTAACAGAAAAAATGCAACATATTCTTTTAAATTCGATTTTGAAAATGTATCCAGCTTATACCGCATAAAGTTTCATTACAATCGGTCTATTTTATTTAGAAAAAAATGGACTTGAAAGTTTGCATCGAGCAGAATGTGCGCGGAACAGCTTGTGACCTTGTAAGCGATGGCAACCGATTGGTAGAATAGGCCACGTCATGACGTCATTGCTCAGTTGAAATCACACTGCACAGTCGCTGTCGACAGCTCCCTTTTTGTAAGTATTATGGTCCTTGGTATCTTTGGATGAATGAGGTATCAATAAAATAAAGTCGATATTCTTAACCTTGGTGAATTGAATTATGTAACCTTAACACATTACAGTGCTGAGCGAGCCACTTACGACGAACTTGAGCACCGATGCTCTGAGTTTGGATTATGCTGCGCTGGTATAATAATTTATGTTCGATTATGCTGTAAAATTTACGTTTTAGGGTTTCGTAGCCATACAAACTTTTACAGTTTCGCCAGGCCCCTGATTCTCGTTTATTTGAGTAAGAATACACTTTTAACATCTTAAGGCCGTGATTTTTTGCACATGGATAGAGTACCTGTCAGTGATAAAATAAAAAAAAAATCTAACAAATCGGTAGCTTGCTTTAGTTATAATATAGCTATTTAGCTATAAAACATAGACTATATGATTAAAGTTACCACTGCGAATTTTATTGCGTCGGAGAATATACTTGAAGTTATTGACTTTACATTTATGAAACTTTTCACGGAGGGCAAATATCACGATTCAATAAACTAATTTATTTTAGAAAATATAAAGTGGCCATTGATTATTTTTTTAGAAAATTGAGATCTTAGCATCTTCTACAGCGCAATGAAGTTACTGATGGGTACTCTACCCTTCTACAAAAAATCAGGACCTTTAAAATTATAGAAAGTTACACCAGAAAAATTGCGTATTATTACTGGACTATACACGAGATTCCAATGTCGATAGACATCAGTATGTCCGTCACTTTCACACTTATGAGCAAATGCAAAAGTGAAAAACCTATTGGTGTCCATCCACATTGGAATCTTGAGCGAGCGAGAATCAGGGGCCTGGATTTCAATTCTCGCTCACTCGGCATTTCACTATCGATAAACTTTGCCATGTCTATCTCTTTCGCACTTATATGCGAGTGGAAAAGTGACAACCTATTCATGTCTATCGACATTTGAATCTCGAGCGAGCGAGAATCAGGGGCCAGCCCCCGCAGTCTCGACATAGATAGCGATTGCTATACCACCGATTTCGGTCGTTAAGTCCTAACAATGTTATTTTAATTGGAGATTTAGAGTCTTTAGTATCAAAATATCGGTTTCCATTGAAACTACAATTCAGGCTTCCAACAAAAACCGATATGATTATGAACACTATAACATTTTGAATAAGTTCGTTAGGAGTTAACGACCGAAATCGGTTGCTATCTATGTCGAGACTGCGGGCACAGGCCTGTTTACTCGGAAAAAATTAACACTATGTAACCGGAATTTGGTATGATGCATATGCAATATGCATTCAATTTCTTTCCCTTCACATGTAAGTAAATTACTCAAATTATTATTATAATTGACCGAAACACGAATAATTTTTTACTATTTATTTGAATTGAAAGGAAAATTATCACAGCTAAGTAGGCTGTACTAGTTTACAAAGTAATGACATGTAGTTTTGTCTGTAAAAAGTTTATTGGACCATAGGCTACCAATTGGTGAGGTGGATAGTAACCATGTCTATGAAAAAACGGTTGCGAGTTCGAAGTCCGCGAGGGATAAATGTTTGTGTAATGAATACGAACGTTTATTCCCGAGTCATTGGATGTTTATATAAATATTGTTGTATGTTTGTCCGTTATCTAGTATCCATAGTACAAGCTTTGCTTAGTTTGGGACTAGATGATTGGTGTACCTAAGTGTAACGAAATATTTATTTATACCATATATTCCTTTTGTAATGTAAAATGTATATGCTGACTACGGAACCCTACTGCGCGTGTCCAACACGCACTTGACCGGTTTTTTACACTGCAATCCCCGGCTTCGCGTAAAAGAGGTAGCTATATAAAAATGGTAATGAATCAGTATTTTCAGTCTGAATATCGAATGTATTAGGTAATTCGTACAGGAATTTATTAAGTGATGGTGTAATTAATGTTTCTACGTGTTTGTAGGTAAGCGTAACTAAATATCTATTTATTTATTGTTGTAAATGAGAAAAAATGTAATGTAAGTCATTTGTTTATTAGCCTGCCGCTCGTGTGCCGGAGTTATTTGAAAAATTGAGATAAAAATTACAATATCTACAATTACTATCCTTGTACCAAATCTTAAAGTAAGAAAGCTGTTATTTTATTGCGTTTTGGATGACTTTGTCTGTGAAAACACTCAAACTATTAGGCAGCTACTTGTTTAATGCTGGTACAAGGTTCATTATCATCCAAATCCGGTGAGCGAGTAACAAGCATCCAAACTAATACATAGTTAATGCCAGTGGGATTACATCTACGATCACTGAGACATATCGGCTGTCTTGGTAATGAGTATTGACTTTTTAGTGAATCGGAAGCTAAAACTATCAAATTTTGACACATGGTACCTAATGAATTATGTGTTTTTTTTTTCAACTAATTCTTGTAAAGGGTTAACTTAATGTTGAATTATGAATATATAAAAATTAAAAGATGGTGTGTAGGTGTAGTGTAATGATGTGTCAAAAAAAATATTTTTATTTTTATTGTTTCGATATTTTTGTTTTTTGTATGAAAAACAAAAATTTCGAAACAATTACCTACATATTTGCCGGTGCGTCGTCTCCACTCGAATTAGTTCTTCGAGCTATGTTTACCATCACCTAGTCAGCATATTATCGAACCATTGTCAACGCCCAGGGTGCGATTAAAGTATAGCCTTGTTTTTTTTTTTATGCACAACCGGTTAGCACTTGACCTAATCATACCCGATGTTAAGTGAAGATGAGGCCGACGGTGGAAGCGTACTGATCCGGAAACCCCATCTTGTTTAGGGAACTGGCTATGTCTGACTACCGGAACACAACATTGCTGTTTGGCGGCAGACTTAGATAAGATGGTGATAGCTAGGAGATAAGTATTAAAAACTACCACCAACGAAAAATCCCACCAATAATTTACAAAATATTTTGTTCACGCAAACTAGACTCTATACCAACTTTAAGTTTTGTTACTATTAAATACAGAAAATATCGCTTCACTTTTACATGTGGTTCATTACAGTTAGTATGAAAACTAGCCTTTATGGTTTACACATTGTCAAAAACAAGTTACCCGTAACTACTTACATAACATTTTTCTCATTTAGAACACAACGTATATACAACATAAATGAAAGAGTATATAATATATGTAACTGTTGCTATTAGGTACATAAATGTTGTCATTATCACTCGGGAAATCATACTTTTAGACATTAAGTAAAAATTGCATCTCAAAGTCAAAGTCAATGTCAGAGAAATTCAATCAAGAATCATACTTTAGACATTAAGTAAAAATTGCATCTCAATTAGTTAAATGGTTTATTTTCGTCTTTAGTATAAGGTGGTTCTAAACGGGGCATGCTTTTACTGTAATATGTGACTGCAATATTTTCAAATATAGCCCGGCTATTATATATAAGGGTCGGCAATATTGTTCGAACCATCACTGCAATATTTTCAAGTATAGCCCGGCCATGATATATAAGGCTCGGCAATATTGTCCGGACCATCACTGCAATATTTCCTTGTATAGCCCGGCCCGGCCATCATAAATTTTGTTGCAACATAAGGCACGCAATATTGTCCAGGCCATCATTGCAATATATGGCTAAAATATTTTCAAGTATAGCCCGGCCATCAGTATTTACATGTTATTGCATCATATGGCAATATCTCAGCCATGTTGTAAGAAGACCTCCATTGTCTACATATAAGATTATAAAACAGATCTGTATTGTGTAGCTGTTAGTTGTCCTAAATAAAATAAGACTAATATTGCCAAAAATGAAAACAGACATACGCAGTAGAAATTCTTACGTAATGTCTGTAAGAATCTTTAATAATCTGCCTAAAAAATTAAAGGACCTTCCAACTATTAGATTTAAAAATAAATTACATGCTTGGCATGTTGACAAATGTTTCTACTCATTTCAAGATTAATCTCACCGAAACACATGTATTGCAGGACATATTGTAATGTGGAATGTCATTATTTTGTTATATAGTTATTATGTTGTGTTGTTAGTTTTTATCTTGACAGTGGTGTCGATTCGGATGTACACCAATTAAACTAAAATCAATTTTGGAATGGTGCTGTCGCATCGTTCTGTTCCAGGGAGAAAGAGACAGTAATACTTTAAAACTGGTTTTAGTTTAGTGGGTGTACATCCGAATCGACATCATGAATGTTTCTTGATTGTAGAGGTATAGTTAGAAATTTGACATTTGTATTTGACAGAATTTTCATTTTATTTTGCTGAACCCCGTCAAAGACATTAAGCAATAACAAAAATGGTACCTACATATTTAGGACATTATATATAATTGTATTTGAACATACCAATAATAATAATATGTAATTAAGTTTAATTTTTTTCTTGAGTTCTATCATTTGCACTAATATTTTTCCACGTCAAAAATTTGCATGATTGTGAAATCTGATGTATGAAACTAATTATTAAGGGAACAGCGTTTGTAACTACATTTAAAGCAAATAAATTATCTTATCTCATATCTGTCTTGTATTGCAGCCACATATTGCAGTGAAAATGTGACTCGTTTAAAAGCACTTTTAAATTGGCACTGTGCTGTCTAACAAGTGCAGAATGGCATGATAATAGACGGAATTCATTATGTATTATTTACTAAGTATTGTTGTCCATACACACGCACACACACAAAGATAAGTTATCTGTAATCCATTATAAAGTCGTCATAATGTTTAGGAGGATAAAGTTCAAGACGCAAAATGTCCAAATAGCATAACGTCCAACACAGCATTGAAAACAGAGTCGAAAAAATCGGTTTGCAGAAAAGCAACTTAAATCATTGACAATATTAAATTATATTTACTCGAAAGAAACATTCTTTTATTTGAAAAAAAATGCGTCGGACATTATCTGTCTGTTGTATGTCTTCTATTATCTGTCTGTTTTTTTAATCCAATACATGTAACAGTTTAAATGGTAACGCAGCAGAGATTCAATAAGACTAAGCGGGCCTTAGTCTTAACCGTTACCGTTAATAAACCGTTCTCAAGATTGACATGGCCTCAAGTTGACGCTTGAGAATCTGTTGCATATTAAAACAGCACCAGAAAAAATGGTCTTGAGACTGAGACGCGATCTCAATCTTAAGAACGATTTATTAATACGGGCCTCAGATATGGTTTCTTGAACTTTTTACTTCTTGGCCATGTCACGACTTGAACATTATGCTCTTAAAGAAGTCATCAGCTTGTCATAACGAATGCGAACTGAATCGATATATTACTATCAACGTATTCTATAAGTTCTCACAGACAATATAAATTACATAGCATGACGTTTTAAAATTGAACCATATAAATCAGTATGTTGTATCAGTAGGGTCAAAATATAACTAGCAGCCCAGTAGTCAGACCGCGCAACTCAACTGCTTTAGGAATTGTTATCGTTTGTCACGTCGATGCTATCGCTGTAGTCGCTATAGCTTGAGTGCCCGAGTAGAGCCCGAGGTGGTCGAATGTATCTGAACATTTAACGAAACCATATAATTTTTTTGTCTAGCTAACGAAGTAATATGAACTTTATTGTGAATTTACTTAAATGCTACATGTGACCACGTTGGCTCTTAGGCCCGTATTAAGTAATAAACCATTCTCAAGATTGAGAACAGTCTTGTGACCGGTCCCAAGTAAACGTGTTGATTAAATAAACCTAACTTGAGACCTGAAAAGCACGTGCATACTCAAGCAGTACTCACCTGAGAGGTGCGCGTATTAATAAACGAATCTCAAGACTATCATTCATTCGCCGCTGAGGCGAATACTTGAGAAGTGATCTCAGCTGAATAGACCTCAAGATTGGTTTATAAATTAGCACGGAACTTGAGATAACTGCTAAAGAAGCATCTCGGTTGATACAGCCTCAAGACTTTAATTGAGATTGATTTATTAATACGGGCCTTAATATCATTCTAATGCTGACTGTACGGTTATCAAACGATTAATTATTCCGTTATAGTAACTGATACCCGCTTAATTAATTAATGGGAGTAAGCTTAATTTCTTACAATCATTCTAATGCTATTAGGTCGAATTTCCAAACTTAAACGGCAACTAATTTGCGAGGAACGCAAAAGTTTTTATGTACTTAGTATCAGTCAAAAGAAGTAATAGAAACAGGCGTTACTATGGCATTTTTTTAAATCAGTGGTTCAAAACTATGGTTCAGTTTGACATGTACGACCCTACCTTATTTATTACACAACTTTAAAATTAATAATTTCGTTGTAACATTGATGTCTAGTCTTATACTATATAGATGATGTGTTAGTCTAAATGTGAGCTTGTGTAAAACACAATCATTAACTTTGCAGTGTAGGTATACGACAGCGCAGGTAGAATCTGGAACTGTAATATAAGCTGTCGCAGATTTAATGACATACACACGGAGCCTGGTTATACTCCAGGGTCCTGGGGTTCTATTTCATAATTTCATCGTTATCGTCATCGGTTACGTTCTGACATGTGATTGGTTGGCTCATCGTTCGCTCGGCAATTTAACGGTTTCTGATTGGTCAACGTTATTGATGACGATACCGATGGAGTTACATAATCTAGAGGCAGAATTCACAAGTACCAGGGTAAACGAGAGTGCAGAAGCTTTATACAAGCATGGAGAGCACACCTTCATCAAAGGCCGGCAACGCAGCTGTTACCCTTTTGGTGTTGCGGGTGTCCATGGACGGCTCGTTTGCCGCCCTCATATATAAAAAAAAAGCGTTTACCTTCGCAGCATACAAAGAAAGTAAACGTAATTTTTAATACCAACTTCTACTATGAGATCAACTTCGAATTTTAGTCGTGTAGATATTGTATATGGATTCAAGATAACAAAAAAAAAAGATATAAAGATAAAAAAATATTTAAGCACCTTCCCAAGTTTAAGTTTGATTTAAAAAAAAAGAGTACTTGGCGCAATGCATCTTTCCCCTCGTCTTCCGTAGTTCAATTGGATGTCCCATTGACGGGACGATGGAAAAAATAATTCAACCGTAGACCCATTTGCTTATGGGACCACCGATAATAGTTCTTAATTCACTATCGTTTTTCTATGATACCATTAAATATAGAATTGTGCTGGATCGTCATGACACGGACTCTATTTTATTACGTGTGACTACTGCGCGGGGAGAGAGGGGCTCTTAAGGCGGATATTGGGACAAGGCCGTGCACCATCTAGCGGAGACTAGTAAAATGTGCTCCTTAAGTATTCGCATCGTCCGTACTTTGTAGTTACGTTACAGCTCGCTAGATCGCCAAGTAGTTATTGAAAATAAACATAATTACATGTCAGTAGCATTACAGTACCTC
This sequence comes from Oegoconia quadripuncta, assembly GCA_949316235.1. Lineage (NCBI taxonomy): Eukaryota > Metazoa > Arthropoda > Insecta > Lepidoptera > Autostichidae > Oegoconia > Oegoconia quadripuncta. The sequence goes on from OX438743.1 coordinate 1,799,490, forward strand.
TCCGAATAACTTTAACATATCGAAATGCAACATTTCATCTTTTGACGGCCTAATGACTAAGTATCGAGCAGAATGTGTGTGGTACTGTGTGCGAAGTGCGAGTTTTGTCTCGTTTTTAACTTTACCATCGCGTTGGCGTTTACTCGAAAAAGTGTCTATGAAAAAAATCGTTTTGCAAACTATCCGCTAGAAGCGCTGCACATTTCTTCATACAAATCGTCACGTGAACGCGGTAGTAAAGTCGAAACAAAACTCACACTCCGCCCTCGGCTTGTAACTGCTGTAAGCGACAGCAACCGACTGGTAGAATAGGCCACGGTCTTCATACCGTCATTGCACAGTTGAAATCACACTGCACATGTCCGTGTCCCTGGGTCCCGCTCGGTACGTCATTAGACCACGACAATATTTCTGCACTCTCGTTCACTTTAATCATACTCAGCTACTATGTATTGTAACAACATAATGTGTAGGCTTTCCTATGGGTAAAATGGATTATCAATCTTTAGAAGCAAAGCAGCAATTGTGTTGTGTATGCCAACGAAGATATGACGGCTTTTCATGAAACGTAGTTACATACACCAAGTTACTGCTTACATCGAAACTGGAGACGTAAACCGCTGATAATAAATTATTAAATGTTTTCTATGAACAATAAAAAAGTATTATAACTTAAATAAAGGTGTTTTATTTGCGTATCATGTTTCACTGAATAAAAAATATATACTCATCTGTTTACGCTAATGTGGATGGATTTCAATCGGTATTTTCGCCACTCGAACTATAGTCGCCTATTAATGATAAAGATGCCTTCACATCTTTTGTATCTGTTTTCACCATACATTCACCCTTATTTACTATTGTTTCATCAATTTTTAAAGTACTCTTTTCCATATTATTATTCTTAGTGTCATTGACATCCTTAGTATCATTCACATCCTTAGTATTGTTGAAATCCTTTTGTTCTAAACTTGCTTTTTCTTCACCTTTTCCTTCCATTTCCACTTTACTTCTCCTTATAGTTATTCCTAGAGAATTTCTAGTGAGAACTGCATTTTTACTTAACATCTCTTCCTTTTTAAGTCCCCCAAAACTAGTGATAAGTCCACTGGAGCTTGGTAAAGCAGGGCTATTGAGGATACTACACCTAGTTTGATTCTGTTTCTCTTCTATGCTACGGGACGGTCTAAGAGACAAGAGTCCAGCCATATTCCTGTCATCTTCATTCTCAGGTAGAAGATGAATGTCCAGGGAGGACTTGGCTAAAAGTAAACTGTCATTGACAGAGGATTCTTCGAGTTCCTTTCTTCTTTTCTGTGGAACAGAAATATTTGGTTAGGAATATTAAACCAATTACACAGGTGAATTTAGTTGCTAGATTTTGCCAGCATACCCAAGAGTTATCATTCTCAATTTTTTTTTTCTATGAACTTGGATACATTATCCATCAAGGTACATTATGGGGGAGGCCTAATGTTCAGCAGGGGACTGATATGATGACGATGACAGTGAATGGTTGTTTGGCCTTGTGGTTCCCAGCAGAATGGAACATCAGAACCCATCTCTTTCTGTGTTGATAATACTAGTGATAGGCAGCTTCATCATTGGTGCAGAGTTTCAAAAAAACTGCGGCCGCCAACCTGCCTCCACAGCATGGCGATTAGGGCAAATCTTTCCATGGAAGGTAATGAAAATGAAATAAATTTAAAACAACCATTAAACGGAAACTATGTGCCAAAGGCTATTATAAAATTTCTGACTATCTGGATGATAAGAATGCGTGGACATGAACCGCTCGCCATTATCCAGTATATTTTATTCTTATTTTTCTTTGTCGAATCATAAAATTTTACAATTAGGTATCCCAAATTGTATTTGTATTGACTTATTTAAAAAGAGCAACCCTGGAGTTTCTTGCTCGTTCTTCTCTGGGGAGACTGCCTAGTGAATGAGCGATAACTGTATGTCATGACGATTTCAAATGTTATTCTTATAACTTACGAAATAAAAACATTTTTGATTTTGATTTTAATACAATGTTGTCGTTTAGCGTGCCTGCTTATAATCATTGCACGATTTTTTAATTCTATTTTTATATTTTAAATATTTGTACGCCCTAACAGGCAGATTATGTTGGACTACTTACCTATCTACAAAACAAGACCTTTATCTGTATACCCAAAATCAAACAAATAAATAATTTTCTTTCTTTCTTTGATCTTTCTTATTACTACTAAAAAAAAAGAGTGAAACTTACCCTAAAAGTCCTTCTCAAAGAACAATTTGCCTCATAATCATCTTTCCACACGGTCTCATTCCTCCCTACCAGCTTGCCCAACCTCGGTTTGTCCAGTTTAGCAGTATCTATATCTCCTGTCTTATGTTCCAACTTAAACATGGCATCATCAAAAAGGCGTTTCTGGGTCTCTTTGGTTTCAGGTACTATTTGGCCATTTTCAGTAGGGTCCCATCTGTTCTCTTGGCGTCTTGCTCCTGATACTATGACATAATCTAGATTCTGAAATAATAAATGCAAGTCAGTTTAAATAATAATAAATAAACAAATAAATGTCCTTAGACATACACACAGCCCCATCTAGTTCCACAGTAAGCAACTATAGGCATGTGTTGTGGGGTACCAGATGGTTGATATACTACATAAATACATTTTTTTTGTAAATAAATACTTATTATAAATGAAAACATCCATAACTCGGGTACACATGTCCGTATTCATCACACAAACATATGCCCCTAGCGGGATTCGAACCCGCAACCTTTTGGTATAGTGGTCAGAGTTGCTAACTACTACACCAAACAGGTCGTCAAAAGTTTACATGTCTTCCATAGGTATTTCATATATTATTCTGTTGCGTTTTTATTTTTACTACATGACCAAAATCACAATTGTTGGTGGAGGAAGATGAGAAAGGTGGATTTTTTCTAACAGCCAGACACAACACAATAATGATATTAAAATTGCTGTTTGTCAACAGATCTAGCTAAGCAGTTGTTGTCTAACCAATCAGATATTATTTAACCAGCCATACCATTTAACCAACTACTAAACCTATTGGGAAATGTGAATTTGATTTTACAATGTTTAACATAGAAGCACTTGAGATTTTTCAAGGGTCACGGTGTAGCCTTCGGGGCGGGTTAGTGGAGTTGGAGTATAGCCTGCGGGGCACTATGAAACGCATAAAAAAAATAATAAAAAAAAATTTTTTTGTTGACGCTACATGTTGGGCGCCACCATACGAACACTTTTTGTCATGTGACATTTTGTCGTACGACCGTTGAAAACAAAGTTGTAATTTTTTTGTGTGCTATTGTAGGCTTCGGGGCACTGAGGGCTGGGACTTTGGAACATTTTTCGCCTATAGCACTTACCCCTGGATCAGTCTTAATTTCAAAATGATTATCACACAAGTGGCATTTCATTCTGAATTGGTATACTGGAGTAGTGTAGTACATGCCGATTTTCGTTTTCTCAGCGTTGTACCTGACCCCCATGCCTATGTGGTTATTGCAGCCATCGCACCAGATGTTGTACGGCATCTCGAAGCGTATTATCAGGATACCCATGTGGAGTTTTCTTGCTCGTTCTCTTAACGCATGAGTACCAAGGAACTTGTTCAACCCCCCGACTTTAGGATCGTAGTCAGGGGGATAGTATAAATTCTGGCCTTTACGTTCCCCCATCTTGGGCGGTAGGTCTGAAATAGAAAAATTTCACAAACTCAACTTTCAAGTTAATATGTGGCCAGAAACTTATTGAATTAAATAAGTATTCCGTTAAAAGGGGGCACTGAGGCAAAAAAGACTTCGAAACCCTTATTGACGATCTGACCAGGTGTTATAAGGAGTGATCCAGTAGTGGACTTTTAGGGCTGATTTATTCTACTCTTTGGGGTTGATGTTTATTTATAGTAATGCGCTATGTTCATACTTACGGTTGTGTGGTTACGAGTATGTGTAATTGCACGACAATAATTTATTTATTTTCAATGAAATGGCAAATATTTCGACAATTTCAGGTTGGAATAGGTTTTTAAAGCTCAATATTGGAATAAATACAAAAAACACGTCTGACATTGACATCTGTCAAGTTTTTCAAGTTTTTTTTTTGCGGGCTTGGTTGGTACAGTAGGTACTCAGAGGCTTGGTGTGATTCAATTCCAATGGTATTGACACTTGCAGTGTTGCCACTCAATGACAAGTAGTATAGGTAGAAACAACGTAAAAGTAGCCATAGCAAGACGAGTCCAGTTTTTTTCACCGTTTATCTTTATTGGGTATAGGGTACCCCATTAATAAAATAATATCATAAAGTAAATCAAATAGGTTGTGAATGACGAAAAATTACGTTAGATTATTAGCACTAATGATCGAGTAAATGGAAATGACTGATTTCAATTCCTAGATTCTAGTAGATATGATCTCTTATCTATTTTATTCAAATGTTGATAGAATGAGACGCATTTTTCGTTTAAATGCAAGATTAAATGGGGATAATAGTTCTAATAACGTATTGTGGAGTTTATGATAAAATAATATCATAAAGTAAATCAAATAGGTTGTGAATGACGAAAAATTACGTTAGATTATTAGCACTAATGATCGAGTAAATGGAAATGACTGATTTCAATTCCTAGATTCTAGTAGATATGATCTCTTATCTATTTTATTCAAATGTTGATAGAATGAGACGCATTTTTCGTTTAAATGCAAGATTAAATGGGGATAATAGTTCTAATAACGTATTGTGGAGAAGCACTCGTGGTGCAGTCGAAACCGCTATTCGTTTTCGAATAGAGGAGTTAAGCGATGTCTGTCGCGGTCAGTCCTTGGTTGGGCGGGTACTAGTAACACTTTTAATCGACTTTGAACCGTGCGTAACCGTCGGATTCGTAGATAAGATGACTTTCCTCTATTACCAATTGGTCGTCATACTGTAGAACTGGTGAATAATTTGCCCAGAGTGATTGATTAATCATAACTTATACTCTCGAAATTCTTTTGTAATCGTTCTATCTTGTAGTACAGTTTAAAGCGTGAAAGTCGGATCGCCAGACAGACAGGCAGACTTTCGCATTTATTTACTAGGGAGTATGAATGAATTTATTGGCTAGTATGGATCAGTATGGCTAGATGACATAGTAATACATAATACGCATATCCTGGCAACTTTGCTCAGCTGTTTGACAGCTCCCCTTTATTTTCGAAAGAAATTGTTGGCTGATCTCTATCAAGAAAAAAGCTTTTTGTTCCATTGTATTTATTTGTTTATTCGCAGTGTCATTTGTTCAAAACTGTCCTATTTCTCTAAATACGCTGCTATTTCGATGCGGTAATAAGTGGTGAGATGTGGTATACTAAAAATAGATCGGGCCGTAGTTAGTGTGAAATCGTCTGATAGTGATGGTTGAGCAGACATATTGAGTAAAATAAGAAATATGGGCAGAAGAGAGGAGCCTGCCTGGTCAAAGGGGATCGTGGGTCTGGCAGCGGCGCGCGAGAGAGGAGACTTGGACCGTCAGTTCCAGAGTCGCCTATGCGTGACGCGTAGCACCATAGATAGACTTGGACTCGAGAAGGAACTGCACGGACATTCCGGATGCGTAAACTGTCTTGAATGGAACTATGATGGATCGTAAGTATAGTCCCAAGTAATGAAATCCATGACAATAAATCCTGCTATGAAATTTTTACGATTTCACAACTACTTCTCGGAATTAATTTACATATCAAATGTGTTGTGTTACTTTGTTTAGGAATAGTAAATAACGATAAAGCAAATTAGTTGCTAAGTCTATGCTCTGATAGATAACTAAATGCGCCAGAGTAAATAATAATAATTAGTAATAACTAAGTGGTTGCAACATCCACTTAAGTATGTCATAAATATGAATGTCTACAAATTGTGTTAGGATGTATTTATATTTTCATAAGAATGGATTCAATGCTTTGGAGAGTTTGATCCTGATTGTTTTCAATTGAAGGCAGCCATTAAGCCAAGTCAATGACCTCACTTTCATGTGGCCACTTGTCTGACACATATTCCTCAACCTGACATTAACCTGCATGGAGGATTATGGGCAATACATACATATCACAACCTTTATCACAATAGCTGTATACATACTGTAGTATGTAGTTAGAGGGTACTGAAGTTAAAAACATTTAAATTGTTATGTATTCCTTTATTTACAATACAATACAAATACACTTTATTGCACAACAGAAAAGAAAATACAGTTTCAGAAAAGTGGTAAGAATAGAATGTACAATTTGATGACCTTATCACTTGGTTGGTGGTAGGGCATTTTAAAATGTCCGCCTGGCTAGCTACCACCATCTTATCTAAATCTGCCGCCAAGCAGCAATGTTAATAGCATTGTTGTGTTCCGGTTGTCAGAGATAAGATAGCCAGTCCCCCAAATGTGTTGGGGTTTCCGGGTCAGTACGCTTCCACCTTCGACCTCATCTTCATTTAACATCAGGTGTGATTGAGTTCAAGTACGAACCCGTTATACATAAAAATAAAAAATAAATAAATACTCTGTCAAGTTTTATCTAAGGATACATGGATCTATGTATAAACAAGAATGGTTAACACAAGATAATCTATAGTTATCATTATTGCATCATATTTTATATGCAAGCCAGAGACATTGCTTAAATTACAAGTACATTTAAAAAAATTTAAATCGCGAAAAAAAAATGAGCTGTTCCATAGAAAATTTCAATAACCTCCCGATGCAATGTATGAAACAGCTGATTTTGTTTTCGCGATTTCGAAGTTGCCCCCATAGTAAAAGTTGTTCGTATTGATGGGTAGAACAAGCCCTTAAAATATGACTACACTTAACCGTTACACCCTGTATGTCAAAAAAATATAGCATTATTTAGGAAAAATAGTGATAAACATGATGTTAATACAAGAAATAAGAAACTTGCAGATCATGTAAGCTGACTCTGCAAAGTCAGTAATTCATTCAAAGAGTTATGCATAAATATGTTATTTCCCATTCATATACAAAATCTTCCTTTCAATAAATTTAAAGATTCCATAAAACAGAAACTTATTAAGAAAGCATATTATAAAATATCAGACCATTTGCATGACAACCAACCTTGGACATAACCAGCTCATTCGCATGCCAGGCTATTTCACAACTTTGGACATAACCAGCTCATTCGCATGCCAGGCTATTTCACAATCAATAATTAGACAATGGTGTTGATTCGGATGTACACCAACTAAACTACACTAAACTAAAACCAGTTTTAAAGTACTACTGTCTCTTTCTCCCTGGAATAGTATGATGCGACGGCACCATTCCAGAACTGGTTTTACTTTAGTTGGTGTACATCTGAATCGACACTATTATTATGCTTTTTTGTAATAAAAACCTGTTTTTAAAAAAGAGTAAACCCTCAAGTTTCTTGCTTGTTCTGGAAAATTGCATTTTGAACAAGCAGTAGCTTAAAAATGTAAAATCTGACTATTTTAAGTGTACTCTAAGTACCTATGAAATACAGTATTTTTGACGCTGATTTTGACTTTCTTTCTATTTATTTTGTTGTACTCACAAGTATTCCTAACACTGTTTCTGTCAATGGTGACTTTGGCTGAATCATCGTCAAACATGATAAAGCCATAAAACCCCAAAATGTGTTGCCTTATTTCAAAGCACTTATCTATCTATCTTATCTAAAAGAATTGGAAAACAATGATGTGTTAACATTGCAAACTTAATAATGATGGTGGTAATTGTAGAAATAAACACATTAGTTTTGGGTTTTTGTATTATCCACTCTAATCAATTGGATTTTGTTTCTATTTGTATTTATTTCATATAAGTATTTATACAGGGTGAATTTGAATTCGTGTAATTCCCATTAACTGGTGACTCCAATCTTGATTATAAATAACTTTCCCCAAGTAAACATATTCGAATTCGATCTAAAACCAATACAAAGTAAACTGAAACCACCTTTTAGTACGGAAGTCCAATAATTTTCGGCCGAATTCGGCTATGGTTTTTTTTTAAAATCTAAAGTTTTTACAGGGACTTTTACAAATTTTGTATGGCAGTCCCATCGTACCCTTTAACTAATCGCTACACTTAACGAGACACCGATGAGTTCACAAAACTGAATAATTTCCTGGCTCTTTCTGAGTTTGGTAGGGACAGAATAGCGTGAAACACTCCTACATCAAATCCGTTCAGTATAAGTTCACTCATCAGTGCCCTTCTAGATTGCTCGTACCGGACACACTCCACTAACAAGTGTTGAACATCCTCCACAGTCCCACACACCTCACAGTTTGGAGAACTGGTTTTTCTCATTAGGAAGCCAAACTTGTTAAGTGGCATGTGTCCAGACCGAATCGGCTATGGTTCCTATTGGAAAGTTGTTCGTAATCAGGAGTGGAGTCACAAGCCAAAAATTATTAGTCTTCCATACTAAAAGTGATTTCAGAATAGTTTACTTTTTATGGGTAATGGAAAAATTTTTGATCGAATTCCACTATGTTTCCTTGGGGAAAGTTGTTCGTAATCAAGAATGGAGTCACCAGTTAATTGGAATTACACGATTTCAAATTCACCATGTATATAGTAAATATAATCCATTGGTGTCGATTCGGATGTACACAAACTAAAACCAGTTTTGGAGTGGTGCTGTCGCATCGTACTGTTCCAGGGAGAAAGAGACAGTACTACTCTAAAACTGGTTTTAGTTTAGTTGGTGTACATCCGAATCGACACCATTATCCATCCATCCATCCATAGGTTGTATGTACGAGTGTAAAAACCTATAACCTATACATTGGGCGATATTGGTGACTCTTGTCCTGCATATTTGCCAATCTTCAGTAGTGAATGTCCTATTAGCAATGATGAGGATGACTTAAAGTGATATGTATGTTCGCAGTGTGCTGGCTTCAGCATCAGATGATCTCCACGTGATCTTATGGGATCCGTTCAAATATAAGCAGCTACACAACATTGCCACTGGACATACGGGGAACATATTCTCTGTGAAGGTGAGTTTTAATCAACAACATTTTTTCTATCCAATTAATGTATATGTAATATACAATGAAGTATCAAGAATAATGTAATGCGAAAATAATAATAAAAAATACAGTTGAAATGATAACCTCATTTTTGAACGTCGGTTTAAAATGGCTAGCAAACTTGGAGTGCCAAGGCCTAGATCCATAGCATAGCAACAGATAATTTACGTATGTTTATAGTGACCATTTGAACAAAATAAGTTACAGGTTAAGTTGCTTACCTTTGAAATTGCCTTTATTGTATCTTGACTGTATTTTTATTATTATTTTCTTGTTACATTATTCTTGATACTTTATTGCATAGTAAATATACATACATTCAATAGAAATAGGACAGTAATTAGTAATTACACACATAAGGCGAGTTCAGATTTTATGTACAATATTCCGCGATATCTGGGGAATTTGTGAACTGATTTAAATACTGTATGGTTATAAACCATAGTAGATAATTCGTACGTTTGAATCTTAACTAATATTATAAATGCGAAAGTTTGGATGTTTGTTTATTTGTTGCTGTTTACGGGACATATGATTAGAGGAACAAATAAATGGTCACAAAAAGTCACATACTGGTACCCTAGAGAGGACAAGAGAAGAAGGGGGAGACAGATGCGAAGGTGGGTGGACGATATTAAAAGGGTCGCAGGAGCATGTTGGACGAGGAAGGCACAAGACAGAAAGGAGTGGAAAGTCTTAGAGGAGGCCTATGTCGGAAGACAAACTGCTGGGGTTACTGATGGAGAACTTGTATGAATTTGTATGAATTCGATTGATATAAGTACAATTTTTAATTTGAAATAATAACAATTTAGTTTGAAATAGTAATAACTTAATTTGAAATAATAATAATAATAATGTAATTTGGAATAATAATAATTTAATTTGTAATAATAATAATTTAATGTGAAAATAATAATAATAAAAATAAGCAAAAGTAATTGTGCATGCCAATATATAAAATGTGTAACTCTGCCAGAAATAAAGGCTATTTTATCTTTATCTTTATCTTATTTGTTGCTCAATAACGGCAAAAGGGACGTGGATGAAGTTTGGTATATAGGTAGAATATACCCTGGATTAAGACATAGGATATTATCTCGATAAAGTGAGTAGTTCCCGCGGGATAAACTAATTAGACACATCCGCGATAAAGTTATGCCACGCAGGCGAACCCGAGGGCGGAAAGCTAGTCTACCATAACGCGGACCCTACCATACCGTCACCATAATCTTCTTTTGGGTGATCTTTGGTTTTGTGCATTGTTTGGTTAGAGGCCCTTTGTCAACCATTGTGATGATAAATAAATAAATATTTTAGACATACACATAGCGCCATCTAGTGGAACTATAGGCTTGTGTTGTGGATACCAGATGGTTGATGTACTACATAAATACATTTTTTTTTGTAAATAAATACTTATTATAAATGAAAACATCAATAACTCGGGTACACATGTCCGTATTCATCACACAAACATGCCCCTAGCGGGATTCGAACCCGCGACCTGTTGGTTTAGTGGTCAGAGTTTCTGACCACTACACCAAACGGGTCGTCATGACGTGGCATGGGAGAGAGACCTATCACCTGGTTAGGCGTATGCGACACCCGTGCGATGTTCTGACTTTGACTTATCAAGAGTTTGTATGACTTTATTACTTCTTATCTCTAATAGTAGGTAATCATAATGAGTTGCAGTGAATCATACACAAGTTACTGTGTTATATAAACATTATATTTATTTTGTATGTATGTCGGCGTGCATTGTTTTATTTTGGATATAACTTATATACTGCGTAATGAAATGAGATTATGCTACACTTGATTTTGTCTACCACTTTTAAATTCTGATATTTAATTACATTGAGTTCTGAAGTTTCGTGAAGTAAAATTTTAATTAAGCTAATAAATTGGACCCAATATTATGAAATAAATAGATTGGTTATGAATCAAAACAGAAAAAGACGTCATTGTGTAATACAACGTCTGTTATTGAATTAAAATTCGTTTTACACTATTTCTAATTATTGTGAAAATTTAATTTCAACAGGTATTATTCTAATTGCATATGTTACAAACCTTTTTTATTTTACTTAAAATTATTTTTATACTTTATTAATCAATGGTCGGAATTCACACGACACTAAAAAAATAAGTGCACCGACTGAGAAACCATACAATCTACCATTGTAAAGATAGTGGGTAGTAATTTGCACAGAACACTATACTCCTTTAATTCTTTCGGTCGAAATGTAGCATACGAAATGTTATGATCATTTAATATACAATGCATATTTCTGTAACAATTTTGTGTACAATAAAGATATTAAGATCATATTCAAGATACGTCTATTTATAACTTTTGATGACAATTAACAATGTATACAGTTGAATAACTTATTGAATCGTTGAAAAATATTAGTAAATTAACAGCCATATAAATGTGAATGAAATATGAATTAACCTCTTCAATCATTAGTACTATAAATATGATATCTTCCCAAAAATATTAAGTCGATGATTTACAAAGGAAAGGTAATCAATATCTTACTAAAGCAATCGTTATTGACAAATGATAGAAGCTGTAGATATAATTCATTGTGGTATGGAAAGCTAGACTAGTCTGCATCATATATAATGCGTGATGCCTGTTCAAGCTGTACTAAACGTAGTTTTCTAAAATGACACTCTTGTCTAGACTACCATTTTAAAGAAATCGGCGGGTACACCTGAAATAGCCAGTGTCCTACCATTAGTCATGTAAGTTAGCCTTGTATCGACCTGTTTGGTATAGTGGTTAGAGACAAACCGCTATGTCTAGAGGTGGCGGGTTCGAATCCCTCTAGGGGCTATGTTTGTGTGATGATTATGGGCATGTGCACCCGACTTATGAATGTTTACATTTATAATATGTATAGGGCGGGTCGGGCAATAGCGATATTTCAGAGTTGGATTCGTCAATTGGCCTTTCTCTCAAAGTGTAGGACCTGTCTAGTCGGATCTCTTGTCCTAAATAGACGTACTCGCTTACAAGTATTTTGCTCGGTTTCCCGTAATTTATATGGAAGTACAAATCATAATCAAAGTGTCAAACACGCGACAACATCGTTCGCTTCCAGTTCCTGACGCCGGACGTGCTGGCCACATGCTCGGCGGACGGCACGGTGCGCGCGCGCAGCGTGGCAGGCGGGGCGCCACTGCTGGAGTGCGCCTGCCACTGCGGCCGCGTCAAGCGCCTCGCCACCGCGCCCGACAACCCGCACCTCGTGTGGTCCGCCGGCGAGGACGGCCTCATACTGTGAGTGTCCCCCCACAGCCACCCCGCGCGAGGACGGCTTCATACTGCGAATCTCGTCATTTACGCGCATCTTATCCAACAGGAATTTCGAGCGTAATCTATCCATAGCTCACTGAGATAAATTGAACTTAGCCGCACGGTTGTTTGTGTCATGTGCCATGTTTCTGGTTGAAGGCACTGACTGAGAACTTTCGTCTTCAGGCTTCATATATACTCGTAGGAACCAGTGCTATCTTCGATCGGCCACACTGTAGTGTGTATTTAGCGGAACTGCGTCGCTGGGAATCATCAACTACCTTACACGTCTCCACAGAGACGACCTCCCGCTGGGAGAGGGTATCGTTTGGTGGATTTGTGCCAGAGTAATGGCCACCTGACAGTCAGTGTTTCTTTCTTGAATGAGTCTGAGGCCCAAGGTACAATTGAGTTACATAGGGCACCGTCTACCTTCAGTAGGCGCCGTGTCGAGTACCACTGTTGATCCTAGCTAATAGGAGTTATAGCGGGTTGAAAATGGAGGCGGGATTGCCTTCAATTGGTAACAACCAGGACCGACTATTTAACGTTCCCGCCGTAGCACGGTAACACTAGGCCCAATCTCCCAGTCTCTCTCCAGAATAACACCTTCCTCAAAGGCCGGCAACGCATCTGTGACCCTTTTGGTGTTGCGGGTGTCCATGGGCGGCGATGATTGCTTTCCATCAAGTGACCCGCATGCTGGTTTGCCGCCCTCTCATATAAAAAAAAAAAAACTAACATGCCGCTAGTAATCCATCCAAAAACTGACAGCGCCAGTCGTTTCTTAACTTCGTTAATCGAAAATGTCGAATTTGAACACGCCACGAGTTATTCGATATTAAATAAACCCCTCATTGGCAGGCAACACGACATGCGCACAGCCCATCGGTGCAACTCTGACTCTGCCAACGTACTTGTGAATCTGTTGAACCATCTCGGCCGGTACGCCGAGGCGAAGTGCGTCGCCGTTAACCCTCGCAGACCCTACCAGCTCGCAGTTGGTGCAAACGACTTCTACGTTCGACTGTACGACACCAGGATGATTAAGCTGGCCAAGCTCCAAGTTAGTGATGGTCTTATTATATTCGAAATTAAATTAATGAATGATTGATTTATTCAGTACGATATCCGGCAGAGTATATAGGGCCAGCCCATCTCTTCCCGTGTTGTAAAAGACGACTAAGGGATCGTGTTTCCTGAGCCAGTATAATACACCAGTGTTTGGCAGTAGTGTCATTGGCGTGGAGCTCCAAAAAATCTGCTAGCGCCAACCCGCCTACAGCATATCCTTCTATGGAATGACATTGACATTAGGTGTAATGGAGACCAAACGCTAATGTATTGTAAATAAAAGGAACATAATTTTGTCCTATAAATATCTTGGTCCTATTTTTACGAAGTTGCATAACATGCCGTCCGAGGCGGACGACCATAACTCGGCGAAAGCAACCGTAGCCTATATCTATACCTTCTACGTGCGTGTGCTTAGTAGTCCTAACAAGGAGGTGGAGGTATAAATTCTTTAATATGTCAGTGAAACTTTGTAGTATGGTAAAGTAGACTTATGATTGATAAATAATCCAAAAGTTTTATCGACCATCGAATGGAATATGTGCCACTTTATTGCTCTGCGAGGTTTAACAGTCGGAGTGATAATTGTGAGGGTCAGCATGAAAGCCCCTGTTGGTGGTGGCACAGGTGAACGCGCCCGCGTCGCGCATGATGTGGGAGCGCCAGACCGTGCGCTGCGCCCGCGCCGGCCACGGGGACCCCGACAACAACATCCCGCGCGCCGCCGTGCAATACTTCGCGCCCGGTAACTATACTCTCTAACATACTTTTTTTTCGTATTAGTTCACTCCTTTAGGAGAAGCCAAAGGGATCTAATGCCATGCAGCCATCTCGTATTTCTCTTATTTAGTGAAGTCAGTGTCAGTCAAAACAAGTCATTCGTCGTAAACTTGTCGTGTACAGAGTCTAGTCACGGTCAAGTCATTCTTCAGTAAAGTGGCAGAATGCGTTACGAAAGATTCGGCTTCTTGTGGGAACCCGAAAGCTTCGTTATGCACTTTAATTTACACACCATCACTGACTTTTGCTGTACAATATTCTGCCATTATTAAGCTTCAAAACTCACAAATTACAAGAAATAAAAACAAAAATGCAACATTACTCTCTGAGTTTCCGCCAAAAAGCCCAAACCATAGACTTGTAATAAACAGTAGCACACTCACGGCCATATACAAAGAGGATCTGTCGACAGCGACTGTGCTTGCTTTCAACTGCAACGACGTCACTATGGGCGTGGCCTATTCTGCTCGATACTTAGTTTTTTATTCATAAATAAATAATAATAAATAAATAATGAATAAATAACAAATAAATATCTTTGCATATACACACAGCGCCATCTAGTTCCACGCTAAGTTACTAGGCTTGTACACCAACAAAACAACGATTTTCAGCTATACCCAAGGAGACCATGGGTAAAAGTGCAAGAACACATGAAACATATTTGGACAAAACAGGTAAAATGTATTGCGCCAAGTTCTCTTGGTATATAGTACGTGAGCAGACCAAACAGTAAGCGACCAGCAATCAGACCGCATAACTCAATTGCTTTGGGAATTGTTATCGTTTATGGCGTCAAGGCCCTGTCCGTCCTTGTCATATCGTAACGCAATGACAAGGACAGACAGTGCATTGATATTGCTATAACTTTGAGTTAGGCGGTATAGCCCCAGTTTTCATATGGTGGGATCTAGTTTGTGTGAATGCAGTGATGTATTAAAAAAATATTTTTGTTTGGAAACTTTTCTTTTTTGTATGGAAAAATAAAAATGCAGTCTTTAATTTTTATTACTTCTTCTTCTTCAATTTAAGAGCTCTAGTATAGAGTAATGACCACGTCTCTCTACTTTCCGCCCTCGTTTTAACCTCCTGGTACGACACGACATTCACCTTTTAATTACGCCTAGGTCTTCCCCTTCCTCTCTTTACCTTCAATCTTTCCCTCAATTATGTTCTTCAAAAAAATATCGTGTCGTATCAAGTGACCTATCATCTTTCCTCTTCGGTTCTCAACTGTGGCTAACAGGCATCTCTTCTCCTTTACCATCATTAACACCTCTTCATTTGTTCTCTTCTCGGTCCAGCTTATTCCCTCCATTCGTCTCCAGCACCACAACTCGAATGCCTCTAACTTTTCCCTATCCCTTTGTGTTAATGTCGATGTCTCACAGCCGTATAAAGCTATACTCCATACATAGCATTTTATTAGCCGCTTTCTTTTTTATTACTAAAATACAGAAAATATCATTTCAATTTTTTATGTGCGATCGATTAAAGTTTATATGAAAACTGGTCAGTATTGTTTGCCCATATACATAACTGTTCTGTGGTAACTGACAGACGTCAGAATTCTACGAAATTGAAACCTAGACTAGACGCATCGATAAATTACTACTCTGAATCTGCTAATCAAGTTCTAAATAATACTTGGCTCCAGGTCACCTGTCGATGGAACCGAACGAGCACTCATTCCCAAAGAAGGCGACCACTTACATCGCGTTCAGCCACGACGGGACCGAGCTGCTCGTGAACCTGGGCTCGGAGCAGGTTAGTTGCATGCATAGTTAAAGTCAAAAATGCTTTATTTTGTTGGTACAGAGGGTACTAAGGCCCATATTTCATTATGTTGCTCAAGCGTATATCTGCGCTTGAGCATAGTTTTTTTTTTTTATTTTATTAGGTACACCAACAGTATAACATATCACACTCTTATGATAGCTTATACAGTAGTTTTGTTCGGATTTGAATACCTATTACAGGCGTACACAACATTGATAACATAGAGCTACACTAGTTACATAAGTAGTACCTACAATATATTATTTTAAAGTACTTAATTATTTAATTATAAATAAGGTACCTATTATGGTAATAATATTGTAGTCAGAATTACAATAAACTAAATATTAAAGATTTTGAAAATTATGGATTAGAAAGAGAAGCTTCGAGGTGTTTCAGTATTTTACTGCTAAAATTCAAGATTGGATCATGGAAGATATCAATATCCGTTGCTTCACATACCGAATTGTAAGAACTACATATTCTTGTAAGAGGTGAAGAGAAAATAGTTAGAGATAGTTACATAAAGCTGTCCCTTTTTAACTGTCCTCAAGAGGAGATTTGTGATCGAGTAACATTCTGTAAGTGTACCACAGGACTGGATGATATCACAGTCTTCGAGGATTCCAATATAACAATAGACAATCATTTATATATTTATTTATTTACAAAAACAAAAATGTATTTGTGTAGTATATCAACCATCTGGTATCCACAACACAAGCCTATAGTTGCTTACTGTGGAACTAGATGGCGTTGTGTGTATGTCCACGGATATTTAAAATCGTCGATTTTATGTATTTTTTTTTGTATTTATGTATGTTTTTTTTTTAATAATCTCGGGAGGTTTACAAACGACACAACTTAAAAGGCGGCCCTCGTAGTCTGATATATGTTATGCTTTCTGTTTTAAGTTATTTTTATTTTATAGTATATTTAAATTTATTGATAGGAAGATTTTGTATATCAACAGGAAGGAACCTTCTTGAAAAAGCGTAACATAACACTTAGAATGAACGGAAGTTACACATACTCATAATTTTAAGTTTTAGGGTTTCTTTAAGAGGAATACAGTGTGGGTACAACTCTAAATTTTTTGGAAACGAATAAACCGATTCTAATTAAACTCTATACGCATAAACCACGGTCATAGATCCAAAAGTTTAGTAGAGAACATTTTCGAAAAAGAATATTGGAACAAAATTTTTTTTTTTATGCACGACGGGTTCATCTTTGACCTCAATCACACCTGATGTTAAGTGAACATGAGGTCGAAGGTGGAAGCGTACTGACCCGGAAACCCCAACACATTTGGGGGACTGGCTATCTTATCTCTGACAACCGGAACACAACAATGCTATTAACATTGCTGTTTGGCTGTAGATTTAGATAAGATGGTGGTAGCTAGCCAGGCGGACATTTAAAACCAAATCGAGTACTTAAACATGTACCCTGCTGGGGATCAAACCCACGACCTCCGAATCGTAAACCCAAGCCACGGAGGCGGTTAACGCTAACATTAACGGTAACATAATCATCAACATTATGTTGGTTTATTTTGTGGAAGTAAACTGTGTGAAACTAGCCAGGCGGACATTTAAAATGCCCTATCACCGACCAAACCGAGCACTTAAACATGTACCCCGCTGGGGATCGAACCCGCGACCTCCATATCGTAAACCCAATGTTGTTTACATTGAACCACGGAGGCGGTTAAATTAGCGATTTTAAGTTTTACTTATTATACCTCTTTGCTCGGGTGTTTCATGTGTCGCATGTTTTGACGTTGTCAGTCGATCAAATACACGATTCAGAATTCCTATGTATCCATTATTTGATTGTACAATTTGGCGACGATGGCTAAAGAAATTACTCAAAAACTAAGGTCTGGCGGCGCCACATTGATCAGATCCTTCGTGCTCCTCGGATTGCGGCGGAGGACTGATGTACCTCTTTGCTCGGCTTTTTTCATGTGTCGCATGTTTTGACGTTGCCAATTGATCAAATATACACGATTCAGATTTTTTTATTTTTATTTATACGATCATGTTTACATGCAAAGTTCTTAAAACTGGTACATGCACCCTGTCTTATAGGGTGTAGCAAATTTAATTAAACTAAAACTAATTAAAAGCGTTTATCTTATTTCTATATTAGGTATGTAACTCTTTTTATCTATCCTTAAACGATAACTATTTATAAATTATAATTGTTATTATTGTACTGTACTTATAGTTATGAGATCACGCTTATAATAATGAGATCAAAGTAGTTTTATTTATTCTTCGACAGTATAATAGCATTTCTGTAAGAGGAGAGATTTTAATTTTTTTACAAAAACTTGTATATTTCGTTTCATTTAAAATGGTATTGGGTAGTATATTTTATATTTTTTTTGTATTGACCGGTAGTATGGACTATTTCAAAATTTTTCGAGTTTATGTTCTGGAGGGACAAGTCTATTTCCCCTGCGGGCGCTTTGAACATGAATTCCTATGTACTTATCTATTATTTGATTGTACACATAGTATTAGAAACAATGCTTAATTCAGTATTTTCCAAATATTTGCTACTAACTTAGTTTTAGTAGTAAAAATTTTGAAAATATTTTATTTAACCTACCCAAACTTATTTAAGATATTTTCCATATTCTTTTTTATAGTTTAAAATTATATGCCTACAGTTTTATAGTGTTATTGTACTATATGCATTTGAGTGTTGTGCTCGTCTGATTTTTGTAAGATGCAATGTATGTACTCTGTTGGTGAGCCTAAATAAATAAATAAACTTTTTAGATCTATGTATCTTGTTTGTACGTATAAAGTTTCATTAATATCGGTCTATTCGGACTTGGAAGTTTGTATTAGTATAACAAATTGGAGAAAACAGTCCAATTTGCTCTATCGGTAAAACTCGTAGAGCAAATTGGAGGCAAAAGTCCAATTTAATTTATTAGTAGGTACAAATCGTAGAGCATAGTGGATGTAATCGATGTCTTTGTGAAAAGGGGCAGCGCAGATAACGGACTTTTTGTAGGCCTGACAGAAAATCCAAATCGGACAATTTTGTTTGTAATGGTATTTATTTATTTTATTTTCTTGGGAGAACCAACAGCTGTTTTACAAATTATCACTTAAACTAAAAAACTGAAAGCCAATTAGAGGTTTCCACTGATAAAACCTACTTAAATTTAATAAAAAATAAAAAAAAAACGTATACATTGTAATCAGATAACGGTTGGAAAAATTATCTAATTATAAACAATCTATAGATAGGATTGTCCTTGCATTGCCAACCCAAAAAACAACCGGGTCACAGCAGTATTAGGTTACTTTTTGGCCAAAAAAAAAACGTCTACTTAATGTGTTCCCTGCCGATGTAACGCTAGTACAAAACAGGTCCAAATCAAACTCGTTGCTAAGTAAATTAAAATTATTACTTGCTCGCTGCACAAACGCAGTCTGCCTGTAGTTGTGGAGCAGGATGGGAGATCCAAAAGCGGTATTTGATACATTCAGTTTCTAACCAATAACCTAAGTCCAATTTTGTCCCCAGGTTTACCTATTCGACATAAACTCCGGACGGAGGCCGGTCCTGGTCGAGAGCTTCATCATACAACACAACCATGGGTACCGCGACGGTGAGGGGAAGAATGCGCCGAAAAATGGCACCAATGGCACCACCGGGGCGAACGGTACCACCGGGGCGAACGGTACCACCGGGGCGAACGGTACCACTGGGGCGATCGGCACCAATGGCGCCTTTGAGCCACAACCGCTGCTGCCTGATAAAGTGAGGGAGCTGAAGGAAGTGGTAAGATATCTTTGTAATGTAATAAGTGATATGTAAAACCTTTTTTTACTATTTTTCAACATACTTGCTCGTAAAGTGGATCTAATTTCACCGGTTTTTAGATTAAATAGAATGCGGCGGTTAGGGGTTGTCTTAGAGCGTTTAGTACAGGAAAATACCAATTGAGTTGGATATAGTGGGTTTATTGTACACTCAGCTCACTCCCATGCACCACTCGGCAAATCTCCCCGTACGGTCACTGGCCTGAAGGTCTTGGAGCTGCAGTGGACGTAGCCTTCGAGTCCTCTCGTAGATGACGACGAGGTCGACGCTGGATGAGCGGTTTTCGGGGGAGGGTAGATCAACCCCGAAGGTCTCCCACGTGCAGACCCGGATGTCGACGCCGACAAGTAGACACTTAGGACCTTGATCCCTAGAGGGATCTTCCGTAGTTTACTTAAAATTTGGTTGAGGGTTCAGGTGGCAACCGATGCATGTGACCTTCCGGTAGCAAGGTCGTGGTCAAATAGAGGACGATTCGGGTTCCCCCACTCTAATTAGAAATCGTCTTAGAGACGTCATATCACTATTTTTCTTAAACGATTCTAGATTCTTTCTTACATACATTAAGTTTTCGTAAACATATTGCGATGCTAATGTTAATATATTAATTTCTTTAAATTTATTCCTATGAGACACCGTGGGGCCCAGTTTGTAAATCGCGCGAACCGTTCGTTCCTGCAGAACAAAGATACAATTTATGCCCGCGGCATTTCCCCACAACATGCATGCTTAGTTTTTATCCATCAATAAGATAACTTACCACTTTTCTGAAACTGTATTTTCTTTTCTGTTGTGCAATAAAATGTATTTGTATTGTATTGTAAGATTAACAAAAGTCTACCTAATTATATATCAGTTAGTATTTATTGTTATTAAGATACAAATTAATAATAGGGTTTCCTGAAAAAAAAAGACTGAGCTATCGTTTTTTTTGTAAATTTAATTATTCAAAATTACATCTTTAATATACCCGTATAAGATAGAAATTATATAAGTCGGTTCTGAATTATTTTTTTATAAAGATAGAAATAGTTTATTCACTACCTGTAACACACAACAATGGGTATAAGAAAATTGTACAATTTTTTATTTATAGAAACTTAAGTAAGAGAACTCTGACTCCTAAACTAGGATGCCCCGTATTATAGGAGTCAGCGCTCTTCACAATTTAGGACTATAGGTTAGGTAATGCAATGAGCTGATTACAAAGTTTACAGGACCTTATTGTGTCTCTCTAAAAACTAACTAACTTAATTATGTCTAGCTAAGCTAATTTTTTTATCGTATTTTCCCTGGGCTATAATAATATATTTCGGACACTTACACCAATCATCTAGTCCCAAACTAAGCAAAGCTTGTACTATGGATACTAGATAACGGATAAACATACATAAATATTTATATAAACATCCAATGACTCGGGAATAAACGTTCGTATTCATTACACAAACATTTATCCCTCGCGGACTTCGAACTCGCAACCGTTTTTTCATAGACATGGTTACTATCCACCTCACCAATTGGTAGCCTATGGTCCAATAAACTTTTTACAGACAAAACTACATGTCATTACTTTGTAAACTAGTACAGCCTACTTAGCTGTGATAATTTTCCTTTCAATTCAAATAAATAGTAAAAAATTATTCGTATTTCGGTCAATTATAATAATAATTTGAGTAATTTACTTACATGTGAAGGGAAAGAAATTGAATGCATATTGCATATGCAATCATTTACCCGTACCCGTAATATATTCATCACACAAACATTTACCCGTCGCGGGATTCGATTCCGCACCCGTTGGTTTCGCTGACAGGGTCACTCTCCACTACACCAATCGGTCGTCAATGGCTATATAGGTTTTCTTTTTGTTGCAGGCGAACGATTTAGTAAATAAAGGCAACTACACGACGGCGGTGGATTTTTACAACAACGCGGTGGCCGAGTGTCCCAACTGTGCGATACTGTACTCCAACCGGGCGGCCGCGCTCATGCGGAGAGGATGGTATGTACGATCTACTAGGGTACTCCACCGTCGGTGGGGTCGCCGCGGGGTTTTAGTGGGTATTCTGAAGTAGGAGTCCCACATAACCGTCTCGCAGTCCCCCAGGCGAGCGGTATGTGTAATGCGTTTCCGCGCGAAAAAAAAAACAAAAAAATGGATAGTTTAGGTACCTACTTATTGTAAACATATTCTAGGGAACAGTGTACTTCTTTAAACTCATAAGTCATTACTCATAAGCAGAATGTATATCAGAATGTTTGTGATAATAAATATTCATTCATTCATTCATTCATTCATTCATTCATAGTCTGAGGATCGTCTTTACGGCGGAAATTTAATTTTCTCAAGAAATCATGGATAGTTTTCGATATTACTTTTTGCTTATTGTTACATAACTTTGTTGGTGGTAGGGCATATCAAATGTCCGCCTGGCTAGCTACCACCATCTTATCTAAATCTGCCGCCAAACAGCAAAGTTTTTTTTTTTTTTTTTTTTTGGAAACGGTTCACAGACCTGGATACAATTCGAAATGTTTTCAGTCTTACCCAACATTACGACACAATTACCTGAATATATCCTACTGGATGTGAACACAGCATGCACTTAGGTAAACAGATATACCTTTTAAAGATAGCGTCCAGTGCCATCGACTGTCCACAACTTGTATCAAAGATCTCGGTAAGAGCCCCAACCAGAATCCTTAGGTTCAACCCGCTTTTGGATCTCCCACCGTGCTCCACCAACTACAGGCAGAATGCGTTTGTGCAGCGAGCGAGTAAGAATTTTAATTTACTTAGCAGCGAGTTTGACTTGGACCTATTTTGTACTAGCGTTACATCGGCAAGGAACACATTGAGTAGACGTTTTTTTTTATGATCGGAAAGTAACCTAATACTGCTGTGACTCGGTTGTTTTTTGGATTGGCGATGCAAGGATATCCTATCTATAGATTGTTTATAATTCAGATTAATTTTTCCAACCGTTCTCTGATTGCAATGTATAGTTTTTTATTTTTTATTAAGTTTAAGTAGGTTCTATCAGTGGAAACCTCTAATTGGCTTTCAGTTTCTTAGTTTAAGTGATAATTTGTAAAACAGCTGTTGGTTTTCCCAAGAAAATAAAATAAAATAAAAATAAAACAGTTTCAATATTTAAGAATAAAAAGACTATTATCTAACTAAATCACAAAGAATGCTGTCTATACTTATAATAGGCTGATACACTTATAATGTGACCAATTTGTGAACTACCAAAATAATGTTTTAGTGTATAAGCTGTTAGTGTACCTAAATAAATAAATAAACAAAGACCATACAAAAAGACCTATTTATAACTGTTTGTACAAAAAGAGTTAATGTTAATAGCTTGTGTTCCTGTTGTTCGAGATAACATAGCCAGTCCCCCAAATATGTTTGGGTTTCCGGGTTAGTACGCTTCCACCTTCGATCTCATCTTCACTTAACATCAGGTGTGTGTGGTCAAGTGCTAACCCGTTGGGTGTTTTCTGATGTTATTTTTATAAAGTACGACATAAATTTTTTTATGTCAACCTTTAACTTCGATGTCAAAAAATTTATCTTATATTTATCATGTCCCCCAGGGCAGGCGACACGTACGCCGCAATAAAAGACTGTTACAAAGCCATAAAGCTGGACTCCAACCACGTCAAATCCCACTTCCGCCTAGCCAAGGGTCTGATGGACTTGAAACGAGCTCGCGAAGCACACGAGTGTCTCCTGTACTTCAAGGACAAGTTCCCGAGACACGCGACCAGCCACGCCGTGTTCCTGCTGCAGAAGGACATCCACGTGGCGCTGGAGGCCATGGACGCGCCTTCTGATGACGGTCAGTCATTATATTATGTACACTATCTAAGATACAATTTAATTGAAAATATAATAATATATCAAATAAATATTGCATAATTTAAGAAAAATAGTGATAAACATCATCTTCACTTAACATCAGGTGTGATTGAGTTCAAGTACGAACCCGTCGTGCATAAAAAAAAAAAAAAAAAAAAAACATGATGTAAGTCGCTTCCGCCAGTAATTCTTTCAAAGGGTTATGTATACGCTTTTTCAATAAGGTCTCTGTTGATATACAAAATCGTAAAATTTTTAATTAAAATTAACTCCGCAATGTACTCGATTTTGTTCAAACGTTCTTCGTTAAACGTTTTTCGGAGTAGTGTTATTCGGTATACCATTATAAATATCGAACTAACGTTGAATATGCGAATTACAATACAGGTTATTAATTTCTTCTGTCCATTAGCAGCTGAGCCCGAGGAGAGTCAGCCGACTAGTTTGCTGGAGAGGCAACTGCGCACGACCGCCATGGACTACAACCAGCGGTTTCTGGGCCACTGCAATACCACTACAGACATTAAGGAGGCCACCTTCTTGGGGCCTAGAGCGGAGTTCATCGCGGCCGGGTAATTTGTTATTTAGATAGATAGATAGGTAGATAAGTAAATTTATTTGCATATTGCAACAGAAATATTCGACCGCACAATAATTCTGCTTGGTGTTATTGTTTTATGAAATGTAGCCTTATTTTTAAATTAAGTGCAAGATTTACATACATAATGTCGTAGATAGCGATACATTAGTGACGGAATGTATAATTTGAATGGTCATATGACCATCATAATACGCGAATTGCTACAAGAAGTGAACCTGGTGGCGCTGGTGTCGCCGAAAATGGCGCGGTGACGTTTACAGTAATGTAAGGTCTGGACATATAAAATGATTGTTGATATTGCTACCATACAGGCGACAAAATTAATCAAATAACCACATACATACATAATGTCACGCCTTTTGTAGCGGCGGGCAAAGACCACACTTCCACTTGCTACGATCCTGACACACTTATTTTGCTTCATTCACTCTCATAAGATTGTTCATATATGCTCGTCAGTTTAGCGTACTCTTGACTTGACCTTTCTTTAAGACGTCCCCGATTTGATCATGGTACGTTCGCCGTGGTCTTCCCCTATCAACACGACCATTCGCTTTGTATATAATAATAATAAATATCTTTGCACATACACACAGCGCCATCAAGATCCACATTAAGCAACAGGCTTGTGTTGTGGATACCAGATGGTTGATAAATTACACAAATACATTTTTTTTTTGTAAATAAATCATGTCTGTATACATCATACAAACATATGCCCTTAGCAGGATTCGAACCCGCGACCTTTCAGTAAAGCAGTCAGTGTCTAACCACTACACCAAACAGTTCGTCTTTCTTTCGTATTCGCTTCGTATATCTCTTTCGTAAGTCTTCTTTTATTCATCCTCTCCACATGACCAAACCATCTCAGTATACCTTTTTCAATCTTTGTCACTACGTCTTCATTCACAGTGCTTAACTCCCTAATTACACTATTCTTGATTCTATCTTTCAAAGTCACCCCAATCATAGTTCTCAGTGATTTCATGTCCAATAAATAATAACCACCTACCTTTTTTTTTTTTATGCATAACGGTTTGGTACTTGACCTCAATCACACATGATGTTAAGTGAAGATGAGGTTAAATTCAAATACCCGACAGAGTAACAAGCTAACTAAAAAGATGAAAACGCCTATGTGATTTAGAAGCTCTTCACACGTCTGCTGCTTTGTATGTCTCACTTGTAATATACAGTTCCAGAGTCCTCATGATGAGCTCTTTCTTATACCCATATTTTACTCTTAGTACTTTTTTTATTTTGACAACCTTTAACACTCTCCGGCACTTGGTTTACCTTTTTATTTTGACAACCTTTAACAGTCTCCGGCACTTGGTTTACCTTTTTATTTTGACAACCTTTAACACTCTCCGGCACTTGGTTTACCTTTTTGTCATTAGCCATTCCTTTCGTCAGTTTTATGGTGGTTTTGAATTTATAAGGGAACAAAAGTCAAGAGGCCTTGAGAAAACTCCACGTGTGTGAAGCAGAGGTAGTAAATGTAAATGTATAAGAGTTTTTATACTACTTTTAAGATGGTTTATTCCGCACGGTAATCCTTACAAACTTACAAGTCAAAATTTTTCGAAATTAGTAAACCGATTTGAATGAATTAAATTTTAGGCGTAAAGCACGTACATAGATCTAAAAAATTGTAGAGAATATTTTCGAATAAGAGCTGTGTTGAATTGTAGTCGTCACTGGCTGTTTTATACTTTATGGAACGATTTAAAATTGGAATGTCTTTCTATATTATTGACGTTGACTGTATCTGTCTGTCTTTTTTTCAGTATAATAAAAGATGGTTGGTCTCATGTGAATTCCTTAAGCTTTATTATTTTTTGCTCGCCTATTGCCTACACAGTTTACAACATCGCAATAGGCGAGCAAAAAATAATAAAGCTTAAAGATTCACATGAGACCAACCATCTCATGTGAATCTTTAAGCTTTATTATTTTTTGCTCGCCTATTGCCTACACAGTTTACAACAAGCTGAAACTAAATTAGAGCGATTTTAAGTTTTACATAGTAACAGAAAAAATGCGATATATTCTTTTAAATTCAATATTTTAAAAATGTTGTTTACAAACTTTTTAGATCTATGTATCCTGCGTATACGTATAAAGTTTCATTAGAATCGGTTTATTAATTTCGGAAAATTTGAACTTGAAAGTTGGTATGGCATGCCGTGCGGAATAAACTATCTTAAAGCAAATAAAGGGTCTTATTTAAATAGTTTTTTAAATTTTTCGGGCAGTTCGGATGACGGCAGCATGTTCATCTGGTGCCGCAAGTCGGGGAACATCATCAGGTGTCTCCGCGGGGACGAGTCGATCGTCAACTGTCTCCAGCTGCATCCCTCCATGTTCCTCCTCGCCACCAGCGGGATCGAAACCGTGGTGCGGCTCTGGAGCCCTAGGCCTGAGGTACGTAAGAATATCGCTGAGCGGCCTATGTCCATGTCCATACATGCTTATCATCAAATCAAATCAAAAATGTTTTATTTCGTAAGTTATAAGAATAACATTTGAAATCGTCATGACCTATGTCCCTTCTGTGACCCTTTTGGTGTTGCGGGTGTCCATGGGCGGCGGTGATTGCTTTCCATCAGGTGACCCGCATGCTCGTTTGCCGCCCTCTCATATAAAAAAAAAAAACATACAGTTATCGCTCATTCACTAGGCAGTCTCCCCAGAGAAGAACGAGCAAGAAATTCCGGGGTTGCTCTTTTTAATTCAGTCAATACAAATACAATTTGAAATAATTGTAAAATTTATGATTCGACAAAGAAAAATAAGATAGAATTTACTGGATATTGCCGAGCGGTTCATGTCCACGCATTCTTATCATCCAGATAGTCAGAAATTTTATAATTGCCTAATTTTTTTTTAAATGGAACCTTATTGTAAAAGCTTATACCGGATGAGTTTACCGTAAGGAAAAAAATAGGGCATATTAGGTAAGTGAAATACAAGGTATGGGCATAGGTAGTTTAATTTTTTTTTTAATGACAAATTGCCATCAAAGATGACCCCGAGGTTTTTAACCTTGTCACTATAAGGTATGCAAGTTCCGTTAAAGTATACAGGGTGTCCCTGGAAGTATGGATCAAATCGAACAGGGGCATGGGGAAGGTCATTTCCAAACTTAAGCTGAAAAAAAAAATTAAAAAAAAAAAAAAAAAAAATAAGAAAAAAAAATAATTAATTATTTTTAATTAAAAAATTAAGCTGATAGCTTTGCTAGTTTTCTTTTAAAAAAATTTTTTGTATAAGCACTATTCGATAATATGAAAATGTAAAAAATTGATCATAACTTTTGAACCGTCAAAAATGGCACCGACATTCATAGGGTTAAAAAGTTTGGGAATGACCTTCCCCATGCCCCTGTTCGATTTGATCCATACTTCCAGGGACACCCTGTATACCTGGAATGTGAATGTCTCTCGGCCTCAAACGACCGTTACCGATAACCAGCGCTTGCGATTTGGTTGGGTTCACAAGAAGACCATAAGACGCAGCGCACAAGTGTAAGGCACTATATAGTCCTTTATATTCGACATTTTCAAAATGTTTTCTGCATACTTTTGCAATATAGGTATTCCCACAGTCACACATGCAATGTCGGAAACTTTACGCTGACCAAAACGCAACCGCCTTCATTGTATTAATTATAATAGCACTCAATATACGGCATTCAAACGCGAAACATGCCTTTTCCTTATTATCACGAATTAACCTAACCTCGCTCAAAACTACACATAATTCATGGCGAGGTTAGGTTAATTCCGACATTGCATGTGTGACCGTGGGAATACCTATATTGCATCTCCCACGAAAAGTCGATGCCTCACTTTTTAGATCAAATTATCCTGATTATACGTATTCGGCCTATATCCCTGCAGTGGAATGTTAACGGGCTGAGATGATGACACGTATAAAATGTCATTAAAGTCGGTCTACTCGTTTAGAAAAATTTGGACTTGAAAATTTGTATGTAATGCCGCGCGGTATAAACCCTCTTAACGCCATAGAGAGTTCCGCTACATTGGTTAAGTTTTGGTTCAATAAAATTTTATCCTCGACTCGAAGAGAAGAAGATTATGTAACCCCTAATTTTTACAAACGATGTATGTCGTCCGCAGAACGGTTCGGAGGAGGCCCGCACGGTGCGCGACAGCAGCGCGGCCGCGCTCGCCAACCAGCAGCGCATGCGCAGCGACCCGTTCGAGGCCATGCTGCTCAACATCAGCTTCGCCGGCGGCGCCGACCGCGACCTGCACTCGCCCGCCTGCCGCACCGCCTAACGGGTCCCGCCCCACTGCCGCGGCCTGTTGCGGGCGCAGGTAACCGCCCCTAGTCACTAACGACCCACAGCCGCGTCCTGCTGCGGCCGCAGGTAACCGCCTCTAGTCATTAACGGCCCACAGCCGCGTCCTGCTGCGGCCGCAGGTAACCGCCTCTAGTCATTAACGGCCCACAGCCGCGTCCTGCTGCGGCCGCAGGTAACCGCCCCTAGTCACTAACGACCCACAGCCGCGTCCTGCTGCGGCCGCAGGTAACCGCCTCTAGTCATTAACGGCCCACAGCCGCGTCCTGCTGCGGCCGCAGGTAACCGCCCCTAGTCACTAACGACCCACAGCCGCGTCCTGCTGCGGCCGCAGGTAACCGCCTCTAGTCATTAACGGCCCACAGCCGCGTCCTGCTGCGGCCGCAGGTAACCGCCCCTAGTCACTAACGACCCACAGCCGCGTCCTGCTGCGGCCGCAGGTAACCGCCTCTAGTCATTAACGGCCCACAGCCGCGTCCTGCTGCGGCCGCAGGTAACCGCCCCTAGTCACTAACGACCCACAGCCGCGTCCTGCTGCGGCCGCAGGTAACCGCCTCTAGTCATTAACGGCCCACAGCCGCGTCCTGCTGCGGCCGCAGGTAACCGCCCCTAGTCACTAACGATCCACAGCCGCGTCCTGCTGCGGCCGCAGGTAACCGCCTCTAGTCATTAACGGCCCACAGCCGCGTCCTGCTGCGGCCGCAGGTAACCGCCCCCAGTCACTAACGACCCACAGCCGCGTCCTGCTGCGGCCGCAGGTAACCGCCTCTAGTCATTAACGGCCCACAGCCGCGTCCTGCTGCGGCCGCAGGTAACCGCCTCTAGTCATTAACGGCCCACAGCCGCGTCCTGCTGCGGCCGCAGGTAACCGCCTCTAGTCATTAACGGCCCACAGCCGCGTCCTGCTGCGGCCGCAGGTAACCGCCTCTAGTCATTAACGGCCCACAGCCGCGTCCTGCTGCGGCCGCAGGTAACCGCCTCTAGTCATTAATGGCCCATCGTCCGTCGCCTACCGCAGACGCAGTTAACCTTCCTCTAGTCAAACGGCCCACTGCTACTTACTGCGGGCGCAGATAACTGCATCTAGTCGGTAACGGCCCTCTGCCGTTGACGATTGCAGGCGCAGGTAACTGCCTCTTGTCACTAATGGCCCACTGCTGCTATCTACTGTAGATGCAAGTAGCTGCATCTGTTCAGTAACGGCCCACTGCCTACTGCAGGCGCATGTGTGAATGAGGTCAAGCGTTAACCCGTTGTCATAAAATATAAAAAAAAAAAAACAGAAAAATCCATTTTAGACAAGTGGGTTGGCGAACGGAGATTATTTAGATGCTCCGTAACAATGACGCTGACGCTCTGTACTGAGCAATGCTTCATTGCTCCCGCACCCTCTGGCTTTTCGACATCCACCATCAACAGTCTTACACGTCCCCACTGTTGGGGCACAGTCTCCTGTCACTGGTAGAGGATATGGGCCGGTATCCACCACGCGAGTCCAGTTTGATGGATCTGTGTCAGGCTACGTAGCACAGTATGACTCAGTCCCGCAATGGTCTACAATACCCACCAAGGGCCAGTTCACGATGTGTCTATTTCCCATAAAGACTAATCCCCAAAATATCTATTTCCCATAACGTCCAATACCCAGGGTTATTTCCCATAACGTTCATTTCCCAAAATGTCTATTTCTCATAACGTCAAATTGGCGAAACGTCTAAATCTTAAAATATCAAATTCCCATAACGTCCAATACCCAGGGCTATTTCCCATAACATTAATTTCCCAAAATGTCTATTTCCCATGAAGTCCAATCCCCATTTCTCGTAACGTCCAAGTCCCAGGGCTATTTCCCATCACATTCATTTCACATAACGTCTATTTCTCATAACGTCCTATTCCCGAAACCTCCAAATCTCAAAATGTCAAATTCCCATAACGTCATATTCCTCAACATTTCCATTGTCGAGTACACACCCTCTGCATTTCTATCGTACACATACAATATTTCGCGTTCCTTAAGTACACCTTAAGTAACTTTAACCGCCTCCGTAGCTCAATGTAAACAACATTGGGTTTACGATTCGGAGGTCGCGGGTTCGATCCCCAGCGGGGTACATGTTTAAATACTCGGTTTGGTGGGTGGTAGGGCATTTTAAATCTGCCGCCAAGCAGCAATGTTAATAGCATTGTTGTGTTCCTGTTGTCAGAGATAAGACAGCCAGTCCCCCAAATGTGTTTGGGTTTCCGGGTCAGTACGCTTCCACCTTCGACCTTATCTTCACTTAAAATCAGGTGTGGTTGAGGTTAAGTACCAACTCGTTGTGCATAAAAAGAAACTGTTTACTAAATTACCCATCTCTTTCGTACCATACGTGTTAAAGTCGTATTCTTACAATTTCCAGGTAACTGATGGTTTAAAACATCCCATCACGCGGTTGGGTGCGGGTTCATAGCGATCACCAAAAGGGGCCTACGCGGTGCCGGGTACACGGCTACACATAGCGACAGAACTGGAGACCTCAGTGCACATTAGAACTGTCAAACGTTATTTCTTACCAGTGTTCCATTATCGTGACTATTCTTTCGTAACGTGTTACGATAGAGGATCTTTTCGCACTAGATTAGAAATGATTATCATTGTTCGAATTTAATTAGAGTCAAGATTAGTTGAAATTACATAATGTACCGACCTGGTTTGGGTGTTCCAATCATTACCAGCTTGAAGTAACATCCACAATACAATACAAAATAACCTTTATTGTTACACCAACAGTAGTTGAACTTAAAAATATGGTAGGCACAATGACGTGATTTCTTCCGAGCAATCATTGGGTAAATTGATAATACTAATTGCTGGGTAAGCAGTTAGGTAAACAAAGCTTAAATTTATGACATTTATTATTCACGGTTCACGGAAATATACAGAAATGCACACGTGATAGGAGTGAGCCCAACGCCGTTAAAACGTGCAAATCTATAGATGTTTTTTTGGTGTAGAGTCCCTTAGTCACCTTTTACGGGACGAGGGTTGGTTCTAAACCACACAGCACAAGATTAGTAGACCTTATTTGAAAACATTGTTTAGGTTGCGTTCGGGACACTATCCCTTAGGCTGGTTTGCACATCTAATGAGGAAAGCAGACTCTCCCAATTGCCATGGTTGTGGTACCGTCGATGTGGAACGTCTGTTGATGGAGGATAGGTGTGGCATTATTCATAGCATTAAGCAGAACCACTCTCAGAGGTTTGATTTACAATTTTGTTGCTCATCGGGGTAACCCTCCATAGCTTAGGCCCATTATATAGGGTCTAACAAAATTAACCCGACAAACTTTGGCAATTGCACGTACATGACAATAAAATAATATATTGATTAAAAAAACTAGCCTTAAACATTTTGTTTCCGAGTAAGAAAATTAAGCGTAAATGCAAATAAAAATACACATTAACAGACTTACTTCATTTAGATTGTACCTTGTTTTATCAATTAGAAAAAACAGGCAACGTTCCATTGATATGGAAGACGCCAAAATCACAAGGCAAGAGCCGGCAGCGAGCGGCGAGTGGGTGCCTTTCGGCGGCTTCAAAGATACCGCGGCACGTGTTTGTGTGTTGTGGCAAAGTACTTAGAGCGCGCGGCCACTAAGGTCCAACTCACAAAATTTACATTTCTAAATTTAATTTTTTGAATAAAATCTGTTAACTTTAATGTTTTATTTTTTTCGTAGTAGGCACATCCTATACATACACTCTGCAACGTTTGTCGGGTTAATTTTGTTAGACCTTATATAAATATTAGGTCCTTACCTATGAAATTGGCGTTTTGTATGAAGAATTTCATTAAGACTGTTTTCTCCATAGAAACATTTTTGATTTTGTTTTGGGAACAGCAAATCCAAATTTAGCTAAACTTTGTGTGTATTATCAGATAACATTAAGTTAAGTATAGGCAGCGTTAATTTTTAAAAGTAACCGCTTTATAAAAGTTTCAGCGAATGTAAGAAATGATTATGGGAAGCACATGAAAAGAGCTCTGTTCCAATTTTTTTTATTATGTTATTTAGCCCAGAAATTAAAAAATATTTCATGTGAAACCTTGAAATAATATTCCATTTTCCAAATAAAAAACAAATTTGGATATAGCTTTGAAAATCGCAGGAATTGGTACATATGATTAACGAAGAAAAAAAACTCCAATTTTATAGGTAAAGACCCAATATAAGGTTATATTTTTATTTATTTATTTATAGTTTATTGTACACTAATCATAAAAACAGTACAGCAATAAAGAGGATGTACAAAGGTGCAAGCTTATCTTGCAAGGTTATATATTGTATAGCAAAAAGCCGATACAATTAGATCATATAATTTGTAATAAATAAAAACATAGGATTGTTGCGAATTCAGTTACTGTTATGTTTCCGCTTGTAGGGTATTTATCATTCCTTAATTAGAAAAATAAATGGAAAAAAATATAACCCTATTTTTTTACAGCCCGAATCGATGCTATATTCTGACCAAAATTTCAAGTTTCAGGTAAACAATAATAACCTTGTATTTGCAAATTAGTGAGACAATGGGATTGACATGTGTAATTGGGGACAAAACTCTCCAAAAAATATTTCGGGTCACAATTTTTCGGGAAATATTGCTATTTTATGTAATCGCTAAATAACACATTTATACCAATCCGTTCAACTTGATTGAGGAAAGAATTGTCTAGTATCGTAACTCGTTACGAAAACATAATCACGAAAATGGAGCATTCAGGACTCATTTACATTGGCCGGAACGAGTAATGTATTACGCTTATAAAATACAATATGACAAATTTAAAGCCTGACATTCAATTAGTGAGCGGGAATGCATTGTTTTATCATGTAAATTCGTGTTAATGAACTCTATCTGTCAAATCATTTAATTGAAAAGGTGTTTTTAATGATCTTTAGTTTGTTGTACATTGTAGAGTCAACATCAAAGTTATCTTAGCAGTTATGATGGCCAAATTGTTTTAGGATCTAAGAAAAATAAACGACTGCAGCTAGAATTCATACCGACAAAATACATCACAAAATGTATATTAAATTGTTGTAGATTTACTTTTTACCGCCTCCGTGGCTCAATGTAAACAATATATTCGGAGGTCCCGGGTTCGATTGCCAACGGGGCACATGTTTAGTACTCGGTGTGGTTGGTAGTAGAGCATTTTAAATGTCCACCTGGCTAGCTACCACCATCTTATCTAAGTCATTTGTTGTGTTCTGGTTGTCAGACAAAAGATAGCCAGTCTACCAAATAAGATGAGGTTTCCGGGTCAGTGCGCTTCCCCATTCGGCTTCATCTTCACT
Source organism: Oegoconia quadripuncta (assembly GCA_949316235.1). NCBI lineage: Eukaryota > Metazoa > Arthropoda > Insecta > Lepidoptera > Autostichidae > Oegoconia > Oegoconia quadripuncta. The sequence continues at coordinate 1,833,532 of OX438743.1, forward strand.
TAACATCAGGTGTGATTGAGGTAAATTCTTTCCTCCTCCAAACCAATGACGCATAATCTCCTTACATCCTTCACGCATTTACTTCTAACGAAAACGCACTTAAGTAGGGTAGTAACATGTGTTATGTAACTTATGTATTTAAATAAGTCTGTGCATTAGCACAGACTTATTTAAATACATAACTATCTTGGAAATAACAGCTTACTAAAACCGATTTATGTTGCTTCAGCCGTTTTGGCGCTAAAATCCCACGGGCATCAAATTTGCCTTTATTTTTTGACCATGGCTAAGATTTTTTGATCTTGTGTGCGCTAACATAATCTTTGGTGTTGACAAATTGCCGTCTATTTTTGATGTATCCTACCTTCTTTCTTATTTAGCAATCCGAGTGCGGTAATCACTAACACTAATAGGTATAGAGACAGATATTATAGTTCCCTTAATTGGGTACAGCTAGAAATTTTAAAATAACTGATGTAAAAGGACCTTAGTATTTTAAGGGATGAATTGCTTAATGTATTTGAGACATGTAGAAATGGGTAGGCCGTATGTTTCGATACTTTGAATGTCCGAAGTAACTATGTAAAAACCCAAAAACACGAGAGCATATTTTGTAGTTTACGGGCGCCATGTTCGTTTATAAAAAAAAGGTTTCATTTGACACTCCAGGGATCAAGATTCGTTTTGAACCGAATGACACCTCGCCGTTACGTAACATAGAAATCTACATAGACTCTAAAAACATTGACACAAGTGGAAGTAAGTGTGGCAGGTGTGCCAGAAATAAATAAATATCCTCGGACATGCACACAATGCCATCTAGTTCCACTTTAAGCAACTATAGGCTTGTGTTGTGGATGCCAGATGGTTGATATACTACATAAATACATTATTTTTTTTGTAAACATAAATGAAAACATCCAGAACTCTGGTACACATGCCCATATTCATCATACAAACATATTTCCCTAGCGGGTATCGCAACCCGCGACCTTTTGGTATAGTGGTTAGAGTTTCTAGCAACTATACCAAACAGGTCGTCAATTCGGAGTCATGCAAATTTGCCCTCAGTTGTATTCTGCCATGTTTATTCTTTTATTTAATTTTGGTCCGTCAGTGTATGTTAGCTTACACTACAACGATTTGGTTAATCTTTGAAAAAGTTTTATGGTTTAATATAATAAAAATAGTGCCGATAGTCTCGGCAGATGTCGCTGATTGAAAGTCATGTCTAAATCAAAGACTAATCCATTCTAGTGTAGTATTTTCTGGATAAATCAAACAATTCCAATGTTTTCATGATTCGTGGAATGATGAAAATATAGACGCTTACATCACAGATTAATAATGAGTGCAGTTTTTTATCTATTCTTATCGTGAAAAGCTTCGTTTCTTATTTTTAAACTGTGGCCATGAAAACCCCTCCCTGGCCGTTCATGGCGGAAGAGTGTAGCTTCCAGCACTGATGTATGGAAGTGAATTTTGGGTATTGCAGAAGAAGCTTGAAAGTAGAATTAATGAAATGAAAATAAGATCATTGAGAAGCATGAGTGGGGTGGCCTTTGAAAGGAATAATATAATCAGGGGGTTATGTATTGTGATAAAGATTGAAAAATGTATTTTTAGATGGTTTAGGCATGTGGAGAGGATGAAGATATTGGAAGAGGACTACAGCTAACGTACCGCGATCAGATCGGGGACGTCTTAAAGAAAGGTCCAGTCAAGAATATCCTGTATGCATGAACAATTTTACAGAGTGAATGAAGCGAAAAAGGTGTTTTAGGATATAAAGAGATAGAAGTCTCGGCTTAGTCCTACGGGAAGCAGGCGTGACTTAAAATATGTATAAAACTATTATAAATAGTAAACGGGGTGTATTGGTCGGGCTTAACCCATGTTGGGCGCCAGTGAACCATATGGGTTTTGTCCTGGGATAGCAACCAAGATCCCGAGTGAGTGCGAGAGAGGAGTGGATTTGTAGCTGCATTCCGAATGGGGCGAATACCGTACCAACTGGTATGTATACGATTCCGCCAATGGAAACAACAGACTAAATCAATCACACAAATATGGGTTACCAAGAATAGTTTTCAGGTTTATAATGCATCAAGAACATGTTTAGGCGCATAAATGTTTTTAACTTCTCGAGCCAATGGCAAAAATCTTTATTGGCCTAAAGTTGATTAGCTCAAAAAGGATACGATCTTAGGCTCTTTGGTTGACCTCAAGAAGGTCTCTTTTGTGCAAGAAACTGGGAGAGGTAGGGCACGACCATGATGACCACGGCCAGCACACTTGTCATTAGAGTTCTCTAATGACAAGTGTGCTGGCCCCTGGTAATGGGCGTTCGCCCACCGAAGTCTATTCAGAGATTTCCAGATGGGCCAATGGAAATCTTTTCCTTATTTTTCTCAATTGGGAAATTACAAGCGACTTTCGATCACAGTTGGATGGATATTGGAGTGGCTTCGGATAAAACTATGTAAGGCTTTTGAGGCGAAAAAGTGTAGAGTCTTGTCTGGGTGAGTGTGGTTGGAATTAGAGTGAATTAAACTTTTTCATATAAACTTCTTGGTGTGTCAGCATTCGCTACATGTCCGATTTTTTTGTACCAAATGTAACCGAACAGTTTCGTCTTGTGCCAGAATTTGTGTATATTGATACATCGGTAGATTTGTCAGTTCAATTAGCGGATTTTTTGTAGACAGTAAGAGTTGCGCAGTTGTCTCGCGATCGGTGGCAAATTGGTAGCTCTGCTGTCGTCTGTCAACTGTCAAATGTATGTTGTACAGAAACAGCTATAAGCCCTTTTCAGTTACTCAATTGCTCCACAGGACTGTCTATTAACGCAAAACACTTGACTGTCGCGTTGCTATTGGTAATTCCTAATAAGAATTTGATGTTTCAAAATTTACTGCTCTTGCATTGCTTCTGCAAGTTTCCATAACGCTTCATTTCTCGCAGCTGATTGGATGCAGATAAATAGCGAACAGTTGACAACCAATCAGCTGCGAGAAATTAATCATTAATCTTTGTCGTCATAGAAATGACTGACACTTCTCTAAAGGCAGGAGCCAACTTCGGACATTCATAGTAATATATAAACATTTATTAAGAAAATATGTGTTTACACTTAGCTGTAACTACCTGTCAGGGAGCCATATGAGAGGTTCACGGAATTAGATCTAGAATTATTTATCAAATCCCGCTTCAAACTGAACTGTTCCACGAGCCTAAAAGAAATAAACGCTTATATAGATGGCCTCCAGCCAGCGGGGTTTTTGTTATACATCTTATAAACTTTATTTATCCACATAAAAAAGTAGTAATCAGCGGGACTCTGATAATGGATTTGATCTTAATCTATTAGGGTGAAGGGTTAGCCTTTGTCTTACGGATCTCCTCGTGGCCGCGATCCGAATACCGTTTCTCGAAACGCCTCCTTGAGTGGGAGGTTGAAAATTAATAGATTTGAAATTTAAAAATATAACGATTAATACATAATGTTCTTGTGCGATTTGGTTGCTATAACTGAAGTTTAAGGTTGCTTATAGTCCAACCAAGCCGCAGCAGCGTCAGGGCATTTACCTAATTTGGGTTACACGCGTTTTGCCGACCCAGCCAAAGTGAGCACCATGTACGTTGACCGACACAATCTTTAGATCCGAATTTATATATATAGAAAACACTATCACGTCTCATCTCACCTTTGTACAAATTTTCTGACCGCAATCTGTTTGTATTTCTTGTGCAATAAAGCATATATTTGCCTTATATGTATACATTTATATGTTATATGTATATGTACGTGTGCATGTGTATGCATATACATATATATATAAAGACGTGATATATGAGTGTTTTCTTCTGAAATCAATGGAAGAGGTTCAGATCTGGCTTATAAATCTTTTATCGAAATTAGTGTCCCGCTGACTGCAGCTTGCTTTACCACCAAATTATTTCTGAAAGTACTCGTGACAGACAATATTTTTTGCGAAGTAAGTGGATCTGAAGCAGAACTAAATATATTAAAAGAAGTGTCCCGCTAGTTGGAGATCGTCTATAAAAGACGATTTCTATAATATTCGCGGGACAAATTCAGTTTGAAGCGGGATTTGGTAGAACAAATCTAGATCTAATTCCGTGATACTCATGCAACCATGACAGGTGGTCCCGCTAGGTGTAGACATTACGAATATAATATATAATAAAATAAAAACATTGAATGTTATTGAAATAAATCATTTTTTTTATCGTTAGATATAGACAAGGAATAAACAATTTAATAACTTTGAAACTGGGTAATAGGTAGGTCTACACGTAATGGACTGTCGCAATTCATTACTTTAGTATATACTGCATTTTATAGATCTACTTTGGTGATACAAATTTCTTTGTAAATGCTCCAAATTTCTTCTTCATACAAATATGAAGAGTCAAGCATATGCCGAATCCTTATATTTCGTTTTGTTGTTTTCGTCACTGTCTGTCGATCTAACGATAAAAATAATTTGATTATGGTGGTACGTTTTACAATGGGAAATACTAATTTTACACAGTTTTTTTACTCTGGCAACTATAGAATTACAATGGCGAAGTTTGCCCAAGGAAAAAAATTTTTCACGTGAAAATAACGATTCTGATTTCATACAGTAGTCCACGGCTAACGTTTGATTTAGTGGAGCGAATTTATTCTGTCTGAATATATACGTTTATTGTCATGGGGGCTGGTCGACTATCCTAATATGTTGACAGATGTCCATAAAACACAAAATATCAGTCTCTAAAGATAAAATAAGATTGCTTTAGGATCATGTGAAAAATAACGTTTTATCTGCACAAGCTTTTGCCAATGAGTTGATAAAAATCCCTGCCATTATGTAAAACGTACCAACTCGAATATTTTGTTATATTGCAAACGATATCTCTAGATTGTAATTTTTGGCGTGTACTCGTATATTAAAATTTAGGGGTTGCGTCGACACACCGCGTGGTTGTGCGAAGGCCACGAAGTCACTTGTAAATATTGTAACATTAATAATTGGGCACGGCATTGTGAAGCGTACTCTAAAACGTTGAAACTAAGTTTAGCCAAGTATGAAGGCTTTTAAGATGCTCTGTCCTGGTCTATTAAAGCGGAGCCTTATATGAGTGATGGAACTATGTCTGTACTGTTCTGTCACTATTCGAGTTAAATAACCCCTAAAACTATTAAGAATGTATTTAGTTCCGTATATCACCACTTTACACATAACTTGGTGAGGCTTTGAAGCTTGCCCTCAGTAAAACATTGTGAATCTAAGTAACATTGTCACCAAGTTTTACGCTAAATTAGGCATTTGTTAGCTTGAAAAAATATCACAAGATATGCGGAGTGATGTGGTTTTTCCTGAATTTTATTTTAATTTACTGAACTGAGGAAAAGAAAATCTCGAGTTACCCGTATTTTTTCAGTTGTAACCATATCACTGCTGCAATTTTTACTGAAACGGTTCAAAACAATATTGAATTATAAGGTTTTCCTTAGCCTTAACCACAGATCAAGTTGGCACGGCATATAATCTAGAAAGCCCCAACTCGATGGCGCTGATGAGCCATATTTATATTTATAAACTTAGACCATAAATAGCTGACATTTAATATTTTTATATTTCACCTCTAAATCAACTAGCGCCATCACGTCGGAGTAGTCGATTGGTAATGTGCCGTTGGTGTTGCCAGATTGAAAAAATCTAGGTTCAGCTGTAATAGACAAGGTTCCTAAATCCCATATGGCGGTCATACTGGAAGCTATCTTTTTCTTTCACTTGGGGTTGAAGAACGATAGCATTAGTTTTAGCGCTGCCAAATTTAGTTTACGTTTAGTAATTAGAAATCGCTTCACATAATTTCGGCCAACGAAAATGTGGGGAATTATCACGGAATTATATACCAAGTCCTTTCCCTATTATTTTCCCGTTTTTTTAAGTTTGAAAGTATATCGTTTAATTTTTTTCTGTTTTGCTCTTGTATAATTCGTTTGGAATGATGCCGAGTTGATTTTTTTGGGGAGGAACCTGTCAACTGATATAACTTTAACAGAACAGTTTATTACTCTGTGTTTTTGACTGTTTTTGATGAGGTAAACAATATATAACGTGTAACCGAAAGGGTCGGAGACACCAATCGCAATTACTTGGAATAATAACAATGATTTTTATCAATATTAATATTAAGTTAAAACAAACGTGTCTCAACAATACGCGGTCGCGTTGGAACGCGGAACACAGTTCGTCATCATCAATTACTACTACCAATCTGAGATGTAAGTTGACAGTCACAGACCGTACCTACATATGCAATGGATGGCTCAGTCACATTGGTCAGAAACGGTCACTAATTTGTTTGAAGGTTTTTGTAATAAAAAGTCATCAATTTATTTTGTAGGTACACAGAGTACACTTTAAATAGTAATTTTACATTTTTAAGCTACTGCTTGTTCAAAATGCAGTTTTCCCCTGAGAAGAACAAGCAAGAAACTCGAAGGGTTGCTCTTTTAAAATCAGGCTTTGATTTTACATAAAGGTTTTTATACTTATTTCATTATTAATTGTGAGATAGCCTGGCATGCGAACGATCTGATTATGTCCAGGGATGATTCTCATCTAAATAGTCTGATATTTTGCTTTGTTAATAAGTTTCTGTTTTATAGTATCTTTAAATTTATTGAGAGGAAGATTTTGTATATCAACTGGAACCTTATTGAAAAAGCGTATACATAACCCTTTGAATGAATTACTGACTTTGGGGAGGCGACTTATGTGACCTTCAAGTTTATCTTTATTTCTTGTGTTGACTACATAATTCAATAATACGCAATCCTGCTATAACCGCGAATGTTTTATTAATTTCTTTACGTCAATTGATTAGAATTATATTACAACGTTTAATTACGAATGAATGGTGATACGTGAAGCTTTATTTGTGTTACTTGAACACTTACGAAAAGCACTGGACGACGTTTAAATTATTATTTTAAAATTATTATTTTTCAACATACGTACCGTTACTAGCTGTGGCAAATAGCGACTGAACCGAAGTGAGTGATCTCACTCAATTTGTAAGCTTAGGTCTCCTACATTTCGGTTTGATATTCCCTTTTCGTTACACGTTGTATAGTCAATAAAACAATACTCATCGTTGTCTTTGTCGGTTAACTTAACTAGACTATTTTATTCAATCCCTTTGTGACTTTTCTTAAACAATCCAATTTTCCTTCTGTCTTCCTCTGGTCCACATTCTTTTGGTGGCATGTTTGTTCCACTCTTTCGACAAGCAATCGAGTCTGTGATTTTTTGATCATTTTGGTTACTGGTGCTAGAAAAATACTTTTTGGCTTATTGGCGGGAATTCGGTGATATTGCGTTTTTCTTTATACATAAATTCGTATATTTTGAGTTTTGGTGCGCAAATTGCAGTAAAACTCAGTGATAGTGAACAAGCGAGAGGAAGTGTAAAGCTTTCGTGTTCCCACAAGATGCCGCTATAATCTTTTGTAAGGCGCTGTCACCTTACTGAAGATCTATTGAGAATAATTTACTAAGTGGAGTTATTATTTTTATTATAGTCAATACTGGCATATAAATGTTGCCCAAATAGATTGACGATTGTCAGTAGTAGGAAGGAAGAGTATAAAGACCTTTTTGTCAAATTTAACGATTCAGTTCTTAATTGAGATCTTTTCATAATGATGTAATAGGTGGCCCACCACATATTCCGTTCTGGTCTTATATTCTCCTGTTCCCTCCAACTCTTTCCAGGACTTCCTCGTTAGATTTGTAATATAATAAATTAATATGTATTTTTGTAATAATTCGTTAAATGTGTGATAGGTAATGTAAAACTTCGTGATAAAAATCAAATAAGCTTTGTGTTTTTTTACGTTTTGTTTTAATGTGTCAGTGTGGTCTGATCATGGCTCGCTCGCTTAGCTATGCTATGACCTACGACACGTCTGACATATGTCAAATCTAGTTCACTTATTTTAGCTGAAACTAGTACTTTTATTTATCGGGATACATTCGTTATATAGCGAAGTTATACTCTCTCGGGTGTGTAAACTTTTCACATTGATAAGTGAAGAAAAATGTTACATATACAGTGCTTAAACTGTGATATCGCTTTTTTATGTATGAGAGGTTGACAGTTAATTTTATCAATCACCATTTTGGTCCTGCATAGTGTTCATGTATTCGGGTCACTTACAAGGGCGCAGGAGAGTGCTGCTCCTCCGGGAGACGGTAAATCAAAAATATTCTCGGGCATGTGTATGTCAGCGCCATCTAGTTCCACACTAAGCAACTAGACTCTTTGATAAACTAGACGAGTAGATTAATTTTTTTAACATTAATTGTAACATCGATCTGTAACGAACGTATCCCGAAAGATAAAACTAGTCCATATCTTTTGCCAAATTATCCATACATTGTAATCTAAAATGACTGGACTATTACTGTCAAATGCCTTAAAATCACTTTTTAAAGTAATTCGACACAGAAGTTATTCAAATGAAGCTCGCGATATGAATTTCATGGCATATTTTAAAGGCCTGTATTCATAAGATTTTTTTTGATGAACTAATTCGTAACAACGCCATCTATTGAGAGAGTTTATTCCGTCCAGTGGCGTTCTTTTTAAATATAGCATAAATTAAAAATATTGATCAGACTTGCACTCGAAAAACTCTAATTATAAATAATACCTAAATAGCTTTTATTTTCGAGAATTTTACGGTTATTTTGGAGAATTTTAAAATATCGATAAAAGCGGTATTTTTTTTATAATCGTGAATTCTGGATAATAACCTTTATGAAAGCTGTTTAAGTATAATGATTAGCTTTTAGGCCTTTCGAGTGCAGGTCAGAACGATTTTTTTTATTTATTCTGTATTTAAAAAGAAATTTAATTTATCTACTGGCGCCACTGGACGGAATAAACCCTCTTGAAGGTTTGTCTTCTTAAGAATTTTTTGTTGAAGAATTTCGTAACAACGCCATCTGTTAACAACTTGAGTACATCTCTGTCGAATCACTTGAGTTGGTCGGTTTTGTCAGCCGCGGTCAGGTTTTATGATAACCGTTTATTACTGTTAGGTTAATTTGATGTTATTACAATTTGTATTTGTAATGTAATTATTATTATTATTCACATGAATACAATGAATTTAATATATAAGGAATTTTTTTTTAGTTGTAAATTTTCGTCCATTACTATTGACACCATTAACAATTTTAAATTTATAGCTACCTTTTCGAGAATATTAATTTAATGTAAGATTATAAACAGAACATAATAATATATAGGACAATATAAAATGTTGTAAAGAGACTTGTAATGGGAGAATGCTGTACTTTCGCATCTCTGTGGGCGAACAGTTAGATATTAGGAAGTTATTTCGGAGTTGCTATGGTATACCGCATTAGACTACCCCGAAAAACGTCTGACCGAAGAACGGTTGTTCGAATTCCTAGTACATTGCGGAGTTGGTTTTAATTAAAAATTTTAATTATGAACAAACTCCGCAATGTACTAGGAATTCGAACAAACGTTCTTCGGTCAAACGTTTTTCGGGGTAGTGTAATTCGGTATACCATACATAGCTCAGTTATTTCTTATGGTAAAGAATGATTTTTACTTGAAATAATTTTTAAAGTTTCTAATTTTTGCATTTGAATAAAAATGTTTTCTAAAAAGTCGGTAACTTGCTATAAGTATAGTGTAGGTATTTAGTTATAAAACATGTGTATACTGTACTCTGTGAACTTCGTTGTGTCGCAGCTGGTACTCAGAACTCCTTTAATTTTCTAAAAAAATACGATTATTAAATTTTATCCCCATCGTCATCGTCAGCCCGTAAACATCCCACTGCAGGGATATAGGCCTTCCCTCGTATATTGAGGGAAAATGGGCCATAGTCCACCACGCTGGCTCAATGCGGGTTGGGGACTTCACAGGCCTTATTTTTTTTCTCAGACATGCAGGTTTCGGAAGAGTAGTCGGATTAATGCACATAAGGATTTAAATTAAATAGTTATTGGTACATGGCCTGCCTGGGAATCGAACCCGGACCTCCTAAATTGGAAGACCGCGTCTTAACCGCCGAGCCACCGAACCTCTATTTATAACTTTTTTTTTTAATTTGTTAAGGGCAAATGTCATTACTCAAAGTATTTTTAGAAAACAAAGTAGATATTGATTAGGTCTTTAGAAAATAGTTTAAGAGCAGCAGTACCTTCAACGACGGAATAAAGTTCTGATATTGTTGATTTAATATTGTAGGTGTTATAAATAAATAAATAAATATTTCGGACACTTACACAAATCATCTAGTACCAAATCACCGATCAAATCGGGGACGTCTTAAAGAAAGGCCAAGTCAAGAGTACCTACCCTAAACCGACGAGCATGTATGAACAACCTTATGAGAGTGAATGAAGCAGAAGAGGTGTGTCAGGATCGTAGCAAGTGGAAGTCTGTGGTCTCTGCCTACCCCTACGGGGAACAAGCGTTACATTATGTATGTGTGTATTTTTATTCTATTACCTATAGGCTATTATATATACCTATATATTTACAGGATACATTTCGGGGAGTGTGCGTTGGAATTACATAATCTTATTCCACCGTCACCCTTCCATCTTCGGACCACTAGGCGTGGGGAGGGATTCCACCCGTATATAGTTAATATACCGAACATTCGCACTAAGAAGTTCGATTCTTCATTCATCATCCGAACAGCCAAGGCATGGAACTCCCTTCCGGCGTCAGTCTTTCCTGAATCCTACAACCTTGGGATCTTCAAGAACAGAGTGAATAGGCATTTACTGAGATCGCGTGCTTCATCTCCGACCACATCGTCACTTTCCATCAGGTGAGATTGTGGTCAAACGCGAATCCAGTCAATCATAAAAAAAGGCACTTTATCCAAATGCAAAGAATTAGGAGCTTCAAGATTATGTATACAAAATTTACTTTCTTCATAGTTCAATAACACCACTAATGATATATGAAGATTGAAGGGGACATCATAAGAGCTGCTAATTTAAATCGGCTGTTGGTTTTTCTAGCTTGACTATCTTGGTATATTAACATGGAGTTTTATCGGTTCTCTCTAAAGATAACACATGTATATATTTCGCAGTAGGTATATGTAATATATTTAGTGTAAGTTTATTATTCAGTTATCTTTTCTTTTTTTTTTATTTGTTTTATTATTCGTTATAGGATTTTTTCTTTTGCACACAATTTACTGCTTAACCCCAAATTTACTAAGTTTCCTATTTCAAAGCTCAGGTTGGCTGGAAGAGGTCTCTTAAAAAGATAAGTCCACCATTGTACGTGACCTATTGTTTGTACTCTGTTATTGTAATATTTTGGTGCAATAAAGAATAAATAAATATAACACCTTGTAAAGTGATAGAAAACTTGTATAGAGATGACACATACTTGTATAGAGATGATGCATCCTATATTGAGAAATAAATGTTTTGGATATTTGACATGTTTTGATCTTGTATTATTTCAAGTGAAATTTCGTATTTAATGTCTGGCATACATAAAGTTATTGTTGCCACATGAATATAATTTAGGTGTCACTTATTAAAAAGCATAGGAAGGTACATCGCGTCTAGTATCCATTTGATAATTTAATTTGATAAATTAACATTTCTTTTCAAATTAATATATAAAAACCACATCAGGGTTATACCTACCAATAAATAAATATAAATATATCCTTGAAAATCCACACTGCGCCATCTAGTTGCACACTAAGTAGTTCTTAATAATAAGGCTTGTTTAACGGGTAACATTATGGTAGATTTGCTTAAACGACCATCAGCTGCTGCCTAAGTCAGCGTTATTTCGTCTTTTAATTGTTTATAGATATGTATTTAGAACCGGTTTTTTGGTCACTATTTTCATAAAAACCTTGGTAACTGTTTTTTGAATTCCTTTTATCAAAATCATTTGATAACTCGGGTGATGGAATTATATTTGTTGTCAAGTGTGACAAAATGGCTGCCAGCGTCCGCCATATTGTATTTATGGTAATGTAACGGCACCACATTAGTTCAAAGGCTGAGGGCGTTTAGGCTGCTGGTGGTAATATACGTACAGACAGGTTAAATAAATTAGATTAATTAATTAAATGAAACAGATTAAACGTTTATTTGCATTATTAGTATTATTACAGAAACACACAAAAATACCGTTTAGAAATAGGTTTACAAATACAAGTACACTTTATTGCACAACAGAAAAGGAAATACAGTTTCAGAAAAATGGTAACAATAGAATGTACAATTTGGCGACCTTATCACTGAAAGCGATCTCTTCCAGGCAACCCTTTGGGTATAAGGATAGTACATTTGAAATAGGTAGGTTGTGCGGTATTAAATAGGGATGCAGATACAAAATACGTGAATAAATTTCATATATTTACATACTCTCGTTGTCCGAGTGCGCCACTGTACAGGAGCAGTTTTTACTGGCAGTGTTCCGTTTGACGTGCGGTCGACCGTACTTATGCGAATATAGGTATTTCTTAATTTGTTTCAAGGATTTAAACAATGCCACCCCATGTCCCTGTATTTCTTGGAAATACAATAAATTTGTCGAGCATTAAAAAAAATTAATACAATGCAATACAATACAATACAAATACACTTTATTGTACAACAGAAAAGAAAAAACAGTTTCAGAAAATTGGTAAGAATAGAAGTACAATTTGGCGACCTTATCACTAAAAGCGATCTCTTCCAGGCAACCTTTGGGTAAAATCGTGAAAAATTTCAATTTTATCGTCTGACAACCTATCTCCTGTTCTCTTGCATGGTTCCCGACAAATTGCTCTCCCACGTTGACCTTCGCATCTAGGAGAGGGAACTCTGCCCCCGTTGGCGATATATCAACGCCAACGGTGGTGGAGTTACCAAGCCCAGTTACGTTCGACGCAAGATCTGAACAGGTTCTTTCCATGATGAAGTTCTTGATTTCTTGAAAACTTGAGTTGGTGAGTTTAGCTTAGATTGACGATGAACGTTCAGTCTTACTTTTTCATCTGCATTCAGTTTGGTCCTGGAAATGAAAATAAGTATACATTAGAATGGTATTTGTAGTCACAACTGAAAAAAAAATTAAGGATTAGAGGCGCGGTCAGTTCAATTAGTGGCATTTTAACCTCCGACGAAAAACGAAGGGTGTTATGTTTGGCGGCGTTGAGCGTGTGTGTTTTCAATCTTCGTCCGGACGTGTGTCAGTAATGTGGTCAGATTTGAGAGTGATTTTTTTATAATAAAGGCTCTAAATCAGGGGACAGGTTCTTACCTATGTTTGATGGGATTCGGTTCAGCCGTTACGATGATATTTAGCTAGTCTTCCTGGGCCCGCAGTCTCGACATAGATAGCAACCGATTTCGGTCGTTAACTCCTAACGATCTTATTCTAAATGTTATAGTGTTCATAATCATATCGGTTTTTGTTGGAAACCTGAATCTTAGTTTCAATGGAAACCGATATTTTGATACTAAAGACTCTAATTCTCCAATTAAAATAACATTGTTAGGACTTAATGACCGAATTCGATAACATAACGATCGCTGTCTATGTCGAGACTGCAGGCCCTGGACGGTATAATCATTTGTTACATCAATGTTGACAGGGTTAGAGAGAGAGTTATTATATACCTATATAAGTACTTAGGCTCGTAGTAATAAACCATTCTCAAGATTGAGAACAGTTTTACAATAATACAATGCAATAATAATTTATTTCGGACTGTGTCCATAGTGTTAGTAAACAATTATAATCTTACAAGCTAGGGTTAGTAACACATACATCCAAAATTATATAAAATTAATCATTAAATATTAGATAATCACTTAGACACTAGAACCGCCACACTAGCATGTAACGAGTTCCAGTGCCTAAGGATAGGGCTGTCCATTCTGCTCGCTATGACGGACAGAAGACTGTTGGCGCTACCACGAACTCTGTGCAACAGGGATGCGACTCTCTTACGGATAATGGCCTGAAAGGTGTCTGTTTGTGCCTCAGTAAACATCCCCGACGCACTACAGTAACGTGGCAGCCCCAACAGCATTCTGAAACCATCATTGTACATAACACGCAGGGCACTGTACGTCTTCTGCGTATACTTGACCCATAGGCTGCATGTATAAAATGACTGGCAATAAGCTTTAAACAAAGTTATCTTCACGTCGGCAGTACATTTAGCAAACCTACGGGCCAACATATTACATCTGACGGCCAGCGCCCTGCGCTCTCTGTCTATGTCAAGGTCGTCACTCAGCGTCTCCGTCACCCAGTGCCCCAGGTATTTAAATTGTGACACACGTTTGAGAGGCGTTCCTCGAAGAGTTACAGGGGGCAGTTTTGTGATCGGTCACAAGTAAACGTGTTGATTAATAAACCTAACTTGAGACACAACAACTTAGCGCGACTCGAGTGACATAGAGTCGCGTGCGACTTGGCCTACATCTCTCAAAGCCGATTGGCGGTCGAATCGACAGCTATCAAGAACAGCTAATCAGCTGCAAGCAACTGAGATTATGGCCGATATTAATAAACCATTCTCAAGATTGAGAACAGTCTTGTGACTGGTCTCAAGTAAACGTGTTGATTAATAAACCTAACTTGCACGTTCATACTCAAGCAGTGAGTACTGCTTGAGATGTGCGCGTATTAATAAACGAAACTCAGGACTATCATTCATTCGCCGCTGAGGCGAAGTGATCTCAGCTGAGTAGACATCAAGATCATTTATAAATTAGCACGTAGCTTGGGATAGCGTCAACTGCTTAAGACACATCTCGGTTGATACAGCCTCAAGACTTACTGAAACTGGTTTTATTAATCCTGGCCTAAGTGTGTAATTGAAGGTCACTGTCAGCTATGTTTTTTTTTATGCAAATCGGGTTAACCCTTGACCTCAATCACATCCGATGTTAAGTGAAGATGAGGCCGAAGGTGGAAGCGTACTGACCCGGAAACCCCA
This sequence comes from Oegoconia quadripuncta, assembly GCA_949316235.1. Lineage (NCBI taxonomy): Eukaryota > Metazoa > Arthropoda > Insecta > Lepidoptera > Autostichidae > Oegoconia > Oegoconia quadripuncta. The sequence goes on from OX438743.1 coordinate 1,848,587, forward strand.
ATATTTGTTATTCTCTAAGCAGGCACAACTAGCAACCTAGTGACACCTCAAACGGACAACGATTTTACCGTCAAAGCTAATTAAAGTATATGGTCACAAACTGGACAACTAAGTTTAACAGAATAACCACGCAGGTGGCCGAGGCCAATAAATTCCACCAAACTGCACTGAAACCGCGTGGTAGCTCTGTTTACGATAGGCTTAGCTGAAGCCGCTTATCTGCTTATGAAGCTTATCTAAATCTGCCGCCAAGCAACAATGTTAATAGCATTGTTGTGTTCCGGTTGTCAGAGATAAGATAGCCAGTCCCCCAAATGTGTTGGGGTTTCCGGATCAGTACGCTTCCACCTTCGACCTCATCTGCACTTAACATCAGGTGTGATTGAGATCAAGTACCAACCCGATGTGCATAAAAAAAAACAGAGCGTAAGGGAATCATTGAAGCGTCTTCTGTGTGACTACGATGCCATGGCCGTAAGCGTCATCTGAGTCCTAAGAGTTACCCCGAATCTGGTGATTACATGATCTTGACACTGCCTTGTAATCATAAGACTTATGAAGTCTATTTGGCAGTTGAAAGCGAAGGGGTGGCGCACAAAACGTCCCTACTGGGTCTAAGTGACTTTGGACACATGCTCGACCCCATGGCATATAAGAGAATAGAACGCTATGACTCTCCTAGTATAAAGCCGTATATTTAAACCGCCTCCGTGGCTCAATGTAAACAACATAGGGTTTACAAATCGGAGGCGCGGGTTCGATTACCAGTGGGGTCCATGTACTCGGTTTGGTTGGTGGTAGAACATCTTAAAAAAAATTTTTTTTCTTCGTTAATCATATGTACCAATTCCTCCTATTTTCAAAGCTATATCCAAATTTGTTTTTTATTTGGAAAATGGAATATTACTTCAAGGTTTCACATGAAATATTTTTTAATGTCTCAGCTAAATCACATAATAAAAAAAAACTTGAACACGAGCTTCTTAGATTCGCTGAAACTTTTATAAAGTGGTTACTTTTAAAAATTAACACTGCCTATATTTAACTTAAATGTTGTCCGATAATACACACAAAGTTTAGCTAAATTTCGATTTGCCGTTCCCAAAAAAAATACAAAAATCTTTGAATGGAGAAAACAGTCTTAATCTAATTCTTCATACAAAACGCCAATTTCATAGGTAAGGACCTAATATTTTGGCGCGAGATTGTGGCACGAATAACAGCTTTATATAATACTAGCTTTCCGCCCGCGGTTTCTTTGTGACAGAAATTTGTTTAACCCGCGGGAATTACTCAGTTTATCGGGAAAAAAATATCTTACGACTCAATCCAGGGTATGCTCTACCTATATACCAAAAATCCAAATCCGTTTACCCGTTTCGCCGTAATTGAGTAAGAAATCCCGAACGAGTACGACGTTGGAACCTTCAAGAAACGAGCCTACACCTTCCTCAAAGGCCGGCAACGCATCTGTGACCCTTTTGGTGTTGCGGGTGTCCATGGGCGGCGGTGATTGCTTTCCATCAGGTGACCCGCATGCTCGTTTGCCGCCCTTTCATATAAAAAAAATAAACTTACGCAATTATAATATTAGTTAGATTGTTGAGCTATATGTTCTCGTACTTTTGTGAGAGAAAATAAAAACTTTTTGTACTGTATTATAGATATTTGTTTAACGAACCTCTCTGTGAATCAAAGATAAAGTATTGTACCATAAAACTTACATTCATTTACAGTCTCCTCCATATTCTAACAATAATTCGCAACTTTGCTCTACTACTTTTGTCAGGCGAACATTTTTCACTCATATCTCATACATATTAGAAGACAGTTATTTACTTAGTGTGCCACAGAAGGATTTCCTTCAGGGCCCGTATTTAATACAATATTTAATGTTGGAAGAAATCTAAATCTAAATATTGAAATTTCCGAGGAAACTCAGTCCGTGACATACATTAGATATCGAATGTGAATAACCATTTAATATCAACCGAACTATAAGAATGAGAATCCGTGAATCCCAGACCTTTTCAGCTTCGCGAAAAAAAAAAACAGGTTAGATACTGAGTCGCTGGTTCGTTTCCCAGCGGGGTAAATTGTTTAGAATATGTACTCGGTTTTATTGTACTGTCGCACAAATAGGAATGCTGTTCGGGCGGTTTTATCTGAAATAACGAGTTCCTCTAGCAAATTCTGGATACGTGTTTCCATTTCAAGTTCAATAGGGTTGGTGTGCAGCCTCCTTTTACCGCGGAACTCTCACCTACTCCTACTTCATTCAATTTTATTTTGGGGGACTGGCTATCTTATCTCTTACAACCGAAACACAACATTGTTATTAATATTGCTGTTTGGCCGCAGATTGAAATTAGATGGCGATAGCTAGCCCTGCGAACATTTAAAATGCCCTAATACCACCAATCAAACCGAATTCTAAACATGTACCCCGTTGGGGATCGAACCCGCGACCTCAGATTCTTAAACCCTATGTTGTTTACATTGAGCTACGGAGGCGGCGATTAAAACAGTTTCAAATTATGGTTAAGTTTCTTTGAAACTCAAGTTACATTTCAATCTTGAAATTTCTTTATAAATACAGGCAAAAACCGAATTGAATCATGTTCTCATGATGTTTTCTTTAAATATCAATATGAACAATATCTGCCCTTTGGTGTAGAGACCATGGGGCCTAAGGCCGAGGTGGTCTTCAAAGAGCTGGCGACGCGTCTGGTCGAAGTATCGGGTGATCAGAGCGCTTGTAGTTGCCTGGGACAGTGCATAAGTCTGGCTATACAGCGTGGTACTCCGCTAGCCTTCTGGGTACGCGTACGCTGTCTTAGAACAGTGACTTGGGACATGTGTTCTACCTAATGATATGAACATATGTTCCAGGAACCCGATTCTCTACATTATTAATAAGTTGGTCGCTTTTGCACTTGCGTATGAGTGTGAAAGAGATTAAAATGTCATAGTGAAATGTCAAGTGCGTGAGAATCGGGTTCCAGGGCGTTTTTATTTTTATAGTATATTTTATATCAATACGAGTATTAAGAGATGCTTTTATGTTTAATCCGGCACTTCTTGGTAGCTACTTGTAGGTATTATTAGTTACATTAAATTCAGAATCAGAGAAAATTTGGAATGTTTGTCAAATATGACTCTCGAGGCTCGCATTTTTTGTTAAATTAATTCTTTTAAAATTTCTGAATGAAATTATTATGCAATTGATATATTATTTATTTGCCATTTTGTATATTAGGTAAAGTTAAAAAATGTTCTTTTTTTCGTACATACAGGATGCACGTGAAATAACTTGGTATATATAAATACCTGATGATTAACATTAAGCTACACATAGCAGGTCTCTTCTACCTAGTCTGTTATAAGACTAGACTCTGCCCCCAGCTTCTGGAGCGCTTGGGATTGCTAGTACCTAATAGAATATCGGCACGACGCCAACCCAAAATGTTTAGTGTGCCTTCTGTTCACACGAACTATGCACAAAATTCTGTTTTGCTGCGGTGCATACAAGAATACAATAAATATTTCTTGGACGTTGATATTTTTAACGTTAAATTCACAAAATTTAAGAATTCAGTAGTTGAGGATGTAAAGAGGTTGGACCTTGCGCGTCCAAATACATGAGTTTCCTTTCAAAATTGTTTCGATTCAAAGGTATTTGTTTATTACACTCCAACCACATTCTACACTCTCTCACTCACACATACATACAAATGTTGTAAAGCAATGCCTTAGTTTTTAGCTTATTTACTATCAAAGTTAGCTGAGTACCGGTTAAAATTTAAATTGTAAATTACAAATCTCTATAAATATGGCTTTAAAAATTTTAAGAAATGTTTTTAAATGTAATTATATGCTGTATGATTTCTATATAAACAAATAAAAAAAAAAAAAAAAAAGATCCTGAGATTATACTTAATAGAATACCCAACCCAGTGGTTTGCCCTTTATGGGCAAAGCAACACAGCGAGCTGTAGATTTTTTGTATATTTTTTTTTATTTTATTGCGACGCACACAAAATTTTTTATGTTTTCGTATCTGTGTAATTTAATTTAAATGAGTTTACAACTTTTTCTTTAACCGCTTTTCCTGTGTAAACAAATGTCATCGCATTCCAAATTCAAATCCATTGTCTCACAAATTGTAACAACGCGCAATTTTGCTCATTGCTCTTCAAGAATCGCGACCTTACCGAGACAATGAGGCGAATATGCTTTTTAACACGCTTTTATTAGCTTCACTCAAATCAAATCAAATCAAAATATGCTTTATTTTGTAGGTACAGAGGGTACACTTAAAATAGTCAGATTTTACATTTTTAAAGCTACTGCTTGTTCAAAAGGCAATTTTCCCCTGAGAAGAACAAGCAAGAAACTCGAGAGGTCGCTCTTTTTAAAAAAGGTTTTTATATAACAAAATTATTATTTTATATTATAATATTTCATTATTAATTGTAAAATGGCCTGGTTATGCGAACGGGCTGGTTATGTCCATGATTGTTTATCATCTAAATATAATCTGATATTTTACTTGTAACTAACAATGTATTCAAATCTTGAAAGTTAATTTAAACTTACTTCTAATTGTCGCATCGAAATGAAACTTTGTATATGTATATGTAAGTCTGATGACATTACTATGATTTGGTATCTTAGAGCTGATCTAATGATGGAGCCAGGATGGATGGTGAAACTTTTCAGTCGCTACTAGTAAACCCCTCGAGTTTGGGCTCGTATGATTCGTTTTAACGAATCCATACACTTGGTGTCGACGATCTAATGATGGAGCCAGGAGACGGATATTGGAAATGTAGAGTGATTTTTTAGTTTTATTAACTACATATTTAATTTAATTTATAGTAACTGGCACTCTGCAAACATTCCAGTATCTACACTATCTTTTCTGAACAGAGCCATTACTGAAATAAATCTTACCCTCACCAGCAGGTTTGAACTTCGATCCAGTTCTAAATTATTACCCTACAGATCACTTTACATTGGTTTTCGTAGAATCGTCATTAACACAGGATGTTTAGGTAAGCATCCATTGGATATTGAAATTATTATAAAGTTTTAAAACCGTTCTAACTAGCATTCATATTTTTGAAATCCTAACGTTCTGCGAAACTTGATCTGTTTGCTTGAAATAAAAAAAAAAAAGAAACTGCACCAGTACCCGACACAAAAGAATCGTAACTCACATATTATTTATTACAACGATACTGAACATATATTACGTTTTTGTTACTTCCAAACACTATAAAATTTTATTCAGATGTGACTAAGTAAAAGATAATTCTTCATAGTAATTTCTAACACTGTTCCAAGACTTCACCACTCTGCACCACCCCTCGTAAAGAACTGAGGGAACGAATGCGGTCCGATTATTTTTGAAAAAGGAACTAAAAAGCTGCGCCTGAGTCTGACGCCATCTTGAATTTCACTTCCCTACCGACTTTCATCTTTATGCCATGTAAATAGAGTGTAAATTCTTTTGATTCGTTACGGTAATAGTGACTTAAAGGTCGGTGCTTTGGCGTGGTGCTAATTAGAATCAGAGGTGCCTTTTCAATTAGGGTTGTTTGCGTATTATGTTTGAAAATATAAGGGATTCTTGAAGGGTTTGAGTATTGCTGAATGACTTTAAGCATAATTTAAAAGCTCATTGTTACAAGTACGGAATGTTGTTGAGTGAAACATCGACGTAGGTACTTAATAGAAGGACCTCAATACGATTCCCGATCTGGATATAAGGAATTCAGCGTACTAAATTATTATTGGCGCTGGATTTTTTAGTTCTGCGTCTAATCTAGCAATAGATGCTATGTTATGTTCAGGCGCAAAAATGGCAAACGGAAAACTTATTTCAGAATGAGGAGAGTTTATTTTGCAAAATTACCATTTCCATGATGGTATAATACGAGACTTAGCTTGTGTTTCACTGTAGGTCAATTTTTTTATATTTAAGACTAAACGACTTGTCTTAACTTGTCTCCAGTTATTAGCCATGCTTGATGAAATTGGTTTTAGTCGATTTATTTGGTTGCTTAATCATTTGATCTATTTTTTTTATTTATAGTACCCAGAAGGCTGGCCGCGTTGCCTCGCTGTATAGTAAGGCTGTTTCTTTGACCAAAGTATTGGCCAGCCCTCCGGTCGTGGGATGCATCAACCAGACTCAGATAACTCCCTAAAAAGAGTGTGAGCACCCAGTCCCCACGGCCCAAGCGTTTCTACACCAAACGGCGCAAATAGGTGATCTCCACTGAGACCGGCATATTTGCGCCGTTTTAAGGTCTTAGCATACGTAACGGGTAATTTCTCGGACGGAACGGAGACGGGACGGGTATAGTTCCTAACGTGAAAGTGGTTTTAAAACATACGTACAGTGACGGTGTTCAACGATAGTCGTGCTAGTGCTGCAACCATATTTCAGCACAATATGTTCGATTTTACTTTTGAAGAACTAGCAATGGTTGCCGTAGCATTAGATGAAGAAGATGCCATAACGATGTTTTTTCTATTGCCGTCCCGTTCCGCCCGTGTTTCTCGTCACGTGTATTTTATTGCTATGTTTTTAAATGCAACGATGTCAAAAAATCGTCCCGTTCCGTCCGGCACGAGAATAAACACGTAACGTATGCTAAGACCTTAACACTTTCTGCCGAGGTGGCAGCGGAACCAGCTGTACCGCTTGTACTTGGAAGATGGGAAGGAGCAAGGGTATCAACGCAGGTTGCATGCCATACCAAAGACCGTCCCAATTACCAAGGCACGAGCGTCATACCGTCCGGTCTTTTGACGTCATTTAAGGTATTACAAAATATAGTAGACCCATGCACTACTATTGAACTCTACTGATGGTCTATTGACACCAATCAAAACAAATTAGCTATTTTCCGTCAACGTGGATCATAAACTTGTAATAGTACAGTGTAATTAAGGTGTACAGTGTTATTATTACATAGTCCAAAGTACAGTCGGTTACATAATAAGTCACTTTTTTTTCATATTTTTAAGGAGTTTTGACACTTCCTGACAATGTCACTCCATTGTTGCAAGATACAAAAACTTCTACACCATCAAAAACATGAAATATTTTACTCGTGGGTTAAAACAGACTGGTAGGAGTAATGCATATATTTTTTTTATACACGTATTTAGTAATAAAATGTACAATATAAAATTAAAGTTACCAGTGAACTTCATTGCGTTATAGAAGATACTAAAATGCCCTAAAACAATCTTAAAAACAGTTTGTTTGTGTGATATTTGCCCTCGGTCAAATTTTTCATACATATAAAGAAGTTTTGATCGATTTTTTTTTAACCGCCTCCGTGGCTCAATGTCAACAATATTGGGTTTACCATTCGGAGGTCGCGGGTTCGATCCCCAGTGGGGTACATGTTTTAAGTACTCTATTTGGTTGGTGGTAGGGCATTTTAAATGTCCGCCTGGCTAGCTACCACCATCTTATCTAAATCTGCCGCCAAACAGCAATGTTAATAGCATTGTTGTGTTCCGGTTGTCAGAGATAAGATAGCCAGTCCCCTAAATGTGTTGGGGTTTCTGGGTCAGTACGCTTCCACCTTCGACCTCATCTTCACTTAACATCAGGTGTGATTGAGGTCAAGTACCAACCCGTTGTGCATAAAAAGTTACAGGAGTTCAAATTATACACAGGGTGAAATTTTATTCGTGTAATGCCTTTTTACTGGTGATTCCACCCCCGAATACGAACAACTTTCTACTTGCAACCATAGCCGAATTCGAACAAAAAATTGTCGATTACCCGTACAAAGTATGGAAGTCCAACAATTTTCGACTGACTTCGGCTATGGTTTCTTGTGGAAAGTTGTTCGTAATTGGAAGTGGAGTCACCAGCCGAAAATTGTTTGACTTCCGCACTAAAGAATGGTGTCAGAATGGTTTACTTTGTTTGTTTGTTTGTAAACGCTTTATTGTACAAAAAGGCAATACATTAATTTTGCATTGATACATAAATTGAGTACAAATGTATGGATCTGAATGTTGGGCAATGAAAGAAACTGATGAAAGTAGAATGCATGTGGCAGAGATGAGAATGCTAAGATGGATGTGTGGTGTGACTAGAATGGATAAGATCAGGAATGAGTATATCAGAGGAAGTCTAAAAGTGGTGCCAATAACAGAAAAGCTGAGGAGTAATAGGTTAGCATGGTTTGGGCACATTATGAGGAGAGATGAAAGGCACGTAACAAGACGAGTGTTAAGTATGAATGTGGAGGGATACAGAGGTAGAGGAAGACCAAAGAAGGTGTGGGTAGACTGCGTGAGGAATGATATGTGTATGAAAGGGGTGAGTACGGAGATGACGGCTGATAGAGGAGAGTGGAAGAGGATGACATGTTGTGCCGACCCCACCTAGAGTGGGATGAGGGCAGGAAAATGATGACATAAATTGTGTACAACGGCGGACTTATCCTTTGTACTTACGGACATACTTTGTATGGGTAAACAAAAATTTTTTGATCGACTTCGTTTATTTTATTTATTTATTTATTGCATATCACATGGTTCACATAGGTGTTAAATAGAAAAGTGTATACAAGGATGTGACACCCTGTAAGGGCACCGCAAAAGTATGAGAGAGAGCTTCTTATAATTAATTATTTATCTTAACTCAAAGAAACCTAACTTAAAGAAACCTAATGTGAAAAAAATCCGTATCAAGAATTTTTCATATTTAATACAAAATTATCGTAATCAAGAGTGTGTTACCAGTTAATGGGTGTTCGAATTCACACAGGAATTCAAATTCACCCTGTATTTCTCCGGCGCAATGAAATTCACAGTAGTTATTTTAATCGAATAGTCTATGGTATTACTAAGTACCTACGTATACAATACTATAGCCAGACTGCAAGCCAGACTCTGTGGAATCTTTTTTTTTTTTTTTTTTTTCTATTTATTCATTATAATATGAAAAAGGTTTAACACAATACAAAAGTGCGCCACAGAAACCTATTCAAGGTTTATACGCAACACACTGAACCTCATCGCTTAACCACTTACTGTCTATTACAAGTTACAGTATCACCAGCACCACCCATGTAGTACTTTTTAAGTGATTGTTCTACATTTTTTTATATTTATAAATATATCTGTATGTATTTCCTTGGGAATATCATTTAAAATGTTTTACTCAAACTGCACTTACCTAATTTAAATTGTACGTGAGTGGGTGATAACCCCTCTCTCTCACAACCATATCGTATGTCATTTAAATATCGCATCATAAATTCAATAAGAACCGTAGGACCTTACAGAATTTGTCGAAGGATTTTATGCTCTATTTCTTAGTAATTAAAGTTATTATACCCACAATACATTTGTACCTAATCGCCCACGCTAAAAATATAGTCAACGCAGTGAGAGCCAAATTCTGTCGCATCAGCTTTATATTATCTGGCTTTATTTTTTTCTTATTGTAATTTAGTAAGTACCTAGAAGTATATCATTACGATATGAGAAATTACTGTCTGTCTGCCTCCGTGGGTCAGTGTAAGCAAGTTAGAGTTTGCAAGACGGAGGTCGCGGGTTCGATTTCCAACGGGGTAAAATGGCATTTTTATATATCCCTCTGACTAGCTGACTATCTTATAGCATTTTATCACTGTGTCTCATGTTCACTTAACATCAATGTGATTGAGGTAAAAAGTTATATCGCAACAAACTGTTACAGGTACTAGGCTTCAAAAGTGCATACTCAGCTTCATATGAAAGAAAGAAAGAAAAAAATCTTTATTGTACACAGCTTAAAAATATACACAGTGACAGTGATTTATGATGATGATGATATATGATGAGTATATGATTTAGATATCTAACTATTATTAATTACCTGAACTTAATATCTTTATTGTACACAAAATAGTTACAGAAATATGCATTGTATATAAAATGTACAAAGGCGAGCTTAACTCCGATAGAGTTTTCTACCAGTAAACCTTAGAGATACATAGTGTTTATTAGATTGGGCAGAAAATAGTGTAATTATTATAATTATATTAAATTAAGTACAAATTATTATAATAATAAACTTATTTATTTATTTATCAAATTTCATCCATATCCGCCTAGCCGTTTATGCGTGAAGAGATAACAAACTAACACATTTACAAACATTCGCATTTTCATTTCAATTTTTTTATTTGAGAAACTTACGGTACATTAAAAAAATATTAGTTGGATTATGTAGTCTTTCTAAAACGTTTTCGAATAAACGCTTCAAAATTGCTGTCCATTCTCAATTAACTCCAAAAACATCGTTCAGATATCTGAATAAAATTCATGAACATTGTAGGTATTCAAGGTATAATTAGATTGCAAGAGAATAATCTATCTATTTTATCAGGTTTGCAAGAGTCAGGAGAATACAAATCCAGAGACCTTGACGAGCAAACCCGCAACGCATAAAAATCTGCGGTCAGCAAACCAGCTGCCTTGCCTCCCCTCTAATAATAAATGCGTTCCTTGGCATTTCGATACAAGGGCTTTGGTAAAGTTGTATCTATCGTGTCTTACAAATACACTAAGGGTAGTGATGCAACGGAAGTGTCTTAGCGGAACCAGAAACGGAAACAGATGTCAAAAGTAAATTTTAGCAGAAACGGAAACGGATGCAGAAACGGAAGTGTAAATAATATGAAAAATAAAAACAAATTTACAAATATATTTCTTTATTAAGTATCAATTACACCAAAGCTAGATTAGAAATAGATATATTAGAAATCTACTATAGAAAACAATATTGCAACTTTGCAACTGAACATTTTATTAATATTCAAAATTAAGTAGTGGTAAGTTATATTTTATGAAAAGTAATTTGGCCGCTTTTGATTCTAACAATCTGTTATAATGTCAAATATAAGACCAGCATGCGTAACTCTCAGCCGTCGTAGACTTCCGAATGTATCTCCGTTATAAAAGTAGCGGAAACAGAAGCAGAAACGAATGTTGAACAGCGCGCGGAACTTCCGCACTTGCGGAAACAGAAACAGAGATCCGTTGCCAGTGCCATTAGTCCAGTAAGGATACACTTTTAACTTCCTATAATTTTAAAGGCCGTGATTTTTTGCACATGGATAGAGTACCTGTCAGTGATAGCAATTACGCTTAATTTGTGACGTTTTTAGGTGATAATTTTATCCTATGAAATAACATACTTTGACTTTAACAATAATAAAATTTGGTAGAAAAAGAAAAGAGGAATTTTTATCTTAATATGGTTACTTTAACGAGATCGCACTAGAAATGCAGAAATCCGGAGAATAACGAAAGTGGGATATAGTGTAGATTCATTCAGAGGACTTAGCCCTCTGAATGAATCACTTCACGCTTATCTAATTAATCTAACTAATATTATAAATGCGAAAGATAGGATGTTTGTTAGTTTGTTGCTCAATCACATCGAAACGGATGAACGGATTTAGATGAAATTTAGTACATAGATAGAACATACCATGGATTAAGACAGGTTTTTTCCCGATAAAGTGAGTAAAGTAAAGTTATTCCACGCAAGCGACGCCGCGGGCGAAGCTAGTAAAGTCATATAATGGGTAAAACTTCTCTTTCTTATTAGGTACTACAATTAAATAATAAAACAAAACACTATTGTGTGAGCTCACGAAGATATTCCTGGAATCAGGCGTTTGAATGAATTCCTATGTTTAAGTTTAATTATTACCTAGACGGAATCTATCAATGGGCATGAAATATGAAGTTATTGCAAACTAGAAAGATCAAAAACAATATAGAGTTTCCTACAAAGACAAAAGGTTAAAGGATGTTGGCGCTCGCTTTAAAAAATATTACTATTTTCGCCTTTTTAGAAAAAATCTTCCAAATTCCTGTCACCCAGCTTGAAAACATTGCTCAGAAAACTAAAAAAAAAAATAAGGTGTAATAGAAGGAAAAATATAACATTGATGTTTTTTTTCTGCACATCGGGTTCGTACTTTACCTTAATCACACCTGATGTTAAGTGAAGATGAGGTCGAAGGTGGAAGTGTAGGTGAACACATTTGGGCACTGGCTATCTTATCTCTGACAACCGGAATACAACAATGCTATTAACATTGCTGTTTGGTGGCAGATTTAGATAAGATGGTGGTAGCTAGCCAGGCGGACATATAGGAGGCGGAGGCGGGAATTATGTCTATAAGCGTTCAGTGTCTGCGAAAGTGTTGCAACAAAAATTCCCGTCTAAGTCCGCATATAGTGAGGGCAAGTACGGAACCCTACATTGCGCGTAGCCCGACACGCACTTGGACGTTTTTTTTTTAAACCTTATGTTGTTTACTTTGTGCCACGGATGTTTCTTCTACTTTATTTATTTCCGAGATAATCAAAGTTGACTAATAAATTCCACTTTGTTCACCTGGGTGATATCACCCAGGTGATTTATTTCCGAAAGTTGACTAATAAATTCCACTTCGATCACCTGCATCATATCACCTGGGTGAACATAATGGAATAATCCTTCTAGTTTTAGTTTAAATCCATGCAATTCTAACGTGGTTCTATTGAATTTTGTGTTTGCGTACATGACGAGCCATAGATACTTTCCTGTGATAAAGAAGTTCATTGTACACACGTACTACCTCACACCACGGTGGGTATCACCCACGTCCCACATGTCAACACCGGTTGGGTAAAGTTGTCCCTTATCTAATTTGGGGTAGGTTAGTTGACCGATAATGCTAGAGCTATTCTATGAAGTTGCATTATGTTATGAACTTTTAGAGTTCGAACTGTGTGAGATCTTCCGTTCACATTTTTAAATACCCGACGAAATATAAGAGGTGTTATAAATTTGAAGCCATATCTACCTGTGGTGGCCAGGATATAAATATAATTTTTGTTTTGCAGACACGAGCCGTTCGTGCGATTTACCAATTGAGACCTGCAGTGTCACTTAGAGATTAGTTTAAAGAGTATAATATTCTAACCTTCCCTTCACAGCATATTCTTGTTAATATTATGTAAAAAAAAATATTGCATCGTTTAGGAAAAATAGTGATAAACATGATGTCAAGACTAGAAATAAAGATAAAACTACAGGTCACATAGTGGCCTCCGGTCAGTATTTCATTTAAAGGGTCACGTATACCCTTTTTCAATAAGGTTCCTGTTGATATACAAAATCTTCCTTTCAATAATTTAAAGATACTATAAAACAGAAACTTAATAAGAAAGCATATTATAAAATATAAGACTATTTAGAGATAAACATCCCTGGACATAACCAGATCGTTCGCATGCCAGACTAATGAAATATAAAACGTTTTTGTAATATAAATACCTGTTTTTAAAAGATCAACCCCTCGAGTTACTTGCTTGTTCTTCTCCGGGGAAAATTGCATTGTAAAAAATGTAAAATTCACTGTTTCAAGTGTACCCTGTGTACCTACAATATAAAGCCTAATATTACTAATGTGACCATTTATTTTTTTCCTCGAAGCGGGACATCCACAGATATTTATGTAACGGTGTCTAATGGAATTATGTCTGTCAGAATGGCGGGTGTACCTACTTGTCCCGTAGGTACTCGTACACCCTAAAAGTCGTTCGACCATTAAAGCCCACTTGAAATAATTTTCGGACGTCTTTACTGCAAAATGTGTGATCTTCTAGTTTTTAGAAAAATATTACATTATGACACCTTGTGTGTTTTTCCTTTTTAAATTGTAACAAAATTCGCTATAATTCCGGTTATTGGCTCTTTGAGTACTTTCACCAAAACGAGTTTCAGTGCTAACATTTTCAGTGTTCCAGTATTTTATGAAAACGGGACATTTCTGCGTCCCGACTATTGCATCGAGTACAACGAGACCAATTACATAAAAACGGGATTGTCCTGTTCAAAACGGGACGTATGGTCACGTTAAGTACCTATCCTAGGAACTCTAATTAGAAAATAGGAAGTGTAATCGAAGTTAGAACAGTTAGATTCCGATTTAGTGGATTGGAAGGTCCCGACCGCAGTATTTCCATCCTAAATACAGAGACTACGGCATACAGCCTTACGTCAACCAGCAATGTATGCAGAATTAGTCTCTGCATTTTGAATGGTGTAATAAGCGCTTACTAGCTTGCGATTTCCTAATTAGAGTGGTCCTAATTAGATTTCCTACAAATAGGATAATGTAATAAGCCCTTAAGATTTCTTTACTGTAAGCTTTTAGGTCAATGCACCACACTAAAACTAAAAGTTCAACATGTAGTGACTGAGAGACCGGGTATAAAAATCGAAACAAAAAAATGCGAATCAAAAGACGTCCATTTTATTGTGCAAATACACGCACGCGCATGCCCCAATTTCAGCAGTCTGTCCCAATTAACTGACCTCAAACGAAAACTGAAGGCCACTTCAGCTTACAGTTGATGACACAACAAAAAGCTTCTCGTGGCCTTGACAGGAGTCAACGATCGGAAACCCTCGCATCCGTCGTCAGTGCAGCCTTGCTATCCCACTCGCACTACCCGCCAGACATATTGCCCGCCTGCTCGCGCGTCCGCAGTGGCAAGTCCCAGCCAATCAGGGGGCGGCGCGCGCGCACTGGCGCGCATCGCTTGCTCAACTGGATCGCTAGGGGTGTCAGCTTTTTCTAAAGCTCTCATGTGACTTTTTACTTGTTTTTTAACGAATTATTTAATTGAGTGCCGATGTTAACTTGCATTAATGAACTGCCTGCGGTATTTTAATATCATTTTATGAGCCAAAGAAGTATAGTCGGATTGTTTAGTGATATGTGATGTAATGTACGTGGTGGCTATACGTACCTATTACAGTGGGAAGATATATTTATAGTTGGAACAGGATAATAAAATGTTTCTTCATTCATTGTCGAGTATAATTGAAGAAATTCTTTTTAGGGTTCTGTATATCAAAAGGCAAAAACAAGACATTTATAGAAGTCCTTCACCCCAGAATTCACACTATGGATTTCTTGACATCTAAAGATGCCAATATTTAGTGCCCAATTAGTGTTATTTGGTACTCGGAGGAAATAATCAGTGCCACAGTATTTTTAGATATATATTCGATTTAAAATTTGGCATTCTGGAGGAACTTCTCCCCAACATAATCACTCTCGGTCATGCAAACGGATGAGGTTACAGAATATATGGATTTTATTGGGACAGCTACCTATTCTGTGCGTTGTACATCTCTCTGTGTTCATAGTCAAGCTTTATTTCAGTGTAAGATAAGTGATCGAATCACTCGTGGCTCTCTCGCCATTTCTTTACGATGTCTGGCGCGGTCAGTCCTTGGATGGGTGACCACTAGTGGCATTTTAATACAAGTTGTTTTCAGGTGGCCTACAGGGGCGCCATTAAATGCTCACTGTCAAGTGGCCTAGTGGCCGTGACACAAATCCACCAATCGACTCTCGTTCGTGTGGTAGATTATGGCCCAGTGAGAGGAGGCTATACCCCAACAGTGGGGACGTGTAAGGTCGTTCATGATGAAGATAAGTGATATCTTTATTTTTAAAACTGCCTATATTAATTATATTGGTATAATAATTGTATTGGTTTCGCTACAAAAACCTTGCGTGCGTTTTTCAGTAAGTGGTACTGGCAGAATAACCAGCGCTGTGGTATGGACCACTATCTTTGCTGCAGCATATGCTGAGTCAGAGCCCTTTCAGTGCACAGTGGGTACAGCCCGTCGCTGGGAAAATCTTGTATGTTGTGCGTCAGTATATTAAGCTTTTATTTATTTATTTTATTTGTTGATTACATATGATTTATTGTTTGTGTTCTTCTATTTTGGTTGTATGTACTGTGCAGTGAATAAATGTTTCTATCTATCTATCTATCTATATCTATTAAATGTCAATTTAAATCTAATATCTAATATAACTAATATTGGGTCTTTACCTATGAAATTGGATTTTTTTTTCTTCGTTAATCATATTTTTTTTTTTTATTGGAAGGGCGGCAAACGAGCATGCGGGTCACCTGATGGAAAGCAATCACCGCCGCCCATGGACACCCGCAACACCAAAAGGGTCACAGATGCGTTGCCGGCCTTTGAAGAAGGTGTAGGCTCGTGTCTTGAAGGTTCCAATGTCGTACTCGTTCGGGAATACCGCTGCCGGAAGTCCGTTCCACAGGGTGGTTGTACGTGATAAGAAGTTTCTTGAGAAACGTACAGTGGTAGACTTCCACTCATCCAGGTGATGTGGATGGAAATTTAATTTTCGGCGAGAAGTGTATCGGTTAAATTGAGCAGCGGGTATTAGCTCGAACAGTTCTTCAGAACACTCCCCATGAAATATGCGATAGAGAATGCAGAGGGACGCGACGTCTCTTTATATATATACCAATTCCTGCGATTTTCAAGGCTATATCCAAATTTGTTTTTTATTTGGAAAATGGAATATTATTTCAAGGTTTCACATGAAATATTTATTAATTTCTGGGCTAAATCACTAAATAAAAAAAATTTGAACAGAGCTCTTTTCATGTGCTTCCCATAATCATTTCTTAGATTCGCTGAAACTTTTATACATAAAGTGATTACTTTTAAAAATTAACACTGCCTATACTTAACTTGATGTTATCCAATAATACACACAAAGTTTATGATTAGGATTTGCAGTTCCCAAAAAAAAATCATTTGTTTGTATAGAGAAAACAGTCTTAATGAAATTCTTCATACAAAACGCCAATTTCTGTTTGTTTCTATGTTTGTTTGTTACTCAATCACTGGGAAACGGCTAAACGAATTTGGCTGAAATTTGGTATATAGGTAAAACATACCCTAGATTATAACATTGAATAATTTTTATCCCGATGAAGTGAGTAGTTCCCGCGGGAAAAACAAAATGGCTACCAATTCGACTCCGCAGAAATAGTCATATTCTCTGTCTCTTGTATAAAATTCTCTTTAATCCTACTTCTCCAAATTACTTGCGTGAGCGATTTAATTTTATGCGTTCCCCTTCTAAACCCTCTCGATCTCACATGGCATCCCTTCTGCGCTTTCCTTCTACTCCGACTTCAGACTTCTACAACTATTCTTTCTCCATACATGCAGTTAGACTTTGGAATTCACTTCCCACCGACGTACGTGATAGTCAGTCGTTACCGGTCTTCAAATCGCGACTGAAGGAGCATTACCTTAAACTGTCTCAATAGATTATTATTATTATTTGTGTACATTTGTTTAAGTATATATCATATTTATTTATAGGTTTTGTATTTATTTTTATCATATTAGATTATATATTTTATTATATTTATTTATATTATAACAACCCCATAATTTAAGTATGTAGGTATGTCATCGACATGGTTGTTATTTTCTCTATTTATTAGTTGTATGTTTGTTTATAACTACTGTTTTTGTAAGTGTACTCGCTGTCTACTTTTACGTTACCTCATCAATTTGTCTCCTTACTGAGGTTTGTTGGAAGAGATCTCTTATAGAGATAAGCTCGCCTTTTGTATATTTTAATATTCTCCTGTTTTTTGTTTTGTTTGACGTGTATGCTTATATACAATAAAGTGTTAAATAAATAAATAAATAAATAAATAGAAGCTGCGGGCGGGAAGCTAGTTGGAAATAATAATAGGGTTTCTGTCCTCGTATTCGTCTGTAACGTCAGTACCTACGTCCAAACTTCAGACAGGAATATCGTCTGTGGGAAAGGAGTTATTTATACCGCAATGGCTGGAGGTTAATATTAACCCACCTATAAATCAAATTAAGTTTCTATATTTATAAAACACAATTAAAATACCATAAAAAAAGAAAAAATACTCCGTCCAACTCGCTTCCGTGAAGCATAGTACCTAGTACGCTAGCGATATTGCCCCGCTGAATGCATAAGATCAGTTGCTGAGCAAAGTAGGCACCAGCTCTCACACCTCCAGAGGCGTGGACCAGTCTAACGGATAAATCCTTAGTTTCTAAATTAAATTAGTAATAACAAGTTATGTATTTATAATAGTCAAAAACTCGGCAGCATATTTTGTATCTTACGGGCGCCATTTTGGATTTAATTACCATAAAATACGACACCTTGCGCTTCAAAATCAAGGTAACACAGAAATCTACATGTATACATCTACACTCGAAAAACATTATCCGCTTGAGGCAGTCGGAAAAAGAACGGCCCTTCAAACATAGATTCCAAATACTGTAACTGACATGATCAACTGTTACAGAGAAAGATCTTGCAGCTCAATTCTAATTGTATGTGGATTATCAATCGGCACGTAAATTGTGCTGTGCGTTTTATTTTTATTGATATATTTTTCGATCGAATTCGACTATGGTGCCTTGGGTTAATTAATTCTGTGCCTTAGGGAAAGTTGTTCGTGATCAGGCGTAGAGTCACCAGTGAACAGAAATGCATGAATCGAATTTCACCCTATATTTGGCATTGTAGTGCCAAAATTGCTGAACCTTTTTTATAACTATTTATTGTCGAAGGATATTGGGTTAAGTTTCGAAGGTATTTAGCTTTTAACACTGATTCAATTGAATTATCAATTCTTTATATACTAAATAGACATATTTAATATTTCCTTCCACGAAAAAACATCAATAGATTTGCGCTTTTCGCTAAAACCCAACCACAAAAAAATCCACCGTCCACAAAACCGAAACTTCTAAATTTCGGTTAAAAGACTTCGTGTCCAAATTACCAGTTTCAGTGGAAATTCTACTAAATTGGCAACACTGAAGAAAATATGACGTCAGTCAAGACACTTTTTGATAGTGCTGCAGCTCTGGATATTCAGATATACTAGATATTATTATTTAAATTATATAATTGATACTATTTTTATTTAATAAATACATACATACAGTAATAGCTAAAAAAATAAGTGAGTGAGGTTGCTTTGATACTATTTATAATTTGAATATCGCCTTTATGTCTAATAGTCACTGTTCACCTGTTGGTCACCAATCAGAAAACTTGTAGATAATAAATAAATAAATATTTCGGACACTTACACCAATCATCCTAGTCCCAAACTAAGCAAAGTTTGTGCTATGGATACTAGAAAACTGATAAACATACATAAATATTTATATAACATCCATACATCCATGACTCGCGAATAAAATGTTCGTATTCATCACACAAATTTCTACCCCTTTTTATTCATTATTATTATTATTTTGTTGTTACTTTATATTACAAAAGCTTGTATTCTGGATACAATCATGGTGTTTGCTCAATTTTTAATTTACAGTTACAATTTTGCAAACACCCTTTCGCCCACCTGAAGGGAAGTGGTCACCGCCTACAAGCTCCGTGCAAATTTCGCAATACTAGGGCCGGGGCGTCAGGTGCTCCCTTCAAAACCTGTTTTATTTGGAAATTATGCCTTGTTATACAAACCTTAACCACATCCACTCACACTAATAATATAATTGTGAAACTAACTCTGTTACTATCCAAGGATAGCCTCTTCGGGTAGGTACCTTGGTTTGATGAAATTAAGCTAAGTAGGCGATGAATTAAGTTAAGTTCCGGGCACTATCCATCAAACACAGAGGCGTCTGTAGCCCTTGTGGCGGCCGTGTGCAACCAGTACCCTGGCGCCCCCCTCTAGTCTAGTAGGAGCGGGGTCAAAATGGAATACAACAGTTATATTTTCAAACGGAAATTCGGATGCAAATGGTGCAATTTTAGATGATGTCGGAAAAAAAAGTTTTTTTAGGAAGGAAGGGGTTATAAGAATAAAAAAATCACAACTTTGTAGTTCTTTCTTTCAAAAATATTCAATTTAAAAACTATTATAGTTACATAACAGGACGCTTGTACACACAAATACGAGTATACAGGGCGTCCCAAAGTTATGGGACATGAAGGGGAAGTACCTTAAATATCGTAGATAGTGAATTTTGCTCAAAGAAGACTTTATGTTATTTTTAAAAGTTAGTAATTCTGCATTCATAGATTTTCTAAAAATTACTTGCTTCGGCTGGGAATCGAACCGACTTAAATGTGAAAAAAAAAACACCCTACTTTTATGATGCCAATCGAAAGAATAGCTAAAAAATAATAACTCTGCCTAAGTAACATAGTATTTTAAAAGAAAGGAACAACATAAAATGATTGAGTCAAATTTCAAGAAAGTTATTTATTGCCGACGACGTTCGAAAAGTAGCGATATTATCATTCCAAAGATAGCATTGATTATTCGTAAATAAGTACCCACTTCATAAAATAGGTACTAACATAGTTTTCCTTATTATAAGTGCACGTGTAGATGAAATGATAAAACTTGTATTTCAATACGTCCTCTGTAAGTTAGACAGAAGGCAAATTAAAAACAAAAATAAATAATTTATAATTTGAAAATGGAACAGTTTATGACAGCGTTTGTTTGAATGCATACTTTTTAAGATATTTTAAAAAGAAGTGATATTTTTAAATGTTGTTCTTAAATTTGAAAATGGAACAGTATGTGCGAGCGTTTGTTTTTCGGATATTGATCTGTTTAGTCTCAATTCACTTACACAAGTGTTATTGTGTTAATTTATTGCGAACATGGCATATCAAGTAAGTTTTGTTCAAAAAAGAAGCATATTTTTTGAACGATAAAGATATCTCTAGAAGTTTGCGGTGGTATGGCGTAAAATATCCTGATAGACAAATACCGTCTCGTAAAGTTTTGAAAAGGCTTGTGAACAATTTGAAAACTCTGGGACGTTTCGATAAACGCCCAAGAGAACCACAGCAAGAAAACCATACGATCAACGACGAAGAACTTGGTATTTTAATTTACTTTTCGGCTTTTCCGAAAGCATCGGTGAGAGAAGGAGAACATGAAATTGGAGTTTCAAAAAGTAAAATACACCGTGTATTAAAAAAACACGGTTTTAAGAGTTATGTTGAAGGACGATTGGTTCAAAAATTACTTCCGGGCGATACAGAAAGGAGAAAAAATTTCTGTCTTGATATCCAGGCACGATTGCTCGAAGATCCAAATTTTTTGGATAATATTATTTGGACAGACGAATCTAACTTTAGCAATAACGGTATGTATAACCGCAACAATAATCGTATTTGGTCTAAAGAAAATCCCCTACGAGTGACTGAAACTAATAACCAAGTGCGTTTTTCACTCAACTGTTGGTGCGGACTTTTAAAAAACCGGGTTTTCTTAATCCATTTTTACCAAGGAACCTTGAACACAGAAAAGTATTTAGGAATACTTCAAATTTTAAGGGATAAGATAAGAAACCATTCCGCGGCGGAGCAAGAAAACTTAATTTTCCAACAAGATGGAGCTCCGGCTCATAATAGTCGGAGAGCAGCAGATTTTCTAAATGAATGTTTTCCTACATGGATTGGTACAAATGGACCGATTAGATGGCCGGCCAGATCCCCGGACCTCACACCATTAGATTTCTTCTTTTGGGGATACGTGAAAGATATGCTATACAAAAAGCGATACGAGAACGTAGGCGAGTTGCAAACAGAATTGTGCCATATCACATCGAGTGTTCACCATAAAATGATTAGAAAATCAACAGGCAGCGGGCTCATTAAAAGATTGGCGATTTGCGTAAGACAAGAGGGATCACATTTTGAGCATTTAATTAATTAATTTACAAAAAAATACCTACTTAATTGACTACGGCAGTTTCATGTATGTTTTTTATTTGATTAAAATGATTAATTTCACGTTGTTCCTTTCTTTTAAAATACTATGTTACTTAGGCAGAGTTATTATTTTTTAGCTATTCTTTCGATTGGCATCATAAAAGTAGGGTGTTTTTTTTTTCACATTTGAGTCGGTTCGATTCCCAGCCGAAGCAAATAATTTTTAGAAAATCTATGAATGCAGAATTACTAACTTTTAAAAATAACATAAAGTCTTCTTTGAGCAAAATTCACTATCTACGATATTTAAGGTACTTCCCCTTCATGTCCCATAACTTTGGGACGCCCTGTATATATACACACACATTAGGGTCTTTGAGAGCGCCGGCGCCGCGAGCGAAGCATCTTTGGAGGTGTCGCATTAGAGGGCGCTCGGCGCCCCTTATACACCCGGCGCCGGTGTGCGCCGCACACCCTGCACCATAAGTAAAGACGTCTCTGATCAAACAAGTTGGATATCTGATGAAAAGAACTGACACTCCTAACTGTGAAGTCTGTGGAGTAGTTCAGGATGTCCAACACCTGTTGATGGAATGTGCTAGAAACCGAAATGAAAGAGATACACTGATGAGACAATTAAAGCTGAGTCAATACGATGTAGGTTTGGCTCAATCAATTTTGGGTAAACCTGGATCGTTTGTATTGTAAATCAACTCGGGAATGCGAATTGTGTGACTGTTGAAATGAGAGCATGAATCTATCATTTTCGGCAAATTTCAATACGCTCTGTGGGTCACTGGTGAAAAGATTTTTTAATTTAGGGACTTGAGTCCTTCTAGACATGACAGTCCCAACGTACCCTGACCAAGATTCACTGATGAGAAGTGAATTTGAAATTTTTCTCGCTAGCTCTTCTCAGTAGTGGTCGCGTTCCGAGCTAGTGGTAGTTTAAAAAACAAGTGACGTTCATAACCGCATATTGTATTGCTTTTCATTTCATTTCATTAGATGAAATTCACTGAAGATGAAATTCACACAATTCGCTTCCCCGAGGTGAGTGGATCTACCCATTCTAATCTGAACATTCGTAACAATAGCAACAATCATATTTATTTAAACCTCACTTATAGGGTTTTTAAAGAGCATAATAGAAATTGCATTGTGGCTCTTTTTGTGAATTAGTTTTTTTAATTTTTTTATTCTTGAATTTTTTTCAGGCTTAGAATCTATGATTATGCCAGCCTCATCATACCCTGCCAGCTACAGAATGGTTAGAAATCTAATTCTATTACTGATGGGTTCATTGATGCTTCTACAAAAAATCAGGAACTTTAAAACTAGGTATACCTATCTAGGAAGTTACTCTCGTCGAGTACAGAGATCAGAGGAACACTAATCAAACCACCAACTCAATATTTTAGGTTGTAAGTAATGTAAAGGTATATATGATATATAATATATTACATTCCTAACCATATACTTCATCACCACACCCAAAACATATTAAAAATGGTAATAGTCCAAGGTTTAGTGGGTGAAAAACGTTTACCCTTTCGTATGGAGTCGGTTAAGTCACTATTCAATTCTCTAAGTAATTTTATGTAAACATACCAAACCTGGGTACCTACTTCACATTTATTTGATCTACCCAAAAACGAGTAGCACCGGCCACACCGAAAAACGAATCCCCTAACAAGCTGTTTCAACCGAGAGCCGACAAAAACATAAGCATACCAACAATATTTGTTCCAAAGAATTCCAGCGCACTTGTCAAAAAGCAAATAGTCCATACAAAGAGATCGGAAAGTAAAAAAATGGAGGAAGAAAAACAAAAGGTCGAAGCGGGACCAGAATACGAATGAGGCAGGGCCGGAGCAAGGCGGCGATACGTGGTCCGCGGGGCGCTAAATGTTATAGACTTTATTTAAATGTTCACAGTTACAGAAGTTCCCACTCTTTAACGTGAGTAATTAATGATTATCGTGATTCAAGTTATAGGTATATACCCGAGATATGTTATAATAAGTATTTATAACATTGCAATGGGTTGTACCGCGCGCATCAAATAGATATAAATAAAACTCACAGTTTGCTTGTTCCTTCAATCATGAGCTGGATGGCCTATTACATTGTCTACCTATTTTGAAGAGATTTGTGTATAAACTTCCGTTTGAGAGGTCTACTGTAATGAATCCATATTACAAGAATGATGAGTTATGTATGAAAATGAACTGGCATAATGTTAACGTACAATAAGGTTCAAAACTGCATGTCCAGTCCCAGACCAAACGATTAAGACTGCCTTTGAATTTCAAAAGAAAAATATATTCAATTATTCTGCAGTAAAACGTACCTACTACAGATTAGTAATCGATACCTTTATAAAATGTTGTTCATTAAAAAAATCCGAAGAATTTTAACAAAACCAAAATTCAGTTTTATTGCGTATCATAACAAATATTCGCAATGGTATCTGCGCCGTCTTTAAGAAGGCGCAAATTCCTCACTACGGCCCTGTTTTAAGAGGATACTATGTTCCTCTGGGCCTATAAAATAAAGCATTATGTATTCGAACCACGGCGGTTGCCGATAATAGTGGACTGTTCAGGGTTGAGGGACCACGCTGGTTGCCAACTTGACACTACCCGCATGAACAGAGCACACTTTCAGTATAAGTTCCACGATCAAGGTGCTTTTACGAGTTAATTAGTCCTCAAACTAAATAATTTTTGTTCTACAATACAAAGAGCATCATTTTGCCTATACAATGGCACTTGACATCAAATTACCAGGAACTTTCAAACTGCCAAAACACAGTGCTACTTGGCGGCACTTTTAGATGGCTACTTGGCGGCACTTTTAGATGGTGTTGATTATCCCTAATGCCTTGTTTTACAAGCTGTCAACCAGGAAATCTTTGAGTAACTTTTGGCAACATCCAATTTTTAACCCCCGACGAAAAAGGAAAGATGTTATGTGTTTGACGGAGTTGTGCGTGTGTGTCCAGTCTTTGTCTGGATGTATCTCAGCAATGCGTGGTCGGATTTGAGTGGAGATTTTTTCTGTGAAAGACTAAACGAGGCGACAGGCTCTCAGCTATTTTCGGTTTCAATTCAACTTTCCTGCTTCAATGATCTTTCAACGCAGTTTTTTGGTGTGTCGATAAATAAATAAATATCCTTAGACATACACACAGCGCCATCTAGTTCCACTTTAAGCAACTATAGGCTTGTGATGTGCATACCAGATGGTTGATATACTACATAAATATTTTTTTTTTATAAATAAATCATTATTATAAATGAAAACATCCATAACTCGGATACACATGTCCGTATTCATCACACAAACAGTATGCCCCTAGCGGGATTCGAATAAGTGAAGATGAGGTCGAAGTTGGAAGCGTACTGACCCGGAAACCCCAACACATTTGGAGGACTGGCTATCTTACCTCTGACAACCGTACCACAACAATGCTATTAACATTGCTGCTTGGCGGCAGATTTAAATAAGATGGTGGTAGCTAGCCAGGCGGACATTTAAAATCCACCACCAACCAAACCGAGTACTTAAACATGTACCCCGCTGGGGATCGAACCCGCGACCTCCGAATCGTAAAACCTACGTTTTATTTGATCTTGATTTTCATATTAATTTTATGTTCATTTAGCCCTAAGTTGCGCTGGTAACGCAGGTGTTTAATCTTTCATCGTCACCAGCATCCGTAGTACGTAAAAAAAATTGCGTTCGATCACAAAATTTGTCGCCACATAAGGGCCCTAGAAGAAAATTATGATATCAAAAATCAAAATCAAAATCAAAAAATGCTTTATTTTGTAGGTACACAGGGTACACTTAAAATAGTCAGATTTTACATTTTTAAAGCTACTGCTTGTTCAAAAGGCAATTTTCCCCTGAGAAGAACAAGCAAGAAACTCGAGAGGTCGCTTTTTTTAAAAAAAGGTTTTTATATTACAAAATTATTAATTATTATTTTATGTTATAATATTTGATTATTAATTGTGAAATAGCCTGGTTATGCGAACGGGCTGGTTATGTCCATGATTGTTTATCTTCTAAATAATCTGATATTTTATAATATGCTTTCTTAATAAGTTTCTGTTTTATAGTATCTTTAAATTTATTGAAAGGAAGATTTTGTATATCAACAGGAACTTTATTGAAAAAGCGTATACATAACCCTTTGAATGAATTACTGACTTTGTGGAGGCGACTTATGTGACCTGCAAGTTTATCTTTATTTCTTGTATTGACATCATGTTTATCACTATTTTTCCTAAATGATGTTATATTTTTTTTTACATATATTAGATTTTCAAAGATGTACTGTGACGAAAAGGTTAGAATATTATACTCTTTAAATCTATCTCTAAGTGACACTGCAGGTCTCAATTGATAAATTGCGCGAACGGCTCGTTTTTGTAAAACAAAGATTGTATTTATATCCGCGGCATTTCCCCACAGCAAGATACCGTAAGACATCAGGCTATGGAAATAACTAAAATATACTAATCTAGCAGTATTTACGTCCGATATTTGTCTAATTTTTTTGACTGCATACGCTGCAGAGCTGAGATAACTTGATACGTCCATCGATTAGACGTTTATGAACGTATCCTTATATCTAAACCAAATTTTTTACATTGAGCCACGGAGGCGGTTAAAATACGAATTCATCTACGATTCATCTCGTATATACTTTATATTCGGATGTATTGAAATATGTACTTATTTATGTATTTATGTACTTATTAGTATGTAGTTACATTTATATTCAGTTAGGTTTTTTTTTAACCTATCATATTTAGCCATTTTTTTAGATTGTGCACGTCTTATCTGCCTCTTCCAGTCATATCTCTCTTTCGTAGGTCTGCTGGAAGAAATTTCATTGTAGAAATAAGCAGAACCTGTTGTGTCGTCTCTATTATGTTGTATCAATTGTGTGCAATAAATGATAAATAAATAAATAAAATAAATATATTGTTCAAATTGGTTTAAAATACGAGTGTGGTGGATGCAGCTATTGTGTTCCCATAGCCGAGGAAGTGCTGGGCATCGCAATATTGCAACTTCAATGGAATCCACCACAACATGATACAATCTAACCCAGACGGTAGCCTGGCCAGACTATAATTGGACCCCGATTAGTACGACTGGGGAATTTTCTCCCACTATTGTAGCAGATTCACACGATACGACTCGACGGAATTTGCGATCGTATCCACACTTCAATTTCTTCGAGTAAAAGGTATTTACCTGATTGTTTTTGAGCTACGAGTAAAATATATGGATTATTTGTTAGTATTTAATGCGCGTATTTATGTATAATTATAATTTTATATCTATAGGTAGGTACATTAAATAATATTGTAACAAGTCCAATTATGAACTTCAATAAGTGTGTAAGTCATCAAAAATTGTATTGTAGATTGGACATAGTGACTGACAATTAAATGCAATAAGCCTTACTTTTATTTAAAGTATATTATTTTTTTATATATATATGGGTTTTATATCGTGCTCTTCTAGCACAATAAATTCTACCAATGACAACGTATGTAGAGGAAAAATCACGGGAAAAGATGAGCGGTTTTAGAGAAGCCATTGTATTAATTTGGCCAGTTATTAATTTCTTCATCTAGAAGAGTAGATTTAAATTATATCATGTACCTATCTTACGTTGAAATAAGTGTGATAATAATTCACTCCTCTCGGAGAAGGCAAAGGGATCTAAGCCCATACAGCCATTTTTCTTATTTCTTCGGTTTATAAGTCAGTCTCAATCAAAACAAGTGATTCGTCGTATACTTAGCTTATATTAAATCAAAAATGCTTTATTTTGTAGGCCCACAGGGTACACTTAAAATAGTCAGATTTTACATTTTTACAGCTACTGTTTGTTCAAAAGGCAATTTTCCCCTGAGAAGAACAAGCAAGACGAGAGGTTGCTCTTTAAAAAAAAAGGTTTTTACATTACAAAATTATTAATTGTTATTTCATATTGTAATATTTCATTATTAATTGTGAAATAGCCTGGTTATGCGAACGGGCTGGTCATGTCCATGAATGTTTATCATCTAAATAATCTGATATTTTATAATATGCTTTCAAAGTTTCTGTGTTATAGTATCCTTAAATTTATTGAAACGAAGATTTTTTATATCAACAGGAACCTTATTGAAAAAGCGTATACATTAGCCCTTCGAATGAATTACTGACTTTTCGGAGGTAACTTATGTGACCTGCAAGTTTATCTTTATTTCTTGTTTTGACATCATGTTTATCACTATTTTTCCTAAATGATGCTATATTTTTTTGACATATATATATTAGATTTTCAAAAAAAGGCTCATTGTGGGAATACGAAAGCTTCGTTACGCACTTTAATTTACACTTCCCTTCACTTGTATAGGTACCATCACCAACTTATGCTGCACAATATTCTGCAATATACAAGTCAGAATGCACAAATTATAAGAATTATAAACAAAAATGCTACTTCACTCGCCGAGATCCCGCCAAAAAGCCTATCCTTGAAATAAATGCTAGACGTTTGACGTTAGGTGTCTTTACAGGAGAGCTTGCCACTCAATCAGTAACTAATACCTACTCATCCTCATATCAAATAACCTCATTATGTATGCTACGTACGAGTCGTTAGAACGCAACTCGAGTAAAAATTCATATTGTGGGAACTTAGCGTAATTTTGAACCGTTACGGCGATTATTCACTGTTACTATACGAGATGACGTGACACGTCATACATTATCCCATTTCGGTACGAGTAAGACCGCGAGCGGAGATTTTTTTCGCAATGAAAAAAAAATGAAATATGAAAAAAAGTTTATTTCTTTCTTTAGGAATCAAACCAGTACGAACATGTAACTTCCTTAGAACTGTTGGTACTTCCGCGATTTTTTTAACTCCCCTCTCGAAGCGGCTCGCCCGCTCCGCGGTTGCATGTATATGGGTTAGCACTAGCGTCTCCACATAAGTTACATCCCATGCGAGAAACTCGCCTTCTTTTCACGCAACATATAAAACTCCGTCTCGCCTCATACCCGTCGTAATCTTTGCCTCACCATCTTTCTTCTGGGCCTACGCTTTTAAACTGCAGTGTTACCGGCACGAGAAAATCGTGTGGAATCGTTACAGTGCACATGCGTCCAGCAGGCTAAATTACGTCCGACGGTCTACACCGCCCTTGTTATCCTATTTTAATCTGCCATTTCAATATTAAAATGGTATAATTTTAGAGC
Source organism: Oegoconia quadripuncta (assembly GCA_949316235.1). NCBI lineage: Eukaryota > Metazoa > Arthropoda > Insecta > Lepidoptera > Autostichidae > Oegoconia > Oegoconia quadripuncta. The sequence continues at coordinate 1,877,515 of OX438743.1, forward strand.
AATTTCATTGATAATAAAACTTAGTACTTACAGAATCCAGTTTATTTACCTACTTGATGCTATGGCAAAATAATTGGTTTATATTTTACAATTAATTATGGATACATTGTAACTATTGCGCCTATACTTTACCTACGTAGTTATTATATGATAGTCAAGTATACCGATTACAAAAATGAACCAGAAAGTGACTATAGATGATGTAATTTTAAAATATTTGAAGATATAAGGTTTCAATAAGGTTCCAGTTGATATACAAAATCTTTCTCTCAATAAATTTAAAGATACTATAAAACAGAAACTTATTAACAAAGCATATTTTAAAATATCAGACTATTTAGATGATAATCATCCCTGGACATAATCAGATCGTTCGCATGCCAGGCTATTTCACAATGAATAATGAAATATAAAAACCTTTTTGTAAAATCAAAGCCTGATTTTAAAAGAGCAACCCTTTGAGTTTCTTGCTTTTTCTTCTCAGGGGAAAATTGCATTTTGAACAAGCAGTAGCATATACAATGTAAAATTGAATATTTTAAGTGTACTCTGTGTACCTACAAAATAAAGCATTTTTGACTTTGACTTTGACTATGAAAGTATTTAGAGTATTAGACTGATTCAGTGTCTATTTTAAAAATATCCCGATGAAAAACTACAATCGTTGTGTAATTGACGGCGTTGTTTGTGTATGTGTGTGTGTCCAGCCTTTATCCGGATGTATCTCAATAAATAAATAAATATCCTTAGACATACACACAGCGCCATCTAGTTCCACAGTAAGCTACTATAGGCTTGTGTTGTGGATACCAGATGGTTGATTGATATACTACTTATATACATATAACCACCATACCTAGACCATAACTCGGGTACACATGTCCGTATTCATCACACAAGCATATGCCCCTAGCGGGATTTGAACCCGCAACCTTTTGGTATAGTGGTCACAGTTGCTAACCACTACACCAAACAGGTCGTCAATAATTTTTAATTTTAAAGACTTAATAATAATCTTAAAGAAGTATAGTATTTTAATGTTTGCCGAACCGAATACTCGGCCGAGTTACTCGGTTCATAAAACAAGATATCCACAAATGACATATCTAGCACCAGTACTTTTGTGTGCACCTGCAAGCACTGTGAACAGCAAGCGTTTATTTACTGATGCAGGCAATGTCAAGCCTTGTATTCCTGCATCATAATGTGCCCTCGCTAACGTTCAAATATGTGTTGCTTCTTTTTTATTTGATTAATAAACAAATTTGTTTTCACTATATCTCTTAAACTCATTACTTGAACCGAGTTATTCGGCCGAGTAAGAGTTTTTTTTATATGCACAACGGGTTACCACTTGACCTCAATCACACCTGATGTTAAGTGAAGATGAGGCCGAAGGTGAAAAAGTGTACTGACCCGGAAACCCAAATATTTGGGAAACTGGCTATCCTACCTCTGACAACCGAAACACAACAATGCTATTAACATTGCTGTTTGGCGTCAGATTTAGATAAGATGGTGGTAGCTAGCCAGGCGGACATTTAAAATCCCGTACCACCAACGAGTATGAAAAAAACATCGAATATGCCGAGTACCGAGTAGTAATCGAGTACTCGGCCCATCTCTACTTAATATCTTCGAAACAGCTTACTTGATTAACATCAAGCATGGCTAATCACCTGTCCCATCGCTTAGGCTTTAATAAGAAAAACCGCAAGTACCTACATCGGACCACGTATTGAATCTACCCATTTAAAGATTTGTACTATTTGACCTCCAATTTGGGATGGTTCTCGTGATACTACTATGTATCTAAGCTGGGCTTCTCTTCTATTTGAATGATCAACTTTTATTTAGTGTAAATGGGTACACTTTTTTCTCGCTAAGTAATTTTTTTTTTCTTGTTTTTGAATTTAATATTTTTTTATGTAATCTATCTGATGCATGCGGTGTTTACATATAATTTGTTTGTTTAGCTAATAACTAATATACGTAAGGCTTCATTACTCTAAGCGATGTAATAAGCGTTTGTAAACCTATTTAATAAAATAAAATAAGGTGAAATTGATTAATTTCACTTTTCCAGTTACGTTTGCTGTGGGGGGCTGAAAATCAGCATTTCTGTTTTTTAATTTTATAGCTGTTGCTGTAACTTCTGTATCTTATGTGGTGAATTATACATCTGGATAAAGACTGAACACACACACGCACACACAACCCGTCGAACACATACACCTGTGCCTTTTCGTCAGGTAAAAAATTGAAACGAAACTGTTGGTCACTTTTGCAAAACGCGATTGGTCACCAATCAAAATAAACTATCTTCATAAAACTATAACTAATATTTTAACCTACGAGGATACAGAGAAGTTATTGACTGTCTTGAAGTAATCTTTAAGCATAGATTTACCCTTTTATTCATAAAAAAATACAAACGCTAACAATATTTACTCATGCTCTTACAAATAAACTATCTTTATCTTTATCTATCTTTATCTTTATCTTTATCTTTACGCTTTATAAGCGACGACCTGTTTGGTGTAGTGGTTAGCAACTCTGACCACTATACCAAAAGGTTGCGGGTTCGAATCCCGCTAGGGGCATATGTTTGTGTGATGAATACGGACATGTGTACCCGAGTTATGGATGTTTTCATTTATAATAAGTATTTATTTACACAAAAAATGTATTTATGTAGTATATCAACCATCTGGTATCCACAACACAAGCTTGTAGTTGCTTAATGTGGAACTAGATGGCGCTGTGTGTATGTCTAAGGATATTTATTTATTATTTATTATTTATTTATAAGCCTGTTTTAGTTATAGTGTGTTTTGTCACTTTCTTTCATTGCAACGTTTTCTTATGAACGACAGAGACAAAACATACTTCAACTAAAACAGGCTTCGTTTGTAAATTTTGATGAATATGACTGTTATTCTGTATATCTACAATAATTACTTCTGTATAATGAGTATTTATTTACAAAAAAAATGTATTTGTGTAGTTTATCAACCATCTGGTATCCACAACACAAGCATATAGTTGCTTACTGTGGAACTAGATGGCGCTGTGTGTGTGTGTAAGGATATTTATTTATTTATTTATTATCTACTTTATTCAGAGATTTTTAGCTTATATCTATATGATTACATTATTTTAAGTCTAGAAGCTCTAACTTCGCCTGAAACACAGGATTTTCCTAGTTCAGGCACTAGTGTTACAGTTGCAATTAGGTATTATTATGTAGACTTTATGTTTTAATGTACCATAAGAATTAATAAATATACTTGATTTGATAACCCTCTGTTTGCGGTCGAGTAACAATCCTGTTTGCGTCGACGCAAGGCTGGTTTACATTTTTATTATTTTTCCAAGTCCCTATTTTATTGAGGGCATTGGATCGATACCATAATGACTTGGTTTTTTTGGGTTGACTGACATTGAACAGCAGGACCCTCTTTGTGTTGAAATTGGTATTAAACTTTTTAATTTTGGAATGAACTTAGATCTTAATTTACGATATCTAGTTACAAATTTTAAAACGATATACGATAGAGGTTTATGTACGAGGTACGAGATAATAGAATGCACACAGCGGAATTCAGCAATTTTGACAATGTCAAAAATCTGTTTTTTTTTTATGCACAACGGCTTGGTACTTGATCTCAATGTGTGAATTCAGTCAGTGAAATTAGTGAATCATACCTATCCTAGAGGAACCAGTCACTTTTAAAAAATTAAACCAGATCCTAATCTATCTACCAACCAAATTTCAACCAAATCGGGCCAACTGTTTAGGCGTGAAGAGGTAACAAACTACATACATACACACACATACTTTCGCATTTATAACATTGGTTGGGATTGTGATTTATATGAGGGACACAGTTGCTAAGAATATATATAAATAAAATAGGTATGTTTATTAGGTCCTTACCTATGAAATTGGCGTTTTGTATGAAGAATTTCATTAAGACTATGTTTTCTCCATACAAACATTTTTGTTTTTTTTTTTGGGAACGGCGAATCCAAATTTAGCTAAACTTTGTATGTATTATCGGATAACAATAAGTTAAGTATATGCAGCGTTAATTTTTTTAAGTAACCGCTTTAGTTTCAGCGAATCTATAAGAAATGATTATGGGAAGCACGTGAAAAGAGCTGTGATTTAGCCCAGAAATTAAATATTTCATGTGAAACCTTGAAATAATATTCCATTTTCCAAATAAAAAACTAATTTTTGATATAGCTTTGTAAATCGCAGGAATTGGTACATATGATTAACGAAGAAAAAAAAACTCCAATTTCATAGGTAAAGACCCAATATTTAGACCTGGGTAGTATGAGTACATATAGTAAACTTTCGTAACAAGTCGAGTAACCCAATATTTTTGTAGATGAAGACATCTGCATCCGGCACGTGTTTTCATAAAAATTCCGTTAAATGTTAGTATATTGTTTATAGATTTCGGGTATCTACCGTGAGGACGTTTGTTGGGTTGTAAATTTAACACAGGGTGGGACAGCTGTTCTCTCCCATAGGGTAAGAACGTTAGAACACAGCACAATCCTATGCATTTTTAACACGCTTTTATTAGCATTACTTGAAACTAACAATGTAATCAAATCTTGAAAGCTAATTTAAACTTATTTCTAATTGGATAGTGACGGTTGCGGGTTCCGAGTCCCGCGAGGGGTAAATCTTTGGGTGATGAATACGAACATTTATTGCCGAGTCATGGATGTTTATATAAATATTTATGTATATTTATCCGTTATCTAGTATCCGGCATGTTACCGGCATGCGGGCATTTATTAAAACTGAAGATACTGGTAGATGTATTATCAGTAATTGTTCTGAAGTGATCTTTAAACCTTTAAAGTGAATGGATCTTTAAACCAATTTACCGTATTTTTTTTTGCTTTGTATATATGATATATCTCTACATTGTATCAAGAAATGCCCGCATGCCGGTAACATACGGGAGCAGTCAGGTAAAGTTGAGTTAATGTCAGTGATTCTAAAATCTATTACTACTGATTTAAATAAATTGCGTATATTTGCATCTCCATGTACCATTAATTTGAATCACTGAATTTATTAAAACTGAATATACTGATAGATGTATTATCAGTTATTGTTCTAAAGGGATCTTTAAACCAATTTACAGTATTTTTTTGCTTTGTATTGATGTATCTCTACATTGTATCAAGAAATGTCCGCATGCCGGTAACACACTCTATAAGTCCTTGAGATTCAAGTAGATAAACCATTTATTGGTTTCTCCAGCCACACACATACATTTAACTTTTAGGCAGAATAACAATTGATAATACTCAATTAAAAATGAAATGTAGAAACCTATATCTAATACCGTTTTATAAAAATAGCAACCTCCCGAGTTTCTTGCTTGTTCTTCTCAGGGGAATATTGAACAAGCAGTAGCTTAAAATTAAATCTGACTATTTTAAGTGTACCCTGTGTATCTAGAAAATAAAGCATTTTTTGAATTTGAATTGAATTGTAAATCGATATAATTATGGCCACGTATTACAGTATTATTGTTAAAGTACTGCCGTGCTGATAAATTATTAAATAAAACCTAACTAGTGGAATGCAAGTCCTGTGCATAGTTCGTAATCTAGTATACAGACATGTGATGTGGTCGAGGTGAGGGGGGGGACCTTGGCAGTGAAATGTCAAACCGGCTGCCGCGACATACTGCGTAGAGATGGGAAACTCCACGTTGCGATATCGATAAAATTCCTAAGAATATTAATAAATGGTAAATGAGTTTCACTTATTATTTATTAATGTCGCACATATACGAGTAATTTTAAAAATTCTTTTATCAAATAAAATGGATTGCTTTTATAAACCGGATATGACATCTGTTACAGTAAATAATTTAATTGGAATTTAGATTTTATGCTTCATTCTTCTTCTTCATACTTTAATTTTACTAGATTCATTGACCAGATTTATGATAGAGCTAGTAAGTTTAAACAGAAACTTATTAAGAAAGCATATTATAAAATATCAGACTATTTAGATGATAAACATTCATGGACTTAACCAGCCCGTTCGCATAACCAGGCTATTTCACAAATAATAATGAAATATTATAATATAAAATAATAATTAATAATTTTGTAATATAAAAACCTGTTTAAAAAAAAACAACCACTCGAGTTTCTTGCTTGTTCTTTTCAGAGGAAAATTGCCTTTTGAGCAAGCAGTAGCTTTAAAAACGTAAAATCTGACTATTTTAAGTGTACCCTGTGTACCTACAAAATAAAGCATTTGCGATTTGATTTAAGAATTTTAATTCGCATGGAACCTATTTATTAAAAAAGATATTGGAACAGATATCCAATATATTTTCATATACGAGATATAATATTTTTTTTAAACATGTATTTTTTAATTATGACCCGGATACTGTTGAATAATGTTCCTAATAAAACAGTTTTATCTGAAACCTAATAAATAACTATTTCTTTTATAACATCACGGCACCATCAACCGAATACTTCTGGACAAAGGCCTCTCCCAAAACGCACCATAAAGTAGATCCATAGCTTTATTGTTTCCCGTATCTTTTCTCTAGGTTTTCAACTAAACTGGGTCCAATGTGAAGGTATTAAAGTAATTCTAAAGTAATAAAATTATTCTGGTACTACGTGCGAATGTAAATCCTAATGCATTATTTAATTACAAATAGCATTGCGGAATTTGCGGATGCAATTACAATATTTCAATTTTATTGCACATTGCCTGCCAGTAAGTTTAGACCGAGTAATGAAATACAGTAATAAATAATACAGGTACCTACATTTTTATGGTAATATCATCAAGCTGTTTACTACAATTTCATACAAAATCAGGTAGATTAAGTAATTAAATTTTAGTATCCTTCATCTGTATTGTTACGAAACACTTATCGTACAAAGCCCGCAACTCCTATTTAGTAGAAGCCACGATGAATACAATGCATCGATAGTCGATAAACAGAACAGCTGACGCCGTGTCCCATCTCTAAAGTCAATAAAAACCTGTCTGGCGATCTGGTGACCTCAGGTAGGGTCCCTCCCCGCGCTCCCCTAAAATTGTTACCTATGGCCCTTTCGACCCTAAGGGGCTGGCGGCCATTTGCCCTTTCGGATAGTTTTTTGTTGCAACATTTGTCTCTATGAATGTCTAGTCAGTTGATTATTAGCGAGGTGGCCTATGATTAATGGTGGGTAATGCCCTTCACGATAATATGTGTAATTTGTTAAGTAAACGACAAATTAAACGTGATAAAGGGTCCATTAATCAGCTGGCGAAATAAGGACTAGTTAGGTTTTGTACACATAGATGTAATAGCTAAATAAATATATGTAACGTCTTTTATGTAATGGCTTACGTATAAGGTTTCAAAATACCTTAGGAACCGACACTAAATGATGCGTGGTCCGATTTGAGTGGGGTTTTTCGTTTTTTCTTTTGTTAGCCATGTTTAATGAAAATCGGTTCAGTCATTTCAAAAATATTGGATGATATTATTAATATGTCTGGTTTCTAACCTCCCTTTTTTTTATTTATTTTATTTTATTTAGGAACAAACAGTCACTATACAATCAATAGCATATAAAATACATATGTAATAAGGTGGTATCACCTGAACAGACCTATAGTTCCCTATTTGTATACAAAGTTAAATATGTGTCCACAAAGTTAAATACAATTGGAAAATGTGTTAATAGATGATGATAAAAAAGGTTAAATTGAAAACTAATGTTCAGTGCTACTCGATATAAGTTTCTTGAATTTTCCCAATGAATTGTTAAATATATCTATATTACCAAAATTATAATTATAAGTCCTACAACTTCGTCTTACAAAACTGTTAGCAACATAACAACTTCTACTGCCAGCGACAAAGAAAAGACGCTTTCTTTGACAACTACGTTCACGTCTGCGGGGCACGCGAATAGAAATATATTGCAGAAGAGGTGAGGCATCAATATGATTATTTAATAACTTATATAAATAGATAACATCCATAAATCTTTTTCTAAATATTAATTTATGTTTCGAAGCTTGTAAAAATGAAAAGGTACATAATGCTCGTTGAAGCTACTCGATATTGTTGTATTTTCAGGAATAGGCAAGGACCCCCAGATTATAATGACTTATAATGACTGAGACTTGAGAATATATTATTATTTGGCAATTTTTTTTTTTTTTTTTTGATTAAAAACTGGTTTCGCGTTTGACTACAATCTCACCTGATGGAAAGTGACGATGTAGCCGAAGATGTATCACGCGCACCCAGTAAATGCCTATTCACTCTAGACTTGAAGATCCCAAGGTTGTAAGTGTCGGGAAAAACCGACGCGGGAAAGGAAAAACGAAATTTATATTATTATTTGGCAATTTATTTACATCTATTGACAAAATAACACTTTGTGACAACAAAATTACATATTTTTGAAAGCCTAAACAAATCGTACACACATCACAAAGGAAAAAAATATACGGACATGATAAAATCATACAGAATTGAGTGCCTACACCCGCAATTTGAAATCACCGCATGACAATTTAGAAGTTACACTTAAGATTTTAGCCTGTACTATGGATAATTAGACAACGGATAAACATATATAAATATTTATATAAACTTCCATTGATAATTAATGTTCGTATTCATCACACAATCATTTAACCCTCGCGGGATTCGAACCCGCAACGTTGGTGGTTAGCGATCCAGGGACTACACCAATCGGTCGTCGAACATTTAACATTGTTTATGATTTTTTTTGTAATAAAAAGGTTAATTTATTTCAAATTTGACCAACTTTTACAATTAATTCGTAAAATTAATCCTTTGTCTCGATAAGTATCGAACGACATTACCTAATTATTGGTATCTTTGTAAGGTGCTAAGGCAAGAAAGTTTTGTGTTATTCAAACGTCTCATTCGACTTGTTAGGTCTAGAGCCAATATCCTGAGGTGGTTATATCCAGTCTCTTTTCGTATTTTTGGCATAGCCATATATTATACTAGCTGTTACCCGCGACTTCGACTATCAAATGCGTCATTCTTTGACTCAAAGACATTCCCACTCAAAAACATACCTATACTACAGGAACCAGTCACTTTTCCGGGATAGAAAGTTGCCTATATGTTAATCCAGGTCCTTGACTATCTACCCACCAAACAACCAAATCTATCCAGCCGTTTAGACGTGAAGAGATAACAAACATACTGTCGTTCAGCCTACTTATCTGCTTTAGATATTTTCAAGTCTTTATGTAATACAGGGCTTCCTGCTACACCTCATGAAATATAACTACGGAAGAGCTTTCAAATCCAACCTGAGCCTATATTATGCGACGCTTTAAGTCAAAAGCACTACCTTATTATATACGTCACGTGAACTTAACTTTATAAGAGATGGAGAATAATTATGTGTAGGTATAATACAAGGTGGAAATGTAATTAAAATCGATCAGAACCGATGGAATCGATTTCAGACTGCAAATTGAGATTAGAGATCTTACCCTACTCTAAATAAAAACTATACCTATCTAAACTTGATTTATGTACCAAAGAATATGAATGAAGCCGTTAGTCATCTCATTACATCCTATACTACGTGTTACAACAATGTACGAGTTGTATGAGCATGACATTGATGCATCGCTCGGGCAACATCGGCGGAGCTCGGCTCCGGTCGTAAAACGCGAGCAGTGACCTAGGCCAACGTCTATGAACGCGGCTACAGGTTTAGAATGGGATAGAATAAATAGGAGGCAAGTTCGAGGTAAGAATAATTTTTAAATAGAAACAGGTCTAGGTTTAATAGAATACTCTGTCTTTGCGATGGGAAGCAAGAGTTAAAACACGGACGCAGCCGCTCGGCAATCTATCTAGTCTAAATTATACAATACAATATAGGTAATATATGGATATATTTCTCCTTGTTTTGGCGAACTACAAATTGTAATCTAAAACCTACCCTTGTGTTTCTTGCTCGTTCTTCCCTGGGGAGTCACGTAGTGTATGAGCAATCATTTTAATATTACTTTAAAAAATGATATTTTTATTTATTAAATTCTTTGATAACTTTCGAACTAAGTATTGACATATTTAGAGATGCGTTCTTCCTTCCTTTTGATAGTAGGCATGACAGATCAACTAGTTTTAAAAATTATCTTTAATATTTTACATGTTTGTCTTCTACTTTAATAGCCCCAATTCTAAAAACTTATCCCAATTTTCAGCTCTTTAGAAATTGAGCACAACTTACTCTATCACCATTATTTCGTGCAGAAACGACACCAAATAGGTACCTACGTAGTACTTATATTATCCGTTAGTACTGTCGGCTCCATAATTAGCCATACAGGCATATTTAATTTTTTATTTCACAAATAACAATGAAAATTATACCTGACGACGAATACTAACATAAATTGTTTAAATTATTAATGCTACTTAAGCTATATTATTCACGATATTATTCACAAGAGGGTCATTTTAAAGAACTGTGTTTGGTATAGCTTTAATAAGAACAGACCTGTATGAATACCTATGCCGCGGACTGTACCTTCAGAATACCCCGCCTGTGGAAGTATAGAAGAGAACAATTCTATCGTGAAAGTGTACGGCCATGACCGAGTGTAATGACCTGCGCGCGAGTTCCGATCGAGCTATGTTGGCCTAGGTTAGGTTTGGCGTCACTTGTGACGTGGACAACGTGGAGATCCATTTTGATGACAGCAAATACAATGCGTGGTTTAGTTGTTAGAAGAACACCATACAAAACTAGTTTATTTCTCTCAACACAGATAATGAATCTTGATTTAAAAAGGGGTAACAGTTACTGGAACTTATGCTACGATCTCCAGTTTCACGTTCTACAACATCTAGATTGAATGAGATATGCATTCAAATTAGGTTAAATTTACAGCCAGTACATATAAAAAGGGGGGGGAAAATGTATGGACAATGTCACACGATATCTCCGAACAAAGAGTATCTAGGTTACAAACTTCAGAAGGTTATAACCTTCTATAGGTAGGTTGAATCAATTAACTAAAGGGAAAGGTTATGTAGGTAACCTACCCTGGTATTTCAGTGCACCTACTGTCTTCTATAGATATAATATTAAACGTAAAGATAAAAAGAATCCATTATACGAGTAAACTGCACTTGAATAAGTAGTGATGCTAATTGAAAAAAGGTGCTGCACACTTAGGGCCGTATTAATAAACCGTTCTCAAGATTGATATGGCCTCAAGTTGACGATTGAGAATCAGTTGCATATTAAAACAGCATCAGAAAAAATGGTCTTGATACTAAGACGCGATCTCAATCTCAAGAACGATTTATTAATACGGGCCTTAGTTATCTCGTCAATAGTCTAGTTACTTGCTAAGGATTTTGGAAAAAGAAAGCTTGGACAGTGATGACGTTTCATATAGTTAAATAAAGTAGGTTTAAAGAGAAAATCCTAGATTAAAACACCTATAGAGTGATCGTAAAATTTTCCTTCCAAGTATCAGGAATTTCTTGAATTTCTGCATCAGGGAATTACTACTAATTACAATGAAATGAGAAAAAATGCAATTTAAAATGCGAGTTAATAATTGTGGCCTATTTTGATAGTAGAGTTACTTTTTGAAATTATAGCAGTAGGGAACTGCACGGTAGTAATAATAAATTAAATCTAATTAAAAATATAGTAGAAAAAACTCACGAATCCCTCCGGGTAGGACGCAGTGACGTCACGACACGTGCGCGGGCGCCGGCAAATGTGTTAGTTAATGTGATGTGTGGAGCACGGTGTGGGACGTAAGGGTGGGATGCAACGGCTATTTCTACAAAGTTTATCGTTACTCAAGATTATTTGCTTTTGGTACCTCTATTTTCAGTTTAGTATTGACTTTTTTTAAGTTTCTAATTCCAATTCGAAAATGGAATATCAGCTTGAAATTGAAAAATGTTATCGATTGTTATAATTAATGTTGAAACTTGAAAGTCACATTTTATAAGTGATAGGTGTAGGTTAGATGTGTGGGAGCGCGCATGCGTCGTGCGGGACGCGCGAGGTCTCGACGGCCACTGGCTGGCAGCAGTGTGGATGGTTGGCGGCATGCGCGCGCGCTGCTGCGGGCGCGGGCGTCCCGACAGAAATTACGTCAGTGCCCACACCGAGCACACCCCTTTCTTTTTTTTTCAGTAATTAATTTTTTGCATCATTTCGGCGATACTTTTTGTAAAGTAATTGTGGTCTGCCTGATAATGGGAAGTGGATTTTGGGGAGCACGGTTTAAGATTTGGAATAAAAACATGTTTTAATTTTGTTTACTCTTTCTAATTAGATTTACTCAGTTATATATGTTTGAGTCTACCTAATACAACTTGTAAGTATTTCTTTTAAGGCAACCTAGTTTCCCCAATGAAATAAGCATTTTAATAATATTAATTCTATATTGGTCCTACTCCAATAGAAACATACGATTCCGTTTAAAATAATATTTTCCACTAAGATTCTTCTAAGAGTCAACGCAATGTTTATGGCAACGTGGACGCAGCCTTTCCCGCGCCAGACGATCCCGGTTACCTGCGCCTGCGCCACAGCGCGCACTCACACACCCTGCCACACATACAAACAACACCCACACAAGCTTTACTGGGGAGACGTGACAGAGACGGCTCTAACGCAGAACGTGAATTATAAAAGAGAATGTTACAAGTGAATTTGTGTTTTTGTAACAATTTTTTCATCGTGCCACGAAAGTAAATGTATTCTTATTGGAATTTATTTAATCAACTTCACCGGTATACAGGGTTAAATTTAATTCGTGTATTTCCTGTTTACTGGTGACTCTAATAATGATTATGAACAACTTTCCACTAGGAACCATTATCGAATTGGCCGAAAATTGTTGGACTCTCATATGCGGTTTCAGATTGGTTTACTTAGTAGGTATGAGTAATCGACTATGGTTCCTTGGAGAAAGTTATCCTAATCAAGGGTGACGTCACCAGTTAATGGGAATAATACGAACTTAAATTCATCCTGTATATTTATGATTTTCTCGCAGGTAACTACTTGTTTGTTCTTCTCAGGGGAAAATTGCCTTTTGAACAAGCAGTAGCTTTAAAAATGTAAAATCTGACTATTTTAAGTGTATACCTACAAAATAAAGCATTTTTGATTTTGATTTTGAACCCCTACCATTACCATACAGACAAGTAGAGTCCCAACCTTCTCGTACCCATCTAACGAATCCTGAAAGTTTTCAACTGCAATTGTCAAATCGCTTTGATTGCCTTGAGAACTGCATTTCAGTGGACGAGATAAATGACACATTGGTTGTAGCAGCTGGGTCAAATTTTTTTAGAATTACTATTTAAGTATTTAAAATGCAAAAAACCGACAGCTTATTTTGTATTATGCAGGCGCCATGTGGGATTTTTGCCATAAAATATATAGGTACACTCTGGGGATCAAGACAAATCGAACGACGTCTCCCACTTTAAAATCGGTCGAGCTGTTTAGGCTACGGGAGGGGTAAAAACACCCTCGACCATGAGGTCGAGCATAGCTGAATCTCCTCTTACTGCCTCTCAGCACAGATTACTAATAAGTTACTAACTTAACTCTCAGTCTGATTTGCATCGTTTTCCGTCTATTGAGCTGCCGATATACTTCAGCATCCGTAGACACCTGCAGCACCATCGAACGACATTCTGCTATTAAGCAGACCGAGCAGAAGAGAACGACGTTCTGCTATGGTGCTGCAGGTGTCTAGGGGTGCTGAAGCATATCGGCAGCTCAACAGACGGATATGGAGGTCCGTTCTTTTAATACAAAGACTATTAAGGAGACAATAGAGCGAAACACAGGCTATTTATGATTTTTTTCCAGTCATATACCTACTCATTTAAAATTATACACTGACCTTTTAAAATAACAGAGATAGATAAATAAACAACTTTGCTCTATTCCGTTTAATTGAAATTCTAAATTATATTGTTTGGGATATCTCTGACCACCCCATTTGGGATAGAGGTCGTGACGTTATGTATTTATAATTCTCATTGTCTTAAATAGAGCAAGCTCTGAGTTTCTTGAACATACTTCTCTGAGGAGTGGTGAGACAGCCACGTACCTACATGTGTGTTAATCTTTAATTTAAAAAAATTGGTACAGTCGGCTCCATTATTAATCATACAGAGTTATTTTACGTGATTAATGGTAGAAGTAGAATGCATTGGAAATGAGATCATTGAGAAGTATGAGTGAGGCGACATTGAAAGATAGTATCAGGAGCAATGCGATTAGATACTTAAGCAGTGTGAAAAAAGACAAGATTGAAAAAGGTTTATTCCCAGCGGAGTACATGTTTAAGTACTCGGTTTGGTTGGTGGTAGGGCATTTTAAATCTGCCGCCAAGCAGCAATGTTAATAGCATTGTTGTGTTCCGTTTGTCAGAGATAAGACAGCCAGTCCCCCAAATGTGTTGGGGTTTCCGGGTCAGTACGCCTCCACCTTCGACCTCATCTTCACTTAACATCAGGTGTGGTTGAGGTCAAGTACCAACCCGTTGTGCATAAAAAAAAGACTGTCATTTCGGTGGTACGCTTTTTACCACATAAATCAGCATTTGATACGTCAGTTCGCGAACGAAGTCGGTGTGTGACTGAATTCCCATTGGTTCCAAACTCCCGTTTTAACACCAATGAAGTGGTGCCAATTAGATTGTTTGAACGACCCGGTCCATACGCAGTAATATTAAAATTAACCCGACAAACTTTGGCAATTGCACGTACATGACAATAAAATAATATATTCATTAAAAACACTAGCCTTAAAAATTTTGTTTCCGAGGAAAAAAATTATATGTAAGTGCAAATGAAAATATAAATTAACAGACTTACTTCATTTTGATTATACCTTATTTTATCGGGTCGGGTGGCGATTCACACCACAAACGGTTCGCACCGCGGTGTAAAACGACCCATTCAATTTTTGAAGAGCCCCTTTCGCACCGGTGGTGTGAATCGCCACCTGCAAATTTTGAATGGGTCGATTCGCACCGCAAGGTAAATGACCTTTGATTCGGAAGTCGATTCTGTTTCGGACTCATAATAAAAATATTTCACCTAGGTATATAGAAAAGAAGTAAAAATGTATAAATCATTTTTTTAACATAATAGATTGCTTTACTTTTATTATTATAAAGAAGTAAATATACTCAACGTTAAAATTTTATAGATATAGATAGATATAGTGGCCTTCCAATACAAAGTGTCCGGTCACGTGACACAACTTAGTATGGGAAAATCCAAAAATTTTTTCACATTTCGACCTATGTTTGTATGGGAAAGTTGTTTGTTATCATATGACGGACACTATTACCAGTTTATTTTTCAAAGATTGATTACCAAATTAAGAAATAGTAAATAGGTAGGTAATCTTGGAACAATCATAAATAAAATTTTTAAATAATTATAAAAATCAAGTAATAAAAGTCATGTAAACTTAAACGGGAAAAGAAAAGAGGAAGACCGAGAATAAGCTACATGCAGCAAACAAAAGAGAAGTTGAACGTCGTGTTGTTTCAGGAGGTCAAGAGGAAGGCGGAGAGCAGAGAGATATGGAAAAATCTCCACCAACAAGAGCATGGCTCTTTAATCAGATGATGATGATGAAACTTAAACTAATCTTTGTGGGCTAAATAGATAAAGCTTTGTAGGCTAAATAGATAATCTTAAAATAATCACAAATAATCATAAATAATACTTTGTATTTATTTTGTGGTTAGATTGTAGTAATTCTCTAGTCTAGCCAGTATACATAGAAGCTTATTTTTTAGTAAAAAAAATATTTTTAATGTTGAGTATATTTACTTCTTTATAATAATAAAAGTAAAGCAATATATTGTGTTAAAAAAATGATTTATACATTTTTACTTACTACTTTTCTATTTACCTAGGTGAAATATTTTATTATGAGTCCGAAACAGAATCAACTTCCGAATCAAAGGTCATTTACCTTGTGGTGCGAATCGACCCATTCAAAATTTGCAGGTGGCGATTCACACCACCGGTGCGAAAGGGGCTCTTCAAAAATTTAATGGGTCGTTTCGCACCGCGGTGCGAACCGTTTGTGGTGTGAATCGCCACCCGACCCATTTCATCAATGAGCAAAAACAGGCAACGTTCATATGGAAGACGCCAAAGGGGGTGGCGGGGCACAGGGCGCAACCAATCACAGCAAGTAATGTGGTCGCCTTTCGGCGTCTTCACTGATACCGCGGCACGTGTTTGTGTACAAGTGGCAAAGTACTTAGGGCGCGCTGCCATTAAGGTCCAACTCACAAAATTTACTTTTCAAAATTTTTAGAAAAGTAAATTAACTTTAATGTTATATTTTTTTCGTAATAGGTACATCCTATATACACTCTGCAACCTTTGTAGGGTTAATTTTGTTAGACCTTATATAAGTATGTATGCCAAGCAAATCGTCACTAATACCTTTTCAACATCCGCAGTTTTCAGATGCATAGTTATATCTACGCGCCGTCGCCTAAGAAAGTATAAATAAAACATAACTACAGCCCGGTCGGTACATATAGAAGGGACGTTGCCCGCTAGTGCAAGTGTGTGCGCCACCTTTATTATGTCCGCTCACGTAACGCCGCCACGGTGTGCGTGCGCCCTAAGTACACACAGCCCGCACTGGAGGCTGTGTGTTACACAGTATACGTAACTTATCAGGCACTTTATATTTATATAACCCTTTATTGCTTACACAAAAAAATTACTACGATACTTTGCTATTAATTAATAACATATACAAAAGGCGAGCTTATCCCTAAAAGAGATATCTTCCAGAAAATTCGACATAGGACAATAACACTTCTTAGTTCTTCGATTATAGTCAAAAACTAGATTCCGTGGTTTAAATTGTAAACTAAACAGTTTATAAAACATTCAAGTCTAGATTTCTACATGCATGAGGCTAAGTCGTAAATAAAACAACTCCGTGAATATTATTTGAATTTTAATATTAATGACGATAATTTGCCCATAATTAATCATTAAATTGGAGCGACTTTAGCTCAGAGGTTAAGACAATAAAATAATTTGGGAGATCCGGGTTCGATTCTCAGGCAGGCCAGGTGAAGGAAAACATCGTGATGAAACCTGCATGCCCGAGAAATAAAATTCAAAGGCATGTGAAGTCCCCAACCCGCATTGGGCCAGCGTGGTGGACTATGGATGGCCCATACTCTCTCATTATACGAGGGAAAGCCTACAGTGGGATGTTTACAAACTGATGATGATGATGAATCCTTAAATTACATTTAATACAATATGACTGAATAATTACTGATTTTTTTTCCTGAATAATGTTCAATGGTGCGACATATCACACCACAGGCTATAGTGCTCCATAGCTGAATCGCCTCCTACTGCCTCTCAGTCTGATTTGCATCGTTTTCCATTGGAGACGTAGTCGTTAACACACAATGGCTAATCAGTTTTCGAAATAACTTGAGGGTTCTCTTTGGAAGAGCGAGCACCCTTCCTTCAGAATCATCTTCACTGATGTGATTGAGGTCGTTCACTTACTGTGCATAAAAAATATTGCCATAATTCGGTAATGTTTCGTTACGCCTCTGTTACGCTGCGGTGTGAGGCACGACCGCGCTGCAAGTGTGAGTTTAACGAAGCAGGCCAAGTTCAGACTAGTCCCTAGTCCCAGACTCTATGTAAATAGCAAAACCATAATTACGGCGAGACATCGGGAGAAATCACATGGAATAACGCTTGGCTTATGCAACGTTCATGGGAGTGGAATTTGAAATAATGTACCTAAATGTGTTATCTAATATCTTTTCAGTCAGCTATTTAGCGTACCTAGTTACCTAATTCAAATCTAACTAATTATTATAAATGTGAAAGTTGGGATGTTTCTTTGTTTGTTGCTCAATCACCGCGAAACGGATGAACGGAATTGGATGAAATTTGGAATACAGGCAGAACATACCCTGGAATAAGACATAGGATTTTTTTTATCCCGACAAAGTGAATAGTTCACGCGGGATAAACAAATTTCCGCGATAATGTTCTTCCACGCAGACGTAGGAGTATTTTAGGTACATTAAAACATATACCGCCTCATTTCAACCGCCTTCGTGGCTCAATGTGAACAACATAGGGTTTACGAATCGGAGGTCGCGGGTTCGATACCCAGCGGGGTACATGTTTACTACTCGGTTTGGTTGGTAGTAGGGCATTTTAAATGTCCGCCTGGCTAGCTACCACCATCTTATCTAAATCTGCCGCCAAACAGCAATGTTAATAGGATTGTTGTGTTTCGGTTGTCAGAGCCATAGCCAGTTCCCCAAATATTTGGGTTTCCGGGGTCAGTACGCTTCCACCTTGGGCCTCATCTTCACTTAACATCAGGTGTGATTGAGGTCAAATGCTAACCCGTTGTGCATAAAAAAAAACAACATCTACATAATAATACTTAATCACACCTGTAACACTAGTGCCTGAACTAGGAAAATCCTGTGTTTCAGGCGAAGCTAGGGCTTCTTTAACTTAAAATAACATAATATAATATCGGCACAAACTAAATATCTATAAATAAAGTAGGTATAGAATACATCTATACTGAAGGACTACTTCAAGACGGTCAATAATCTCTGTATCCTCGAAGGACAAGTTAATATATTCATGTTCATAATATAAATGTTTGAAATAAATTTACCTAGTAGTAAAACAAGTAGGAACACGGAGAACTAAGTGCTTATTAATGTGTGCTTCAACAGGGTATTTTATCCATAACTTTAACATAATATACATAACTTCACGAACTTTGTCCCAAATGGGATCAAAATCAAAATTAAAAAAATATTTATTTCGTGGGATGAAAATTGTCACATGAAAACGTCACATTTTTGTGTGTCAATTGTCGAATAACTTATAAGTGTTTTAGTGTAAAACTGTAAACTTATAATTGTAAATAAAATAATAAATAAATAAAACAAGTAATTCGTCGTATACTTGGCGTATACAGAGTCTAGTCACGGTCAAGTCATTCTTCAGTAAAGTGGCAGAATGCTTTACAAAAGATTTTGGCGGCTTCTTGTGGGAACCCGAAAGCTTCGTTACGCACTTTAATTTACACTTCCCTTCACTTGTACACCATCACTAACTTATTAAGTAACTAACTAATTTATTAAATTATTAAGCTTCAAAAGTCAGAATGCACAAATTATAAGAATTATAAAGAAAAATGCAACTTCACTCGCTGAGATCCCGCCAAAAAGCCCGCCAAAAAGTCAAAGCAATAAGTAGTTCTTATTCTTTTTCATATTTAAGGCAAGGAGACTAACCCCACCGCCACCTTGCGGTCAGTTGTATTACTCGCCGGGAAATAGGCAGGGATTGTCTGTTCAGCCTCAAATTATGCGAAAGATGACAAATGTCTATGACCATCGCTTGCTAGGCTATTCAAGACTTGTAAAATTACTTCCGACTGTCTGAGACTAGACTGCCTATTACTGTTGCTACCTTGAGACCTGTTCGACAAAAATTAGAAGGCGATCACAATAAATCGGCAACGATGGCAGTGATATAGCGTTATAATGACCTGGCACACCCGAAATACGTGTAACCAATACCTAAGGCTTGAAATATCAAAGTCGATGAATAGCGAAGAAGTTGGTAATGAAATTCATTACCTATTATTGAATTTTAACCGCCTCCACGGCTCAATGTAAACAACATTGGGTCTACGATTCGGCGGTCGCAGGTTTGATCCCCACATGTTTAGTACTCTGGTTGGTGGTAGAACATTTTAAATGTCCGCCTGGCTAGCTACCACCATCTTATCTAAAGTCTGCCGCCAAACAGCAATGTTAATAGCATTGTTGTGTTCCGGTTGTCAGAGATAAGATAGCCAGTCCCCCAAATTAGATGGGGTTTCCGGTTCAGTACCTTTCCACTTTCGGCCTCATCTTCACTTAATATCAGGTGTGATGAGGTCAAGTTCTATCCCGATGTAAAAAAATTAGACAATGAAGCTATAGGTTACCTCAATCGCACCTTGGGTGTTTACAATGGTTCGATAATATTCTGACTAGGTGATGGTAAACATAGCTCGAAGAACTTATGGCCGGCAAGTGGAGACCACGCATCGGCAAGCACAGAGTAAGACGCCCACTTGGAAGGTGGATGGATGACCTGATGAAAGTCATTTGCAGACCATTTGCAACCCGTGGCTCTGGAAATCTTGGGGAGAGGCAATGGACGTCTTGTGGCTGATATAATGATGGTAAACTTGATGGCAATGATTATTTATATACGACCTGTTTCGCGTAGTGGTTAGCAACTCTGACCACTATACCAAAAGATTGCGGGTTCGAATCCCGCTAGGGGCATACGTTTGTGTGAGGAATACGGACATGTCTACCCGAGTTATGGATGTTTTCATTTATAATAAGTATTTATTTACAAAAAAAAATGTATTTATGTAGTATATCAACCATCTGGTATCCACAACACAAGCCTATAGTTGCTTACTGTGGAACTAGATGGCGCTGTGTGTATGTCTTAAGGATATTTATTATTATCATATAATATTGAGCTGCCACGACTATCCTATCCTAAGCTAGACTTAATTTACTCAGATATTCTTTATCTATGGTCTTATCTATTGAAGGCGAGTCCTGTCGGTCGCCTAGGATGTGTTCTCACGCGCTTGCTCGCAATTAGAGACGCAATCTGGTGGACGGGAGCAAAAAAGGTGGACTTTAATAACTTCTAATAAGTATAGGACAGGTTCTAAGCCGGACGGGGGGTGGTTGATATTAAGGCAATCCCACACGTGCAAAAGATCACGCGTCGTTTTTGTGACCATGTTTCTCTTCAGTTGTATGTGATGATAAGTGATAAGGAGATGGAAGTTGGAAGTTCACCCTAAAGATTAAAATATTTAGGAAAGTGAATATCAGAATCAGAATCAATTTATTGTAGAACTGTGGTACATGGGTGATATTGCAATATTGTTGCATTGGTTCGACAGTCCTTACATCTAACAGGCGTACTATATTAATTTTCGTGCAAATATAATTTAAATTAAGAACTAAAATTAATTATAATATTATAAAATCTAAATTATAATTTGCATTGCCATAAAAATGTAAAAGTGTCAAAGTATTAATAATAATTATGTCAATGGTGCTTTTTTAGAATAAACTTCCATAAGACTATAAAATAAAAATAAATATATAATAAAATAAAATAAAATATCCTTAGACATACATACAGCGCCATCTAGTTCCACAGTAAGCAACTATAGGCTTGTGTTGTGAATACCAGATGGTTGATATACTACATAAATATTTTTTTTTTTGTAAATAAATACATATTATAAATGAACACATCCATAACTCGGGTACACATGTCCGTATTCATCACACAAACATATGCCCCCAGCGGGATTCGAACCCGCAACCTTTTGGTATAGTGGCCAGAGTTGCTAACCACTACACCAAACAGGCCAAACAATAAAATACGTTATATACCAGTCAAATCTTTAAAGTTTTTTTAAACTGAGGTTCCTTTAAACCTTTAATTTCGAGCGGGATCCTATTATACACTGGAACCTCAAGGAAGCGCATTACAATAGTGTGCATGCTATGAATACTGCTCCCCAACCCTTGCTGCAATCCTTCTATGGGTTAAGTCAGATTTCATATTCATGTGGTTTAACTTTTATTTAATAGTAGGTACTAAGTATTTACTTGTAAAGACAAACTGCTGTTTTCCAGTAATAATAGTATTGGTTAGTGGTAGGACATTTTAAATGTCCGCCTGGCTAGCTACCACCATCTTATCCAAATCTGCCGCCAAGCAGCAATGTTAATAGCATTGTTGTGTTCCGTTTGTCAGAGATTAGATAGCCAATCCCCCAAATGTGTGGGGTTTCCGGGTCAGTACGCTTCCACCTTCGACCTCATCTTCACTTAACATTAGGTGTGATTGAGGTCAAGTACAAACCCGTTGTGTATAAAAAAAAATAGCTAACCAGATGGAATGAATATGAAAAAATATAGCATTGCGACTGGAGATTATCTAAAATTATTTTAATTTTATTTATACATTATACAAAACATACATGAGTAAAATATCTTAGCCAATGACAGGATGTCCTAATAATAAGCAAGAATCGTAAAAAAAATCCCGAAGAACCGTGTTGTTCAGGCCTGGAATAAGCTGCTGGAGGAGGTTGTTTCCGCCTAATCAGTGAATTCGTTCAAGAATAGATTGGACAAATTTTTAAAAAACCAGTGAGGACTTAAATAGTGACTGAATAACAACATAATGAACAATGTGAACTCTTCCAACACTGTGACATAGACGTACCAGCAGTAATGCTGCTCGTCTATAATAATATAATAATAATAATAATAATAATAATAATAATAAGAAATAACACTGAACGGATAGACCACCCATTGATTTTTCTGATGTAATTAAAGTAAAAATCGACGCTATTACCACTTTCTAAATTAAATATTCTTAAAAACCTTTTTGTAAACTTGTAACTTATTGGCACATCTTTACAATTATATTTATAACGTGTATACATGTACAGCGGACGCTACTTTTTTAAAATCAGTATGTGAACGCCAGTTAATTAAGCACAACTAACTTAATATTATAGCTATTTATAAAGACGCTTAGATATTAATAATGCATGCGATGGGACTACATCTACGGACAGAGCTAGTCTTTGAGGACTCGTTCTCATGATGTAAAGCTTTCGGAGAATAATGTTCGAGTTTGTAGGAATATACGTACAGTTCTGGTACGTTATAAACAATCGACCGACAAGAGCATGGCTCTTAAATAAGATGATGATGATAAATCAACCTATTAATTAATTAATGAATTTTAATTAATTAATTTTATTTAATTAATTAACATTAATGTTAAGACAAATTTATTTTTATTATTGCGTGGAAATATTAGAATAGAATAGAATAAATTAGCGACACACATACATGTAGGTATAAATGTGAAAAATAACAAATGGACACAATGAATGATAAAACAATGATAAAAAATAAAATTTAAAAAAAATGAAATTGGGACCGAATGAGATAAAAGCAAGTAATCGTGGTATTTGAACAGTTGAAATTGACCGATTGGTGTAGTGGATAGTGACCCTGTCAGCGAAACCAACGGTTGCGGTTTCGAATCCCGCGAGGGGTAAATGTTTGTGTGATGAATACGAACATTTATTCCCGAGTCATGGATGTTTATATAAATATTTATGTATGTTTATCCATTATCTAGTATCCATAGTACAAGCTTTGCTTAGTTTGGGACTAGATGATTGGTGTAAGTGTCCGAAATATTTATTTATTATTCTTATTTAGTAAACTATCTACAGGAAGATTACGTGTTCGTACCAGTAGGGGTCGAGACGATGGGACCCTGGGGCCCTGAGACAAAACGCCTGGTCCAAGACCTGTCGGCGCGTTGAGGCTTCTGGTGACCGCAGAGCGGGCGGCTTCCTAGCTCAGAGAATAAGTCTCGCTATTCAACGCGGGAACGCCGCTTGCCTGATGGGCACAATGCCGCCTTGAGGAGATGCGCTAGATGCAATTTTTTACCTGTAAATGTTTGTGTTTTTAAATGTAGTAAATAAATAATATATTTTTATTTGCTAGTAGTTTTTAGTTCCCGACACATATTTCCAAATCAGCGACATTCGTCAAGCGAGAGAAGTACAGTTGCAGTTTTGCCGATTGTCCCCACTCACTTGACATGAGTTGGCAGCCATAAACCACCAAACACAAAATAGTTTCACATAACAGGATAGGTACTTTCATCTCATACAACAATTTACAAGAATAAAAGTAATATATCATTAAAGTACTTAAAATTAATGTTCGATGTCGCAAAGTGGTGTCAAAGTAGGTCTCCATTCTCAGCATAGTTGCAGTCTAAAGGGAAACTTGGTACAACAACGAAAGAGTTCCCATATCACCTACCTGCGCCATAGGATCCGCTGAACTTAACGATAAGTATTAAAGATAATCACATTTAGTATTTTAGATTAGCTTTAATAATCATTGCTCGGACTCGGATGGACACCATTCGAGAAACAACAACCACACCACATACAACGCTGCTTTTCAGAGGAGCCTAAGGTAAAACACGGACGCCGATCGGCCATTAAAAGTAAATCTAACACACAGATAGGGTGTGAAAGTAGGAAAAGAGTTAGGACATACCTGCAAATTCATAAGTCCTAGTATAATTCCAATAGATTTAGATAGACATTCAATAAATTAATAGCTTAACTTTGAATTTATCGCGTTGATTGATTGTATATTCCTTCATTAGCTTATCAAGTAGGCATCGAGAGATTCCCACAACAACATGACTTTTTATTTATAGTTTTAAAGCAATAGGTACCTAAGTATATACAAATCATACCGCCTCTAACCAGCCCTACGTATAATTTGCTGTCTCTTCAATAATTCATGTGCGATCCGCAAGGCGCTTGCGCTGCGCACGCCCGCCATCTTGTTTTAGGGTACAGTAACATAAAAACCTATACCTATATTTTTAATGCCCTAAATTGCGATTGCTCGATATATTTGTGGGATAGTCTTCCCCGAAAGCATTTTCGTAGGGGTTACTGTATTTTAAGAGTTCACATTTCACACCTCATTTCTCTCGGGTCACATAAACGAGGGAGACTCCGCCCAGCCCAGCAATGAAACACCGAGCATCGCCCTCTTCATAGCTCGTTGCGTGACTTTGAGCTTTCTTATGATGTTATAAGTCATGACTGGAACACACATTGATTTTAGACTTTTGTCTTCAAGCACTGAGGTATTTGGATGAGGAGTTGTTGCGTGTTTCCCGAATGGTGTCCATCGCGAGTCCGAGCAATGATTATTAAAGCTAATTTAAAATACTAAATGTGATTATCTTTAATAC
Organism: Oegoconia quadripuncta; assembly: GCA_949316235.1. Lineage (NCBI taxonomy): Eukaryota > Metazoa > Arthropoda > Insecta > Lepidoptera > Autostichidae > Oegoconia > Oegoconia quadripuncta. Next base: position 1,902,567 of record OX438743.1, read on the forward strand.
TTATCGTTAAGTTCAGCAGATCCTATGGCGCAGGTAGGTGATATGGGAACTCTTTTTTTTTTTACCAGTCAATTAATCAATTTATTGCTTTCACATGGGTTTTTATGGTCTTAGGTTTACGTAATATTAGTATCACATGTGTACCCCTTAGGGTGTAGCAATAGAGAGAGATCGAGGCTCCATTGTTGTGTGATAATTTTTATTGTGTCATGGTCAACGAATAACTGTGCACTTCGATCAATTTGTGATTGGTATGGTGTATTGGGGTAAGTTTGCTTACGCAACTTCCGATACGACCTTTCGTTTTCGAACCTCTGAATTCGTTTTTGTCATACGTTTTCGCATTAAAAACGGAACCCGTTAGTATTTCACCGATACTCGCCCCTAACCGATTTTATCAAATAAAATGATCGCGATCGTACGCAAAAAGCTAGCGCAAACCGACCGAGATGGCGCGACGGGTTCATACGATAGACCACAATGTAGCTGCGCGCGTTCAGATAGGTGCTGGCATGATTTATTGACATTAACTTAATTTAGGGCCGCCCTGTAATTAAACGTACGACTTATCGCTCAGATTTTTGCATTAAAATAAAAGAATTTCTTCAAGAAACGAGCCTACACCTTCCTCAAAGGCCGGCAACGCATCTGTGACCCTTTTGGTGTTGCGGGTGTCCATGGGCGGCGGTGATTGCTTCCATCAGGTGAAACGCATGCTCGTTTGCCGCCCTCTCATATATATATAAAAAAAATAAGTTTACAAGAAACTAATACCTACTTAAAATCGAATATACAAAGTGGCGCTACAAGTCAAAAACCACTACTTAGGTCTCTGACTTTTTTCTTTTCGATAACTCCAGCTTCGTGAACATTAGTTGACTATCTGTAAGTGTTTCTAGTGATTGTGTTTTATACTATATATTAAGTATTTATATATATTTATTTATTTATATATATAATTAAGTCAATTAATATGATATTATTATTATATTTATGCATGCACCCTACCTGTTTTTCTACCTACAAATATCCCATAACTGTGGGTTGTCTGGAAGAGATCGCTTTTAGTGATAAGACCGCTTAATTGTGTTCTATTGTTATCATCAAAAATTATTGTAAATTATTTTGCGCAATAAAGAGTATTTGTATTGTATTGTATTGTATTGTATTGTAATAATAAGGTAAATTCTACTTTTTTGCTTTAAAAGCCAGTTTTAAAGACCAACCTTTCGAGTTTTTTGTTGATCTTCTCAGGGGAAAGTAGCCTTTTTAACAAGCGGTAGCTTGAAAAATTTAAAATCTATTTTTCATTACTCATACCCGGAGTAGGTCTGAAGTTGCCTAAGGAGCGGGTTGAAAGTAATACTTTTCAGCCCTTGGGAGAAGTGACATCTGTCAAAAAAAAACTAATTCTATTTTCAAATTTCTATTGAACCATGTTCCAACTTTTTCTACAGCCACTCAATTACAGCGCGATGTAAAATTGAAATTACATAAAGTATTTAAAGAATATTTAAAAAAAAATGACTTTATTATAATTTAGTCTCATCTATTTCTTTAAAATAACTTAAATCGTGGCAAAATATTTTATCATTTTTTCAATGATGAAAATGAAAAATAATGACTAGCCAGCCACTGAAAAAAAAAACGAAACAAAATAGACGGGAAAGCGGCAATCCGATCTACATTTGTATTTTCGAGTTGTAGAATGTTGTTTATACTTCCGTTTAGCAGAGATATGTAATAAATAACTCATGTTTTTATTCTACATTAAAAGAAAAATTAAAAACAAGCTTTTAAAATTCCAACAAGAGACCCTGATCATCACATATCGTTTTGGTACCCACAAAGACAAGCAATATAAGCGCAAACTCGAAGTTTTACTATGCCTATACTGTACTGTACCACCGTACCGTACCGTACCGTACCATACCATACCATACCACGATATACTATACTATACTATGCTATGCTATGCTATGCTATGCTATGCTATGCTATGCTATGCTATGCTATGCTATGCTATGCTATGCTATGCTATGCTATGCTATGCTATGCTATGCTATGCTATGCTATGCTATGCTATGCTATGCTATGCTATGCTATGCTATGCTATGCTATGCTATGCTATGCTATACTATACTATACTATACTATACTATACTATACTATACTATACTATACTATACTATACTATACTATACTATATTATGTATGTTTGCCGTTGTTATGTTCCTTCCGTTCCTTCAATCAATCAAGTATACTGTATTGTACAGCAAATATGGATTACATTTCATAAACAACATTTACATAGAACTGTACTGTACAATTGGGCGGTCTAATCATAAGAGAGAGTACAGAGAAGTTGAAATTAATAAAAGAGCTTCACCATAATTTAATCGAACTCATAATAACAAATTAAAGACCTAAATACGGTATAGGTTATCCGGTTGTCAGAGATAAGATAGCCAGTCCCCCAAATGTGTTTCCGGGTCAGTACGCTTCCACCTTCGAGCTCATCTTCACTTAACATCAAGTGTGATCAATCACCTCGTACTTGACCTCAGGGTCAAGTACGAACCGGTCGTGCCAAAAAAAAATTGGTTAGGTTAGCTTATGTTGTTACACATGAAACAACATAGTTCAATTCAATTCATTCCAAAATTACCTTACAATTCATAACCTTAAGCCTTAGACAAAATTATATATAAGATAAGATACACATATCATTTTAGCATTTGAAATATTTTTTTTATTTTTTTTATGTCCAACTGTTTTAATTTCAAATAGTTTACAATAGAAATAACATAATATTTACATAATTACAAAAAATGTATCGCGTCCAGCTCTCCCACCTTGGGCATTGTCCCCAACACACTGGCTGCATTGCCCCGCTGAATAGCTAGGCTTAATCTTTGAGCGAAAAAAGAGCCCGCCCTTATATCACCTGATGCCACAATTAGCTTATCAGACACCGCCTTTACGAAGTTTTTGGTGTCTGAAGACCAGGGGTCCAGAGTCTCGAAGGCAAGTGCCGCAAACTTACGGCACTTTACTATCTGGGCGAGATCGGCAGCAGCACCAGGCTTGCGGGCAGAGCTCTGCACGTAAGACGGGGCCAAGGTGTCAACACATGTGGCATCCCATACCAGAGAGCGACCGAGTCGCCAAGGCACCAGAGTGCAACCGTCAGGTCTCTTGCCATCCACAGATGACATTCCCGAGGGTTCCAGGGTTGAGGGAACTGAGGCAGAAGCAAGAGACCGACGAATGAGGTCATTGAGGGTACAGTTTGAAATATTAATATTTTGCATTAATTTACTATCTGTTAACCGAACTTCGTCGGCGTAGAATTAATTCTACACTACTATACTATCAAATTCACTCTAAGGCCCGTATTAATAAACCAATCTCAATACAAGTATTGAGGCTGTGTCACCCGAGATGCGTCTTAAGAAGTTGACGCTATCTCAAGCTCCGTTCTAATTTATAAACCAATCTTGAGGTCTACTCAGCTGAGATCACTTCTCAAGTATTCGCCTCAGCGGCGAATGAATGATAGTCTTGAGTTTCGTTTATTAATACGTGAAACTCGGCAGACCTCTCAAGTGACTACTGCTTGAGTATCCACGAGCGTTTCACGTCTCAAGTTAGGTTTATTAATCAACACGTTTACTTGAGACCGATCACAAGACTGTTCAATCTCACTAATAATACCTATCCTACGCGAACCTGTCACTTTTCCCGGATAAAAAATAATCCAGGTCCAGGTCCTAATTTGTCTACCAACCAAATCTGTCGGGCCCATTAGGCGTGGAGAGGTAACAAACATACACACACACACTTTCGAATTAATAATATTAGTTCAGATAAATGTCTTTTAATAACTACTATATACTTAATAACTACAGCGTCGGTGGCTCAGCGGTTAAGACGCGGTCTCCCGATTGGGTTCCGGGATCCGGGTTCGATTCCCAGGCGGGCCATGTACCAATGAGTTTTTAAATTTAACTGGGCGACATAAAGTATAAAAATAGCTTTTTAAATTTATCTTTTATTCGTTTGTTTGAAAGCGTCACCACCGTGCTATCAATAAAAAGTACTCTGTGCGTGCTATAGAATTTTTTTTTTGTAAAATTTGTTTGGCGAGCGTTACGAAGGCCATACAGCCAAGTTCTTTGATCTGTGCAGACGGTGTGGTTAAAATTAGATAAATTAATAAACCTATGTGACCAAGTGTACACCAACACATGCGGAGCAACAGGAACAAAACAAGAGAAGTCAATAAAAGTTGGAACATAAGGCACTAGCCGATCTCACTTACTTGTGCTCTAGGCTATAAAATGTTCAATTCTTTTAGGAACAGAGCCATAAAACACCTACAGGACTTTAGACACGTCTAAACCTGAATAATTATGGGGACAGCCTCGGACCGCCATGTTGGATGTACTTAGATGAAAAAAAAGATGTAAAATTATGCGTCCTCACCATTATCTTTTATTCTGACAAAATACAGACTTACCCGTAATTAGGTAGTTTAAAACACTAGCTTCCCGGCCGCGACTTCGTCCTCTTGCATGTCGAAATAAATAGATTATCAAACATACCTTTTATCAGGCGAGAGCAATAGGGTAAAGCTTGTAGTTGGTGAGATAATTTTCAGAATTAGAATAAGTAGTTCCAGTTAGAGCTTATTTATTACGTACACTCGATCTACCTACAACATGCAAATTTTATACTATTAGTGTAGACGAGTAAGTATACTAAGTTCTTCTACGTTTAATAATATGAGGATAGGTACCTATATTAAATATTATAAAACATGATAAATAGAAAAAAATGGCGGCCGGGAGCCATGTTTGTTGAATGCGCGGGAACGCAAAGTATCGAGTGCGTTCAATAAATTGACATGCGCCTTATATGGTCCCTTAGTGTCCCATTCGTCTTGTGGTAAGGTCTAAGACCTTACGTTAGATGCTGGGCTAAATTGGTCTAAGAAGCAAGAATAGCGAGGGAAAAATTTATCTGAACGCATCGACGACTGCGCTCCGCCATTTATTTTAATCTATTTATGGTTGGATAGTTATCTCAGTGTTTTTAATAATAAAAACTATTTATGTTTCCGTCTTTAGAGAGATTTAAAAATAATACTTATTTAATTCTTTTTAGTACAGACGTGCTGTTAAAGGCCAACGTATTTATGTACTTACGACTTTTATCTTTTTGTCCGTCTTTCTTCTTTCTAAGCAGAATTTAAGGCTGAAAGTTGACTCCATTTTAAGAATATCTGTGTTTTGAAAATTTTGTGTTTTGTTCAATAATTTGTAGCTTTTGTTGTCTCTGTCGAAAATAGTCGAAATACAAGCAGTAACAATTGGAAATAAGTAGAGACAAATTAAAAGTTGATACAAAAATAATCACTGCCGAAGGAAAGTTATAAAAATTCCTTTGCGGAAATTTTTAAAATCTTAAAATTCATGACCAATATTTACTTACGGTTTTGTATTTAATTATTCAGTTAACAAAATCGGGCTAAGGTTCACCGATTTTTTATCCGTGCACTTTATTGTATTTAATTATACTTATTTATAATTCAAGAATTCAACAGCAATGTTTATAAGAAGTGTTCGTCATATACCACATCGCTGTACATATGAATGTTGCAATTCTAACCACTCGTTTAGGCGTCTCCCTAATGCTCCCACTGGAGGTGGGAACGCAAGAATGTCGTCCCAGTCTGCAAAGGTTTTTGCTCACTTACTCCACTGTTATTGACCAGTAACCCTGTCTCACTCTTAAAGGCTTATAAGCAAGGCGTTTGTTATGGAATTTCCAATTTAAAATGTCGAAGGATTGGGTATATTTTAGAATGTATAACTTTGAGGTTATGAGCCTAGATGAGAGCGATTGTTATGTCTTCGGTACATTGATGGAGACTCGAGTTCTTACGTTAGCGGCGGTGGGGTCAGGTAGATCGTTGCAACGATTGTTATAGGAGTTCTGATTTTAAAACCTGAAAGGATTTTGAACAGCATGAAATCAAAAGTTTAAAGCGATTCGATACAGTTTTTATTAAAAAAGTATAGGTTAGCTTTGACTGTTCCTTTCTTTAAAACTAAGACAATATTTAAACTAGGGTAGAATTCTACCGAATTTTAAATTTTCAATTGATGTTATTCAATGTAGGATACCTTCAAATGTATCCCTTAGACTCAATATGTTTTTAAACTATTACGCTTCATAAGATGTTATGGTTGAGCGAGCTGCGAATGCATTGGAAAAACCTTTGAGAGTTCTATTCAGATGTCTTTTGAATGACCCCATGTGGCACAATCACTCAACATGTCGCGAGACGAGAAAATCGTCTCCAATTGTTGCAATGCACAATGGCGGTAAAGGTGTGGGTTGAGTCCGAGACAGGTTCGCGATGTCCTTGAGGAGAAATGCCGCCGGCCGCCATGTTGGGCGAAAGTGTGCGCGCGCACTGACCACCGGCACTGCGCCGCAGGACACGTAGCTAGCAGTAACACATTTACATACAAGTAGTATGTTAACCTGAAATTTTGAAAAAAGTTGATTGATTTAGAAATTAATTACAGAGATAAGCTCGCCTTTTGTGTATTGTGATTTCTGTCCTATGTTTGTTTTTGTTCAATGTATGTTTGTATACTTATGCAATAAAGTGTTAAATAAATAAATAATTATTATGTTAGCTACCACCATCTTATCTAAATCTACTGCCAATCAGCAATATTGATATCGTTGTTATGTTCAGGCTGGTTGAGATAAGTTACCCAGTCTTTCTGCGAGAGCGTGATCTCGCAGAAGGAGGCAGCGGAGAGAGAGAGGGAGGCCGATCCCTCCTCTCATCCCATCCGCCGCAGACGCACTGGGACCCGGAGAAGGGCGTATGCCCTCCTTCTCCCCCCTACCTAGCGAGGCTGGGTGGTGACTCCCCCGAATCACCACCCAGCCTCGCGTGTGGGTGGTGACTCGGGGGAGTCACCACCCACACGCAAGCCTCGCGAGAAGGCGCGCGTGGTGTTCCCACGCGCCTTCTTAAGTTGGCTGGACCAGGAGATTCCTCCCTGCTCCAGCCTATAGGAGGGCCCGCCGCCGCCGTTGCCCTGGCGGCGGGCGCCGCGCTGGCGTGGCTGCGGACGATTACCGAGGGGTATCCGAGGGGTGGCCACGCCGTTTCGGTGCGCGCGGAGGAACACCGGGAGGTCTTTTGTGGGTAGGACCGCTCCCGTCTGGAGCGGTGAGTCCCACATATCCTCGCTGCTGACTCCCGTCAGCGGTGGGTCGAACGCGTAAATGAGTTTTCCCCCCGTAAAAAAAAAAAAAAAAAAACAACGTTACCCAGTCTCCCAAATAAACGCGGGTGAGTGTGCTTTTACCTTCAGCCTAATTTACATTTATTTCTAGATGTGATTGCCGTCAAACACTAACCCAGCATTTGTGACAAATTTCTTTTGTGAAGACTTAAAATGTGTTCTTAACTTGGCTTTCACTTGGCGAGGAAAACTTTGCTCAGTAAAGAAGAACTGTTTGTTCTTCACCAAAACATACGATTAATATGAGTACTTTTCAGACAATTAACTCGCATAAAAGACCAATCATTGATTTATTGGCCGTTCCCATTCCATCATGTTTTATTTTAAATGCGGCATATGTACAGTCGGCATTATAGTTATTCATACAGGGTTATTTTAAATGACTAATGGTAGTGTCATGCCTATTCAAGCTAAACCAATCGCAGTTGTCTAAAATTACCCTCTTCTATAGACTATAATTTTAGGGAACTGCGGATGGTACAGTTTAAATTAATCAAGTAAATTAACTCTGTATGATAAATTATGCAGCCGACTGTACCTGACGGTTCAGGCAAGTGCATATGAAACCGCAGATTGAAGAGAATAGTCAAGAAGAGTCAAGTCATGTACCGATTTAATTTCATTAACTGTGTGAAATACAAAACATATTATGTCGTGTTTACCCTGTTTTGAAACTCTAGGCACATCACTAATCACACCCTAAGAGGGTGTGGTTGAATTACTGTTTGCTATAAATGTGCTGTGGCGACGATGCGCAGGAGTAGCAGATTGGTGATTATTGAGCCTGTTTGGGCTCGACTTCAGGTTGATTAGTTGTGTACGAAAACTGTGTAGCTTTGATTTAGAAAATTACTATCTGTTTTGGCAATTTAGACAATATGAATTGTGGAGATGAGTTCTTATTACGTACCTAAATATTGGGTCTTTACCTATGAAATTCGAGTTTTTGTCCTGCGTTAATCATATTGTACACCTACCAATTCCTGCGATTTTCAAAGCTATATCCGTTTATTATTTGGAAAATGGAATATTATTTCAAGGTTTCACATGAAATATTTATTAATTTCTGGGCTAAATCACGTAATAAAAAAAATTTGAACAGAGCTCTTTTCATGTGCTTCACGTAATCATTTCTTAGATTCGCTGAAACTTTTATAAGGCGGTTACTTTTAAAAATGAACGCTGCCTAACTTAATGTTATCCGATAATAAATAATAAATAAATAAAAATAGTTTATTTCAGGATTAGACCCATATTTTGGTTAGTAACTTAAAAATAAATAGGAGTAAGATAGTAACTTAAATCTATAATAACTGTGAACAGAAGGGACCATACGACTGCTGCGGCACAATCAGCACTATTTGGATGTGTGCAAGCGTATCCAGTGCCGCAGCATCACGGAATCCCACCTGTCCGCCAGTGTGCTCAGGATGGTGTTGGAGCTGCCGCGCACGCGCTTCAAAATCGACGCGCTACGTTTCCTGATGATGGCGTGAAAACCGTCTATATGTGCATCGGCAAACATTCCTGATGCTGATCCTGATAATACACACAAAGTTTAGCTAAATTTGGATTAGCCGTTCCCAAAAAAAAATCAAAAATGTTTGTATGGAGAAAACAGTCTTAATGAAATTCTTCATACAAAACGCCTATTTCATAGGTAAAGACCTAATATGTGTGTATGTAACTATGTTGAATATATTGCATTATTTACTTTATTTTAATTAATTAATTTAAGCACAATAGGTGAAACATTATAATCCTTTAATAAAAATAGTCAGGCTGTATGCAAACAAAATTATATATTCAACAAGATTTATTTAATGTGATAAGAGTATTCAGAGAAATAAATGACAAGTGAACTCCTATACGAAGCAATGGAACCACATACAATTTCAATGTCAGAAAATATTCAGTCTAATTATACAATACATATAACAACCCTCGAGTTTCTTGCTCGTTCTTCTCTGGGGAATCAGCTTTATGAATGAGCAATAATGTCAAAAACTTTAATAATATAAGATAAAAAAATGTGACGTTTTCAAGTGATAATTTTTATCCTACGATTTCATTTTAATATTTCTTTGATTTGATTTTGATTTTATACAGAGGGTTATTTTGGGAAACGTTTTGTTGGACATCGGTACAGAGAATAATTGTTTCTCGTTTAGACCGAGGATAGGATAGATATTTTAAGGTACGAGGTACAAAAACTTCAAGTTTTTAGCAAAAGCGTGTACTGTATTATGGCAGTTAGAATTTATAATCACTTACCTAATGAATTAAAAAATAAAATTGGTAATTTGTTTAAAAAGCAGGTGTTTGCATATTTTCTAGAGAAGGGTTATTATTCAGTATCGGAATTTCTGAGCGACAAGTAATTTATTTTCTTTTTATTGCATATTTTCTGAAATTGAAATTAATTAATTTATCGTTAATAATTAATACTAATTTGACTTGTTTAATAATTTACTATATATTTAATATTATGCTTTAAGACAATGATGTTTGCACGCCATAAATGGCAGAATATGCGAACGCGCTGTTTTATATTTAAAGATCAATTGTTGGACCATATTCTAGTGAATAAAATATTTCATTTCATGATTGCTCAAGCAACTGTTCACCGAGCATCCCATTCACTACCCTATGCCGGATACACATTTTATTAAGATAAAAGCAAACCAAGCCTCGGATAGTGTTGTAGGAACATGAAATTTTTAAACCCATGGCGTGTTTTTTTATGCACTTGACCTCCACGCCTGATGTTAAGTAAAGATGAGGCTGAAGATGGAAGCGTACTGGCCCAGTAACCCTATCTTATTTGGGGGACTGACTATCACAGGAACAGAACAATGCTATTAATTAACATTGCTGTTTTAATAGCAAGCAAAGCATAGCCAAGCGCGTGTCGGGCCATTCCCAGTGCATGGCTCCGTACTTGCCCTCACAATATGCGGACTTAGAAGGTGTCTTTTAGAATTTGACCAATAATTTTCAACGTAAAGTACATTTTATAAGTCTTTCGAACTACTGAAATGTAATAGTTTCCTTTTTACAAAATTATACTACTGCCGTGAATTTTTTCACGTATCTAAAACCAACCAACCAACTTTTGTAGTGGTAGAGCCACGCTGTAAGCTATTAGCTTGCAGCATGAATGGGCCGGCTCGACCGTGGAAGTACCACCCTCTCGCAGAAGACCGACGTCTGAGTAGTGGCATTTTGCCACTGCGCTTCGTCCGGTGAGCGAGGGCGCCGGAGGCCCACCTTCCAGTCTCTCTCCAGAATGGTAGCGGTATTTAAAGAGTTAGTACCCCAGGAGGGTACCAGCACTATTAGTGCTGGAGAATCCCTCATCGCTCAGGCTGCCCTACTTATTCTGGGGTGGACACCTTCCTCAAAGGCCGGCAACGCATCTGTGACCCTTTTGGTGTTGCGGGTGCCCATGGGCGGCGGTGATTGCTTTCCATCAGGTGACCCGCATGCTCGTTTGCCGCCCACTCCTATAAAAAAAAAAAAAAAAAAAAAAAAACCGTTTATCTTTTAGGGGGGAACACTTGACTCTAACAAAAATTAACACTGTAAAGCTTAATATTTCTTGAACGGATTCCTAAATCGAAAAATTGTTAAAGATTACCTGTAATATTTTTTTAATGATATATCCAACGACATCCAATATGACGGGGTACAAAAATAAAAGGAGGCTTTACGTGTAGCGGGAGGTACCCTTAAATAAATATTTTCCAAGATTTTATTTTAAAAATTTTGTCGGCGTGATTAATATGTATACCCATGCCAAATTACACCTTTGACATACGGACATAACGAAACTATAAGGGTTCCTTGTGGAGTACGGAACCCTAACAACTGCGACATTACTCGGCAAGTTCCCGCCAAAAAACCCGACTTTTTATATACTTATAAAAGAGAATCAATATAAGGCAGCCAACTCTATGGAAAATTTCACCATTTGTGCATATTTTTTGTGGGGCTCACGAACTAAGGGAGGTGGGAATGATTGCCATAAAATCACAAAATAAAATATACGTGTTCAAAAAAATTATTAATTTTTGAAATCATACTATCAACGAAAGTGATAAGATAAGATTGTTGTCAGAGATGATTTTAGCCAGTCCCTCAAATAATATGGGGTTTCCGGGTCAATATGCTACCACCTTCGGCCTCATCTTCACTTAACATCAGGTGTGATTGAGGCCAAGTGCTGTTAACCCGTAGTGGATAAAAAAAAAAGTGAATTTTTCAATAATTGATGCTAGGAATGCGGAACATCCGGCTCTCATTAGACGTTTTGTGGGACTATTTTACTAATGAATCCAACGTGAAATTACAACTACAATATGAGGACGGTCCCGCAAAATCCGGGACAGTTGGACGCCTAAGTCAGGAGTATATCAGCCAGTTATATCTCCAGATCCTTTGTTCATAGTCGATCGTTTAATTCCAACACGATAGTTGCCAATGTACTTATTCTAAGTTTTTCTTCAAGACGAGTGCAGCGATCGGGCCAGCGCGAAATGCGTCGATTAGGAACCGGTTCCAGGTTGCATGGAGCAGTCCGTTGCACTCCACAACTCCTAAACCAAACCAACGACAAGTCCCTTCACCTTCCCCATACAATAACCTATGGGTAACGTAACTGGAACGTGCGCGTTACCAGCTTTATGGGATAGCGACTTGAAACTAGCTTTGGAGTCTGTAACGATTCCAAACGCGAATTGCTCAGGTTTTCGTTTTAAGGTCTGGTGGGGTTGAGATGTGGTTTGTCAGGAATGCGGTTGGGGACTGCGGGGGTCGGTGATAAAATAGCAGGATTCATTGACGTCGAGCAAGGCTCAGATATGCTGCTTAGACTGGATTAGAGTCTAGGTTTTTTTTAAAACCTAGGCGTAAACGCTGGCTGGGTTATGTTTTGTGCGTAACTATGCTGGATGAATTTTTATACACTATCAATTTTTTTTTATGGTTATTGAGACCATTCATCTGAATAACTTTCACTATAGAACCAATTCGAAAATAGAGAAAAAAAATCTGCTAAGACATTCATTCCATAGATGAGTGATTGAACTTTAGTATGAAATAGCCATAGACTATATTACTGCGCATGGACCGGGTCGTTGAATCAATCAAAATGGCACCACTCTATTGGTGTTAAAACAGGGGTTTGGAACCAATGGGAACTCAGTCGCACACCGACTTTGTTCGCGAACTGTCATATCAAATGCTGATTTATGCTGACTTGACTTTACTTGTTTGTGTAAATACCTAAAATCGCTATATATGCCTATAATATGTGATCCCATCATCAAAACCGGATTATGATAAACATGGGACCACCCTGCAAGTGTGTCCTATTAAATAAAAAAGAATTTTCCGAATCGGTTTATTTATAAATAACTAAGTACCGTGGTAACAAACATAAAAAAAAAACTAATTGATAACCTCGTCCTTTTTTGAAGTCGTAAAAAATCACAGGATTTGCAGTAAAAAATCTCAGCATTTGCAATCGTACCACGTAAAAAATCACAGGATCTGCAGTAAATAATCTCAGGATTTGCAATCGTACCATGTAAAAACTCACAGGATCTGCAGTAAAAAATCTCTGCATTTGCAATCGTACCACGTAAAAAATCACAGGATCTGCAATCATACGTGAAAATTTTTGCGTTCGATCCCTAATAATTTGCTGTAAACAGCAAATTCTTGCGTTGTATCGCTTAATTTGGTACCAGTAAAAGCGGTTATGGTAAATCGACATGGAGCGTCGGTGGCTCAACGGTTAAGACGCGGTCTCCCAATTTGGAAGGTCCAGGTTCGATTCCCCGGCAGGTCATGTACCAATGAGTTTTTAAATTTAATTTAATTAAATTAAATTATGTGTTCTCATGACTTATGTTCATTTATCCGACTGCTCTTAAACTGCGAAGGTAAACATCGTGAGGAAACCTGCATGCCTGAGAAATAAAAATTCTAAGATATGTGAAGTCCCCGACCTGCATTGGGCCAGCGTGGTACTCCCTCATTAAACGAGTGCAGTGGGATAAAAATAAAATAAATTTAATTGACTCAAACTTAGGCTAAGTTACAAGTAGTGAATTAACGAATTAGGAGGTACATAATAAATACACTTCACTTCGCTTCTTCACTTAACATCAGGTGTGATTGAGGTCATAAAAACATAAAAAAAAGGTGCGTAAAAAAAAAAAAAAAAAAACTTAAGCACAATTAATGGGCCCTGCTCCTTAAACTAAGATTGCTCTTGTATTTTAAGGAGCAGTGTTCGATCCCGGCGTTTATTATTATTATAGTAACCACCATCCAGATTGACAACATTATAGATACTTAATAGTTTAATTTAGGAAGGTAAAATGGGTTTACGGGCTGTGATGGTGAACTCGATATATTTATCCGTTAGACGTTTGTCTTCCTAAACCTATTTTATAAGGGGGATAAACATCCCCCTTATCTACTTCCAGGGCGCTTACGTGATACCCAATTTATCGATCAAACGCAAACGCAAAAATCAAAAATCATCAAAATCAAAAAAATATTTATTTCGTAGGATAAAATTTTTTTAATTTTAGTTTTATTAAAATTTGCCTTCGCTACAAACAAACACGTTTAAATATTTTTGAATAATTTCGAACATATAGTCAACAAAACCCGGATTTGTGTTATATGTTCTTTCGTTATAAAGTTCATATTAACTTTCGGCGACTTCTATGAATTCCCACAGTCGCCTAATCAGTGAACATCAGACAACTGTTTTATTTTTATACATTTTGCTTTGAAAACATTCTCGCACGCATTTCTTACCAATGTGAACAATCTCATCGGGATCGTGACAAATAATATTCAATTTATATAATTTTTCTATAACATTATTTTGAAATTGGTCTAGCCGACCGTCATTTACAGGTACACATGTAATATTTTTTCCAATGTCTTGCTAAAGGGGACTTTAATCGAAACTAGCTGTCCACAGTGATCTGAGGGTAATTTTTTTAGAAAATTTATTCGGAATTGATTTTCCACAGGGATCGAAGTTTGCGAAAACATTATCAATGCAAGTGGCCTTAGTAGATGTTATTCTAGTAGGAGCTGAAAAATTGTGAACTACATTGTAACTTAGAAATAAAGTTTTAAGTCTACTGCTTAGACTAGAGGCACAGCTAGACGGCAAATTATTAGAAAGGAAGAAAGAATCATCTCATGACATAAACAATCAAGGTAGTTTTGTTTTTTTTTATTCACAACGGGTTGGTACTTGACCTCAATCACACCTAATGTTAAGTGAAGATAAGGTCGAATGGGGAAGCGTACTGACCCGGATACCCCAACACATTTGGGAGACTGGCTATCTTATGTTGAGATAGACATAGACATAGAAACTTTTTATTTAGATAAGATGGTGGTAGCTAGCCAGGCGGACATTTAAAATGCCCTACCACCAACCAAACAGTCGAGACACATACAAAAAGTAAACATTGTGTTTGCCGTCTAATTGTCGGTCTCGCAAGGTGGAGTCAAAAAGGTCTCCAACTCAGCATGGGTTGTAGCCGTTCACTACAACGCTGGTTTTCAGTGGAGCCTCCAAATGACGCACGCACACTGGTCAACAAATACACGTACAAATAGTAATTATAATTAATAGGAGTCAGCAAGATGTGATGAGAGGATACATAAGTGTACCTACATCTCTTTCTCTTAATATTGAAATGATCTCCTTAATGCTAATACACAATATTATACAAACCTACATGAAAATGAACAGGATTCAGAGAAAAAAAACCTAGTATAGAGTAGGTACGTAATGGTGTAAAAATACATGTCTGTTGGCATTTAAAAGAAATTCACCTTAGCTTAATTAATAGACCGTGTCGTGACCTTTATGTGTCATTATGTACTTAGTCGTTAAGGGGTGCGGGGTGGGGGGTAGGAATTAGGTATGTCGGTAAGTATATAATTATTACTAACGTACTTCTTTATAAGTTTTATGTTATCATACGCATGCGGTGGTAGGTTTTACAGTCGAATACAAAAAACAATTCAACCGCCTCCGTGGCTCAATGTAAACAACATTGGGTTTACGATTCGGAGGTCCCGGGTCCCAGCGGGGTACATATTTAAGTACTCGGTTTGGTTGGTGGTAGGGCATCTAATCTAAATCTGCCGCCAAGCAGCAATGTTAATAGCATGTTGTCAGAGATAAGATAGCCAGTCTCCCTAATGCCTAATGTCTATGAAATGCCTAAAAAGACCCGGAAACCCCAACACATTTGGGGGAACATAATATTATAGATGAAAACATCCATAACTCGGGTACACATGTCCGTATACATCACACAAACATATGCCCCTTGCGGGATTCGAACCCGCGACCATTTGGTATAGTGGTCAGAGTTTCCACTACACCAAACAGGTCATATATCTAAGAAGATTATATTTATAGACAGAATTGCACCCGTGCAAAGCCGGGGTGGAGCGCTAGTTCTGTATATACCGTAGCGAGGCATACACACCCCCTTGACTTATTTCCACTATTTTTATAATCTGGCATTATAAAATAAAATAAATAAATAAATAGCTGGAACAATCGATTGTTCGACTGATTTGAAATTTCTCGATATGCTATCAATATTATCCGAGGGTTGTATGGATGATGGAGGATGTATGAAATTTTATATATAAACATATTTCGGACACTTACACCAATCATTTAGTCCCAAACTAAGCAAAACTTGTACTATGGATACTAGATAACGGATAAGCATACATAAATATTGACATAAACAACCATGTCTCGGGAATAAATGTTCGTGTTCATCACACAAACATTTACCCCTCGCGGGATTCGAATCCGCAACCGTTGGTTTCGCAGACAGGGTTACGCCAAATGGTCGTTGCTATATAACCTCTTGCACATTATCATAACAACCACAGACGTCCACTGCTGAAGTCCATGTGGATCAATTACCTACCAAAAATTGCTCTGAGATGTGGATAGATGTCCCTACGCTACGCTGGCCGGTGCGCGGTTTCCACTTGAGAACGACCAGCAGTTCTTCGAGTTTTATGCACTATATCCACTGCTACTTCTACTTCCAAATCCGCTTAGCTATGATGGTGACTTTTATCTTTCCACTGATTCATTCCTGATTCGATCACGTAGTGAATCGCCGAACATCACCCTCTCCGTAGCTCATTGCGACCTTGTACTTTCTTACAAGGCCCATAACGACATTGCACGTACCTATGCTCTTATAATGTATGCTCTTATAATGTAATGCTCTTATAATAGAAGTGGCTATCTTGTGGCTGCTATAATAAGACGATGTAACAATTTATCATAAATTCTTGATTCTTTTCCACATTATATTTTCTGATATCAATTACTCTCAGTAGTACCGTCATCGGCAGGTCATCCACAGGAAGATACAGTTAACTCTTCCGAACTTCTCATTCGCGGATCATAAATTAAAATAAAGTAAAAAGTAGCGTTTATTCGCTATTTTACAGATTTCTTATTATTATACTTTATAATATTAGTTGTCGACATCGACAACCTCTAGTTCAGGGTATCGTAGATGGTCTTCCCAGTTCCCACGCGCCTTCTTGAGGTGGCTGGACCAGAAGATTCCTCCCTGCTCCAGCCTATAGGAGGGCCCGCCGCCGCCGTTGCCCTGGCGGCGGGCGCCGCACTGGCGTGGCTGCGGACGATTACCGAGGGGTACCCGGTACCTCGGTGCGCGCGGAGAAACACCGGGGGGTTCTTAGTGGGTAGGACCGCTCCGGTCTGGAGCGGTGAGTCCCACATATCCTCGCCGCTGACCCCCGTCAGCGGCGGGTCGAACGCGTAAATGTGTTTACCCCTCGTCAAAAAAAAAAAAAAAAAAAATTGGGCTTCCCATCTATTGCTAAGTCTTTCCTTACGCCTTCTCTTGTCTCTGGGGTACCACTGGGTGATTATTTTGGTCCACTTATCTTTATCTGTCCTCATCATATGGCCGCACCAACGCCATTTAAGCTGTCTTATTTTTTTGGTTACATCCGATACCTTTGTAGATTCTCTAATCTTGGAGAGCCTCCACCTCGCGGATCATACAGTAAATAAAATATAGAGCCAGACAAATGTCACTTACCTGTCCGTATAGCGCGACACTGTCACTGGCTATGTCGTAAAATGCAATGTGGCTGGTTATGCTCCGTTTTTCTTAGTTTTTAGGGATCCGTTACCTCATACTGGAAAAAAAAAACCTTAAAGATCCCTTCGTTGACGAAATCGATAGACGTTCATAGTCTAGTGAATACCTTGAAGACGAAAGGTTTTAGTGCTACCAGTGATCACTTATAGCACTGAAACGAGGTATCTCCCTACTTTTTATGCACGACGGGTTCGTACTTGACCTCAATCACACCTGATGTTAAGTGAATATGAGGTCGAAGGTGGAAGCGTACTGACCCGGAAACCCCAATACATTTGGGGGACTGGCTATCTCATCTCTGACAACCGGAACACAACAATGCTATTAACATTGCTGCTTGCCGGCAGATTTAGATAACATGGTGGTAGCAGGTCAGGCAAACATTTAAAATGCCCTACCATCAACTAAACCGCGTACTTAAACATGTACCCCGCTGGGGATCGATCCCGCGACCTTCGAATCGTAAACCCAATACAGTGAGCCACGGAGGCCGTTAAATTTATCTCCTATGGTTAGATTAAAGTTATCTCCCTATGGACTTCATATGAAGACTCAAGGTCACGCAACAAGTTATGGAGAGGGCGATGTTCGACGTTGCGTGATCCAATCAGGAATGAGCAAACCCGTAGACGAACGAAGGTCACCGCCATAGCCCAGCGGATTAATAAATTGAAGTGGCAGTGAGCAGGGCTACAGCTTGAAGAACTGATGGTGTGTTAAAGTTTTCTCACTCACAAGGTGGGTGGACGACCAGGTGAATGAGGTCGCTTTCAAACGGTCGCTCTGAGGGCGGAGTGTGAGTTTTGTTTCGACTTAACTTTACTGCCGCGTTCACGTTTACGTGACGATTTGTATGAAGAAATGTGCAGCGCCTCAAGCGGATAGTTTGCAAAACGATTTTTTTTCATAGATACTTTTTGCGTAAACGCGAACGCGATGGTAAAGTTAAAAACGAGACAAAACTCGCACTTCGCACGCTGATGATCAATAGAAGAGGCCTATGTTGAGCAGTGGACGTCTTGTAGCCGCTATGATGATGATGATGACTTTAGAGACATTAGAGACGGATTATTTGAGAGACAAACAGTTGATTACATAAATTACATAAGTGATAAGTCTATTAATATAATATTATTATTATATTTATGCATACTTATCTATAATTATTTCTTTAGTTGGTAGTATCGTGCACTCTACCTGCTTTTCTACCTACAAATGTGTGTGGGTTGTCTGGAAGAGGTCGCTTTTAGTGATAAGACCGCCTAATTGTGTTCCATTGTTGTCATCAAATATTATTGTAAATTATTTTGCGCAATAAAGAATATTTGTATTGTATTGTTGTGTTGTGTTGTGTTGTGTTGTGTTGTGTTGTGTTGTGTTGTGTTGTGTTGTGTTGTGTTGTGTTGTGTTGTGTTGTGTTGTGTTGTGTTGTGTTGTGTTGTGGTGTGTGTGTTTGTTGTGTTGTGTTGTATTGTATAAGTAGCTCATGTACTGTTAAAGTATTACAATAATTACTAACCTATAGTCTCGTACATTACATAATCTAAAGTACATTAAGTATATTTATGACATAACAAATGAAATGCCGATATCTTAACTAATGATAAGAACTGGGTTCGAAAAATTAAGACATATCTCTAGAAACACATGTTTTGTATTTTGCCAAAGAATAACTAAATATATCAACATTTTCTAACCTACTATTCAAAAATTATTTATTTTTCAGTAAAATATCAGTTTTAATAAATGATTAATTAAGGTCTCCTTGTAAGTATAGCAATACCTGTACCAGAAGACCTCACTCTTCCATAGCCATGTTATATTATTTTACTAAATAAAACAAACAGTGTGAACTTAGTAAGAAACTTAACAATTATAATAATAAAAAGGAATACTTATCTCTCATTATGATATTTAGTATGTTCAGTTTAGCAACAATGAATTGCTTCAGAACCCTCAGTATGCAATATCGACTCTCACTTACCCGACTTTTAATGCAGTTATCGCCCTATTCCTTTTTAGTACTCATGTCAATGGACATTTTATGAGGGAAGAACTAGATTTCCACCCTGCTGCGCTGCACTGGCTCTGGTATGCTTTATAGTCTACTAGCTTAACGCCCGCGGCTTCGCCTGCGTAGAACAACTTTATCGAGGATATTTGTTTATCCCGCGGGAACTTTATTGGGAGAAAAAATATTCTATGTTTCAATTTTTCTTATTTTTTCTTTTCCTTAGAAATTTTCCTTGCCTACCTTGAAAACTAGACGATTACTCCTGGATTGCATGTTTTTATATAGTTTGCTGCATAACAATATTGATTGTATGTAAATGGTGAATGAAATCAATTACAATTTACCAAGTCGTTCTCTAAGAATAAGGGAATTATACCCACATCGCTTGTTTGCGTTTAACACAAGCAGAACGCATGCAGGGGAGCGTGCCTCCCTGTGTCGACTGACTAACATCTATAATAAATATCTAACGGATGTGGATGTACTCTTTTTGTCTAAAAACCAATATAAGAAACAGTGTTTGGAAGTCCTGTCGGACAGTGGTGATAACTTACTGTATTGTATTGTGTAGCTGTTAGTTGTCTTGAATAAAATAAAATAAATAAATAAATCCGAAGTATATTCTACCTATAAACCTACCAAAAATTTTATCCAAATCCGTTTCGCCGTGATTGACCAACAAACAAACAAAGAAACAAACGCACAAACTTTCGTATTTATAATATTAGTTAGATATCTACGCTAAGTTACACCCTATATAACCTACCAATTAAAAGGCTTGGAAAATGTTGTTATTTCTGCGACTGACAGCTAGAAATAATTTCTCTTTCTTTCATTGTATTCGTTATTGCACCAAGGGGTCTACTCTAACGAACCTAGCTTCGGACGACCGTAACTTCGGACTTTTTCTTTTTTTTTTTTTTAATAAAAACTGGTTTCGCGTTTGACTACAATCTCACCTGATGGAAAGTGACGATGAAGCCGAATATGTATCACGCGCACCCAGTAAATGTCTATTCACTCTAGACTTGAAGATCCCAAGGTTGTAAGTGTCGGGAAAAACCGACGCGGGCAGTGAGTTCCATACCTTAGCAGTCCGCATTATAAATGATGAAGCAAAGCGCTTAGTGCGGATGTTCGTTAAGTTGACAACATATGGATGGAAACCCCCCCCGCGCCTGGTTGTCTTTGCTAAGAATCCTTTATTTGCATGAGTTCAGACGTTCCTTGCATCACGTACTGACTTGTGATGTCGAACTATATACACCGTGTAACGGTTGAGTGTAGTCATATTTTAAGGGCTTGTTCTACCCATCAATACGAACAACTTTTACTATGGGGGCAACTTCGAAATCGCGAAAAAAAAATGAGCTGTTCCATAGAAAATTTCAATAACCTCCCTATGCAATGTATGAAACAGCTGATTTTTTTTTCGCGATTTCGAAGTTACCCCCATAGTAAAAGTTGTTCGTATTGATGGGTAGAACAAGCCCTTAAAATATGACTACACTTAACCGTTACACCCTGTATAACAAAAGTAAAATAATGACGATTGGTTTATAATTGACACAGCAAACTGCAAAAGAAAAAGCCGAAGTTACTACCGTCCGAAGCTATTTTCGTTAGAGAGTAGACCCCCTGAACATAGGCCTCCCCATAGACTTCATCACAGGTCTCCATTCATAAAATAATGAATAACATTCCACAATTCATCTATCATCATCAGTCCGTGAACATCCTACTGCAGGGATATCCCTGCATAGGGGTCTATACAGGCTGTAATCGTTAAGTGTGCACAGGCGATTATTCCGTAACTATTATAGATATCAAAAGACTTTAAACTGATATCGAAAATACTTTACCTAATGAGTAAAATGACATTAATAACTTTTTAAAAATAAAACGAGAAATATCCAAAAAAAATACATTAAACACTCCCATACATTTAGCATGAGATAGTAGAGATTTTAGTTTCCTTATTTTAAGTGGAATAGTATCAACTCATTTTACCCTTATCATTTTATAATTATGTATTATGATAGTGATGAATTTCAAGTAGATACACGTGTATGTTAATTATCTTACCACTTTATTATTATTACACTCTACTAACTATGGGGATTTATCAAAGACCACGTGTACGCTGAGCGAGTACACAGCCTAGAAGAGTTACAGAATCGTGTATGTCGTGCAATTGCTTTAATTACTCCGCAAATGTTAAGGAAAGTTCATTTAGAAACTGTAAATAGAGCTCGTCATTGTATTGCACAACACAGCGGAAATGTAAATGTCCGTCCGCCTGGCTAGCTACTACCATCTTATCTAAATCTGCCGCCAAGCAGCAAGGTTAATAGCATTGTTGTATTCCGGTTGTCAGAGATAACATAGCCAATCCCCCAAATGTGTTGGGGATTCCGGGTCAGTAAGCTTCCACCTTCGACCTCATCTGTACTTAACATCAGGTGTGATTGAGGTCAAGTAACAAGCCGTTGTGCATAAAAAAAAATATTTTCTAAGCTCTGCAATGAAAAAAATAAAACAGGTGTTCTCATATTAATTGGTATCTGTTTATTAAATCCCCTCGATCCAGGTTCTTGAAAACACTAAGGAAGGAAGATGACAACTAAATGAGCAAACCTGACCATCATAAATTGCTATTTTTATGTCGAATTTGAGGTCGATTTATTCAAAATTCAAATTCAAAATATTTATTTTCATTCAAGCATAACAGTCTTGTGATAATATCCTGATGTTAAGCTTCTTAAAACTTGATCAAAATCAAAATCAAAATCAAAAATATTTTATTCAATGTAGGATACAAAAATATCACTTATTGAAAGTCAACATGCTATTTTTCTTTTTTTAACTACATCGCTTCACTTCGCTTGTGTTGGGATACTCTGCTCTCTGTTCTTGTAGTTTTTAGATAAGATTTTTACTTTATGCGTAATTAAAATTGAAAAACCCGGATTAGTTTGGTTAGTGCTTATGTGAGTTGTAAATCTAAATATATATAACTCAAAGGTGACTGACATAGTGATCTATCAACGCCCAGCCCAAACCACGGGACGGATCGGGCTGAAATTATGGTATCGGGCTGGCATGCAGGTAGATGTTATGACGTAGGCATCCGCTAAGAAAGGATTTTGATAAATTCTAACCCCAAGGGGATAAAATAGGGAATGAAAGTTTGTTGTTTGTGTTTTGCTAAAATCTTCCACGCGGACGAAGTCGCGGGAGGAAAGCTAGTATAATAATATGAGAGGTTACTTGGTCAGAATTGTGTTTGTGTGCGTGCGTGTATGTATTTATGTATGTGTGTGTGTTTATGTATAGTATTTTATTTTAAATTATAGGTGAATATGGAATTGCCATAAGGTATAAAAAGTGAAGGATATAATTTCTGAATTTGGCTATCTGCAGAGATAAAGATATTAGCTGGTGTCTGCGCGTGCCCTACGGATGTCATCCTTCAGTTTAAAAGGAAGCAGTGAAAATTTCTCCACTTCCCTCCATATCTGCAGAATATGCTGACACCTAGATACCGAGAAATAGCTTTCTCCTTAAGAAAAAAAAAGGTAATATAAACCTGATAATTTCTCTTCAGTCTACATACACCTCATTTCTAATTTTCAGAGATATCTGGCGGGGTATTATGTAACTTCATCGATATTGCCATCGATAATGTTGTCCAATGACAAAACGTTATATTGCCGAGAGAGCGATAAGGCAACCAATCACACGTCAGAACGTACCTAATCGATGATGATCGGGAACGTAGTTCGGGAATATTCGTATGTGCTAGAAAAGGCCATGTATGTACTTTGTTGCATTGGGGTAAAAATTTGTTTTTTTTATAACATTTCTAAAGGAGAAGATCTTGGTCGGAATTTTATAGATAGATAGATAAGCATTTATTTGCATCCATGTAGGTACACACATATAACAAATTTTACAGAAACAACAAATATTATGTGTGTGCCGCAGTATACAAAAAGGCCTACAGCTCAGTGTATGAATTTGCCCGAGGCAGGTAAAACACTGGTATTCTGGTATCATAGTAATTTCAGCTTGATAACTCCAGTCTTTTCTGTGAGAAAGGGCTTGACAAACAGACAGACGAACGTACAACAATGTGATCTTATAACTTATTTATAGGAAACTCTAAAAAGTTGCGACAGCCATAGGATTTTCACAATTCATACGACAGAATACAGGAATAATTGGGCTGCCAAAATTGGCAAAATAACCGTCTTCATAAAGTTCCATTCTCTGATCAAACAAAAAATCAATTGACGATGATATCGCGTAAATATACAAAAGAGATGTGAACTTCCTACTTTTTCTGAAGTCGGTTAAAAAGAAGCAAAACACTAACTACCTCCCCATTTAAATAATGACTAGGCGAGTGACAAGATAAAATATAATGCAAAATATTAATTACGCGACAGAAAAATGACGACCATTATAATAATTGACATAAATTAATTGTAGGTATCTATTGACAACAAATTAATTCGCATTATGATTCTATGTTGCCGATGACGACAAGATAGAATGGTAAAGAAAAATACAAGTAGTGAGTTCGTTACCCTATCGACGCACCTTATTTGTAAACATTGGTAGGATCATCCGAGCCAGCGTTTGATCCACTGATAGATATAAGATTTGAGGTTCTTGTGCGATCTATCGCTCCTCCAGCTATGCTGCTGCCTCGCGAAACATGTCCAATTATATAAAACTCTTAATCTCATAAGCCTTAATACCTCAATGTTATACAAAAGTAGATAAAGCAGATTTATGTGAACTCAATTGATTTAGAGATTTTATCATGTTCGTAGGTGTAGCACGTTGTGTTTTAATATCGTATAACAAAGATATAACTAGCTCATCTGTGTTGCAATTTTTTCTTCGTTTACTTAGAAAAAAAGAACAATGAAATGACGCCATTTCTGAACAGATATGTAATTATAAGAACGAATAATTAGTGTTACACAACCTGGAAAATTAAAAAACAACAAAAAAAAATTTTAGTTGTATCAACTTTCACTCGAATCAGAGTTCCACATCACGTAGTCTTTAAGAAATATTTTTTTAAATGATAATTATCAGAACTTATTCAAACAATCTAAAAAGCCAGCAAGTGTCTCCGCTAATAATTTAATTAAGTGTCATTACGATACATCTATCACAACTATCGAACAAAATGCCATTAACAAACTGTTTTCTTTGACTCCCAATAGCCATATCGACTTGCTCCTTATGGGTTTCCCTCCCTCTTCTTCATCTTCTACTTTCTACTTCTACCTTCACGAGTAAGATAAACAGGCATTTCTCGCGTACTTTATCTCCGACTACATCGTCACTTACCCCCGTTAAGCATTATGGCTGATTTTGAATTTAATTAGCTGCACTCCCAATTGCAGTGGGGAGTGGGGGACGACTTCTTTCCTATTTCACACCTTTAGCTCTTCTGTAATTAGTCTGAGACCCAAGAAAGCAATAGAGCACCTTGATCCGTACCACTGTTGATACTGCTTTAGGAGTGGGAGGAGTTCTTAAAATAATATTGTTAAAATAAGAATTTAGCTTGTATACCTACTTACCTTCTTGTTTAAAGCATTTATATAGTTGTAGAAGAGCGGAGCCTCCTAATACAGGTAAACATTTTTACTTAAAAGGAGACCCCTCATGCTGTGATAGATAATAAGAATAAGTTATTTTTTTTTTGTGCAGTTGGGTATTTTCCACCAGTTGACATTGTTGTGAAACGTGTCTCCGGTTCATCATAAAAAAACTCAATTTCAACATCAATGCTTTTAGCTTTAACTGGAACACAAGTTTAGTCACCTGCGCTATTTCTTAGCATCTTTTTGCTACGAACGCTAACCTACCGCAATTGGATCTAGCTAGGGTCCCGTATACCCACAGGGTGTTCTGTACCACGCAACTATTCATCAACCTTGTATATTTATTGTTTATTGCGCGTTTAGCTGTACTTATCTATTTTATTGGAATTTGTTAGATTTGCCCCGAGCGTTTGTCGGTTTATCACGAATAGATTTTTTACGATATCTGGGTTCTGTGTTAGAAATTAAAATAGTGAAGATCCCAGGATTTTTGGAAGACTGACGTTGCCAAACCGCATTATGAATAGGTATTTACTGACATCGCGTGCTTCACCATCACTTTCCATCAGACGACATTGTGATCACTCTTTCAAAATACAATCAGTATATCAACACACTATTTGAAACTCTCACCAGGGCCGGCTTAAATCAGTGATTGTCAGGTGGCCAGTAGCCACAAATCCACCGCACCGTACTGATGAATTATGGCCCATAGCCTCTCCCAGTGAAAGGCTGTGCTCCAACAGTGGGGACATGTAAAGCTTTTTTATATGCATAACGGGTTGGTAACTGACCTCAATCACACCTGATGGTAAGTGAAGATGAGGTCGAAGGTGGAAGCGTATTGACCCGGAAACACCAACACATTTGGGGGACTGGCTATCTTATCTCTGACAACCGGAACACAACAATGCTATTAACATTGATGCTTGGCGGCAGATTTAGATAAGATGGTGGTAGCTAGCCAGGCGGACATTCAAAATGCCCTACCACCAACCAAACTGAGTACTTAAAAGTTGTACCCCGCTGGGGATCGAACCCGCGACCTCCGAATCGTAAACCCAATGATGTTTACATTGAGCCACGGAGGAGGTCGGAGGTTACATGTGTAACGAGACGCTATGCGACTCGTTGGTTCTCTTTTTTCAGTATTCGCCTTGTTTGTTTCTTTTTCGGTTAAGTCATAATATTTTAAATTCGAAATTTGAACTCTGCCTATTCTCTCTCTGTCTCTCTCTTTCTGTGATTGAGGTCAAGTACCAACTCGTATTGTATAAAAAGAAAAGTACCTAACCCTATGTTGTATGAAGTTAAAAAGGTTTTAAAATCGGTATCTTTGGCTTTATTACACGTATATGGCATTTCTCGGGTTGCGTGCCGGTAGAAGGGACCTTTCCATTGTACGGGACCTTTGCTTATTATCACCTAGGTCGGCTTTACGTCGTTCATAACCGGTTGTAAGGCGTCGTGTGAAAATTACACTGCCCAGCCGAGCGGGCGTGATGACAAACGTCGCATAGTCTCTCGTAACGTCCTTTAACAGTGCCGGATTAAGAGTGTTTATTCCGTACAATGCCGCCCTCATTGGATAAGAAGAAGAAGAAAAATTATTTATTGTACACAACTTAAAAATATACATAGTGAAATTATTTAAACAACTTGATACTTATACCTATTTTTTCCTTACGATAAAAACACTCATCCGGTATACACTACTGCTGTGTAGCGTAAAACAAAATTACAAACGAAAAATACATGTCAATCCTTATACTAAATATGAATAATAAATATATCAAACATTATAACAATAGTAATACATAATGTTAATTGTAAATACATACACATAATGGCATCGTTCGCATGCCAGTCTATTTCACAATTAATAATGAAATATAAAAACCTTTATGTGAAATCAAAGCCTGATTTTAAAAGAGCAACCCTTCGAGTTTCTTGTTTGTTCTTCTCAGGGGAAAATTGCATTTTGAACAAGCAGTAGCTTAAAAAATGTCAAATTGGCTATTCCAAGTGTACCTACAAAATAAAGCATTTTTGACTGTTGACTTGACTTTTGACTTTTGGATATAACTATAAAATATTATATATAAAAAAAAATTATGCACTTACACCAATCATCTTTTTTTTTTCTTTTTATATGAGAGGGCGGCAACCGAGCATGCGGGTCACCTGATGGAAAGCAATCACCGCCGCCCATGGACACCCGCAACACCAAAAGGGTCACAGATGCGTTGCCGGCCTTTGAGTAAGGTGTAGGCTCGTTTAATCTAATCCCAAACTAAGCAAAGCTTGTACTATGGATACTAGATAACATGGATATATAAATGTTCGTATTCATCATACAACCATTTACCTACCCCTCGCGGGATTCGAAACCGCAACCGTTGGTTTCGCTGACAGGTCACTATCCACTTCACCAATCGGTCGTCATAATATATTTATAATTAATGATATACTTACATAAACAAATTCATTTATATTAATGTTGTAACATCAAAGCGACAAGTAATGCTCTTTTAAGCGCATTTTAAACTCCGCAAGCGACTCAGCGCAACGAATAATTCGAGGCAACTCGTTCCACAATTGGACAGATTTTATTGCATATAAGTCATAAAAATAGCTAGCTAGGATAAATTAAAATTTCTTTTAAATACAGTTTAAACCAAAAAAATCTTTCTGAACTGCACTTGAGGACCTAAAAGCTAATCTAACCAACTAATATTATAAATGCGAAGGTTACCTGTTTTGTATATTTTTTGCTCAATCACGGCGAAACGGATGAACGGATTTGGATGAAATTTGGTATATAGGTAGAATATGGATGAAGACAATATTACCCTCCACATCCCATGGCCATATCACCTCAAGGTATAATGGCCGAATCACGGGGGATGAACGACCTACTGCTCGAGGCTCTGTTCAGTCGTGCACTTCTGATCCCCCTACACTTTATTCAAAAGAACTTTCGTCCCCTCTACTCTGCGGTTCTCCCCCTTCTAGGGCCCGACACCACAACACGGCTTCCACTCCGGGCAGCAAATATTTGCATGTAGATGTAGACTCTAGTGCGCGAAAGAATTTGAAGTGGAAATGGGCTGGGGCACCTCAGTACCAGCTTCTTCCTTTTGACCGCGTTCAACGTCGCGCAGTTCGAATTGTCGGCCAACTGAACCCCCTGTCAATTGAGTCACTGACGGACTGGATCCCCTGGCGTTGCGAAGAGACGTCGCGTCCCTCTGCATTCTCTATCGCATATTTCATGGGGAGTGTTCTGAAGAACTGTTCGAGCTAATACCCGCTGCTCAATTTAACCGATACACTTCTCGCCGAAAATTAAATTTCCATCCACATCACCTGGATGAGTGGAAGTCTACCACTGTACGTTTCTCAAGAAACTTCTTACCACGTACGACCACCCTGTGGAACGGACTTCCGGCAGCGGTATTCCCGAACGAGTACGACATTGGAACCTTCAAGAAACGAGCCTACACATTCCTCAAAGGCCGGCAACGCATCTGTGACCCTTTTGGTGTTGGGGGTGTCCATGGGCGGCGGTGATTGCTTTCCATCAGGTGACCCGCATGCTCGTTTGCCGCCCTCTCATATAAAAAAAAAAGTTTGATGAAGACTATGGACATTTTTATCCCGATAAAGTGAGTAGCTCCCGCGGGATATACAAATTTACGCAATGAAGTTATTCCACGCAGGCGAAGCCGCGGGCGGGAAGATAGTTCTAAATAAGACCTAAACAGCTTTAATGGGGGTTTAGTTTCCAGAATTCACGATTATAAAAAAAGTGCCCGTTTTTTATCAATAACTTAAAATTCTAGAAAATTACCGCAATTAAAGCTATTTAGGTAATTTATAAATAAATAATAAATAAATATCCTTAGACTTACACACAGCGCCATCTAGTTCCACAATAAGCAACTATAGGCTTGTGTTGTGGATACCAGATGGTTGATAAACTACATAAATACATTTTTTTGTAAATAAAAACATCCATAACTCGGGTATACAGGTCCGTATTCATCACACAAATATATGCCCCTAGCGGGATTCGAACCCGCAACCTTTTGGTATAGTGGTCAGAGTTGCTAACCACTACACCAAACAGGTCG
Source organism: Oegoconia quadripuncta (assembly GCA_949316235.1). Taxonomy (NCBI): domain Eukaryota; kingdom Metazoa; phylum Arthropoda; class Insecta; order Lepidoptera; family Autostichidae; genus Oegoconia; species Oegoconia quadripuncta. The sequence continues at coordinate 1,931,909 of OX438743.1, forward strand.
TCAACGTCAAGATAAAAAAGTTATTATAATTAGCTATCAGGCTTTTCGAGTGCAGGTCAGAGCGATTTGATTTAGTCTGTATTTAAAAAGAAATCTTAATTTATCCAATGGCGACCAATGGACTTAACAAACCCTCTTAACTAAACATTTCATCTACATGGACCGTGTCTACCGATAGTTTTAGACACAATAGTACTTACACAAGTACAATAGGGTGAACAGGCGTCTACTGAGGCGTGCTTCATCTTCGTCCACATCGTCACTTCCCATCAGGTGAGATTGTGGTCAAATGCGTATCCAGTTAATCATAAAAAAAAAGTTATCAATTTAAAAACTCCTAGTATATCACCGAAGCACTCGTGCCATATTCGTATTCGCCATTTGTTTTCGACTTGCGAAGTCAGTCCTTGGATGGGTGACCACTAGTGGAATTTCAATACATTTCAGGGCACGTTAAATTATCGATCCCGAGAACTAGTGGGACAAAAAAATACCATTAGTTCGGTCAAAAAAAAGTTCAAGTTATTTACAGAACTAGAGAGACAAAAATTCCCATTAGTTCGGCTAACAGAACTGTCCAACAGAACTACTGGGAACAAAGGTCCCGATTGTTCTCAATTGAAGGCAGTTTAAAAACACCAACTGTCAGGCTGACTGCCTTCAATTGAAAACAACCTCACACAGAAACACTCGTATTAAAATGCCACTACTGGTCACCCATCCAAGGACTGACCGCGCCAGACATTGCTTGCTTACCTTTGGTAATCGAAAACTAATAGCGAATTTTTTTTTATGCACGACGGGTTTGTACTTGACCTCAATCACACCTTAAGTGAAGATGATGTCGAAGGTGGAAGCGTACTGACCCGGAAACCCCAATACATTTGGAGGACTGGCTATCTTATCTCTGACAACCGGAACACAACAACAACAACAACGAAAGGAGGGTAGGCGTAGGCGAGTAGGTTGTGAACTAAACTAGCTCCGTAATTTTTTGTTTTTATTATTTAATTACTGTTTTAAATATGCTTTAACCAATTTCATTTAAGTATATTAATGTGTAAACGTTGTATTCGTGTAAAAATACGGTGAATAATTGTAATATTTTGTGTAGAATCTTTGTGAAAGTGAGAGCGCTTAACCGTTACCTACGTTTGTAAAAATTTAAATAAAAACACATCATCTCGTTCTTGAACAGCTATTACTTATCAATTACAATAATTGTAATCAATTTAGTGTTTATTGATAGCTAATCTCGACTTATATAACCTCAAAGTGAAATACACAGTTATCGGTCGGCCGCTTTGTTTGTAAGCCAATCAACCACTAATTGCATAATGACGACCCGCAGTGCCGCAGCTCGTCAGCTGGAGGATAAATTCCAACTGACTCTGCAGGAGCTTAAGGCGTCAAAGTCCCTATGTGATCAGCTGTTACGGGAACGAGATGACAGTGAAAAGGAGGTATTAGATTTAATTAATAAAAAGAAACAAATTAGGGATGAGATGGCGGGAGTGCACCGGGAGTATATGGGGGTTCAGCAGCAAAGAGATGAGCTTCAGCGAATAGTGGATGGGTTCGACCGGGACAGCAGTGACTTCGAAGACTCCCTCAGACGCATTGGAACTTTGGAATCAGAATTACGTGACGCCTACAAACTCATAACGTCACTAAGAGAAGAACTTGATTCCCACAAAACATCACAGGCCCTATCCCTATATGATGAACTGGTCGCGGGCAGCAGCGCTCACGTTGCTCATGGTGGCACTTCTCCCATCGCTTCCTCTGTGACCATAGACCTCACATGTAATGACTCATTAGATTCCAAATGTAAATTGCAAAAATCTACTAGTAAAAATAAGCTAAAGAAATATGTTAAAATCAATAAATACATAAAGAATACTCAAAAGTTAATTAAAAAAAATAGTGCAATATGCAACTCAGTAGTGATGAGAAGGCAGAGACATAATTTAATGCAAGAATTGCAAGAGTGTAATAGTAAACTCATCGAGTCAAAAATTAGTGTTGAGTGTGACACACGGCGCCTACAGATGGAAATTGATAACTTGACCCAATCGTTGCATGATATTACTAAAAAGTATGAAACAGCCCAAAATGAGTTAAAAGAACACTCGTTGGCCATGGATGAATTGTTGGAGTTAAGTAAGTATAACGCAGAGCGATTTAACTCTTTAACTTTAAATCATCAATGCGATTGCGAAATAGCTCCAGCTAGTGCCTCCGGGCCAGCGAGTGTAACTGAGCGGCCATCGTTGGGGCTGTGTGTCACACCACAACAACAAGAAAATACCTCCACCTCCATCGCGAGCAAACAAATTATAATGTTTAGTGATGAAATTGGTAAAAGTATGGGTTCACAACTTAGTCAATACATGGGACCAGTAATTACTAATAACTGCATGCCTGGTGCCACATACTTAAACATATTGGATAGAATTTTGACAACTAAATTTACAGAAGGCACTACTCTAATAATTTTTGTAGGCAGGCGGCATACAATAAGCAAAAAATTATTAATTAATTATTTCTCTCGATTGAATGAATTAACCAATGTGGAAAAAATTTTATTATTTGCTTTTCCATTCATTCATGATGATAATAGTGGCGAAAATGATGTAAGACATAATTTGAATTCGACATTGCATACATTAACATGTAGAAATTGTAAATTTCATTTTATTGACACTAATAGTATTATTAGTAAAAGGTTTTATTTAACACAAGATAAGTATTATCTTAGTAGATATTACAAACAACAGTTTTGTAGACTGTTGTGTTATTATTTTTCTTTTTCGACCAAAGTATTGGCCACACAGACAACTGCTTCTATTGAGCAAACTGTTAGTATTAACTCTGACGTCATGTCATTGGAACATGCAACTAACTATTTAAATTAATTACCAAGACAACAGAGAATCACTCTTGCAATAACTTTATAAAACGGAGTAACAGTTCGCTTAATATTGAGTCAAATAAAAATAAAGAGTCAAACAAAAATAAACTATGTAAATTAAACCTTGTGCATCAAAATATTCAAAGCATGAAACGTAAAGAGTTAGAAATTGAGCTTTTCTTAAATCATAATAATGTCCATATAATGTGTATTACTGAACATTGGCTTAAAGCTTGTGAATGTATATTTAGTTTCAAAAACCACCAGGTAGCCAGCTCATTTTGTAGAGAAAAGGCCTCACATGGTGGCTCTCTAATACTCATCCATAATTATTTAAAATACAAGGAGCGTTTAGATATTGTGGGCTTATCTGTGGAGCGAACTGTAGAATTAGCATGCATCGAATTAGATAAGATAATCGTGTTGGCAGTCTACAAACCCCCTTCATCTCCATATGAGTTGTTTGAAAACATTATGGAAGACGTTTTAAGTAAATTATGCAATAATAATAAATGTGTTGCCATTTGTGGAGATTTCAACATAAATCTTCTAGAAAAATCCAGTTTGAGCAACAGCCTAAAATGCTTATTCAAGTGTTATGGTATGTCAAATGTCTTCATCGAGCCAACTAGAATAACATCTAGCAGTGCGACCTGTCTTGATAATATTTTTACAAATCTTAAGCCGACTTATAAAGTAATTATTAATCAACTAAGTTCAGACCATTGCGGCCAACTGGCTTGTTTTGACTTAAATATTGACAAAGTATCTAGGACCATTACATGTAACCCTATAAATCGCAATCGCCTCGAGTCATATAAAAATAGCTTGGAATCTAAATTACCTTTTGTAAAGTATTCGAATGAGGCAAATGAGCTTTATAGCTCTGTTTTTAACTTGACTAAAAATGAATATAATACTGTATTTAAACCAAAGCGGATTAAAGTTGATAACTGCTCAAAATTTAATGATTGGGCGACGGTTGGAATACATATAAGCAGACAAAAGTTATACGACCTATATGATGAAAGGACCTATAACAATAACCAAGAATTCAAAAATTATGTTAGAAGTTATTCTAAATTATTTAAAAAAGTGTGCTTAGTTGCAAAAGCACAATATTTGCATAAGAAAATTAAAATGAGTAATAACATTTCTAAGACAACTTGGCAAATTATTAACAAAGAAACTGGAAGGGTCAAGTCACGTAGTTTCGATTTAAAGTTAAAAATTAATGATCGAGATATCACTAATTTAATGGAAGTTGCTGAAGCTTTTGATGAGTTCTTTACTAATATTCCGGTGTTAGCTACCAAAACCCTAAACTCATCTCCCACCCTAGCTGAATCTCTGCTAAAGTCAAGTGTTAGTCCATGTAACGTTGCATTTGATTTCAGGCCTATAGTGTCCTCCGATATATTAAAGTCATTTAATCGTATTAGAATGAGTAATACCGCAGATCTCGATGGTCTCTCTGTAAAAATTATTGGATCTGTAATTGATTGCATGGCTCCTTACCTAGCTGATGTTTTTAACAAGTGCATTGGTCAGGGGGTCTTTCCTGACTTAATGAAAGACAGCAAGATAATTCCTTTGTTTAAATCAGGTAGTACATCGGACCCCACAAATTTCAGACCTATATCAGTACTACCAACTCTTAGTAAAATATTTGAAAAAATTATCCTTGAACAATTATTAACACATTTTAATACAAATAAATTATTGCACACTAAACAATTTGGTTTTACCCGGGGTCGCTCAACAACCGATGCAGGTGTTGAGCTAATAGGACACATATTTGATGCCTGGGAGAAGTCGCAGGATGCAGTAGGTGTGTTCTGTGATCTTTCCAAGGCGTTTGATTGCGTTCGGCATGACATTTTGGTAAAAAAACTACGTCACTATGGATTGCAAGGTCAAGCACTCCTACTTATGGAATCTTACCTTAGTAATAGGATCCAAGTGGTGGATGTCAATGGAATGAGATCATCAGGTTCTGCGGTTAGCATGGGAGTTCCCCAGGGATCCATATTGGGTCCATTCCTGTTTCTAGTCTACATAAATGACTTACCTTTCTTTGTAAAAGACAGACATGAAATTGTACTGTTTGCAGATGACACATCATTTGTGTTCAAACTTAGACGAAATGAACAAGATTACAGTATTGTTAATGATTGTATAACAAAAATGGTAGATTGGTTCACGGCTAATAATTTGCTTTTGAATGAAAAGAAAACTAAATGCATCAAGTTTGTTCTACCAAACGTCAGACAGGTCGCCACTAGTGTTGTTATTAAAAAAGAATTGCTGGACCCTGTAGATACAGTTGTGTTTTTAGGTATTACTCTAGATGCTAAGCTACAATGGGGACCACATATCTTAAAATTGTCTAAAAGGCTCAGCTCGGCAGCATATGCAATATGGAAAATTCGACAAGTTACAGATGTTGATACAGCTAGGTTAGTCTACTTTAGTTATTTCCACAGTTTAATGACTTATGGAATTTTACTGTGGGGAAATGCAGCTGACATTAGTAAAATATTCATACTACAGAAACGAGCCATTCGAGCAATATATAAGTTAAAATCGAGGGATTCTTTGAGGGAACTGTTTAAAGAAGTAAATATTTTGACATTAGCATCCCAATACATATATGAAAATGTCATTTATGTAAAGAAAAATATATCTTCATTTGAGAAAAATAGCGATAAACATGACATAAATACTAGAAATAAAAATAAACTTGCTCTGCATTCAACTAGACTCCATAAAGTTAGTAATTCATTTAAGGGGCAATGTATACGTTTGTTCAATAAGATTCCCGAAGATATGCAGAATTTGCCTTTAGATAAGTTCAAAGGTATCGTGAAGCAGAAGCTCAGTGCAAAAGGTTACTATAAAATTTGTGATTATTTAAATGACAGTAATCCTTGGACTTAAAACTTATTTGGCGACGTATAGTATGTATAACTATAAACCAAATTAAAGTTAGTAATTTATTGTTAATAAATATGTTTGACTCTATACCAAAAAAAGTATAAAGCAATTTACTGTTATTAAATAATATCTTGACTCGCAGAAAAGAGCAACCCCTTGAGTTTCTTGCTCGTTCTTCTCTGGGGATTACAGCATTACGAATGAGCGGTAGATTTAAAATGATATATTAACGTTTTCAAGTGATCAATTGTATCCTACGAAAATAAACATTTTTTCATTTTCATTTTCATTTTCATTTTCAACAATGCTGTTAACATTGCTGCTTGGCGGCAGATTTAGATAAGATGGTGGTAGCTAGCCAGGCGGACATTTAAATTGCCCTACCACCAACCAAACCGAGTACTTAAACATGTACCCCGCTGCTGGGGATCGAACCCGCGACCTCCGAATCGTAAACCCAATGTTGTTTATATTGAGCCACGGAGGCGGTTGATGTATACATACATACACGTATCAGCAATAAAATGAAATCTTAGTTTATCCAATGAGGACTCCACTGTACGGATTATTCCTCTTGTACACAGAAACACTCGTATTAAAATGCCACTACTGGTCACCCATCCAAGGACTGACCGCGCCAGACATTGCTTACCTTTGGTAATCGAAAACTAATAGCGAATTTTTTTTTATGCACGACGGGTTTGTACTTGACCTCAATCACACCTTAAGTGAAGATAATGTCGAAGGTGGAAGCGTACTGACCCGGAAACCCCAATACATTTGGAGGACTGGCTATCTTATCTCTGACAACCGGAACACAACAATGCTGTTAACATTGCTGCTTGGCGGCAGATTTAGATAAGATGGTGGTAGCTAGCCAGGCGGACATTTAAATTGCCCTACCACCAACCAAACCGAGTACTTAAACATGTAGGTACCCCGCTGGAGATCGCACCCGCGACCTCCGAATCGTAAACCCAATGTTGTTTACATTGAGCCACGGAGGCGGTTAAGAATGCGAATGCTACTGCTTCAGCGAAATGAAATCATATTTAAAACGAAATACAAGTACGCTCTGAGTAGAGAGTTAACTGTTAAGAGCGGAAATGATGGGCCTATCGTGACCAGGGGTATCAGACCGTACTCGCAGCACAGACAGAGTTAGGTGGCCACCAGTCCGACATAACTCCACTAATCGCACTGGGGCTGTGGTGGATTTTGGCCCATATCCTCTCCCAGTGAGAGGAGCAGCCCAACAGAGAGACGTGTACGGCCGTGGATGATGACACAGGCTTTATAAATATTAAAAAAGCAAAACGAGGTGGTTAATTGGGTTTACCATTTATTACATCAAATGCATTGCATTATGTTATTTTAAACAATAAATAAAACAGTGTGTGATACGATATTACCTTGTATATAGTAAAGATTTAACTAGGTTTAATTTATATATTAGACCATATCTATTCAATTTAATACACACTTTAACATCAAATTCAAATTATGTGAAATATTTAACGACCTGCTTGATGTAGTGGTTAGAAACTGACTGCTTTACCAAGAGGTCGCGGGTTCGAATCCCGTTAGGGGCATATGTTTGTATGATGAATACAGACATGTGTTCCCGAGTTATGGATGTTTTTCATTTATATATGTATTTATTTACAAAAAAAATGTATTTGTGTAGTTTAGTGGACCTAGATGGCGCTGTGTGTATGTGTAAAGATATTTTATTTATTATTATTATTATTTAATATTTCGGACACTTACACCAATCATCTTGTCCCAAACTAAGCGAAGCCTTGTACTATGTATACTAGATTACGGATAAACATACATAAATATTTATATAAACACCCATGACTCGGAATTTTTTTTTTGCACTAGGGTTTCGTTCTTAACCTCAATTACACCTGATGTTAAGTGAAGATGAGGTCGAAGGTAGAAGCGTACTGACCCGGAAACCCCAACACATTTAGGGGACTGGCTATCTTATCTCTGACAACTGGAACACAACAATGCTATTAACATTGCTGCTTGGAGGCAGATTTAGATAAGATGGTGGTAGCTAGCCAGGCGGACATTTAAAATGACCTACCACCCACCAAACCGAGTACTTAAACGTATACCCCGCTGGGGATCGAACCCGCGACCTTCGAATCGTAAACCCAATGTTGTTTACATTGAGCCATGGTGGCGGTTAAATATTAATAAAGCGGCGGCGGGAATAAAATATTTACCCCTCGCGGGATTCGAACCCGCAACCGTTGGCTTCTCTAACAGAGTCACTAGCCACTACACCAGTCGGTTGTCAAATGTAGGTTGTTGTTTCGCGGATGGAATGAGAGTTTAAGGATGGGGACGACTGACGGGTAATATACGAAAACTAATTAGTTGCGAGTAGAGGAAGAATACTAGCTTGTGTCATTCGAAACTTCTACTCTTCTTCTTTTCGCAAGTGTGTCGCGGATGAAATGAGAGTTTGAAGATGGGAATGGATTATATGTAGGGAATAAGCACATAAGTCACGAACAGTGGGAAAATATTAACATGTGTCAAACGAAAATCCTACCTTTCTTCTCTTCGCAAGTGTATCGCGGATGGAATGAGAGTTTGTGGATGGGTACGAGTAACATCCGAAATAAGAACATAAATCATGAAAGTCCTACCTTTCTTCTTTTCACAAGTATGTCGCAGATGGAATGAGAGTTTCTGGGTGGGTTTGACTAACATATGAATACCACACAATCCACACTTCCACCTTACTTCTTTGCTTAAGCTTGTCACATAGCAACCCAATTAAAATCATGAAGCTTATGCGACAAATATAGCAGAGATGTTTGTTGTTTCGCGGATGGGGATGAGAATTTGGAGTTAGGGTTCAATTATTAAAAGTAGAGGGCATTTAAGTGGATTTTGCATCGATGGGGGAATATCCAATTGAAATGTCATTGTATCACTTTATTAAACAATGGAGCACTTAATATTTTATGGTCTCCGTCCTCTGGTGTCCACAGGATACAGGATAGAATCTAGGAGAGAATCTAATGTCGTGATATCATGCTGAGTGGATGCCTTTTTGGTACCACCAAAGTCTATTAATCTTAATCGTAAGTAGAGAAATAATGGTGCCAAATAAATACATTGTCTTTCTTTATATAAGAAATCGTATGTGCAATAAACTTCAACCATACCTTATGTAACACTGAAAGGATTGTAAAACTTATTTGGGCGCGTCGTGTCGCAACGCAATACTCCAAACGACTATAAACGTTACTATCATAATATTAAGGTTCACGGTCACTTCAAATGATGGTGTCTCGCATTTGAATCCGCGGGGGAGATTTCATGTTACCGTGAACTTCACGGCGTGACAGTAAACTTTGTGGTCGTTAGTGAAATGCGAATTAACTTAAAAGCGTTGTAGAATGACACCCTAGATTTATCAATCAATAAAATACGCGCTATTATTTATACAAACAACTTTGTGTAATACATTTATGTGGTTTAAACTTTCAATTTTCACCTTTTTATTAGATGGTAGATAGTATACAAAACAATAGTTCAACTATTCGCATGTTCTCAGATTATAATGTGTTAGGGGGTAGTGTTACCGGACATCGAAATGATAGTACGATCTTTTGAACCACATTTCGTCGCAGTTTTGTATTTCAGTTACGTCCGTTTTAAGGATACTTTGGTGTTAAAGTGTGTATTAACAACTACAATAGAAGTACCTAGACTCTTATATTTCTGGATATAAATCTGTCCTTAATACCAAGTATTAATAGATAAGGCAGACGAAAGACAAACGAAATATAGGTGATTTTTTATACCGCCTGGAAAAAACTTGTAGCAAAGGCATGTAAAAGCTAATGCGGTGGCAAATATAGATTGCTGTTAATTATACGCAGGCGATTAAATCATTTCTATTTTGATAATATTATGTATCAGATTAAAACAATTCAAATACCTAACTGACCCCAGTATCTCATTAATATCAGTTTCACATTTCACCTTTGCTATAATTATTTCCAAAGCAATGGTATATAACTCAGTCAGAACTTATGGGTAGGTACATTTTGAAGTAAAATTTTTCTTTGGTTATCGTGTCAAAGCTTTGGAACGTATACGGAATAAAATGACTTAAAAAAAACAGTAAAAAAACAAACACAATTGAAGATTGAAAAGTCTTTTGAATCGATAAAAAAATTGTACTTAACAGGTAATAATAACAATAAATATACTTTAGACATATTTATAAAGTTTATTGTATTGCGAAAAAAAAACTGGATCAATTCAAATCACTGGTGCGTTTAAATTTAAAAACAACAATTAAAAAAAACTTTCAAACAGATGATACAAAAGACACGATTATTCTTAAAAAATAGCACCAACATTTTAATATCAGCACATCTCATCGCGTGATTGCTGGCAACATTATTCAGTAATTAACCAATGAAAGAGATAACTAGCAACACCAAATTTTATGCAACGCCGATATACATTTATGATTGCTTGCTACTGATGAAAGATAATAGGAGTCCCACTGCAAAGTTCAGGATATTAAGGATTAACATTGGAGATGATTCTAGATAGGAAGGTACTCGAAGGTTTTTGTTACTGGCTTACATGTAAGGAGATAACTCACGCTTGTTTCGCGTTGGGGTAGGCATATACTTTATTTTTCGTTTGAATTCACTCCTCTCGGAGAATGCAACGCGGGATACGAACTCTCAATCGTTGGTTTCGCTGGCAGTGAATAGTGATATCCACTACGCCAATCGGTCGACAATAATGCATCTCAGTCCGTCAATGTCGAGCAATATATTACCACGTCTAAGTATTTATTTTCAAAAATCTTAGTGACTTAATTTTTAAGACCTGTTTTACAGGTATGTAGACCTGTAAAACAGGTCTTAAAAATTATTGAGAACTCAATTTGTATCAAAGAGCGATTTTAAGTTCTTCATACGAGCACTCGACAATTTCATTTCTGGCTTACTACTAAGCCAGAAATGAAATTGTCTTTTTCGAAAATGTCTTCCACTGACTTACCTATCGTTTCATCGATTTTGAACTGTAAAGTTGGAATGCCGTAGGATTAAAAACGCTCTCCTGATATAATTAGAAATACTATATTGACAAATTATGTTTTTTAGGGATATGAGCAGTGGGAAGCAAACGATAACTAGTAACTAAACTTTGGTGGTCACTTTGAATCATTATCGCTATGGGGCTCCTCTAAAGTATGTCTGATTTTACAATTATTCACTAAACTGCAATTTATACATAATTTATTATTGAAATGTTATACGATATGGTTAGACATTTAGATGATTATTATTTTTATTACATAGAAGTTGAACCCTATAACCGATCTTAGGAATAGAAAATATACAATTTTCGTGTAAATATGAAGATATGTTTGGGTAAAATTAATTATTCACTATGGTAACACTTTGCCTACGGAATCATAGAGCAGTAAATAATGCAGAGGCGACTGCTAACTAAACGCCAATTTGTCTCGAGCTTGCGTATTATAGTATTGCGTATACTTTCTCGTTTAAAACGTTAAACACGTTTAGGTTAGGAGACGCCTCGAGGAAATTATATTAACAACAAAATATTAAACATTAACACATGTTAAAATTTACACAACTACAACCTAAAATTAAAACAAGTGTAGCCAACTATAAATATACAAACACACCTAAATTTATTTGGTCTCTTTTTAGTAACGGTTACATTTGAAAACTATTTTTTAACAAACGAAAACTATTTTACACTAAAACGGTTGTATAGCTCGACATTTTGTCTATGAGTATGAGTGACCATTGATTTCGAATTTATGCTCGATTAATGTCGCGAATACTTACGGAGAAAATACCCTCAAACTTCTGAGCAGAGTGGCCAGAACATTTGCTAAGCATTCGGCTCTCAAAGCGAGTTGACCCTCGAGTGTGGAATCAGTATCTTGGCCGCTCTGGGCCTTTTTGGCGTTATGTTCATGAATGATTTGAGCCATTTCTGCTCCCGCCAAGTCTTTGAAAGCAGCTGTGACGTCATGAACTCGAAGGACCAGGTTTCTTGTTTGGAGAGGAGCAGAGGTGTGCCTTCCCAAAGCCTGTAAAAAATAAATTATAAATGGATTACTTTAGAATTAATTACTACAATGTAGATACACGGTTGCTAGATTAAGGGCACAGGTAGTATACCAGTAGTGGCCCACGTTGGGCGCCAAAATAATTTAGTATAACTTTATTTAAAAAGGACAACAGCACAGATCCGTACATCTTTGGGCCAGTTTGTTGTCACTTCAATTAATAAATATAGTCTTCAACTCTTAGTATCAGACGTGCTAAAAACCTAACACATATATTTTTAAAGGACTTTAGAAAAGAACAAAAGAGGTTTGAAATGTGGTTTGGGGAACTTTGAAATTATATACTGGCAACATTAACCACATGCATTCTCACGCATGGAAACAAGATGCTAGGCCAAAGAAAAATTGTTTTTTTCTTTTCAGAGTCGTCCGTCGCTCGCTCGCTGTTGCTGTTATCCCCATGGACGTAACAGTTTGATTGTTACGTCCATGGTTATCCCTACTTAAATTATAACCTCCTAACCTAACCTAAGAATTTAGTTTTTGTTTAGTTTGTGAGCCAAAATGTTTTCTGAGAGCGATATTTTCAAATATTTCTTATAACTATACTAAGGTTCCAAAAATTCTTTTGAATAGCTAAGTTGATAGTCTTTAGTACCGGCTTTTTTTAGGTGTACCTTTTATTAGGTGACAAAACACTGGCCCAAAAATGCGGATGTCTTTTACTGCTGTAATTCATTCTCTTGGCGCGTTTTGACCTTTACAAAATAAAAATAAACGATCGAAGATTATGGACGTGTTTTGCTGTCTATTGTGCGTTTTTGCTTAATTCAATTGGGTTCCGGAACCAACTATTATCCCCTTAATGCCTCTCACTGACCTAACGCCATCTGTAGAGCTTTAAATATAAATCTGTTCAATACCTTCTTCGTACTGATCAAAACAATTTGTAATTTTATATGGTATTTATGTCAAATTCAGTGAAAACCTAGGTGAATTGTATATGTAATAATTTAAACCAGCAGATATACTGCGCAGTGAAGCAAGGCTAACATTTTCCGAATGCTTTAGCATTCGTATTTTGTTTCGCTTAGCGAAAATAAGCAATGTCTAGTCTAGACTAGCCGTCCTTGGATGGGTGATCTAGTAGTGGCATTTAATACGAGTATTTCCGTGATTCGAAGGACACGTGAAATAGTCGGTCCCGGTTATTTTTGGAATTGTAATCTATGAATGAATCGCTATTATATTGAATAGTTTAGTCAATATCTCACAAAAGATATTAAAAATATTAGTGGCCTGTACTCAAGGAGGTGCATCTTGGTTGCATTAAATCTAACGGGGCGCAGACTTTGTATACTTAGGTGATTGATACCAGTGCTTCGAGTCTAACGGTAAGTAGACTTTATTCACCTAGGTGATTCACATGCGAATTAAATCTAACGATAAGATAACGATAACGATAAATTTTTCTTTCCGAGGGTTTGCTGGAAGAAATCTCTTACAGAGATAAGCTCGCCTTTTGTGTATTGTAATTTCTGTCCTATGTTTGTTTAATGTATGTTTGTATACTTATATATGCAATAAAGTGTTAAATAAAAATAAATAAAATAAGTAGACTTAGTAATGCACCTGGCATTTATTCGCTTATCGATATAATTGTTGAATTGAGACGCTGATGGCTGGTGTCGGCGGAAGTATTTAACGTGTTTTAAAAACATTTTCGTAAATATCTGTCATTACCGTATCTTAAAGCTTATGTTTTATATAACTATTATATGCTCTCTGTTAAAATGTGTAAACCTATATTTTACCTGTGCAAGATCAGATAACCGTCGTAATGGGGTCAGGCAATCTGCGAGGGCCGAGGCTGCACTACTACCCTTGGCACTGCCCAGGGCTCCGACGAGCGTTCGCGATGCACCGACTAAAGACACGGCGCACGATGTAAGTTCGCTGCGTGCGCGCTGCAATGTTATTTTGATACAATAAAGAAGCAGGTTCCCATTTGAATTAATTTTTCTATTGTCCACATATTCAATTTCAGTTATCTTAATAATGTCAAAAATTGTGCTCGAATATTCTCAAAGGAAACATTTGTGCCACTGAAGTTATTCAATATTTTAGCGTTTTTGAAGTACTATATTTTATGGGACATGTATATTTAGGCACAGTTTTTTGAGATACAAATTGTAATTATAGGTGAAACATTATCTGCGTAGAGAAATGGTGATTCCAGGAACACATGTTGCTAGAATGCTCCCAAAATATTGAATAACTTAATAACGGTGGGACTATTTTTGCCTTTCTTCCTTTCTTTCATTAATTCCTTATATTTAATGATCTTTACTCTACAATTATACCTACAGTATCCGTAAAGGAAATAATATGGTGAATAAGTGCAGTAGCAACTACCAGATCGATAAAATTTAATAACCATAATTTAAAATTCAAAAAAGTAATAACGTTAAGTGGCGCCGACAACGAGACGCGGCCTGGCGGAGAGGCGAGCGAGGGGACTGCGTTTTCAATCAACGAAGTTAAGCACATCTGGCGCTAGTGGTTATTCCATACGAGTATTTCCGTGCTCTGGAGGGAAACCTGGAATGGAGTGGATGGCCTACAGGGAATACTTGAAAACTCTGACTGGATAAGTAGCTACCGCTCCGTACTGAGCCAGCGTGAGGATTTATGACCAACACCAGCGAGAGGAGACTGTGCCCTGACAGTGGAGATGTAAGGCAGTTTGCGCTAAATATTATATCATTAAATAAAAAGCTGCCTTTCCAAACAATAATAGTATTGCCGTCAAATAATAACACACTTACTTGAAATTTTACTTCGTCAATGTCTTCTCCGCCACCGTGAGCGTGCTGATGCGAACATTTTTGCGCTACCTGGTGCAACCTCTGCAGAAGTCCGTCCACTGCGACATCCGTCTTAGAAAGTAGGCTCTCAATCGTCACGTGGCCGTTGTTCCCGGCTTGAAACTCCGGGAACTTCATCGTTGGAGGGGAAGGCGGCGTCGGAATATCATCCACAACGTCGTCTTTAAACCTCACGTGGTTGACTTTAGGAGTTGGGCTTGCACTGCCTCGTCGAAAAGCTTTACGCTCACACAGCGGAGGACTGAAGACTCGCTGGTCGCCAGGCGCACCGTTCAGAAGGTCAGGTCGATTGCTAAACCGTCTATTCATTTGCGGCGAACAGAGAGATAGCGCCACTGACATTTCCTTGTTTTTCAATATCGTGTTCTTCGTTTCCGAATTTGATCTCACGTGACGATTTTGCAACGTCAACGAACTATAGTTTTGAGTGGACCTTATCGATTGGTTTTGAGTTTCTTCCTCAGTCAATTTGCTTTCGTTTTCGAGGTTTCGGTAAGTGTTAAGGTTCCGTTGGAAATGCGGTGAGCCGATGCTAGCAAGACGCTGCTCTGGGTGCCGCACCGGGGACTGTTTCTGTGAATTTTTCAATCGTAAGACTTCGATGCTCGGTACAGGAGGCAATGGTGGTTTTTTCGGAGGTAGTAGCAATGGTGGGGGCGGTGATAGGACTCTATTCTCTAACCGAGGCGGTATTTGAGGTGGATTTTGTGATCGTTGTTCATTTATTTCGCAAACTACTTGGTAATTCAACTTTCTATTATTCAGTGTACTGAAATGGTTGTTTGAGATTTCAACAGCGGTTAGTTCGTTGTTTAGGCAAGTAAATGAGTTGGATCGGGGTCTCGGGGCTGGTACGGGAGGTGTCTTGGGAGGTCTCTCAGGAGGTTTTTTTATTTCGCCACTTTTTCTTCTAGGCGGTGGTCTTATTTCACAAACATCGGGCATGGAATCGGAATTTTGTATTTGACTTTCAACTTTTTCTGTTTCAACGTTGTGATCATCACTTTTACTTTTATCTTTACTACAGCATGAGAACATACCTTTCCTCTCCACTGTAGGATATTCAATGACGTGAGCGGTACCGTTAGACTGCTTATCTTGTGACACACTTTTTCTTTTACCTTTTGGAGAGTCTGATTTGACCTGAGTTTGTGATTTACTCTTATCTCGTAATAACAAACTATTTCTAGCATCGCTTAAACTTTTCGCTGCAAACATATTCCTAATCTCACTCACACTTAGCGTTCCTTTAACTACATCACCGTTTGAAGGCTTCACGTCTGTATTAACATTCTGTTCTTTTTTGGCTTCCAAGATCTGATTTTGATTTACGTAACTAACTGGCTCTCTATCTAATGTAGATGAATTCGATCCGGGCGGCGGTGGGATAATATATGACATGATTTCTTCAGGAGTGAGCTCTACAGCGGGCGTGACTTTTACTGTAGGTGGTTGTAAAGTAACATTTGCTATAAATTGTTCAAAATCATTAGATTTTACTGCTTCTGAAATATTTTCCTGTGAATTTACCTTATCGTCGGCGAACGATGGTGGTACAACAGGCAATATTTGAGGCACTTGTGTAGCACTATCTAATTCATCGGGGGTTTGTGGAGGAGGTATCAAAGTTAAATCTATAAGCTCGGCGTCATTATCTACCATACTTTCTTGGCAATAGAATGGAAAATCAGCAGGTCTTGTATCATCTTTACTGCTTTTATCCCTCAGTTGCTTCAAGTATTCTTTTAAATTCGATTCTTTACTATCCAAAGTTGCGTCAGGACTGTGTAGACCGAAACTGGTTCTCACTATTTTATTGGAAGCTTTTTGATATTTACGTATAGGACTATTTGTAGGCGTGTATAGTGAGTCATTGTCACTTTCAGAGTGGAGATCATTATTTAAGGCTAATAAAGCATCTGTTAACCCGCAATTATTCAAAATAGCACTCAAACCTTGCGATTGTCGAGTGGTTAAAATACCGTTATTGTCTTTCTCAGTGTCAGCAACACTCAAACCACTTAGACCTTGGTTTATAGTTTCAGTTAGTAATAATAAGGAATCACTATGCTTTAGAATGCCCGGTGTATCATCGGTAGCCGACATTCTACTATTATTTGACTCCGAATCACTCTCTATTTGATCTACACTAGTTTCTCTACCAAGAATCTCATCACTCATTATACCATTGTAATCTTCAGTATAAGCATCACAGTTTTCAGTCAAATATTGTTCAGAATTCTCGACTAACTTCTGCATTTCAGCTACCCTTCGTAAAACCTCCTCATTTTTGGCTTCAACTAGCCGTGGGTTGTTGGTGGCATTCTCTAAGAGTTCCAGTGAAAGAACACTTTGAAGATCAAAACCCATTCCATCGTCGAGGTAACAAGCGTCATTTGGATCAAATAATCTAAATTCTTCATTTCTCTTGCACTTTTCGAAATGCATATCATGTCCTAAGAGCCCATGTTTATCATATCCTATTAAAGGACTCGATGTATTGCTATGATTCCTATTGGTGATACTGGAGTTCATGTTGGTGTCCAAGCTTGCTTTTTGATCTGGTGTCGCGTGGTAAGGTGGAGGCATACTAAAGATAGCGAAGTGTTTCTTGGTCATGATATTTGGATCTTCGCAGAATAAGTAGCTCCATTTGGAAGGAACCACGTTGTGTTGAGACAAGTACGGTGGAGCTGAAATAAACCAAAGTTTAAGTTAGTGTTATTCGATAAAAAAACTAGGAGTTCAGTGTAAGAATAAGTTAATAAAATGTTAGTTACCTATATCTTCAGTGATTGGTTCCCTTTCTTGTTCCACATTCAGGTCTTGGCCAGTAGCTAGACGGTAATAGCTGAAAATCAAAAAAAAAATCCATGGATGAATTTTTATTGTAGGCTATAAGAAAGATAACAAACCGAAATCGTCATGACATACAATTACCGGTCATGCACTGACGCAATGGTCACAAGGGTTACGGATAGCTTTTGCACAAATTTCCGTTTTATGTTAGTTTTAAATATACTGAAATTTGAATGGCTAGTGGAACCTATAAAAGGGACTATTCAATTTATTAAATGACATTATGTTGGCTTATACATTACATTATTAAATAATTCATTGCTATTAACATTGTACCAAAATTATCATTGCCAAGTCATAGACTACACAACATACGAGGTAATTCACAATAATAAATCATAACAAGTTCAGTATACAAATTATGTATGTATGTAATGTATACTGGAGGAACGGGTAGTAGTTGATGCAGTAGTAAATGAAGTAAAAACATTTTCCTAATACAAAAATAGATTGGCTCTTGAATGCCTTTAGTGACTTTAACAGCAACTTTACTTTTGAATCTTGTATTTGCTTCTCCCTCTTTCTTATTATTCTTGTATTAACCACTGTGAGCCCTAACAAACGTTACCTATATAATTTCTGCAGTGACCCAAGAGCTTCTGCTTTGCAATCACTCTTTCGCAAGTTTTTGTAGAAAAACTACGGGGCATGCTGGGGCCGCTGGAATGCGAAGTAAGGGGGTTAATGAAGAAAGAATAAAAGGACAGGGACCTATATTAGTTTTCCTCTTACCCGGCAATGACGAGAGGCATCTCCGCTGCGTCCCTCTCGTCCATTAGAAGGGCCAGGACGCGGTCCCTGCGCAGGAATATAGCGACGTCAGAGCTGCCTGAACTCTCGCGCTTTACTCTGATGCCCTCCACCTCTTCCAGAGAGGCTATGGATTGAGGCTGGAAAAATAAAGGTATTTGCTTATTTATATGTTAAATTGAAAAGCATACATGCATAAATAAATACGAGGCTTTAAACACTTCGAAATCGTATGTCGTGATTGAGAAAGATAATGATAATAGTATAGAACAAGACACTAGAAAATTTTTAACTTGTACCTTTATGAATCAAGCTCCGTGCAATTGAAGTTAAGCTTATCTTATTGTATATCTAAAGTACACGAAAATATTAAAAAAAAAACAAATAACTACCACAGAGTTACTCCTGCCGACGATCTGGCTGAGCCCGAACCGTGGCGACACCAACAGCACCCGCTCAGGCCTCGTGCTGCTGAAGCATTTAGCCCCGTAGCTCGGGAGACCACCAACTATATCCAGGTAGTGAAGCTTTGCCTGAAACATCGAGATAAAATTTAGACAGACTGGAAACCATAGTCTTGTATATTACGGAGTATGGACAGCGTACTTAAGTATGTGAACTAAGCCACACGCCTATTTCGTTCACGAAATCTGATTGCATCAAATGCCAAATTGTGTGGTGAAAAACTGCACCAATTTTGACAGGAAAGTGACAAAATGAAGCATACAATATCTTTTAAGTAATAACAAAGATGAAGTATCTAAAATCTTCGGCCTCAATGCAATGGAGAAATTGACGACTGTAATCACGATTTCTCTCAACAATGTGATATTTATTTACTGGATTTTTGACGTCATTTTGCCTATTGTTTGACATGATTGGTTAACTTTAATAACACAAAAAATATATCATACGTCCTCTCTTAAAACAGAGATTTTCATCAACCGATAAGCGGCACGGATCTAACCTTCAAGTTTATAAAACACACCCATAACACAATTTGATTTTTAACGAAAAATACTGTTTTAAATCATACGACCAAGCTAGCTTGGGGAAATTATTGCCTTAACCGCTTTAACATCAGGAAGTTAAAAGTCAAAGAAATCCACTGTGTGTGTGTTTTTTTTATTGCATTTATTTTTATTGGTAGACTTAGTAACCTGCAACTGAGTCAGCTGTCTCTGACTGCCGGTCATCTGTGAATTAAGCTTGAGGAAGTGTGCAATGAGCCTGCGTAACTCCTTGCGTTTCATGGTCTCCAGCAGACCGCATGGCACGAATCGCTCCAAACCAAACTCCCTTCTGAAATTATTAGTAGAATACTAATTAGTCGGCTTAAAATTTGGGCAAAAACGGAGCAAAAACTAAAAAAAACTTATATTAAGGAGATTCCTCATCTTCCACAGAACGTTAGCCTAAGTGTGAATGCCAAATGAAACGTACCCCCAATCAAATTTTATATGTTCTTATAAGTAATTATTATTGCCCAACCCAAGAACATCACTAATCCATCAACAAAATCTTGTCGACAATTTTGACAATGACATTGTCCAAATTAATAAGAAGGAATTTTTGGGCCCTGTGTGTTCTAGAGATTTCCGTTATTGGTTGCAGAGGCGTAAACCTTTTAACAAATGGCGGAAATCTGCAAGAAGCATTACAATTCCTTTTATATTATATAATTTGGAAAAAATGATAATCACTTTGTATTCACGTTATAATATGTTAAACCGATAGTGAACGCGCTTTCACTACCGACAGCCCACATGAGTTTTAAACCCTACTGAAGACATCCTTTGACAATATTGCATCACATTAGCTTCCATTTGTTGGAGGTAAGTTGGGACTTTCTTTCTTTCATCCGTTTTCACCCTTAACATGTATAAATAAAGTCACGCCTATTTCTCACAATGGATAGGCAGAGACCATGCAGACTTTCAATTACTACGATCCTGACACACCTCTCTTGCTTCAGTCACTTTCATAAAGTTGTTCTTACATGCGCATCGGTTTAGGGTACTCTCGACTTTAAGACGTCCCCGATTTGATAATGGTACATTCCCCGTGGTCTTTCCCTACCAACACTACCATACACTTCGTATATCTCTTTCGTTGGTGTTCTTGCGCTCATCCAAACCATAAAAGTCTTTCTTTAATTAGTATAGAGCTCAAGGTAGCAATAGAGAAGTTGAGCACCAACTACCTTCACTAGGCGACGTGAGTATCACTGCTGATCCTGGTTTACAAGAGTGGAAGGAGAAACAGAGGCAGGGTCTTCGAATATAATCATATGTTTGGTACTCACTCAACAGTTTTCACAGTCAATTTCGCGGGTGAAAGATTATTTGCCAAAGCGTGTTGATGCATATGCAACGCAGCTAATCTTAACGCTACATCTGCCTGCAACTCTGGGGAGAACCGTTCCTGGGCCACGTCGTTACAACATTGCATGTAGAGGTAGTCCAACGCTGCCAGGTCCCGTTGTGCGAGCTCTGCAGCTGATGTCGGCATGAAGACTGTTCGGAAGAGGCAACGCATTTTGTGGGAGCCCGGACGAGCTGCAATCTGTAATTATAGGAAATGAAATTTTGTGTCAAGTACCGATCATAACGATACAAACATACATGAAAAATTTTACAGTGCAGTTTTTAAGTTAACAGAATTCCCAAAATAAAGACTTGGTCATAAAAAAATTAAATGTAGTGTTCACTGTTTAGGCCATAATAAAGCATTTTTCAGCACCATGATTCACATAGGGGTTTCAAGCGTATCTCATGTTATTTTAAATTAAAAGAATAATAATTATGCATTAAAGCGCAGGTTTGTGATCGCCATATTCAAAGGTTATGAGCAAATATAGAGTACTTGCAAAAAAAAAATTATTATGGCTTAAAGTAGTTCAAATAAAGACTGTTTATTTAGATGACATTATATTATTGGCTAGAATTTTCAAATAATAAATAAATAAATATCCATAGACATACACACAGCGCCATCTAGTTCCACAGTAAGCAACTAGAGGCTTGTGTTGTGGATACCAGATGGTTGATATACTACATAAATACATTTTTTTTTGTAAATAAATACTTATTATAAATGAAAACATCCATAACTCGGGTACACATGTCCGTATTCATCACACAAACATATGCCCCTAGCGGGATTTGAACCCGCAACCTTTTGGTATAGTGGTCAGTGTTGCTAACCACTAGACCAAACAGGTCGCAAATTTTCAAGAATCATAAAAACCGTACCCTTGCCAAGAATTCCTTAGGATCTAGCAATGTGAGCTTGTTTCTCCTCAGACTCTTGACGTGTTCCACAACCAGACTGAAGTGTTCTTCGGCACTGATGCACAGCTTGTCTTTCAAACTGGTCACCACGTCAGCAACGGTGGTAGTTGTGTCGTACTTGAACGACTTGGTTTGCCCATTCTCTAGGAACACTTTGAGGACATTCGCCATGGGCGGCAGGCAGAGATCACCGAGGGAGAATGCTGATGGCTGGAATAGAGAAATAGTAAAGATGGTTAAAAACTACAAAGATCGCTTGGTCATAATTCCAGAATGATTTATAATTGTGTCTTTCTAGTGTAATGAGATTATTTTAACGCGCTTTTTTATTTATTAGCTTTACTTGTAACTGAGTAACTAACATTGTAATCAAATCTTGAAAGTTAATTTAAACTTATTTCTAATTGTTGTGTCGAAATAAAACCTTGTATGTATATAAGGTCTAACAAAATTAACTCGACCAACTTTGGCAATTACACGTAGTTACATGACAATAAAATAATATATTCATTAAAAAAACTAGCCTTCAAAATTTTGTTTCCGAGTAAAAATAATAAATGTAAGCGGAAATGAAAATTCAAATTAACAGACTGACTTCATTTCGATTGTACTTTATTTTATCAATGAGAAATAACAGGCAACGTTCATATCACGACGCCAAAGGGGGTAGCGGGGCACAGGGCGTAACCAATCACAGCAAGTCGCGGCGGCGCCGGGGCAAGCGCCGGCGGCGAGCGGCGAGTGGCCGCCTTTCGGAAGATACCGCGGCACGTGTTTGTGTGTTGTGGCAAGTTACTTAGAGCGCGCGGCCACTAAGGTCCAACTCACAAAATTTATATTTCTAAATTTCATTTTTTGAAGAAAATCTGTTAACTTTAATGTTTTATTTTTTATTTTTCTCGTAATAGGTACATCCTATACATACACTCTACAACGTTCGTCGGGTTAATTTTATTAGACCTTATATGTAATTCTGATGACAACACTATAGTTTGGTATCTTAGAGCTGATCTGATGATGGAGCCAGGAGGTGGATGGTGAAACTTTTCATTGGCTACTAGTAATCCCTCGAGTTTGGGCTCATATGATTCGTTTTGACGAGTTCAATATATTACACTTGGACTATAGTTTGGTATCTTGGAGCTGATCTGATGATGGAGTCAGGAGGTGGATGGTGAAACTCTTCAGTGGCTACTAGTAAAACCCTCGAGTTTGGGCGCATATGATTCGTTTTGACGAGTTGAATATATTACACTTGGTGTCGACGATCAAATGATGGAGCCAGGACATGATTTTTTTTTAGTTTTTTAAACTACATATTATTTGTATACACGGCTGGCTTGACCTGACCTTAGTCACACTTAATGTTAAGTGAAGATGAGGTCGAAGGTGGAAGTGCACTCATTTGGACCTTCGATCTAATTTTGTTGCACTATGTTCAACAGTAGACGTCTTGTGGCGGATATGATGGTGATGACGAATAGGAAAATAATGTAAGTCTTTGAAAGTCAGCGCAGTCTGGTGATTGGTGCTTGCGTCGTGACAGTTAATGTTTACCGCCAAAATGTGGTAAAATAATCGATTTCAATTTCGTTGGGTTCTCTTTATCTCCCAATTCCATCAGCTTTGTCAATGAAGGATCAATGCGGGTCTAAAGTGGTTTAGTAACAAGCCATCGTCATAGTAGTTAGTTTAATTGCATTCAATCGAAAACAACCACAACCCTTCGTACCCTCCGAAGCATAGAAATACTCGTATGAAAAAGTCAATAGTGATTACCAAGACAAACGTTGCTTAAAAATCTTGCCTAAAAAGTACTTACGGGATACATTGGAGCACCATTCAACTGCACGGAATCCGCGAACCGGACTCTCGGAGGCCTTGCCCTGAGTCGAGCCCTCTTCGCAGCTGACAGCAGTGCCGACCGCCTGGTCGGGTTGCCGGTTCTAGCTGGCTGGCACACTCGGAGGGTCACCCGCTCTGCGCATGCGCGGACGGCCGAAATGACGTGCTCGCGCGCAGCGCAGCTCACGTCCTCGCCGTTGACGCACAGGATCTGATCGCCGGGTTCCAGCTGAAATGTTTATGAGCTGATTGGTGAACATGATTGGAAAAGAAAAATTCTCACCACAAAAGGCAACAATTTTTTTAAAAACGTATTTTAAATTGTGTATGTTATTGTCTTTTGTAAATTGTGTTCCTATAACAGTGATATTTTGTTAACGTATGTTCTATATTTTAAGTATCGCTCTTTGTCCGCAATAAAAAACTTAAATTGGTTTTTTCCTTCCGAGGGCTTGCTGGAAGAAATCTCTTACAGAGATAAGCTCGCCTTTTGTGTATTGTAATTTCTGTCCTGTGTTTGTTCAATGTATGGTTGTATAGGTACTTTTATGCAATAAAGTGTTAAAATAAAAAAATAAAAAAAAAATGAATAAACAAGAATGTAAAGTTAAGGCAACTGCTAAGTTATGAGGATCTATTTACACAGACAGCATGAGTGTTAACCTTGACACCAGTAGTGACGGCGAGCTACGTCATTAGTACGGAGCTCCTAAAAAATTGGCAATCACCAATCCACCTGCTCAGCGTGGCTATTACCGCAAATCCTTCCATAGAAAGCGAAGTAAATAGAATAGAATAAATAATATGAGTTTAAAACCAAAAAATCCGACAGCACATTTTTTATATCGCGGGCGCCATTTTGGATTTATTTACCAAAAAATGTATTCTATGACACTCCAGGGATCAAGACGAATCTATCGACACCATGCACATCGAAACCGTTTATGCTACAGGAGGTAACATAGACATTTACATACATACATACATTCGAAAAGTATTACCCTCCTTCCTTGAGCAGTCGGGTAAAAATCGTCGACCATGTCGACCATAAGTCACTTAACTTTATTGCTACATTATACAACGCTCCATAGGAAGGACTTATATCCAATAGTGGACTTTTTAGGTTATTGATGTGTCATCTCATCATATATTTCGATTCGATACCCCTCAGTCGCACAAATTACGCTAAAAACTCTCCTATGAATCGTATTTGTAACATTTCTAATAAAAAATTCTCAAATATAGATCTATTCTCGTTTTCAAAAACTGTCTTCAGAAAAGAAATTGTCGCTACCCTTCTAAAATCATCTTAACCATGCCAATGTATATATATTCTATGTATATTTATGTAGAAAGTTTTCTTATGTGAAGTAGTTACCTGACATATTATGTGTATTTATCTATGATATTGTTTATATATATATAAATATATATATAAACAAAGTTTTTATTTAGTTATTTTTATTCATTTCACCCTACACCCCTCCCACACACACAAACACATACACACACACATTATATATTGTTGAAATCAAATGTGTCCATAATTTATAATACGATTGATTATTTTTCATTTCTTTATGTTATCTCTCTCTCAATGATTGTTTATGTAATAACAGTTTAGGAAAACCTATAATTGGCTGATGTTTAAATTTATCTATCCCTGTTCATAATGGTTTATAAAATAAGCTGTTGGTTTTCTAATAAAGTATAAATAAATAAAAATAAAAATAAGCTATAGGATGTCAACTACTTAAAATAGATCCTCGTCGATTTTCAGAGTGACCGCTTGGAATCGGTCTGCATCCAAAGGCTTATCAGGTCATTCGTTCGTACATGGTCTCCATTTTCGGTTATTTTCAACTAATTCGCTAGGCTATGTCCATGACTATTGTTCTTCAAATTTCTTCAGATTTCTTTATCCCTGAAGTGAAACACCGAGCATCACCCTCTCAATAGCTCGTTATGTGACAATGAGCTGGCTGATGAAGTTTTTGATGGTATTTATTTTATTTTATTTATTTACATAGAATCAACAGCATTATTACAAATTCTTATACAGAAAACTAATACCAAACTTATGCCAATTAAAGATTCTTATTATGTTACTGACAATAGTTACCTTAACATTGAATGGGTAATGTTTTAATTAAATTACGATAAAATTCGTACTATTACATTATTAATTATAATATTATTATATAAATATCAATGAAAACAAATCAAATCCTCAGTGATTTACGAGTCGTTATGTTAATTTGTCTAAATTACATAGTATTGAAAGTGAAATAAGAATTTATGTTTACCTTTCCAACGCTAGGCGAGTTGTCGGTGACAAACCGCACCAGCACTGGTCTCTCGGATCCCGCAACAAACCCAAACCCCAGTTCAGGGTCTCGCTCCAGCACCACGTCCCGTGGAGCCGGCGGCGACTCGCAGGAGCAGCCCTCTGGTGCCACGTATGTGGTCGTCTTATTGACATGGCTGTGGATGGCATAAGACATTCGCATTACGTCACATGCCTAAGGCAATTGAAATTCAAGTTGTATTTTTTTGGTTCATTATTTTACAGCAGTAAAATTATAATAGTTCATTTATTGAAAGATGTTTGTTTGTGATGTGATGTGTGCGTAATAATAAGATTAGGCTGAAAATCAGTGCTGTGTGGCTGCTGCCACCCAGCGTCTGCTGAGTATGTTCTCACCACACACGCACGTATATTTCTCAATTTATAATTTTACTGCGTGGAATAATAATATCGCGGAAATTTGTTTATCCCGCGGGAACTACTCACTTTATCGGGATACAAAATATACTATATCTTAATTCAGAGTATATTCTACCTATATACTAAATTTCATCCAAATCCGTTCATCCGTCTCGCCGTGATTGAACAACAAACAAACAAACAAACATCTAAACTTTCACATTTATAATATTAGTTAGAAGTCAGATTTTTTGTTAAATAACTTCTTTTTTTCTCTTATGTATGTAAAACTGAGGGCCGTATTTGGTGGGTCAGTCTCAGGATTGTGTTGAACTCTCAGTAATAGGTACTATAAATTCAGAATAGTCAGAAGAATTAGAATAATCTTAAGTATCATCTTTAAGTTTGTCTCAGTCTTGATATAGTTTTTGTTAGTATGAGCCTTCTTTAGTGTGTCTTGTTGGAATCACTGTATAGCTTATATTTATTTGTGTGTGGAAAATAAATCGTATAAAAATAATAATGACAGGACACAACCCCCTCTGAAAAGGTGTACTATTTTATTTTTAACAGCTCTTCGCCCAGAGCATCTACCTGCAGATTTACGTGACGAAACAAATGACGACGCATTCAATCGCCAACTGAGAAAGTTTTTGTTGGAAAATTAATTTTATTCTATTAAAGAGTATATGGATATGACATTTTCATAACCTCCTGACATGCTTTCTATTTTAATATATCTACTTTAACTTGTATTCAACTATTATTTGACAAAGGTGATTATGGTATATCAATAATCTCATGACATGGTTTATATTTTATTTTGTTTTATTTCATTATGATTATTTTATTTTATTTCATTATTTGTTTTTATTTTATTTTAGTTTTGTTTTATTTCATTACTCAAAAATAGTATGACGTTGACGTAACAATGGTTACATACTTATACTTTATTAATTTTGACATACATATAATAATATGTATAAGCTATTGTATATATGTGTTTTTTATGTTATTATTTTTTGTTTTATGTTTGACAATCACTTTTATTTTAGAAATCATAAATTTACGAAACGGTATGTATGACATGATATTGTAAAAGTGAACTAAATAAATCTAATCTAATCATGTCTTCCATAATTGCGATGTTCCAGGGTATTTACTACTTGTTTGTCAAATTTCAACTAAATCGGTTCAGTCGTTTCGCCGTGATTGATTAGTTGCATAGTTGGATTGAATGGATTATTAAACGCAAGTATAGGTACTAACTTGATGTAATAAGATTTCCCTCTGCTATCCAAGGCCTGTTCCCAACCGTAGGGCAGGTCGTCCTCCTCATCAGCTTGGCTGCTGCTGCCGCTACCATCCCGTGCGGTAGGCCAGCTCTCGGCAGGAGGGAGCCAGGTGGCTGTTTGCGTGATGTGGCTGAAAGGAAGAGATTCGTTGATTAGTTTTACCCGACTATGTGACCACTTAAATCCTGAACACATGAGCCGATTTGGACAATTGAGGTGTGTTTAGATTGTTACTGGTCCCGGGAGTAGGGAGTAGGTATATATCCAATGCATTGTCAAGATAGGATAGTATAGGATAAGATAAGATAATAAGTTTATTTGCAAGAATACAGTATAAACAAGGTCAAACAAAAATTATTATTATGGACTTCTCATTTGAACGTATATTTTGGACACTTTTAAAAGAATTGTGCCAATTACATCAAAGCCTGTTGTAATAGATGGGAATTAACCCGTTATTCGTTAATTTAATGATAATAATAAAGGTGCCCATGGGCGGCGGTGATTGCTTTCCATCAGGTGACCCGCATGTTCGTTTGCCGCCCTCTCATATAAAAAAAAAAAAAACGGACTCGTTAACTACCGTTAAAATTCTCAAAGTCCGTCAATCGTTAATTCAGTACCTACTATTTACCAAAAAATACTGGAAGCCCTAAATAAAACACTCCAAGTATACACGTCTTTTTTGTTCCTAACCTGTTAACTTCTAGGACCCAAACCAAGAGTTGTTATAAGTAGATCACTAACGAACGCAATAACAAAGGCAATTTTTATCACGATTAACTTTTAAAAATACGTATTAAGAAGCCACTCCCCTTGTCGTCGCGGAGGTCCCCTTCAATATCTGCCACCTAGTAAGCATGCCTTGAACTAATATATTGATGGCCATCTAACGCCAGCTTACGTAATTTGTTGGATATACACGAACCTACTGAATAAAGTGTGACGTAAAACGGACATAGGCAATGTGGAGTCGTCTTAGGATTATTATTTATTTTGATTTGTTTATTATTACGTTTACGTTGTTATCAGTATCATAATCTCAGCCCATAAACAACCCACTGCAGGGATAGAGACCTTCCCTCTTATAATGAGGGAGTATGGGTCATAATCCACCACACTGGCCCAATGCGGGTAGGGGAATTCACTTGCCTTACAATTTTTATTTCTAAGGCATGCAAGTTTCATCACGATGTTTTCCTTCACCGTTTAAGAGCAGTCAGATAAATGCACACAAGTAATTAAATTAAATTTAAAAACTTATTCGTACAGGGCCTGCCTGATTATTAGTATATAAATTTATTAATAATTATTATCTAGAATTGACTCGAATGAAAATATAGTAAGTGTAGAGATTATTTTTTAAAATTTTATTTATATTTCTTCAATTCTTGCATTGTAGACCGACATAAAGAATGATATAAATAAATATTTCGGACACTTACACCAATTCATCTAGTCCAAAATTAAGCAAAGCTTGTACTATGGATACTAGATAACGTATAAACGTTTCGCTGCCAGGGTCACTATCCACTACACCAATCGGTCGTCAAAGATATCGCTGCCATTTATCCGAAATGTAACGCATTAATGTTTAACGAGGTCAACTTTTTTAGTAATGGATTATCAATTATCGAAGTCAACTATTTGATTAACGATGCCAAGCTATCTATGTACAAGTACATACCTATAACATATTGGATAGAGGGGGAGGTAGATTGTGGTAGCGATTATATTCCCGCCCACAAACTTTTCTCCGTTGGGGTCTATTTATATGCATAGTGAAACCACGTAATATGTGAACTCAGCGAAAAAACAAGTGAATTCATGACGATACTTTGTTAACATCATAACGATGGATGAGAAAGTGCGAGAAATTTATTTGAGTTAATGAAAATCAATGGTGCTGCCATTCATGTTAATAATATATCTCATAAACAAAGTCTTAACAGAGAATGCCAAGCTGCAGTTGATTAGATCGCATGTTTTTTTTTGTTTTTTATGCACATCTGGTTAGCACTTGACCTGAATCACACCTGATGTTAAATAAAGATGAGGCCGAAGGTGGAAGCGTACTGACCCGGAAACCCAAATATTAGGGGACTGGCTATCTTAACTCTGACAACCGGAACACGACAAATTAACATTGCTGTTTGGCGGCAGATTTAGATAAGATGGTGGTAGCTAGCCAGGCAGGTAAAATGCCCTACCACCAACCAAACCGGGTACTAAACATGTACCCCGCTGGGTATCGAACCCGCGACCTTCGATTCGTAAACCCTATGTTGTTTACATTGAGCCACGGAGGCGCTTATATGTTATAAAGTACTACAAATAGTTTTGTATTACTCAGATCAGTGGCGTGCTCTCCATACAGGCAGAAAGGCAGTACCTCCCCTAGCCAATTATAAGCTTTCCTTGTAAAGCAAACATGCAATATTTATTGATGCAATAGCGATTCATACTGATGCGAAAAGAAATATTCTAAACAGTTGCGAGGATTGCTATAAGAGGAAGTTATTATTTTGTAGATGTAATTTTTCTCCTATAATAGCTAATTTTATCATTCTGCCTACCGTGTGACAAATCGCTCATTGGGTAAATTAAAATTTCATTAATGCTATTTTTTATAATCATGAATTCTGGAAAATAAACTCCATCAAAGTTATTCATGAATTATTTTTATTTACCTTTAAGCCTTACTAGTGCAGGTCAGAGCGATTTTCTTTTTATTATGTATTTAAACAGAAATCTTAATGTATTTAATGAGGGTGCCACTGGACGGAAAAAACCCTCTTAAATTTTGAAGTTTGTAATTTTTTTAGTATTGAACACTACAAGTCAAAGAAAAGGTGGAATGAGTGGGAAGGGCTCCACTGACAAGAGCATAGCTCTTAAATTGAAGAGTACACTACAAATAAGTAAGACAGTTGAATATTCGATTGTAACGAGTAAGTATCTCAAATCACAATCGTTTAAAATATCGAAGAAAGCTGAATCCTACCAATTCAGAATCGTTCGCCGAACTTTGTATGCAGTTCATCGTTTCAGTAGTTGAACGATCTCATTTTCTATCTGCTCAAGAAAAATATTGTTTGAATTCCTTTGTAATCGTTTCTGTTGTTTGGTGGAACATTGTTCGACACCTCGAAGTTACTCGTTTATATAAAATATCGGCTCCAATTTTTAAAACCACGAAATCGACGAGTGTTTAGTGTTAAATAAAGATATACCAATCCAAGATACATATCCAAATCAATTCATCCGTTTCGCCGTGATTGAACAAACAAACTTCCAAACATTAATTCTGCATTGCTAGGGGCATATGTTTGTGTGATGAATACGGACATGTGTTTTTTTTTTTTTTTTTTAATATGAGAGAGCGGCAAACGAGCATGCGGGTCACCTGATGGAAAGTAATCACCGCCGCCCATGGACACCCGCAACACCAAAAGTGTCACAGATGCGTTGCCGGCCTTTGAGGAAGGTGTAGGCTCGCTTCTTGAAGGTTCCAATGTCGTACTCGTTCGGGAATACCGCTGCCGGAAGTCCGTTCCACAGGGTGGTCGTACGTGGCAAGAAATTTCTTGAGAAACGTACAGTGGTAGACTTCCACTCATCCAGGTGATGTGTACCCCAGTTATGGATGTTTTCATTTATAATATATATTTATTTACAAAAAAAATGCATTTAAGTAGTATATCAACCATCTGGTATCCACAACACAAGCCTAATTGCTTATTGTGGAACTAGATAGCGCTGTGTGTATGTCTAAGGATATTTATTTGACGACCTGTTTGGTGCAGTGGTTAGCAACTCTGACCACTATACCAAAATGTCGCGGGTTCGAATCCTGCTAGGGGCATATTGTTTGTGTGATGAATACGGACATGTGTACTCGAGTTATGGATGTTTTCATTTATAATAAGTATTTATTTCCAAAAAAAAAATATTTATGTATCTAGTATATCAACCATCTGGTATCCACAACACAAGCCTATAGTTGCTTACTGGGGAACTAGATGGCGCTGTGTGTATGTCTAAGGATATTTATTTATATTTTATTATTATTGATACAGAATTTGAATACATTGGCGGACTTATCCCATAGAGGGATTTCTTCCAGTTAACCATAGGGATTTTTTGTAAGTTTTTTTTTGTTTTGTTTTGGTTATTCATGTAAATATAGGTATATTAATGAGGGAAATGGTTTCACCTTGGACCCCTTAACAGGTAAGCTGGTGCAAACAACCCATTTAGAATCCTCTTCACCTGCGTAACAGCATTTTGTTAACCTCTATACAAACAAATGTTGGCTAACCTTTTAACGTAATGAATCTGGAAAGGGAAGTGAAATATTTTGTGCGGGAACCCTCTCGTATAGACGAGTAGGGTTGCCAGCATAATAAATGACAAAACCGCAGCAGTTTCGATTGTAGGTAAGTTTAATTGTGAAAATTGTTGGGGGTTTTCATGAGATTGAAAGGAGTTGAATCAAAATAAAACCCCAAGTAATACTATAAATGCGAAATGCGTGCGTATGTATGTTTGTTACCTCTTCACGCCTAAACGACTGGACGGATTTGGAAAAAAGTTGGTTGGTAAACTGATTAGGACCTGGATTAATATATTTAGGCTACCTTTAAATATTTCTCATACCTTTTGGGAGAAAAAGCACAATGCGAATAATAGGTAAACACACAAGGAAACATTATCGTAATGTTTCCTTGTGTGTTTACCTTGTGTGTTTACATTAAAAACTTGCCAACTGTACCTAGTGTCGTCGCATGTATTAATTTCGCAAAGTTGTCGTGTTTTGTGTGTGTGAGTGTATGTGTGTGTGTGTGTGGTTAGAGAATGGATAAATAAATGAATAGTGATACTGACTGATAAGAACTAGATAGCGCTGTGTGTATGTCTAAGGATATTTATTTGACGACCTGTTTGGTGCAGTGGTTAGCAACTCTGACCACTATACCAAAATGTCGCGGGTTCGAATCCTGCTAGGGGCATATTGTTTGTGTGATGAATACGGACATGTGTACTCGAGTTATGGATGTTTTCATTTATAATAAGTATTTATTTCCAAAAAAAAAATATTTATGTATCTAGTATATCAACCATCTGGTATCCACAACACAAGCCTATAGTTGCTTACTGGGGAACTAGATGGCGCTGTGTGTATGTCTAAGGATATTTATTTATATTTTATTATTATTGATACAGAATTTGAATACATTGGCGGACTTATCCCATAGAGGGATTTCTTCCAGTTAACCATAGGGATTTTTTGTAAGTTTTTTTTTGTTTTGTTTTGGTTATTCATGTAAATATAGGTATATTAATGAGGGAAATGGTTTCACCTTGGACCCCTTAACAGGTAAGCTGGTGCAAACAACCCATTTAGAATCCTCTTCACCTGCGTAACAGCATTTTGTTAACCTCTATACAAACAAATGTTGGCTAACCTTTTAACGTAATGAATCTGGAAAGGGAAGTGAAATATTTTGTGCGGGAACCCTCTCGTATAGACGAGTAGGGTTGCCAGCATAATAAATGACAAAACCGCAGCAGTTTCGATTGTAGGTAAGTTTAATTGTGAAAATTGTTGGGGGTTTTCATGAGATTGAAAGGAGTTGAATCAAAATAAAACCCCAAGTAATACTATAAATGCGAAATGCGTGCGTATGTATGTTTGTTACCTCTTCACGCCTAAACGACTGGACGGATTTGGAAAAAAGTTGGTTGGTAAACTGATTAGGACCTGGATTAATATATTTAGGCTACCTTTAAATATTTCTCATACCTTTTGGGAGAAAAAGCACAATGCGAATAATAGGTAAACACACAAGGAAACATTATCGTAATGTTTCCTTGTGTGTTTACCTTGTGTGTTTACATTAAAAACTTGCCAACTGTACCTAGTGTCGTCGCATGTATTAATTTCGCAAAGTTGTCGTGTTTTGTGTGTGTGAGTGTATGTGTGTGTGTGTGTGGTTAGAGAATGGATAAATAAATGAATAGTGATACTGACTGATAACTTGTTCATTTGTAGGATAATTTTCAAGGTTAGGCACTGCCTTTCTGCCTTTATGGAGAGCACGCCACTGGTATAGATATCAAAAAAAAATCGTGTATCAACCGCCTGGTATTCATAATACAAGTTTAGTTCCTTATGTGAAATTAGATGGCGTTGTGTGTATACAGTAGGCTCTCAAACGGAAGTCACGATTAACCGCCTCCGTGGCTGAATGTAAACAACATACGGTTTACGAATCGGAGGTCGCGGGTTCGATCCCCAGCAGGGTACATGTTTAGTACTCGGTTTGGTTGGTGGTAGGGCATTTTAAATGTCCGCCTGGCTAGCTACCACCATCTTATCTAAATCTGCCGCCAAACAGCAATGTTAATAGCATTGTTGTGTTCCGGTTGTCAGAGATAAGATACCCAGTTCCCCAATTATTTGGGTTTCGGGTCAGTATGCTTCCATCTTCGGCCTCATCTTCACTTAACGTCAGGAGTGATTGAGGTCAAGTACGAACCCCTCGTGCATAAAAAAAAAGTCAAGTCCATTTCCAAGTAAATCAAAGTGTCTTGTCTCAGATCTCTCATGTTAGCAGCAGCCCTGCAACAGGTGATATATCGTCGAACTCGCTCGAATGAGCGATCATATATTATTTTTCTGAGCACAGTTTTGCGAATGCCACTTATCTTTGTGGAAATGTTTGCTGTAACATTACGTAGCATTTGAGTGATTTATATGGTGCAAAGTTTGAGATGGAAGTTTTTGTTGTTGGTGTCTTTTAAAACGTTTAGAAAATATTGGGTCTTTACCTATGAAATTGTAGTTCTTTTTCTTCGTTAATCATATGTACCAATTCCTGCGACTTTCAAAGCTATATCCAAATTTGTTTTTTATTTGGAAAATGGAATATTATTTCAAGGTTTCACATGAAATATTTTTTTAATTTCTGGGCTAAATCACATAATAAAAAAAATTTGAACAGAG
Source organism: Oegoconia quadripuncta (assembly GCA_949316235.1). Lineage (NCBI taxonomy): Eukaryota > Metazoa > Arthropoda > Insecta > Lepidoptera > Autostichidae > Oegoconia > Oegoconia quadripuncta. The sequence goes on from OX438743.1 coordinate 1,966,512, forward strand.
CTCTTTTCATGTGCTTTCCATAATCATTTCTTAGATTCGCTGAAACTTTTATAAAACGGTTACTTTTAAAAATTAACGCTGCCTATACTTAACTTAATGTTATCCGATAATACACACAAAGTTTAGCTAAATTTGGATTTGTCGTTCCCAAAAAAAATCAAAAATGTTTGTATGGAGAAAACAGTCTTAATATTTTTATTTCATAGGTAAGGACCTAATATTTGTCTATAAAAATCACCTTATATATCAGTCACAGGACGTCCACTGTTATAAATAATAATAAAATGAATTTATTCATCACAAAAAAAACAAACATAAGCATACATGAAAATCAGGAATTACAGATTTGTTATGAATGCGTAGGTCCTCAGCTTTGCTGCTGGCAAAGTCCCCACCAGCAGAGTAGTTGCTGCGACCAAAGAAACAATGTGCGACTTTCCAATCGCTATAATTTTTTTTATGCTTAGCCGTGGCTCTGGACAATGTAGACATTGAATCAGCGCCATCTATCGAGCCACTCTGAAGTAGGTACTACGATCAGAATATCTCCCATTTGAACAAATTCGGCGAACATGCCATGATCAAATAGGGGACGTCTTAAAGAAAGGCCAAGTCAAGAGTACCCTAAACCGACGAGCATGTATGAACAACCTTATGAGAGTGAAGGAAGCAGAAGAGGTGTGTCAGGATCGTAGCAAGTGGAAGTCTGTGGTCTCTGCCTACCCCTACGGGAAACAGGCGTGACATTATGTATGTATGAATATTTTAAAACTATTGAATAGATTTTCAGAACAATCGGTTGGAAGCGGCCTGTGTCCAGCAATTACCGCGACCTCATCTGGTCGTGCGTTCACCTTGTGAGTGGACGGACGTCCGATATTGCGCTTGTCGGTGCGTGGTTTCCACTCGATAAATTTAATACCCCACCGTCCGTCAATTCCTCGAGCTATTGCCACTAAAATTTACTAATTACACGTACGTACGGGTTATATTTTTTCTTTAAAATTATGTCTATCTGTGGTAGGCGCTGGTTTTATAATTAAAGCACATCAAATAATTTAAGACTGTATATTGGTAGTTAAAATGAGACGGTTACAGAGAGTTGCTTAGCCGATCGCAGCTGACGTGTGACTAAAGTACTTACTTATATGTAGATATGTGCTTGTCTCGTACACTATCACACATACCCTACAAGCGGAAACGTAACAGTAACTCAAGTTTAACCGCCTCCGTGGCTCAATGTAAACAACATTTTCGATCCCCAGCGGGGTACATGTTTAAGTACTCGGTTTGGTTGGTGGTAGGGCATTTTAAATGTCCGCCTGGCTAGCCACCACCGTCTTATCTAAATCTGCCGCCAAGCAGCAATGTTAATAGCATTGTTGTGTTCCGGTTGTCAGAGATAAGATAGCCAGTCCCCCAAATGTGTTGGGGTTTCCGGGTCAGTACGCTTCCACCTTCGACCTCATCTTCACTTAACATCATAAAAAAAAACTGAATTCGTAACAATCCTTTACTTTTACTGATTTTTTTAGACATATTGATTACAAAATATATATCTAATTGGGGTGTATCGGCTTTTTAGTAAACAAAATATAATGTACTACTTTCCGTAAGTCTGGTAACAAACCGTTTAGCATCAGTAGCAGTATTGATACCCACAATGGAATCAAATTATTACACGTATAATTATTATTCTCTGCTATCATTGTAGTTACTAAGCGAAAATTCTTTTAGCACCCTTACAAAGCAACCCTGTAATGAAGGCCGAATGCTTTGTTGGATTCGTCAAAAGGAATCCTTGATACGACGACGAAGGTCGGAAATGCATTGAAATACAGCACATTAAAGACTTTGAAAAGCTTTACTCATATTTTTAAAACCACCAAGTGCATTTCGCTGACAGGTAGACCCTGTCGTTCGTTATTTTTTATGTTAGTTTGATGTATGTATGTTGTATGTTTGTTTTGTTTATATGTATATTAAACATGAGTATGTTTAATAGGCGAGCAGCAGAGTTGATGGGTCTATATCTAGGGTTCTATTACATAATTTCATCGTTATCGTCATCAGTTTCGTTCTGACTTGTGATTGGTTGGCTCATAGTTCGCTCGGCAATTTGGCGGTTTCTCATTGGTCAACGTAATCGATGACGATACCGATGAATTTACATAATCTAAAGGCTGGTATATTGTCCCCATCTTATTTGGGCGGCTTATCTTTGACAACCGGAATACAACAACGCTATTAACATTGCTGTTTGGTGGCAGACCTAGATAAGATGGTGGTAGAAGGCGGCGTTATGAAACCACATAATATGTGATCTCAGCGAAAAAACAAGTGAATTCATGACGATACTTTGTCAACATCATTACGATGGATGAGAAAGTTCGAGAAACTTATTTAAGTTAATCATTATGAAATGAAAATCAATGGTGCTGCCATTCAAGTTAATAATATATCTCATAAACAAAGTCTTAACAGAGAAAAACAAGAACGCCAAGTTGTAGTTGATTTAGATTCCGTTTTTTTTTATGCCCAACGGGTTAGCACTTGACCACAATCACACCTGATGTTAAGTGAAGATGAAGCCTAAGGTGGAAGCGTATTGACCAGGAGACCCAAATATTTGGGGAACTGGCTATTTTATCTCTGACAACCGGAACACAACAATGCTATTTAGCTTATTGCTGTTTGGCGGCAGATTTAGATAAGATAGCGGTAGCTAGCCAGGCGGACATTTAAAATGAACCACCTACCACCAACTGAACCGAGTACTAAATATGTACTCCGCTGGCGATCGAACTCGCGATTTGAAACTCTGTGTTGTTTACATTGAATCACGGAGGCGGTCGAAAAAGGTTACCGATTAGCCTAGCGGATTACTAAGTCAAAGCTGCAGTGGGCAGCACATTAGCTTGCAGAACGGATGACCGGTTGAACATTCTAATTTCTCGAATGGGGAACAAGCATCTGCAAGCGCAGCGTCTAGAACATCCACTATCAAGGTGAACCTTTATGGAGTCAATGGGGTGGTCAAGGACAACCCAAATAAGCATTTTTTTTATTTTTTTTTTTTATTAAAAACTGGTTTCGCGTTTGACTACAATCTCACCTGATGGAAAGTGACGATGTAGCCGAAGATGTATCACGCGCACCCAGTAAATGCCTATTCACTCTAGACTTGAAGATCCCAATGTTGTAAGTGTCGGGAAACAGCGACGCGGGCAGTGAGTTCCATACCTTAGCAGTCCGCATTATAAATGATGAAGCAAAGCGCTTAGTGCGGATGTTCGGTATGTTGACAACATAACATTTGGATGTTACATACATTAAAAGTTTAAACCCCTGTAACGACCTACATCTTTAGAAATATACAGAAATGCACAAGTGACAGGGGGTGAGCCCTTGCAGATATGTAGATGGTTTTTGGTGAATTTCCATTTGGGACACCCACGGGAAGTGACGGGTTGGTTCTATTCTTTATACGTGCTGAAACCACCAGAAAATTCTCTGCAATTTCAATGTGTATATGTTAAACCACACATACACAAGTCATGTCTCAAAGGCCTCTGTTTCACCTCAATACGTCGATACAAAGGCAGTGGTACTCTGGTGAGAAGTAGGTGACAATTTCATTAGGGGCTGCCTCGCTCGCATTATCGCGCTCACATATATCAGAGCGAGGGTTAAAGGCAGGGTTGTACATATTTTCTGCACATTGCATGAAAATATTTGCAAACAATTGCAGAGTAGTTATCTTAAATTAGATTATTTCAGTGTTATTTTTATAACTTACGAAATAAAAGTTTTTTGATTGATTGATAGATACTTGGCACGAACCCTGACTTGCTCATGACTGCTTTTTATTGTTCCAGCAACGCTATTTTTAAGGCTATAGCTAATATATATAAGGCTAAAGATATTTTTATATACGAAGTAAATATCTGTAATTGGCTTCAAATTAGTAATATATGTAAATTAGTAATATTTTGTGATTCAAACTTGAATCTTCAAGCGTTTATTTCAACGAAAGATACATGATATCATTTGTTGAATGTCAATTTAAATCTATTGGAAATAAAAATAGGGCTTAGGCATTATTCGGTCAGTCAGTATGTCCACGCTACCACCGCTTCGGAAAGGGAAATCGTCTGTGGGAAAAGAAGCGGCACAAGAAACCCACAGGATAATTTTTCTTATTATGCTGTTGATTCTGTATGAATAAATAAAATAAAAATAAAAAAATCTGAAAAATTGATTAGCCTATCAGGGGTAGTACCTATCAGGAAAAAAGATTTGACAAAAACTGTACTAAAAATGACCTTCTAGCTCTCTGCAAACATTTCAAGTAAATTAACAAAGTGTTATAGTAATCCGTAAAAACGTTTTATAAGCACAATTAGTTTTGCGTTCCTAAAAATGAAAAATGTTACACACAATTTCGCATTGCCTTTTATGCTATGTAAACTCAGCTATTTGATTGCTTGTAAGGGTCGGAAAGTATCCCTAAATATGATCATTTCCCCTCCAAACGAAACCACTCTTATTCGACGGTGCTATTTTCTGGAAATCACATTTAAAAATTAAAATTTTCAATTTTTTACCACGATGACAACCCTATCGGGATATAACCGGATAACGACCGCGAGACACCCTGCGGAATATATGTAATCATTTCGAGCTAATATTTGTTTTCCCGGCGTATTTGTGTTATTTTGATTATGCTGTCGTTTCCGGACGACATTCGCTGACACTCACAAAGTAGGGGTTGCTGTCATTATTAAAAAACATACATTTTTAATAAATAAATAGAAATATTTCGGACACTTACACCAATTGTCTAGTCACAAACAAAGCAAAGCTTGTCTAAGGATAGATATACATAAATATTTATACCGGTTGAAGTTTCTACCGTAAGGAAAATAATAGGGCATATTAGGTAAGTGAAATATAAGGTATTGTCATAGGTAGTTTATTTTTTTTCTCAAAACCATAAAACAAGCGTAACCCTGACACCATTAAATAAAGAAAACTTGGAGAAAATATGTTGGCAACACCGCTGCCACCTGGAGGCTGCTGGTGGTACTACAGACGAAAGTGGAGGGAAAGCACACCACTGCAACCTGCATAAATACGAGCTGCGCAGAAGAACTGGCCTTACTTTAACCGAACTCTGATCGAGTAAACTTCGTCGCGGACCGCATCACTTTTTGTATACCCAATACTTTGTTGAAGTTTGAACTAATAATATATCCTATTCAATTTACTGACTCTTTATTTCCATACATCGTAGCTAATAGATAGTATAAACTTTTAGTCCACGGTCATAATATGCCTAATCTTCTAATATCTCCTTCTATTATTTAACAAATATGAGTTCGTAATAAATTTCGCATGACAGGAACCCGAAGAATCCCGCCAGTCGCATGTCAATCTGTGACCGCGCGTGTGTCGATGATGGTTTTGAAAAAAAAAAGTTAAGCTACCCATGCCAATAACTTTTTTTTAATTTACCTAACAAGCCCTATTTTTTTCCTTACGGTAAACAAACTCATTCGGTATTTAGTACTATATTTATTCTGTGCCGGTATAAACATCCATGACTTGGGTATTGTGACGTTATAACAATAAATGCAATGCGTTGGAATGGCACGGGTGGCGGGAGTATTGCGAGGGCAGACGCCGAGAGCATCGACACCGAGCACACGTGTCCCTTCCTTCGACATTGGAAATCAATATATACTGTGTTGTGTATTGTACAAGCACCAGAGGAGGATTCCACACGTATAAAATCATCAAATCAAAAAAACATATTTATAAGGATATTTCGTAGGATAAAAACTATCACTTGAAACCGTCACATTTTTTATCTTATTATTAAAGTGTTTGACATTATTGCTCATTTACAAAGCTGATTCCCCAGAGAAGAACGAGCAAGAAACTCTTGCTCTTTTAAATAACTTTGGGTTATTTGGGTTACAAGACTGAATATCGCCGAGCGGTCTATGTCCATGCTTGCTTGTCATCCAGATAGTCAGAATTTTATAATAGCCTCTGGTAAATAATGTCTGTTTTATGATGGTTTTGAATTCATTTAAAGGTAAATTTTGAATGTACTAAGTAAGTACTAAGCAAGTAACTAAATAAGCTAAAGTTGAACACGGCGTTTCTTTAAAAATAATGCTAAATTAATGGGTATCTCTTTAAATTCAAAATATTTAGGGAAATTATCGTTACAAAATATTAGTTCTCATTTTTATTTCTTAAGCAATGTAGCTCGACGACATTTTCAGGTAAAACAAATGCACGCCTAACCATAACATGCTTAGTTTTTATCCGTCAATTAAATATCAGTTATTAGTAAACAAATTAAAATCTAGACTAAGCGCTCGTCTTTTTTTAGACTTAATTATTCAAAATTACATCTATAATACACCTCTATAAGATAGCAATTAGTCTGTAGCACTACTCCCAGGCTGATGCTGTAGAGGATGTCCAGGAGTAGGCCACAGTATGAAGAAAAGAATGAGCCGGCGGAAAACTTGGAAATCGTTGTCAGCGACAACTTTTATTTTTAAGGGTATATATATACTAAGTATATACACAAATAACTTGATGAAATACTTTATATACGTTTATACGCTATATATTTTTATACTTAATAAAATAGAATAGAAACGAAAATAACAGAAAAGTATACGTCCAGTCTTTTCAAGGGCAAATTACGTTGGTGGTAGGGCATTTTAAATGTCCGCCTGGCTAGCTACCACCATATTTATCTAAATCTGCCGCCAAGCAGTAATGTTAATAGCATTGTTGTGTTCCGGTTGTCAGAGATAAGATAGCCAGTCCCCCAAATGTGTTGGGGTTTCCGGGTCAGTACGCTTCAACCTTCGACCTCATCTTCACTTATCATCAGGTGTGATTGAGGTCAAGTACCAACCCGTTGTGCATAAAAAAAAATTACGAACTGACTAAACAAAAAGCTACACTGAAAGACAGAGAGAGAGAGAGAGAACAGGCAGAGTTCAAATTTTGAATTTAAAATATTATGATGACTTAACCAAAAAGAAACAAACAAGGAGAATACTGCAAAAAGAGAACCAACGAGTCGCATGGCGTTCTCGTTACAAGTCTGTTCTGAATTATGTCTAGCTAAGCTAATTTTTACCGTATTTTCCCTGGGCTATAGGAAATGGAAAAAATGCTAAAGGAAGCAGAAGAGGTGCTGTGTCAGGATCGTAGCAAGTGGAAGTCTGTGGTCTCTGCCTACCCCTACGGGAAACAGGCGTGACATTATGTATGTATGTATAGGAAATGCAATTGGTAGCGTCTAAATCTAGTTCGTCACTCGTTCGCTGAGTCGTGGCTGAGTCACAATGTCGCGTCATTTCCGCAGACAATTTATTGGATTCGCACGCAACATACCGCCGCAACTGCCACTCGCTGGTGTGGCAGAGTTGAGATTTCAAATGTGGCAATTCTTAAATTATTGTTCTGGCGACATAAGCGTTGTTGTGGATCTTATTTGCAAGTTTATGCTGCGTGACATCTAATTCGTTGGCCTGCAGTAGGGTATGATGCGACATCCATTATTGTCTTCCTTTGCTTGTTGTTCTAGATAGATAAAACTCCACCCGAATCTGTGCTGAACTACCACAGTTGATCCTAGCTCATAGCGGTTATAGTGGCAAGAGTGTGTGCTCCACTTCAATGATCATTGTATATCCTTTTATACGAGGGTGAATCAAAAAGTTCTTAGAATTGCATATATTGGGTCTTTACACATGAAATTGGAGTGTTTTTCTTCGTTAATCATATGTATCAATTCCTGTGCTTTTCAAAACTATATCCAAATTTGTTTTTTATTTGGAAAATGGATATTATTTCAAGATTTCACATGAAATATTTTTTAATTTCTGGGCTAAATCACATAATTAAAAAAAATTGAACAGAGCTCTTTTCATGTGCTTCCTATTATCATTTCTTAGATTCGCTGAAACTTTTATAAAGCGGTTACTTTTAAAAATTAACGCTGCCTATTCTTAACTTAATGTTATCCAATAATACACACAAAGTTTAGCTAAATTTGGATTTGCCGTTCCCAAAAAAAAAAATCGAAAATGTTTGTATGGAGAAAACAGTCTTAATGAAATTCTTCATACAAAACGCCAATTTCATAGGTAAGGACCTAATATATAAAACCTTTTTGGAGGTAGTTCGATATTCGTTTTGAAGACTGTCACTCACAGAATATTTATGCATATTATCATTTCAATTCATCAGTTCGTTCGCAAATAATATATTTTTTTGTGCAACTATAGTTGTTGAAATATCAAAAGTTATGGAGAAAAATGAGTTACGGGCAGTGATATCTGTGCCTAAAAAAAATGTCTACGAAAGAAATTTTTCTAAGAACGTTTTGATTCATCCTCGTAAAACACTCTAGGTAATATATTCTTTGCTAGAAAGAAGCCTGGTAAAAGTTCTTCTTTTTGAAAAAAAATTCTTGCTGAACACCCAGGAAAAAAGTAGGCAGTTTAACCGTTCGTTATATTGCAGAAACTTTGCACAAACTAATACAGTTTTTAAAAAAGGTGCCAATGAGCTTATGATACGATGAGAATCCTCAAAAATATGGGGTTTTTTTTTAATCAAGCAACACTGAGAGTCTGAAGCATGAAATCCACTCTAACGTGTCCCGGAGTGTGTTAAGCTCCGACAGAGAGACAATTGATAATTTTGTCCTTGTCTCTTTGTGGGGGAGTCGAGATATATGTATGTACAATAGTTACTCTTATAATCAAATAAACATAACATAATTTGAATTTCACGGAGACTGGGTTTTGCTTTGTAGTAGATGAGGTCGCGGTTAGCAGCGATGTACAAATATTATGTTTGTAAACGTTCTCGCTGTTCCTTGGAAGGATAAGACCAATCTCTTCTCATGAGTATCATCCGTAATCGCAAAACACTTTAAAATAGAATATAATAGAATGGAACGGGAAAAAAGGATACGGAATGGAATAGACCAGTATTAGGTCCTTACCTATGAAATTGGCGTTTTGTATGAAGAATTTCATTAAGACTGTTTTCTCCATACAAACATTTTTGATTTTTTTTGGGAACGGCAAATCCAAATTTAGCTAAACTTTGTATTATCGGATAACAATAAATTAAGTATAGAGTGTTAGTATGTTGAAGTGACAGTAGGCAGTGTGACCACATAACTCGAAGTGGCCATTGGCGCATTATGTTCTAGAATGGAGACCACTCATCAGCAAGCGCAGCGTGAGAAGTTCACCCACGAATGAAGGTCTAGGTGTAGGGTGAAGTCAATGGGAGGCCTATATATTACGAAAGAGATATACAAAGTGAATGTGGATGGTAGTGTTGGTAGGGGAAGACCACGGCGAACGTACCATGATCAAATCGGGGACGTCTTAAGGCGCTGAATAGAGCCAATGACCTTGAGCAATGGATACGCCCACTTAATGTTCGATAAAGCAGCGCTGCGTCTGCGACACGGTCAATATGCGTACCGTCAGACGAGTCGACCTACGGGAAACCTTCTTGCGAACTGAACTTTGAGTTAGAGCTCTCCTAAATGCAACAGGTGGCGCTGTTCGCGAAATAAAAAACAACACAAAATAATAATATAACAAGGATGATTTATTGAAATATAAATGTATAGGTATTCATAGAATGTTTTCAAAAATAAGTTTGGGACCAGAATGTTTCAGACACGGCGAAATAAATAAATAAAAAGTGTTATTTTTAAACGACTTCAAAAAAGGAGTATGTACACCGATATCTCCGAGATTTGGCGGTTGATTCACATGGTTCTTTTTGTAAATGAAAGGGGATACCGTCGAGTTGGTCCCATTGTAATTTCAGCGCAATCGGTCCAGTAGTTTTTGTGTAATCATGGTAAATATCAGAATGGCATTACATATTTAGACGATTGCGTAGTTTTTACACAGGGAAACTAAGTAGATACAGTTTGGGTTTGTATGGAAAAAGTGTAGACTAGATCGGTGTGATTATCAGCAATAAATATGACAAATCGAAGATCATCAGGTCGAGCTGGTACACCCGAACTGCCCATTTAACCTGTAGGAGCGAGAAGGTCGCCATCGCACAAAAATTATCATGGAGATAAGCAACCACGGATAATACTAATAACTTTTTTTAACCGACTTCAAAAAAGGAGGACGTTCTGTATTATTTATGTATGTACATCGATTAGTCCGAGATTTTTAAGCCGATTTACGTCGGTGTGATTATCAACAATAAATATGACAAATCGAAGATCATCAGGTCGAGCTGGTATACCCCAAGTGCCCACCTAACCTGTAGGAGCGAGAAGGTTCGCCATCGCACAAAAATTATCATGGAGATTAGCAACCACGGATAATACTAATAACTTTTTTTAACCGACTTCAAAAAAGGAGGAGGTTCTGTATTATTTATGTATGTACATCGATTAGTCCGAGATTTTTAAGCCGATTTACGTCGGTGTGATTATCAACAATAAATATGACAAATCGAAGATCATCAGGTCGAGCTGGTATACCCCAAGTGCCCACCTAACCTGTAGGAGCGAGAAGGTTCGCCATCGCACAAAAATTATCATGGAGATTAGCAACCACGGATAAATACTAATAACTTTTTTTAACTAACTTCAAAAAAGGAGGAGGTTCTGTAATCTTTATGTATGTACATCGATTAGTCCGACATTTTTAGGCCGATTTACGTGATTATAAGGCCGTGCCTGCGCTCACGCTGCTCAGCGGACTCCTCGGCAAGCCGGTCGTGTATAAAACCGAGTCTATGCTCGTTCTGTTCTGGAGTTTCCTGGCGAATACGTGATTTAACGTAATCTTTCATAGCTACTAGACGTACTCGGCGAGCTTCGGGCGTCTCCTGGGAACGCGAAATTGCGTTCCGTGAGGCATTTTTTTCAAGCCGTAGTACCCTTTCAGTTTCGGTTTCTTTTGACCGACAGTTCTTTAAACGAGCAGCACCTTTCGTAAGCCTGCCCATATTGGTCAATTAATATATTTTATTATTTTGTAATGTCTGACCAGACACTAAAAAGAATTAAATAAAAAAGGATTTAAAAAAAACGACTTCAAAAAACCCGGAAAAAATAATTTAATTAAACTACTGCAATATTAATAACTGAAAAGTATGAAATAAAAAACCAGAGCAGAATGTTCTTTAGAGATAAATATACACTATTATATATAATGAGAATACAATACAATTTATATGCTATACAATAATAGTTAGGTATAATGATCATTGAGTTCGTGGGGCACCCATTTGTCAAGCTTTTTTACCTTGCCAATTTGACGCAAATTGACCAATATTGTTTTGACGCTAACGTCGAAAGCTGCTGCTAATTCAGCCGTAAATTGTGTATCATCAGCTTTTTGGAATAGCATCCATCAGCAATCACATCAATTATCGGTATACCGTTTTTCCTAAGGCTTCCTTCTGCTATCGCAAAATTTCTTTCTTTTTCCCCTGCTTTCTTCATAGTTTCTTGAGCAACCCTTTGCCAATTTCTGGACAGAACGTCATGTTGGGTTTGGTATTTTTTATTTGAAATAAGAGGTAGATTTATTGCCGTAGAAAACTCTTTCAAATGTGAATGACCACCACCAATAGATATTATGCCTGCTATGGCACAACTATTGACATCTAAGTAATCATCCTCCGGATAATCATTTTCTATATGAAACTTTAAATTGCACATTCTACACACGAAAGTAAATTTAGAGATGAGCCCATCTTGTTTTTCGTTTATTAAATCGATAGTATTCAGATTACAGCCAAGAGGTCCGTTCAAATTTCTTGCAATTTTTTTTAAAAATGCGAGTTGGCTACAAACCGCCGACAGATGCAGATTTCTTATTCCGTATTCTGATCACTTGTAATCTGATAAGTCTGAAACAGAAAACTTTCGTTATTATTTTATTAGTTAATATTATATTTACCGACTACGGCCCATTATTATTATTATTTCGTCTTTGGCCTAAGTGTTTCTCAAAAAACAAGACAATAAGGCGGTCATCACGAACAAAATACTTTTTAGTCATATTTTCCGTAGTCAGGAATTAGTTTTTGTCTTTTATTTCATATATTATATAGCGCATTTGACGTTAGTTTGACATTTAGTTGACCATTCAGGTTACTAAGCCATTAGTTAGTACATACCTCTTCATCTTTTTTTTTTCTGAACACCTTGTGCCTCAATGTCGTACCTGTCATTAAAAGATAATATTATTGAAACACTTCAGGAAAACTTTTTGAATAAAATCTGTTAACTTTAATGTTTTATTTTTTATTTTTTTCGTAATAGGTACATCCTATACATACACTCTGCAACGTTTGTCGGGTTAATTTTGTTAGACCTTATATATTATGATGGCCGAATCTGTGATTTTCGTAAGTCTATGGTAATTCTCAATAGATTATTTTAGCGGTTGAAAGGAATTTATTTGTTTTTTTTTATATAATTTTTATTATATGTCCCATTGGCAATCATTTTATAAAAATCTCAAAGTTATGCTTTTGTTTTATGATGACCTTTACATATTTCTTTCGACAAGGTTTGTTTTTGGTCAAAAATAACAATATTGCCTATTATCTATTTCAGAAATCCTAGATACTGGTAAAAATAATAATTTTACTCACTCTTGCAAAACAAGTCCGGTTGATGACTCTTCAGGGCCCAAATGATTTTTAGAACTGAAAATCAAAGAATTGTAGTACGTCAGCACCTAGGAATATGTAATGACAAAAAGTACACAGCCATGCACAAAAATGAAATTTTTGATAAATATCACTTAGACATGTAAAAAAAGATTACAGGATTTATTTAGACATACAATAAATAAAAGCAAATAAAATAAAAAAAGACAAGAAAAGTACTGGGATCGATCCAGCACGACGAAATTCAAGCGACAAGCCCAAGTCGACTGAGCCAAACGTCTTACATAAGCGGTGACGAAAAAAGGTACCTATACATCCCGTATCAGTAGACGCAACTACAAAATAGTGAAAACATAATTATGGTTGCGTTTTATAAATTTGGTGTTTCATGTACATACTTAATTAATTAAAAAGAGATATAATATTTTATTATACTTACTTTACAACCTCCATCATGTGTTTCTGATTTCTTTTATATTGCCGTTTCTTCGGTTTTGTTTTTTTTTCGAGTCCATTTTCTATTATTAACTTTACCAACTTATTTATTTACAACTGTGATTACCTACCTAATAAATAAAATTATTTACACACATACAAAATTTTACCCTAATTAAATAAACAAAACAAGAAAAAGAAAGTCCTGAATATGAATATGAAAAAAAGTTCGAATATTTGGGAGAGCGTCTCAGCGCACAACACAGGTCCATCCAGCAACGCGCCTAAGCGATCACTGTCGCATTGAGTACGAGTAACAGAGAAAGCGTTACTTAGAATTATAGGGCGTAAGTGCAAATCACAAAATTAATTATTTCAATTAAAATAGACGCATTATTGAAAATCTAAAACATGAATTTGTTTTAGTAACATATACGACACAATATTGTACAAAATATCATTTATGTTAGTGAATGCATATCTGAGAAAAATAAGATTTCATGCATTTTTAGATGCTACTTTGCAATTAAATTCTATCGAGAGAAGATTGTGTAATTATGTTTTGAAAACATGAATCATGTCAGAAATATGATCAATTTTACCTATAACTTTTTTTATAATGATACGAGCTATATGCTTTACAAAAAATGATAATCTTTCAACGCAATTGGCTGCTGTCAGCCTCTTAAAGAAAGACCAAGTCAAGAGTACCCTAAACCGACGAGCATGTATGAACAACCTTATGAGAGTGAAGGAAGCAGAAGAGGTGTGTCAGGATCGTAGCAAGTGGAAGTCTGTGGTCTTACTACGGGAAACAGGCGTCACATTATGTATGTATGTATTTATTTTGCTTTTGTTGTATATAGTTCGACATCACAAGTTAGTACGGGACGCAAAGAACGTCTGAAGTTATGCAAATAAAGGATTCTTAGCAAAAGAAAAACTCCGAATTTACGGCCGTCCGAAGCTATTTTCATTAGAGAGTACCTTCGACCTCATCTTCACTTAACATCAGGTGTGATTGAGGTCAAGTTCCTATCCGTTGTGCATAAAAAAAAGAGTAGACCCCCTGTAGTGGACGTCCTGTGGCGTATGCGTGAAATAATCAAACCCTGCATCTATTTCAGTGGGAAACCAATGAGTTAAAAGTAACGGAAGCGGTAAATGGAAGTGAGTGAAACTGCTCCTCCAGGAAATGTAACTTAATGAGAATCTAGCTTACTGCCCTGGTCACTAACATGCTGAGACTTTTCAATTAAAACTTAACTAAAAACCAGCAAAGCATAAGTTTTAATCAAGTAGCGAAACCATCCGTGAACGGTACCAGACATCCTTACTATAGGTATGTGCAAACGGATATATACGAGTAAAATGGCGTATAACACACTCTATAATATAACTTAGCGTGACTGTTTACCATAGGATAGCAGTAAACAGTGACTCAAACTAGAGTTTATCCTCAATCATATAAATAATAAATAAATATCCTTAGATATACACACAGCGCCATCTAGTTCCACAGAAAGCAACTATAGGCTTGTGTTGTGGATACCAGATGGTTGATATACTACATAAATACATTTCTTTTTTGTAAATAAATACTTATTATAAATGAAAACATCCATAACTCGGATACACATGTCCCTATTCATCATACAAACATATTCCCCTAGCGGGATTCGAACCCGCAACCTTTTGGTATAGTGGGCAGAGTTGCTAACCACTACACCAAACAAGTCGTCAATATCTATATAGGATAGAATCGATACGTGTTTAGGAGGCTTGCCGGCGTAGCGTGGCCATCTCTAAAATTCAGATAGCCGAACTTAGGTGCTAAAAAATGCCGAACGCTAAAAATACATTTTTATAACAAAGTTTCAATGTATTCTCATTTACATGTTTTCCTTTTTATTAATTTTTCATATAAGATTATAAAAACCCCAACAAAAACCGGGACGGGGCGGACACAGTTAAATTTAACCGGACAAGAGATCAAAAAGCCGAACACTGTCCGGCTTTAGCGGAACATACAAAAGAAAAAAAAATACAAACGAATTGATAGCCTTTTGGAAATTCCTATAGATGTCATCGAGAATTACCATATAGTACAAAGAATGTCGTGTTACATTACCATCACAAGTTCAAGGTGGATTGATGACCTGGTGAAGGTCACTGAAGACGCTGTATGCAGACCAGTTCCAACTGGCCGCTTGGGAAATATATGGGGAAGGCCTACGTTCAACAATGGACGTCCTGTGGCTGATATGATGATGATCCACAATTATTACGTAGGTGTACATTAAAAACATAAATGGACCGAGAATTGATCCCTGCGGTAGGCCAATTTTAACACAACATATCTTAGAAAACTTTGGAAAATTTTGTAGTAAAATTTGTGACACCTAAAGACGAGGATATGAACTAAGTTGTATTACTGCATTAACTATTATTGTGTGACTATAACTTACAGCTGTATTGAATGTTTTGCGCGTTTTATAGACCGGTAGCCGGGACTTATTGGTTTCGTTCCGGGTCGGGAAGTCGGGACTGGCTCTGGGAATCAATTTATATTAAGCTATAGTGACAGCATTCTTTCAAATATTGATAAACGATGATGTTAACGTAGGTATTTGTTAGATATTTATATTGCATCTTAAACGTATATAACAAGTAAGTAAAATCAAAAAATATTTATTTCGTAGGATAAAAATTATCACTTGAAAACGTGACATATTTTATCTTATTATTAAAGTTTTTGAAATCATTGCATCATTCACAAAGCGGATTCCCCAGAGAAGACCGAGCAAGAAACTCAAGGGTTGCTCTTATAAATAAGTTTGGGTTACAATTATATTATACTAGCTTTCCTCCCGCGACTTCGTCCGCGTGGAAGATTTTATCAAAATACAAACAACAAACTTTCATCCCCTATTTTATCCCCTTGGGGGTAGAATTTATCAAAATCCTTTCTTAGCGGATGCCTACGTCATAACATCTACCTGCATGCCAAATTTCAGCCCGATCCGTCCAGTGGTTTGGGCTGGGCGTTGATAGATCACTATGTCAGTCACACTGAAAAAAATGTAAAGCTGAAATGATCGTCATTACGTCGTTATTGTATATAATACGGCCAAAAACCGACCAGACGTAAGTTCGTTAAAAACAACTTTACGCAAATAGTGTAATACGACGTAAAGTGAAACGCAAAATAAGCCGTACTGGAAGTTCCTTCAATCCACGATGACGTCACTAGTGACGTCATATGGCGGACCTCTAAACCTTCTCGTACGGCGAATGTCACCGTTCGCATAGGCAATGTTATTATTTTAGTGGACGTAGAACGTTTTATGTGAGGTATCTTACGTCGTGCGTACAGCAGATTACGTAGTAACGGTAGGCGTAGTGCGTTTTATAGAAAATGTTGGATGTGGTAGATACGGTTGATCTCATGTATTTGTGAGGTATAATAAGTCGTGCATAGAGCAGACCTCGTAGTAACGCTAGGCGTAGTGCGTAGTTCTGTACGGCGAAATTAACCGTAAGCAAGGTGGAAGAACACGTATGGAACGATTTGCACAGCTAAATGGGAGGCAAAATTTGCCGTAGCCATCTGAGAATACTGCCGTACTGACGATCTTTTCTGCTGTCTTGTACGACGTTTTTAATGGTTCGTTCAAGTTCCAAAGTTTACACTTACGACGTAAATGGCTGTCTTGAAACGGCGTATTTCAGAGGAGCTTAGGATGTAATTAGACAGCACCAGAAGGTCAATTCTCGTAATGTCATGTATTACAATTCCAGTCAAAATTCAATTCGGGTTTAGTCTCGATCTTCTACTTAAATGTCAAATGCGCCATTCTCCTGTCACAATATTGGAGGTTTATAATGTGATTATATCGAAATGTTATCGAAAGTTGAACAAATCACATTACAAACCTCAAATATTGTGACAGGAGAATGGTGTATTTGACATTTAGAAGATCGAGACTAGACCCAAACTGAATTTGACTGGAATTGTAATACATGACATTACGAGAATTGACCTTCAGAATAATAGCGACTATGTTCGTCAAAACCTTACTTCGTCAAATTAGACATTCGTCGGACTGTCTTTGGATCGTCATTATTAATTAACAAACAGTCCAAATACAGCCTTAATGAATAATTGATGAAGGTAATGGTTTTGATGAACGTCGTCACTGTCATAGACTAGTGCTGTCCAATTGCACTCTAAGCTGCTGTGAAATACGTCGCTTCAGTACAGTCATCTACGTCTTGAATATAAACTCTAAAACAGAAAGAAACAATTAATATTATAATAATTTTTCTCACTTAACTCACTATAACGTTCACATTATTCTGCTAGACGTTATTCGAGGAATTAAAATTAATTAAGAAAAACTACTACATAGATTGAGCTTTAAGAGGGTTAGAACTTAATAATAAAAAAAGAAAACAATCCATATTTTACCACTTTTATTAAAAAAATGTGCATCATACTATAAGTAAACAACATTCAAAGAATAATGAAAAAAGGATGTATCCTTTTCCTTGCTGTGTCAAGAGAAACTTATTGAGTTCCTTTTGAATCAAATTTATTTTATACATTATAGAAAAGAAAAATGTTTTTGACATTGAATCATCGAAAATATATATCAACTTCAGTCAATATATTTAAGTTATAAGATTCGATTTGTTAAGTACTTTTGATCGATAAAGTACTAGATAATAGACATACTGTTTAGGAAGCTTAGTCTATTCAATTTAATTCAGTAGACTTTATTATAGAAAAGAGGTAAGTACTTAATTACTTCAAAAGTACCTACTTCGTCTGATGGTGGCCGTAGCCATGCCTGACACAGTTTGACATCAAATATAGTCTGACATTCAGAGACATGGCGTTAAGCCACGCTAAGAGCGGTCTAAGCTGAGACAAGGCCGAGCACTATCTCAAATTTTGGTATTCACAGTCGAGTTCTCAAGCCTCTCTCAGCTTAACACCGTCTCAAAGTCTATGGTCTACTTTTTATTTTTTCACCAACTTCCGGTAATGAAACAAATATGGCGGCTTACGTATGAGTGAGGGAGAAGGATAATTTTTTGTAGATACGTGTGGAAAGCTTCTTATACATCCCCATTAGATGGCAGCACTTTTGATTTGAGAAATGCTTGAGTCGCCGATATTGGTGACTTGTCTCAGCTTAGCCGAATCTCATTCTCATTTTTACAAAGATCTTATGGGTCGGGTGGCGATTCACACCACAAACGGTTCGCACCGCGGTGTGAAACGACCCATTCAATTTTTGAAGAGCCCCTTTCGCACCGGTGGTTTGAATCGCCACCTGCAAATTTTGAATGGGTCGATTCGCACCACAAGGTAAATGACCTTTGATTCGGAAGTTAATTCTGTTTCGGACTCATAATAAAAATATTTCACCTAGGTAAATAGAAAAGAAGTAAAAATGTATAAATCATTTTTTTAACATAATAGATTGCTTTACTTTTATTATTATAAAGAAGTAAATATACTCAACGTTAAAAATATTTTTTTTACTAAAAAACAAGCTTCTATGTATACTGGCTAGACTAGAGAATTACTACAATATAACCACAAAATAAATACAAAGTATTATTTATGATTATTTGTGATTATTTTAAGATTATCTATTTAGCCTACAAAGATTTATCTATTTAGCCTACAAAGATTAGCTTAACATTCATCATCATCATCTGATTTAAGAGCCATGCTCTTGTCGGTGGAGATTTTTATATATCTCTCTGCTCTCCGCCTTTCTCTTGACCTCCTGATACGACACGACGTTCAACTTCTCTTTTGTTTGCTGCATGTAGTTTATTCTCGGTCTTCCTCTTTTTCTTTTCCCGTTTAAGTTTACATGACTTCTATTACTTGATTTTTATAATTATTTAAAAATGTTATTTATGATTGTTCCAAGATTATCTATGTAGTATTTCTTAATTTGGTAATCAATCTTTGAAAAAGAAACTGGTAATAGTGTCCGTGATATGATAACAAACAACTTTCCCATACAGACGTAGGTCGAAATGTGGAAAAAATATATCTATCTATATCTATAAAAAAAGCTGGTGATAGTGGCCTTCCAATACAAAGTGTCCGGTCACGTGACACAACTTAGTATGGGAAATCCAAAAAAAAATTTCACATTTCGACCTATCTATCTATATCTATAAAAAAAAGCTGGTGATAGTAAAACTTATTCTTGGAACAATCATAAATAACATTTTTAAATAATTTTCTTTTGAATGAAAACCCTTCTCTTGCGCAAATAAGTGTTATATAAAATTCCACTTGCATTACGTTTTGGTAGAAACGAGCCAGCCTGTAACAAGTAAAAAACATTTCAAATTACACACTTTTATGTATTTTAAATATATATTCTTATTTATAAGCCCACAACAACACTATCCATAGATAGTTTACTGTGTCTCAGAGATAAACATTCCCCTGAGCTAGCTACTTGCGGGTGATACTGGCCTAGAGACCATCAATCCAGAATACATACTGGCAGAATCCTAAAAAATTTTTAACGTTTTTATACCCTGCTTGTCTATATTTCACTCTTTTAAAATTATAACTCGATGGCCCCACCATGGTGGTCCCCATGCAGCAATACAACTTTGACAGTTTATGTCTTGGAAACCTCACACTTTAGATAGGGGATTTTGTTATAAGTATCACATTTCTTGTATGTATTGATATCAGCTAAAGAAATAAACAAGTTTGATACATGAACGCCATTTTGTTTTTTTTTATGGCAAACCGTAGTAGGCCAAAATCTTCCAAATCCTTATAAAACATTACCTAAAAAAAAATATTCAGTAGGTACCTACGTACTTATATACAATCCAAAAAAAAATTTTGGATTTTGCATCTGAACTAGTAAATGAAAAAGTATTGGCATTTAATATTTCAATCTATTAATTACATTTTGTACCATTTTTGAGTAGGACAATGTGAGAAACAAAAAAAGCAATTTAATAATTGACTAACCCTGTTTACATGGGAGGCTTTGTTGTCTTGTTTCCATATGGACAAGTTTGCCAAAAACTTGACCTTGTCTCCAACGGCTGTTATCAGATTTTCTACATCATTTTCTTTTAACAGTCCCAATGCGACTGCATCAATTCTCGCATCTATAAAAATATACCCATTTACCAGGAGTGATAGGTACTTAACATAGAAGTTACATGCTTGAAGGGTGCTACATTCCCTGCAGTGCAAGGCGCTTGTGCACCAAGGTCAAGCAGAGCTTATCCAAGTATACTGATAAATTTGTTGCTGAATCACAAACGGAAAGCAAAACATTGACCTATTTTATGTTTATTAGGAATAAATTGAATCTGATATGCAAAACCACAGATCTACTCCAAACTAAGTAATGAGATTTATGTTAATATTATTAAATTCTTTGTGTATAAAAATAATTAAGTATAATATTGGTGTCGATTCCAACAAACCACTTCCTAAAAATTTAATTTAAGTTGACAGCTCTTTTTTTAATTTTATAAACAAGTAGGGGATGGTATGCATTTTAGAAATGTTATATTTATTTACTTTAAATCTGTTAAACACTTCAATTTCAACTGGAATCTGAAACATGGTCATTAAAGCTCAACTTCTTATAACTACAACTATGTGACATTTCTAAAATTCATGCCATTTCTTGTTTATGTAATTAGAAAAAGAGCTATCAACTTAATATAATTTTAGAAAGTGATTCGCTGGATCCACACCTGTATATACCAAGAAAATATAGCTCAGTTCATGCAATATATACCTATTTGAAAATGATAGACGACAAAATGTTAACAATAACGGTGAACGTCCTTTGGTTAGGATGATGATAGTGATGTAAAGGTGACACAAAATCCACAAGTGAATAAGCCATTTTGGGTAACAGTCGACCAAAAAAAAAGTGGAAGAAAATTGGTCATATTTGGAAAGGCTCAGTTGAGGCTTTTGTCCAATAGTGGTCCATATTCACACCAAAAGTTGTGAAAAGGCTTTATTTATGTATAATGTATGTAAAACATTTACGAGTAAACTTTTATTTTTGTAATCATGCATGTACTTGTACATAGGTCTAAGGCTTTTTATCTTTCTCTTGCATTATATTATTCCCTATATAAATATATTTTATTCTTTGTGTCTGGCTGGACTCACAATGACAATTTGTCTCACAAGTTGACAAAGTTAGTTAGTACAAATTCTAAAAAGCTATCTGAGCCGGAGTTCCATGATAAACTTAACATGTTTTCATAAATGTAAGTACACTTTACATCCCACAAACTTCCATCACGTACACAAACAACCTAAACACGTACTTACCAGTAAATATTCCGACGAGATGGTTTAGCCCCCAAAGCGTCAGTAAGTCAGACGTATACTGGTCTGCCATTCTCAGTATTTTTCGTTTAAAACTCACCCACAACAAGAGAATATCCGCTGGACTACTACACTTCTCACTTTTTCGTTCGTTCATGCGTTCATGCCATGCGGATGGCGCAGTGTTGCCAGTCGAAATGAATAAAAAAGTAACCTTTTAGTTTAAAAAATAACCTAACATTTTTTTATATGTAAAACTGCCGTTTGATTGGTTAGAATTGTGTCTGTTTGTTTTTTTTTTACTATAGAAACCACATCGGTTGACGTATGTATGAACTATAACGCCTTATGTAATATAAATTTAGTCGGCAGTACGGCGTTTTTAGTGTTCCAAATACTTTAAACTGCCGCCTGATCCGTCTAATTTACCGTCTGTTTGATTAATTTGACCATACACACCACTTATATTGGCGTATGTATGAACGTTAACGCCTTATGTAATGTGAATTTAGTCGTCAGTATGGCGTTTTTAGTGTTCTGAATACGTTAAACTACCGCCTGATTGGTCTAATTTGCCGTTTAATTTGACCATACACACCACATAAATTGACGTATGTATGAACGATAACGCCTTATTTAATATAAATTTAGTCGGCAGTATACGGCGTTTTTAGTGTTCCAAATACTTTAAACTGCCGCCTGATCAGTCTAATTTGCCGTTTGTTTGATTAATTTGACCTTACACACCACATAAATTGGCGTATGTATGAACGTTAACGTCTTATGTAATATGAATTTAGTCGTCAGTACGGCGTTTATAGTGTTCTAAATACGTTAAACTACCACCTGATTGGTCTAATTTACCGTTAATTTGACCATGCACACCACATAAATTGACGCATATGTATGAACGATAACGCCTAAAATAACATTAATTTAGTCGTCAGTAGGGCGTTTTTAGTGTTATGATCGAATAACGAAGAACGTTGTAAGATGAGGCGATTATGCAAGTCCAAATGATTGAAAAACTGGTAAGTTGTGTCAATTTGGTTATAACGTTACTAATGTAATAAGCCTAATTTTTAAAGCGAAAATAGCTTTACATTAAGACGTTCAACACGATCACATTGATCAAAATCAAAGTGAGTACGGCAGTGTCTACCGTATGTGAAGTTTAATTTAGCTTCAGGTGTAATGCAAAATATTATAACATATTCGTCGTAACATTGGCCTTATTGGACGTAAGACAAGTGTTGTACGCCAAACAGTAAGCGTTTTAAGAATGTATTGAAAAGTGTAATTCGTTTTAAATGAGAATTCGAATAACCTGTTGCGTTAAAAACCTTTTCCATGGTCTGCACCATTAAAATGCCTCGAGTACGATCATTGTATAAAATATCGTACTCGAACAGTCGTTGTCGTCTTCAACGTAAAGTCAATTTTAAAGTACGTACTATTAATTTCACCTTGTAATGCGAAATAGGTAGTCGTCATATCAAACATATCGTCCTTTAGTTTAATTTCACCTCAAACGACGAAATTGTGGTGATGGATGATGCTTTTTGAGGTAAGCCCAAATCCCATTTTTTTCAGTGCACCTTTGAGTTGTATACATATATTTAGATTGTATAATTAGACTGAATGCCGCCGAGCGGTCTATGTCCATGCTTGCTTATCATCCAGATAGTCAGAAATGTTATAATAGCCTTTGGTAAATAATGTCTGTTTTATGATGGTGTTGAATTTATTTAAAGGTAAATTTTGAATGTCCACAAGTTAACATAACCCCATATACAATCTCACATCTCGTATTTAGGTAAATTCCAATATCGTTGTCATAGCATATTCCATTCTCTATATTATTCAGTAATATTTCACGAAAATCAATTCAGAAAATAAAATTATTCATATAAGATTATATTTCATTTGTCATTACAAGCCGTGGGAATAATAATTGTACAATTTATTAAAAAAAAAACACAAATAAAAAAACTAGCCCCAAGTCCATGGTTGGGATCATACCCAGAAGATTGGCCGCGTTGCCTTACTGTATAGCAAGGCTGATTCTTTGACCAAAGTGATGACCAGCCCGCCGATCGTGGGATGCATAATTCAGAAAATAACTTGGGAAGAAAATATGAGAAAAAAAAATGATTATATTTAGATAATTAGGTGACCATTTATTGGATTGCGGTTGATAACGTATAAGTTGGTGTATTTTTCGCTTCGCACGGGAACAATTACTTTCGATAAATAAATAATATGCATGACTATACATATAAGGTCTAACAAACTTTGGCAATTTCACGTACATGACAATAAAATAAAATATTCATTAAAAAAACTAGTCTTAAAAATTTTGTTTCCGAGTAAAAAAATTAAATGTAAGTGCAAATGAAAATACAAATTAACAGATTTACTTCATATCGATTGTACCTTATTTTATCAATGATTAAAAACAGGCAACGTTCATGTGGAAGACGCCAAAGACGCCCAGTAGCGGGGCACAGGGCGCAACCAATCGCGCGCCCCGGCGCGGCGGCGAGGGGCGAGTGGTCGCCTTTCGGCGTCTTCAAAGATACCGCGGCACGTGTTTGTGTGTTATAGCAAAGTACTTAGAGCGTCCAACTCACAAAATTTACATTTCTAACTTTAATTTTTTGATTAAAATCTGTTAACTTTAATGTTTTATTTTTTTTCTTAATAGGTACATCCTATACATACACTCTGCAACGTTTGTCGGGTTAATTTTGTTAGACCCTATATATTAATCATGGAAGAAATTCTCTAAATGACAGTGAAAACAGTATCATAACCCTAATGCTAATACATCTAAATAATAATAGGTACATATATACCTTATATATAATAAAAAAAAGCTAGAAAGCGGCTGATAAAATGCTATGTATGGAGTATAGCTTTATACGGCTGTGAGACATAGACTTTAACACAAAGGGATAGAGAAAGGTTAGAGGCATTCGAGATGTGGTGCTGGAGACGAATGGAGGGAATAAGCTGGACCGAGAAGAGAACAAATGAAGAGGTGTTAGTGATGGTAAAGGAGAAAATGTTAGCCACAGTTGAGAACCGAAGAGGAAAGATGATAGGTCACTTGTTACGACACGATATTTTTTTGAAGAACATAATTGAGGGAAAGATTGAAGGAAAGAGAGGAAGGGGAAGACCTAGGCGTAATTACTTTGACCAAGTGAAAGAGAAGGTGAATGTCGTGTCGTACCAAGAGGTTAAAACGAGGGCGGAAAGTAGAGAGACATGGTCGTTACTCCACCGACAAGAGAAGAAATTGTCTAATCGTAAATCATAACCCTAACGCTAATACGTCTAGAGGGAATACGAGATATTTCTCTCGACAGCGGCACCTAGACCAAGTGGCAAACGTTTCTAGAATGAGAGACGCTGACGCTTCATTTCTCGCAGCTGATTGCATGTCAATTATGCGGGAACAGTTGACTCAGACGGACAGTAATAATACTTGCGCAAGATACGACAAAATGCTGTTAGCAGATTGGGTGATAAAGCTGGAACCACATGTCTTTAGACCACAAAACTTATAAATATGTCGCAGATAGCGATAAATTAGCGATAGAATTCATTATTCAAACGGTCAACTGACTATCATAATACGCGGTTAATGGGAAGTAAACCTGGTGGCGCTGGTATCGCCGGAAATGGCGAGGTGACGACGTTAACAGTTATATTAGGTCTTTACATCAAAAATGGGACACACTTTGCTACCAGCCGTCGAAGGAGTCGGAGCTCCACTGAACACATGAGTGTGAGTGATTTGATTATTATCACCGACGCTTGGAAGAATCCGGTGAGTCGTTAGCTAATGAGAAGTTAATCATGGGATTTGAGCAAGGAGGAACGATAGACAAGGTACGGCTGAGTTCCACAGAGTGCACGCGGGGGCCAAGTTGTATGGCACAAGGGGCGTGCACATGTTTTCTCTTCAACAGAAAGCATCTCAGGTTTCATGGTCATAATCGAATGTGAATACGTTGCCGATTTCCTAAAGTAGCTTGCAATAGTATCGCCTTTGCCCGAGCCACCCTTTACCACGCGACTGGCACCGTCCCGGTCGCTCTAGCAACGCCCACCCCCGGACCCACCTACTTCGACAAATATAACATGGGAATCTGTAGACATGGGCATCTTTAATATTGGAAATATGTAGACATGGGAATCTGTAGGCATGGGAATCTGTACATACGGGAATCTGTAGTATTGACAATCTGTAGACAAAGGTTTCTGTAATATTGGGAATCTGTAGACGTGGGAAAAATCGCTATAATAACATGTCTTAGATCGAACAGTTATCTCAGAGCAGTTAAAATAACATATCGTAATTCCATTGTATATTCAGCGCTATCATAATCCCTGTAGGTTTAACTGCATGCAATGTGCATCTGAATTACAATGCTCCGTGAATACTGGTATAACTATTTATTATGACTTTAATTCCCCAGTTAAACCTTGTTTGGGTGGACAAAGGGATATCCAAAAACCCGGGGAATTAAAATAGAAATAATCCTCTATTGTTAATATTAATATCTAATCAAAAAAATTTCAACAAAATTTTCAAAATTATTTATTTTCAGATAAGATAGATAAGATAAGATAATAAGTTTATTTGCAAGAATACAGTATGAACAAGATCTTAATAATTAAAAATAAGTACATTGTATTCAGTCCGCAAGCAGACATGCAAATATTAAATATATTTTGAATCTATATCTAAACATATTGGACCTATAATTTAATTTTTAAATTCCAAATATTCCTTAACACTATAAAAGCAATGAACTAGTAGCCATTTTGTCAGTATTGTTTTAAACCTATTACCATGCATTAAATTATTATTATTTCAAATTAAATTATTATTATTCCAAATTAAAATTGTACTATAAAAAAGAGGTTTTCTTTTTTCAGTTAAGCCAGTTCGATTCCCGGCTCGCTTTACCATGCATTGATTTTATGTCATTTGGTAAACTATTAAATATTGATATACACATATTAAAAACGTTTTTCTCATAAATATTTATATCTCAGTAAAATATCAGTTTTAATAAATGAGTTGTTGAGGTCTCCTTGTAAGTATAGCAATACCTGTATCAGAAGACCTCACGCTTCCATACCTATGTTATATTATTTTACTAATTAAACCAAACAGTGTAAATTTAGTAAGAAACTTAACAGTAATAATAAAAAGGAATACTTGAGTGAGAAATTGTGAGAGTTTAATTAAATGTTATGAAAGTTCAACGTGGTCGTTTGTAGCTATGTGAATGTGTGTGTGTGTGCGCGTGTGCGCGTGTGCGCGTGCGTGTGCGTGTGCGTGTGCGTGTGCGTGTGCGTGTGCGTGTGCGTGTGTGTGTGAAATGTAATCTTCTACTTCTAAGGTTTTCAAGCCGCCCCGGAAACTTACCTACCTTCAAGTGAAGTGAAAACAGCCGGGACCAACTATTTAACGTGTCCTCCGAACCGAAGTATGAAAACACTCTATACAAGGACAAGGCACCAGACATTACTTATGTGGATGCGTTTCGGAAGGACAGGATGCATTTCGGGGAGTGTGCGTTGGGATTACATGATCTTATTCCACCGTCACACTTCCATCTTCGGACCACTAGGCGTGGGGAGGGATTCCACCCGTATATAGTTAATATACCGAACATTCGCACTAAGAAGTTCGATTCTTCATTCATCATCCGAACAGCCAAGGCATGGAACTCCCTTCCGGCGTCAATCTTTCCTGAATCCTACAACCTTGGGATCTTCAAGAGCAGAGTGAATAGGCATTTGCTGGGATCGCGTGCTTCATCTTCGACCACATCGTCACTTTCCATCAGGTGAGATTGTGGTCAAATGCGAATCCAGTCGATCATAAAAAAAAAACTTAACTTCGATAATCGAAAATGCGCCGACGACTGCGCCACGAGAGTGTTCAATTGGTTTTTTTTTATGCACAACGGCTATACTGCCAGCTTTAACTTGCTAATCCGATAGGCTATGTCAGTGATTTTTTTTTTATGCACAACGGGTTGGCTCAATGTAAACAACATTGGGTTTACGATCCCCAGCGGGGTACATGTTTAAGTACTCGGTTTGGTTGGTGGTAGGGCATTTTAAAATGTCCGTCTGGCTAGCTACCACCATATTATCTAAATCTGCCGCCAAGCAGCAACGTTAATAGCATTGTTATGTTCCGATTGTCAGAGATAAGATAGCCAGTCCCCCAAATGTGTTGGGGTTTCTGGGTCAGTACGCTTCCACCTTCGACCTCATCTTCACTTAACATCAGGTGTGATTGAGGTCAAGTACCAACCCGTCGTGCATAAAAAAAAAGAAACTTCGCCACCTGTTCTCGTCCAAAATGCCTCAGTGCTTGAAGACCAAAGTCTGTAATCAATCTGTATTACCAGTGATGACTTATACCAATGTGAAGAACATATAAGTATATATAGAATACATATCCGCACTCAACATCCGCGTCCGAGACCTCCTCGAACTTTGATTACGTTATCCGCGCGTCCGGCCCGCCGGATCGGAACGTTCCGCCCCATTTAACGAGGGCCCGGTGCCGTTCCGGTACTAGTGACAAGTTAGATTTATGTCGTGTGCTACTGAACTTGTTGTTAGGTCACTTGTTTTGTTACATTCGTGTGGATTAAGACATACACGTAATGTAAACTTGTACAAAAACTAACTGAGATATGCTCGCAGATATTTTAGATGATGCACTGGCCTGTTCTCTTGTGTATAAAATAATTAAAAAAAAAAAACTTATAATCAATGCACTAAAAAGACCGATACACGATTGAGATTAAATTTAATGATGCTATAAAACAGAAACTTATTAAGAAAGCATATTATAAAATATCAGATTATTTAGATGGTAAACATTCATGGACATAAACAGCCCGTTCGCATAACCAGGCTATTTCACAATTAATAATGCAATATTATAATATAACATAATAATTAATAATTTTGTAATATAAAAACCTTTTTTTTTTTGTAAAGAGCAACCTCTCGAGTTTCTTACTTGTTCTTCTCAGGGGCAAATTGCCTTTTGAACAAGCAGTAGCTTAAAAAATGTAAAATCTGACTTTTTTTTATGTTAATTTATATATGACTATTTTAAGTGTACCCACAAAGTAAAGCATTTTTCGATTTTGATAATCAATGCACTCAAAAGAACGATACAAGATAACAAAGTAAACTACTTCGGTTTAACGGACTATATTATGAACTGTAAGCCTAAGTTAAATACCCGCATTAAGTTATGCAGTATAAACCTAAAGAAATTGAAGAAAAGAAATTGTCCCGCCTGCTATCAAACTTAATGCGGGTATTTAACTTATGCTTTCAGCTCATAATATACAGTCTGGTTTTACTTTATTGTAATTTTGTTTTCCATTCTCAATCTTCTTTTTTTTTATATGAGAGGGCGGCAAACGAGCATGCGGGTCACCTGATGGAAAGCAATCACCGCCGCCCATGGACACCCGAAACACCAAAAGGGTCACAGATGCGTTGCCGGCCTTTGAGGAAGGTGTAGGCTTCTTTCGATCTTTTTAGTGCATTGCATATATAAGATAGCTTCTTTTTTTATATATTTCGGCCACTTACGCCATTCATCTAGTCCCAAACTAAGTAAAGCTTGTATTATGGATACTGGATAACGGATAAACATACATAAATATTTATATGATCATCCATGACTCGGGAACAAATGTTCGTATCCAGCACACAAACATTTATCATCAAAAATTATTGTAAATTATTTTGCGCAATAAAGAGTATTTGTATTGTATTGTATTTATCCATCGTGTGAATCGAACCCGCAACCGTTGGTTTCGCTAACAGGGTCACTATCCACTACACCAATCGGTCGTCAACTGTCTTTGCAGTCGGGTTTTTAATTTTCTTTTTAATATTTCTTTTATTTTAGACTTTTTAGTGTCCCGGTCCTGGCACACTCCCATGAACGAAAACATATTACTTATATATCTAAATATATAAAGGAAGAAACTGAATGACTGACTGACTGACTGACTGACATATCAACGCACAGGCCAAACCGCTGGGTCTAGAGTTTCCAAATTTGGCACGTAGGTTCCTTACGAGGTCTAGGGGAGCACTAAGAAAGGATTTTTCAAAATTCACCCTTTAAGGGGGTGAAACAGGGGTGGGAAGTTTGTATGAAGAAACAGTATAACTTGGGCATTTCGACTATTTTCGACTCGAAACTTCGCAAGAGTACTCCTAGGAACAAATAAGCTAATACGTGTTTTGAGATTTTTCGAAAAACAACCCCCTGGGTTGTGAAATGGAGGTTAAAACCATAAAATCGATATTGGTGTCGTTATTTAGGATTTATGGGATGTTGATTATGAAAATGACATTTATTTTAAGCTAACCCTCTAGGGTTGAGATAGGGGTGGGGGTTGATACCAAAAAAGTCAATATTGATGTCATTATTTAGGTTTTTTGGGACGTTGATTACGAAAATGCTATTTGTTTTGAAGCTAACCCCTTGGGGTTAGAGAATGAGATAAGGGTGAGTTGAGATTTTTCTAAAAACAGCCCCCTGGAGTGTGAAATGGGGGTTGAAACCATAAAATCGATATTGGTGTCGTTATTTAGGTTTTATGGGATGTTGATTATGAAAATGACATTTATTTTAAGTTAACCCTCTAGGGTTGAGATAGGGGTGGGGGTTGCTACCAAAAAAGTCAATATTGGACAACCCCCTGGGGTGTGAAATGGGGGTTAAAACCATATAATCGATAATGGTGTCGTTATTTAGTTTTTTTGGGATGTTGATTATGAAAATGACATTTATTTTAAGCCAACCCTCTAGGGGTGAGATAGGGGTGGGGGATGATACCAAAAAAGTCTATATTGGTGTCGTTATTTAGGTTTTTTGGGACGTTGATTGCGAAAATGACATTTATTTTGAAGCTAACCCCTTACGGGTTGCGATAGTGGTAGGGGTTGAAATCACAAATTCAAAATGGTGTCGAAGTCGAAGAGTCAATGTCGAAGATTCAAATTCGAAAATCAAAGTCGAAGGCTCAAATTCGAAGGCTCAAAGACGAAGGCTCAAATTCGAAGGCTGAAAGTCGAAGGCTCAAAGTCGAAGGCTAAAAGTCGAAGACTCAAAGTCGAAGGCTAAAAGTCGAAGACTCAAAGTCGAAAGCTCAAAGTCGAAGGCTCAAAGTCGAAGGCTCAAAATCGAAAGCTCAAAGACGAAGGCTCAAAGTCGAAGGCTCAAAGTCGAAGACTCAAAGTCGAAAAGTAAAATTCATAGTCAAAGTAATAGTCAAAGTCATAGTCATAGGCAAAGTCATAGTCATAGTCATAGTCAATGTCAAAGTCATAATCAAAGTCATAGTCAAAGTCATAGTCAAAGTCATAGTTAAAGTCAAAGTCGTAGTCAATGTCATAGTCGAAGTCATAGTCAAAGTCATAGTCAAAGTTTTAGTCAAAGTCATAGTCATAGTCAATTGGGTGAATAGAGTTTCCAAATTTGGCACGTAGGTTCCTTACGAGGTCTAGGGGAGCACTAAGAAAGGATTTTTCAAAATTCACCCTTTAAAGGGGTGAAACGGGGGTGAGAAGTTTGTATGAAGAAACAGTATAACTTAGACATTTCGACTATTTTCGACTCGAAACTTCGCAAGAGTACTCCTAGGAACAAATAATACGTGTTTTGAGATTTCGAGAGAAGAGTCAATGTCGAAGATTCAAATTCGAAATTCAAAGTCGAAGGCTCAAAGTCGAAGGCTCAAATTCGAAGGCTCAAAGTCGAAGGCTCAAAGTCGAAGGCTCAAAGTCGAAGGCTCAAAGTCGAAGGCTCAAAGTCGAAGGCTCAAAGTCGAAGGCTCAAAGTCGAAGACTCAAAGTCGAAGGCTCAAAGTCAATGGCTCAAAGACGAAGGCTCAAAGACGAAGGCTGAAAGTCGAAGGCTCAAAGTCGAAGGCTAAAAGTCGAAGACTCAAAGTCGAAAGCTCAAAGTCGAAGGCTCAAAATCATAGTCAAAGTCATAGTCAAAGTTTTAGTCAAAGTCATAGTCATAGTCAAAGGGGTGAATAGAGTTTCCAAATTTGGCACGTAGGTTCCTTACGAAGTCTAGGGGAGCACTAAGAAAGGATTTTTCAAAATTCACCCTTTAAGGGGGTGAAACAGGGGTGGGGAAGTTTGTATGAAAAAACAGTATAACTTGGACATTTCGACTATTTTCGACTAAGAGTACTCCTAGGAACAAATAAGCTAATACGTGTTTTGAGATTTTTCGAAAAACAACCCCCTGGGTTGTGAAATGGGGGTTAAAACCATAAAATCGATATCGATAAACTCTACATGGTAATTTTTCTGCTGAATGTATTCCCGTGGGAAAGTAATAAAGTGTTGATTCATGTAGTCTACGCGGACGAAGTCGCGGGCAGCTGCTAGTCCAGTATATAATTTACCGCAAGGAAAAAAAATAGAATTTATTGGCAAAGGTAGTTTAATTTTTTTTTTCCAAAAACTCACGCGCCTTTCGTTGATTGATATGTGACTGGCGGGATTCGTTGGGTTCCTATCATGGGAAATTTATTTGGAGCTATATTTTCTCCAAATTTTCTTTATTTATTTGATTTAATGATGTAATTATGTGGGATAGGCTACAAACGCGACCGTTAAATGACACAATTAACGCTTATTTCGATGATTATTTAAAAAAAAAACTACCTATGCCAATACATTTCATTTCACTTACATAATATGCCTTTTTTTTTTTTTTTTATGCACGACGGGTTCGTACTTGACCTCAATCACACCTGATGGTGATATTTTTATACATATTTTTTTCCTTATGGATATAAAACTCATCCGGTATATTTGTAATCTCCTTTTAATACCGTACCGATTCCGTACCGTACCGTTCATTTTGATACTGTACCGATAGGTTTGGTTACAAAAAAAAATTATGTCCGCGACTGCTGTTCGTCAAATACTATATTTATATGCTTTCCCATCGACTTTTTGGTATCTATTTACTACTCTATCACACAGTAGATAGATAGATAAATCGTTTATTTGTATCTCCAGTCACACACATACCATAAGTTCCGAGCAATTGGATAAACATATTTTATAACAATTCATAAAAGTAACATCAGGATACATTAGAGTATGTGTGTGCATGTGGTACACCGATGGCTCCAAGTCAGGTTGTGACGTTGGCTGTGGAGTATATGGAGAGCAGCCTAGATTCAAAACCAGTACTAATCTTGGGAAACATGCCTCCATATTCCAAGCAGAAGTATACGCCATAATAGAGTGTGCGGAAATCATTCTACACAAACGCTACGTCAACCATACCATCTATATCCACTCAGATAGCCAGCCGGCTCTTTTGGCCCTAGCCTCAGACAAAATTGTCTCAAGGCTGGTTGAAAACTGCAGGCTTACTTTAAATACCCTATGCAAAACAAACAGGGTCTTTCTTCGTTGGGTCCCGGGGCACGCAGGCATCGAAGGCAACGAAAAAGCCGACGAACTAGCGAAATTAGGGGCTAGCGGATCCCAGTACGGCCCTGAGCCTTTCTGCGGTATCTCAAAAAGCCTAATTCGCTTTACCCTAAGGAACCGGTGCACCCAAGCAGCTCTTAAACTCTGGACGAACACGCCAGGTTTAACACACTCCAAATCACTAATCAAAGCCTTCAACAAGAAGGCGGCCGGCAAAGCGCTGGCACTCAGTAGGAACAATTTACGCATTCTCACAAGGGCACTAACGGGACACTGCTGTCTGAGCAAACACATGCTCAACATAGGGCTCCGAGAAACAGGAATGTGCAGACTTTGCCTCCTCGCAGAGGAAACACCTGCACATCTGCTGTGTGAATGTGGCCCGCTAATGCGTAAACGCAATATCCACCTGGGCAGCCACTTATTGCACCCGGATGAGATAAAAACCATCGGTGCCAGGAAAATTATCCAATTCCTCAAAGAGGCAAATCTGAGCAACGAACTGTAGGTTAGTTAGTAGTTATTAGTAGTTAGTAGTTTTTAGTGGCGATCACAATAGATCGGCAACGGTCGCAGTGATACAGGTCTCCGATGACCTGCAACAGCCACACACACATACAATACAATACAATGTGTGTGCTACAGCCGTACAAATGGGTCATAGCTCAGTGTGTATAATTGCTCAGAGAGATTTTCAGCTATTACCCACGAGGAGACACTGGCACAAAAGAGAACAACCAGACAAGCATATTTTACAGTGCGCGTCAGTGAATAATGTCACGTAGGTATATGTGTATTCAAATGCAGTATAGGTACTCAAATAGATACAGATACACAGTATTGTACTGTCAGTCACGAGCTTAACAACTTTACCGGCAATAGATTTCGCTACCTATGCAGCTTGTCCGGATAATTCGATATCCGTGTCCGGAACAGCCATCAGGACAGCTGAGCCGTCAACGCGTGTTTTGTTACGGCCATTGCATTTAATTACAGTCTATACCGGTGTCGTAGATATGAGTCAAAAGGCAAAGATATACAATGTGATAGGGGTGGTACTTCTAACCGGTTAAGGCTAAATACTACATCCAAATCCATCGACAAAAAGAATAATATGGGGGGTCCAGCCCCCTTCCCCTTAAATTTATGACCATTTTTATTTCATTTTCAATGTACTGCGGCGCGCTCGATACTTTATGCGATATCAAAGGTTTCATACGTCGTAGAAACATGAAAAAAATGGCAAACGGTACCTAATGATACTGGCTAACTAATCAATTACTTTGTTTTGTATGTTTGAGATTATTTTGGTAAGAAAAAAAAATTATTACTTAATTATTTTGTGATTTAAAATCACTTTTTTTATGTTTCCACGGATATGTTTTCACCCCCCATATTATTTTTTTTGTCGATGATTTTGGATGTAGTACTGAGCCTTAACGGGTTAGAAGTACCACCCCTATCACATTGTATAGGGTGTGCCAATACGTGCATATTTCTGATAAGATAGCCAGTCCCCTAAATGTGTTGGGATTTCCGAGTCAGTACGCTTCCACCTTCGACCTCATCTTCACTTAACATCAGGTGTGATTGAGGTCAAGTACGAACCGGTCGTGCATAAAAAAAAATATTTTTGTTGTTTAATTAATCATTTTCAACGGAAAGTACATTTTATAGATTTTTCGACTATTACTGAGTAACTTATAAAGCCTATTGTGATGGTTTTCCATTTAACTTCAGGGAGGGACACTTTAACAAAAATGAACACTTTAAGGCCATAGCTCATTAGACCCACCCGGCCCCCACTCCGCTCCGCCTCGTCGCACGGCGTCCACTCGTTGTATACAGGTGATCCACGGGTGGACGCCGCGTTATCACCAATAAACGTCGCGCGGTCAACCAGCGGACCTAGTGTCGTCAACCAGTGGACCCCGCGTGGTCAACGAGCGGGCGTCGTTGGGTCTACGAATTTTCGAGAAGTCTGTTAACAATTGGCACTTGGTCTACACGTGATATCATTCGCGGGCAGTGCGCGGTCCACTCTGGACCCGCGCGTTGGCAATGCGCAGTCAACGCAAGGTAAGCATGCGAGCTACGAGTTGTCACCGAGTGGTCCACTCGCCGTCCGCGCGTGGAGGGCTTACGGCTATGGCGATCCGGTGACATATAAGTCCATATAAAGAATACTAACCGTGCGCTATGACCTTTAGTGTGCCGGCCCACGACCGACTTTTTGTAGGACCGCTAATCGGGCCGATTTTTTCGCCAATACTTTTGCTAGGGTAGGCATTGGTTTTCTGCCTGTATGGAGAGCACGCCACTGCCTGGGTGATAAGTAAACAGAATTCTAATGTGTCCAGAATTTCTGGCACGTGCTGAATCTGTACTGTGGTAAAATCTGCGCAGCTACGTTACCTCGATTACCGCTACCGCCCCCTAAACGGTACATTACCGCCGATTGGGTGTTTTAACTGAAACGTCGATGTAACGAGCTACGTGACAATCTGGCAGTTTCCAACAGACACGGTTTGGGACAAGAGCGTCGATAATGCACGTTGTACGTAAGTATTGTTTTGAAGACTTGTCCGTTGTTCGTTGAGTGGTTTGTTCCTTTTAGAGAAAAATTCAGAGCAACGTATCTAAAGGTAGGTTTTATAGGTATTTATCTACAGATATTTTTGGTGGAAAGTCACTTTATTTTATTAAGCTTTCCGCCCGCGGCTTTGCTTGCGTTGAATAACTTTATCACAGTTGACTCGCCGTAATTGAGGAATAAACAGACATCCGAACATTTCGCATTTATAATATTAGTTAGATAAACAGATAAATGTTACTTAAGAAAATTTACAAATTATAATTGTGGGTAAATGTACGATGCACGTACATTTTCATTTGACCTCAAAAGCGGGTTATTGACACGATGCGCTCGCGTCACAGCATTCATTTATATTGTATTCATATAGAATAAAGACAGTGTTACTTTGGTCGTCAACGGTATCATTGCATTTTATCATCATTTCCCTAGCATCCCCACGCCCTCACGTGAACTCTGTATAATAGCATAGACGATCAGACTGTGACACTCATTCAGCATCTTACAGTAAATGTACACCCAGCTACATTATCCACACATTGCTTTTTAACTAAAAGCTTGTAGTGAATAAGGAACGCAATATCGTCTTCGATTGGTGTTCGATTTAGAAGCCAATATGGAAGTTCAACATTATCTTATTTGATATTTTTTACTCTTTGGAAAAACAATGCTTATAAAAACATTACCCACCCTTCCTATTGCTGTCGGATAAAAATCTCCAACATATAAACATGCATTGCATTATGCATGTTTTGCATTAAGTGCATTTTGAAATTTCCAAAAAGTTAGGTGTCCTCAGTAGAGCGGCTCGTTACTTCACGCCGGCTCACCGCCTCCAACTTTATAAGGCGCAAGTTCGGCCGCACGTGGAGTATTGTTCTCACCTTATGGGCTGGGGCACCTCAGTACCAGCTTCTTCCTTTTGACCGCGTTCAACGTCGCGCAGTCCGAATTGTCGGCCAAGAGAGTCTCACCGACCGACTGGATCCCCTGGCGTTGCGAAGAGACGTCGCGTCCCTCTGCATTCTCTATCGCATATTTCATGGGGAGTGTTCTGAAGAACTGTTCGAGCTCCTCAATTTAACCGATACACTTCTCGGAGAAAATTAAATTTCCATCCACATCACCTGGATGAGTGGAAGTCTACCACTGTACGTTTCTCAAGAAACTTCTTACCACGTACGACCACCCTGTGGAACGGACTTCCGGCAACGGTGTTCCCGAATGAGTACGACATTGGAACCTTCAAGAAACGAGCCTACACCTTCCTCAAAAGCCGGCAACGCATCTGTGACACTTTTGGTGTTGCGGGTGTCCATGGGCGGCGGTGATTACTTTCCATCAGGTGACCCGCATGCTCGTTTGCCGCTCTCTCGTATAAAAAAAAAAAAAACTATAAGCTAATTTAGCTACTCAAGACAATGGTGTCGATTCGAATGTACACCAACTAAACTAAACTAAAATAAAACCAGTTTTGAAGTGGTCCCGTCGCATCGTACTGTTCCAGGGAGAAAGAGACAGTACTACTTTAAAACTGGTTTAGTTTAGTTGGTGTACATCCGAATCGACACCAATAACAGTAAAAAGAGGCATTAATTCGTGGACCAGGAGAGATTCATTATGTTTTTTCATTTATTTAGCTAAATGCGCAATTGCATACTCACCTCTGGGAAATAGAACAAGAGGGCTTATACCGTCCAGTGGCACCCTCATTGGATTAATTAAGATTTATTTTTAAATACAGTATAAAACAAATCGCTCCGATCTGCACTCGAGAAACCTAAAAGCTAATTATAAGTTTGGTTGGTGGTAGGGCATTGTAAATGTCCGCCTGGCTAGCTACCACCATCTTATCTAAATCTACCGCCAAGCAGCAATGTTAATAGCATTGTTGTGTTCCGGTTGTCAGAGATAAGATAGCCAGACGCCCAAATGTGTTGGGGTTTCCGGGTCAGTACGCTTCCACCTTCGACCTCATCTTCACTTAACATCAGGTGTGATTGAGGTGAAGTACCAACCCGTTATGCATAAAAAAATAAATAATAATACTTAAGGCCCGACATGGTCCATATTGCCTTTTTTTATATATCACTACCTATACATATATTTCTTGTTGGATTTTGTTGTAGTTTCATAGCATTGGCCGCGAAAAATTAGTTATTTTTTCAAAATTTTAATTGTATTGACAATCAAACTATGTGAAAAGATACAGTAGCTTGTTTTTAAGTCGAGGTTATGGACAGAAGAATTTGGGAGTAGAAATATTAGGTCCTTACCTATGAAATTGGCGTTCTGTATGAAGAATTTCCCCAAAAAAAATCAAAAATGTTTGTAGGGCGAAAACAGTCTTAATGCATTGAGACTGTTTTCTTCCTACATCATTTTTGATTTTTTTTTGGGAACGGCAAATCCAAATTTAGCTAAACTTTGTGTGTATTATCATCAGATAACATTAAGTTAAGTTTTTTAAAAGCAGCGTTAATTTTTAAAAGTAACCGCTTTATAAAAGTTTCAGCGAATCTAAGATATGATTATGGCAAGCACATGAAAACTGTTCAAATTTTTTTTATTATGTGATTTAGCCCGGAAATTAAAAAACATTTCATGTGAAACCTCGAAATAATATTCCATTTTCCAAATAAAAAACAAATTTGGATATAGCTTTGAAAATCGCAGGATTTGGTATATATGATTAACGAAGAAAAAAAACTCCAATTTCATAGGTAATGACCCAATTGTTCATTACTCACACAAGGAAAGTAAAGGTCTTAGCATACGTGACGGGTAATTTCTCGGACGGAACGGAGACGGGACAGGTATAGTTCCTAACGTGAAAGTGGTTTTAAAACATACGTACAGTGACGGTGTTCAACGATAGTCGTGCTAGTGCTGCAACCATATTTAAGCACAAAATGTTCGATTTTACTTTTGAAGAACTAGCAATGGTTGCCGTAGTATTAGATGAAGAAGATGCCATAACGATGTTTCTTCTATTGCCGTCCCGTTCCGCCCGTGTT
The DNA here is from genome assembly GCA_949316235.1 of Oegoconia quadripuncta. Classification (NCBI taxonomy): domain Eukaryota; kingdom Metazoa; phylum Arthropoda; class Insecta; order Lepidoptera; family Autostichidae; genus Oegoconia; species Oegoconia quadripuncta. Next base: position 2,005,195 of record OX438743.1, read on the forward strand.
TCTCGCCACGTGTATTTTATTGCTATGTTTTTAAATGCAACGATGTCAAAAAATCGTCCCGTTCCGTCCGGCACGAGAATAAACACGTCACGTATGCTAAGACCTTAAGTTTGAAGTTGCCTAAGGAGCGGGTTGAAAGTAATACTTTTCAACCCTAGGGAGAATCGTTTTCAACTGACAGCTGCAAACCACACCCCCCTATAAACATTTTGTATAGTACTTACCTACATTGGTCTAAATTATTGTTATTCCTTTTTAGGAGACAGTTTAGATCATTCAGTATGAAAAGGGAACTGGGAACAGGGAACACTGACAAAACGTCATTCGTCTAATAGTTGTGTGGCCTAGTGAAATGTTTGACAAATGATGAATGTCCCAAACGTTTTGTGTCATTATAACAATCAGGTTAACGATTCTACCAAATGAAATGTTTGTCATACAAAAATTTGCTAATCGTTAGTTGTCAAAGTGAAACATCGGCGAAACGTTGGTTGGCAAGTGATAATCTGCCAAACAATTTTCGGCGAAAATGCAGGATACCCAGTTACCTACAATACAACGCAATAACGAATTGAAAATCTATACAACAGACAGATGATAATAATTATAAATATTTATTATTTCACCACAAAGAAATAGGTACATCGATTTAACAGTAATGGTAGATTAATACAAATAAATTTCTTTGTGAGAGACCGGAGTCTGAAAAACCTGTGCTTCGTGTGTGTTCGAAACCTGTGCTACAGATCTCCAGCTCCTTTAATTAGATACTACGACAGGAGCATTGTTATCTAAGTGACGTAGTATGATACTGAGAGTATAGGAAGAATACAATTGAATTTATTGTACATAATTGAAACTCGGAAATAGAAATAGAAATTTATTTCGCTCGAAATGTGATAACAGTAACGGTCTTAAATATACATACAATGTTAAGTATCCCACAGTTCGCCAGCGTCTGGCATGCAAAATTATTACTTAATATTATAACTATTATTATAATAAATAAATAAATATCCTTAGACATACACACAGCGCCATCTAGTTCCACAGTAAGCAACTATATATTTTTTTTTTTTATTAAAAACAGGTTTCGCGTTTGACTACCGAAGCCGTTTGAGCCGAAGATGTATCACGCGAACCCAGTAAATGCCTATTCACTCTAGATACGATCCCAAGGTTGTAAGTGTCGGGAAAAACCGACGCGGTCAGTGAGTTCCATATCTTAGCAGTCCGCATTATAAATGATGAAGCAAAGCGCTTAGTGCGGATGTTCGGTATGTTGACAACATATGGATGGAAACCCTCCCCGCGCCTGGTTGTCCGAAGATGGAAAGGGGACGGTGGAATAAGATCGTGCAATTCCATCGCACACTCACCGAAATGTATCCTGTAAAATACTGAAAGGCATGCGACCCTACTGCGGTGTTCAAGGCTTTGCATATGCTTGTAATTATGTAAAATCAAAGCCTGATTTTAAAAGAGCAACCCTTCGAGTTTCTTGCTTGTTCTTCTCAGGGGAAAATTGCATTTTGAACAAGCAGTAGCTTAAAAAATTTAAAATTTACTATGTAAAATTGACTATTTTAAGTGTACTCTGTGTACCTACAAAATAAAGCATTTTTGACTTTGACTTTGACTTGTGTTGTGGATACCAGATGGTTGATATAATACATAAATACTTTTTTTTTTCGTAAATAAATACTTATTATAAATGAAAACATCCATAACTCGGGAACACGTCTGTATTCATCATACATACAAACATATGCCCCTAGCGGGATTCGAACCCGCGACCATTTGATATAGTAGCAGAGTGTCTAACCACTACACCAAACAGGTCGTCGTATTGTTATTATTTTTACATAAAATTATATTATTAGTTCACATTATAATATGTCATTTAACTAAGACTAATATCTATTATTATGTCTACTTCTTATTTTTCTGGTCAATCATATTAACCATGTCATTGCATAGAAGTACCTTTATAATATTCATCCATCGAGTAAAATTGCCTCCGTCTGTGTTTCCAATCGCATATAACCCGCAGCTCTTTAAAGACAGGTTAAATAGGCATCTTCTGGGAAAGCTCGTTCCATCGTAGACCTTATCTCGACATTAGTCCAGATTAAGGTCAAGAGCGATCCCATTCTAATTAAAAAAAAAAAAAAAAAGCAATTCTGAATTAACCATTGTTTTAAAATTAGAGAGAGACATAATGTTAATTTTCAGCGTACTGATTTTCACTGCCATCTATTTTTTTATTTCATTTAGTTGACACGCTATTCCGTCAAATTCATTTATCGGTTCGGTGCGAAAAATCGCCGTTTCCCACAATTAATCGGACAATTCATTTATCGGCTGGGAAAAACCGGTTTATAGCGACCGTGGCGGTTGATGGTGAGAGACGATTCAATTTGCCAGTGATTGTCAGGGAATTGATTGGAAAAATGAAGGGATGACCAGGAAAGCAGGGATAGACAGGGTACAGTTAGTGATGACCGATTGTAGTGGGTATTGGCCCTGTTTGCGAAACCAACGGTTGCGGGTTCAAATCCTGCTGTAAATGTATGTGTCATGAATACAAATATTTATTTCAGAGTCATGGATGTTTATATAAATATTTATATACAGGGTGTTAGGTAATTAGTGGCTAACCTATCTTCTGATGGCAAAAGGGGCGCTAAGCATGTTCAAAAAATATTATTTTATCTCTAGTGAAAGGCAGACGGTTACATTTTTGATTTGTGTGAAAATCGACATACGTTGTCGCTTTTTTGGGTGACAGGGCCTAAATAAAATAAATTCCTCAGTCTGCTTTATGCAGATCAGATGTGCATTGCCAGGTTTATTTGTTATGGAAATTTTTATAAACACATTTGTGTCTTAGACATAGACATAGACATATATTTATTTGACACCACACTATAGCAACAACAATATTAATAAAAACAAGAAAATTATCACAATATACAGAAACAGATTTTGAAATGCGGTGAGTGCAGTTTTCACGTGTTCGCAGAATTCAAAAAAGTTTTATTGGGTTTGAACGAGTATAGCGTCCCCTTTCAGCACATCCATTATCCACTAATTACTTAACACCCGGTATTAACATTCTGTATATGTCAGCGAAACCAACGGTTGCGGGTTCGAATCCCGCGAGGGGTAAATGTTTGTGTGATGAATACGAAGATTTATTTTCGAATCATGGATGTTTATATAAATATTTAGGTATGTATGTTTATTCGTTATCTAGATCCATAGTACAAGCTTTGCTTAGTTTGGAACTTTGGTTTTTATATTATTTATATCTAGAGAAGAAAAATGGAAAACTGAAATAATAATAATAATAATAAATAAATATTTCGGACACTTACACCAATCATCTAGTCCCAAACTAAGCAAAGTTTGTACTATGGATACTAGATAACGGATAAACATACATAAATATTTATGTAAACATCCATGACTCGGGAATAAATGTTCGTATTCATCACACAAACATTTACCCCTCGCGGGATTCGAACCCGCAACCGTTGGTTTCGCTGACAGGGTCACTATCCACTACACCAACCGGTCGTCGTCAATATACATATATTTTATTAATTTTTTATTCAGCTACTTTACATTATTGAGTCAAAGGCTCAGACCACAGAAAAGAAAATTCAAATTGAAATCCGTTTCAATGCAGAGCAATAAAAACAAAAATAACATTAAATCACATCGAAAATCACATAAAAATATAATTTCAAAGCTTCATCACAACGTAATAACGTTAGAGGGTCCGTCCGATAGATTGCTTTGTTGTGTTTGTGAACGTACCGGGTTATTTTCCGGGACAAATTTCAGTTTATAAAAGATTTCTGAACGTCGCCCCAGGGATTTACACCGGTCAATGTAAATGTCTGTCTGTTTTCGGGTAGAAAAGGTTGATATTTCTCTGTAAATTTTCATGGTAAGGATAATGTATCTCTTCTGTGTTCTAGGTGTGTTTTGATGTTTGTTTTAATGATGTATTTGTATGTAGGTATTATCAAATCGGATGGACAGCGTTCGGGAAATTGCGCAACGTCCTCTAGTGCGAAATACATCAATGCTTAAACGAAAGTCAATAATCATTAATCAATATGTAAATAGCGATGACATATGTCACTGAAACATAGTCTTTTATAGGCCACATAAGGAAGCCCAAGGACATGCAACGAGCTATGGAGAGGACGATGCTCGGCATTTCGGTTTCGGTTCGTACTTGACCTCAATCACACCTGATGTTTAGTGAAGATGAGGTCGAAGGTGGAAGCGTACTGACCCTGAAACCTCAACACATTTGGGGGATTGGCTATCTTATCTCTGACAACCGAAACACAACAAAGAATCCTCATGATTTGGTTGGTGGTAGGGCATTTTAAATGTCCGCCTGGCTAGCTACCACCTAATAATGTTAATTAACATTGCTGTTTGGCGGCAAATTTAGATAAGATGGTGGTAGCTAGCCAGGCGGACATTTAAAATGCCCTACCACCAACCAAATCCACCAATTAATAACATCCCTGTACCTGTATTTTACAAATAAATGACTTATTAATTGAATAATCGTCTAACAATATCAAAGAAAAACCCATTCACTCCAATAAAATCGGTCCCTCCCCTTGTTTATTTTACATATTTCCGACGTCGATGTAGCGGTTTCCATTCAAATTCAATATTCGCATCAAACTCCGTTCCGAAGTTTATTTTCGTCGAACTTCCATAAGAAATTAGATACTTTACAGTGAATAGAAACGAATAGAGTGTAATCGCACTTCGGGAAGTTTCGAAGTTCCTACATTATGTAGGGTTGCCAGTTAAAAAAACCTTCAGTTTGGTAGCAATGAAACATTCATGCGACTAATTATATATATATATATATATATATATATCCTTAGACATACACACAGCGCCATCTAGTTCCACAGTAAGCAACTATAGGCTTGTGATGTGGATACCAGATGGTTGATATACTACATAAATACATTTTTTTTTGTAAATAAATACTTATTATAAATGAAAACATCCATAACTCGGGTACACATGTCCGTATTCATCACACAAATATATGCCCCTAGCGGGATTCGAACCCGCAACCTTTTGGTATAGTGGCCAGAGTTACTAACCACTACACCAAACAGATCGTCTAAACATTCAAAATTGCGGACACTAATTGTTACAAGAATATAAATCTTCAACTAATTTTCATTTCCAATTATTGCCTTGCAATTACTCTTATAAATGCCGAAGTTTGAATTGTGAAACCAATGAACGGATTTCCCGGTGGTGTTTGACAAGCGACAATATGATTTCGTATCGCGTCGCGCGGGGCCGACACGCGAAGCGACAATACGAGTTAGCACCGCGTAGCAACGCTTGCCGAGGCCGACAAGCGAAGCGACAATACCATTTAGCACCGCGTAGCAATGCTTGCCGGGGTCGAGAAGCGAAGCGACAGTACCATTTAGCACCGCGTAGCAATGCTTGCCGGGGCCGACAAGCGAAGCGACAATACGATTTCGCACCGCGTAGCTACACTTACCGGGGCCGACAAAGTGGTGGTTGCCGCCAGTTCGATAACCTTTTCTTTCTTTCGAATCTCGATTGTCTTCACATGGACTTGTACGCAGCAGCCCTGATTCGTTCAGATTGTTCAGGAAATATTTACCCTGAAGTTTGTCCGCGGCCCAGTTCTAGATTTATGTTGTTACCCAGTTGTTGGTATATAATACCTACTTAAGTACTCATAACTTACCATTTTACATAATTCCAATTAATGTAATTGCTGTAATATTTTAATAGCTATTGCGTAAACTTTGCTTGTTATAAACAAACAAAGAGTATATTAATTATGGGTATTGAAGTACCTAATAAATAAAAACTTGTGCCCATAAAGGAGTTCGGTAACATAAATTTGTTATCAAGAAGAAAATATAAGAGATCTACAGAGAATCCGATAAGATAAGAAACTAACTAGGGCTAGAAAATTACCTCTGAAATCTATATAAATAAATATCCTTAGACATACACACAGCGTCATCTAGTTCCACAGTAAGCAACTATAGCCTTGTGTTGTGGATACCAGATGGTTGATATACTACATAAATACTTTTGTTTTTGTAAATAAATACTTATTATAAATGAAAACATCCATACTCGGGTACACATGTTTTTCATCACACAAACATAATGCCCCTAGCGGGATTCGAACCCGCGTTTCTAACCACTACACCAAACAGGTCAATATTCTAATTATTCAATTACTACTAGGTAATGTTATAGCAGTGTTCCTATCCTGTATAATCATTACTTCCCAGAATTCGTACCTTATCAGCGACACAATCGAATGGTGTAATAACACAGTGTGTGTTTATTTTTTTTTAAATCAACTGGTTCGATTACAGGCTAGGCATACTGGTTTTTCAAAAGTCCATGCACGCTCATTTAAGGAATTTACCCTGTATATAAATGTAACAATAAAATACAATGCAAATACACTTTATTGCACAACAGATAAGAAAATACAGTTTCAGAAAAGTGGTAAGAATGTACAATGTAACATACATTAACCAACAGGTTTGGCATATCTTCGTCACAAATTTTGAGTGTCTCTACTATTTCTAGATTCCCATATTTGATAGATAGATAGATAAAGCTTTTATTTGTTACTCCTGTCACACACATACATTAAGTTAATACTACTATAACTAACGCATATGTGTGCTGCAGCAGGACAAATGGGTCACAGCTCAGTGTATTAGATTGTTCAAAGAACAAAACACTGATTTTCAGCTATTACCCGAGGAGAATCATAGGTACCTACAAGTGTGACACAAATCAAAAAAATCAACATCGCTGGATTTTTTTTTTTATGCGCGACGGGTTCGTTCTTGGCCCCAATCACACCTGATGTTAAGTGAAGATGAGATCGAAGGTGGAAGCGTACTGACCCGGAAACCCGAACACATTTGGGGGACTGGCTATCTTATCTCTGACAACCGGAACACAACAATGCTATTAATATTGTTGCTTGGCGGCAGATTTAGATAAGATGGTGGTAGCTAGCCAGGCGGACATTTAAAATGCCCTACCACCAACCAAACCGAGTACTTAAACATGTACACCGCTGGGGATTGAACCCGCGACCTCCGAATCGTAAACCCAATGTTGTTTACATTGAGCCACGTTGTTCATAATCAAGAGTGGCGTCACCAGTTAATGTTGTATATTGTACCTAGATAGATAATGAAATATGCATGCTTGAACATATCGACGGGTTCCGGGCTATTTGAATTAACCGCCATTTTTTTGCTATTAGACTTTTATATATATTTGGAATCAGCGAATTTTTCTGCGTCGTTTGATCTCAGTTAGGTGACGATCGGAGCATAAAAATGTCGCTTAATACAACCGCATTTTTTTGGCCTATTTTGCACTGCAATGTATGGACCGACACAACATATTGTCAAATTTAAGACTTGTGTACTTAAGCTCACTACCAAATACTACATAGTCGTTTAAACCTTTTTTCCTGGAGCAACAATTTACAGGCAGTGTACGTTCAAGCATTTAGCCTGATCTTATAAATATATAGAAATGTCGCTTCATGCAATTAGCCTCTTAGTTAAATTCTTATCCATTGTCGCTTAATACAATTAGGTTCTTATTTAAATTCATATCCAGTGTCGCTTAATACAACTAGCCTCTTTGTCAAATTTATGTCCAGTGTCGGTTCATACATTAAGCTTGGTACTTGAAATGCTAGATGTTGTCACTTCAACCATTTAGCTTGTAGTAGATTATGGTATACCGGTCGCATGAACTATTTATGGTTTCAACAGTAAACATTTACAGATAATGGTTAAACCTATTTTTCTTAGTCTATATTTGATTTGCACTGTCGTTTCAGCTATAACAAAAGTAAAGTTCTAGTACATCAAACAGTTTATTTTCAACGGAATAAGTATAGTATACACATTAATACAATCGAAATTTTGTATGGATTGACTATTAAGATGTTGGTTAAAACATTGATTTTGGCGCCAGCGTGATTAACCGCGCGAGTTCGAATACCGGGGGCCAAGGCGCGCGGGCGCTTGAGGCGTCTCCCCCGCGCCGCGTCATTGAAGAGATTTTTCTTTAACTTGTTTAGAATTAGGATAGGAACAGTTCTAAATGTTAAAGATTCACAATAAAGAAGAATGAGTAACTGCAATATTATCTCAAATAATTAGAATTATAATTTCAGGGAAAAGACTGTTTACCAATTATCTAATAAAAAGGCTGTTTAACTTGTGATTCCTAAAAATATGACGTGATATATTCTCAGTTGTTACCTTAGTAAGCTAAAAAGTTATTGCTGTTTCTAGGTAATTGTTAGTTTAAATAAAAAACTTATCTTTGAACAATTTATTACCTATGTTTTATTTTTCATTTCATAATAATTAACTAGATAGGTGAAACCCCCTATCATTTCAACGTTCCTTTTAATTAATCAATGTTTTAGCCGTCAATTTCTGCACACCTTATTATTTTAGTATGATTGCAAACAATTTAAAAAAAAGAAATAAGTCACATAAACTAATTAGCCATACATCAATAAGTTTGAGATATGGTATTTAAATCAATTAGCTTAGGTTTGAAATATGACCAACTCATTGGTTAAAGCACTTAGCTTAGAGCTATTATTTGCAATCCTAGGTACTTAAGTCAAGTAGCTTGGAACATGTATTAATAAACCTAGGCGGTTGAGTCAAGTAGCTTGGAACATGTATTAATAAACCTAGGCGGTTATGTCAAGTAGCTTGGAACATGTATTAATAAACTTAGGCGGTTAAGTCAAGTAGCTTGGAACATATATTAATAAACCTAGGCGGTTAAGTCATTTAGCCTGGAACAAAAAAAAGGAAAATGTGGGTCATTTTGTATTAATCGACATTTATTTTCGTTAAAAATAGAAATATCAGAAAAAAAACATTAATCAAATTATGAATAATGTGTAACAGAAACAGAAATTTCCTTTGCTTTGAAAAAATAATGCGATTTGCTAAAGTTATGATTTTTTTTCTGAAAATCTAAACTTTAAACTGCTCTGGTGTGAAGTTTCAAAAATGGCGGTTAATACAAATAGCCCGGAACCCGTCGATATGTATATTTGAACACTCGCATATTTCTAATAATTGTTGATAAGTGGAATTTTCAAATATCTGTCACGTAGGGCTACCATCATCACCACTGTCGATCCTGGCTTTGAAGAGTTATTGCACAGATCAGATTAGAGAGTGAAAAAATGTATGATAATAAAAAAAATCTCGTGTACCTTTTATAAAACGATCCTATAAGTTATAATATGTGGTTAATAGTTAAATCTCAGGGGAACTATCAAGAGTGTCCCTTCTCTCACCCAAACTCATTCCAGCTAATGTGTGTGATAATAGCCGCCTAATGTCACAAACTAATGACTCTAATAACTTATACTTTCACCTTACACCTCCCAGCATCTAGTTACATTATTTATCGTTTCATTATCTTTATGGGCATACTTTTCAGTTGAGCTTGAATATTGTATACCTAAATGATGTTCAGATGAATATGAAACCTCTGAGATTTTGTAGCAACGTAAAACCATAAATAATAAAAAGGAATTTCTCTTTCGACAGTGTTTGTCTAAATAAGTCAGTATCGAAATGCAAAGGTCCATTTGCAATTTAAACTTGGCACGTTTTCGAGTTATTATTAATAAACAATGTCAACAATACGGATAACAGTAACATAATAAGAATCTTTAATTGGTATAATTTGGTATTAGTTTTCTGTATAAGAATTTGTAATAATGCTGTTGATTCTATGTAAATAAATAAAAAAAAAAATAACTTTCCCGCGCTAATCACGTACTCTGCGGTCCGAAGGTTCGAAAAAAAAATTACTTTGATAAATTTAATTAAAAGAAATTAAAAAAATACTTATAATGCCTAATTCATCTAGCTGCCAATTCGAAGTATGAATATGGAATGAATCAATAATGGAAATATGGCGGCTCTGCTGAGTGCCGTTGACACTTCACGTTTCTTAACGTCAGCGCCTCGTGCTTCGTTGAATATATTGGGGTTAATGCTGGATTGGCGGTCTTCCTTATGTCGCTATACGTAATTTGTTCCTCCACCTCCCTCTTACGAAAACAACAAAAACGCTTGGTGTTCTTCTAGCTCCCAAAAACTTCAACAAGCTATACCATGTGATTGAAATATAAAAACGTTGCTTCACCTCGCTAATCGAAAACGAATAGCGCTACAAGAGATGTCGCCGTCTCAATATTTTAAACCGACTCCCAAAAAGGAAGAGGTACCTACTATGTGTCTGTATGAATTTTATGTATCTTCACCCATATTTTCTTGATGATTGTTTTTTGTTTAATAAGGTTTATTACCAGTGTGGTGCCATTGGTTAAGATTTGATGATGCACTCCGGAGATAGACCGAAACCTTACATGAAGTCGGTTGTTTGTCAATTTTTTTTTATGTATGACTGGATTCGCCTTTGACCACAATCTCACCTGATGGAAAGTGACGATGTAGTCGAAGATGAAGCACGCGATCCCAGTAAATGCCTATTCACTCTGCTCTTGAAGATCCCAAGGTTGTAGGATTCAGGAAAGACTGAAGCCGGAAGGGAGTTCCATGCCTTGGCTGTTCGGGTGATGAATGAAGAATCGAACTTATCGATTCTTAGTGCGAATGTTCGGTATATTAACTATATACGTGTGGAATCCCTCCCCACGCCTAGTGGTCCGAAGATGGAATTATTTTGGTACGGATTATTACAATAGTAAAATGCTGCCAAATATTATTTTATCCTTATTAATTAAAGAAGAGCCTGTCGCCCACGCGGATTTATCAAAAAAGCCGTGGCATGTATTTCATTTATAATTTCCTATCTCTTTGGGTATGACACAGTTTCAGAAATGAAAAACATCACAGATGTCGGTGTACTCGGCGTGCTCTCAATGCTCTATCTTTTCAACTGGGTTAAATTCGCCTCTGGCTGGATGAAATTCTTGTTTAGAGAGACTGAGAGGTCCTGTACTTTTTATACACTCTTAACTTTTTCTGTTCTATTTACTCATGATAGATAGATAGATGGATTAAGCGTTAATTTCCATATTACAAAGTCAAAGTACATTTACATTTACAGCGATGGGCTGTACCCACTGTGCACTGAAAGGGCTCTGACTCAGCATATGCTGCAGCACAGATAGTGGTCCATGCCACAGCGCTGGTTTTTCTGCCAGTACCACTTACTGAAAAACTGGATGCAACTCGCAGTTTCTTGAAGGGGATGGACAAAACGGCTGCATAATTCATAACGAAATAAATTTACATTAGGCCTGGTTTTTAAAATTCGTCCTGCACAGGTAAAGAGACGGTAACTGTCTAGATAGACATCGCAAAGTAAATTGTAATGTCGAAGTAATGGAAGCCATTACGGGGCGCGTGCAACGTTTGGTGTAAGCGTACGAGAGATAGCGAAAGCGTTTTTAAAAATATATTTGGAACAAAAATTTATGCGGGTATGATTTATTGTGTAAACCTCAAAAAACCAAAAATATTTCCACGGGCCGTCGTTTGTCTAGTTATATGACTCTATTGTGACATGTAAACTCAACTACATGTATACATATATATATAACTTAAAATACAACGGCCAATCGAAAATTTCTATTTTGTATGGTGCTATGCCCTGAATGTGTTAATAAAAATAAATATGATGAAAACTTATTTTGTACTACGAAAATTTGTGAAAGATCACGTCTACGGACATAGTCCACGCATGTGTGTGTTTTTAGTCATTTCATTACTCGTTGTCGACAGATTCAGGGCATGTCATAGCGACCCAGCATTTCCGCTGGTCGCCTGTAACCTGGCCCAGCCCGCGGGTGTAATGTGCCGAACTTCATGTGTCATCAAATTGACATTTAATTTCCGTACAGTACGCGTCTTTCCGTCGCCTCTCTTTTTACCCAGACATATACTTCTATGTTGTTTGAAACAGATATCGCGACTGGGATACGTGACGTGGGTGAAGAATTTTTTTTTTGATGGAAAATGCGGATTTCAGTTATACTTATGCATACCTCCGCTATGGTGCGAGAATACAGGGCCTTACTCTAAGCCCCGTATTAATAAACCATTCTCAAGATTGAGAACAGTCTTGTGACTGGTCTCAAGTAAACGTGTTGATTAATAAACCCCACTTGAGACCTGAAACGCACGTGCATACTCAAGCAGTACTCACTTGAGAGGGGCGCGTGTTAATAAATGAAACTCAAGACTATCATACATTCGCCGCTGAGGCGTATAGGTACTTCACAAGTGATCTCAGCTGAGTATACCTCAAGATTGGTTTATAAATTAGCACGGAGCTTGAGATGGCGTCAACTTCTTAAGACCAATCTCGGGTGAAACAGCCTCAAGACTTGTATTGAGATTGGTTTATTAATACAGTCCTAAAAATTGGACAACGAATGGAGAGGGCGCTGAGCGGCGTTTCGAAACGAGCTTTATATATGCCGAACGAGCAAACAGTTCATAAAGATAGATAAATAAAGCCTTTATTTGTTTCCACAAATCGAATCATTACGGAATTTTCATTCGCCACTTCCATCAAAGCTTGTATCACTAATTTCTGTAAACAACAAAGTAATAAATTTTTATAATACCAATATCGAATAAAAATGGCGGGATACGTAGAGTTGCCATACGTCCCGTATATACTGGACTGTCACCGTATTTGACCATCCCGTCCCCGTATTACTATATGTTATACTCTCTAGTTACTATTTCACTACCTTAACACCGCAACTTGGCACGGAACTGCTCAACCAATCAAAGCATAATAGAGGTAAATTTAGAGTAATAAGTTCTTGTTTTACTGTTATCTGATTTTAAAGCTTTTTGCATGATGTGTTCACCTATAAAATGTTGTACATTTAATACCAACTACATTAATTGTTAAATGGACTATGTACTAGTGTAACAACTGTTGGTGATCCTAAATAAATAAATAAATAAAAATAAATAAATATGTCTCGTATTTCGACAAAATAAGGCAATAGGAGTACTATAGAGACTAGAGACTGAGAGAGAGAGAATAGAGACTGTGGAGATAATCACATCAGATCAATATCCATCAGTTAGAAAACTCATACTACGTGCACATGCGTGCAAAAGTAGTTAAATATACATGTTCAAAAGCCGCGTGTCGGTATGGCTCGAGTTTTAGGCATCAGAAAAGAAGACGTCCCGTATTGACTTCTAGAAGTAATGGCAACCCTCCGGACACGACTTTGATTAAGCTTTTTTTTTTTTTGGTTTCATTCTCTCCTTTAGGAGAAGGCAAAGGGATCTAGCCCATAACAGCCACGTCTTATTTATCTTATTTCTTCAGTTTGTAAGTCAGTCTCAGTCAAAACAAGTAATTCGTCGTATACTTGGCGTATAACAGAGTCTAGTCACGGTCAAGTCATTCTTCAGTAAAGTGGCAGAATGCTTTACAAAAGATTTTGGCGGCTTCTTGTGGGAACCCGAAAGCTCCGTTACGCACTTTAATTTACACTTCCCTTCACTTGTACACCATCACTAACGTTTGCTGCACAATATTCTACCATTATTAAGCTTCAAAAGTCAGAATGCACAAATTATAAGAATTATAAAAAAAAATGTTACTTCACTCGCCGAGTTCCCGCCAAAAAGCCGATTAACCTATAATTTATTGTTCTTTTTTCAAAATTACCGCGCTGTGGTGGTGTAACGCGCGTGCAGGAGAATCTTCTTTCTTTGAAATTCATAAAGATACCACGAATTGATTAGTGAGAATGTGGCTATTTGATGAGTACTTATTTGAGAATGAAGAACCAAAAGAGTTGCATAATGAAATTTAGTATAACATTACGTTCAACGATTTAAAACAATCAGAATGTTATGATTACGATGACACTGATTGTTTTAATGTTGTCAATAAGCTAATTGTTTCAGAAACTTTTTAGAGGACTAGCTATCCGTACGCGGCTTCGCCTGAGTGGAATATCTATATCGCGGTAATTGGTTTGCGGAAACTACTCTCTTTATCGAGATAATAAATCCAAGGTATGTCCTACCTATAATACCTTAACGCCACAGAGAGTGCTGTTAGAGTGGCTAAGTTTTGGTCCAATAAAATTTGAAACTTGCCTCGACTCGAAAAGAAGAAGAATACCGAATTTCATCTAAATTCGTTCATCAGTTTCGCTGTGATTGAACAACAAAAGAAACGCACAAATATCAAAACTTTTGCATGTGTAACATTACTATTTATAAGTATTTACAGCATGGGTCTGTTCATAAAGTAATTTTGTAAATCATATTAGATGCCAGGTAGTAGCGATGGCCGAACATTTTAAAGAGATCGGTGGTTGAAACAGTGTCTTGGCATGTCCGCTATCGGATACTGCCAAGATACTGTACAAGATGGTGCAGACAGGTATAAACAGACGACAATGATCGGCTGTCTATATCTTCTTGCTTCCGATAGATGAAGGCCTAGTATCAGCTGTAGGGAACCATAAGAAGGCACAATTGAGTGACTAAACTCCTTAAAAATAGAAAAAAAAAAAGAAAAAACAAAAGAAACGGACAAACATCAAAACTTTTGCATGTATAACATTAGTATTTATAAGTATTTACAGCATGGGTGTGTTCATAAAGTAATTTTGTAAATTTTATAATCTCAAACTAATATTAAAAATCATAAAATTTTACAAACCGCCTTTGCCCCTCGACTTTTCTGTAAAAACAATTTCTGTCTCACAAAATAAATCTTACAGAAATGACAATACTTTGAGAATATTTTACTTATCATACATTATTGCTGCGGCTTAGGTCGCAAGCGTTGTAAACGCCATAATAATCATATTTCCTCTGTTACGCATTACGCTTGACACGAACGCGAAAATAAGAAATATAACGCTCGTTGGTACCTACTTCGCAAGAATTTTAATAAAATGTCCTTTCTTCTTGTTAGGGAGGATAGGACATAAAGCCGCATATTGTTACAACTTTCGCAATAACCACTCAGACCGAATCGAACTTAGAGTGTTTTTAATATAGAAAAATGTCCTGTTTTGTTTCTGTAACGAAAGAAAACTAACGAAAGAGACATACGAAGCGAATGTGGACGGTGGTGTTGGTAGGGGAAGACCTGACACCTGTCATGATGATATCAAATTTGGGACAAAGGTCGTGACGTTATGTATGTATGTATGTTTCCCCACAACAAAATGTCACATTGTTAATAACAATTTGTTGACAATTGTTAATATCACTACTCAGTTTGTAGGGCCGTAGATATGTATACCTGACAATGAACAAGTATAAACAGGGCCGTCGCAAAGTAAATTTACCGCCCTATAATTTTTAAACTAATTATGACCAATGTTCGTTGACAGAGCTCTTGAAAATTGCTCAAGTACAGTCTAAAACAGATTTCTCTTCTCTGCAAAATTACGAACGTTTTTGGATATATTAGATTATCGCCTGCGTGGGTAAATGTAAACAATATAGGGTTTACGAATCGGAGGTCGTGGGTTCGATCCCCAGCGTGGTAGATGTTTAGTAGGTACGCTTGGCTAGCTACCATCTATCTTATCTAAATCTGCCGCCAAACAGCAATGTTAATAACATTGTTGTGTTCCGGTTGTCAGAAATAAGATAGCCAGTTCCCCAAATAAGATGGGGTTTCCGGGTCAGTACGCATTCACCTTCGGTCTCATCTTCACTTAACATTAGGTGTGATTGAGGTCAAGTGTCATTTATGTAGTATATTAACCATCTGGTATCCACAACACGAGCCTTTTGCTTACTGTGGAACTAGATGGCGCTGAGTGTATGTCTATGGATATTTATTTATTATCACTATGACCATCTCCTGAATAATATCGAGTACGAATTACGCCCGTCCGATGCTATTTTCGTTAGAGAGTAGACCCCCTGAATGCGGCTCTGTTAGTTAGTGCGGATATTAAACGTCGAGGGCTGAACAAACTCGCCGTGCAACGTCTATGTTGATTTTGTACCTCTCAATTATGTATCTGGGTGCACGATGCACTATTAAACTATTACTATCTATTGGTACTAGTTGAAAGTCGGTAGTAATAAATAGGTGGGTAATAATTTACGATCTTTCGCTATGGGCCTTATATGAAAGCTCAAGATGGCGTTGCTTAGGCTTTCACTATGAGATCGAAACAGGAAGGAA
Source organism: Oegoconia quadripuncta (assembly GCA_949316235.1). NCBI lineage: Eukaryota > Metazoa > Arthropoda > Insecta > Lepidoptera > Autostichidae > Oegoconia > Oegoconia quadripuncta. Next base: position 2,021,512 of record OX438743.1, read on the forward strand.
GAAATAGGCGAACGAATGTCACCGATAGCCCTGCGAACTAATAAGTTGAAACGAAATTTCGTGGTTGTAGGGCCACCGAGAAGTACCGAGAAGTGTCGAGAAGTACCGAGAAGTACCGAAAAGAGAGAGTGGGAGCTTTATTAGTGCGCAAATATAATTTATAAGGTCGTATCATTTTATTGAGTAACACTAGAAATTTGAATTTCCTCCAACAGTACGAGACCACATACCTCAGTATTTGATATTTAAATTTAAAATTTAAATGTAATATTAATATTAATAGTGACGCTTTCAAGTGATAATTTTATCCTATGAAATAAAATATTTTGATTTGATTTCATTTGATAAGTTGTTTCTCAGAAAAATGATCTTGATACGCGGACAGACTTAGAGACAAAAAACGATTATTTAATGGTTCAGTCTTATCGCAAATAGAAATGTTTTGAAATATTGGTGTCGATTCGGATGTACACAAACTAAACTAAACTAAAACCAGTTTTGGAGTGGTGCCGTCGCATCGTACTGTTCCAGGGAGAAAGAGACAGTACTACTTTAAAACTGGTTTTAGTTTAGTTGGTGTACATTCGAATCGACACCAATATATCAATTTTCCCTTAACTTTGTTAATTTTTTCTTACCAATATCACAAATTCCGCAGGTCATCAGAAAAATCGAACCACCAAATAAATCTCAATACAACTTCATGCATGTCTGGATTAAGAAATAGTAACTTAAACGAGTATTATACCGATTTTAATGAAATATACAGCTAGTATATCACCACTTAGAATGACGTACGAGAAATTTCCATCCCAATATTGTGTGATGGTGATGGAAATATAACAACTATTTACTAAAATAGTAAGACAATAAAAAAAAACCGTTTTTTGCAGGCGCCATGTTGCATTTTTTACTATAACATATATCCTATGACACTACACATCAAGACGATTCGAACGACACCTTGCACTTCAAAATCGGTCAAGTCGTTTAGGCTACAGGAGGTACTTTAAAACTGGTTTTAGTTTAGTTTAGTTGGTGTACATCCGAATCGACGCTATTGTCGCTTAGAGATGCGACTACGTCGAGGGCCATTCTCGCCATTCCAGCTTGTAACTATGGTCGTCACACGACTCAAAAGTATGGAATATTGTCATAGAATCTACATACTTCATCATCAATTGGACGATCGTACTTTTGGGTCACAGCCTACTCTCACTGAGGGAGGATATGGGTCTAGTGCTGATTTGTGTCAGACTAGTGACCACCACCACCACTCCGATGTCCAATGACGAAACTGACCGATAAAACTCATATCAAACGTGCATTACTTGATAAGCAAAAAATTGGCATGCCTGATAGATACATCACACCCTTTTGAAAGGTACCCACCTATCTAATGCATTACATTTTAGAACATCCATTATAATAAATAAATAATAATAATAATAAATATCCTTAGACATACACACAGCGCCTTCTAGTTCCACAGTAAGCAACTATAGGCTTGTGTTGTGGATACCAGATGGTTGATATACTACACAAATACATTTTTTTTTGTAAATAAATACTTATTATAAAAAATTATATATCATTATATGCACCTGTCTTACAATGTTTACTATATATTTATTTACAGCCATCAAATTGTTACTTTATTTACATCTACTTAGATATTTTATTGTAGTATAAATATATAATAATATATACTTAATATGATTTATTGTTTATAATATATGTATATATTATACATACATACATAACGTCACGCCTGTTTCCCCTTAAATTATATATATAATAACTTATATAATAACTTATATAATATCAATATAATCATGTGTATTTCATATCCATTTGCGATGTCATACCGCTCACTAGTTCCAAACTGCAGCGCTCCATCCGTCCGCGGGCGGAGCACCATTGCTGAGTTGGAACCATTTTGTCCCTACAGCACATAACAAGTGACATTTTAAGATTTTTATTCCTGTAATACTAATATACTATTCTGTACTGTTATTACTAATTGTTATTATTGTGCTTAGAGACAAATAAACAAATTATCTATTTATCTATCGATCACCTGAGTCGGGGTTTTTTTTAAGACTTGGCTTAACGACTGTCTTCAATATTGTAAACAACCGGAACCGACTATTTAACGCGCCCTGCGAAACACGGAAACACTCGTATTGATGTCACTAGTGGTCACCCATCCAATAACTGACCGCACCATAAATTGCTTAACTCGCTAATCGAAAAGGAATAGCGAAGGTGACTATATACGCCACGAGTGCTTTCTACATACTTACACGTCTTTGCACTTTGTCACAGGTTACCTTAATTAGCAGTCCAAATCTGCCGTAATTTACTGAGTTGTGTTATTGGTTCATATTAATCAATATACTGTGGCAATGAGAATTAGTCCACACTGGATTCCCATACGTGGTGATTGGCGTGATAATTTCGCTAATTAACTTAACCATGTGTAACGGGATTGTAAGATTATCAATTAATTACTAATGGAGCAAATCAGTGTGTGCTGATTCGTGAGAAAAATACGCGTATGTACGTACGTGTAAGTATTGAGATATTCCTGAGCAGCTTCCTTACTAAGCATACAAGCATAGGTACAATATACAACATTAACTGGTGACGCCACTCTTGATTATGAACAACGTGGCTCAATGTAAACAACATTGGGTTTACGATTCGGAGGTCGCGGGTTCAATCCCCAGCGGGGTACATGTTTAAGTACTCGGTTTGGTTGGTGGTAGGGCATTTTAAATGTCCGCCTGGCTGGCTACCACCATCTTACAATACAATACAATACAATACAAATACTCTTTATTGCGCAAAATAATTTACAATAATTTTGATGATAACAATAGAACACAATTAGGCGGTCTTATCACTAAAAGCGATCTCTTCCAGACAACCCACAGCTACGGGACATTTGTAGGTAGAAAACCAGGTAGGGTGCATGCATAAATATAATATAATATCATATTAATTGACTTAATTATGTAAATACATCTTACCTAAATCTGCCGCCATAAACATCAATATTAATACATTGTTGTGTTCCGGTTGACAGAGATAAGATAGCCAGTCCCCCAAAATGTGTCGGGGTTTCCGGGTCAGTACGCTTCCACCGTCTATCTCATCTTCACTTAACATCAGGTGTGATTGAGGTCAAGAACGAACCGGTCGTGAATAAAAAAGAATCTATCAAAAAAAATTCGCTTACCCATACAAAGTAAACCATTCTGCAACCACCCGTAGTATGGAAATAAATTTTCGGTTGAATTCGTTTATGGTTCCCAATGGCAAGTAGTTCGTAATCAGGAGTGGAGTCACCGAGTAAACAGGAATCCCATCAAAAACAATACTTGTCAAAAAAACCAAGTCTCGCAACTCAGTTGTTCTGCGGTAAAAAGTTGTGAGATCCATGTAATACCAAGTCGGTTGTTAATTTATTCAGTCTCTACTTAAGCGACTTTCTGTCTTAATACGTCCAGTCTCTAAGACCACGATCGTGGTCCATAACAATTGAAAATCAATTGTGTCTGGAATCTCCGTACTCGAAGCATTAAGTTGTTACGTAATAATTAACAGCATCTTATAGTGACGCATATCAATATTAAAATTCTTTAATGTTTTATATAAATATATCGAGACTTGGCCATCGCACTAAATAATTGAATTTACATGTGTTTTCAGGCGATTGAATTTACACGTCTTTTCAGGCGATGGCTAAGTCTCAATATATTTATATAAAACATTAAAGAATTTTAATATTGATATGCGTCACTATAAGATGCTGTTAATTATTACGTAACAACTTAATGCTTCGAGTACGGAGATTCCAGACACAATTGATTTTCAATTGTTATGGACCACGATCGTGGTCTTAGAGACTGGACGTATTAAGACAGAAAGTCGCTTAAGTAGAGACTGAATAAATTAACAACCGACTTGGTATTACATGGATCTCACAACTTTTTACCGCAGAACAACTGAGTTGCGAGACTTGGTTTTTTTTGACAAGTATTGTTTTTGATGGGATCTCATTTCTTTTTGTATTTTGTAGACAGTTCTACTTTTTTCCTTTTCGGGACCTTCTACTTATTGTATATATGTATATCTACCAGCAACGAATTTTCTTAAAGCCCTCTCTCTGACTTATGAACTTTTCTTATTTTTGTAGGTAGCCTTCCGTTTTCTCTTTTCCGGTACTACTTCTTGAGCTTCAGCTACAGTTTTTCTAAGAGCCCACTCCCTGTCTCTATGGGTTTTTCTGGGAGGCTTTGATGTTACAATTTTTGCCGTAAAATAATAAAACATCGTTACGAATAAAGCCAATATTGAAAAATTTAATTAACTGAAGACTTGGCTGTATGGGCTTAATTTTCTTTGCTGTCTTTTCTAGATTTTTTAGTTTTTCCTTGATTCATACACCAAACACTACTTATATTCCAAATTTGAAGCTTCTAGGTCTGCTAGAAGTGCCTTAGAATTTTGATGATCGGTGAGTCAGTGAGTGACAAAATTAAGAAATTTGACCCGTTATAATTCTTAAAAATACTGGTTCAAATTGAATGAAATTTTAAATATACGTGTCTTTACAATGCCTGCATAGTTACTGAAAATTTCAATCTTCTATTTTTATCCACAACGAAGTTACAGGGGGTCGAAAATGGTCTGAATTGCTTCGAGAAAAGGATGGTACGGCCGTGACGCTTTTTTGCTCGACTTGGTGGGGGCACGGCCGTGCCCCCAGATTACACGGGACTTTTTGGCGGGATCCCGGTGAGTGAAGTTGCATTTTCCTTTATAATTCTTATAATTTGTTCATTCTGACTTTTGAAGCTTAATAATGGCAGAATGTTGTGCAGCAAAGTTAGTGATGGTGTACAAGTGAAGGGAAGTGTAAATTAAAGTGCGTAACGAAGCTTTCGGGTTCCCACAAGAAGCCGCCAAAAATCTTTTGTAAAGCATTCTGCCACTTTACTGAAGAATGACTTGACCGTGACTAGACTCTGCATCCGCCAAGTATACGACGAATTACTTGTTTTGACTGAGACTGACTTATAAAGTGAAGAAATAAGAGAAATAAGACATGGCTGTATGGGCTAAGATCCCTTTGCCTTCTCCGAAAGGAGTGAATAAAACGAAAAAAAAGGAATAAGGATTTTTCTCCTTAGGTACTGAAAATATACATTCTTCACTGTTAAGTTTTATACCTAAATCTGTCTACATAAATCAAAGTTCATTTTTGTAATCAGTTTAGAAAGTTGAAAGTGTTCTAGCGATTTTCCGGCTGCAACACATAGAGCAATTTTTAACTCTCTAGCAGCACTACAGAAAGGGCGTGTTCATTTTGTCGTGAAGTTTATGGCTTTCACATAAAATCTTCTTGGTAGTGCTCGACAAATTTAGTGGGGCGAAAAGGTTCTTTAAGATTTTTATTTAAAAATTGTTCTGGGTAAATGGATGTTTCCTGTTGGATGTTGAACGCCATTTATTTTTTAACTTTCGACGAAATTGGATGTCTATGTGTGTGTGTGTGTGTGTGTGTGTGTGTGTGTGTGTGTGTGTGTGTGCGTGCGTGCGTGCGTGCGTGCGTGCGTGCGTGCGTGCGTGTGTGTGTGTGTGTCCATTCTTGGTCCAGATATGAGTCGTCCGATTTCAGTGCGGTTTTTTAAATAATAAGAGGGTCTATTCCGTCCAGTTTCACCCTCATTGGATAAATTAAGAGTTCTCTTTAAATTAAATAAATAAATAGCTTTGCACATACACACAGCGCCATCTAGTTCCACACTAAGCAACTAGGCTTGTATTATAGATACAGATGTTGCTAAACTACACAAATACATTTTTTTTGTAAATAAATACATATATAAATAAAAAACATCCATAACTCGGGAACACGTGTCATGAATTAAAGAAAGGCCAATTCAAGAATATCCTAAACTTACGATTGAAGCAAAAGAACTGTGTCAGGATCATAGCAAGTGGAAGTCTATGATCTCTACCTACCCCTACGGGAAACAGGCGTGACTTTATGTATGCAGATATGCATATCACAGAGTATCAGTACTCAACTATGACCAACTAAAATATGTAAATTCAAATTGAACCTCCGGACGGAAATCAGTCCACATTGTGTTTTGAGTGGCGGAGCGAAGCGCACACCTCGCGACGTGATGTGTTATTCATATCGGAGGCAAATCTGATTGAATCACACATTTGCTTCAAAATTCAAGCATTTATTTCAACATCAGGCCATTATTAACAGCCTTACACGTCGCCACTGTTGGGGTAGAGTCTCCTCTCACTGGGAAAGGGTATGAGCCATAATCCACCACGTGGGTCCAGTGCGGATTGGTGTCAGACTAGGGGCCACTAGTGGTCACCCACCCCAGGCGTGACCGCGCTACATTGCTTGACTTTCTAATCGAAATTGGGTAGTAAATGCGACTGCGGCACGAGTGCTTCGAATTCCGATTAAGAACCACTATTGGGTCTATTCTCTTGAAATTTTCTATTGTATATCATTTTCATTCATTCACTCATTTTATAATATTCACTCATTCGTTCATCCAATCAATCTAACTCTGGCTTTTTGGCGGGAACTCGGCGAGTGAAGTAGCATTTTTCTTTATAATTCTTATAATTTGTGCATTCTGACTTTTGAAGCTTAATAATGGCAGAATATTGTGCAGCAAACGTTAGTGATGGTGTACAAGTGAAGGGAAGTGTAAATTAAAGTGCGTAACGGAGCTTTCGGGTTCCCACAAGAAGCCGCCAAAATCTTTTGTAAAGCATTCTGCCACTTTACTGAAGAATGACTTGACCGTGACTAGACTCTGTATACGCCGAGTATACGACGAATTACTTGTTTTGACTGAGACTGACTTACAAACTGAAGAAATAAGAGAAATAAGATATGGCTGTTATGGGCTAGATCCCTTTGCCTTCTCCTATAGAGGAGAAAATAATACTAAAAAAAAAAACAATCTAACTCTATGGTGCTACAACAGAGAGGACGGAGTGCATATATTTTGTCCCATTGTTCTTTAGACTAGATTATCCTTTTTTTTTCTCGCTATTCCCTTTTGTGAGGTGGTAGGTAAGTAATTTTTTTTGATTTTTGAAGCGAACGTTCGTTTATAATTTTTCCCGAACGCGAGTGTTCACATTTGCTAAATTTACTTTTGTATACAATCACAAAATTTATTTACGGCACTATTCTATGATAGTAAATTTTCTATTTGCATCTTTTCCCGAAAGCGATTTCTGAACTTCACAAAATTTATTAAATTATTCCTTGGCAGTGAATTTTCTTTTCACATATGTATTTAGCTGAACGCGATTTTTCATGTTCTCAAATTTTCTTTTCGCATTCTTTCCGTCTCCGCAATTTTTGAATTCGCTTTTTTGTCCAAACATTTTTCTTCACGAACGTCTGTGGTCAGAGCACTGTATTCCACTCTTATGCACACATTAGTATCGGTAAATGACAGTGACTCGATCTCTTCAATTGGATAAGTGGATGTGTTAGCTGATTTATCTGAGTAAGACAAACGTGCAAGCCGCTCACCTGATACTGTGCTAAAATTAAGTCCATAGTTTTTTTCCACTACCAAATATTAGGTCCTTACCTATGAAATTGGCGTTTTGTATGAAGAATTTCATTAAGACTGTTTTCTCCATTCAAACATTTTTGTTTTTTTTTTGGGAACGGCGAATCCAAATTTAGCTAAACTTTGTGTGTATTATCGGATAACATTAAGTTAAGTAACCGCTTTAAAAAAGTTTCAGCGAATCTAAGAAATGATTATGGGAAGCACATGAAAAGAGCTCTGTTCAATTTTTTTTATTATGTGATTTAGCCCTGATATTAAAAAATATTTCATGTGAAACCTTGAAATAATATTCCATTTTCCAAATAAAAAACAAATTTCGATATAGCTTTGAAAATAGCAGGAATTGGTACATATGATTAACGAAGAAAAAAATCTCCAATTTCATAGGTAAATCATTATCTGATCACCGTCTCGTACGTGTTGTAAGTAATTCATAAATGCGCGCAATATGCGTTTAATAATACCTAGCCTTTAAAGGTGAAGTTTGAAGCTGACTTGAAAGATGGTGCCCCTTTCATTACGATTTCACTTCACTGGGTCCCAATTTTGTCAACTCTACTGAAAAGTTAGTCGATCTGTACTTTACTGTCTTGTCATCAGATTTACCGAAATTCCAAGCTTGCGTTGACTGAACAGCTGGACGGCTGCCGGCTCCCTAAACTACCCCAATGATTACGTCTCATCCTCAAGATGTCAACTTCCAAATACTTCAAATTCAAAAAAAAATATTTCGTCGGATATAATCATTACTTGAAAACGTGCCGTTTTAAACTTAATTTTAAATTTATTGATATTACCTACTGCTCATTCACAAAGCTGACTCCCCAGAGAAGACGAGCAAGAAGCTTAAGGGATGCTTGTTTTTAGTAGGTTTTGGGTTACAATGTGCAGTGAAAAAATACATACATAAAGTCACGCCTGTTTCCTGTTTATATAACAATATATCGTATAATTAGACTGAATATCGCCGAGCGGTATATATGGATAATGGCCTTTTCTAATTAAGTCTGTTTTATCATGGTTTTGAATTTATTTAAAGGCAAATTTTGAATGTCAAAATAATGGAACCTCATAATAAATCTTTTACATTTCAAAATCGGTCAAGCTCACTTTCAAAATCTACATACATACGACCACATGATGTAGTGATTAGAAACCCTAACTGCTATACTAAAAGGTGGCGGGTACGAATCTCGCTAGGGGCATGTTTGTATGATGAATACGGACATATATACCCGAGTTATGTATATTTTCAATTCCACTATCTGTATTTATTTATAAAAAAAGAAAGGATTTACGTAGTAAATCATCTATACAACCAACCATCTGGTATCCATATTTATATAAAACGACCTGTTTGGTGTAGTGGTTAAAAAGTCTGACTGCTATACCAAAAGGTCGCGGGTTCAAATCCCGCTAGGGGCATATGTTTGTATGATGAATACAGACATGTGTTCCCGAGTTATGGATGTTTTTCATTTATTTACCAAAAAAAATGTATTTGTGTAATTTATCAACCATCTGGTATCCATAATACAAGCCTAGTTGCTTAGTGTGGAACTAGATGGCGCTGTGTGTAGGTGCAAAGATATTTATCATTATTATATTTACAAGCCCAGTTGCTTAGTGTGGAACTAGATGGCGCTGTGTGTATCTGCAAAGATATTCATTTATAATTATTATACATACCTACCCCCGGAAAACATTAACCTCATGGCATGGCAGTCGGCTAAAAGCAAAACTGATACAGATTTCACTTAAAACTCAATCGACCAAATGCCACTTTAACCAATAATGATTCCGAACGCCCGCCGTCGCGTGTCGTTGCTCCGCACTCGTGATTATCGGCGTACAACCGACGCCGCCGGTAACGAAGCGACCATTGGCCAACACCAATCCGCCGCGTTATTCAATTAGCGGGGCTGCTTCTGACGAGAGGATTCGATATTCAATTTGGAACCGTTATGTCATAGGTTATGATTGGCGACAGGCACTGGCCGCATCTAACTAATATTATTAATGCGAAAGTTTGGTTGTTTGTTTGGGTTCTCTGCCCTTTCGCCGAAAATTGTTTGCCAGATTTTCGCTTGCCAACTAACGTTTCGCAGAATTTAACTTCGCCGAATAATCATTTGCCAACTTATCATATAATTTTATTTCTCAACCTCACAGTTTAACCAACTGTACGTTTGGTCTGCTTTTCATAATGACACTTTTGATGATGACATGATATAAATTAGCACGGAGCTTAAAATAGCGTCAACTGCTTAAGAGGCATCTCGGTTGATACAGCCTCAAGTCTTGTATTGAGATTTCTTTATTAATACAGGCCTTACTGTCAATGTCTGAGTTACAAAATTATATTAATAGAAACATACCATGTCTTTTTTGATGAGAATTAAAATTTCAAAGTCAAGTTACATCCCCGACCCGCATTGGGCCACCGTGGTGGACTATGGCCCATACTCCGTCATATACGAGGGACTATATCCTTGCAGTACGATGTCTATGGGCTGATGATGATGATGTCTTTTTGTCATGTCCGTCTGTCTGTCGGTGGTTTAGCTTGATGGATAGATAAAGCATTTATTTACGCCACTTTTACAAAGAAATATACATACAAATAAAAGTAAAGAATAGAAAATACAAAGAGCAAGTGTGTGCCGCAGTAGCACAAATGGGTTATAACTCAGTGTGGCACATCACTCAAAGAGCGAAACACTGGTTTTCAGTTACAACCCCTACAAGTAGGAGTGCATAAAAGTACGCGCATGGTCCCGTCAATCGTGAGCGAAAAGGGTCCGTTGTTGATACAGCTAGTGTTGAGTAGTACTTATGATAACAAGTTAATCGTAATGTCCGTTTGATAACAGTTATAGTAAATTCATCATTGTGCTGAAAAATCGTATTGCTAGTTTAAACAAGTGACTGCGTGGCTAGATTACTGGGTCACTTCTTACCACGTACGACCACCCTGTGGAACGGACTTCCGGCAGCGGTATTACCGAACGAGTACGACATTGGAACCTTCAAGAAACGAGCCTACACCTTTCTCAAAGGCCGGCAACGCATCTGTGACCCTTTTGGTGTTGCGGGTGTCCATGGGCGGCGGTGATTGCTTTCCATCAGTTGACCAGCATGCTCGTTTGCCGCCCTCTCATATAAAAAAAAAAAAAAACAACAACAATGTATCTGCTATGCTATCATTTCAATGGATAGATATTTAACAGTTCCACAGATTGTTTCGATTTTCGCATCGATATGACATATTGACATGACCACAATATTTGTATGCCAATTTGGCTGATCACAGAGATCTTATCCATAAGTTAATGGATCATAACAACCTGTACACCTATGTATCAGAAATAAATTTTTATATTATTTATTACATTATAGTTAAATGAATGATAATAAATAGATAGATGAGTAGTACGTTTCTGATTGACCAACCGAAATATTTCGCTGGAGTGACCCCATTGGATTGGATTTCCCGTTGCTGTTCTCGTTCTAGTTCCACTTTCGTGATAATTGGAAAACCCGATGTAGCAACACTGCCCATTACCCCCTAGTGAGAGGACTCCCCAGCAGTGAAGACATATAATCTGAATTCCCAGGAAATTACAAGGCATAAATATTAAGTAGATCAAATTCACCAGACATGAGCGTGTAAAGGTGGAATTTCAAGGATAGCAATAAAATGCGTACAGGTTGTGGTAGACGTGGAACGGGGAATTTTTAATTTTGTGACAGTAAACGAAAGTTTACTTTAACTTGACACACGACTTTTTGGCGGGATCTCGGCGAGTGAAGTTGCATTTTTCTTTATAATTCTTATAATTTGCGCATTCTAACTTTTGAAGCTTAATAATGGCAGAATATTGTGCGCAAACGTTAGTGTTGGTGTACAAGTGAAAGGAAGTGCAATTTAAAGTGCGTAACGGAGATTTCGGGTTCCCACAAGAAGCCGCCAAAATCTTTTATAAAGCATTCTGCCACTTTACTGAAGAATGACTTGACCGTGACTAGACTCTGTATACGCCAAGTATACGACGAATTACTTGTTTTGACTGAGACTGACTTATAAACTGAAGAAATAAGATAAATAACATTTTTCACTTGAAACTGGCAGTAATGTCCCTCGACAGTGAGGTTGACTGGTTGCCATCCTCAAAAATAAGAAGAAGAAGAAGAACTTGACACACATGACACTATACTTTTAAACAGCCAGCAAATTATTACAGAGGTTCTATAAAATTTACAGAGCGTAGCCAGGGTTTATTATTTTATTTATGTGAAAAATTAAAATGTGAGATAAAAACGGAACATTGATACGATTTTCTAGTGTTAATACTCTCTCAGTCTTTTACAGGATGCACTTCGTTGAATTCCGCCATTTCATCTTCGAACTACTAGGCATGGGGAGGGATTCCACCCGTATGTAGTTAACATACCGAACATTCGCACTAAGCGGTTCGACTCTTCATTCATAATGCGAACAGCCAAGGCGTGGAACTCCGTTCTGGCGTAAATTTTACCTGAATCCTTGGGATCTTCAAAAGCAGGGTGAATGGGCATCTACTGACATCGCGTACTTTATCCTCGGCTACATCGTCACTTCTATCAGGTGAGGTTGTGGTCAAATGCATGTCAGTTAAACATAGAAAAAATACTAACGCAAATAATAAATACCTACTGTGGATTTATAATAATAATAAATATCTTTGCACATACACACAGCGCCATCTAGTTCCACACTAAGCAACTAGGCTTGTATTATGGATACCAGATGGTTGATATACTACATAAATACATTTTTTTTTTGTAAATAAATACTTATTATAAATGAAAACATCCATAACTCGGGCACACATGTCTGTATTCATCATTCAAACATATGGCCCTAGCGGGATCGAATCCCGCTAGAGGCACCCGCGACCTTTTGGTACAGCAGTCAGAATTTTTAAGCACTACACCAAACAGGTCGTCATTTGTGGAATAATTGAGTATTTCAATGCATATAATGTAATATTTACAACTTTTCCCAAACCCCCCTGGCTACGTCCGTGTCACTAGACTCATATGCGCAAACTGAGCAAACGTAGCAAATAAAAGCAACCAGGTGATATTTTTCGTCCGAACAAATTCCCAGCCCCTCTTTTGTGGCCGACTCGAGCGGTCCTCTCTACCCTTTAATTAAGTTTTGCTTGTAATTAGTGCGGTTCGCATCTTAATGAGTTGTATCTAGATTGCTACCTGTACATTGTCTATATTAGTGTCTCTCGTCAACTCCAAGAGTTACTATTTTCTTTTGACTGCAAATTTAACGTTAAATAAGGCGGATAACTTTCAAGCGCTTACACAATACACATAAAATATAATATCTCCCTCACACACAGGCGATAACAAACACAGGTTTGCTTAGATTTAGCTGATCCTTATAACACAAGTATTTTTAATGCTTTGCATGAGCATCAGCTGGGAACGTACTTTTAGAAATTCTAATGAATATTACAAAATTTTACCGGTTGTAAACTACTGTATTTACCTGTGGTTAAACATAAATTAATCTTATTCTTAACTAAATTGGCAAGAATGTGTAATTTTCTTTGGAACCGTACGAGTACAGTCTGAATGACAGACCTGTATAATAAGGTAATTCGAGGGTAGTTGGCCAATCGATATAATTCTTATTTACACTAAAAGAGGGCAGCAGGGTACAGGGCAATTTTGCTTCAAGATATTTTTTTTCAATATTAACATTTATCCATTAGAGATCTAATAATCTTCTTTTGGCTTAGTACCCCATTTAAGATAAACGTTGTATGTCTATAAGTTTTTAGGCTGAAGTGGCAACAGGCAGGTCATATCTGCAAGGGCGCTTCCAGCCATTGGGTTTACCATTCGGAGGTCGTGGGTTCGATTGCCAGCGGTTTTACATATTTAATACTCGGTTTGGTTGGTGGTATCGCATTTTAAATGTCCGCCTGGCTAGCTACACCACCATCTTATATAATCTGAGGCCAAACAGCATTGTTCTGTGCCGGTTGTCAGAGATAAGATAGCCAGTCTCCCAAATAAGATGGGGTTTCCGGGTCAGTACGCTACCACCTTCGGCCTCGTCTTCACTTAACATCAGGTGTGATTGAGATCAAGTGCTAACCCGTTGTGCATAAAAAAAAGTCAGGGGGAGGGGGCCACATGATTGTGTGAGGCCCCAGTCAATCAAACTTATAAATACAAATTTTCTTAAACGTACGTAATTTAACATTTAATCTAGCATAATTAAACAATCGAACTAAGGTCCATTTTTTGTTAAATCAAACTGAAAACTTAGACCCTCCCGTAAGTCGACCCTTGCAGATCAGTCGCAGAATCAACACCTTGACAGTTGGCGATGAAGTTGATTGTTATTCAAACTTCAAACTTCAAACATTTATTTCAACGTAAGATACATGATATCATTTGTTGAATGTCAATTTAAATCTACTGGAAATAAAAAAAGTTTATTGCATTTATCTGTCGATATGTCCAAGCTACTACCGCTTCGGAAAGGAAATCATCTGTGGGAAAAGAAGCGGCGCAAGATCATTGTTGTCCTCTTTTTTTAAATAATAAAGTACATAACTAATACAATTTAATTTCGGGGAGCTGGTCGAAGTACACCATTGATACTGTTAGGAGATCTTACTCAGAAACGAAATACTAGATTGTATGGATAGAAATTTATTAAATACTTGGAACACTATTTAACTAGGTATATGCAAAGACTATGGCAGCTGGAGCGAAAGTGACGTCCCGAATCCAACCGTCGACCTCCTGGTGAGCTTGTACGAAGGTAACCGATGTTGACCGATCCTCAGTCGTGAGTGTTACCAGGTGTATGTTGACGGTTTCCTCTCAATACATAACCAGAGGGTTTACAAAATTGATTATCAATTAATTCTCCGACTAAGTTAGTTCGTGCCACTGCACCTTTTATGTAAAACGATGAAGTGTACTTAGCGTACCCTTAATCAAAGTCTTTCTCAAGTCTCAATAACTGACGACCATCCGTCAAAAGGAACTCAATAAACTTTCCAATCTCAAGTGATTGATCACTGCGCTTAACTCACTTGATTTATCTAGCAACATTACTTAAATCCTATAATTGACGACCTGTTTGGTGTTAGTGGTTAGAAACTCTGCTACTATACCAAGAGGTCACGGGTTCGAATCCCGCTAGGGGCATATGTTTGTATGATGAATATAGACATGTGTTCCCGAGTTATGGATGTTTTCCATTTATATATTTATATATTCGACGACCGATTGGTGTAGTGGATAGTGACCCTGTCAGCGAAACCAACAGTTGCGGGTTCAAATCCAGCGAGGGGTAAATGTTTGTATGATGAATACGAACATTTATTCCCGCGTCATGGATGTTTATACATATAAATATTTATGTATGTTTATCCGTTATCTAGTATCCATAGTACAAGCTTTGCTTAGTTTGGGACTTGATGATTGGTGTAAGTGTCCGAAATATTTATTTATTTATTTTTATTTATATATGTATTTATTTACCAAACAAAAATGTATTTGTGTAGTATATCAACCATCTGGTATCCACAACACAAGCCTATAGTTGCTTAATATGGAACTAGATGGCGTTGTGTGTATGTCTAAGGGTAATTATTTATTATATATTTATTTATTATATATTTATTTATTATATATATAAAAA
Source organism: Oegoconia quadripuncta (assembly GCA_949316235.1). Taxonomy (NCBI): domain Eukaryota; kingdom Metazoa; phylum Arthropoda; class Insecta; order Lepidoptera; family Autostichidae; genus Oegoconia; species Oegoconia quadripuncta. Next base: position 2,036,884 of record OX438743.1, read on the forward strand.
ATAGTTAATTGATGATCTAGCTCTCACCAATCGCCTTGATTCGCTTTCCTTACGAAGGGTCGTAGCATCTCTTACTGTTTTCTATCGGATTTACCATGGCGAGTGTTCCGGGGAATTGTTCGGTTTGATTCCTGCTGCTGAGTTCCATTATCGCACTACTAGGCATAAACTTAAATTCCACCAACACCACCTAGACAGTTGGAAATCCACCACGGTGCGGTTCAGTAGACATTTCCTTCCACGTACCGTTACTTTTTGGAATAAGCTCCCAGCGGATGTCTTTCCGAACCGATACGATCTGGGAACCTTCAAGAAGCGAGCATATTCCTTCCTTAAAGGCCGGCAACGCCACTGCGGATCTTCCGTTTCCGTAGATGGTTATGGGCAGCGGTGACACTTACCATCAGGTGCGCCTCTTGCTCGTTTGCCCACCTCTTCAATAAAAAAAAAAAAAAAAATTTACATAGATCTACAGCTTTGACATTTTTATTTGACTTAAAACTACTTAATTTCCTTAGTTTGACTTTTAATACTATGCAATTTAGAGTCATTAACATAACGACTCGTATATTACTAAGGATTGTTTTATTGTTACCTATATTATAATAACGTAAAAGTACCAATTTTCTTGTAATATAATTATAACGTTCCCCACTCAATTATAACGATAACTATTGTCAAAACTCACACAATTATTAAGCCACGCGCCACAACATCACCCGAAGTTAGCCGAACGACGCGCATCAATTAACGAAAAATTTCCGCTGATATCGAAAGTAGATTTTTTGGCCGAAATCGAATCTTCAGTCGGTCACTATTTTGGAAAGTCAATTAAATCAAATGTGCTCAATTAGCAGAAACGGTGCAGTTATAATTATTTTTTTTTACACAACGGGTTTGTACTTGACCTCAATCACACCTGATGTTAAGTGAAGATGAGGTCGAAGGTGGAAGCGTACTGACCCGGAAACCCCAACACTTTTGGGGGACTGGCTATCTTATTTTTGACAACCGGAACACACACCTTACCACTTGGATAGCATCATAATGAATTTTATTATTAAATTAGCTTAATTAAACACCAAAGTTGTCCGTTTCATTGTGAGCCACGCCACGCCTTACACAACATCTTGGGTGTTATTTGCTCTTTATAGATAACACTGTAACCTACTGGAGTACATTGTGCGGTACAGGCAGAGAAATAAATCAATACGGTTATCAACCGCAAGCCTCCAGTTATGCAAATTGTACACTCGACCCCGCAACACTAGCTTCCCACTAATACGAGTGCCACTATGCCTAGAATCGGTTTTAGAATATTGCAGAGTTATGTAGTGGAGAGTGCACGTACAGGTTGGATTTTATAGAGGACTAGCTTCTCGCCCGTGGCTTCGTCTGCGTGGAATTTATCGTGGATATGTTTAATTTGTTTATCCCGCGGGAACGCTACAGTTCGAATACCGTGTTTGTTGTTTACATTGAGCCACGAAGGCGGTTAAAATAGCAGGTTAAGTATAGCATCTACAATAGATAATATAATCTTTTTGTTCACGGACGTTTTCTAAATATTCAATTTGTAGTTACCTATACATATTATGCATTACGTATGTATTGTCAAAATCAAAAAAATCAAAATCAAAAATGTTTTTATTTCGTAAGTTAGAAGAATAACATTTGAAATCATCATGACATACAGTTATCGCTCATTCACTAGGCAGTCTCCCCAGAGAAGAACGAGCAAGAAACTCAGGGGTTGCTCTTTTTAAATAAGTCAATACAAATACAATTTGAAATACCTAATTGTAAAATTTATGATTCGACAAAGAAAAATAAGAATAAAATATACTGGATAATGGCGAGCGGTTCATGTCCACGCATTCTTATCATCCAGATAGTCAGAAATTTTATAATAGCCTTTGGCACATAGTTTCCGTTTAATGGTTTTTTTAAATTTATTTAAAGGCAAATTTTGAATGTCTACCGGCACCTTATTGTAAAAGCGTATACATTGTCCCTTGAATGACTTAGTGACTTTGTGTAAGCGACTGCTATGGACAGCAAGTTTATTTTTATATCTTGTATTAACATTGTGTATTTCACAATTTTTCCTAAACAAATACAGATTCTTTTTTACGTACATTAAATTTTCGTAAATATATTGCGATGCCGAAATTAATATACTTATTGATTTCTTGAAATTTATTCCTCAGAGATACTCGGGAGCCTAACTTGTAGATCGCACGAACCGCTCGCTTGAGTTGAACTCGCACGAATCAATTGTTAGGAGTGAAATGCAGAAATACCTTAATGTGAGCAATACCGGGACAGCATACAACTTACCTGAAAAAAAAATAATGAAAATTAGAAGTTAATAATACAAGTACTTATATTGTATATTATAATTGAGGTCAAGTATCAACCCCCTTGTGCATAAAAAAAATGGATACCAGATGGTTAATATAATATTTACTCAAATACTTTTTCTTATTTATACATATTATAAATGAAAATATCCTTATCTCGGGTACACGTGTCCATATTCATCATGCATAGATATGCCCCTTTTTTTTTCTTTTTTTTGACGGGGGGAAAGCGCATTTACGCGTTCGACCCGCCGCTGACGGGGGTCAGCGGCGAGGATATGTGGGACTCACCGCTCCAGATGGGAGCGGTCCTACCCACTAAAAACCCCCCGGTGTTCCTTCGCGCGCACCGAAAAACGGCGTGGCCACGGGTACCCCTCGGTAATCGTCCGCAACCACGCCAGCGCGGCGCCCGCCACCAGGGCAACGGCGGCGGCGGGCCTTCCTGTAGGCTGGAGCAGGGAGGAATCTCCTGGTCCAGCCACCTCAAGAAGACGCGTGGGAACACCACGCGCGCCTTCTCGCGAGGCTTGCGTGTGGTAGCTTCTCTCTCTCGCAAGCAAGTTCTCGCTAGGTAGGGGGGAGAAGGTGGGCATACGCCCTTCTCCGGGTCCCAGTGCGTCTGCGGCGGACGGGAAGAGCGGAGGGATCGGCCTCCCTCTATCTCTCTCCGCCGCCTCCTTCTGCGAGATCACGCTCTCGCAGAAGGAGAGGACCGCTTTCCACGACCTCTCGTCGCCGACCATAGCCTTGACTTCTTCTCAATCACATACCGAACATTCTTCATTTATTGACACCAAGAAATAGGAACCGAATTCTTTACTTATTTTCCTTCGCCGAGTTATTAGTTTTTTTGCATTCATATTTTGCTCCACATTAATGCCTTTTGAACGGCGAGGAAGCCGACCGTATAACTAGTGATATTTCCAGGTGAAAGACTGCTTTCAGCTGCAATTCAAAAGAACACTGGTACCCCTTGAAACTGCGCGCAATTCCCTGTGAAATTAGGGTGCGTAAGCCCAAAATTGTAAGTTACTTCGAGAAGTTGTCTCAAGGTATAATGAAAATGGAAAGGTCGTTCTGAAATATATTATTTCTTCCCTTTACTACAGAAAATGTGTTCCAATTGCGATAGGCAGTGTGTTAGTATTAAATCTCTTACATTATGTCACGACCTTTATCCCAAATGGGGTGGTCAGAGATACCCCAAACATTTTAATGCTTGAACAGCCATGGTTCACCGTTCGAAATATACAGAAATGTACATGTGACAGGAGGTGAGCCCATCGCCGTTATTACGTGAAGTCCTTAGATGTTTTTGGTGGAAAGTCCCATAGTCGCCTTTTACGACACCCTCGGGAAGAGACTGGTTGGTTCTATTCTTTTTACGTGCCGAAACCCACAGCACATTATCTGTCTACATTATGTTATTTATTCAAGGAGTCAGTACCTTTATTGCAAATATATTTCTTGTTTAGACTTCATAGTCGCTGTCAATTTGCCTTATTCAATTTGTTCTTGTTGAAGATGTTACTCTTGTTAAAGATTTGTTTAGCTGTTTAGTTAGTGGTAGGGCATTTTAAATATCCGCCTGGCAAGCTACCACTATCTTATCTAAATCTGCCAAACCCAAATATTTTGGTTTCTGGGTCAGTACGCTTCCACCTTCGGCCTCATCTTCACTTAACATCAGGTGTGATTGAGGCCAAGTGCTAACCCATTGTGCATAAAAAAAAGATAAATTAAACATTTAAAACGTCGGTAAAAATATTACTATAATCTATGTTATCGTACCTAATGACATAAAATCACGAAACTCCTCGCAAAAAATACTGTGAAATAAAAAAAATCGTTCTCTTGACTCGTATCCAGTTGATTTGTTAATTTTTTCAAATTTGGAATACGGTCCGTTCACGATAAGTCATTCAAACGAATAGTTACCAATTCGGACGGCCGTAAATTTGGACTTTTCCTTTTGCTAAGAATCATTTATTTGCATAACTTCAGACGTTCCATACGTCCCGTACTACTGGTGATGTCCAACTATATACAACAAAAGTAAAATAATGACGATTGGTTTACAATTGACACAGCAAACTGCAAAAGAAAAAGTCCGACGTTACGGCCGTACGAAGCTATTTTCGTTGGAGAGTAGACCATCTGATACGGACTTACTAATACGGAACATTCATGGACCGGAATCCAACTCGCTTATGGCCGATTTTTTTTATTCAAATGTTGGCTTATTCTTGTAAGAAGGAACCAATCAACTACCAAGCGTTAAAAGCGCAAGAAAAAAGGGTCTCCTTACGGTGCGTTATTCATATTTCACCGCCTGAAATTCGTCTTGTGTTTGTTGCCACGTAGTCATAAACTGGAGTAGGTATATCATTACCAGAGTCGTATTCAGGGAGCTGAACAAATTAGGCTATATATAAATAAATTATAAATCATATAAATACTTATTTAAAAAGACCAACCGTAGAGTTTCTTACTCGTTTGTCCCCGGAGAGACTGCTTTGTGAATGAGCGATAATTGTATGTCATGACGATTTCAAATGTTATTCTTACAACTTAAGAAATAAAACTTTTTTGAATTTTTTGAATTTTTTGAATTTTTTGAATTTGAATTTGAATATACAGGGGAAAAATTTATAACTGGTACAGGAATGCTCGGCTGTACAGGCGACTCAGGAATTGAACAAAAATTCAGCTGCAAATGCACTAATTTTGGCACTTGGTTTCAGCTCATCGTCTGCATGATCTGTTGGTTCTGATGGCCAGTCCGCGGTATTTAAAAGATAATTTCTTTTTAATAAAAAAATTATAAATAATTTTTTGTCAGGCAACCAAGAATCATAGATAGGTTTATACATACCTTACAGATTAATATACATAATGTCGCTTACGCAAAGTCACTAAGTCATTCAAATTTGTATTAAAAGCGTTTATTCTTCACGGTAGTTCATAAAAAGTCCAAATTTTTCGAAAGGAATAAACCGATTCTAATGAATAATGATAAATAAATAATAAGTAATAAATAAATATCCTTGGATATGCACACAATGCCATCTAGTTCCACTTTAAGCAACTATAGGCTTGTGTTGTGAATATCAGGCCATGAATATATATGTATATAATAAAAATTTATATATATATATTCTTCACAGTTCTTCGAACGTTTGTATTTCGATGTTCAGTTACGGACCCTTACGTTTCTATCTTACACGTCAACATTCAAGTTATAAACCGAATCCGGCCCTGGTGGAATACATCATGAATCATGTTTTATATTCCACGAGGAAGGTTGTCGTAACGAATCTTGTAAATACATATTTTAAATGTTTGAATTTGTCATGATCTATACGAATACCTCGAACAAATGACGTAATCGCCCTGAGTTAAAAATATTGTCCATTTCAAAGGGCTTCCCAATTTATACTTATTTTTTTTTTAGATGGCAAGACTTCCCATTTTTCATAGCATCAGGATGGAATTATCTTTTCCCATTCCATATGCAGCTAATAAAAATATCTATGAAGTGTCGTTAGGCGCGGTTGTGTATTTTTTATTTCAACAAGTATAGAGTTGTCTCATTGACCCTTTTTTTTATGCACACCGGGTTAGACTTGACATCAATCACACCTAATGTTAAGTGAAGATGAGGTCGAAGGTGGAAGCGTACTGACCCGGAAACCCCAACATATTTGGGGGACTGGCTATCTTATCTCTGACAACCGGAACACAACAATGCTATTAACATTGCTGCTTGGCGGCAGATTAGATAAGATGGTGGTAGCTAGCCAGGCGGACATTTAAAATGCCCTACCACCAACCAAACCGAGAACTTAAACATGTACCCCGCTGCTGGGGATCGAACCCGCGACCTCCGAATCGTAAACCCAATGTTGTTTATATTGAGCCACGGAGGCGGTTGATGTATACATACATACACGTATCAGCAATAAAATGAAATCTTAGTTTATCCAATGCGGACTCCACTGTACGGATTATTCCTCTCAATTCAAGCAAACTCATTCGTACTTGCAAATCGCAAGCATGTTAGCGCTTTATTAACACTAGCTCGTTAATCCGTTCGTTTGTAAGCCACAGTTGATAATCACGTTAGCGAATGGGGAAACAAATAAAGTTAAACTTTCACACAAACCTACCTAGTTATCTCTGTTTTAGTTTGCGAATATAACAGATGACATAGAAGGGTCCTGCTGAAGTCATCATCATAGGCGTTGTCCATGATATATGTATACGAAAGAAGGGGGCCGAGCATCCTTCCAAAGAAATGGCCCTAATGTGTCACATTTCCGTGCGTCCGTGCGTCACTGGGCATTTGGGTGCACTGAAAACCAGCACTGTGATTCGTCGCAGCATGATCTGAGTGTCAACCCATTTGTGCACGTCGCAACACGTGAGAGCATTGTGCGCATTTTATTTATAAATATATTTCTTTTTTAGTTATTCCTCTTATATTTCATTGGTGACAACCCCATTTGCGAAGGGGATAATGGGAAACCTCTTTTCTTACTTACAGACATGTTTTTTTAATTAAGCTGAGGTTCATGTTGTCTATAGCACTGCAGGGGTGGCCAACTTGATTACACCCAAGATCTCCTGTTTACTAACGAAACCCTGTGCGATCTACCAAGTACATACTTCTTGAAAGCTTACACACTTGACACACGCCCCTCCCCCGCATCCCACACGCTTCCCGCTTATTGGTCATCGCGTGCCGAAAACAAAAGACTATACTGCGTAGAATAGAGGATAAATACCGTGACGGAACAGGGATTGAAAAATTATACAAGATGATGCGTGCAGCAGTTGGTGATTACGTTGCGCAGTCTGGTCTACGTATTTATATTTTTTGCCTTGCCACGATCGACTGGACTAACAGTCGCGATCGACCGGTCGATCGCGATCGACCTGTTGGCCACCCCTGGTCTATAGGGTTACGTACGGAACCTACCCTCAGCAGACGCCGTGGCAGTACTCACTGTCGGTCGTAGCTCATAGGAGTTACATTGGGAAGAGTGTGTAGGCAGGATTGACGAAGGAATGAATGTATACCTACCTCCTCATTAAGTGGGCAAAAATCTATTCGCTTGTATGGAGCCGCTGATTTTGGAAACAACAGCCTGTAATCTGTATCTAGTTAGATACCTAGATAAGTATATCTATTAAACATATAACAACATTACCCTCCTTCCTTGGACAGTCGGGTAAAAAAGAACAACCTTTGAGTTACTTGGGCTTCCTCTCAAAGAAAGACTGTAAATTCCGATTATTCCGAACGTCTGGTAGCTTACAAAAAGCGATTATGTTGTTACAGGGACCGGCATTTTAAGCAATCTAGGTTCTAGATTATGTACCACAGCGATCGTTATCATGATCTCATTCAAAGTCTTTGGTATACTTCCATTTAGGAACGGTTTCCAGGCTTCTTGCTGGAATTAATCCCACGGATGATAAGTCTACTAAGTTTTTAAGCAATCTAGGTTCTAGATTATGTACCACAGCGATCGTTATCATGATCTCATTCAAAGTCTTTCCTATACATCCATTTAGGAACGGTTTCCAGGCTTCTTGCTGGAATTAATCCCGCGGATGATAAGTCTACCCTCGTTATCTCTGTTCCCGGCAGAGTGGAATAAAACCAAATCGTCTTTTCCCGTGGGTCGGAAAAGGCGACTAAAGGGAGCATAAGGATCAGAGATGGGCAGCAGCGTCATTGCTGCAGAGCTTCCAAAAAATCAGCAATGGGAGAGGCTTATGTCCAATAGTGGAGTTTTCGAAATAAATTCAGTTCCTGTGAAATGAAATGAAATAATTTATTTCCTTGATTTTGGGTACAAGATAGGATGACACATATAACAGAAGTCCCATTCAAAATCTACTTAAAATCTAGCGTGCAAATATTTAATAAATTAGGATAGCATTAGATAGGTTATTACTTAAATATAATATAATAATGTATGTTGTCACAATATAAAACTAATTAATTGTCAATGCTGTGTTGATGTCAGAAAAGCGATATTGGTGTCGATTCGGATGTACAACGAACTAACTAAATTTAAAGCAGATACATCCTTTTCTAACACTATTAACATGAAAGGGACGACTATAAATTAAGGCCTGTCAAATTAAGTTAAGAGCTGTCAAAACAAGTCGCTCCATAGTATTTTAATCGTGACGTCGCTAGGTGTACACCTAATATTGATAAAGAAGTGCTTGTTTTGATCCTTTTACTTAATTTGACAGGACTTAATTATATGTCGTCCTTTTCATGTACTAGTGGTTAGAAAAGGATACATATAATTTAAATTTAGTTAGTTCGTTATACATCCGAATCGACACCATTGTCCGTTATATAAGTATTTTAAACTAGTGGTAGATATTCCTAAGAGATTTACAACAGAAAAGATGTCGTCATTTTCTAGGAACTCCTCGCGATCGCCAAATAAAATGCGAGACCCTGTAAATAAACTGAAGGGTCCTTAACGGCATCCCCACACATATATACATACAAACGTACAACGAGTAGTACTTACATATTTTATTCATGACTCCGTAAGATGTTATTTTGACAGTGGTCAGATTTATAATGGGTTTTCCTCGTTCTTTTACCTACTTACGGTTATTCAAGCATAGTGAAGTTTCTCCGACAGTTTTAACTTCTGATCGTGAAAACATCACAAATAAAGCAAATCAATAAATTATGGCAGTCGCGGGTTCGATCGCCAGTGATATGTTTAGTACTTGGTTTGTTTGGAGGCTATTCTAAATGTCGGCCGTGCTAGTTCACCATCTTATCTAAGTCTGCCGTTAAACAGCAATGTTAAGCATTGTTGTGTTCCGGTTGTCAGAGATAAGATATAGCCAATCCCCCAAATAAGACGGGGTTTCCGGGCCACTACGCTTGCACCTTTGAAATTAAAATACAAGAAATTGCATAATTCATAATACTGATGGACCCCGCACTAGGTTAAACCTGTATCGCGGGAGACCAACACACATTTGTCTGAGTAGAGGTGTTACTACTAGGGGTTTAAAAAATGGTAAACAATGCCCAAATTAACATAGGATGCAATAATATAAAGTATGTTTAATTATGTAAATATTATGTTATTTCTATTGTAAACTATTTGAACCTGTTATTTTAATGTTTTATAACACTTATTACAATCCCTAATAATTTCAACGTAAAATTCATAAATAAGAATAAATATATCAAAATCAAAATCAATAAAAAAATGCTTTATTTTGTACGTACACAGGTTACACTTAAAATAGTCAGATTTTACATTTTTAACGCTACTGCTTGTTCAAAAGGCAATTTTCCCCTGAGAAGAACAAGTAAGAAACTCGAGAGGTCGCTCTTTTAAAAAAAGGTTTTTATATTACAACATTATTATTTTATATTATAATATTTCACTATTAATTGTGAAATTGTATTAATAAACGAAACTTAAGGCTATCATTCATTCACCGCTGAGGCGAATATTTGAGAAGTGAGCGCAGCTGTCATATCAATAAAATATCTAAAAAAAATAAATGTAAAAATTTGTTGTTTGTTGTTTGTTTGTTGATAAATCTATTATTAATAAATTAACATCACACTACTGTGGTCAATTAGTCTCGACTAACATACCCCTTAGCAAGTCTTTGGAAATAAATATTATGTGTGTTCCTCTAAATGATGGTCGGCTCAAGCAATTTAGACATATTGTTATGGAAAAATTGCATGACTTGACAAATGTTATTTATGAAAATCCGGATGAATCATAAATGAAATGAAATGAAATGAAAATCATTTATTCATGTAGGCAATACAATATGCACTTATGAACGTCACTTGTTTTTTAAACTACCACTAGCTCGGAACGCGACCACAACTGAGAAGAGCTAGCGAGAAACTCAGAGGGTTTGTCTCTTTTCAATAAGTCATTTACAATCTAGAAAGGTTACAACATTTTTTATATATCGTGTAGAGGAGCCGTTTAATTCACTGGACTATTTCCACTACATCAAAACGCTACAGAGGAATATAGCAAAAGATTAGACACTATCTATTACGCTACGTCGCGTCTAGCTAAACAACTGACGATTTTAAGTGATAATTTTGTATCACAAAGAAATAAAGTAAAAAGAATATCAATTTTGTTATAATAATAGCTTGAGCCGTCTCTTTCAGATAGCTATCATCGGCAATATGATTAATGAATGGACCTCCCCCTACCCCTAATGTTCGGAAAATACAATATAGGTATAGAAGTCTATTAACATCTCAGTACCTGGGGCATTTTTTTATCTGATACTAGGTTACCGCCCGCGGCTCCGCCTGCGTGGAATACCTTTATCGCGGATGAGTTTAACTTGTTTATCCTGCGGGAACTACTTACTTTGTCGGGATAATCAATCAATGCCAGAAATTAAGATGAACAATGCAGTAGTTCGGGCTGTAGAGAAGTTTAGGTACTTAGGCCACATCCTTTCTACCGACCTGAAAGACGATCAGGACATAGAGCGAGAGAGGAGGGCGCTCTCGGTGCGGTGTAACACGCTCGCGCGCAGATTTGGCAAGTGTAGCAACATGGTTAAGGTGACATTATTTAATGCATGCTGCCAGTGTTTCTACACGTGCCAACTCTGGGTTGATTTTACGCGTAAATCTTACAGCACCATGAGGGTGCAATACAATGACGCAATTCGCATCCTCATGAGACATCCGCGTTTCTGTAGTGCGTCGGGCATGTTCGCTGAGGCGAGGGTACCTGACTTTTTTGCGGTTATGAGAGCACGCGTGACCTCTTTTTGGGAGAGACTTCGCTGCTCTGATAACAGCATTCTCAAGGCAGTGAGTGAAGGACTGGACGGTCGAATTTTTAAATATTGGCTAACTGTACATCGGAGCGAGAACCGAAAGTGAGAAATATGAGAAGTATACCACATTGACACCAACATTGGACTGACGAAATTTTAATTTTAATAGTATTATTTACAATTTACGCATTATTTTTGTCCCTACTATGGCTTTATTGGCTGCGAATAAATGATTTTATTATTATTATTATAAATAAAATATAGCAAAATGTCAAATATCAAATGTCAACTTCTAACCTACTAAAAGCGCTGTCCAGTGACTAGCAATAGGACACTCCTGTTTGCCTCCCACCACCCTCAGGATACTGTTACACGTAAACAATGTCCTATGTTTTAAACCACGGTATACCAAATTGCATCCAAATCCGTTCCTCCGTTTCCCTATGATTGAATAACAAACAAACACCCAAAACTTTCGTATTTATAATATTAGTTAGATACAAGGTGAAATTAAATTCGTGTAATTCCTGTTTACTGGCGACTCCACCACTGATTACGAACAACGTTCCACTAAGAACCATAGCCGAATTCGATCAAAAGACTTTCGATTGCGACAAAGTAAACCATTCTGAAACCACCTTTAGTATGGAAGTACAACCATTTTCGGCTGAATTCGGCTATGGTTACGAGTGGAAAATTGTTCGTAATCAGGAGCAGAGTCACCAGAGGGCGGAGTGTGAGTTTTGTTTCAACTAAACTTTACTACCGCGTTCACGTTTACGTGACGATTTGTATGAAGAAATGTGCAGCGCCTCTAGCGGATAGTTTGCAAAACGATTTTTTTTATAGATACTTTTTGCGTAAACGCGAACGCGATGGTAAAATTAAAAACGAGACAAAACTCGCACTCCGCACACAGTAGACAGGAATATACGAATAAATTTCACCCTGTATACTTATTTTCAGTTTTCAATATCCAACTGTCAGCTCGGTAAATAAGTAAACCCGCCACAATGTGTCATCATAAATATTTTTTTTTAAATTTCATTTTTAACACGTGTAGCGAAGTAGGTACTAGAAAATGCATCTCGCGTGCTCTACAGCAATTACTATCACCGATTATTATGGTTTTCCATGAAACTTGGCACGAGATCGATATTTGGCGTCGCATTGCGCCTTTATGGGCTGCATGCGGTGCCTATGCCTAAATTACATATTACGTCCTACAAAGTTACGTGAAAATATTTAAAGCGGTGGCTGAGTACATTAAATTGGTCAACTTTTGCTAAGGGATCGTGAAAAAAATCAGCTGATCTATAGGAAAGTTGAATGACCTTGAAACTAATGATTTTTATCGCCATGATGTCATGTCACAGTAAAGTTTAGTCGTTTCTGCCACCACTATCATACTATCATAATATGCGAAAGAATCACAACTTATTATGTTAAGAGGGTTTATCCCGCACGGTATTACATACAATCTTTCAAAGTACAAATTTTTCGAAATGTAGGTATATATTTTGTGGAAGTCTGTGGTGGCTGCCTAAACAGGCGTGACATTATGTATTAAGTATGTATGTATAACCGATTCTAATGGATCTTTATAAGCACAAAACAGGTAGGTATATAGCTTTAAAAAATTTGTAAAAATTATCGAAAGAGAATAGAACTACTAAATTAGAGCGAATTTAAGTTTTTTAGTAACAGTGTAAATGCAATATAAATTCGATATTTTGCAAATGTTTTCTACAAAAATCTATACCGGTTTTTTTACTGTAAGGGAAAAGGGCATATTAGGTAAATGAAATAAAAGTTATAGTTACGTCAAAACCGCACGCGCCGGCCCGATTTTGATGTGCACTGGCGTCACTCTTAGGGTTCGTATCGTGCGAAATTTATTGCGAACTCATATTTTCCCCAAGTTTTCTTTATTTATTTAATTTAATGATGTAATTATGTGGTATAGCCTACAAACGCGACCATCATATGACACATATAGGCTTTATTCGATGATGGTTTTGAAAAAAAAAATTAAACATGCCACTGCCAATACATTCTATTTCACTTACCTTATATCTTTTTTCTTACGGTAAAAAAGCTCACCGGTATATTCTTTTTTTTTTTTTATATTATATGAGAGAGCGGCAAACGAGCATGCGGGTCACCTGATGGAAAGTAATCACCACCGCCCATGGACACCAAAAGTGTCACAGATGCGTTGCCGGCCTTTGAGGAAGGTGTAGGCTCGTTTCTTGAAGGTTCCAATGTCGTAATTAATGTCGTAATATTCTGCTTAGAAGTATAAAGTTTTATTAACGTCGGTCCATCATTCGAAAAATTAGAACTGAAATATTTTTATTTGCCCTGATCCCAATTTATTTGGGATCGGCGCAGTACGTCTTTTTCTTTAAAATCTCCTCTATCAGTAGTTACGTCCTCATTCACGCCATTTTTCGTTCATAACATCCTTCACACAATCCATCCATCCTTTCCGTGGTCTTTCTCTTCCTTTCCAACCATCGACATCCTACTCATCACTATCTTAGTAACCCTCGTATGTATGTATGTAGTAGTATGTATGTTAGTAGTATGCCTTTCATCCCTCCTCATAACATGTGCATAAGCTAAACGGTTTCCTTTCGACTTTTCTGTCACGGGTGTCACTTTTAAACTCCCTCTTATGTACTCATTTCTTATGTTATCCATCCTCGTCACTCCCCTCACCCATCTCAACATTCTCATCTCTGCTGCATGCAATTCTCTTTCATCCGTCTTCTTCATGGTCCAACACTCCGATCCATACATTACGGGACTGGCTATCTTATCTCTGACAACCGGAACACAATAACGCCAGCAACATTGCTGTTTGGTGGCAGATTTAGATAAGATTTAAAATGCGGACATTTAAAATGCCCTTTCACCAACCAAACAGAGTATACTTAAACATGTACCCCGCTGGGGATCGAACCCGCGACCTCAGACTCGTAAACTCAATGTTGTTTAGATTGAGCCACGGAGTCGGTTTTAAGCGACTCCAAAAAGTAGGAGGTTCTCAATTCGGCAGTTTGTATTTTGTTTTTGTATTCTTGTAACTGTCCAACTCTCACTCCTACGTCACGACAAACGATACGTCACGACAAACGATATCATGCTACGCAGGCATGAGTGTAGTAGTGTGAGGTGAACATTAGTACGTGACACGTGATTGACTTTGACGCGGGTGCGCCTGCTGCGAGAATACGCTGCGTCATCACTTGATGAATGGTGTCGACCAATCAGAACGCTGTGGGTGCGAGAATGCGCGAAAGAACACCTGGAGCTCTACTTTTGAATTACTTGTCTGAAATAGTAGTGATTATCGGGGTAAATATAGTACCTAACTAGGCGCCTTTTTTTTTTTTTTTATATGAGAGGGCGGCAAACGAGCATGCGGGTCACCTGAAGGAAAGCAATCACTGCCGCCCATGGACACCCGCAACACCAAAAGGGTCACAGATACGTTGCCGGCCTTTATTAATAAATTAGCCATATGTGATCTAATTAGTTTCAGGCGTTTCGAAAATATATAATTTAACTGTTTCTTGAAGGCTTCCTAAATTTTTAATTTATTTTACAGACGGCAAGTAAAATATATCCGTACAAATGTTAAATAATTATGTCATTTGTTGGATCAAAAATTTTATACCCGCAATGACTAATCAATTCATTTTTTATGCTAAAATACCTATTGCATCCAAGTCTAAATATTCAGTAGTCGTAATGAACTTCATCGAAAACAAAATAGCGATTGAATAATAATAATAAATATCTTTGCACATACACACAGCGCCATCTAGTTCCACACTAAGCAACTAGGCTTGTATTATACAGATACCGGTTGATAAACTACACAAATACATTTTTTTTTTGTAAATAAATACATATACTATAAATGAATAACATCCATAACTCGGGAACACATGTCTGTATTCATCATACAAACATATATGCCCCTAGGGGAATCGAATCCGCGACCTTTTGGTATAGCAGCAGAGTTTCTAACCACTACACCAAACAGGTCGTCAAATAGATCTTGAGATTAACATCGCGTCTCAGTCTCAATACAATTTTTTTTTTTTCATACTGTTTTAATATGCAACAGATTCTCAAGCGTCATCTCAATCTTGAGAACGGTTTACGAGTATTAATACGGGCCTCAGTTTCATAGATTAATCGGCCAAATAGATATGCAATATTTTTTGTAATTTTTAAATCAATCAAACATAGTATTATGAATATAAGAACGTCCACATTTTTCGAAATAAATGGACCGATTCTAATGAAACTTTATACATATAAGTAGCATACATAGATCTAAAGAGTTAGTAGAGTATATTTACGAAAACGAGTAGAACAACTAAATTAGAGATGTTTTACA
The DNA here is from genome assembly GCA_949316235.1 of Oegoconia quadripuncta. Taxonomy (NCBI): domain Eukaryota; kingdom Metazoa; phylum Arthropoda; class Insecta; order Lepidoptera; family Autostichidae; genus Oegoconia; species Oegoconia quadripuncta. The sequence goes on from OX438743.1 coordinate 2,052,502, forward strand.
AGAGCATATAGTTATTATAAAATAATAATAAATATCTTTGCACATACTCACAGCGCCATCTAGTTCCACACAAAGCAACTAGGCTTGTATTATGGTTACCAGATGGTTGATAAACTACAGAAATACATTTTTTTTTAGTTTTTCAAATATTTTAACAATGAAAATTTATCGTTCGGTTGAATAATCGCATTACATCACTAGCGACCGTTAGAGCATTTCAATTGGCGACTGACGTTGATACGGGTTTGCCACAACCAATCAATACGCAGCGTCATCACGTCATGAATAGTGTCGAATAGCATAGGATGTCTTACTTTGGTTGTTGAAGTATCGGATATAGTCGTAATGCATAGGCACATTTCAAATTATTTTTCTTTTCTTTTGTCATTTATTTATTACGACCACAAACAAGTTCACAATATATTGTCATATGTAAACAACTTGCACTAGATAGACATTTGTAATTGTGAACCCAACATCATTGGTCACAACGTAATTATCATGTAATAATGTGAGGCCTAATACAGCAGACTGACAACCAACTGCAGAAACTTATATTAAGTTATATAGGTGGAGTATATATATACACATAATCCATGATATACATTTATGTATTAATACAAGGTGTTTTGAGTTGTGTCACTTGTGTATCCTTATGAGGTTTGTGAAATGTAAATTTGTTATATTTGACGTAAAATAATATGGTTTGTGTGCATTAATATACTTTAAGAAAATTTATATATTTAACTTTTAATATAGGTGATTGGTACATTAGGTTGATATTCGTCTTTCAGGGGTTTGAATCCAAGCACTAACTAATAAATAAGATTTACTTTAAAAAACATTTAGAAAAATTTTGCCGAAATTCGACTATCTTGTCATTTGCCATCTGGGAGTTCTAATCTCTACATCCCGGTTCTATCATCAGAACAGCTTGGTTCGAAGGTCGCGAGTTCGATCGATTCGAGAAAGAAAGAAAGAAAAATTTATTTAAACCCATCTCATGACACAAACAATCAGGTACATATATTACACAGTCGAGACACATGTAAAAAATAACATTGTGTTTGCCATCTAATTGTCTGCATGTGTCGCAAGGTGGAGTCAAAAAGGTCTCCAACTCAGCATGGCTTGTAGCCGTTCACTACAACGCCGGTAGTTAGTACTCGGTTTGGTTGATGGTAGGGCATTTTAAAAGTCCGCCTGGCTAGCTACCACAATTCTAACACGTTGTGCTTAAAAAACATAAATTTGCCAAATTGCAGCTCAATCAGATCACGTGATTGAAAAATGGTTTGCAAATTTTGAAATGTACAACTTAGTTACTATACGAACATTGCAAGCTAAATAGAACTTGTAAAAAAGAAGTAAAGGCTTCTTATTTACAAGCTTTTATTTAGCTCCGCTAACCGCCTCCATGGCTCAATGTAAACAACATTGGGTTTACGATTCGGAGGTCGCGGGTTCGATCGCCGGGGTACATGTTTAAGTACTCGGTTTGGTTGGTGGTAGGGCGTTTTAAATGTCCGCCTGGCTAGCTACCACCATCTTATCTAAATCTGCGGCCAAGCAGCAATGTTTATAGCATTGTTGTGTTCCGGTTGTCAGAGATTTCCGGGTCAGTACGCTTCCACCTTCGACCTCATCTTCACTTAACATCAGGTGTAATTGAGGTCAAGTACCAACCCGTTGTGCATAAAAAAAAAGCTTTTTTATTTAGATTACCTAACCGATAAATTATACAAAAGGAGGGGTTTAAACTATTATTCAGGCTATAGGAAAGCTAAAACACTTATTACACTATCCTATATTTGTAGGAAACCTAATTAAAATTAAATAATATAAATAGGAAAGTGTAATTCTTAATATATAATAACTAAAAACAGTTAGATTCCGATTTAGTGGATTGGAAGGCTCCAACCGCACAACCTCCATCCTAACACATAGACTAATTCGGCATACATTGCTGGGAGGCTTGGTCCTGTTAATTCAAACATCTTTACTTCAACCAGCAATGTATTCCGAATTATTTCCTAAATAGATAGCTCCTAATTAGATTTCCTAAAAATAGGATAGTGTAAAGTACTCACACCAACCTTTTTCGGGGTAAGTGCACATTACACCCCGGTACGAAATTCGCCAGTCACAACAGGATTACGGGATCGCAGCCCGCACTCATGTTCCCCGTTGCACGTTATAAGATTTACTTGTTTTCATACTTCGTTTTATGGCATTATTACATTACCGAATTTATTGGATTCCTGTCTCCTTTCTCCGAATCCATCCTTTGTTTCCATCGGCATTATTGTCAATATCCTTAATCTATTTTATAAAGTAGAACTCTGTAGCAAACGTGATGGTCTTTATCATAACAATTTTGGGTTCGGGTATCGCTGAGACATTAAGGAAAAACATAGAAATCTACAGAAGGTGTGATTGTTCTAACCTTTTTGACGAAACTGACGAAAAACGACAGGTGTTATTGGTTTTATGGCGTTGTGTGTGTGTGTGTGTGTTTTTATCCGGATGTATCGAAGTGCGGATTTTTTTTATGCACAACGGATTCGTACTTGACCTCAATCACACCTGATGTTAAGTGAAGATGAGGTCGAAGGTGGAAGCGTACTGACCCGGAAACCCCAACACATTTAGGGGACTGGCTATCTTATCTCTGACAACCGGAACTCAACAATGCTATTAACATTGCTTAGATAAGCCAGGCGGACATTTTTAAATGCCCTACCACCAACCAAACCGAGTACTTAAACATGTACCCCGCTGGGGATCGATTTCATAATTTATAATTAAGATTAGAGTTGGGGAATGGTTCTTAGTGTTTGATGAAAGTCGGTTGAGTCTTTTAACAAGTTGCTTTGAATTATCTGGATGATATCATTATGATAGTATCTCGGAAGTTTTCTAAATTTTTGCCTATGAAATTTGAAACTTCAAGCATTTATTTCAACGTAAGATACATGATATATTTGTTGAATGTCAATTTAAACTTGAAATAAAAGGGCTTATTGCATTTATCTGTGTGAATTAACGAATTACAGATGTATATTGCTGTTGAGATAGCCATGTCGGACCAATTATTTGACGCTAATTTTCTCAATCTGCCAATTAATGTGCTACGAAAAGATTTGAGGCACGAAAACTTTGTCAAGTCACTAAGAGTGTTGTCACCTCATATAAAGTTATATTATTAAAAAAAATGTTAAATGTCTTTGTGTGGTATAGGAGGCATCTGGCATCCATAATACAAGCCAAGTCGCTTTTAGTGGAACTAGATGACCCTGTGTGTATATGCAAAGATTTTATTTAGTTATTTACTATACTAGCCCTGCTGAATTCTCTAAAGGATTTATCTGTTTAAACTTCTGGGAATGAGCCCGTCTTTATTTTCGTTTATCCATTGATTTCGTTATTGTGTGAAAAATACGGAGAATTTACTGCTAGAGCAGGACTCTTCTACTAATGTGTGACTAAAAACAACCTTAAACTAAGATTAAGGGATGTCTGCCGAAAGGATTAGTCGTTAGTGAAAATATTATGCAAATTGTTTTAAACAAAGAAAGTAACTTCAAGTTTTACTCCGACATTAAACTTAAATGATTGTTCACCAAACTGAGCAGCGTAACTCGTCAGTGTAATGACTCGTACACACTGTAGGCGCGCATCAAAATAAACTTGCTATGTTTTCGGCTAACGCAACAGCGTGTCTATTTTTTAGCCTTTGACGAAAATCGAGTGCGTTGTCCAGCCTTTGTCCGGGCTTATCTCTATAAAGCGTGATCCAATTTGAATGCGGTTTGATGGGGATGAATGAATGAGGATTCCAGCGACATGTGACGCTATAATTCTCACTTAAAATATTGAATAAGTACAGTGGCGCTATTTTTCTCATTTGAGTACAGTTTTTTTGACATTGTCTAAGTAGCTGAATCCATTGTGTGAATTTTAGCATCACGCACGTATAAAGACCAAGCTTGGGCTCTGTGGCACGTCCCGTGTGGATTGCTGATGATGATACCATGGCTCCTGTATGTGGTCTCCACTGTCTGCCCCAACGGCAAACGTGTGACTAATGTGGCCTGCCTGTGTGACACATATACAGTGAATCTAAGAAAGCAAAACCGCTAGTATAGATGACGCTTTAGGGTCGAGAGAGGCTGGTCTATGTTAAACCTTTTAATTAAGAAGTCGTACTCATTTAGCTAGCACTTACTATTTATTATTACTGAAGATTGAACGAACTTGAACTCATTATCTCAGCCTGTACTAGGCGTCGATTTTACCTCTATAAGCTTCTTCGAGAAGATGTCCAGTGAACATAGACTTTAAGCTGTGACCGTAAAGTTCGTAATCGTTTGCAATTTCACCGTGAATCCGATGCAAGTCGTGCCTGTGGACTTACGGAATAAGATATCAGAGCTGAGTCGCTGAAAATTTCCAGAATACCTATTGAAATGACTCGTATTTTGATGCTGTAGGGTAGTCAAATCAAATGAAAAATGTTTAATTGCGTAAGTTATAAGAATAACATTTGAAATCGTCATGACATACAGTTATCGCTCATTCACTAGGCAGTCTCACCAGAGAAGAACAAGCAAGAAAGTCTGGGGTTGCTCTTTTTAATAAGTATCACTGGAAATGGCGCGGTGACGACATTTAGAGTAATATATCAGGTCTGCACATCAAAATTGGGGGACACTTTGTTACCAGCCTTCAAAGGAGTCGGAGCTCCACTCTGATTACCTACTATCACCGACGCTTGGAAGAATCCGGTGAGTCCTGACTAATAAGAAGTTGGTCACGGAATTTGACCAAGGAGGAATCATAAACTAGCCAGGTTAAATTCCACAGACTGCACGCGAAGACCGAGTTGTATGGCATGTGGGAGTGTGCATATGTTTACTCTTCACCAGTAAGCATCTCGGGTTCCATGATCATAATTCAATATTAAGATTTATGTGAGAGTAAGTGGCCTATAATTAACACCTTACTTAAAGATTTAAGGTTATGGGGCCTAGTGTCATTCTGATATCCTATTCGCCTGTATTGGCTTGATATTATATTGCAATTTCCCGAGCTACCCTATGCCATGAGAGGCTGGCATCGTCCCAGTCGCTAGCAACGCCCACGTTTCCCCGACATCTATGTTAATATTTAAGATCTAAATTATTTGTCAATCATCATCTTCTTGCCCTGGTCCCAATTTATTTGGGGTCGGCGCAGTACGTCTTTTACGTCCAATCTCCTCTATCAGCCTCAGAGGTAACCTCATCATTCACGCCTTTTCCGTTCATATCACCCTTCACTTAATCCATCCATCTTTTCCGTGGTCTTGCTCTTCCCTTCCAACCATTAACATCCATATTCATCACATTTCATCCCTCCTCATAACAGGTGCCACTTTTAAACTGCCTCTTACTTACTCATTCCCTATTTTCTCCAACCTCGTCACTCCACTCATCCATCTCAACATTCTCATCTCTGCTGCATGCAATTGTCTTTCATCCTTCATTCAAATTATTTATAAAAATATATCATATAGTATAAAATACGCCGACCAACGCAGTTCCGTGAGGGACAGTACCCAGCACGCTAGCGCCATTCGCTAATGCTGAACTCTGTAATTTTTTCTTCGTGATAAATAAATAAGTTTACCTTCATTAATACAGAATCATACTCAATCTTGGTCTCGACTATAGTATTATATTAATTCTGTGTCTCTACTAAACACCAGTTGAAAAGGGAGAGATAAATTCATATTTTACTGCGAGATAAGGGTGGCAATAAAACGTCTTGAGAGTCATTATATATGGCCTTAAGGCTCAGAACAAGGCAGAGGTTTCACTATAAGATAAAGAAATTAAGAACTCAATTCCTGGAGGACTGGAAGAAACTAGTGACACTATTTCCGAAATTAAAATATTAGAAAGTAAGGGTTGTAAGTAACAATAATAATAATAATAAAAATAAATAAATAAATATCCTTAGACATATACACAGCGCCATCTAGTTCCACAGTAAGCAACTATAGGCCTGTGTTGTGGATACCAGATGATTGATATACTACATAAATATTTTTTTTTTTGTAAATATTATTAAATCATTCTAAATAACTTCATTGTTTTCGAAGAACTATTTATGGCCCTAATATATTTCCGAGGCACTAATTATGCACAGTTTTTTCGGATATAATTTATAACCATAGATAAAGCAGTCACTGTTTATGAGAATAAGAATCCCAGCAACACGAGACGCCTGAAAGCTCACCTAAACTACAGTAAGTAAGTAATCATTTATTCACTTCACAAGTTTATAATTTTTATCCTTTGGGCACTATTTTTTGACATTGTCAAAATAACTGAATTCCACTTTATGTATTTCAAACTTATATGGTTTTGAATGTAATGTACTCGGTCCAACAACAACAAAAAATAACAATAACCATAACTTCCAACTCCTGACTATCATAAAGAGAAATCTTTCACCTTAACAAAGTTACATCTCAGTTACGACTCCCGATCCCTCCTGTAAACTCCCGCCCCGCACCCCCTTCGCATCATAGCAGTAACCTGTAGCTCCGAGAGCTTTCCGAGAGTAATCCCCGAGCTCGTAAACACACAATCACTCCTCCGAGTCGACTGTGCAATAAACGCCTTAACCGTATAGTATACGTTACAATCTTATTACCTAACAACCATAGACTTAGGGCGTATGGACCGGGTCTTTGAAACAATCAAAATGGCATCACTTCACTCCTGTAATATTTATAGCTGTTTGCTTTCCTTTGAATAAAAAAAAATAAATAAAAAAAAAGCTAATTTTTTTTTTTTGTATAAATATAATAAATTTTATTTTGAACAATTTAGACGGGGTATAAAAAATAAAAAGTAAAATAAAACTATAAGGCAAAGACGTCATCCAGAGCTCCCGATTGCGGTATGGACCCTAACACACTGGCTGCATTACCTCTCTGAACAGCCAGACTGAGACGTTGAGCGAGGTATACGCCAGCCCGTAAATCACACGAGGCCAGCACCAATCTGGTCGAGAGACCGTGGACGAAATTCCTGGTGTCAGAAGACCACGGTCCCATAGTTTCTACTGCAAGCGCCACAAACTCATGGCTACCCAATAGGGATGAGTACTTGCGGCGCTTGAGCAGCTGTGCTTCCTCTGCCGCAGCTCTGGCTCTCGAAGAGGTTTTGGGGATGTCAGAGGGTGCCAAAGTATCGACGCAAGTAGCGTCCTATATCAACGTTCGCCCTAGTGACCATGGCACCAATGTCGTTCCATCCGGCCTCTTGCCATATAAATTGAAAATTAAAACAAACTCCGACAACATTGACTAAACAAATGATTATATCGTCAGGTGTTAAAGAAAGTGTTAAAAGCAGCAAACAAAGCTAAGAACCTATGCCCGAGTTTATATTTAAAAAATTTAAAACTTTCGATAGACTGTCATATCAATGACATTACCAAAAAGCCGTGTTAAACGCCGAAGACGGGACACTCACAGACCCGTCAAACTCAACACCTGTCGTTTGTCGTCGGTGTTTAAAAAGAGTTTTAAAATAGCTTGTAAATTTGTAAGCACCGATTTTAAGAACGGGCAGTCAATGCAAGTGTTTTTTCATGTTCCTTCGAAAAAAATTTTTGCGTATGACAAGTACCAGTGTGCGAAATGTGAGTTTGTCACGTTTTTAACTTTACCATCGCGTTCGCGTTTACGAAAAAGTCCCTATTTTGCAAACTATCCGCTAGAGGCGCTGCACATTTCTCCATACAAATCGTCACGTACACGTGAACGCGGTAGAAAAGTTAAGTCGAAACAAAACTCACACTCCGCCCTCTGGACGTCAAAGGTAGAGGGAACCTTGTGGCCTCGACGTTGCCGCTGTCAACAAGGGCTATTTGTGATAGACGGTATAAATAGAAAGCTTGAAATAACCGCCCCTGGTACGGGCAACTGGACTAGTATTAAAGCTACTTCTGTGTTATGCAACCCTGGTACCTGTTGTTGTATAGTGCATACAAGCACTTGCAAACTAATAACTATGTTTGCAAATTTAGATTTCTTTTATGCACGACGGGGTCGTACTTGACCTCAATCACACCTGATTTTAAGTGAAGATGAGGTCGAAGGTGGAAGCATACTGACCCGGAAACCCCAACACATTCGGGGGACTGGCTATCTTATCTCTGATAACCGGAACACAACAATGCTATTAACATTGCTACTTGGCGGCAGATTTAAATAAAATGGTGGTAGCTAGCCAGAAGGACATTTAAAATGCCCTACCACCAACCAATGTTAAAATGGAATGTTAAAAGCTTATCTTTGGAGCGGTTTTAACAAATTGTGGCAAACTCCTTGGTTTTTATAATTGTCTTTATTGTTTGACTTTTGTATTTTATACGTCTTTGCTGTCATCGTTTGATTTTAGTCAAGATTCCTGGTTCGGTTGTGATTTAAACGTTATTTATTTGCAATATTAATTACTTTCTCGCCTCATATCCGTGTTTTCCTGTTCATTTAGCGAAATTACAGTTAAATAAAGTTAAATACAGTCCATTTTACTTTCCGCTTCATTCGCTAACCCGTACAAAAATTAATAAACAAATAAATGTCTTTGCACAAACACACAACGCCATCTAGGCTTGTGTTATGGATACCAGATGGTTGATAAACAACACAAATACATTTTTTTTTGTAAATAATTACATGTATAAATGAAAAACATCCGTAACTCGGGAACACATATCTGTGTTCATCATACAAATATGCCCTTAGCGGGATTCGAACCCGCGACCATTTGGTAAAGCAGCAGAGTTTCTAACCACTACACCAAACAGGTCGTCAAACGTCAAAAATGAACGGATTTGGATGAAATTAGGTATAAAAGTAAACATACCCTGCATTAAAACATACTTTTTGTGAGTAGTTCCTGCGGGGTAAACAAATTAAATATGTAACTAATACTACAATTTCAAAAGTATGGATGTTTGTTTGTTTATTTGTTTAATTGTTTGTTGCTCAGTCACGGTGAAGCGAATTAAGGGATTTGGATGAAATTTATAGGTATAATATAATATAGATATACCCTGTATATTTTTATCCCGATAAAGATAATTTAACGTGTCCTTTTCCTTTTTTTATATGAGAGGGCGGCAAACGACCATGCGGGTCACCTGATGGAAAGCAATCACCGCCGCCCATGGACACCCGCAACACCAAAAGGGTCACAGATGCATTGCCGGCCTTTGAGGAAGATGTAGGCTCGTTTCTTGAAGGTTCCAATGTCGTACTCGTTCGGGAATACCGCTGCCGGAAGTCCGTTCCACAGGGTGATCGTACGTGGTAAGAATTTTCTTGAGAAACGTACAGTGGTAGACTTCCACTCATCCAGGTGATGTGGATGGAAATTTAATTTTCGGCGAGAATTGTATCGGTTAAATTGAACACTCCCCATGAAATATGCGATAGAGAATGCAGAGGGACGCGACGTCTCTTCGCAACGCCAGGGGATCCAGTCTGTCAATGAGACTCTCTTGGCCGACAATTCGGACTGCGCGACGTTGAACGCGGTCAAAAGGAAGAAGCTGGTACTGAGGTGCCCCAGCCCATAGGTGAGAACAATACTCCACGTGCGGCCGAACTTGCGCCTTATAAAGTTCCTAAAGTGCCTTGAAAATAAATTGACCGATTTACCTTCAGAGGGGTGTAAATTGAAAGATACTGATTGGGTGAACTATCGAGGATCACATTTCGCGCGTTCACGTAACTTCATTCCAACAAATAACTCCGATACACAATTCAACAAAACGTTGGTACTGAACACGAGATCTGGTATCACAGTAGACGTTTGAAGCATCCTGTCCCTTCCGCCCAATCGGGAGAGCGCTTTCGTGTTCGGGTGAGGATTTAGTGAAGGAAATTTAGCGATTGCAACTTACCTACATTGATGTCTGTTAACTTTTCTATTTACTTACCTGAAAAGAAAAAAAATGTTAAGTATATTACAGCACTAGTAGCATGAGAGGCGCGATAATAATAATATCCTTAGACATAGGTACACACAGCACCATCTAGTTCCACAGTAAGCAACTATAGGCTTGTGTTGTGGATACCAGATGGTTGATATACTACATAAATACATTTTTTATTGTAAATAAAAACATCCATAACTCGAGTACACATGTCCGTATTCATCACACAAACATATGCCCCTAGCGGAATTCGAACCCGCAACCTTTTGGTATAGTGGTCAGAGTTGCTAACCACTACACCAAACAGGTCGTCAACATTTATATTACGCGAGATAATATTTGTCCTGCTCATTCGCTTGGACGATATTTACAACTATCCCACTCTCACTCTTACGTCGTGCGCGACATACGATGTCACGCCACGGGGGCTGCAATTGTCTCACTCATGGCGCAGTCGCATTCTTCCCCCTCTCTATTAGCGAAGACCTTAAGCCACTACAGATACCTCGCGTGCGACAAACGATGTAATGCCACTGTAAAACGCATCTTCTACTCTGAACTAGAGGCGAAAGCATGGCGGTCAACTTCTCAGATATAAGATGTTCAGAAGCATCATACGAAAAGATGCAACATTGAGCAATTTCGATGGAAAAAGATTTGTCAGCACAACGTCCTGGATAGCGAGTAAGCGACTTCGAGGAGCAGTGTAAAGCTGACCTTGACGCTAAAGGCGACGAGCTGAAATCCCGTTCACCCGCAGCCATTTATTATCTCTACGTGGAAGGTGTGCTTACGTGCCCACAATGCTCACGGGAGTTCACCACGTTAGCCATCTTCGAGTGCACCGCGCCAAACCCTTGGGAGTCCAAGTGCTCACCATGGGTGAAATCGGTCAGAAGCATCATAAGAATAAGAAAACTTGATCCATTTAGCTACACTTATACATCTAAGTTAATGGCTTGTGTTTTTCTATTGGTGCAGTGATTAAATGTTTTATCCATCTATCTAATGGTCACCCATCCAAGGAGTGACTGCGCCAGACATTGCTAAACTTCGCTAATCGAAAACGAATAGCGAAACCGACTGCGCCAGTGCTTCATCTGACTTGCTTACACCTTGGCTTTGAAAATTCAAATGACGGCCATTTTGGTGTTCGCTAAACACGCTAGTCGCTACAACTATCACTAACTGAGTACTCTTACTTTAACCCTACAGTATTACATTTTCGGAGCGCTCCGAGCCTGGAATCTGGATTCTTTTTAAGCTTATTCATATGAGTTTCATTCGGCACTATTACAATGCACGTAATCCGACTTGTCTTTGTTGTTTAGCTGAAAGCCAGTATTTTTCTTTTTTTATTAAAATAAATTACAAATGATTGTAATGATTCCGACATAAACGCTTAGTCTGACTGATCGTCAGTCACCGTGAAAGTCATAAGTCATATTTGACACCACTCTATAACAGCAACTATAGTAACAATATTAATAATAACAAAAGAGTTACAACACAATACACAAAACAGGGAAATTTTGACGACCGATTGGTGTAGTGGATAGTGACCCTGTCAGCGAAACCAACGGTTGCAGATTCAAATCCCGCGACGGGTAAAAATGTTTTTGTGATGAATATGAACATTTATTCCTGAGTCATGGATGTTTATATAAATATTTATGTATGTTTATCTGTTATCTAGTATCCATAGTACAAGCTTTGCTTAGTTTGGGACTAGATGATTGGTGTAAGTGTCCGAAATATTTATTATTATTATTTTGAAGTGGGGTGAGTGCTGTGTGATGTCGATAATGGTCTCCATCTCAGCATATGCTACTGCATTGCTACAGCATTGGTTTTCAAAAAGAACAACGATCCTGTGGGTTTCTTACACCGCTTCTTTTCCCACAGATGATTTTCCTTTCCGAAGCGGTAGTAGTTTGGACATACTGACTGACCGAAAAATGCTTAAGCCCAATTTTTATTTTCAATAGATTTAAATTGACATTCAACAAATGATATCATGTATCTCACGTTGAAATAAATGCTTGAAGTTTGAAAGTTTGACGTACTCTCTACATAAAATATAGATTTTTAATTGCGGTGACTGACGAATGATTGCCGAATTTTCTTTACACACGGGCACTCGAAACTCAAGACTTGTGGTTACATGATTCAAATGTGTTTAATATTTCATCGATCAATTTCATGAGTCCGTTAGTTATCTCATTACCTACACGATAAGTTATCCAGTATTCAATGGCTCAACCTTAGATTTCATATTTCGGGCTCAACCATGGTTAAACTGACGTTGACTTAGGCCAGTGCTAATACAACGATCTCAAGATTGAGATTAACTTAAGCGGACACTTAGATCATTGTATTAGAGCATTGTAGAATTGTAGAAGGGAGAGAAACTCGATTACATATATACATACATAAAAAGTCACGCTTGTTTCCCGTAGGGGTAGGCCACCACAGACTTCCACTTGCTAAGATCCTAAAACAACTCTTTTGCTTCATTCACTCTGATAAGGTTGTTCATACATGCTCGTCCGTTTACTCAATCATAATCTTGAGTTTAAGAGCCGCCAAGTCCTACGCACCATAAACAAGCATAATGGAAATATTCGAAGTATATCAGGAGCATATAACTGACACAACATTGGCCCAATTCGATAGCAGACGGTAGGTACGTATTCACACAAAGGGCTATTGTATTGCGGCTCGGATGTGTTGTTACTCAACAACACATCCGAGCCGTCTCCAGACGTCACAATCTAGTCTCAACTTGTTCCTAACATCGTCTAGAAAGTTAAGATCGTTGTTTGAAAAGTTTTAAACTGCTTACTTGTACGAAGGAATTATTTTACACTGCCTTGTTTTGCTTGTAACTTGCTCATAAATGGGATTTACCTGTGTTGGCATACTACAACAAAATAATACTTACAAGCTTCTAAGAAATAACTATTTAAGTATTTAAAAGCCAAAAAATCCGACAGTATTCTGTATTTTGCGGACGCCATGTTGGATTATTTGCCAAATGACAACTGGGTATCATGACGAATCTAACGACACCATGCACTTCGAAATCGGTCACGCTGTTTAGGCTACAGGTTTCGGCAAAGGGACGGGCATACATACTTACATGCATACGGGTAAAAAGGATATGAATGTCGAATGGAAAGGAAGAGGAAGATCATGGAAGAGATAGATTGTGTCAGGGATGATATGAACGAAAACGGAGTGAACTGTGAGGTAATGGCTGACAGAGGAAAATGGAAGAAAAAGATGTACTGGGCCGATCCCAAATAAATTGGGAACAGGCCAAAATGATGATAACTAATAAAAAAGTCACGGTCAAGCGCGAGTTGACTCGTGCCTTTAGGATTCGGTACATAAAATCATCATTGACAAGGCTTTCTGAAACGGCTTCAGGTATTAAGTTGAATTTAAGATAAAAGTAAATCAAGTTTCTTGAGTAGTGTTTGCGCGACCGTCCTCGGCCATGTTTAATTCATATTTACTACTTTATTTTTTGTAATGTTTATTGTTTTTTAATTAATTAATTCACAATTCATTTATTCGTACATTTATAACCTAACAGTTACGCGTGCGTAACTAAAGCGTGCAGCGTACGCAGTCAAAAAAATTCGACAAATATCAGACGTAAATAATGCTAGATTAGTATATTTTAGTTATTTCCACAGCTTGATGTCTTACAGTATCTTGCTGTGGGGAAATGCCGCGGATATAAATACAATTTTTGTTTAACAAAAACGAGCCGTTCGCTCAATTTATCAATTGTCGCTGCAGTGTCACTTACAGATAGATTTTTTTTTTTTTTATGCACGACGGATTTAAAGTGTATAACATTCTAACCTTTTCGTAACAGTATATTTTTGAAAATCTAATGTATGTCAAAAAAATACAGTATCATTTAGGAAAAATAGTGATAAACATGATGTCAATACAAAAAATAAAGATAAACTTGCAGATCAACAAAGTTAAGCCATAACACAAAACGTCTTGGTAGCAAACGGAAATTCATGGGCAGTTCATACAAGGTGTAATTGACGTCGTGCAAAAAGTATTAACTATTTATCAAACAACCTAAGGGACCGTGGTCGAATTCGACCAAAATTTTTTCGACTTCGACGACTAAGTGGTCTGAGAGAATAGTGAATTTTCGGTGTTTGGATGCTTGGCGAAAGTTGCTTCTAAACAGGAGTGGAATGGCTTATCATCCACGATGAGCACGACTTCAATTACATAAAGTCACGTGTACTTAGAATTGACCGGATTTAAAAACTAACATTTACTTCTAGTCACATACATGACTAAATAGATACATACACGACGACCTGTTTAGTGTAGTGGTTAAAAATTCTGACTGCTCGCGGTAAAAGGTCGCGAGTTCGAATCCCGCTAGAGGCATACATTTGTATGATGAATACAGACATGTGTTCCCGAGTTATGGATGTTTTTCATTTATTTATGTATTTATTTACAAAAAAAAAATGTATTAGTGTAGTTTATCAACCATCTGGTATCCATAATACAAGCCTAGTTGCTTAGTGTGGAACTAGAGGGCGCTGTGTGTATGTCCAAAGATATTTATTATTATTATTCAATCGCTATCTTGTTTTCAATGAAGTTCATTACGACTACTGAATATTTAGACTTGAATGCAATAGGTATTTTAGCATAAAAAATGAATTGATTAGTCATTGCGGATATAAAATTTTTGATCCAACAAATGACACAATAATTTACAATAATTTATTTAATTTACATTTGTACGGATACATTTTACTTGCCGTCTATAAAATAAATTAAAAATTTAGAAAGCCTTCAAGATACAGTTAAATTATATATTTATAAACACCTGAAACGAATTAGATCACACATGGGTAAATACCATCTCGCAAATACCAGCACTAGTAGTAGTAGCGCGACGTGGCCGGCAACCACCCAGCTCGCGACTCCGGGTAGGTGACGCTGAAGTCCAGGTGGGGCGGTGCATCAAGTACCTGGGCCTCACCCTGGACAGCCGATGGGGCTTCGAAGAGCACTTCGAGCGCCTGGTCCCCCGAGTGCGAAAGGTAGCGGGCGCGTTGCACCGCCTGCTACCTAATCTCGGGGGACCACGGGAGGAAGTTCGCTGCTTCTACGGTGGCGTTGTGCGATTCATGGCCCTCGACGGGGCCCCCGTCTGGTCGGACGACTTGGCGAGGTCCTCCCGCTGCAGAGCTCTCCTCGGGAGCCTGCAGCGGCTGATGGCCATTCGGATCGTACGAGGCTACCGGACGATCTCGTTCGAGGCGGCGACGGTCCTAGCGCGGGCTCCACCCTGCGACATCCTGGCCGACATGGACGCGGCGGTTTATGACCGCATCCGCTCTGTCGAACGGGATGCCGAGGGGGTCGCGCCTGACCGTGCGCTCTAGATGCTACGGCAGAACACACACCGACGTGCGCTGACGCTCTGGCGGGAGCGCCTTGTGATACAAAGCTGCGCCCGCCAACGCGCCGTTCTGCCGAATTTCGAAGCATGGATGGGGAGGAAAGGCTGCGTCACCTACAGGTTGACCCAGATACTCACCGGGCACGGGTGCTTTGGTGAGTATCTGAGTCGAATCGGACGGCACGATGCCACCACTGCGCGTCCGACCAGGACTCCGCCCAGCACACGCTGGAGGACTGCCCCGCGTGGCAGTCCGAGCGTAGAGACCTGGTCGACCGGATCGGACGAGATCTGTCCCCGCCTGCATTAGTCGCGGAACGCTGGCGGCAGAGGAGGGTTGGAGGGCAGTGGCCTCCTTCTGCAAAGCAGTCATGCTCCAGAAGGAGGCCGCAGAGCGGGATCGGGAGAGGGCCGATCCCGCTCGCAGGAGGCGACGTCGGCGCCGGGGGGCGGCAACGCTCGCTAGCCTCCCCTGCACGTCGCCTGAGGGTCGCGGGCGGTTACAGCTCGGGGCGATGTAGTCGTCGGACGCGGCCCGGGAGAGGATGACACCCCCCGGAGCGACCGGGGGGGTGTCGTCGCATCGGGCCCTGTCGCGCCTCATACCGCTCGCTGATCGCGGTGTGAGACTCGACAGCGCCCCCCGTGGAGTGCGCGGTAGCCGCCCTCCGGGAACGGGCCTCCCCTTGTGAGGGGCAACCTCATCTTCACTTAACATCAGGTGTGATTGGGGTCAAGTACCAACCTGTTGTGCATTAAAAAAAAAAACCTTTTTTGCTCGAGGGAGCTCCACAGTTTTCGTGGTCACCCGATACGATAGCAATAATATTTGACAATACTGCCGTTTACTGTCAGTTCTTCGTTTACCGGTGAAGGAGCAACTTCTTCAGTTCAGTTATATGTGGTGTTTAATTAAAATGCGAGCATTGACCCTTGTGTTCTCCACCTTTTGGATGTGGTCGGGTTGCAGTCGGTATGAACAGCAAATGGGTGAGTATTTGACAATACTATACTGATCTACTCTTCATAATTTATATAACTAATAAAACATAATTAAAGTGACTCGGGTATGAATTTATTTAAACAAATAAAGAGATGTAATTTAAATATAAACAATTTTTGTCGGGATACTAGCTCCTTTTCCAAACGTCTAATTTTACTTCGGATTTCGTCCTCACTCTTCTTCCTTTTCCTTCCAATGTAAAAGTCAGCACACACACCTAAAAACTTCACTTTACACCGCGAAATTATTTATTTTAACGGAGCGAACGTGGATGATGCAACACACGGAAAACGAATGAAGACAGAGCCCCCTGCCGGACCACAACGCAACTACCTACTACGGGAGTCAAATGCCTTGTTTTTATTTTAGATTTGTTAAATATAGATCTAAAAAATCGTGTGGTGATGCAGTACGACAGAAAACGGACTACATAGTTTATTAAATCTCTACGGATGCAGCAACTCGTATAATTTTGGTTGAAGTTCACTTAGGTAAGTTCAATTAACCATAAAATATAAACTAGAATGAATTTTGAATATTGCTATAATTGGTTCTTTGTTCTTAAAAATGAATTTGGCTTGTCACCATGTCTGCTAAATAAAGTCCTTGCACTTTGACCACAATCTCACCTGATGGAAAGTGACTATGTGGTCGAAGATGAAACACGCGATCTCAGTAAATGCCTTTTCACTCTGGTCTTGAAGACCCTAAGGTTGTAGGATTCAGGATTTTAATTCTATTTTTAATCTCCCACGAAGAACTATGATTGTTATGTGTTTTATAGTGCTCCAATATTACTGCTGTTTTTTTATATTAAAGCCTAAACGAGGTTAAACATGTTTGAAGAACCAAAGAAAGATTTTTACAAGCAATACAATAATTTAAATAAAAGATAAAATAGGACATGGAGGGAAATGTGTGTTCCAGGCACGAGAAACGAATGTCGGCCGCATGATCAAACCTCTTAGTAACTTCTGCTATCTTCGTACTTTTTTTTATAATATAATGTTTATATAATATTTGGTATAGCAGTCAGAATTTTTAACCACTACACCAAACAGGCTAATAAAGGGTTGTTAATAAATGCTCCCTCCAAACATTTTTATGACAAGCGATTTCAGTAAGGTTCTCTCTATGTGATCACCATACTCGCTCCTGACCATTCTTTAGGTACGTAATCAACATAGAACGCTTATAGTTTCGCCAAATCTGTCTGTCTGCCTGTCTGTTCGAGGCTTAGCTCAGAGGCTCTTAGTACTAGAAAGCTATTATTAGGCATGGGTATACATATTAGGTCCTTACCTATGAAATTGGCGTTTTGTATGAAGGATTTCATTAAGACTGTTTTCTCTATACAAACATTTTTGATTTTTTTTTTGGGCACGGCAAATCCAAATTTAGCTGAACTTTGTGTGTATTATCGGATAACATAAGTTAATATAACATAATATCGGATAACAATAGTATAGGCAGCGTTAATTTTTAAAAGTAACCGCTTTATAAAAGTTACAGCGAATCTAAGAAATGATTATGGGAAGCACATGAAAAGAGCTCTTTTCAAATTTTTTTATTATGTGATTTAGCCCAGAAATTAAAAAATATTTCATGTGAAACCTTGAAATAATATTCCATTTTCCAAATGGAAAACAAATTTGGATATAGCTTTGAAAATGGCAGGAATTGGTACGTATGATTAACGAAGAAAGAAAACGCCAATTTCATAGGTAAAGACCCAATATTAATCATACCGACAAATTGGTAAAATTAAATATTGACAAATATTATTTTTAAGGGTACCATCCCCTACACGTAAAGTGGAGATGAATTTTCTTTTATTTTTGTACTCAATCGCATAGGGTATCGTTGGAAAGGTCATCCAAAAATATTAGAAGTTAATATTAAGCCTTACGGAGCTCATTTTTGTGAGTTGCAAGTGTCGTCTGTGACACATGACATGACACAACGCTATATTCGACATTGGTTTTGAAAAAAAAAACTAACCATGTCAATATATTCTATTTCACTTACCTAATATGCCCTATATTTTTTTCTTTTCGGTAAAAAAACTCATCCTGTATAATGATATTAAAAGGAAAACTATTACAGGTAAGTAGATTTTAATAAGTTAATGAGCAATACCGGTTAAGAGGGGTGTCGGGGCTCAGCGGTTAAGACGCGGTCTCCCAATTTTGGAGGTCCGGGTTCCATTCCCAGGCAAGCCAATGTACCAATGACTTAGATTACTTATGTGCATTTATCCGACTGCTCAAAACATCGTGAGGAAAGCTGCATGCCTGAGGAATAAAAATTCAAAGGCATGTGAAGTCCCCAACCCGCATTGGGCCAGCGTGGTGGACTATATCCCTGCAATGGGATGTTTACGGGCTGATGATGTGTAATAGTCGGAAACCTTATTAAATGTACGTTTCCTTGAAAATTATTCGTCAAACAACAAGAAAATCCTATTGTGCGGGCAAGCACGAAATCCCACACTGCGCGTATCCCGACACGCACTTGGCATGTTTTTCGTAACTGAGACAGCTGCCGGGTAATAATACGTTACATAGCTTGTTTAAGACTTGTGAATGGTGATGATAATAATATTAAAAATGTGAAGCCATTGTTACGAATGTCCAATGTGAAAAGGGCAGTTATATCTCAAGATGTTTTCTTTCATTTAGTGTAAGCATGCGTATGCTTGAGCGTGATCTATGAGATAATAAATGCATAACTTTTCATATCAACGGATATTGTATAGCTAATGTAAACAGTGGATGTCTAAAATATTACCATCAAAACATCGTACTATACGCCTAACTATTGTCCTACTGCAATTGTATTTCTTACGATGATTTCAGATGTTATTATTAACCACCGACGAAAAACGGCGTATGTTATGTGTTTGACGGTGTGTGTGATCAGTCTTTAGTGGATGACTATTCTACCGTAAGGAAAAAATTGGGCACCTGGCTAGCTACCACCATCTTGTTGTTGTTAGGTTAATGTTAATAGCATTGTTGTGGTCCGGTTGTCAGAGATAAGATAGCCAGTTCCTCAAATATTTGGGTTTCCGGGTGAGTAAGCTTCCACCTTCGGCCTCATCTTCACTTAACATCAGGTGTGATTGAGATCAAGTACGAACCCGTCGTGCATAAAAAAAGGGCATATTAGGTAAGTGAAATTATTGGTCTAGGTAGGTTTTCTTTTATCAGAACCATAATAGAATAAAGCGTTGTGTCATTTGACGGTCGCGTTTGTAGCCTATCACACATAAATAAAAAAAAACTTGGAGAAAATATAAGTTCCTAATAAATGTCGCATGATAGGAACCCTACGACTCCCGCCAGTCACATATCAATCTCCGGCCGTCAATCAATCAATCAATCAAGGAGTAGGTCGATGATTTGTATTGTATTGTATGTGTATGTGGCTGTTGCAGGTCAACGGAGACCTGTATCACTGCGACCGTTGCCGATCTATTGTGATCGCCACTAACCTACAGTTCGTTGCTCAGGTTTGCCTCTTTGAGGAATTGGATAATTTTCCTGGCACCGATGGTTTTTATCTCATCCGGGTGTAATAAGTGGCTGCCCAGGTGGATATTACGTTTACGCATTAGCGGGCCACATTCACAGGTCGATGATAGTTATGAAAAAAAAACCTACCTATGTCAATAACTTCTATTTCACTTACCTAATATACCCTATTTTTTTCGTTACGGTAATAAATCTCATCCGGTATAGAATGCCCTCGGTGAAAATTTCCATAAATATAAAGAAACTATTGATTGATTTTTTTTTAAATAGTTACTGGAGCTCTAAGTATATTCCCCGACGCAATGAAATTCACACTGGTAATTTTTTAATATAACAGTCTATTACAAAATACTATATCTAAAGCAAGCTACCGATTTCCGATCCATGTGCAAAAAATCACGGCCCTTAAGATTCTTCAATTTAAGAGCTATGGTCTTGTCGGTGGAGTAATGACCACGTCTCTCTACTTTCCGCCCTCGTTTTAATCTCTTGTATGTCGTGTCGTAACACGACATAGGAAGATGAAGATATAGAAGGAAAGATAAGGAAGATTAAGATTAAAGGAAGTTTTTTTTTTTTTTTTTTTTTTTTTAAATGGGGCACTTAGACCAATCGTGTAGTCCCAAACTAAGCAAAGCTTGTGCTATGGATACTAGATAACGAATAAACATACATAAATATTTATATAAACATCCATGACTCGGGAATAAATATAATCGTCATAATCGTATTCATTACACAAACATTTACCCCTCGCGGGATTCGAACCCGCAACCGTTGGTTTCGCTGACAGGGTCACTATCCACTACACCAATCGGTCGTCAGTTAAATCTTGTATAGATATTTTCTGTTGTAAAGTCCCCCTTTCTTTGCAAACTTTATTTAGGTAGGTAATGAAAAATCAAAGAAATATTTATGTCACTTGCGGTCATCATTACCAGCATTACAATTCAGTATCTGTAATTAAACTGTAGATATTTTGTGCGTATTTCTAATGATTTATTTTGTATGGGGCCTTAAATCTTGTAGCCTACTATTTATACCAAGGTCTCAGGTGGTGTATCAGCGTAAAATAATCACAATAAAACTGAATAGATAAGATATTCAATGAGCTCACACCTTTGCTTATCCGAAACTGGTTAAATATTCAGTGTGTCTGAAAACTGATCCTAGTTGATGTCATAGCATTTACATGGATATTGCAAGAGGGGATATGCTGGCTGCAAATGGCTTGTGCTGAAGATTTTCTTGCCATCCTACAGATATAGTGCCTAAACTTGTACCTCAAGGAGATAAATAAATAAATATAAATAAATAAATAAATATCCTTAGACATACACACAGCGCCATCTAGTTCCACAGTAAGCTACTATAGGCTTGTGTTGTGGATACCAGATGGTTGATATACTACATAAATACATTATTTTTTGTAAATTAATACTTATTATAAATGAAAACATCCATAACTCGGGTACACATGTCCGTATTTATCACACAAACATATGCCCCTAGCGGGATTCGAACCCGCAACCTTTTGATATAGTGGTCAGAGTTGCTAACCACTGCACCAAACAGGTCGTCAAACGGGAGATCGAAATGGAGAATACCTACTTAATTATATTTTTATTCATACACACATGACTGACACTGACGACCGATTGGTGTAGTGGATAGTGACCCTATCAGCGAAACCAACGGTTGCGGGTTCGAATCCCGCGAGGGGTAAATGTTTGTGTGATGAATACGAACATTTATTCCCGAGTCTTGGATGTTTATATAAATATTTATGTATGTTTATCCGTTATCTAGTATCCATAGCACAAGCTTTGCTTAGTTTGGGACTAGATGATTGGTGTAAGTGTTCGAAATATTTATTTATTTATTATTATTATTTATTATACATAAAGTCACAGGTGGTTAGATATTTTCCAAACATAAACGTTTGTGTTCCAAATATTAAAACTTTAATGCTTGATACAAAATCCACGGTTCGCTTTTTGAAATGTACAGAAATGCACACATCCCAAATAATACATGGCAAGACAAACTGCACAACACAATTTCTAATTAATAATAAAAAGAAATTACTAATTACAGAAAGAAAGAAAATTATTTATTTGTTTGATTTTGGGTATAACAGATAAAGGTCTTATTTTGTAGATAGGTAAGTAGTGGTAAGTAGCGTACAAATATTTAAAATATAAAAATAGAATTAAAAAATCATGCAATGATTATAAGCAGACACGCTAAACGACAACATTGTGTTAACCCTGAATAACTTTAAATATTACAATGTTACATTTAAAACTGAATTAATATCATCTTACCTCATATATGTTGTGTCAAACACAATTAAATAATAACATATAACAATATGTCAATTTAACTAATTATTAATAATGTCAGATTCTCATATTAAATTACAATTTAAAACAATAAAATACAAAACAGATACTCTCTATTGCACAAAATAATTTACAATAAATAATTCTTGATGATAATAATAGAATACAGTTTGAAATATCAGAGGATATTATATCGTTCCACTCTGGATTTGAAATAGCGCCCGCGCCGTAAAAGTATTATTTTGCTCCCTTGTTAAACAATCTACTGTTTCTAATTCTAAAGTAAAGTTTAATTTAGCTTTTTGAGAAGCCGAATAAGAGAGTAGGTATCTTTTCAGATATCAGATTACGTGAATAATAAGCTAAGTTGATTAAACTTGCTTAATTCATAAGACGGTGTGAAAATTTCCGGGAATTCTGCGTAACCTTTTTGAGTAAGTACAGTCGCCTCAACAATACAGGGTTATTTTACACGATTGCCGACCGATTAGTGACTCTGTCTGCTAATACGGGTTCGAATCCCGGTGTGATGAATATGACCCATTTAGTCCCGAGTCATGGATGTTTATATAAATATTTATGTTATGTTTATGTATGTCCATATCACACGCAACACACAAATGCACAAAACAACACACAGACACAAAGCACGGTCATACACAGTCCGTCAAATACATTAGACACAATTTATAGGGTAATCCTTGAAAGAGTTGTTCACATTATGTCTGCTTTCTTTTTTATTAATGCTTTTTTTTTATGAACAACGGTTGGTACTTGACCACAATCACACCTGATGTTAAGTGAAGATGAGGTCGAAGGTGGAAGCGTACTGACCCGGAAACCCCTACACATTTGGGGGACTGGCTATCTTATCTCTGACAACCGGAACACAACAATGCTATTAACACATTGCTGCTTGGCGGCAGATTTAGATAAGATGGTGGTAGCTAGCCAGGCGAGCATTTAAAATGCCCTACCACCAACCAAACCGAGTACTTAAACATGTATCCCGCTGGGGATCGAACCCGCGACCTCCGAATCGTAAACCCAATGTTGTTTACATTGAGCCATGGAGGCGGATGCTAACTTTCTTTTTTCATTATCTTACTTTGTTTGTAGTAAACTTTCAGGTGGACACCTGGTTACCTGAGACACAGGTTCCCTAATGCAGGCACCAGTCTCCAGATAGTATTATTAAGTCCCAAACTATATACCGGATGAGTTTTTACCGTACGGATAAAATAGCGCGTATCAGGGAAGTGAAATAGATGGTACCTATTTGGCATAGGTACGAGTAGTTCAATTTTATTTAGACAATCAGCATCGACGCATCCGCCCGGTCGGAGATTGACAAGCGACTGGCGGGATTCGTAGGATTAATAGATTAGATTAGATTAGATTTATTTAGTTCACTTTTACAATAGCATGTCATACATACAGTTTCGTAAATTTATGAAATCTAAAATAAAAGTGATTGTCAAACATAAAACAAAAAATAATAACATAAAAACAAATACCTGTATACAATAGTAAAACATATTGTTATATGTATGTCAAAATTAATTAAGAAAGTATAAGTATGTAACCATTGTTACGTCAACGTCATACCATTTTAGAATAATCAAAATGAAATAAAACAAAACAAAATAAAATATAAACCATGTCATGAGATTATTGATATGCCATAATCACCTTTGTCAAATTATAGTTGAATACAAGTTAAAATAGATATATTAAAATAGAAAACATGTCAGGAGGTTATTAAAATGTCATATCCATATACTCTTTAATAGAATAAAATTCATTTTCCAACAAAAAGTTTCTCAGTTGGCGAATGAATGCGTCGTCATTTGTTTCGTCACGTAAATCTGCGGGTAGATGCTCATAGTACGTAGGCCCGATCACACGGGGGTTTTTTGTCGCGAGTGTTGTGCGTCGTGAGACAGATTGTAAGCGACCTGTTACTCCTTAATAGATGTCCACCTCCGACGCGACGGCTAAAACTAGACATATTCTGCCGCACAAACAATATCACTTGGTATAAGTACAGTGAGTACAATGTCATTATTTTTGTTTTATGAAAATGGGTTCTACATGTGTCTCTGGGTTTAACTCCACTTAGGATTCTTATTGCCCTTTTTTGTAGAATGAAGACGCGGTTTGCATCAGCTGAGTTACCCCAAAGAATGACGCCATACGACATAAGTGAGTGGAAATACGCAAAATACGTCTGCCTCAGCACGTCTGTTGATATAAGTGGGCGGAGTTTCCGTAACGCATATGCAGCACCACTCAGTCGATCGCAAAGTGATTGTATATGGGACTTCCAGTTTAGATTGCTATCTAACTTGAATCCCAGGAATTTTACCTGTTCACACAATGGTACCGGGATGGACATATTCATTGGTCTCTGATTTGTTTTAGCCGTGAAGATTATCCCATTCGATTTAGTGACATTCAGAATTAACCCATTAGCCACAAACCATTCCCGCAACTGCATGCACACATTATTTATTTTAATATTAAGTTGTTCGTATGTTTTGGCGCATACAACAACAGTAGTGTCATCGGCAAATAGCGCTATTACGCCTTCAGTAATATTCGACAATCACTTTTATTGACGACGACCGATTGGTGTAGTGGATAGTCGCGCTATCAGCGAAACCAACGGTTGCGGGTTCGAATCCCGCGAGGGGTAAACTCGGGAATAAATGTTCGTATTCATCATACAAACATTTATTCCCGAGTCTTGGATGTTTATAAAAATATTTTTGTATGTTTATCCGTTATTTAGTATCCATAGTACAAGCTTTGCTTAGTTTGGGACTAGATGATTGGTGTAAGTGTCCAAAATATTTATTTATTTATTTATTATAGATTTCATTTCACGAAATTGTATTCACATCGGCTCTGAATACATTTTCCTTGCTTTCGAAGTCGAAACCTTTTTTAATATTTCAAAGCGCTTAGTCGATGTCACCTGTTTCCTCGCTTATCTGCATACAGCGAGGAAACGCTGCCAGCGTTTTGAGTACCTTGCCACGCGGTCACAATTTTTTACATTTATTCTAATTTACATTTAAATTACATCTTTATTTTTTTTTAACCGCCTCCGTGGCTGAATGTAAACAACATTGGGTTTACGATTCAGAGGTCGCGGGTTCAATCCCCAGCGGGGTACATGTTTAAGTATTCGGTTTGGTTGGTGGTAGCGCACTTTATATGTCCGCCTGGCTAGCTACCACCATCTTATCTAAATCTGCCGCCAAGCAGCAATGTTAATAACATTGTTGTGTTCCAGTTGTCAGAGAAAAGATAGAAAAGACAGTCCCCCAAATGTGTTGGGGTTTCCGGGTCAGTACGCTTCTACCATCGACCTCATCTTCACTTAACATCAGGTGTGATTGAGGTCAAGTACCAACCCTTTGTACATAATAAAACAAAATATCTCATTAATACTATTTTTGAAATAAATCCTTCGGGAAACATTGTCTTCAGATGAGTGTGCAAACGACATATGCTTTTAGCGTTCATTACGATAAAAATCATTGTATGTATGATATGATATTGAAAAAGTGAGCTGAATAAGTCCAATCGAATCTATAACGCCGACTGTACCTACCCATTAGTTCTTTAATCAACTAAAAAACAGTAATTCCACCCAGAATTTTGGAATGAACCAGATAAAATTAACTCAATTTTGTCCCATAATGCTGTCCATGTCCCGAATTTCAAGTAACTTTCTCTTAGAAATGCAATTAGGAATTTCTATTGACCGTCGCTCGTTTCTAGTGAAAGTACGGAGGGACTCCAGTTAAAAGGTACGACGTGGACATAGCATAGGACATGTTTGAACATAAATAAATTGGTTTATTTTTCTCACAACAAAATAAGGCTTTACAAAGTGACTTAAAGAGGTTTCATTCCGTCATTTTTTTTATCCACAACGGGTTGGCACTTGACCTCAATCACACCTGATGTTAAGTGAAGATGAGGCCGATGTTGGTAGCGTACTGACCCGGAAACCCCATCTTATCTCTGACAATCGAAACACAACAATGCTATTAACATTACTGTTTGGCGGCAGATTTAGATAAGATGGTGGTATCCATCCAGGTATGGCGGTATCCAGGCGGACATTTAATATGCCCTACCACCAACCAAACCGAGTACTAAATATGTATCCCGCTGGGGATCGAACCCGCGGCCTCCGAAATGTAATCCCAATGTTGTTTAACATTGAGCCACGGAGGCGGTCATTGGATAAATTAAGATTTCTTAAGGTGAACCATGGATGTTGTTTAAATCATTAAACTCTTAATAATTGGAACACCCAAACACCATCGTTTGGGATATCTCTGACCACCCCATTTGGGATAAAGGTCGTGACGTTATGTATGTATTTCCGTTCAAATTATAGATCGATACGAAATGTACTAAACGGAATGTTTTTGGATATCGTTTAGTTTTGGAAATTTGGATGTTTGTTTATGGTTTATCACAACGAAACGCGTGAACAGATTTAGATGGAGTTTGATACATTTGAATATCCCATGGACTTAGGATAACGATCCCGATGAAGGTAGTTTCATGATAAGCAAATTACCAATATTAAAACGGTTTTTTACAATACAATACAATACAAATACACTTTATTGCACAACAGAAAAGAATATACAGTTTCAGAAAAGTGGTAAGAATAGAATGTACAATTAGGCGACCTTATCACTAAAAGCGATCTCTTCCAGGCAACCTTTGGGTATAAGGACAGTACATGTTAAATAGGTAGGCTGTGCGGTATTAAATAGGGATGCAGATACAAACTACGTGAATAAATTTCATATATTTACATACACATACATACATAGATCAATAGACAAATATACCTACTTAAACATAACATCTATAAAATAGCAACAAACGTAAATATATAGGTGTACTAAATAAATATTTATCTAAATATATAAAGGAAGAAACTGAATGACTGACTGACTGACTGACTGACATATCAACGCACAGGCCAAACCGCTGGGTCTAGAGTTTCCAAATTTGGCACGTAGGTTCCTTACGAGGTCTAGGGGAGCACTAAGAAAGGATTTTTCAAAATTCAACCTTTAAGGGGGTGAAACAGGGGTGGGAAGTTTGTATGAAGAAACAGTATAACTTGGACATTTCGACTATTTTCGACTCGAAACTTCGCATGAGTACTCCTAGGAACAAATAAGCTAATACGTGTTTTGAGATTTTTCGAAAAACAACCCCCTGGGTTGTGAAATGGGTGTTAATACCATAAAATCGATATTGGTGTCGTTATTTAGGATTTATGGGATGTTGATTATGAAAATGACATTTATTTTAAGCTAACCCTCTAGGGTTGAGATAGGGGTGGGGGTTGATACCAAAAAAGTCAATATTGGTGTCATTATTTAGGTTTTTTGGGACGTTGATTACGAAAATGCTATTTGTTTTGAAGCTAACCCCTTGGGGTTAGAGAATGAGATAAGGCTGAGTTAAGATTTTTCGAAAAACAGCCCCCTGGGGTGGAAATGGGGGTTGAAACCATAAAATCGATAATTTTGTCGTTATTTAGCTTTTTTGGGATGTTGATTATGAAAATGACATTTATTTTAAGCCAACCCTCTAGGGGTGAGATAGGGGTGGGGGATGATACCAAAAAAGTTGTCGTTATTTAGGTTTTTAGGGACGTTTTTTGCGAAAATAACATTTATTTTGAAGCTAACCCCTTACGGGTTGCGATAGTGGTAGGGGTTGAAATCACAAATTCAAATTGGTGTCGAAGTCGAAGAGTCAATGTCGAAGATTCAAATTCGAAATTCAAAGGCTCAAAGTCGAAGGCTCAAAGTCGAAGACTCAAAGTCGAAGACTCAAAGTCGAAAAGTAAAATTCATAGTCAAAGTCATAGTCATAGGCAAAGTCATAGTCAATGTCAAAGTCATAGTCAAAGTCATAGTCAAAGTCAAAGTCAAAGTCAAAGTCAAAGTCAAAGTCAAAGTCAAAGTCAAAGTCAAAGTCAAAGTCAAAGTCAAAGTCAAAGTCAAAGTCAAAGTCAAAGTCAAAGTCAAAGTCAAAGTCAAAGTCAAAGTCAAAGTCAAAGTCAAAGTCAAAGTCAAAGTCAAAGTCAAAGTCAAAGTCAAAGTCAAAGTCAAAGTCAAAGTCAAAGTCAAAGTCAAAGTCAAAGTCAAAGTCAAAGTCAAAGTCAAAGTCAAAGTCAAAGTCAAAGTCAAAGTCAAAGTCAAAGTCAAAGTCAAAGTCAAAGTCAAAGTCGTAGTCAATGTCATAGTCGAAGTCAAAGTCATAGTCATAGTCAAAGGGGTGAATAGAGTTTCCAAATTTGGCACGTACGTTCCTTACGAGGTCTAGGGGAGCACTAAGAAAGGATTTTTCAAAATTCACCCTTTAAGGGGGTGAAACAGGGGTGGGAAGTTTTTATGAAGAAACTTAGACATTTCGACTATTTTCGACTCGAAACTTCGCAAGAGTACTCCTAGGAACAAATAAGCTAATACGTGTTTTGAGATTTTTCGAAAAACAACCCCCTGGGTTGTGAAATGGGGGTTAAAACCATAAAATCGATATTGGTGTCGTTATTTAGGATTTATGGGATGTTGATTATGAAAATGACATTTATTTTAAGTTAACCCTCTAGGGTTGAGATAGGGGTGGGGGTTGACACCAAAAAAGTGAATAATGGTGTGATTATTTAGGTTTTTTGGGACGTTAATTACGAAAATGCCATTTGTTTTGAAGCTAACCCCTTGGGGTTAGAGAATGAGATAAGGGTGAGTTGAGATTTTTCGAAAAACAGCCCCCTGGTGTGTGAAATGGGGGTTGAAACCATAAAATCGATATTGGTGTCGTTATTTAGGTTTTTTGGGATGTTGATTTTGAAAATGACATTTATTTTAAGCCAACCCTCTAGGGGTGTGATAGGGGTGGGGGATGATACCAAAAAAGTCTATATTGGTGTCGTTATTTAGGTTTTTTGGGACGTTGATTGCGAAAATGACATTTATTTTGAAGCTAACCCCTTACGGGTTGCGATAGTGGTAGGGGTTGAAATCACAAATTCAAATTGGTGTCGAAGTCGAAGAGTCAATGTCGAAGATTCAAATTCGAAATTCAAAGTCGAAGGCTCAAAGTCGAAGGCTCAAATTCGAAGGCTCAAAGTCGAAGGCTCAAAGTCGAAGGCTCAAAGTCGAAGACTCAAAGTCGAAGGCTCAAATTCGAAGGCTAAAAGTCGAAGGCTGAAAGTCGAAGGCTCAAAGTCGAAGGCTAAAAGTCGAAGACTCAAAGTCGAAGACTCAAAGTCGAAAGCTCAAAGTCGAAGGCTCAAAATCGAAGGCTCAAAGACGAAGGCTCAAAGTCGAAGGCTCAAAGTCGAAGACTCAAAGTCGAAGACTCAAAGTCGAAAAGTAAAATTCATAGCCAAAGTCATGTCAAAGTCATAGTCAAAATCATAGTCAAAATCATAGTCATAGTCATAGTCGAAGTCATAGTCAAAGTCATAGTCAAAGTCATAGTCAAAGTCATAGTCATAGTCAAAGTCATAGTCAAAGTCATGGTCAAAGTCATAGTCAAAGTCATAGTCAAAGTCATAGTCAAAGTCTTAGTCAAAGTCATAGTCAAAGTCATAGTCAAAGTCATAGTCATAGTCAAAGTCAAAGTCATAGTCAAAGTCATAGTCAAAGTCATAGTCAAAGTCATAGTCAAAGTCATAGTCAAAGTCATAGTCAAAGTCAAAGTCAAAGTCAAAGTCAAAGTCAAAGTCAAAGTCAAAGTCATAGTCAAAGTCATAGTCAAAGTCATAGTCAAAGTCATAGTCATAGTCATAGTCAAAGTCAAAGTCAAAGTCAAAGTCGTAGTCAATGTCATAGTCGAAGTCATAGTCAAAGTCATAGTCAAAGTTTTAGTCAAAGTCATAGTCAAAGTTTTAGTCAAAGTCATAGTCATAGTCAAAGGGGTGAATAGAGTTTCCAAATTTGGCACGTAGGTTCCTTACGAGGTCTAGGGGAGCACTAAGAAAGGATTTTTCAAAATTCACCCTTTAAGGGGGTGAAACAGGGGTGGGAAGTTTGTATGAAGAAACAGTATAACTTGGACATTTCACCTATTTTCGACTCGAAACTTCGCAAGAGTACTCCTAGGAACAAATAAGCTAATACGTGTTTTGAGATTTTTCGAAAAACAACCCCCTGGGTTGTGAAATGGGGGTTAAAACCATAAAATCGATATCGATAAACTCTACATGGTATTTTTTCTGCTGAATGTATTCCCGTGGGAAAGTAATAAAGTGTTGATTCATGTAGTCTACGCGGACGAAGTCGCGGGCAGCTGCTAGTTGATATATAAAATAATAATAATAAGCTACAACAGGATTGGCTAAGGTATAGAGAGAAGCTAAGAAGAGAGCACAGATTAAAGCAACAGGAAGTGCTCTCCTTGACGGCGACTTTGAAAGCATTCAAAGTTTGAGCTCGTCTGATGGACTCGGGTAGGGAGTTCCAGAGAGTTTTATACGCGGGCGAAGCCGCGGTAAATGCTAGTTCTAAATAAATTTAACAATAACATTACTGGAGAGTTTTTCCGGCGTCCCGTCAATTTTCGTTATAATCCCCCTCTTCTCACACGCACACACACGCCCGCGGACATATAAAAAATTCCAAAAGCAATAAATATTTATGAGTACGTAATAGGAACCTCTCATGTTTGGTTTGAATAAAACAATCTAACAAGTATTGGATTTTCAGACTCGTTAAGTCTTTTCTTTGTTTTTGAAAAATTCTAATCAGGATAAATAAGCAATCATAGCGTGGATGCTGGGTGAGTACCGTAGGGAAGGTATGCCCAGATGTAAAAATAAACATAGTCTTTGTAACGCTATCGTCTTATTCGGTACAACTAAATGCTACCTAGCTTAAAAATAGTAAATAAGTAAACCTAATAATAATGACACTCAATAATACCTACATTCCTACACCAACTACTTTCCGAATAGTTTGTTAGAACTACACCTTTCAATTAGCGGTTGTGTTCCTTGACTGTGTGAATCAAAACGCGCATACTACTGACCGGTTGACTCGTGAGCCGTCGGTCGATCTCGGCTTTCCCCGCCAACAGGAGTGACGTGCAAGAATTGAATGGCAATCTACGATCTACCTCAGCTGGCACTGGTGATTAATTATTACGTGGCGAAATTAGCTCATTTATAATATATTTAATATCTAATATTATTAGATACACCTACGCCTAATTTTCTACCCATATAAAATCAGTGTAACCCCAATATTGGGGTCCCTGCGCGCGGAGCTTGCTGAGCCGCACTCCGGCTTCCCACTGCACGCCACCACCTACTGTCCTGACTGCCGGCGAAGACTACCGTCGCCGTCTGCTGCCACCACCTGCGGAGCTGCCCGAGGAGAGTGGTATTTCGCGAGACGGCATAATTCACCTCGGCCTGTATCCAACTTAAACTCACGACCCAAGCTCGGGTCTATTTTCTGTCAACGCGTAGCTTAAATTCCGGACTTAATTAACCCTACTTAACCTAAATTAAAATCAATCGTTAAAATTTCTCATAGTTTCTTTTTCCTCTTAATTCTATTTTGCGACGTAACTAAAAGCGTCACATCTTGTTCAGTCATAAAAGTCGTAGAGTCAAAGTTAAAGTCAAATATGCTTTATTTTGTAGGTACACATGCCTGTTCTATAGAGTTATACTCCTACACCCAAAGGTTGCCTGGAAGAGATCGCTTTTAGTGATAAGGCCGCCTAATTGTACTCTTGTCAGTAATGTGTTTTGTAAAATGTGTGTCCTCCTTTTGTACAATAAAGTGTATTTGTATTGTATTGTATTGTATTGTACACAGAGTACACTTAAAATAGTAAATTTTACATTTTTTAAGCTAATGCTTGTTCAAAATGCAATTTTCTCCTGAGAAGAACAAGCAAGAAACTCGAAGGATTGCTCTTTTAAAATCAGGCTTTGATTTTACATAAAGGTTTTTATATTTCGTTATTAATTGTGAAATAGCATGGCATGCGAACGATCTGATTATGTCCAGGGACGAATATCATCTAAATTGTCTGATATTTTATAATATGCTTTGTTAATAAGTTTCTGTTTTATAGTATCTTTAAATTTATTGAGTAGAAGATTTTGTATATCAACTGGAATCTTATTGAATAAGCGTATACATAACCCTTTCAATGAATTACTGACTTTGCAATAGTAATCCAGGGCAGTAAGTAATTTTGAAGTCCCCCGAGTAATACTTCTCAGATATATGGATGTTCTGAAGCGCCATATGAAAAGATGCAACATTGAGCCATCTCGATGGGAAGGCTTGGTAGCACAACATCCGCCTTTAAACCGCCTCCGTAACTCAATGTAAACAACACTGAGTTTACGATTCCGAGGTCGCGGATTCGATCCCCAGCGGGGTACATGTTTAAGTACTCGGTTTGGTTGGTGGTAGGGCATATTAAAAATGTCCGCCTGGCTAGCTACCACCATCTTATCTAAATCTGCCGCCAAGCAGCAATGTTAATAGCATTGTTGTGTTCCGGTTGTCAGAGATAAGATAGCCAGTGCCCCAAATGTGTTGGGGTTTCCGGGTTAGTACGCTTCCACCTTCGACCTCATCTTCACTTAACATCAGGTGTGATTGAGGTCAAGTACGAACCCGTCGTGCATTAAAAAAAAAAAAATCCTGAATGGCGCTGGGCAGTGCATAGAATAAGCGATTTCGAGGAGCAGTGTAAAGCTAAACGCGATGGGCTGAAAACCCGTCCACCCGCTGCTATTCATTATCACTACGTGGAAGGTTAGCGTACGTGCCCACAATGCGCATGGGAGTTCACCGCAAAGATCGACTACGTTAGCCATCTTCGAGCGCACCAGCGCCAAAAGCGATTAGGAGTCGAAGTAATCGCCATGGCCGAAATCGATTGGAATCAAGCAGCAACTATTATGATGATAGAAATACTTAGGCTCGTATTAATAAATCATTCTTGAGATTGAGATCGCGTCTCAGTCTCAAGACCTCTTTCTCTGATACTGTTTTTTTTTTATGAACAAAGGGTTGGTACTTGACCTCAATCACACCTGATGTTAAGTGAGGATGAGGTCAATGGTTTTAATATGTTTTAATATGCAACAGACTCTCAAGCGTCAACTTGAGGCCATGTCAATCTTGAGAACGGTTTATTAATACGGGCCTTAGAAAACGCGTACCTTACCTTCTTAATACCTTCCCTGTCCATATTAGAAATGAACTCAATAAAGGCAGATTCGCCAAACTACTAAAAATTATTAGGTAAGCTGTAACTTCTATGTAAATACTTATTCAATACATACGACAACGTCCACATTGTTACTAGGTAACATTGCGTTTTGTGAGACTCAAGTTGTGAAAGACAAACTGTGTAAACGATTTTGTGTGGCATTGTTTACTTAATAATATTAATAAGCTCAAAGTAACAAGCGCCGTAAATATGCGTCAATCTCTATAAACCACGAGTTTGCGGCAATTGCAGTGGAGACATTGGGCCCGTGGTCTTCTGGCACGAAACAATTTGTAAAGGATTTATCCGTTAGTCTGGTCCACGCCTCTGGAGATGTGAGAGCTGGTGCCTACTTTGCTCAGCAGCTGAGCTTATGCATTCAGCGGGGCAATAGCGCTAGCGTACTGGGTACTATGCCTCACGGAAGCGAGTTGGACGGCGTATTTTTTCTATAAGATATAGGTATTTTTAATTGTGTTTTATAAATTTGTTGTTTCAAGTACATACTTAATAAATAATTGATATACACCAATTTCATAAACAATATTAATATAATAATATATAATAAGAAAGCCTAAAAAATATAAGAAGAACAAGAAAGAACCAATTATCTGTTTATGGTAACCGATGCGTTAGTAGGGGATTACTAATTTTTGGACAAAAAACATTTCCCAAAGTATCACATGCCAAAGTATGTTTTCCGAATTTTCATTTGGCAAAATAACTCTTTAAAGCGCAGACCTATGCTTGAGCAACATTCTAAATTTTACACTTCAGTTATCCCTCGCTACATAATTACCTGCCACACCACGGACTTCGAGTGCTTCAAGCGGCAATACCGTGCCCTAAGAGACCACGTGTTGCAAGGAAACACGGTCTACGGAGTGCAGCTCTACGAGCCGTTTGTATTCCAGTACGGCAATTCAGGCACCTGCATCAAACTATCGGGTATTGAGGAGAGCGAGCTCAGTGGCATCAAGTGAGTTGTTTTGTAATATCTGAGTAATGCTTGATCAAGTCGTTGTCATAAGCTGAAACTGCTTGGTAATTATCACATTGCTGCACAGTGTCAAGATACGGGCCATGACCTACCACATGGACCCAGTGCAAATTGATAGATTTGTGTCAGGCCACCTAACAGTTGTTACAAATAAGCCGCTCTTATCTGCCGCCTTGACTTAAAGACTGCTTTAAAAAATCGGAGCATGAACATACATCACATGAAGATACCACTAGTGGTCACCCATCCAAGCTAGATTTGCTTACACGAACTCCGACTCCAGCCCAAATAAAATTGAATCATTTCGTTTTGTATTAGTTTTTTTATAGGTAAAGAACGCGGGAAGCCGCTGGATGCGGGCAACGCAGGTAAACTCGCTGTGGACATCTTTGAGGGAGGCCTTTGTCCAGCACTGGACGTCTTTCACTGATAATATGGTGATAGTGAATTATAACCTTAGTCGGTTTGAAATAATTTTTATAAAATTGTTATCTAGATTCCAAATACCGTTTTAATCACAAAATTGGTTTTTGTACGTTTGAGTTAGAAATTTAAGATTACTACAGGACTTTAAGGAATCCTTAATACTAGATCTTAAGTTCAGCTTAATGTCTCTCACCGTTCCGAAGAAAAAAGCAAGACTTTTAAACGTACAGATGGATAACGTAATCACTTCTGTCCTTTATAGAGATAAAGGTTGCGATTTTAAAAGGGTGGATACTAAAAAAAACAATAAACTAGATATAGATAAAGAATAACTAAAGCCTGAAGTCACATCAAGTGAGTTGCTTTGTCACGAGCTCAAAAATGTCCCAGATCGTTTGTATTTTGCATATTAGTAAATCGATTACAAACTAAGAATTACTTAATCAGGACCATAATTCCGCTAAAATTTTAGTCCATTTCGCTTCGATATCAGTACTATAGTGGGAGTGTAAGACCAGTGGCTTTCCAATAACTTAAGGAAAAACGCAGAGAAACATTATCTAAATAAATGATACCGAATTTGTATGTACCACCAACACCAATCGCACAATAAACTTTAACGGATTTAGAACCTTGGGTCGTTGTCACGATTGCCATATCGAGCGAGTTGATCGATCCTATCATTGACAAATTATGGAGAATGAAACATCCACCGAATAATATTTTAAAAGATACATATGATGTTATTGCAAAACTTTTAACAGTTTACCACCGGAAACTGACCTATTCTGCACTAGCATCGCGTCGATTAGGCGTGCCAGTGTCAAAGATTTCATACATGGGTAGGAGCGTGTCACTTCACGAGATCGAACTTTGCGTGCCATTTTTTTCTTTTCTTTTCTTTTCTGTTCTTACCCCTTTTCATGTAAAATTTCGCTTACATTATGTAGTTATAATACCACTTATACTGACCTTATATTGCTGTGTGCTACTCTTCATTTTTATATATCGGCGGAGATTTTTATAAGCATTGTTTTTACTGATAGGTTTTTGTTCTATAGTTTATATAAGTCTGTAAATCTTCCAAAAAGTAAATAAATAAAATAAAATAAAATTATGGTACCGTGGCAAGATGCTTGTTGATGCAACTTCCCGAAGTTCAATACCCAAATAGGTATCTGAATTCTCTACCCTCTTTCATTCAAACCTAGTATCTTTGTTGTATTTCAATTTCAAATCGTAGAATAAGTGTTGATATATGATTTCAGGGTGGACAGCACAAGCAAGGAGTTCTCCTGGTCCTTACAAATGCCATTCCGTATTCTACAACTCCCTGGCGATGGGCACTGCGTAAAACCCGACGTTGGTGTGTTGATTTATGTTATGCCTCTCCTAACCTTTACATAGAAGATTTTACCGTCTACAATGGACCACTACCGTCAGACAGACATTTAATTTATCTTCAACTATCGACTTACCTTAGTCTTTCAGGAAAACTTTACATCGTTATAAAACGTGTCCAGTTTTCTGGAAGAAATAATCTTCCTCTATCAAAAAGTTCGCATAAATACTCGGGTTTTCAAGTAAAAGGACTATTTGAACTTGTAGCAAATTAAGAGAAATGGACGGAAGATTATTCTTTCAGCCTTTGCCGGAGATACCGGTGGTTTCGTGTGGTTATCCAGGCGACTTGCCAATAACGTTCTGCATAGAACCACGGTCGGCAGGGTTGCGGGTAACCTAAAGAACTACTCTAAAAGCGGTGAGATAAGTTTCAGAGACTATTTACTTGCTGATCTGTTAATTTCTTGTAAAATAATCTATGCTTCGTTGTGATTGAGTAATCCGCCTTGGGCACATTCTTTAATGGCGCATTAAAACATCTCAGACGATTCATTCATATTGCATTGCGCTTTTGGTCACGGTTCGGCGAAATATCTATTATGGATAACTCTTGAATACCTCAGATCAGAACACCAGTGTTCACGGATCGACATTTGTTCTTAACTGGTTCAATTCCTCGGAGTCATAGATCGAGCTTATTACTCTATGGGACGAGAAAACTAGTTCGATTTAAATTTGGACAGCTCTGGGTCTGCCAGTTGTAATAATATGGTCCATGTGTACTTACTCCCGACCATCAGACAGCGAACATACATAGAAATTCTGTCTGTGAAAATAGTTTCTGTATAAATAGTCTGAAAATAATCTGTAAATTATTAGCATCATCTGATTTAAGAGCCATGCTCTTGTCAGTGGAGATTTTTCCATATCTCTCTGCTCTCCGCCTTCCTCTTGACCTCCTGATACGACACGACGTTCAACTTCTCTTTTATTTGCTGCATGTAGCTTATTCT
The DNA here is from genome assembly GCA_949316235.1 of Oegoconia quadripuncta. NCBI lineage: Eukaryota > Metazoa > Arthropoda > Insecta > Lepidoptera > Autostichidae > Oegoconia > Oegoconia quadripuncta. The sequence continues at coordinate 2,089,936 of OX438743.1, forward strand.
CGGTCTACCTCTTTTTCTTTTCCCCTCTATTCTTCCTTCTATTATAGTTTTGATGAAATCATCGTGTCGTATAAGGTGTCCCACCATTTTCCCTCTTCTATTCTCAATTACTTGCAACAATTTCCTTTTTTCCTTTACTATATTTAAAACCTCTTCGTTCGTTTTCTTCTCTGTCCAGCTGATACGTTCCATTCTCCTCCAGCACCACATCTCAAAAGCTTCTAATCTCTCTTTGTCTTTAAGAGTTAAAGTCCACGTTTCACACCCATACAAAGCAATGCTCCAAATGTACACTTTTATAAGTTTTTTACGAACTCGGCCTGATATTCTGGCTTTGAGCAGGTTCTTTTTTGCATTGAATGCTTGTCTTGCCATTGCTATTCTAGCTTTTATGTCTGGTGTACATCGGGAGTCGTTAGTAATTACGCTGCCTAGGTATTTAAATGATTCAACCTGTTGAATTTGTGTTACTGTGTGTGTACTATTTAGAGTAATGGGGCTATTTTTTGGGTGTTTCGAAAAAAAAATAAAACAAAAACTCTAATTACATCGAAACACCCAAAAAATTATTAGCATAGAGTGCAAAATAACCTGTAAAGAAATTTGCTCAGCACTTAACTAGATCAGTTTTCTTACTAGGATTATGTAATCCAAATCTTTCTTTTGGACGTGACTTTCTCGAAGAACATAAAATTTTATGGGGTCAAGTTCCATTTCGATTCTCGGAAATATGTCGCATAGTCAAAGTCAAAAATGCTTTATTTTGTAGGTACACAGAGTACACTTAAAATAGTAAATTTTACATTTTTTAAGCTACTGCTTGTTCAAAATGCAATTTTCCCCTGAGAAGAACAAGCAAGAAACTCGAAGGGTTGCTCTTTTAAAAACAGGCTTGGATTTTACATAAAGGTTTTTATATTTCTTTATTAATTGTGAAATAGCCTGGCATGCGTAAGATCTGATTATGTCCAGGGATAATTGTCATCTAAATAGTCTGATATTTTATGATATGCTTTCTTAATAAGTTTCTGTTATATAGTATCTTTAAATTTATCGAGAGGAAGATTTTGTATATCAACTGGGACCTTATTGAAAAAGCGTATTCATAACCCTTTGAATGAATTACTGACTTTGCGGAGTCGACTTATGTGACCTGCAAGTTTATCTTTATTTCTTGTATTGACATCATGTTTATCACTATTTTTCTTAAATGATGCTATATTTTTTTTGACATACATTAGATTTTCAAAAATGCACTGTGACGAAAAGGTTAGAATGTTATGCTCTTTAAACCTATCTCTAAGTGACACTGCAGGTCTCAATTGATAAATTGCGCGAACGGCTCGTTTTTGTAAAACAAGGATTGTAATTATATCCGCGGCATTTCCACCGAAGATACCGTAAGACATATCGGATGGATTTGTTCGTGCGACTTGCGACACAGCGACGACGCAATTGTACAGTCGCGACCGTAGACTATAATAACATCTGTCAAAAGTAGTAGGCTTTTAGGTATTGACGGTAATATTTGTGTAGTTAGTCAAGGATCCAAGGGTATCGTTTACCTCAGTAGGTACCATTGCGAATATCACAGTAAATACAGGACATATAGGAGTGACAATGAGATAATGTGAAGACGCTTTGATTGTGACGGGAATGTAAATATCACTTAGATGTAAAATCTGCTACTGCAAGGCCTTGGGGGCAAACGTCAATCGATCTTAATACAGAGAATAAAAATTATGGAAAATTACTCTAACAAACTGTCGTCTATACCCGCTAAATATCTGCATAAGTTTTTCGCTATAACAGTCTTAATCATAAACATCATCCATCATCATTCTTTTTTTCAGCCTGTCGCTGTAGGTCTGTATAAGGCCTTCGCTTGTTATAACAGTCATCAACATCATCCGTCATCATATTTTTTTCGGTGTCATCATAATACCCGTTGTGGGTCTGCTTAATGCCTGCGCTTATTATCACCGACATCAACATCATCCATCATCAACGTTTCTTCAGCCTGTCCTTAATACCCGCTTTAGGTTGACGCTTATTATAACAGTCATCATAATCATCCGTCATCATCATTTTTTAGCCTATCGTAATACCCTGTTATGGTTCTGACTGAGGCCTACGCTTATTATAAAATTCATCAGCATCATCCGTCATAATCATTTTTCTGCTTGTTCTTAATGCCCGCTGTGGGTTTACGTAAGGCCTTTGCTTATTATAACAGTTATCACATCACACGTCATTGTCATTTATCCTGCCTGGTCTTAATACTCGCTGTATATGGACCTGCGCGAGGCCTTCGCTTATCATCATCATCAACATTATTGTAGCCTATCTGTGTCAGTGTCATTATTCCCCTATACTATCCGTGAATATTACTGAAATCTATTACTTTTATTGCAGATTTCGGTCCTGTTGGAACGCTGAAAGGTAAATAACTTGGATCAAAATTGAAAATTGGCGCCCAACAAGGGCCAGCTACGTGGAGTTTATTTTGTCTTTAATTTATTTGAATTACCTAAAACTTCCTTAAATTCGCTTTGACATAAACTAAAAATTGAAAATCAAAATAATATCTTAGATTATGCATTATATGACTTAAAGAGGATTGTTTTGAATTTTTCTCATCTTTTTTCTCGATTTTTCCAGGACCACCCAAGAAATTTAGTGGAAATGGTAAGTTTATATAAAATTACATACACGCTGATGACCGAATGCTCAAGTGGTAGCAATGCAACCCTCAAAACCAACGGTTGGTGATTCAAATCCCCTTAGTAATACAAATCCCTCTATTGTTACTAGTTTGGAACTAGATAATTTTGACGAAATATCCGCAATATCTATTTATTATCGACCGGAGAACAAACAAACAAAATATTCTTTATTGTACAACAATAAGAAGCATAAAAAGAAATAAGAAAAAGGGAATAGTACAATTTGGCGGCCTTTGGGTTAGGAAGCATTATGCACATGACATGTAGGTAGCGTGCACGGTAAACTAATTTTAATAAAATAAATAAATCACCCATATAAATACATACGTTAATTGAATACATACAAACACACATACATAATATATACATAATAATACATACATAATATATATAAAAAATAATACATATAATATATACCAATATTTGAATATACTAATTAAATAGAATAGTACGTAACTAAGCACACAGTAATTAATGCGAGTATATGATTCGAAAAGAGGATAGATAGAGGAGCTAGAGGGCTAGATACAACTCCTTCACTTGTGCCTTGAATACGTTCAGTGACTGAGCACGTCTAACTGAATCTGGTAGCGAGTTCCATAGCCGAATAGCTTGTAATCTAAAGGATTGACCGTAAAACTTGGTCAAGTTAGGAGGAAAGTACAGGAGAAGCGCATGGTAGCTTGACTGATGGTGGAATTTAAGAATGATATTACAGATGGTTCTCTTTGCCATTAAAAAAATATCTGGTCAATTGTAGCTGTTACGTCATAAGCTGTTATTCCCCCAAAATTGTTTTAACTTTTCGTAACTGTATTTTCTTTATCTGTTGTGCAATAAAGTGTATTTGTATTGTATTGTCTGCGTATAATATTACAGTGCCATCTAGTCAGCATCACATTGTCATTGTTATGGTAATAAATATACGACCTGTATGGCGTAGTGGTTAGCAAAGTTTGAATCCCGCTAGGGGCATATGTTTGCTTAGGGCATCTTAAATGTCCGCCTGGCTAGCTACCATTTTCTTATTTAAATCTGCCGCCAAGCAGCAATATTAATAGCATTGTTGTGTTCCGGTTGTCAGATATAAGATAGCGAGTCCCCCGAATGTGTTGGGGTTACCGGATCAGTACGCTTCCACCGTCGAACTCATCTTCACTTAACATCAGGTGTTATTGAGGTCAAGTACGAACCCGTCGTGCATAAAAAAAAAGATGCATATTGAAATGAAATAATTTATTTGCTTGATTTTGGGTATAAGATAGGATGTTACTTATTTATTTTATTTATTCAGGTTAACAACAGCCTTAAAACACAGATATATAACTAGTTATTATTTAAATTGTATAGACTAATAAAAGTTAACCACAAATTATAGACATAACAGAAGTCCCATTCAAAATCTACTTAAAATGTAGCGTGCAAATATTTAATAAATTAGGATAGCATTGGATAGGTTATTACTTAAATATAATATAATAATGTATGTAGTCACAATATAAAACTAATTAATTGTCAATGCTGTAGAATAAGTCTAATAAAATTGTTTTGAGTCCAACGCCCTGAATTGCCCTATCTACTGTCTGAGGGCGAACCACTCCAGCCCATTATGCGGATCTCTTTGTTATTGCGCCGTGTAATCGGGTGCGATGGCTTATAACCCAGACATGGATTTAGGGTTAGGCTGCGTATTGCTGGAGCTCAAGGTACCAACACGGGAGGTCCCGATACATGAAGAACTTCTTTCTCTCAACCCATTTTCAAACCCAAGCCTCATTGTAGTCGAAATAATATACAGTAGTACAACAACGCTCCATTACCAAATCCAATCCAAATTATTTAAGACTAAAATAAAAAAGTTCCTGTTAGAAAAGTTTAACAAATCATGCTTGATTTTGACGACCTGTTTGGTGTAGTGGTTAGCAACTCTGACCACTGTACCAAAAGGTTGCGGGTTCGAATCCCGCTAGGGGCATATGTTTGTGTGATGAATACGGACATGTGTACCCGAGTTATGGATGTTTTTATTTATAATAAGTATTTATTTATACAAAAAAAAAATTATTTATGTATTACATCAACCATCTGGTATCCACAACACAAGCATATAGTTGCTTACTGTGGAACTAGATGGCGCTGTGTGTATGTCTAAGGATATTTTATTTATTTTTATTATTTATTTATTCCTTTATAGACTTATTGTGAAAATGCCTGCTGTATTTAGGGTGGGCAATGCGGGCCTTATCTCTAGGAGGTTATATATTGTGGGCAGTAATCATATCCACGAAGTGAACTGTTTGCACGTTTGTAAAAAGTTTACTTAAATTGCTAGATCAGTTAGTGACCTTGTGCATGAGCGTTATGTGTGTGGTCCACTCTTGACCCGGATATAGGTACCTCAATAATGCGTGCGTTTGAAATAACCACTCAACCGTCCGCGGTTACACCAGTAACCAAAAACAAGACCAGTCTACTGTGCGTGGTTACAACAGTAACCAATGCGCGCTACCTTAATGCGGTTCAAAACAATTGCTCCTATTATCTGTAGTTGAAACTGTTTAGGGGAAAAAAAACAATAAATTATCTTCCGGCATAATGTTCATAGAGGGCGGTATTCAGTTGTCCTCATAGACAAAAAAATTGTCAAACTTAGTTCGTTCAGTCAGTTATCTGTAGGGAACAGTGTTCCAACATTTATGTCGTAAGTAATTATAATGTTTTTACATATTTCTGGGCTTATTATTATATATCAAAATGATCTTGAGGATTAGTACTTTACGATTATGCATAACTATTACAGTTTGTAGCAATATTTCGAGTATGATTTCAATATCAATTTTCATGGATTTTTTACCGATATCTTATGTTATACGCAGTTTTTAGTACTCTAGAATAATATTTTCTGTATTCGTTTAAATATTGTTTTAATCTGTAATCCTTCACCTATACTTGCAATTTTTTTACCAGATATGAAGATAAGGTATGAAGGCTGTTGTAGTTTATCAGATATGAAGGTTTTTATTACTAACGGCACCGTGCGCGCAGCACAAAACGCGACCGCGCGGAGCGGACAGTAGTCTGGAATTTGGCCGCGCGAGCCGGACGGTTGAGGCGCTAAGGAAAAAAGCCGTTTATTTAACTGTTATTAAATTTAGTTTCCAAAATTTTAAATTTTTATTCTTTACGGTCGCAAAGCACAAAAAGGCATTATGTTTACAATTTATTTAAATTTATGTTTTTTTTTTCAAAATTTTGCCTACCTGTTAATCCGAGCTTCATAAAAACTCTATGAAAATCCATTGAATAGTACAAATAAACGATTTACAATACAATACAAATACACTTTATTGCACAACTGAAAAGAAAATACAGTTACAGAAAGAGGTAAGGCCCGTATTAGAGAATGTTACTCAAGCAGAGATCTCCGCTTGAGGACAGTTAAAAAGGGTAACTCTTTCTAACTATGCTCAAGAGCAGATCTACGCTCGAGCAACATTCTGAAATACGGGCCGGTACCAATTTGTTATAACTAATTATATGTATAAATAGAGTATAATATTAATAAATAATAAATAAATATTTCGGACACTTACACCAATCATCTAGTCCCAAACTAAGCAAAGTTTGTACTATGGATACTAGATAACGGATAAACATACATAAATATTTATATAAACATCCATGACTCAGGAATAAATGTTCATATTCATCACACTCTGAGTTTGTAGCTAGCTCGTCTCAGTAGTGGTCGCGTTCCGAGCTAGTGGTAGTTTAAAAATCAGATGACGTTCATAAGTGCATATTGTATTGCCTACATGAATAAATGATTTTCATTTCTTTTTTTCTTTTTTTTTTTTTTTATATGAGAGGGCGGCAAACGAGCATGCGGGTCACCCGATGGAAAGCAATCACCGCCGCCCATGGACACCCGCAACACCAAAAGGGTCACAGATGCGTTGCCGGCCTTTGAGGAAGGTGTCCACCCCAGAATAAGTAGGGCAGCCTGAGCGATGAGGGATTCTCCAGCACTAATAGTGCTGGTACCCTCCTGGGGTACTTTAAATACCGCTACCATTCTGGAGAGAGACTGGAAAGTGGGCCTCCGGCGCCCTCGCTCACCGGACGAAGCGCAGTGGCAAAATGCCACTACTCAGACGTCGGTCTTCTGCGAGAGGGTGGTACTTCCCCGGTCGAGCCGGCCCATTCATGCTGCAAGCTAATAGCTTACAGCGTGGCTCTACCACTACAATTCATTTCATTTCATTTCACAAATATTTACCCGTCGCGGGATTCGAACCTGTAACCGTTGGTTTCGCTTTTTAAATTCGCAACCACCTCCAGCCGGCCCTGACTAATGTATTAAGGTGACGTGGGTCGGTGCTCGGTACCTATCTCTATTAGTGTAATATCCTCTAATATAAATAATTCAATACAAATTAAGCTCATTAGCTGAGCTTTGGGAGCTTGTTGTACCTCTTGTTATGCATGGAAGTTTCATTTCCATGTTCAACATGAAACTGAAATAATTAGTCTACACATTGTGAGTCAAACATGTAACGGAGAGGAATACCGTAAATTATTATTAAAGATAGACTGACTTTACGGTCCAAATCATCATTTGTTGTGTTCCGGTTGTCAGAGATAAGATAGCCAGTCCCCGAAATGTGTTGGGGTTTCTGGGTGGGTGCGGTTCCACCTTCGACCTCATCTTCACTTAACATCAGGTGTGATTGAGGTCAAGTACCAAACCGTTTTGCATTATGCATTTGCATGCATCTAAAATGCGCTACCACCAACCAAACCGAGTACTTAAAACATGTACCCCGCTGGGGATCGAACCCGCGACCTCCGAATCGTAAACCCAATGTTGTTTACATTGAGCCACGGAGGCGGTTGCTTGGCGGCAGATTTAGATAAGATGGTGGTAGCTAGCTAGCCAGGCGAACACGTCTCTCCGCTTTCTGCCCTCGATTCAACATTTTGTTACGACACGACATTTCCCCTTTTCTTACACTTGGTCAAAGTAATTCCGTCTAGGTCTTCCCCTTCCTCTCAAAGTCAAACACAGATCAGTAATTTATAAATTTTATAAATATTTGTAAAAATATACTAGTTCGTTATTTTCATTTATTTCCCGGTTATAAGTTAGTTCTTTTAACTCTCGTTTGATCTATCTAGCGCACGACTTACTGACTGCATGACGCTTGAACCAAGCAGTCGCGTCAGTAATTTTTCATCAAGTCTCAATTGGGGTGCTTGACGCAAGTATTGTAAACGATCACGCGCTTAATCAAGGCAAAATCGACCTGCTTGACGTCAAGTCGCTGAACCGTCTCCGAACCCCATTTAGACTCCGAATGTTTGATTTACTGTACTTAATTAATTCTCTCAACTAGCTTAAGAATGAAGGAGGCGAAGTACCGTATTCAGATTGATCCTATCAAGCATCTGGCTTACGTGTCCTTGACAGAACTAATCAGAGTGCATAAACTGATAGGGCTAACCAGTAACTGATTCCAAGGTTGTGGACACCTGTTTTATTACCCTGATGTGTTGATAAATGCCACACGACTGTTAGGAGTCTATAGGCTGTGGCCGCTGGCGATCACGGTGGGTTCTTAACAAAGGTGCGCAGTCGTTAAACAGTATGATGACGACGATGACGTCAAATCATGTCATCATCATCTGATTTAAGAGCCATGCTCTTGTCGGTGGAGATTTTTATCTCTCTGTTCTCCGCCTTCGTCTTGACCTCCTGATACGACACGACGTTCAACTTCAACATCTGTTGCATGTAGCTTATTCTCGGTCTTCCTCTTTTTCTTTTCCTCTATTCTTGCTTCTATCATGTCATCATAAATTAAACCAACCGTGAGCAAACCCAATCGGATCACAGGTGAAATGATACCTCATTCATTTCACTTTTAAAGTAATCATGATATACTTGAATGGTTGACAGCAACAATCCAAGTCATATACCCGTTCGAGCTGCGGATGAAGAGAGGGGAAGTCTATATGCTGCTGAAGGATGAAAACCTGGACGTTATCCTGGACATACCAGACCTCAGTGGCTACAATAGGAACAGTAAATTTGAGAGTAAGTATCACACTCTCCGACATAGCCCGCTAGTAAGTTGAAGTGACAGTGGGTAGGGCACATAGCTCGTGGAGCTGATGGCCTGTGGTACAATAAAATTGTCGAGTGGAGACTCCACACCAGCAAGCATAGCGTGGGACGGTCACTTCCAACCGATCGCTCTGGACACCTATGGAGGAGCCCTATGTTTACCTTCAGTAATTCATTCAGTATACGCGTATTCAATAAGGTTCCTGTTAATATACAAAATCTTCCTTTCAATAAATTTAAAGATACTAGAAAATAGATGCTTATTAAGAAAGCATATTATAAAATATCAGATTATTTAGATGATAAACATTAATGGGCATAACCAGCCCGTTCGCATAACCAATCTATTTCACAATTAATAATGAAATATTATAATATAAAATAACAATTAATAATTTTGTAATATAAAAACCTTTTTTTTTTTTAAGTGGAACCTCTCGAGTGCTTGTGCTTCTCAGGGTAAAATTGCCTTTTGAACAAGCAGTAGCTTTAAAAATGTAAAATCTGACTATTTTAAGTGTACCCTGTGTACCTACAAAATAAAGCATTTTTGATTTGATTTGATTTGACCAATGGAAGTCCTGTCAGTCACATGATGATGACCGCACTCTTCAATACTTAGAAGCAATTTCATTGGCTGTAAGTGTATTCTCTGAGTGCCAAAAAAAAGTAAGACTCCGGCGCAGATGTGACCTAGTTCCTTCCTTTAGCTCACCCTGCTAACTCTTGTTTAGTTATACTAAAGTTCTTATCCGTTTTCCAGCAAAACTGTATCACCTGGCTGAGTGGGCGTACAGTGTGGTGCAACACATCGACGCGGCGCAGGACTTCGCTCTTCCATACACGTCACAGTTCCGGGTTGTCACACAGGACGTACCGTTAAAGAGGTAAGAATTCCCAACAGTATCTACATGACAGCTGTTCTCATATTGAAAATTATCAATCGTTACTCGTATCTGCAATGAGCAGCATTGCAGCCAGATTTGGATAAACGTGAAAGCCTTACAAAGTTAGAACTAAATACACACACGACCATTTTGGTTTTTCGAGTGGAATCGAGCGATGTGCGTAGTAATTCTTGGAGTTTCGGTCATTCTTGACTTCATCCCTTAGTCGCTGACACAGTTCTACTCTTAAAACATACCTCGACTTTGGATCAAGACCCAGCAGTTCCCTCTGAAAGCGTTCTCGCATGTTATCTAAATTCGAAATTTTAAACTAACTGACTGACTGATGCAGAAAGCCTGTGTTTAGCAGTGGATGTCCTGTGGCTGGTGTAACGATGTCCTGTGGCTGATGTAACGATGTCCTGTGGCTGATGTAACGATGTCCTGTGGCTGATGTAACGATGCCCTGTGGCTGATGTAACGATGTCCTGTGGCTGATGTAACGATATCCTGTAGCTGATGTAACCATGATGATGACTTACCATTTTTCAGATTCATACTGCTCTATCCGGAGGAAGAATACGAGACCCTACACTTCCAGTTCCTCGCAACAGATTCTAAATGTTACGAGAAAATGTAATTGAGACTGATTAGTGATTAAAAAGTTACTTATACTAGTTAATTTACTTTCATTTATATTTAGCCAACCCAAGCCAAGAGCGTCGGTGGCTCAGCGGTTAAGACGCGGTCTCCCAATTTGGGTTCGATTCCTACGCAGGCCATGTGCACATAAGTAATTTTATACATACACACATAGCACCATCTACTTCCACACTAAGAAACTAGGTTATATTATAGATACCAGATGGTACCAGACTGCGCTGCGTTGTTCATACCTACAAAAAGTTTCCCATGCCTACTGGTACCTCATACCACCTGTGTGATACTAATAAATGATTTCGAAAATTCGAATTCCCGCCAAAAAATCTGGTCGCTAAAGGAACTTGTATTTGAAATATCTGCAGTCACGCATTCGTATTTCAAAAATAATAACGGCATTTAAAACAACTTTCAACAAAAAAAAAGTTTCAAATATCCAAGAAGATTTCATTTCGGCTTCCATTCATTCAGCTACCAATGGCCTCGAGTCAAGTGTTAGACGAGCTGATTCTTATTGCGGGGCACCAAGGTTTTAAATCAAATTAGTGTTACGCTTAAGCTGTCAACCTACCATACAATTTGGTACAAACACTTTAGCTCGTTTCACGTTTAAGATCCCATTAATTCGTTCATTTAGATAAGAAGCCTTCCGCCTGTATAAGAAAGCTTTTATTTCATTACAAGCACCTACTTTATACTCTAGTAATAGGTTCTCAAACTGGCAGTCGTAGCCCCTTAGGGGATCATGCAGTAGCTTCCCTAAAGGGGTGGTAGGCGAAGTCTTAAATAATGGGCATTTAAAAAAGTGTATATTCGGGAAATTGGATAATCGGGAACAGGACATTCCGGGAAATAGACCTAACGACCCTGTAGTTTATCTATCACAACCTACAGAAATCTAAAAACCGCATATAGAAGTGCACGGCACCATTAGGGTCGCTTTTCGTGAGAGGATCTGGGCAAGGGGGCTGGCGCTGATAATTCTTAAAATTAATTCCCTTATTAAATTAATCATTTTCATTATTTGGCAATCCTAAAAGTAAATAAGTATGTGAACACTATCAAAAATTCATTTATACGTATCTTTCTGGATGTGAATACTATACTATACTCATAGAGGTTCTTCTTCAAACTAAATCATGTTTGCATCGTAGCAATAAGGACCTTATGAAGGCACAGAAAATATGAGAGAGTAGCCTCAATACAGTGTCTATAACAAAGACAAACATTAATGGTCACTACTTCTTCAAAAATTTTACCACTTAAAGATTGACACCAGTGGCCATTTATAGTCCAGTAAAAATATATATTAGTAATAGAATAAAAATGTTTTCTAACTATAGGTATAGCATAGGTATTTAGTTATAAAACTTACAATATTAAATTAAAGTTTTTTTTTTAATGCACAACGGGTTGGTACTTGACCTCAATCACACCTGATGTTAAGTGAAGATGAGGTCGAAGGTGGAAGCGTACTGACCCGGAAACCCCAACACAATTGGAGGACTGGCTATCTTATCTCTGACAACCGGAACACAACAATGCTATTAACATTGCTGCTTGGCGGTAAATTTAGATAAGATCCACCATCCAAACCGAGTACTTAAACATGTACCCCGCTGGGGATCATTACTTACCACTGAGAACTTAATGCATTTGTAGAAGATGCTAAAATCTCCTATAACAATTTTCTAAGAAATTAATCAATGGCTACTTCATATTTTTTTTAAGTTTATTGAGTCGCGATATTTGTCTTCAGTGAACATTTTCATAAATATAAAGAAGTTCTAAAATTTACAGTGGTAATTTTAATCTCATAGTCTATGTTTTATTACTAAATACCTATATTATATCTAAAGCAAGCTGGCGATTTGTTAGAAGACATTTTGATCCTATCACTGACACCTGTCAGTACCTACTCTATCCGTGTGCAAATTCATTCGTCATGTACAATTGAAGTTACTAAACGGCGAAATTAATGGCTACCTTTTTTTTTTTTTTCATTATGGTTAATTGGATACGCATTTGACCACAATCTCACCTGATAGGAAGTGATGATGTGGCCGAAGATGAAGCACGCGATCTCAGTAGATGCCTATTCACCCTGCTCTTGAAGATCCCAAGGTTGTAGGATTCAGGAAAGACTGACGCTGGAAGGGAGTTCTATGCCTTGGCTGTTCGCATTATGAATGAAGAATCGAACCGCTTAGTACGAATGTTGGGTATGTTAACTACATACGGGTGGAATCCCTCCCCGCGCCTAGTAGTCCGAAGATGGAATGGCGATGGTGGAATAAGATTGTGTAATTCCAACGCACACCTTTTTGGAAAAACTTCGTGTAAATTAAATAAAAAATGAAACCAGGTGCAAGAGCTAGTCTTACAACTGAACAAACGAGAAAAAAGTTTCACTAGTCCAGTTAACTGAACTGGTCAACTGAACTAGTGGGAATAGAGGAAAAAATCACGACCTTTAAGATTAAAAGCGTATTCTATTTTGTGGACTATTACGTCAAAAATATGAAACGGTTTGAAAGCCGTCCCAGGTGGGATGGCATGGTGCTAAAAGTTTGGGAACCTAAGCTCTAGGTACATGTTAAGTCGCTCTTGAAAAATTAAGTTGAAGCGGTACAAGTGACGTTACTTCTTTATTAATGAAATGTAGCGAGCGAGATTTAAAGACAAAAATGAAAAAATTTCGTGCCGTGTGGATGCTGGCTATTTAAGTCCAGAACCAACTCGTTTCTATACACCAGAAGAGAACACACCTCTCAGGAAAAAAAATACAATATAAGACGAGTTCAATGCTGTCACGTGTTGCGGCGTGCACAAATGGGTTAGCACTCAGCTCATGCTGCGATGGATCGCAGTGCTGGTTTTCAGTGCATCCAAATGCCCAGTGACCTACAGACGCTACGTAAATATAATCATAGATAATTATAGTTGGTGATAAAGAGGCAGAGAACTAGGAAATCGAAACAGGGACTAACTTGATATCCTCGTTCTGATCCTTTCGATGGCTGGTTTCACGTTTCTTCACCACAGTAATTATATAAGTTGAATGAGTGCACACTTGCTATAATTATTTGGAAATTAACTTTTAACTCGCTGGAGATGAATTGAATACGTGGCCGAGGTCGAATCGGGATGAGAGTCAGCGAGTGAATGAATGTCTCTATAGCAGCGAGTCTTGCTCTGTCCTGTTTTGTAGGTGATGGAAAAGGACAAAATATACATAAACTTGTGGCGTCTAGGCCACTAATAATTATCGGTACGCGTATCCGAACTCAGTCGCCGCGTTATTTCTTCCGTCAGAAATGTCAAAGGGTGAGACAGATACCTATGTGTTTTACTACATCCATGATTTTGTTCGACTCATATAAACTTGAAATATTGTAACCTGAGTTTATAACTGTGTACAAGAGCTATACTGTGTACCTACAAGAGCTGATTATAACGCGCAGATACGAGGAAGTGCATATTTATTCTCGACCTTTCAAACTAAATGGGAACTTAAGTTGACTGAGTGGAAGGGTGAATAAAGTAGATATGTACATAGATAATACACAAGCACCTCTAAATTATACACGATCAAACGGCGTTAACAATAGTCTGTAGTTATTGCGTGTAGTGTAAATATGAAAAGTACGTAATAGGTACCATAGATACGTAAGTGAGAGATAAAATAAAAAGAATTGTATTTTTGTTGGAAGCGGCCTGTTGGAAGCAATCAGCAACGTCCCGCGACCTTCATCAGTTAATTCCTCTAGTGAGTAGGCTACGCTACGCTTACTGCTGCCTGATGTCTACTCTAGAAGTTTAATGCCCCAACTGCCATCAGTTCTTCGACTATTCAGTCTTCATTAGCATGATTTAACAGCAACTTCTGCTTAACATTGGGTAAGATTTATAATTTCCTTTAAGAGCCAATAAATACACGTGTGTGTAAACTTGAAAACGTAGGGTTTGGTGTAACTAAAATATTAAGCAAAGACAGCTGCAAATGTATAACCCAAATTCCACACACAATAAAGTTTTCATTTTCATTTTTCAATAAGTTATGTAAGTAATAACAAAATAAAAAAAAAACACAAACGCCCCCGTTAGGTGAGCGTACCGAAATATTCGCTCCAAAATTTCCTGTTAATGCAAGGGTTTAATGTTTAAAAGGGGCCATTAGTTTCGGGAAATAATTAAAAAACCGCACCACGAGCGGTAGGTACCTACGATAATTTATAAAACGCTTTTCATGGATCCTTTGTTTAAATGCGAACAGCTTTAGTCCAGTAATATAATGGAAATGATTGGATGTTAGTTAACGCACGTGCGTGATGATGGTAAGAGACCTACCCTTAAATTATGTAATTTCATCGGTATCGTCGTCGATGGCGTTAGCCAATGAGAAACCGTCTAATTGCCGAGCGAGCGATGGGCCAACCAATCACTTGTCAGAACGTAACCGATGACGATAACGATGAAATTATATAATAGAACCCCTGACGGCATGACTCGTTCCGTGGTCCAAAGGCAGAACCTTGGTGTGGGACACCACCTATATAGATACCATCCTCCGTTACACCTCCAAGCAACTTCAAAATGTGCGGGCGCTGTGCGTACTCGAAGCGGCGCAAATAGACAACTAGGTATGTGGTTCACAGCGCAACGATTTGTTAAAGATTTTTTTTTGATTTCTGGTGACAAAAGAGCTGGGTGGCAGCGTACTAGTATTGCTATACAGCAAGGTAGCCCTCCCACACGGTACAGATCTTCAAGACGTTTTCTGCATATCAGAAAACGTGTTCAGATGATCCTGATGATAAGCCAAGGTGGGGCGGAAGGTGGAAGCGTACTTACCTGGCACCAGCGCTGGATATTCTGAATTTAACATTCGGTAGATCAATCAGTCCATCGATTAATAAAATAAATAACGATTTGGCGACAAAAAGTTGTTTCGCAATAAACTCTTTTTTTTTCACAATCATTCAGTCGACTTTCCATTAATCTAACATATTATGACTCTGGAAATTAAGTTACGGTCCCCTTTGCTGCTTGGCGGCAGACTTAGATTAGATTAGATTAGATTTATTTAGTTCACTTTTACAATAGCATGTCATACATACAGTTTCGTAAATTATGAAATTTAAAATAAAAGTGATTGTCAAACATAAAACAAAAAATAATAACATAAAAAACAAATTCCTGTATACAATAGTAAAACATATTGTTATATGTATGTCAAAATTAATTAAGAAAGTATAAGTATGTAACCATTGTTACGTCAACGTCATACCATTTTAGAATAATCAAAATGAAATAAAACAAAACCAAATAAAATATAAACCATGTCATGAGATTATTGATATGCCATAATCACCTTTGTCAAATTATAGTTGAATACAAGTTAAAATAGATATATTAAAATAGAAAACATGTCAGGAGGTTATGAAAATGTCATATCCACGTTATCATTAAATTAGTCGTTAACTTAAAAATACCCTACCACCAACCAAACCGGGTACTACACTTGTACCCCGCTAGGAATCGAACCTGCGACCTCAGTTTTATAAATATTATATTATTTAATTAACCCAATGCAGGAAAAGCTTTGTAAAATATACAAGAGACGGAACCCTCCATTACGTTTCCCGTCGACTTACGCGTTTTTTATTTGCCTTAAATTAAGGAGAAATGAGTGAGATTACTGAGCGAAAATTAGGGGTTGTAGTGAAAAATTGGCGAAAGTCTTTGCACGGTTAATGGGTTACTTTTCTTTGTTTCTAAATATTAATTTAATTACCTCCTAAGCCTTTATTTAAGAGGGTTTATTCCGTTCAGTGACCCCTTCATTGGATAAATTAAGATTTCTTTTTTAAATAGATACTAAGGTGGTGTCGTGGGGCACATAGGAGGCTGACAACGTTACCACTTATGATTATTACTAGGGTCAATGTCAAAGTCAAAAATGCTTTATTATGTAGGTACACAGAGTACACTTAAAATAGTCAATTTTACATTTTTTAAGCTAATGTTTGTTCAAAATGCAATTTTCCCCTGAAAATAACAAGCAAGAAACTCGAAGGGTTGCTCTTTTAAAATCAGGCCTTTATTTTACATAAAGGCTTTTATATTGCAAAAAGGTTTTTATATTTCATTATTAATTGTGAAATAGCCTGGGATGCGAACGATCTGATTATGTCCAGGGATGATTATCATCTAAATAGTCTGATATTTAATAATATGATTTGTTAATAAGTTTCTGTTTTATAGTATCTTTAAATTTGTTGAGAGGAAGATTTTGTATATCAACTGGAATCTTATTGAAAAAGCGTATACATAACCCTTTGAATGAATTACTGACTTTGCGGAGGCGACTTATGTGACATGCAAGTTTATCTTTATTTCTTGTATTGACATAATGTTTACCACTATTTTTCCTAAATGATCCTATATTTAGGGTTCCGAGTGGATTCTCGGGCAGCGTGCTGTCGGACTGATTACAGTTCTCGAGGCGTAAGATCAGCTTTGCATTTGTGTGAGTGCACACAGATAGAGATACGGCTTGTGGCGCAGCGCGTCCCGCGCATTATTTAAACGCGGCCTGAGGCGCGGCGTGTCCGCTGCGCGTCGCTTCCCTGCCGCGCACATGCCGCACTTCACCTCTTGTACCGCTAGCAGCTTGACGTCACTCACACAAATGCAAAGCTGAGCTTACGCCTCGAGAACTATACATCGCCTTAAAAAGTGAAAAAAAAAGAAACAGAAACATTACCTGTCAAGTTATGAGTTTTCGACTATTCGAATTTTCTATTTATCAGTTTTTGAACTTTATTGAATTTTTAAATACTTGAGTTTATTTTTGAATTTTCGTATATTTTAAGTTTTTGATTTTTTATCAATTTTATATTCTCCTTACAAATCACAAAGAAAATATCAAATTAGCCCCCAAACAAAAAAGTCATAGCAAGTCCATAGACAACACGGCTCTCGCGGAGCGGACCCGCCTGGAGGTCCGCGTTGCTCTATGCACAATTCCAACTGAGAAGTCCACTTATGTACCTACCAATTGATTACCAAATCCTATTAGCCACGTACCATTCACACACCTACCTAAAGATAATTCAATACGTTCCAGCTCCTCAGCCACATGACCGGAACACTTATTTCCGCCGGCTCCTAATTTCAGCAAGACTAGAGAAAATCTACGTCCCGACACAAGCAACATTAATTTACTACGTCATTAAACATGTTGAATCCATTCATTAGGACAGGGGGGCGGGGGGAAGGCTTTTTACGGCCTTATGGAAAGGCATTTCAGCCCGAGGACAAGGGACGTAATACACCACTTTATGTTTTAGAGCACGGTTCAAATGTAGGCGAAAAGCGAGAAATCTACAGGTGGTTCAAAAATTATTTTTTGAGGGTTTTGGGGTCAAATGAATTATAAATCATAAACACATGCTACATAAACATTTTTGGAATTTTGAAGATTTAGAAAACCCCGAGAAAACAAATCTGGAATACACAATGTTAAAGGATAACTATCTTTGTAACAGCTTAATCGATTTCCATAAAATTTCCTGAGAGTCATATTAAATATGAAAAAAATAAAAATTTTGAAAACCTTTGAAAGACTATAAAATCTTCTAAATACATCAAGAAACTGTGTTAAATGGGAAGCAGACGTAAAAGCTAACATCTTCAAAAAAGCTCAACAATTTTTTTTTATTACCTTCATAATTAAAATTATGAAGGTATTTGTACAAAAACTATCCTGTTTTTTTTATCATGCACAACGGATTAGCACTTGACCTCAATCACCCTGGGGTTCTATTACACAATTTCATCGTTATCGTCATCGATTACGTTCTGACATGTGATTGGTTGGCCCATCACTCGCTCGGCAATTTGACGGTTTGATTGGTCAACGTATTCGATAACCATACCGATGAAGTTACTTAATCTAAGGGCTGAACTAGTAGCATGACAAACATTTATCTCGCGCGATATAATATTTGTCCTGCTCATTCGTTTGGACGAAATATACAACTATCCCACTCCCACGACGAGTCGCGCGCGACAAACGACTTCATGCTATGTTAAGTGAAAATAAGGTTGTAAATGGAAATATGGAAGCGAGCTCACTCGGTAGACAACATGTTTTAGCGGGACTGGCTGTCTTATTTCAAGCAGCTGGAACACAACAATTCTAACAACATTACTGCTTGCAGACATGCCGAGGACTAAATATTGGGTCTTTCCCTTTGAAATTGGAGTTTTTTTTCTTCGTTAATCATATGTACCAATTCCTGCGATTTTTAAAGCTATATCCAAATTTGTATATTATTTGGAAAATGGAATATTATATCAAGGTTTCACATGAAATATTTTTTAATTTCTGGGCTAAATCAAATAATAAAAAAATTTGAACAGAGCTCTTTTCATGTGCTTCCCATAATCATTTCTTAGATTCGCTGAAACTTTTTAAAGCGGTTACTTTTAAAAATTAACGCTGCCTATACTTAACTTAATGTTATCCGAGAATACACACAAAGTTTAGCTAAATTTGGATTTACCGTTCCCGTAAAAAAAAATCAAAAATGTTTGTATGGAGAAAAAAGTCTTAATGAAATTCTTCATACAAAACGCCAATTTCATAAGTAAGAACTTAATATACAATCCGTGGGAATCGAACTTTAGATCTCCGTTTTGTACCCACATTGAGCCGCGAAGGCTATTTTCAAATAAATTCCGGTTTCATAAGGCGGGTAGAATCTTCTTAAAGAAAAAACAAATCTTCATGACTTTGCATCAGAATCGCCATCTTGTAACTTGGACCACAATTTTAGGGCTTTCGTGTATTTCAGCGGAGTATTGTGCTGAATTTTATTCTGGGGCAATAATTTTCATTGTCGATGGAGATAATTTAAGGGAATACTGCCTGCCTGTATACAGTTTATAGGAAACGGAGATATTTAGAGGTTATTGTCGGAATAAATACAGTTATTGACTTCTTAGAATAATATTGAATATACCAATCGGAACACAAAAAGAACAGCCAACCAAAAATTAGGTAGATTAGGTGTAAAGTATACGTGAAGTTTATCATCTTATTTAAGAGCCCTGCTCTTGTCGGTGGATTTTTGCTCTCTCTTTGCTCTCCGCCTTCCTGTTGACCTCCTGATACGACACGACGTTAACTTCTTTTTAAGTTTATATTAGGTCATTACCTATGAAATTGGAGTTTTGTATGAAGAATTTCATTAAGACTGTTTTCTTCATACAAACATTTTTGATTTTTTTTGGGAACAGCAAATCCAAATTTAGCCAAACTGTGTGTGTATTATCGGATAGCATTAAGTTAAGTATAGGCAGCGTAAATTTTTAAAAGTAACCGCTTTATAAAAGTTTCTGCGAATCTAAGAAATGATTATGGGAAGCACATGAAAAGAGCTCTGTTCAATTTTTTTATTGATTATCTGATTTAGCCCAGAAATTAAAAAATATTTCATGTGAAACCTTGAAATAATATTCCATTTTCCAAATAAAAAACAAATTTGGATATAGCTTTGAAAATCGCAGGAATTGGTACATATGAACTCCAATTTCATAGGTAAAGACAATAAAATACAGGGTGAAATTTAATTCGTGTAATTCCTGTTTACTTGTGACTCCACTTCTGATTACGAACAACTTTCCATTAGGACCCATAGTTGAATTCGATCCAAAAAATCGATTACCCCTGCCTACAAAGTAAACCATTCTGAAATTACCTTTAGTATGAAAGTTCAACAATTTTCGACTGAATTCGGCTATAGTGCCTAGTGGAAAGTAGTTGTAACCAGACGAAAATTGGTGGAGTACTAAAAGTGGTTTTAGAATGGTTTACTTTGTATGGATAAACTAAACGTTGTGTTCCGGTTGTCAAAGATAAGATAGCCAGTTCTCCAAACAAGATGGGGTTTCCGAGTCAGTACGCTTCCACCTTCGACCTCATCTTCACTTAATATCAGGTGTGATTGAGGTGAAGTCATGTGCATAAAAAAAAATCAGAGACAAAGTGTGCTGGTAAAATATTTTCTATAATAACTGTTAAACACTTACACACTAAATACTTAAATAACTACCTACTACCCACGTTTTTAATTTTAACCCGTTGCTAATCCGTTTGCATAAGAAAAAACTCACCCTGTATAATTAAAAACTTACCTTATATACACGTGTGTTTGTGTATTGAGCAACCAATTATCGTGTCAGGTCTCAATTATAAATATAGGTATATAAAGAATATTTCAGTAAATTAATTACCTCCTCCATTTTGGAGTCAATTAAAAAGAGATGTACCTCGATGGGTTTCCTAAATGGAATTTAAGCGTACGTTACACACGTAATCATACTCTGGATTGTTCGGAAGGGTTTGTGATTAGTTGAAAGCACCTCTATTCATCGCTGTCGTCAACTCACGTTAAAACTACGCCAATTAGCCAAGCTGAACTCCGTCTGACATCGTCGACAGAAGCATTCGACTACGGTGTTTTTGGTATGTAATATCTAAATAAACTGACAGATGACGGGAAATCGCCAGATGGAGGCCGCTTCTAACCCGTCGCTATAGAAATCTATGTGGCCTATGTTCACCAGATAACGCTCTGTGACTGATTAGGAATAAATTTAAAGAAATTAATATATTAACATTAGCATCGCAATATGTTTACGAAAACTTAATGTACCTATGTAAGAAAAAATATAGAATCGTTAAAGAAAAATAGTGATTTACGTAATATTAATACCAGATATAAAAATAAACTTGCTGTTCGTGTCAGCCATTTACACAAAGTCACTAAGTCATTTAAAGTGCAATGTATACGCTTTTATAATAAAGTTCCAGTGGACATTCAAAATTTACCTTTAAATAAATTCAAAACCATCATAAAACAGACATTATTTACCAAAGGCTACTATAAAATTTCTGACTATCTGGATAATAAGCAAGCATGGACATAGACCGCTCGGCGATATTCAGTCTAATTATACAATACAATATAATTGTAACCCAGACTTAGTTAAAAGAGCAACCCTTGCGTTTCTTGCTCGTTCTTCTCTGGGGAATCAGCTTTGTGAATGAGCAATAATGTCAAAAACTTTTATAATAAGATAAAAAATGTGACGTTTTCAAGTGATAATTTTTATCCTACGAAATAAATATTTTTTGATATGATTTTGATTTGATTATGGTGAAGCTAATGAACTATTATATCAATCATGTAATAAATTGATGGGGGTGTTACCTAGTGGCTAAGTTGTTAAATATTTATCTGATCCCAAGACTTTGTCGAAGGGTTAGTATTGTAACGAGACGCAATGCGACTCGTTGGTTCTCTTTTTTCAGTATCCTCCTTGTTTGTTTCTTTTTGGTTAAGTCATAATATTTTAAATTCAAAAAAAGATTGGACGTATACTTTTCTGTTATTTTTGTTTCTATTCTATTTTATTCAGTATAAAAGTATAATGACGACCTGTTTGGTGTAGTGGTTAGAAACTCTGCTACTATACCAAATGGTCGCGGGTTCGAATCCCGCTAGGGGCATATGTTTGTATGATGAATACAGACATGTGTTCCCGAGTTACGGATGTTTTTGTAATTGTGTAAAAAAATGTATTTGTGTAGTTTATCAACCATCTGGTATCCATAACACAAGCCTAGATGCTTACTGTGGACCTAGATGGCGCTGTGTGTTTGTGCAAAGACATTTATTTATTTATTTAAATATTACGTATATACAGTATAAAGTATTTCATCAAGTTATTTGTGTGCGTGATACCTTTAAAATAAAAGTTGTCACTGACAACGATTTCCAAGTTTTCCGCCGGCTCATCTTCATCTTTCGTTTTTCTTCATACTGTGGCCTACTCCTGGACATCCTGTACAACATCAGCCTGGGAGTAGTGCTTCATTGTGCACAACACGTTTCCACCCAATACATACACAGCACACACACACACTAACAATAGACACACACACTTTGCACGCATCCACTCACCTACACACGCTCACTCACGCGTGGGTCAAGCAGGTCATTATCCTTCTTTTTCCGTTACAATTTTTGTTTATATTTGTTTATTTTCTTTTTTTTTCTATTTTGTGTAACCTAATACTGACACTATATTGTAAGAATGCGGGGAGGTACTGACTCCCTGAAATACAGGTTGCTAGTTTAAGATTCAGGGCTGCTACTGATCTGTTGCATGCTTTAATGTGTGAAATAAAAATATCTTATTCACTGAAGGTAAATAGCATTCTGTGAAGAGGGCGACGCTCAGCATTTCACTACGTTTTCGAATCAGCAATGAAGAAATCCGTGGGCGAACGATAGGCTAAGTAGTAAGTTACAATGCGCACGGTAGTGATAGCAGGTGAGGCATTAAAGTTTTCGAATGGAGACCAGCCAGACTAGCAAGCAACATGGTTTGTCCACAGGTCGCGGGAAGTCGCTGGATGCCGTTGCTTCCCAACCAGTCGCCTATTGTCCAGCAGTGGAAGTCAGGTGGCTGATTATCAATCAATCAATTGCACATCTCTTTATTGCACAATTAACAAAAGCTACACGAAGAATACAGCGTACATCATTAATCGCACAAAAAGGCGGCCTTATCGCTAACAGCGATCTCTTCCAGACACACCTTAGGGTAAAGATACAAGCTACCAGTAGATGAGGTTTGCACTAATAGTAGCAATACGGGTGTATAGTTGATAATTATTATATAACGTAAAGATAAAAATACATAAACTAAGCCTACAAACTATAACTAGATAATTTAATTGCACTTAAAATATATAATTGACTACATAACACAATAAATTTATATATATATATATATTAAATATATAATATTAAATACATAAAATTAATAAATAAACAGCTCAGAAATAACTTAGAAATCATATTGACAACCACGGAGAAGATAAGAGGACTTTCAATGATATTTTTTTTAATGAACGAAGTGCGCTTTTTCTTGCGCTTTGAAGACGTTTATTGATAGAGCGCGGCGAATTGACTCCGGAAGAGAATTCCAAAGGCGTACAGCTTGTAGCGTAAATTGACTGACCATAAGATTTAGATTATTACTGAAAATATCATTCACACAGAGTAACAGGTGAGTAATATCATTCACACAGAGTAACAGGTGAGTAATATCATTCACACAGAGTAACAGGTGAGTAATATCATTCACACAGAGTAACAGGTGAGTAATGTCATTCACACAGAGTAACAGGTGAGTAATATCATTCACACAGAGTAACAGGTGAGTAATATCATTCACACAGAGTAACAGGTGAGTAATATCATTCACACAGAGTAACAGGTGAGTAATATCATTCACACAGAGTAACAGGTGAGTAATATCATTCACACAGAGTAACAGGTGAGTAATATCATTCACACAGAGTAACAGGTGAGTAATATCATTCACACAGAGTAACAGGTGAGTAATGTCATTCACACAGAGTAACAGGTGAGTAATATCATTCACACAGAGTAACAGGTGAGTAATATCATTCACACAGAGTAACAGGTGAGTAATATCAT
Organism: Oegoconia quadripuncta; assembly: GCA_949316235.1. Lineage (NCBI taxonomy): Eukaryota > Metazoa > Arthropoda > Insecta > Lepidoptera > Autostichidae > Oegoconia > Oegoconia quadripuncta. Next base: position 2,113,922 of record OX438743.1, read on the forward strand.
TCACACAGAGTAACAGGTGAGTAATATCATTCACACAGAGTAACAGGTGAGTAATATCATTCACACAGAGTAACAGGTGAGTAATCTAAAATTATAATTCCATAATCCGTACTAAAATGACGTCCGCCTGATATAATATTGTATCCATAAAATTTTACGAGTTTTACAGGCGTGCGTTTGCCTATTTATTGTGCAATATTGTATTGTATTTATTATAGGTATTTGTATTGTATTGTATTGTATTGTATTGTATTGCATTGCATTGCATTGCATTGCATTGCATTGCATTGCATTGTATTGTATTGTATTGTATTTATGTGTATATGTCTACTATATCTACTGCAGTTATCCTGAACATTTTCGGCAAGTAATGGGTGATATATGCCGCCAAAGGTATACGACTGCCTTAAGTTGATACGTGTCCGGTACACACTTGACCGGTGTTTATTTATCAGGTGTTAAAAATAACAAAACTTCATCAATTTCCCCTGCAGCGGTAGAGCGAGTTACGATGCCGGGGGATAAGTTGCAGAGACCGTCCGGATACCCTATTGTCCAAGCCCGGCGGTGTCCCAGGACACCAAACTTTGATTAGACTATTGATTCCTCAAGCTACCCTTTAGGCATAATATTTATAACGGTTTTCTTTTACGACCGATTGGTGTAGTGGATAGTGACCCTATCAGCGAAACCAACGGTTGCGGGTTCGAATCCTGCGAGGGGTGAATGTTTGTGTGATGAATACGAATGTTTATTCCCGAGTCTTGGATGTTTATATAAATATTTATGTATGTTTATCCGTTATCTTGTATCCATAGCACAAGCTTTGCTTAGTTTGGGACTAGATGATTAGTGTAAGTGTCCGAAATATTTATTTATTTATACTCTGCACTTTTAAGAGCTTCCTAACCTGCACTGTATTAGATGAAGGTTAGTTCTATAATGACTTATACTTTACTGCGAATGGACCGGGCCGTTCAGACAATCAAAATGATACCACTTCATTGGTGTTAAAACAGGAGTTTGGAACCAATGGGAACTCAGTCACACACTGACTATAAGTGTGATAAGTGGGATAAGTCCGCCGTTGTAGTCAATTTATTTATCAATGCAAAATTAATGTATTGCTTTTTTGTACAATAAAGCGTTTACAAACAAACAAACAAACTGACTTCGTTCGCGAACTGTCACATCAAATGTTGATTTATGTTGTAAATAATATGAGTATAAAAATCAAAAATCCCGAGAGCATATTTTTCATTACCTTTTCACACCTAAACGGCTGGGCAGATTTGGATGAAATTTGGTCGGTAGACAAATACTGCATGGACACATAAAGACAATACGACAAACACATTAAAAAGACTGATAAACAAACGACCTGGCGACTGTGTTCGAGGCGCTGCAATGTCACCAAGTCTTCAGGCTAGCTCACTTGAATTTTATGGGTCTCAAATCGACAGGAACTTGTAACCAGGTGTACAACCTCTGCTAAATTCCGTCTTCCTTTCGGTAATCCCTTTGGCGTTTTCTTTTTTGGAACATTATTCAAAATTCTGAATTCTAAATTATTTTCAAAAACTAGGCAGTCTGGACGCAACTTGCGAACTGAAGCCATTCTTTTTTTTATTTCTTTAAATTATTATTATATCATTATTAAGTTTTACAAGTGACTATACCTTCTTCCTGTCCTTCACCTTCTTCACCGTTCATCAGTGGCTGCAGTCCTGGTAGGGGCCAGAAACCTACGACCCTAAACCTCATCCTCTCTCTACGGCCGCCAATACCTACATCTTCCTAGAGCAGCTGAGCGTTCGCAGTACCGCGACAAATTTACCTTACGAATAGCGAGATATTACGTTCGTTATCAGGCCATTCAAATGTTCAATGCTCTTCCCATGGAACTTAAAAGAGTATATGACTATAAAATTTTTAGAGGCACACTTGGGACCTGCTTGTTGGAAAAATGTTTTTGTCACAGTGACTGTTGATAAATAGGTTAGATAGATAAGTAAATGGTTTTCGTTTGGTATATAGATGATATAGTAATCATTTGTTTCTATTAATCAATTTATAAGTATACATGTATAGTTATTAATCGAAATACAAACGAGCAAAGAACTGTGTTTCGAAAGATCATAATTCCGATACTCTGTTGGTCGACACATTGCTTGTGGGATAAACCAAACAGCGACAGAATATTTCTTTGTCGAACGTTAGATTTCCGCCTCCGTGGCTCAATGTAAACAACATTAGGTTTACGATTCGGAGGTCGCGGGTTCGATCCCCAGCGGGGTACATGTTTAAGTACTCGGTTTGGTTGGTGGTAGGGCATTTTAAAATGTCCGCCTGGCTAGCTACCACCATCTTATCTAAATCTGCCGCCAAGCAGCAATGTTAATAGCATTGTTTTGTTCAGGTTGTCAGAGATAAGATAGCCAGTCCCCCAAATGTGTTGGGGTTTCCGGGTCAGTACGCTTCCACCTTCGACCTCATCTTCACTTAACATCAGGTGTGATTCAGGTCAAGTACGAACCCGTCGTGCATAAAAAAAAAAAAAAGAAATACGTTGGATTTTTACCATAAAATGTATCCTATGACACTCCGAGTACCAAGACGAATCTAACGACACCATGCACATCGAAATTGGTCAAGCCGTTTAGGCTACAGGATGCGTCAAAGGAACGGACATACATACACATACATACACTTGAAAAACATTACCATTGGGTAACATTCGTGTAAATTGAATACAAGGCATAAGAAATAAGGTTTCTTTGAAGTAAAATTTCCTATATCCAATATTTAAGCTCTTCCTCCACTGACTGTCTGTCTATTTATACAGTATACTCGATAATACAATCGTCGTCGGTGCTATCAATGTGAAACTTGTTAAACTTGGTTACAGAATGAGAACTAGTACGACAAAGTCCGAGCACCAACTCGCTGACAACTATCGATTCAAACTATCTCCTCGAATGGTTACTGAACAAATAGTTAGTATATAAATAAATGCGAATTTCAGAACGTGTATCTAGGATGATGGAATTATAATTTTTTAATTTTATAGATGTTATGTTTAAGTCTAATGATTTATTGTAGGTATGTATGTGTATGTAAATATATGAAATTTATTCACGTAGTTTGTATCTGCATCCCTATTTAATACCGCACAACCTACCTATTTCAAATGTACTGTCCTTATACCCAAAGGTTGCATGGAAGATATCGCTTTTAGTGATAAGGTCGCCAAATTGAACATTCTACTCTTACCACTTTTCTGGAACTGTATTTTCTTTTCTATTGTGCAATAAAGTGTATTTGTATTGTATTTTTTTTTGTAGCAATAGAATATTTCTGATTCAGGAAGGGTAGAGAAAACGTATGGACTGATAAGATTGAAACAAAAAATCTGGACAGCATATTTTGTATATTGCAGACAAATTCATTTTTCCGCTACAGAAATGGACTCAATCAGTGTCACGTGCGGCAGCTCTTAGCGCATATCATGGGTATGTAGCATCGAATCTATGCTATGGGCTCTTGCATTGGGGTAATGCCGCCGGTATTAACATACTGCCGCTCTTCCGCACCCAGAAAAAGTGTATCCGGGCAATGTTTGGAGCAAAACAAATTGACAGCTGTAAGCCACTGTTCATTCAATTAAAATTATTAAGTCTGCCCTCATTGTATATATTCGCAGTCTGTCTATTTATTTACACCATTTTAGAATTCACGAACCTAGGTGTCCCCGTAAAACGAAATAGAAGGTATTGGCATAGGTAGTTTAATTTTTTTTTTCTGTTGGTTGAGATGGTTAACTGCTTGCCAATATTTAATCAGAGTCCCTTCGAATTAATAGATTCAATCAATCCAGTTCATAGTTTGCTCAACCGAAATCGATTGGAGTTGGGGAAATTATACAGGGTGAAATTTAATTCGTGTAATTCCTGTTTACTAGTGAGTCCACTCCTGATTATGAACAACCTTCGCCTGGGAACCATAGGTTCAGCCGAAATTATTGGACTTCCATACTAAAGATGGTTTCAGAATGAAAGAAAGAAAGAAACTGTTTATTCGCCACTTCAACGCCTAACAATTGTTAGGTAAATAAAATAACAGAACACTCAGATAAGTGTCGCAACACCGAAAGGGAAACGACTCAGCTACATGCTGAGCTTATAAGAGCTCAGTCCTGGTTTACTGACGCACCCAGAATAATAATAAGTAATAATAATAATAAATATTTCGTTCACTTACACCAATCATTAGTCCCAAACTAAGCAACGCTTGTACTATGGATACTAGATAACGGATATAAACATCCATGACTATAATAAATAAATAAATGTTCATATTCATCACACAAACATTTACTCCTCGCGAGATTCGAACCCGCAACCGTTGGTTTCGCTGACAGGGTCACTATCCACTACACCAATCGGTCGTCAGAATGGTTTACATTGTTTGGGTAATCGAAAATTTTTTGATCGAATTCGACTATGGTTCCTTAGGGAAAGTGGTTCGTAATCAAATGTGACGTCACCAGTCAATGGGAATTACATGAATTCAAATTCACCCTGTATAAATAGGTAACTAAATCGTTTTACAACTCGCAAAAACAGTTTACTTTAGACATGGGTTCAGTAGATACTAAGAAACTTCGTACACTCTATGCGGTGCTTAAAAACTTTTAGCCACAAAAAGCTATTATGCCCCTGGCCTCGGTTTTGTTTTGGTTAGGTTAAAAATCATATTCCGCAATTTCCCGAGGCCTGTTTTAAAATAAATAGGGGTTTGATACAAACAACGCCGGCGAGATAAGCGCTACCGGCGAACGTCACGCGCCGACTCTTACTTAGACACAACAATGTGCGGAAAGCTGGGCCTATGTATACTAGTCAGTATACCTATGTACTATCCTATAATACAGTATGGTCAGCGAAAAACAGTAACCGTAACCTTTTTTTTAAAAAGAGCCACCTCTCGAGTTTCTTGCTTGTTCATCTGAGGGGACAATTGCCTTTAAAAATGTAAAATCTGAACGTGTACTCTGTGTACCTACAAAATGAAACATTTTTGATTTGATTTGTCTTACTAGAAAAAATTACATACATAACGTCACGACCTCTATCCCAAGGGGTGGGGTGGTCAGAGATATCCCAAACAATAGTGTTTGGGTGTTCCTAAAATTAAAACTTTAATGATTGAAACAACATTGAAATATACAGAAATGAACACGTGACAAGGAGTGAGCCCATCGCCGTTGAAATGTGTAAATCTTTAAAAAAGGGTGTATATGGGTAAGCAGAGCCAATCAATATCACCAAATGGAAATTACATGGATGCGATTTCACCCTGTATATATATTATACCAATGGTGTGGTTTTGGCATGTAAAAAGAATAGAACCAACCCGTCTCTTAACGTGGGTGTCGTAAAAGACGACTAAGGGACTTACCGGCGAAAAACATCTATAGATTTGCACGTTATAATGGCGATAGGTTCACCCCTCGTGTGTATTTGTATATATTTCGAATGGCGAACCGTGGATATTGTTTCAAACAATAAACTGATAATGTACGGAACCCAACACTAATGTTTGGGACAATCTCTGACAACCTCATTAGGGATCAAATTTGTGATGTATCTATGTAAAGTTTTTTGGAAAATACGATGGCAAGATTCGACGAAGCAACTCTCAAACTTCCAGTAAATAATGTCAATAGTTTAAACTAACGACAATCGCCAGTGAGCTGTCTTTACAAAGCTGGTGGAAGTTCCCGTCCTGAATGTTTTGTCCCGAGTTCCGGTTCCTCCTAAAAGTTTTCAAACTGCGTGTTGCGTGTGTCCAATTTGAATTGTTTGTACAAACATTCTTGCTGGCTGAAAGTGTGAAGTTGGACCACGATCAAAATTATCGCAAGTTCCAAAGAAAACGGATAGCATTCGGAATTTCAATAAATTTAAAGAGACTATAAAACAGAAACTTATTAAGAAAGCATATTATAAAATATCAGACTATTTAGATGATAAACATTCATGGACATAAACAGCCCGTTCGCATAACCATGGCTATTTCACAATTAATAATGAAATATCATAATATATAATAATAATTAATAATTTTGTAATATAAAAACCTTTTAATTTTTAATGAGCGACCTCTCCAGTTTCTTGCTTGTTCTTCTCAGGGGAAAATTGCCTTTTGAACAAGCAGCTTTAAAAATGTAAAATCTGACTATTTTAAGTGTACCCTGTGTACCTAAAAATAAAGCATTTTTTGATTTCGATTTTGATCGACTAGCCCAATATACTAATAACAGTTTCAATAAAAAATATTCTCCTCTAAAAAACACCTCATTATGTAAAACCAGACAAACTACCTCATAATATATATAATATCAGTACTGAAGTGTAGTGTGCTGAGCAGAAATGAACCTCTATTTATATCAAAATTTTAATTAAAACGAACTCAGCAAACTCGCCAGGAAAATTAAAATGTGGGTAGTAGGTAGTTATTTAAGAACAGTGTGTTTTCGTGCCTCATAATTGTTACAGTTATTATAGAAAATATTTTACCAGCACACTTTGTCTCTGATTTTTTATGCACAACGTGTTGGTACTTGACCTCAATCACATCTGATGTTAAGTGAAGGTGAGGTCGAAGGTGGGAGCGTACTGACCCGGAAACCGTCCCCAACACAATTGGGGGACTGGCTATCTTATCTCTGACAACCGGAACACAACAATGCTATTAACATTGCTGCTTGGCGGCAGATTTAGATAAGATGGTGGTAGCTAGCCAGGCGGACATTTTAAAATGCCCTACCACCAACCAAACTACTCTGTATACGCCAATTATACGACCAATGACTTGCTGTGACTGAGACTGACTTTACTAAACTGAAGAAATCCGAACTAATATTATAAATATGTAGGTATGTGTTGTTACCAAGCCGCCGAAATCTTACGTAAAGAATTCTGGCACTTATTAAAGAATGGCTTGACCCTGACTAGACTCTGTATACGACGAATGACTTATTTTGACCGAGACTGACTTATAAACTGAAGAAATAAGAGAAATGAGACATGGCTGTATGGGCTTAAATCCCTTTGCCTTCTCCGAGAGGAGTAACTCTGAACAAAAAAAAAATACGACTCTCAAACTTATTCAGATTCGAAAAAAGTTGCCAAAAACCAAAGAATTGAATTAAACGAATGGGTAGACCCACTTTCCCCGAAGGCGGATGATGTGACTTTGGAAATACAAACGTGAATCTGTAATATTTGCACGGGCATTGAAATGTGAACGACCCATGCCCTAGCAATTTGCTTACTTTGCTTTATAGACCACAGTGTAAGTAAATCTATTATTACGGAAGTTTCAAACCGCGGTACTGTTCACACACTACGTCCACATTGCATAGACTACAGAGCAAACTGCTCCGCTGCATACTCTAGCGTGTGGTCTAATTTACCATTCCTCCTTACATTTATTTTTACCGCCTTACACCTTAGTAAATTAAATCGAGGCTGGAAAGCAAAATGAGAAGACACCACGTCAACTTAAAAATTTACACAGAGAAATAATTCATACAGATGTACATAGGTGTACATAGGTGTACTAAATAAATATTTATTGATAATGCACATAGTACATATAGTACAATGCTCTTTTACAATTCTAAGGGAGCTTTGTTCTATTATTATCATCAAAAATTATTGTAAATTATTTTGCGCAATAGTGAGTATCTGTTTTGTATTTTATTGTTATAAATTGTAATTTAATATGAGAATCTGACATTATTAATAATTAGTTAAATTGACATATTGTTGTGTATTATTAGTTAATTGTATTTGATACAACATTATATGAGGTAAGATTAAATTAATTCAGTTTTAAATGTAACATTGTAATATTTAAAGTTATTCAGGGTTAACACAATGTTGTCGTTTAGCGTGTCTGCTTATAATCATTGCATGATTTTTTTAATTCTATTTTTATATTTTAAATATACACCGTGTAACGGTTAAGTGTAGTCATATTTTAAGGGCTTGTTCTACCCATCAATACGAACAACTTTTACTATGGGGGCAACTTCGAAATCGCGAAAAAAAAATCAGCTGTTCCATAGAAAATTTCAATAACCTCCCGATGCAATGTATGAAACAGCTGATTTTTCTTTCGCGATTTCGAAGTTGCCCCCATAGTAAAAGTTGTTCGTATTGATGGGTAGAACAAGCCCTTAAAATATGACTACACTTAACCGTTACACCCTGTATGTACGCCATGACAGGCAGATTTTGTTGGACTACCTATCTACAAAATAAGACCTTTATCTGTATACCCAAAATTTAACAAATAAATAATTTTCTTTCTTTCTTTCTTACAAGAGACGTAAAGGTTATATTTTTTACCCAACGGTCCAAGCAAGGAAGGTAATGTTTTTCTAGTGTATGTATTTATGTATGTATATAGGTATGTGTGTTTCTTTGGCGCATCCTGTAGCCTAAACGCCTTGTCCGATTTCGAAGTGCATGGTGTCGTTAGATTCGTCTTGGTATCTTGGTACTTTGTCGGGTTAATTTTTTTAGACCTTATATTTACGTTTGTATTTTGTTGCTATTTTATAGATGTTATGTTTAAGTAGATATATTTATCTATTGATCTATGAAATCAAATGAAATGAATTTATTCACGTAGTTTGTATCTGCATCGCTATTTAATACCGCACAACCTACCTATTTCAAATGTACTGTCCTTATACCCAAGGGTTGCCTGGAAGATATCGCTTTTAGTGGTAAGATCGCCAAATTGTACATTCTATTCTTACCACTTTTCTGAATCTGTATTTTCTTTTCTGTTGTGCAATAAAGTTTGGACATACTGACTGGCCGAAAAATGCTTAGCCCTATTTTTATTTCCAATAGATTTAAATTGACCTTCAACAAATGATATCATGTATCTTACGTTGAAATAAATGCTTGAAGTTTGAAGTTTGAAGAAGTTATTATAACAAGTTGCAGAATTCATACAAAGCTTTTGTGTGAATTAGGAAAGTGACTACAGGTCAGGATGAATGCAGAAACAGAAGATTGCTTCCATGCAGTAAAATTTGTTATCTTCCATCTTTTTTTCCACCCACCATACAACTAGATGGGTATTATTCCGTCAACAAATGCGATGAACTCAAGAGCCTCCAAAGCTAATGTTTGCACAGGCCCGACAAGCGTAAAATTAATTTAGCTAGAAATTCAAATTGACGCCGCACCGGAGCTAAGAAAGGGTAGAGGAGCTAAAAATAATATAAAATAAAATAAATATTTGGAACACTTACACCAATCATCTAGTCCCAAACTAAGCAAAGCTTGTACTATGGATACTAGATAACGGATTAACATACATAAATATTTATATTAGCAACCATGACTCGGTAATAAATGTTCGTATTCATCACACAGACATTTACCCCTCGCGGGATTCGAACCCGCAACCGTTGGTTTCGTTGATAGGGTCACTATCCACTACACCAATCGTCGTCTTGTCGATTTAAAATCACAGTATATTATCTGTGTATCACGACCTGTTTGGTATAGTGGTTAGCAACACTAACCACCATACCAAAAGGTTGCGGGTTCGAATCCCGCTAGGGGCATTGTTTGTGTGATGAATACGGACATGTGTACCCGAGTTTTTTTTTTTTTTTTTTATCTTTATTTAATTTAGGGATTTTTGTACACAGAGTGACGATGCCAATCCCATCGTATCCTAATACAAATGTTTACCGAACATGGAGAACAGTGTCCTTGCTGAGCTTGAACTTGGATCAGACAATATGTTATGGTACATCCCAACATCGATCCGATTCAGCCCCAACGACCTTATAAGTGCATCCCTTTTCGGCGCGTAGCGGACACAATCCATCAAGATGTGCTGCAAGTCATCAATTTTATTACATTCATTGCAATTGGGGGAGTCTACCTTTCGCATCAGATAAGCAAATGAATTTGTTGGATAGTGATAGGGTCACTATCCACTACACCAATCGTCGTCTTGTCGATTTAAAATCACAGTATATTATCTGTGTATCACGACCTGTTTGGTATAGTGGTTAGCAACACTAACCACCATACCAAAAGGTTGCGGCTTCGAATCCCGCTAGGGGCATTGTTTGTGTGATGAATACGGACATGTGTACCCGAGTTATGGATGTTTTTTTCATTTATAATAAGTATTTATTTACATTTATTTATTTATCATGTAATGAATGCATCAACATGGATGGATTGTTTGGATAATAATATCGTGATAGTCTTCTTAAATTTAAGATCCATGCTCTGGTCGATGGAGTAATAACTAGTGATTAAATGAAATTTTATTCAGTGGCATCTTTTCAGATGATGGTATAGATCGTCAAACTGAATATCTTTCGCTATGGCATACCAACTCTAAATTCCAGAAAAAAAAAACTGCTGTGTCATACAAATGTTCAATAAACCGAATTGAAAAGCTGATTTTTTGTCGATTTCAGACTTGGTACCACAGCGAAGGGTGTTTTTTCAATGTTATGGTCTGAACAACCATACAAAAGTAAATATTTTATTTCATAGAATAAAATTATCACTTGAAAACGTCACTATTAATGTGACATTTAAATTTACTGCTCATTCACAAAGCTGACTCCCCAGAGAAGACCGAGCAAGAAACTCAAGGGTTGCTCTTTTAAACAGATTATGGGTTACAATTTGTGATTTGATAATTATACGAATAATAAGACAGCTACATCCATGCTAGCTTATCATTCAAATAGTCAGTGATTTCATAATAGCCTTGTGCTAATAATGTCTGTTTTATGATTGCTTTAAATTTATTTAAAGGCAAATTTTGAATGTCTACTGGAACCTTATTATAAAAGCGTATACATTGCCCTTTGAAGGATATACTGACTTTGTGAAGTCGGCTAACATAAACAGATAACTGGTTCTTATTCCTTGTATTAACATTGTGCCGATCACTATTTTTAGGTTATATTTTTTTTGCATATAACAAATGCAGTATTTAAGCTACATAATGAATAACTAATAATATCTAATTGTTTTTGATGTAGTTAAACTTTATTGTGCTCTGTTGTTTCGGTACGCAAAAAGAATTGGTTGGTTGTTCTACCAACCCTATTGTGGGTGTCGTAAAAGGCTATTAAGGGACTTTCCACCATTAAACATCAGATGACCATGTATATTATTTTAAAATATATGTACCGAGTCCTAGTGTATATTGCCTGAAACACTGGATTTTAGTATTTATTATTTTCCTTGAATTATGCTCCGGACAGCTCCGGAATAAGGCGAGATTAGCAAGGGCGAGTTTCCGTGTATCGAGCCTCACTAAGTCGAGGAATACAGTTGGCAAACACAAGCCTAACCTTAGGTCATTGATTAGTCTTCGCTATTATGATAAATTAAATAATTACCTTATTTCCTTTAACGGAAACATAAATGAAAAATAGAATATTTTAAGCAAAACCGCGAGAAGAAATAATAAAAATATAACAGAAGAAATTAGAAATTATAAAATTTTATTTCAGCCATTTCTTTTACATATGCGTTTGAGTATTTTTATGTTGTTTTTTTTATGGACGTAATAGCTGGAATCCAGGGCGTTCACCCTCACTTCGTCTTCATCTGGATGTATTCTACCACTTCTACAGTGATGATATGACGCAGGATTTAGCTTTATCTTTTGGTCAAGCTAATATCTGGATGATATAATCATTTGGTCCATCCTCCATATTTTCGGGCGTTTTCTAAATGTATAATTTACCTACTAAGTCTACCACTGTACGTTTTTCAAGAAACTTCCTACCATGTACGACCACCCTGTGGAACGGACTTCCTGCAGCGGTATTCCCGAACGAGTACGACATTGGAACCTTCAAGAAACGAGCCTACACCTTCCTCAAAGGCCGGCAACGCATCTGTGACCCTTTTGGTGTTGCGGGTGTCCATGGGCGGCGGTGATTGCTTTCCATCAGGTGAGCCGCATGCTCGTTTGCCGCCCTCACATATAAAAAAAAATACCTATAATTAGAAACCACACTGATGTAATTGTTCTGTTTAGTTTACTAGCTCCATGTGGGATCCATCGGCACGGAATGGCCCTGCGGTGGACGCGGCCTCACCAGCTCTGATTATTCGCCCCCGTGCACTTGGGGTATTTCATTAAGTTATTGTTGTTCTTGTTTCACTAATATTATTTCTTGGTTTCTTGACTCTACGAATTCATCAACTAATTTATAGCCAATAAGAAAATTAGCCGTTATAGTGGTCAAATACTTTTTTTTAATGCACAACGGGTTAAGCACATGACCTAAAACACACCTGATGTTAAGAAGATGAGGCTGAAGGTGGAAGCGCACTGACTCGGAAACCCCAACATATTTGGGGAACTGACTATCTTATCTCTGACAACCGGAACACAAGAACATTTCTGCTTGCCGGCAGATTTAGATAAGATGGTGGTAGCTAGCCAGGCGGACATTTAAAATGCCCTACCACCAACCCAACCGAGTACTATATAAACATGTACCCCGCTGGGGATTGAACCTGCGACCTCCGAATCGTAAACCCTATGTTGTTTACATTGAGCCACGGAGGCGGTTACTACTTGACGAAAAACAAGGGGTGTTGTGTGTGTGTCTCCGGATGTATCTCAGTATGTCTGGATGGTATCGGATGTATGGCCTATGCGCTGTCAGTCTACTAGTGGCATCATTCACTTCACTTAATTTTTTGGAGGTTCTATGGCTCCATCGTGTTTGACGAAATTCTGGCAAAATTTATCAGATTTAATAATATCAAATTATAATCTCCCCATTCTTAATTTTTAGTGGCATCATTAACCCCGAAGAAAAACGACGGATGTTATGTGTTTGACAGCGTTGCTTGCGTGTTGCCAGGCTATTTCACAATTAATAATGAAATATTATAATATAAAATAACAATTAATAATTTTGTAATATAAAAACCTTTTTTTTTTAAAGAGCAACCTCTCGAGTTTCTTGCTTGTTCTTCTCAGGGTAAAATTGCCTTTTGAACAAGCAGTAGCTTTAAAAATGTAAAATCTGACTATTTTAAGTGTACCCTGTGTACCTACGAAATAAAGCATTTTTGATTTTGATTTTGTGTTCTGTCTTTGTCCGGACGTACCTCAGTAATGCGTGATCCGATTGAAGTGAGCTTTTTTCATCACAGAAAACATAAGCATACATGAGAATGAACCTACTACCTTTCCGCCCGTGGAATATCTTTATTGCGGATATGTTTAATTTATTTATCATGCGGGAACTACTCACTTTATCGGGATGAAAAATGTCCCATTTTTTAAAGTCGGATATGTTCTACCTATATACCAAATTTAATCTAAATCCGTTCATGCGTTTCACTGTGATTGAGGAACAAACAAACATCCAAACTGGCTTTCGGCCTGTGGCTTCGCCTGCGTGGATCGCGAATATGTTTATTTATCCCGCGGGATAAAAAGTATCTATGTTTTAATCCATGTACTAAATTACATCCAAATCCGTTTCGCCGTGATTAAACAAGAAACAAACAATCATCCAAACTTTTGCATTTATAATATTTTTTTTTTATGATTGACTGGGTTCGCGTTTGACCACAATCTCACCTGATGGAAAGTGACGATGTGTCACCTTATAGTCTCGTAATGAAGTGTACACAATCTAACTATTATTTATCTCCGACCACATCGTCACTTTCCATCAGGTGAGATTGTGGTCGGAGATAAATAATAGTTAGATTGTGTACACTTCATTACGAGACTATAAGGTTTTGTCATTCGCTGAATTTAGCTTCTCTGTTAAAATCATATTTTATTCCGACTAAAAACCTCTTTTATTTAGTATTGGAAAGAATTACGACGGATGTCCCCCAACCACGGCTTTTAACAAACTTCCCTTTTACCCTTCATTATAACTTGACGCGACTCACAAAATTTCAGATATTCATCAATTTGTTTCTGGCTTTATAAATCTATAATAAAATTCTCAGGCTTGGAAGTGTTGGCTTTAGTCCAGTAAGCGAACAATTTAAATTCCTATTTTTTTGCACATGGATGGAATACCAATCGGTGTTAAAATAATATTTTTTTTTATCCACAACGGGTTAGCACTTGACCTCAATCACACCTGATGTTAAGTGAAGATGAGGCCGAAGGTGGTAGCGTACTGATACGTCTTTAACTGAACTGGAAACCCCATCTTATTTGGGGGACTGGCTATCTTATCTCTGACAACCGAACCACAACAATGCTATTAACATTGCTGTTTGGCAGCAGATTTAGATAAAATGGTGGTAGCTAGCCAGGCGGACATTTAAAGTACGACATTGGAACCTTCAAGAAACGAGCCTACACCTTCCTCAAAGGCCGGCAACGCATCTGTGACCCTTTTGGTGTTGCGGGTGTCTATGGGCGGCGGTGATTGCTTTCCATCAGGTGACCCACATGCTCGTTTGCCGCCCTCTCATATAAAAAAAAATAATAATAATATGCCCTACCACCAACCAAACCGACTACTAAATGTACCCCGCTGGGGATCGAACCGGCGACTTCCGAATCGTAAACCCAATGTTGTTTACATTGAGCCACGGATTAAAACGGCGGCGGTTTTAATATAATATGATGTGATGTGATGTGACGTGATGTGATGTGTTGTGATATGATATGATATAATAAATAAAAAGTTTTTGTTATTTTCTTTTATTTTATCAGGTTGCATGTTTGTTAATAACCTCGGTTGTGTAAGTAAATGTATAATTTCGCAGTAGGTATATGTAATATATTTAGTGTAAGTTTATTATTCAGTTATCTTTTCTTTTTTTATTTGTTTTATTATTTGTTATAGGATTTTTCCTTTTGCACTTTTTTTTATTAGTCATTAAAAATTAACAAACACACAGACATACCGAGTTACATTTACATATATAGGTATGTAGTGTAAATTAGGTCAGAGTGGAGCAAAATTTTGAATTACAACCTCAAAAGCAGTCAAAACCCATAATGTATGTTGTCGACACCAGCCTTAATTTGAATACCATGTATAAAAATTCCCACTGAAATTGGGGAAAACGGGAAGTAACTACGTGGCAAAGTCGTTTACAATGTTAGTTAGAAAGGGTACTGAGCTGAATGGGGGGTTAAGTATTAAAAACAGAAGACGTTTCTATGAGTAAAAATATTTTTTCCATTTTTAAATTCCCAGTGCATTGGAGGGCGTAAATGATGTCACAGGTCCCCAACGTAGACCTTTTTAAGACTTTAATTATTACTTTTTACACACATCTGATTAGCGTTTGGCCTCAATCACGTCTGATGTTGTGATGATGAAGCCGAAGGTGGAAGCGCCTTCATCTCCAACTCTCAACTTACTTGGGAAACTGGTTATCATATCTCTAACTGCTGGAACATAATGCTATCAACATTGCTGCTTGGATGCAGACTAAGATAAGATGGTGATAGCGGTCCAGACAGACATTTAAAATAGCCAACCACCAACCAGAGTACTAAATATGTCGATTCCACGACATGAGTTTTGTGAACCTTATGTTGTTTGCAGTGAGCAACAAAGGCACAAAAAGT
The DNA here is from genome assembly GCA_949316235.1 of Oegoconia quadripuncta. Taxonomy (NCBI): domain Eukaryota; kingdom Metazoa; phylum Arthropoda; class Insecta; order Lepidoptera; family Autostichidae; genus Oegoconia; species Oegoconia quadripuncta. The sequence goes on from OX438743.1 coordinate 2,129,579, forward strand.
ACAATAGGGAGGACCTGCTGATATCTTTTTTTGAATCCATCAATTTATATTAAAAATTTATATAAAATAAACTAAGCAAAATATCCATTATTAAAATATTCCACAAGTTTAAATGGAACTTGTTTTTCAACTGGAGTTGAGCGATTGTGTTTTTAACACATGGCAACACTGTCTGGCTGCTCGCCAGATGCCCCCAACTTCACGCGGGCACTGGCTTGTGCAGATATTTCACTATTTCTTGTCATCTGTTAAACCTTTCTGACACTAGCACTATTACAAATTGCTAAAGAACAATTGACATGTTTTATTACCCCGACCAGAGCCCGATTCAGACGGCAATATGCTTTTTTCTAAAACATAATGTATGTCATTTCCACAATGAAGACATTCAAGCATCATAGAAAATATTTACAGGAAATTTGGTTCATAATACAAAGGACTAAGAGGACTGCAGAGAATAAGCCAAAATCAAAACCATGCACAACCAAAATTTTTTTAGTCTGTGCTCACAACCTATAAAAATGCAAGAAAAAGTTACAATGGTGTCGATTCGGATGTACACCGACTAAACTAAAACCAGTTTTGGAGTGGTGCCGTCGTATCGTACTGTTCCATGGAGAAAGAGACAGTACTACTTTAAAACTGGTTTTAGTTTAGTTGGTGTACATCCGAATCGACACCAATATTGGTTAAAAGTCAGTCTTTCCTGAATCCTATAACCTTGGGATCTACAAGAGCAGGGTGAATAGGCATCTACTGAGATCGCGTGCTTCATCTTCGGCCATTGCACATCGTCACTTCCCATCAGGTGAGATTGTGGTCAAACGCGTATCCAGTTAATCATAAAAAAAAAGAAATATGGGTTTTAATATATCCCATTATGTTATAATCGCATGTTTTTTGGAAACTTCTCTGTGGTGATGCATTTTTTTACAACATAAATCAGCACACTTTGATAAGGTGTCAACGCTTATGCATTTATCTGCCAGTCAGTACTTAAGTCCGAACTAGGTACTACTGCTTCAAAAAGGGAACTCATCAGACCGAGAAAAGAAGCGGCGGCGTAAGAAACCAGATCCTTAACTAAGTATATGTACTTTTCAATATAATAAACCCAACTTTTACAGTAAGTCGTTTTAAACTTCTGACAATCAACGTCTGTTATAAATACGGCCGTTGGACAAACTTCGGCGTCGGGTTCGAATCGATATGATAAGGAAGTCATAGACCAGCACATAACGGAACCCGCATAATACCTACATATTTGGATCCGTGCCAAACTGGAGCCAGCTAGCAATTACTTAATACTCTTGGTGGAATGGAGACGTTTCGACAAAACATCTCTTGCTGAGGGTCAACTGCACTGGCTGGATATGTATACGTTTTTTCATTGTTATACAAAATCTTTCTTTCCATAAATTTTAAGATAAAACAAAACCTTATGAAATATCATAAAATATCAGACTATTTAGTTGATGAACATAACCAGCTATTTCACAATTAATAATGAAATATCGTGCCTTCTTTTTAAATAAAAAAATCTGTTTTTCAAAGAGCAACTCCTCGAGTTTCTTGCTTGTTCTTTAAAAAATTTGGTTAACATATTCTTACAATAAATATTCTAGAATAATTATGCTAAAACCAATAAGTTTTTATTGCTACTTTTGTAGTCTGTTGCAAATGGTCTACTTACCTTAAAGAAAATCAATTACTAATCCCTATAATGGAGTCCATTAAGATGTACACCAACTAAACTAAAACTAGTTTTGGAGAGGGAGAAAAAGACAGTACTACTTTAAAACTGGTTTTAGTTTAATTTAGTTTAGTTGGTGTACATCCGAATGGACACCATTGTAATGTAGCTATAATAAAAAAATATATTACAATGTGCAAATTCCAATCAGATTCATCTATGAACAAATAGAATGTTCAAAATTCAGATGATGAAACATTATTATTATTATTATTTTTTTTTTTTAATATTTCGAACACTTACACCAATCATCTAGTCCCAAACTAAGCAAAGCTTGTGCTATGGATACTAGATAACGGATAAACATACATAAATATTTATATAAACATCCAAGACTCGGGAATAAATGTTCGTATTCATCACACAAACATTTACCCCTCGCGGGATTCGAACCCGCAACCGTTGGTTTCGCTGATAGGGTCACTATCCACTACACCAATCGGTCGTCTGATTATAAAAACATGTTATTTCAAATGCTCTCAGTGTTACTTTTGTGTGGGCGCCTTACTCTTCATCGATGTGTAATTTAGGTAGACACTTACATTATTGTGGTAATAAATTCAGCTAACTTACCTGAAAAAAAAATAATATTTTGAATTATTTATATATACAGGGTGTAACGGTTAAGTGTAGTCATATTTTAAGGGCTTGTTCTACCCATCAATACGAACAACTTTTACTATGGGGGCAACTTCGAAATCGCGAAAAAAAAATCAGCTGTTTCATACATTGCATCGGGAGGTTATTGAAATTTTCTATGGAACAGCTCATTTTTTTTTCGCGATTTCGAAGTTGCCCCCATAGTAAAAGTTGTTCGTATTGATGGGTAGAACAAGCCCTTAAAATATGACTACACTTAACCGTTACACGGTGTATATTTTATGCACGACGGGTTCGTACTTGACCTCAATCACACCTGATGTTAAGTGAAGATGAGGTCGAAGGTGGAAGAGTTCGTATGGGTAATCGAAAATTTTTTGATCGAATTCGATTACGGTGTTTGGTAAAGCTGTTGTTCGTAAATAATAGTGACGTCAGCAGAAATGACACGAATTAAACACCCTGTTCCACCACGCCGCAGTTAGGTTATTGTTGTTGGCCTATACGGAGCGGCATAGTCGATAATCGACAAAGCTCCTTATAAAAGATTTTAAAAAAATTGCCTATTTACTGAGACCACATTCAACCACATCGTCACTATCCATCAGGTGAGATTGTGGATGAGCGCGGATCGAGTCAATTATAAAAAAATAAAACTTGGCCTGGCTTCTAAGCGATTATTCACCCTTCGCCACTGTAGGTACACACAGCACAATCGGTCTGTGATCGCACAAGTTTTATAGAGTCCATCAAACTCTACCCATTAAACTAGGCTACATAAAACTTTTCCATCCAACAAAACTTTCGGAGAAACTTTCGAGACTCATTCATCATTTATAATAATACTTATATTCTGTATTACTGGTAGATATAAACTTTTGCATCTGGCAACACCGCTAAGCGCCGCTGGAGGGTTGCCAGCTAATTAGTGGAGTCTGTTTTGGAAATATTTATCTTTTATAGTCCGGGGATTAAGCTCATCCCGTTTTGGCATCTTTATTGTACTAAATATTGTTAACTTAATAATTTATAATATTCAATGCTAAAATATTTGTTACCTAAAGCTGAAAGGTAATGTTACTTTATTTTGACTAATGGATCGCCGCCGTCGTAATAAATGATAGTCACGCTGGAAACTCTGGATCTTGTTCAAAGCTTCATTTCGCATTGGGCAGAAATAACTTCTAGAAGCAAGGAAGATAAAGATTAATCTGGATTCTACATTATGGAAGTCATGACTTTCTCGTCGCCATGAGGGGTTTTCAAGGCAATACTCTACATCTAAATAGACAGATAAAACATTTATTCACTGGTAGTACACCAAGCTGAATTTGTCTGGAACCACTGTGCGCTGAAAGGGCTCTGACTCAGAATAACGCTGCAGTACAGACAGAGGCCCATACTACAGCGTCTAATAAATTCTGAAAGAAACGGTTATGGAAAAACGCATGCAACATTAATGTAGCGCAACCAATACAATTATTACAGAATATAAGTAAAAGTAAAGGCCGGCAACGCATCTGTGACCCTTTTGGTGTTGCGGGTGTCCATGGGCGGCGGTGATTGCTTTCCATCAGGTGACCCGCATGCTCGTTTGCCGCCCTCTCATATAAAACAAAAAAAAAAGGAATTAATGTTTTTGTGGAGTGATCCTTGTACGTCGTATATTTGTACTATTTTCGGTTCAAAATATTCTCTTAATAATTGGTATATAAAGGTAGTATACAATTACCATATCTATTAAAACAGACAGTGGTGTCGATTCAGATGTACACCAACTAAACTAAAACCAGTTTTGGCGTGGTGCCGTCGCATTGTACTGTTCCAGGGATAAAGAGACAGTACTACTTTAAAACTGGTTTTAGTTTAGTTGGTGTACATCTGAATCGACAGCATTATCGATATTTCGATTTTCAATGTCAACAATCGATAGACCGGCAACACTAATAAAAATACGATCGCCACTTCATCATCACCGGCTTTTTGGCAGGATCCCGGCGAGTGAAGTTGCATTTTCTTTATAATTCTTATAATTTGTGCATTCTGACTTTTGAAGCTTAATAATGGCAGGATATTGTGCAGCAAAAGTTAGTGATGGTGTACAAGTGAAGGGAAGTGTAAATTAAAGTGCGTAACGGAGCTTTCGGGTTCCCACAAGAAGCCGCCAAAATCTTTTGTAAAGCATTCTGCCACTTTACTGAAGAATGACTTGACCGTGACTAGACTCTGTATATGCCAAGTATACGAAGAATTACTTGTTTTGACTGAGATTGACTTATAAACTGAAGAAATAAGAGAAATAAGGCATGGCTGTATGGGCTTAGATCCCTTTGCCTTCTCCGAGAGGAGAGAATAAAACGAAAAAAAAGGCTTTTTGGCGGGAACTCGGCGAGTGAAGTTGCATTTTTCTTTATAATTGTTATAATTTGTGCATTCTAACTTTTGAAGCTTAATAATGGCAGAATATTGTGTAGCAAACGTTTGTGATGGTGTACAAGTGAAAGGAAGTGTAAATTAAAGTGCGTAACTGAGTTTTCAGGTTCCCACAAGAAGCCGCCGAAATCTTTTGTAAAGCATTCTGCCACTTACTGAAGAATGACTTGACCGTACCGTGACTAGACTCTGGATACGTCAAGTATACGACGAATTACTTGTTGTGACTGAGACTGACTTACAAACTGAAGAAATAAGAGAAATAAGACATGGATGTTATGGGCTAGATCCCTTTGCCTTCTCCTAAAGGAGAGAATGATCCCAAAAAAAAAAAAAGAAAGAGCGACGCTATCTGTCTCTGTCTATTTAGTTCTACCTAAAATAAACAACGCCCCGACATGACAATAAACAAATGAATAGAACACAACACGCATGTTCGTCCGAAACCTTCATTATAACAAGACATTACCTCCGAAAGGTCTGTAAACAACGGTTATATAAATTTCGGGACCCGGCGCCGGACTGAAGGACTCTCCATATAATGCCCTAATGCCGGGACTCAGCTGGACCTCGAAGTGACAGGGCCGTGCTGAGTACCGGGACAAATGATAAATCTCAAACTTCAAGCATTTATTTCAATGTAAGATTCGACTAACTAACTAACTAAAGAACTAAGAAGTTCGATTCTTCATCCATCATCCGAACAGCCAAGGCATGGAACTCCCTTTCGGCGTCAGTCTTTCCTGAATCCCACAACCTTGGGATCTTGAAGAGCAGAGTGAATAGGCATTTACTGGGATCGCGTGCTTCATCTTCGACCACATCGTCACTTTCCATCAGGTGAGATTGTGGTCAAACGCGAATCCAGTCAATCATAAAAAAAAAAGGTACATGATATCATTTGTTGAATGTCAATTTAAATCTACTGTCTGTATTGCCTTTATCTGTCAATCCAAGCTACTACCGCTTCGGAAAGGAAATCATCTGTGGTAAACGAGGGGCGCAAGAAACCCACAGGATGTTGTCCTTTTTTTTTTAATAAAAAGTAGACAACTAATACGATTTTATAATTTTTTGGGAGCTGGTAGTACCCCAAGCGTGTTTGTCATTCAGATAGTCATTAATTTTGTAATAACCTTTTTTGCTAATGTTGTTTTGACATGATATTTACATTACAACATTATAAAATACAGTGTCGCATAAATGATGTGTTAACTTTGCTTAATCTGAAATTCTTGAAGTTTTTTTATACTAGTAATAATAATAATTAAGGTCATTAATAATGCTAATGTCTAATTACGCAGTTACATTAATTTTTCTTAGACTACACAGGGACGTCGGTGGCTCAGCGGTTAAGACATGGGAATCGAACCCGGACCTCCCGGGTTCGATTCCCTTGCAGGCAGGCTATACATGAGTTTTTGAATTTAATTTAATTACTTATGTGCATTTATCCGACTGCTCTTAAAACGGTGAAGGAAAACATCGTGAGGAAACCTGCATGCCTGCGAAATAAAAATTGTAAGACATGAATCAACCGCCAAATCTCGGAGATATCGGTGTATATAAAATAAAGCACAACAAAAACCACCTCCTTTTTGAAGTCGGTTAAAAATGCCACATCTTTACCCCTAACCCAAATCCGTCCCCCATTCAGGACATTTGTATCCCTATCAATTACACGGTGAGTGAGTTTATGCCTCTATCGGTGAGAAGGCAGACGGGGACATGGGAAAGGAAAGGTGTCCTTGAAACAGGCCCCTTTTCTTTTTAACCGACTTCAAAATTGTGTTATCCGATAATACACACAAAGTTTTGCTAAATTTGGCTTTGCCGTTCCCAAAAAAAAATCTAAAATGTTTGTATGGAGAAAACAGTCTTAATGAAATTCTTAATACAAAACGTCAATTTCATAGTTAAGGACCTAATATTTTAATTAGAAAGCAATGTTCGATAAAAATCGGTTCACATATTGTATACCTGGGTGATGTTTTATGATTAGTTCCTATTGACGACCGATTGGTGTAGTGGATAGTGACCCTGTCAGCGAAACCAACGGTTGCGGGTTCGAATCTCGCGACGGGTAAATGTTTGTGTGATGAATATGAACATTTATTCCTGAGTCATGGATGTTTATATAAATATTTATGTATGTTTATCCGTTATCTAGTATCCATAGCACAAGCTTTGCTTAGTTTGGGACTAGATGATTGGTGTAAGTGTCCGAAATATTTATTATTTATTATTATTATTATTATTATTCTACAGTTTATATTATTTCTAGTTAGTATATTTGTATACCGTCACTTACATTTACCTAATTCTATTTCCAAGCCGTTTACCCACCCATTATAACTCTGGTAATAATGTCAATTCTGTCAGGCCCTGACAGCCGATAGGCCGCCATTTCAATTTCAGAGAAGGGCCTTGGGCATTGAGTGTGTCGAAGGGTTCTGTCTGACAGGTTGGAAACCCTTTGTTAACATTATTCTTGAGAAAATGATAGTTTCAAATATTTCATAGCATATTTTTTTCTTGGTATGTCAATCAAAATGCCGGTCAAGTGCGAGTCTGACTTTCGCACCACGGGTTATGTACAATCCAATCATCCTAAAAGTATTACATGGGCTAAAGTGCCGCGGCATCGACATCTATCAGAAACTATTCGCATTACAACAACCACGAAACCAACTACACTAGCTACTCACAGAGCAAAATGTTTACACACATAGGAGTATAGATACTGATATAAACCTTCTTTCTCTTACTTCCTTTTAAAAACCGTATACTCTGTCATTGTCAAAGTCTGATAGCTGTGCGATATTTTTGCTAATTAAAACCTAATATATCTATAGGTTTTATCATTTCAATTTAATATGACAATGTCAACCTTCTCATTGTCAAGAACCTTTGTGCAGACATAATAATCGGCCACGATGTTCTTGCAGAGCATTCATCGTTAGAGTTCACATTCGGCGGGCCCAAGAATCCATTACTCATATGTAACGTTGCCGAAGCTTCCGTGCCAGCTGTACCGCTCTTTGCAAATATTTCACCAGAGTGCAGACCCATCGCTGTGAAGTCTCGCAGACACAGCGACGAGGATAACAAATTTATAAAGGATGAAATTGAACAGCTAATTGCTGAGGGCGTCATAGAAGAGAGTAAGTCGCCATGGAGGGCACAAGTGCTTATTACTAGAAGTGAAACTCACAGAAAACGTCTCGTAATCGACTACTCATTAACGATCAACCGCTACACTCAACTCGATGCGTATCCTCTTCCTAATATCGAAGACTTGGTATCAAAGGTAGCCAAGAATAAATATTTCAGCTTAATAGACTTAAAAAGTGCTTACCATCAGGTACCAATACTACCTGAAGAGAAAAAGTATACCGCCTTCGAAGCTCTTGGAAATCTGTATCAGTTCAGGCGCATTCCCTTCGAAGTAACAAATGGTGTATCGAGCTTTCAACGAACGATTGATTGGATTATCAGGCAAGAGAAGCTCCAAAATACATACGCCTATCTTGATGACATCACCGTTTGTGGACGCACTCGCGAAGACCATGATCTAAATTTAGAACGCTTTATGAACGCTGTTAAGAAATACGGTCTAACTTTAAGTATTCAAAAATGTAAATTTTCTCAGGATTCTATAAATATTCTTGGCTACAATATAACGAATCACATTATCAAACCTGACAGTGAGCGACTAAAACCACTTATTGACTTGCCACCACCACGTGATTTACCAACTCTAAGGAGGACACTCGGCATGTTCGCACATTACTCCAAGTGGATACCAAACTTTTCAGAACGTATTCACTCGCTCGCCAAGACGGCAAATTTCCCATTAACGAGCGAACAAATTAACTGTTTTGAAAAACTTAAAAACGATATTGCGAAGTCTACAATTCATGCAATCGATGACAATATACCTTTTACTGTCGAAACCGACGCCTCGGATAATTCCATTGCAGCTGTGCTGACACAAGGTTCTAGGCCAGTGGCATTCTTTTCAAGAACCTTGAATCCAAGCGAGCGTAATCATTCCGCTATCGAGAAGGAGGCATACGCCATAGTGGAATCTCTAAAGAAATGGCGTCACTTTCTGATTGGCAAACAATTTCGGTTAGTGACCGATCAACGTTCTGTGTCTTTTATGTTCGACAGGACACATTCCAGTAAAATAAAAAATGAAAAGATTCAGAGGTGGCGTTTAGAACTTTCTCCATATAAATACGATATTATATATAGACCTGGAAGAGAGAACCAAGCAGCTGACGCTCTTTCCCGTGTTTGTGCCACAGTTGAATCTCGTTTGGCTAAACTTTGTTCACTTCATGAAGCTCTCTGCCATCCCGGAGTGACAAGAATGTTTCACTGGATTCGTACCAAAAACCTACCTTATTCGATTGACGAAGTAAGAAATATGACTAACTCTTGCCGCACTTGTTCCGAAGTCAAACCTAAATTCTTGCAGAGTAATAGCGATGTTCAGAGAAAACTCATTAAAGCGACGGCACCATTCGAACGCCTAAGCATTGACTTTAAGGGACCAGTCCCAACAAATTCTAATAACCGATATATTCTTACTATGATTGATGAATTCTCACGATTCCCGTTCGCGTTTCCATGCTCAGATGTCAGCTCACAAACTGTAATCAAACATCTTAACAATCTATTCATGATATTCGGCATGCCCTCATACATTCACTCGGATCGAGGTACATCCTTCCTTTCCGCAGAAGTACAGAATTTTCTACATTCTCGAGGCATAGCCACGAGCCGAACAACGGCATACAATCCACAAGGCAATGGTCAAGTAGAAAAATTGAACTCGACTCTTTGGAGAACAACACTTTTGGCCTTGAAAACAAAGAATCTTACAGTAGAGAATTGGGAGCAAGTTTTGCCTCAAGCTTTACATTCCATTCGATCTTTACTATGCACAGCTACCAATTGTACGCCACATGAACGGATGTTTACGCATCCTCGAAGATCTTCCAATGGTACTTCTATACCAACGTGGCTTACTAATTCCGGGCAAATTTTAATGAAAAAATTTAACCGCTCAAATAAATATCAACCTATTGTCGAAGAAGTTGAGCTGCTACACAGCAATCCAGATTTTTCATATGTCAGACTGGCAGACGGCCGAGAAACTACAGTATCTAATCGTCATTTGGCACCCACGGGTTCAGTTGGAGAAGAACTTCGATTGAATGAAGTACCTCAGTTGACTGATCGATTAGAAGAAGGCGAGAATTTGGTTACGCCAACATCTGTGGAAACTGAACCGATCCCTAAACATGTTTCAGCGCCAGAACCATCGATTGTAAGGAGATCCAGTCGCCTACGCGGGCCGCCAAAATTTTTAGATGACTATGTTACGGAGTAGTATGAAAACGAGTGAGGGAGAATGATATAAACCTTCTTTCTCTTACTTCCTTTTAAAAACCGTATACTCTGTCATTGTCAAAGTCTGATAGCTGTGCGATATTTTTGCTAATTAAAACCTAATATATCTATAGGTTTTATCATTTCAGATACCATCCATAAACATCCGCTACTGAGATGTGTAGCAAAATTTCGTCCACATTGTTAATAGACGTCGTAGTATAGTGGACAGTAGCATCAGTCATTAAAACAAAGTTGTACAAGTTCAAACCTCAGTAGATGCTGCAGCAGAGCTGACGAAATTTTCTTACACATTCATATGTGACATATTATTATTGATTTAGTTTGAGTGTTGATATTGTATCTAATAGATGGTGCTAGAGTGCTTCGGTCCATACGGTCCATATAATACTTTTAGGAAGATTCGACTGTACAAATTTGTAAGTAGATAGTTTGCTCATCGCGGGAATCACATCTTGAAATGTAATAGTCCAGTAACGATACACTAGTAAAATCCTATAATCTTAAAGGCCGTGAGTTTTTGCACATGGATAGAATACCTGTCAGTGATAGAATAAAAGTGTTTTCTAATAAATCGGTAGCTTGTTTTAGATATGGTATAGGTAATTATTTGGTAATAAAACATAGACTATTAGATTAAAATTACCAGTGTGACTTACATTGCTTCGGAGAATATACTTGGAACTCCTGTAACTATTTGCAAAAAAAATTCCGATCAATAACTGCTTCATATTTATACAATACAATACAATAATAATTTATTTCGGACTGTGTCCATAGTGTTAGTAAACAATTATAATCTTACAAGCTAGGGTTAGTAACACATACATCCAAAATTATATAAAATTAATCATTAAATATTAGATAATCACTTAGACACTAGAACCGCCACACTAGCATGTAACGAGTTCCAGTGCCTAAGGATAGGGCTGTCCATTCTGCTCGCTGTGACGGACAGAAGACTGTTGGCGCTACCACGAACTCTGTGCAACAGGGATGCGAATCTCTTACGGATAATGGCCTGAAAGGTGTCTGTTTGTGCCTCAGTAAACATCCCCGACGCACTACAGTAACGTGGCAGCCCCAACAGCATTCTGAATTTATGAAAAATTTCACCGGCGAGAAAATATCACTAATCAATAAACGTAACTGGCGTGGCGTAACCGTAACATCAAAAAAGAAAGTAACTTACCTTGGTTTTGTGATGGAGAGAAACCTGACTTTTAACGAACATACCGGCGCGGTAGGTGAACGGGCACGAACCAACTTTTATGCTCTTTCCGGGATCTCGCGAGCTACCTGGGGGCTAAATTATAAGACGTTGCTTATCATCTACAAAGCTACTTTTGTGGCCACTCTATGCTACGGTGCGCCAGTTTGGTCAGATCGCGCTACTATAGGCACGGTCCGCCGGAAGATGCTTCAGAGTCAGCGAGTGGCCCTTCTCTTTCTGTGCAAAGCGTACCGAACCACAAGCACCGATGCTCTACCTGTACTTGCTGGCGTCTGGCCATCTGATCTCGAACTTCAGCGATTAGCTAATGCTTACTATGTAGCCAAGCAACTCTCCTGGGCGGAACTTAGGTTAGGTGAAAGACAACGTACTGACAGGCTTTTTAACGGTGATGCATCCGAGGCACTTCTTACGGAATGGCAGGAGAGGTGGGACCTTAGTCATAATGGGAGACACTTGCATTTATTCTTTCCGTGTGTCCGCACAAGGCTCAAAAGCTCCTGGATCGAGATAGACCATCAGGTGTCCCAATTTCTGACAGGACATGGTAATTTCAGGGGTAAGTTGTACTCTATGCAACTGGTTAACTCATCGGAATGTGAGTGTGGTGCAAGTAACCAGACTGCACACCACATACTATGGGAGTGCCCGAGATGGACAGAGGAGCGTAAACTCATGTTATCAAAATTAAATGCGAATAGCCATCCAGTGTACTACGGGGATCTGGTTGCAAATCGTGATAGCTTCCGTGCTTTTAAGTCTTTCTGCCATTCGTATTACTGGCATTACTACACTAAGTAGATTAGCTACTTACCAAGAACTCACTGCGTCCCTTGGCGCCGTCCGTGGTGTATCCTATACTCATTAGGGACTGAGCCTCCCTCAGTCCCCTTTACCCAATTAATTTTAACCTCATACGAGGGTTTTCTCCTTTTCTCTGGCTACACTCCCATTTGTAAAGGGGAAGGAGGAAATAATTTTATTTTTCCTTCTTTAAACCCCTTTTTCTTCTTCTTAAATATATTTGGGGCCCAAGGTAGCGTAAAGTCTTTTCTCGGGACACGCTTACTTTCAGTAGGCGACGTTCAGTTGTACCGCTGTTGATCCTGGTTACAGGAGTTGCAGTGGGAGGGTGTGGAGGCGGGTCATGTAATCAATAAACTATTTTTGGAAAATATGCATTGATAAAAAATATTTATTTAGTACACCACAGTTGAGAACCGAAGAGGGACGATATTTTTTTGAAGAACATAATTGAGGGAAAGATTGATGGAAAGAGAGGAAGGGGAAGACCTAGACGCAATTACTTTGACCAAGTGAAAGAAAAGGTGAAAGTCGTGTCTAACCAAGAGGTTAAAACGAGAGCGGAAAGTAGAGAGACGTGGTCATTACTCCACCAACAAGAACATAGCTCTCAAAGTGAAGAAGAAGACACCAAAACAACAAATTTATAAAACACAATTGAAAATACCTATATCTTATAGAACAAATACGCCGTCCAACTCGCTTCCGTGACGCATAGTACCTAGTACGCTAGCGCTATTGCCCCGCTGAATGCATAAGCTCAGCTGCTGAGCAAAGGAGGCAGCAGCTCTCACATCTCCAGAGGCATCCTTTTAGTGTCAGAAGACCAAGGGCCCAATGTCTCCACTACGAGCGGCGCGAACTCGTGGTTTATAAATATAGACGCATATTTACGGCGCTTGTTACTTTGAGCTTGTTCAGCCGCGATTCCAGCTCTTTGCACAGTTCCTTACATATGGGACGGTGCCAAAGTATCCGCACAAGTTGCGTCCCATACCAAGGTGCGCCCCAAGCACCAGGGTACCAAGGTGGCTTCATCAGGTCTTTTCCCGTCGTCCCTGAATAAGCCACAAGGCTCCAGAGACGCCGGGGCCGCTGCAGTGGCGAGAGCGCGCCTAATTAACTGATTAATTGCACCTTGGCGATATGCGCGGCCGGCACTCTTCACACAAGAGAACCCGTTGCGTCCTAGCTGGTCCACAATGCATGATTAATTTTTGAAAATTGTTTTTCGCAATTGAATTTCACAGTGGTAACTTTAATTTAATATTGTAGGTTTTATAGCTAAGTACAATCCAATCATCCTAAAAGTATCATGGGCTAAAGTGCCGCGGCGTCGATATCTATTAGAAACTATTCGCATTACAACAACCACTACGAAACCAACTACACTAGCTACTCACAGAGCAAAGTGTTTACACATATAGGAGTATAGATACCATCCATAAGCATCCGCTACTGAGATGTGTAGCAAAATTTCGTCCACATTGTTAATAGACGTCGTAGTATAGTGGACAGTAGTATCAGTCATTAAAACAAAGTTGGGCAAGTTCAAACCTCAGTAGATGCTGCAGCAGAACTGACGAAATTTTCTTACTCATTCATATGTGACATATTTAATTATTATTGATTTGGTTTGAGTGTTCATATTGTATGAATACTTTGTAATTGATGGTGCTAAAGTGCTTCGGTCCATACTGTCCATATAATACTTTTAGGGAGATTCGACTGTACCTAACTATAGCTAAAGCAAGCTACAGTATGGTTAGAAATCATTTTATTCTATTACTGATGGGTAGGTTCTTTGTTTTCATGCCATGAGTACTTTCCATTACACATGATGACAAGGGTCTGGGGATGGAGCCAGAAGATTTCCACTGGAAGTTCTTGATAGACTTTATGTTAATTGTTTTTGTACAAGAATAATATGTGATACCCATGATGGAGCATTAAAAGCTTTTTTTTAATATATATCCTTAGACATACACACAGCGCCATCTAGTTCCACAGTAAACAACTATAGGCTTGTGTTGTGGATACCAGATGGTTGATATACTACATAAATATTTTTCTTTTAGTAAATAAATACTTATTATAAATGAAAACATCCGTAACTCGGATGCAAATGTCCGTATTCATCACACAAACATATTGAAGAATTCGAACCCGCAACCTTTTGGTATAGTGGCCAGAGTTGCTAACCACTACACCAAACAGGTTGTCAGTATTTAAAAGGTTTTCTAATGTAGAAGTTAGTCGACTAACCCCATAGAGAATGTTCTAGCTACTGATTGGAATCAAGTTTGTCAAACACACGTTCCGAGCCGTTCCATTTCACGTAGCTGGAAGTAGAAAAATAAATTGTTACTTGATTTAACATGTCGCGGGAACGTAGCGTTTTCGTTATTGGAAAATCGTGCATGCAATAAATAACTTGGGCTTATCTTGTTTCACTTACGATCCATATCTTGAACTGTCTGTGACGACCGGAGTATATTGGCAACGTTCCGTGTGACATCCAATCGTTTAAATTTATTTAGAGGTCGCGGGTTCGATACCTAGCGGAGTACAACGGATTTGAGGCTGTATCAACCGAGATGCGTTGACGCTATCTCAAGCTTCGTGCTAATTTATAAACCAATCTTGAGGTCTACTCAGCTGAGATCACTTCTCAAGTATTTGCCTCGCGTCGAATGAATGATAGTCTTGAAATTCGTTTATTAATACGCGCACCTCTCAAGTGAGTACTGCTTGAGTATGCACATGCTATTCAAGTCTCAAGTTAGGTTTATTAATCAACACGTTTACTTGAGTCCGATCACAAAACTGTTCTCAATCTTGAGAATGGTTTATTGATACGGGCCTAAGTGGGGCTACACGGACATCAATCGGTTCTTGTGCGGTCATACACCACGAACTATGGGGTATCTTCTATGCTGCAACGCGTATCCAGATATGCTGTATCCTATACATGACCTCTACGATGCCACGAACAATGCTGTACGCGTGGTCACATTCTGATTCTCAAGAATTTCATGTTTTTACCATCGACTTGCTAAGAAGACAATAACAAAATATTATAACGTCGAGAGGCGTGATAAGGATTTGTCCAGACATGTCAGGATTTGTAGGCACCTGTCAGGATTTTTTGGATTATTAATAAATATCGTATTCGTCGGCAAGGGGCATATGTTTGTATAATGAATACGGGACACGTGTACCCGAGTTATGGATGTTTTCATTTATAATAAGTATTTATTTACAAAAAAAATGTATTTATGTAGTATAATCAACCATCTTGTATCCACAATACAAGCCTATAGTTGCTTAAAGTGGAAGTTAAATTGGAAACTAGAAGGCCCTATCTTTCTTTCTTCTTTCTTTCTATGTATGTCCAAGCATATTTATATTATATTATATTATATTATATTATATTATATTATATTATATTATATTATATTATATTATATTATATTATATTATATTATATTATATTATATTATATTATATTATATTATATTATATTATATTATATTATATTATATTATATTATATTATATTATATTATATTATATTATATTATATTATATTATATTATATTATATTATATTATATTATATTATATTATATTATATTATATTATATTATATTATATTATATTATATTATATTATATTATATTATATTATATTATATTATATTATATTATATTATTGTATATTATATTATATTATATTATATTATATTATATTATATTATATTATATTATATTATATTATATTATATTATATTATATTATATTATATTATATTATATTATATTATATTATATTATATTATATTATATTATATTATATTATATTATATTATATTATATTATATTATATTATATTATATTATATTATATTATATTATATTATATTATATTATATTATATTATATTATATTTATATCTGCACATACACAGCGCTATCTAGTTACACACTAAGCAACTAGGCTTGTATTATGTATACTAGATGGTTGACAAACCACACAACTCAATGATTTTTTTGTTAAAAAATGCATACATAGATGAGAAATATCCATATCTCGGCTACACATGTCTGTATTCATCATACTAACATATGCCCTTATCAGGCTTCGAATCCGCGACGTTTTGGTATAACAGTTGGAGTAGCTAACCACTACACTTAACAGGTCGTCAGGACTTACACTAGAAGAGTAAGGAGGTGGATTTATCCCTCTACACCCCTGGATGTAGGGCTTCACCAGCACACATCGTAAACTGCTATACTGATAGGCTGGTACTGATAGTGGCTAACCACTGGTCAGTCATCCAAGTACTGGCTGCG
The DNA here is from genome assembly GCA_949316235.1 of Oegoconia quadripuncta. Classification (NCBI taxonomy): domain Eukaryota; kingdom Metazoa; phylum Arthropoda; class Insecta; order Lepidoptera; family Autostichidae; genus Oegoconia; species Oegoconia quadripuncta. The sequence continues at coordinate 2,146,177 of OX438743.1, forward strand.
CCAGGAGTGATTTGTTCCCTGTATATGAATACACATAGAACAATAGAGAGGGAATATATAAATTATACATAGCTGTCTTATTGCAATCCATAATCTGTTTAAAAGAGCAACCCTAGAGTTTCTTGCTCGTTCTTCTCTGGGGAGTCAGCTTTGTGAATGAGCAGTAAATTTTAAATTTAAATGTTATATTAATATTAATAGTGACGTTTTCAAGTGATAATTTTATCCTATGAAATAAAATATTTTGATTTGATTTATGAATGAACCCCACCGTTTTCTCTCCTACTCATGTTGAGGTAAGAACTCAAGAGCGAGCATCAGACGCTATGTGTTAAATTCAATTTCAAATGTCACAAGCCCTCCACTTGCGTCTTTTTCTTCGGCCAAGACCGAAATGTTACCTACATTTGATGCTTACATTGTACAGTAAGAAAAAAAAGTAACTGCAGGATTAAGCTCAATTCCATGGGTACCTTTAACGAAAAGTTTGCAAAATCTATCTAATCTAATTTAATAATTATATATGCGAAAGTTAGGATGTTCGTTTGTTTGTTATTCAATCACGGCGAAAATGATGAACGTATTTGGATGGGTATGTACGTAGAACATACCTTGGACTAAAACAAAGGATATTTTATATCCCGATAACGTGAGTAGTTCCCACGGGATAAACTCTGACGGGATAAACTAACTCGGAAACCCGGAAACCCCAACACACGCTATCATATCTCTGACAACCGTAACACAACAATGCTATTAACATTGCTGCTTGGCGGCAGATATAGATAAGATGGTGCGGTAGCTAGCCAGGCGGACATTTAAAACATTTGAATCGGAGGTCGCGGGTTCGATCCTCAGGGGGGTACATGTTTGGTACTCGGTTTGGTTGATGGTAGGGCATTTTAAATATCTGCCTGGTTAGCTACCACCATCTTATCTAAATCTTCCGCCAAATAGCAATGTTAATAGCATTGTTGTGTTACGGTTGTCAGAGATAAGATAACCAGTTCCCCAAATATTTGAGTTTCCGGGTCAGTACACTTCCACCTTCGGCCTCATATTCACTTAACATGAGGTGTGATTGAGGTCAAGTGAACCCGTTGTGCATAAAAAAATGTTTGATTCATCTTTCTTTCCGACTGTACCTTAGAATTTGCATGTAAAATTCAACCCCTCTGCACTCAAGTCTCACAATTGCAGTCTTTGTGGTATACTCATGTATTTCACTGTTACATTCTTTTATTACACTCTCTGAAAATTCCAAACAAAGGTTGGCAATTGTATCGCAAGGGGTATTTGAACAAGTCAGGTGTTCATTTATGATTTCGCCTGCTTGGCATAACTTTATGGCTCGATATGTGTAATTTGTTTATCCCCTGGCAACTACTCACTTTAAATTAAAGACTTAACCAGGGAACAGGTTCCTAGCAATGTGTTACATAGTTACATACATAGGTACGAAGTAAGTTAAATAATACAAGCTTGTAAAAAAATCTTACAAAAAAGCAATTGATACGCACAACGGGCTGGCCCTTGACTTCAATCACAACCGATATTAAGTGAAGATGAGGCCGAAGGTGGAAGCGTACTGACCCGGAAACCCGATCTTATTTGGGGATCTGGCTATCTTATCTATGACAACCGGAGCACAACAATGCTATTCACATTGCTGTTTGGCGGCAGACTTAGATAAGATAACAACAACAATAACAACAACAATATTTTATTGAACCGAAATAAATTACACAACTGTTGAAGCTTTGTTGTCTGTGGTAGTTAAAAACTGTGTTACAGACAACAATGTCTTCCCCATATATTTTGTACAAAGATGGTGGTAGCTAGACAGACCACTAACCAAACCGAGTACTAAATATTTACCCGGCTGGGGATCGAAATTGCGACCTCCGAATAGTAAACCCTATGTTGTTTACATTGAGTCAAGGAGCCGGTTAAAACGTAACGCATTATGAGAAAAAATAGGCTCATTAAAAACGGGTCACGTGACCTATCGTAAAAAAGCGCCAATTACACCAATCGTCTAGTCCCAAACTAAGCGAAGCTTGTACTATGGATACTTGATAACGGATAAACATACATAAATATTTATATAAAAATCCGTGACTCAGGAATAAATGTTCGTATGCATCATTCAAACATTTACCCCTCGCGGGATTCGAACCCGCGACCGTTGGTTTTGCTGACAGGGTCACTATCCACTACACCAATCGGTCGTCGGTATTTGCGTGAAAACAATAAAATAATATAGAAATATTACAATGAAAGCAAAAACCACTTTGTGTGTCCGGGTTATGAAGTCAAAGTGGGTGCTTAGCCCTAAGGCGGATTATCCCACCCAGCCAGCAGCGAGCCAGATTGATGGCTTTATTATCTATGGTCGCTCCGGGACCATTCTTCAGGATTTAGCTGATATGGGGCAGTTTCTTGAGTTAACACTTAAGTCTGGGGAAATTGTCTTGTTGGGCTTCATTCGTCACAACAATATAACTTGGCGATGGTTAGGATTAAGTACTCAAACTACAGTTAAACTGGGATGTTGTCTGTCTGTTAGTTACAACTTTTAACCGCCTTAGTGACTCAATGTTAACAATATAAGGTTTACAAAGGGAGTCGCGAGTTCGGTTTCCAGCGGGGTATTTGGTACTCGATTTGGTTGGTGGCAGAGAATTTTTAAATGTCTGCTGGCATCACCATTTTATATAAATCTCTTATAAGTTTGTGGACGTACGTGATGCCAGTTTAAATAAAGAGGAATTCAGCTTTTTTGACAAGGAAAAAAATTGTGCCACCGTGTTTAAGAGTTATTCAACAATTTAAGTGAGCTTTGTGGCGTCACGTGTTGCTGGAATCAGTATCCTCATACGCAGAGACTTCTTTACATTTTTTAATACCGATTATAGTATATTTTTTTTGCACAACGGTTTCGTACTTGACCCCAATCACACCTGATGTTAAGTGAAGATGAGGTCGAAGGTCACATAAGTCGCCTCCACAAAGTCAGTAATTCATTCAAAGGGTTATGTATACGCTTTTTTCAATAAAGTTCCTGTTGATATACAAAATCTTCCTTTCAATAAATTTAAAGATACTATAAAACAGAAACTTATAAAGAAAACATATTATAAAATTATTTATTATTTATAAAATTATTCTTTGTTGCTGTACTGTTTTTATGATTAGTGTACAATAAACTATAAATAAAATAAAATAAATAAAATATCAGATTACCAGGCTATTTCACAATTAATAATGAAATATTATAATATAAAATAATAATTAATAATTTTGTAATATAAAAATCTTTTTTTTTTAAGAGCAACCTCTCGAGTTTCTTGCGTGTTCTTCTCAGGGCATTTTGAACAAGCAGTAGCTTTAAAAATGTAAAATCTGACTATTTTAAGTGTACCCTGTGTACCTACAAAATAGAGCATTTTTGATTTGATTTGATTTGGTTGAAGAGTACTGACCCGGAAACCCCAACACATTTGGGGGACTGGCTATCTTATCTCTGACAACCGGAACACAACAATGCTATTAACATTGCTGCTTGGCGGCAGATTTAGATAAGATGGTGGTAGCTAGCCAGGCGGACATTTAAAATGCCCTACCACCAATCAAACCGAGTACTTAAACATGTACCCCGCTGGGGATCGAACCCGCAACATCCGAATCGTAAACCCTATGTCGTTTACATTGAGCCACGGAGGCGGTTAAATATATTCCATCGCACTTTTTTTTGTTTTGTGACGTCACTCTGTATATGTCCTGTGTTTGTCCGGACATATTTAAATAATGAGTGGTCCGAATTGAGTACGGTTTTTTTTATATTAAATTTTTTTATTAATTAATCTAAACGAGGGGCCAGGTTCTTAACTATGGTTGATGGAAAATTAAATCGTTCCGAAGATAAGTTTTTAACACAGTTTTTTTGGTGTATTTTGATGATATACCGGATGAGTTTTTTTTACCATTAAGTAAATGAAATAGAAGTTAGTAATATGCGACTGGCGACGGGCTGGGTTCCTGTCATTCGAAATTTATTTGGCACACATAATTTCTCTATTTTATTTATTTAATTTAACGATGTAATTATGTGGAATTCGCTACAAAAGCGACGATCAAATGGTACAAATTAACGCTTTCTTCGAATTTAGTTTTGCAAAAAAAAAAAAAAAAACTACCTATGCCAATACCTTCTATTTCACTTAACCAATATGCCCTATTTTTTTCTTGCCGGTAAAAAACTCATCCGGTATAGGATATTTTTTAAAGTATGTTTATGATGGGGCGGTTCTTCTTTTAACACAGTTGGTTTGGTCCATCCAGAATGATTAAATCATTTGTTTCCTCGGGAGTTCTCTAAATTTTCATTTAAAGTTATTATAGTATATTTTATATAATACATATAGAAACAAAAAATATTTAAACCCATCTCACACGACACAAACAATCATGTACAAGTATTACACAGTCGAGACATACACAAAAAGTAAACATTGTGTTTGCCATCTAATTGTCGGTGTCGCAAGGTGGAGTCAAAAAGGTCTCCTACTCAGCATGAAAATGAAAATGAAAAATGAAAAAAGTTTATTTTCGACTTTAGTAGGTATAAACTATAGACTAAGGTTGGGATCTCAAGAGGCTGACAGCAGCCAATTGCGTTGAAAGATTATCATTTTTTGTAAAGCATATAGCTCGTATCATTATAAAAAAAGTTATAGGTAAAATTGATCATATTTCTGACATGATTCATGTTTTCAAAACATAATTACACAATCTTCTCTCGATAGAATTTAATTGCAAAGTAGCATCTAAAAATGCATGAAATCTTATTTTTCTCAGATATGCATTCACTAACATAAATGATATTTTGTACAATATTGTGTCGTATATGTTACTAAAACAAATTCATGTTTTAGATTTTCAATAATGCGTCTATTTTAATTGAAATAATTAATTTTGTGATTTGCACTTACGCCCTATAATTCTAAGTAACGCTTTCTCTGTTACTCGTACTCAATGCGACAGTGATCGCTTAGGCGCGTTGCTGGATGGACCAGTGTTGTGCGCTGAGACGCTCTCCCAAATATTCGAACTTTTTTCATATTCATATTCAGGACTTTCTTTTTCTTGTTTTGTTTATTTAATTAGGGTAAAATTTTGTATGTGTGTAAATAATTTTATTTATTAGGTAGGTAATCACAGTTGTAAATAAATAAGTTGGTAAAGTTAATAATAGAAAATGGACTCGAAAAAAAAACAAAACCGAAGAAACGGCAATATAAAAGAAATCAGAAACACATGATGGAGGTTGTAAAGTAAGTATAATAAAATATTATATCTCTTTTTAATTAATTAAGTATGTACATGAAACACCAAATTTATAAAACGCAACCATAATTATGTTTTCACTATTTTGTAGTTGCGTCTACTGATACGGGATGTATAGGTACCTTTTTTCGTCACCGCTTATGTAAGACGTTTGGCTCAGTCGACTTGGGCTTGTCGCTTGAATTTCGTCGTGCTGGATCGATCCCAGTACTTTTCTTGTCTTTTTTATTTTATTTGCTTTTATTTATTGTATGTCTAAATAAATCCTGTAATCTTTTTTTACATGTCTAAGTGATATTTATCAAAAATTTCATTTTTGTGCATGGCTGTGTACTTTACGTCATTACATATTCCTAGGTGCTGACGTACTACAATTCTTTGATTTTCAGTTCTAAAAATCATTTGGGCCCTGAAGAGTCATCAACCGGACTTGTTTTGCAAGAGTGAGTAAAATTATTATTTTTACCAGTATCTAGGATTTCTGAAATAGATAATAGGCAATATTGTTATTTTTGACCAAAAACAAACCTTGTCGAAAGAAATATGTAAAGGTCATCATAAAACAAAAGCATAACTTTGAGATTTTTATAAAATGATTGCCAATGGGACATATAATAAAAATTATATAAAAAAAAACAAATAAATTCCTTTCAACCGCTAAAATAATCTATTGAGAATTACCATAGACTTACGAAAATCACAGATTCGGCCATCATAATATATAAGGTCTAACAAAATTAACCCGACAAACGTTGCAGAGTGTATGTATAGGATGTACCTATTACGAAAAAAATAAAAAATAAAACATTAAAGTTAACAGATTTTATTCAAAAAGTTTTCCTGAAGTGTTTCAATAATATTATCTTTTAATGACAGGTACGACATTGAGGCACAAGGTGTTCAGAAAAAAAAAAGATGAAGAGGTATGTACTAACTAATGGCTTAGTAACCTGAATGGTCAACTAAATGTCAAACTAACGTCAAATGCGCTATATAATATATGAAATAAAAGACAAAAACTAATTCCTGACTACGGAAAATATGACTAAAAAGTATTTTGTTCGTGATGACCGCCTTATTGTCTTGTTTTTTGAGAAACACTTAGGCCAAAGACGAAATAATAATAATAATGGGCCGTAGTCGGTAAATATAATATTAACTAATAAAATAATAACGAAAGTTTTCTGTTTCAGACTTATCAGATTACAAGTGATCAGAATACGGAATAAGAAATCTGCATCTGTCGGCGGTTTGTAGCCAACTCGCATTTTTATAAAAAATTGCAAGAAATTTGAACGGACCTCTTGGCTGTAATCTGAATACTATCGATTTAATAAACGAAAAACAAGATGGGCTCATCTCTAAATTTACTTTCGTGTGTAGAATGTGCAATTTAAAGTTTCATATAGAAAATGATTATCCGGAGGATGATTACTTAGATGTCAATAGTTGTGCCATAGCAGGCATAATATCTATTGGTGGTGGTCATTCACATTTGAAAGAGTTTTCTACGGCAATAAATCTACCTCTTATTTCAAATAAAAAATACCAAACCCAACATGACGTTCTGTCCAGAAATTGGCAAAGGGTTGCTCAAGAAACTATGAAGAAAGCAGGGGAAAAAGAAAGAAATTTTGCGATAGCAGAAGGAAGCCTTAGGAAAAACGGTATACCGATAATTGATGTGATTGCTGATGGATGCTATTCCAAAAAGCTGATGATACACAATTTACGGCTGAATTAGCAGCAGCTTTCGACGTTAGCGTCAAAACAATATTGGTCAATTTGCGTCAAATTGGCAAGGTAAAAAAGCTTGACAAATGGGTGCCCCACGAACTCAATGATCATTATACCTAACTATTATTGTATAGCATATAAATTGTATTGTATTCTCATTATATATAATAGTGTATATTTATCTCTAAAGAACATTCTGCTCTGGTTTTTTATTTCATACTTTTCAGTTATTAATATTGCAGTAGTTTAGGTTAGTTTAGGTTAGTTTAGGTAGTTTAGTTTAGGTTAGGTGGGCACTTGGGGTATACCAGCTCGACCTGATGATCTTCGATTTGTCATATTTATTGTTGATAATCACACCGACGTAAATCGGCTTAAAAATCTCGGACTAATCGATGTACATACATAAATAATACAGAACCTCCTCCTTTTTTGAAGTCGGTTAAAAAAAGTTATTAGTATTATCCGTGGTTGCTAATCTCCATGATAATTTTTGTGCGATGGCGACCTTCTCGCTCCTACAGGTTAAATGGGCAGTTCGGGTGTACCAGCTCGACCTGATGATCTTCGATTTGTCATATTTATTGCTGATAATCACACCAATCTAGTCTACACTTTTTCCATACAAACCCAAACTGTATCTACTTAGTTTCCCTGTGTAAAAACTACGCAATCGTCTAAATATGTAATGCCATTCTGATATTTACCATGATTACACAAAAACTACTGGACCGATTGCGCTGAAATTACAATGGGACCAACTCGACGGTATCCCCTTTCATTTACAAAAAGAACCATGTGAATCAACCGCCAAGTCTCGGAGATATCGGTGTACATACTCCTTTTTTGAAGTCGTTTAAAAATAACACTTTTTATTTATTTATTTCGCCGTGTCTGAAACATTCTGGTCCCAAACTTATTTTTGAAAACATTCTATGAATACCTATACATTTATATTTCAATAAATCATCCTTGTTATATTATTATTTTGTGTTGTTTTTTATTTCGCGAACAGCGCCACCTGTTGCATTTAGGAGAGCTCTAACTCAAAGTTCAGTTCGCAAGAAGGTTTCCCGTAAGGTCGACTCGTCTGACGGTACGCATATTGACCGTGTCGCAGACGCAGCGCTGCTTTATCGAACATTAAGTGGGCGTATCCATTGCTCAAGGTCATTGGCTCTATTCAGCGCCTTAGTATACTTGTGCCAGGAGGGCCCGCTCTTCCAATTATCTAAATGTTACATTGAAAATAATGTTGGTTAGGTTAAAAAATAGATGTTTTTATGTGTGTGTATGTGTGTGCGTGTGTATGTGTGTGTGTGTGTGTGTGTGTGTGTGTGTGTGTGTGTGCGTGTGTGTGCGTGTGTGTGTGTGTGCGTGTGTGTGTGTGTGTGTGTGTGTGTGTATATATGTGTATGTGTATGTGTATGTGTATGTGTGTGTGTGTGTGTGTGTGTGTGTGTGTGTGTGTGTGTGTGTGTGTTTGTGTGTGTGTGTGTGTGTGTTTGTGTGTGTGTGTGTGTGTGTGTGTGTACATTTGCATGGGTTGTAGCCATTCACGACAACGCTGGCTTTCAGTGGAGCCTCCAAATGACTTTTGCTTTAACTGTAACTATATAAGTGAAATACGCAATCAACAAACATACGTACACACTTACACATCTTTAGTATATTATATTAGATATCACGCCATATCTTCCCCGACGACACCTACAACGACCTAGCTCATGCACTAATGAAATTCCAAGAGAACAACTCGTCTAACTAGAATTTAATTTAAGTGGAGTTCTATCCCGATTGAGGGATAAGTCAGATAAAATATAAGGAAGAATCAAATCAAAAATGTTTTTATTTCATAAGTTATAAGAATAACATTTGAAATCGTTATGACATAACAGTTATCGCTCATTCACTAGGCAGTCTCCCCAGAGAAGAACGAGCAAGAAACTCCAGGGTTGCTCTTTTTAAATAAGTCAATACAAATACAATTTGAAATACCTAATTGTAAAATTTATGATTCGACAAAGAAAAATAAGAATAAAATATACTGGATAATGGCGAGCGGTTCATGTCCACGCATTCTGATCATCCCAGATAGTCAGAAATTTTACAATAGCCTTTGGCACATAGTTTCCGTTAAATTTATTTAAAGGCAAATTTTGAATGTCTACCGGAACCTTATTGTAAAAGCGTATACATTGTCCCTTGAATGACTTAGTGACTTTGTGTAAGCGACTGCTATGGACAGCAAGTATATTTTTATATCTTGTATTAACATTGTGTATTTCACAATTTTTCCTAAACAAATGAAATGAATGAAAGCTAGACTTCCCTCCTGGAAGATTGTCCTCATCTATTACCTACGTACCACAGACAGAGTATAGATGTCACCTAAGTTCTAATATCTACCTATATACAATTTGTATGAATTTGCACAGTTTTCTGTAAAAGCGCAAATGTCGGCCATACATTACAATACAATTGAAATAACTCATTCAGCGATCTGCGTGCGACTCATAAACAATGTTACGACCTGTACACCAAATGGATGGTCAGGGGTACCCCAATTATAAGCGTGTGGGTGTTCCATAACGCTTGCAACAAAATCCACGGTTCACCCTTCGAAATATACAGAAACACAATGAGGTTTCTAAAGATTTTCTGGTCTAGTCGCCTTTTACGTCACCCACGCGAAGAGACGGGTTGGTTCTATTCTTTTTACCGTAACTAGTCCAAGAAGGAGGGTAATATTTTTGAGTTATACCTATATTACCTTTAGAATAAGAATAAGAATAGTTTATTATGAACGCCACAACACGATACAAAAACAACGAAGTAGTAAATTATAGCTAAAATTGTAATACAATTGTGAAGAAGATCCCGACAATGCTGTCATGTGTTGCGGCGTGCACAAATGGGTTAGCACTCAGCTCATGACGACGAATCACAGCAAATGGCCAGTGACGCACCCAATTCCCAATTTCAAGACTTACTGCCGATTCTTTATATGTGGGAATGTGTGCAACAGTCATGCAACAAGGTCATAGCTCAGTGCATTAAAATGCTCATTCTATATTACCGTTCTACATTAGTTAATACAGTGGTAGCATGACAACTTCCGATACAGTTTTTTAATACATTTTCTCGCGGTCACTTGTCAAAATAGGCTACGTAGCGACTGCTACGTAGCTGTACGACTGTGGCATTTTGGCGGGATCTCGGCGAGTGAAGTTGCATTTTTCTTTAGGTATAATTCTTATAATTTGTGCATTCTGAATTTTGAAGCTTAATAATGGCAGAATATTGTGCAGCAAAAGTTAGTGATGGTGTGCAAGTGAAGGGAAGTGTAAATTAAAGTGCGTAACGAAGCTTTCGGGTTCCCACAAGAAGCCGCCAAAATCTTTTGTAAAGCATTCTGTCACTTTACTGAAGAATGACTTGACCGTGACTAGACTCTGTATACGCCAAGTATACGACGAAGTACTTGTTTTGACTGAGACTGACTTACAAACTGAAGAAATAAGATAAAAAAGACATGGCTGTTATGGGCTAGATCCCTTTGCCTTCTCCTAGAGGAGAAAATAAAACTAAAAAAAAAAAGTTGCATTTTGACAGATGCGCGGGATATAATGTGTGATAAACAATATCGCGTGTGATCATGCTACCCATGCTGTAAGTCCAAACAGGCTTGACCGCTTTTGTAGCGCAAGGTGTCTTTCGATTCGTCGTAATCCCAAGAGCATCTAGATACTTTGCCAAGAGTATCACATGATATATTTTATTTGGAAAACAATCTAATACAAATTCAAAAATTCAAAATTTAAAATTATTTATTTTGCCAGAATATGGTACACAATGGTGTTTTCGTGTTAAAAATAAGGCCCATTACATTCTGCCTTTTGAGCATGCAAAATTTAACGAATTAGGTATATCTAATTATAACTACCTATTATTAATTAATTATATACTTTAAATAACCCAACCTGCAAGGAATGTTTAAAAATTGTCAACATTACAAAATTAATGTCAAATCTTCAAATGAATGTCAAAATTATAGAGAATTAGAAAGAATGTCAAAATCAATAAAAAGAAAGAAAGAAAACTTCTTGACACACTTTACTTTACATAATATTATGCTGCCGTGTTTTTTTGTTTTTAAATGTTTTTTGTTATTAACAGCCGCTGTGTTCATCTATGGAGAAGGCCTATCTTCAACAGCGAACGTCCTGTAATGATAGTGATTATTATTACTTACTTCCCGACACCACACAACATAATGCCTTATAAGCAGCTTAGTACAAAAAGTCTTAAAAAATTGGCCAAGTTTCAAGTGTCTCCTAATGAAAAATTTGCCGTAAATAAATAATTTTTAATAGCAAAACAAACCAGAAGATTGTTTTCCGTTTTGACAGAATATTTAACTTCTCTTTGGACATTCGTTTTCGATGCAAAAGTTTGTCCAATTTTAAGATTTTATTTGGCTGGCGGCTCTCCAAACGCGCCCTGTATGTTTTATTACGTTTCCCTTCCTGTCAAAGGCGGTACTTAATTTACAAATATGTAATAGAAAGACTAAGGTAGGGTATAGGTACACAGATAAATTTTATTGAAAAAATGAAAAAAAATATGAAATGTTTATTTCAGTACTTTAATAAAACAATCAATGAGGTATCGAGGGTCTCCTTTTAAGTATAAAATACCTGTGTTAGGAGGCTCCGCTCTTCCATAGCTAAATGTCAAATATTTGTAAGTGAGGTTAAGGTGAAATAGGTTAATATTATGCTATTTATAAAATAAGAATGAAATAAAATTGTAAAAACCAATTTGTTATGTATGTGTGTGTGTGTGTGTGTGTGTGTGTGTGTATGAGTGTGTATATATTTATAGTGTATCTGCAGCCTGATGATAGGGCAATAAGTGGTTTGTTTGAAGTGTGTATTTATTTATTTAATGTGCCATCAGTGTTTCAATTTCGTCATAGGTTTTAGTGTTTATTTATTTATTAATATATACATCATACATAAAATCATGGCATTTATCCCAAATGGGGTGGGTTAGAGATGTCCAAATATTAAAAGTTTAATGCTTGAAACAACATTCACGGTTCACCTTTCGAAATATACAGAAATACACACGTGACAGGGGGTTGAACACATTGCGGTTAAAACGTGCAAGACTATAGATGTTTTTTTGGTGAAAAGTGCAAGCAAGCAAAAAGCAAGCTACCAACTTGTTAGAAAACATTTTTATTCTTTCACTGACAGGTACTCTATCCATGTGCAAAATATCACGGCCTTAAGATTATAGTAAGTTACATCAAAAAAATAGTGTCGCAATTGGTCGCGGGTTCGAATCCCGCTAGGGGCATACGATTGTATGATGAATACAGACATGTGTTCCCGAGTTATGGATGTTTTTCATTTATACATGTATTTATTTATAACAAAAAAAAAACGTATTTGTGTAGTTTATCAACCATCAGGTATCCATAATACAAGCCTAGATGATGCTTACTGTGGACCTAGATGGCGCTGTGTGTTTGTGCAGACATTTATTATTATTATTATATAAATAGTTAAATAATAGAAATAAATAAAATACAATCACTGTCATTTTAAATTTACGTCCCATGAATAGACCTGATGCAGTTTCTCCGTCAGTCACGTCAGTCACCCACTGCCATTCCAGAAAGCATATGTGGGATAAGAAGCGGAGCAAGAAACCACAGGGCCTTCCATCCTTAAGCCAAGTTCCAGCGTGCCGGGTCCAAACATCCCATCTCCTCTGTATTGCGGGGCGCCCTGGAATTCAATTAATCCTATCCCGTCACGTAAATTAGTTAGGAGGAACTTAAAACTCGGAGAAGCGCCGTCAGCAGTAGAATTTATAAGCGGAAGCGGTATTACGCAACTGCCAAGTAATGGCAGATTATAATGCAATTGCACACAATACTTTTTCTACAACCATAAAGTAAGTTACATGAAGGATTATTAAAAAAATGGTCAAGTGCGAGTAGTGCCCTGCCCTCCATGACATACTTTTGAAAGCAACAAACTTAAAAAATATATTTAGTTATCTACAATCTAATGATACACTGGAAATGTTTGTCTTGTAATAATTCCTCTATTTGTGCCACAAGATCTCCCTTCGTGTCAAGTTTCAAGATTGCAGTTCACCAGGCAGTAACATAAAGGTTTTGATGATCTGTCATTGGGACCTTAAAGCCCGTATTAATACACCGTGCTCAAGATTGAGATGACCTCAAGTTGGCATTTGAGAATCTGTTGCATATTAAAACAGTATCAAAAAAATAATATTGAGACTGAGACGCGATCTTAATCTCAAGATCGGTTTATTAATCAAAATCAAAATCAAAAATATTTTATTCAATGTAGGATACAAAAATATCACATTGAAAGTCAACATGCTATTTTTCTTTTTTTAACTACATCGCTTCACAAGGTGTTATGGTTAGGGAGAAGAAGCGACAAGAAACTCCGCAACAACACATCTTTTCAACTAGTCTCCATCCTTATAGGTTATTGACAACAGATTGGTGTAGTGGATAGTAGTGAACCCTGTCAGCGAAACCAACGATTGCGGGTTCGAATCCTGCGACGGGTAAATGTTTGTGTGATGAATATGAACATTTATTTCTGAACCATGGATGTTTATATAAATATTTATGTATGTTTATCCGTTATCTAGTATCCATAGTACAAGCTTTGCTTAGTTTGGGACTGATGATTGGTGTAAGTGTTCGAAATATTTATATTATTAAGTATGAAATTACGCAAAGATCGTATTGCGTTACTAGGCATTTGAAATTTTTACAACGATGCGAAATTTCCCGAACGCTGCCCCTTCGAGTTGGATTCGTCAACATTGTCATACTTCTAAAATTGACAGAATTTCTTTTCATGCCAATTAATCAAAGCTCATTTGATCGACAACATTAATGGAATTTGAGATTGTAGATCTGTGAACATTGCCGACACTGTAAACATCTCTAAGTTTATGACTTGTTCACTGACTTAAATATTAAATCCTTTAACAAGCCCATCTAAGCTACGTAATAGAACCTGGATATTTCATTAGACAAAAACTTGGCCACCTTCTAAATAAACACTAAATACCTGCATGCATGCCACACGCAATATAGTATATCACACGTTATATGGCGCGCATCTGTCAAAATGCTACCCCTAATTGTTTAATAGTAGATAATTATAATTAAACTAGCTTTCCGTCCGCGGCTTCGCCTGCGTGGCTTAACTTTATCCCGCGGAAACTACTCACTTTATCGGGATAAAAAATATCCTGTTTCAATCCAGGGATTCTACCTATTATACCAAATTTCATCCAAATCCATGTCGCCGTGATTGAGCAATAAACAAACACCCAGACTTTCGCATTTATATTAGAATATAGATTTGTCATATTTTACATATCTCTTGCTCTGTAAGTAGTCACTTACTTCCCTGAATGCCGGGGTGTATGGATATCTTTACAGCATAGGTTTCAAAACCTACCATGTAATGTTAGCATTACTTACTTTAGTAACTTATTAGTAATCTGTGGCATTACAGCATAGGTTTTGGAATTTGAAAAAAGAACTGTCATACTCATACTGCAAGAAGAATATTTTTAAAAAGTTATTTTTTTTTCTCGGTATCGATTATTTACTCGAATCGGAATCGAGACAATTTATATTAGAATTTATGAAGATTTTATTTTAAATATCGAACTATTTGTTTCGCAGTGACATCGTATGTTAGTTGAAACCTATGTGGATAAATTAAACTAAAAAAAAAAAAAATGTTAGTTGAAATCGATTTAAAAATCAAAGGCCAGCACGATTTGACGCGCTTGCGTGCTATAATTTTAATTAAATACACATGTTTCTCTTTAATAAATGTTCATAGAAACCTGCTTTCTTGTTTTTACTTACCTCACAATCGATATGTAAAGCAGAGTGTTTATCTCGGGTGTAAGCATCAATTGCATACTCGGGCTAATTAGCGCCCTCGCTGCGCTCGGGCGCCAAAAACCTCGTATGCAATTGATGTCATACAGCCCTTGGTTAACAATCTACTATTGCATGCTCAAAAGGTAGAAATGGCCCTATTTTTAATATTGAAACACCATTGTGTACCTACCTACCTATATCCTAGCAAAATACATTATTTGAATTTAAGCTAACAAATTTCGCTTGTAAATTGTCGATTTCAAAGTTTGCAAGTAAAATTAGAACCATAACTCCTTGACGGTTAACATCACGGATACAAAATTTTGCACACATGGTTAGTTTTGATAGTTAAACATGATTTCGCGATGACCTGATGTTGCATCAAGATTGTCTCCCCAAGAGAGATCTCCTCTACAGTTAGTAGCGCGCTTACAAAATTTGGCATACACGGTTTGACTAATAGATAGAGTGTTAAAACCTTATTTTTATAAGTATTTTCAGTATTCAGTATGTTTATTGCAGTATCACAAATATAAAGTACATGCTTACGAGTAAAACTAGGTCTAAAATAAATATTTGTGACGCCCCGTTGAGGCATGGCAATATTATCTTACATTAGGAGAGGGCCTGACAGTTTATTATTTTCTATACTTAACTGTAGTTATTATCACAGTAACCTGTTTGGTGTAGTGGTTAGCAACTCTGGCCACTATACCAAAAGGTTGCGGGTTCGAATCCCGCTGGGGGCATAATATGTTTGTGTGATAAATACGGATATGTGTAAACGAGTTATGGATGTTTTCATTTATAATAAGTATTTATTTACAAAAAAAAATGTATTTATGTAGTACATCAACCATCTGGTATCCACAACACAAGCCTATAGTTGCTTAGTGTGGAACTAGATGGCGCTGTATGTATGTCTAAGGATATTTTTTTTATTATTAATTTATTTTACATCACAGTAATATTAAGATTTTTCAATATATATTTCTTAAAGCAGGCGTTGAGGAATCATAAGATCCTTAAATTTCATATAAATATTTTGTTATCTTCTGTCTGTCTGGATGCGGGCAGCACAGGACCGATCGTTGTGGAGATCTTTGGGGGAGGCCTTTGTCCAGCAGTGGACGTCTTTCGGCTGATATGATGATGACTTTGTTATCTTGAAAGAAATCATTTAGGTTATAGTAGCTTTTTTTAACAAGGAAGCTTTTTAGTTTTTGAGTGAATGATTTGTTTGATTCTATATGTTTAATTTCAAGTTTTAATTACCGTATAATGAGGTCCAGATGGAAATAATGTAGTTTCGAAAAGGGTTTTTTAAGTTGGTTTTGGGTGCGATTATTTCGTTTTATTGTTTTAACTGGGGAATACAGGTTTTCGTGGGTCCTATAACAAATTTGCATGCCTCCAGTATATAAATGGATGTTAGTGTGAGTATGCCTCCGTGGCTCAATGTAAACAACATTGGGTTTACGATTCGGAGGTCGCGGGTTCCATCCCCAGCGAGGTACATGTTTAAGTACTCGGTTTGATTGGTGGTAAGGCATTTTAAATGTCCGCCTGGCTAGCTACCACCATCTTATCTAAATCTGCCGCCAAGCAGCAATGTTAATAGCATTGTAGTGTTCCAGTTGTCAGAGATAAGATAGCCAGTCCCCCAAATGTGTTGGGGTTTCCGGGTCAGTACGCTTCCACCTTCGACCTCATCTTCACTTAACATCAGGTGTGATTGAGGTCAAGTACGAACCCGTCGTGCATAAAAAAATGCTTTACCTTTGTAAACCCTACTTTTAGGGTTTGCACGACTCCATTTGATCAATATTAGTTAGAATTCTAACACATTTTATATGTAGAACAATCTCAAAAAACGTCAAAATAAAGTATTGTTGTGGCAAAATTTGAATTATAGTCACTTCAAAGTGGCACAGAATTATCATTCCAATTGACCCCATTTCTTTGTTCGCACGTTGCGTGTTCAGCAAACGAAAACAATGGGATTGCCAAATAAATTCCGGTGTATTATTTTATATCGTAATAATATTAAAAGCGGGGCCTTAAAAACCTCCACATTTTCTGGCTTTGTCGGCTCCTCGGTAAATTTCAGAGGATTGGATTCAAGGTTACCAGAACACCTAGCTCGAAGAATTGATGGCCAATGGAGTGGAGACCACACACCGGCAACCGCAGCGTAGGTATTATTTACATTGGGTATTTACCTATGAAATTTGAGTTTTTTTTCTTCGTTAATCATATGTACCAATTCCTGCGATTTTCAAAGCTATATCCAAATTTGTTTTATATTTGGAAAATGGAATATTATTTCAAGGTTTCACATGAAATATTTTTGAATTTCGGGGCTAATCACATAATAAAAAAAAATTGAACAGAGCTCTTTTCATGTGCTTCCCATAATCATTTATAAAGCGGTTACTTTTAAAAATTAACGCTGCCTACACTCAACTTAATGTTATCCGATAATTCACACAAAGTTTAGCTAAATAAGGATTTGCCGTTCCCAAAAAAAATCAAAAATGTTTGTATGGAGAAAATAGTCTTGATGATATTCTTCATACAAAACGCCAATTTCATAGGTAAGGACCTAATAATTAGTTTTTAGGCTGCCCGAGTGTAGGTCAGAGCGATTATCTAACTGTAATCTGTTTGTATTTCTTATGCAATAAAGAATATCTAGCTTATCGCCCGCGGCTTCGCCAGCGTGGAACCCCGCGTACGTTATCCCGCGGGAACTACTCGCTTTAACGGGATTAAAAGTATCCTTAATCCTTAATCCAGGTTATATTCTAACTATACAGGGCGTCCCACGGCTAAGCCACATGGAGGGAAAGTACCTTGAATTTTGTAGATGGAACGGCAATGTCAGCTTTTCATTTTTCTGAACAAAATTGCACATCTAATGTTAAAATTCATGGTCTTCCTTTTATTTCTGACACTATGTTATTTAGCAAAAAATAATCCTTATGATGAAGCCTTTCGATCGGTATGATAAAGCTACATGGTAATTATTTTTTTATAAATAAATGGTTCGATTCCCGGTTCAACCATGTACTTATTTAAAAATCTATGAATGCAGTTTAAATTGTTTTTTAAATTAAAATAATGTCTTCTTTCAGTAAAATGTTCCATCTACAAAATTCAAGGTACTTTCCCTCCATGTGGCATAGCCGTGGGACGCCCTGTAACCAAATTTCATCCAAATCCGTTAAGGCGTTTTGGCCAGTATTCAGAAACAAACAAACATCCAAATTGTCGTATTTGTAATATATTATTAGTTAGATTTGAAAAGAAATCTTAATTTATCCAATGAGATCGCCACTGGACGGATTTAGCCCTCTTAAAGCAATTTAGAAATTACAACGTAAAATTGAAAATTATTCCTACTAATTTTGTAAATAAAATAAAATTAGCCGTAATTCTTAAAACAAATTAGATTAGACACAAACCCTTTTCCTCGAGATAAAATATTAAAAAGCTTCAAAAGATCTATCTTGTCTCGCCGTTCGGCCCTCGAGATGATCCTTTATAATTTTCATGATAATATTTCGTAAATAAATGGGGTTGATTTTGAGATAACATTCATCATAGTGTACAGTCAGCGAAATGTTTCGGGCGTAAACAACTCTTAAAATGTCCAGTTGGTTTAACGATCGTTACTCTACCTGAGGGTTAATTTGGTTGGTGGTAGGGCATTTTAAATGTACGCCTGGCTAGCTACCACCATCTTATCTAAATCTGCCGCCAAACAGCAATGTTAATAGCATTGTTGTGTTCCGGTTGTCAGAGATAAGATAGCCAGTTCCCCAAATATTTGGGTTTCCGGGTCAGTACGCTTCCACCTTCGGCCTCATCTTCACTTAACATCAGGTGTGATTGAAGTCAAGTGCAATCCCGTTGTGCATAAAAAAAAAACTACCAGTACTCGTATAACCTGGCCGCTAGTCCGGTAAGGATGCACATTTAACTTCCTATAATTTTAAATATTTTTTGAATATGTTTAGAGTATGTGACAGACAGTGAAAGATCGGTAGCTTTGCTTTAGATAGAGAATAGGTATTTAGTAATAAAACGTAGACTCTATGATTCTTGCGGAGTTTCTTGTCGCTTCTTCTCCCTAACCATAACACCTTGTGAAGCGATGTAGTTTAAAAAAAAATTACATGTTGACTTTCAATAAGTGATATTTTTGTATACAACATTGAATAAAATATTTTTGATTTTGATTTTTTTTATTTTAAGATTACCACTATAACTATCTTGAAAATAAAATTGATCAATAATTTCTTTATATAGGTATCTATGAAACATTTCACCGAGGGCATATCACGACTCAATAAACTATTTAAAAAAAATATAAAGTAGCCATTGAGTAATTTTTTTAGAAAATTGCTTTTGGAAAACTTAGCATCTTCTACAACGCAATTAAGTTTACAGTGGTAACTTTAATTTAATATTGTAGGGGTTTTATAACTAAATGTGAAGGCCGGCAACGCATCTGTGACCCTTTTGGTGTTGCGGGTGTCCATGGGCGGCGGTGATTGCTTTCCATCAGGTGACCCGCATGCTCGTTTGCCGCCCTCTCATATAAAAAAAAAATACTTATATTTTATTATTGATGGGTATTTTATCCTTCTACAAAAGATCAGGAACTTTAAGATTATAGGAAGTTACACCACAAAAATTGCGTATGTTTACTGGACTATGCGTGACGCTGTTGGAACATCTAAAATTTCTTTTAAGAAGCGAATTAAACACATCTCTTTTTTTTTACACGACGGGTTCGTACATGACCTCAATCACACCTAATGTTAAGTGAAGATGAGGTCGAAGGTGGAAGCGTACTGACCCGGAAACCCCAACACATTTGGGGGACTGGCGAGACATAAAATATCTCTGATAACCGGAACACAACAATGCTATTAACATTGCTGCTTGGCGGCAGATTTAGATAAGATTGTGGTAGCTAGCCAGACGGACATTTAAAACGCCCTACCACCAACCAAACCGAGTACTTAAACATCGAACGCGCGACCTCCGGATCCTAAGCCCAATGTGTTTACATTGAGCTACGGAGGCCACATTTGCTTGAAATACGAAAGAAGAATATTTCGAATAGCTTAGCAGTAGCTGCTCACAGACATCTTGACTCGTTAGCGTTGTAGGTATTTAGTTAATTATGTTAAGCCCACTTTTGACAATTATTATTTTAAACGAGTATCATTATGATCCATACAATTGCTATACACCACCGTACAACATGATCTTTATAGAATACACACTTATGGTTGTTATTGAAAATTTTTGCACTAGTACCCTATCCTCGCTTTCTCTCGCAGGGCACTAGCTGAAAATCAGTGTCTTACCGCTATAGGTGAGGATCCACACTGAGCGATGGCCCATTTGTGGTACAGATACACATACAACTCTATTATAACTTGTAACAGTTGTAGGTACTTAATTTTAGTTTTTATTTTTATTAATGAGAAATAAGGCTACATTTTGTAAGAATAACACCAAGCAGAATGATTGTTGCGTCGAATATTTTTGTATGTGTTTCTGTAATATGCAAATAAACGCTTTATCTATCTATCTATCTAAATGTGAAGACAGCGAGACCAGCTAATAATGGAAATCTCATGAAGTATTCCGGACGACGCCGACGTGCCGCGCCGCCGCATGTCCAAAGATGACAACGCACTTTTTGGCGACTCGACGACCCAACGGGAAAACAATGTGGGTTAATTTTGTGTAGTTGTCATTTTACACTGTAGATATTTTATGTGGATGTATATAACCTGACAGTTAATGTTTTTAAGCCGCCCCTATAGGCCACCATCTTGGCTTAACGACTGGCGTGGTGGATTATGGCCCATACCCTCTCTCAGTGAAAAGAGGCTGTGATCCAACAAGCTATTAATGACGTTTTGTGTGGTTGTTGTAATCTGTATTTTTACCCGACTCTCCCTGGAAATATATAAGTAAGTAGGGCATTGTATTTCAGGTGAAAGTATGTAGATCCTGTAGCCTAAATGACCTGACCTATTTTGAATACAAATACAAATACAAATACAAATAGTTTATTTGCCAGAACACAGTAAAAGAGATGTTAAGTTTAGTTCGTCCACAATGAGTTCAACCTGCATGCAGGTGTGCAAATGGTTTCAGGTTCCGTTTAATTACTAATGTATCAGATACTCTTCAACAATTCGTATTATCTTATCACATAATATCATCTAATTATTTTTTAAATTCTAAATATTCCTTAACACTATAGAAACAATTTGACGTAAGCCATTTTATTAATTTCGTTCTAAATAAATTTATGCTATTTTCTAATTTAAGTTCGTCAGGTAATTTATTATAAATGCAAATACACATATTATAAACATTCTTACTATAAATGTATGTGCAAAGAGTTGTTGTCACAGGATATAAAACTTCAACATGGCTCCCACCAAATAGAAAATGGCGTCTGCTTACTTGTAAGCATTGTATGCTTGCATTCAAATTAATGACTTGACAGATTTTGAAATAGCAGTCTTTGTAGTCCATCTTCATATTATTACTAGCTTTCCGCCCGCGGCGTCGCCTGTGTGTATAAATTAATTGCGGATATATTTAATTTGTTTATGCCGCGGAAACTACTCACTATATCGGGATAAAAATATCTTAATGTTTAAACACCACGGTACGTTTTACCTATATACCAAATTTCATCCAAATGCGTTCAGCTGTTTCGCCGTGATTAAGCAAAAAATAAACATCCAAACTTTTTCATTTAAAATATTAGTTACATGCAGTAGGGCAAATAAAATCCCAGAAATGAGGGTAATGTTTCTAGGTATGTAGATTTCTATGTTACCTCGTCTAGCCTAAATGAGTTGAGCGGCTTTTTCTTATGCACAACTGATGTTAAGTGAAGATGAGGTCGAAGTGTACTGACCCGAAAACCCCAACACATTTGGGGGACTGGCTATCAAAATCAAAATCAAAATCAAAAAAATGCTTTATTTTGTAGGTACACAGGGTACACTTAAAATAGTCAGATTTTACATTTTTAAAGCTACTGCTTGTTCAAAAGGCAATTTTCCCCTGAGAAGAACAAGCAAGAAACTCGAGAGGTCGCTCTTTTAAAAAAAGGTTTTTATATTACAAAATTATTATTTTATATTATAATATTTCATTATTAATTGTGAAATAGCCTGGTTATGCGAACGGGCTGGTTATGTCCATGATTGTTTATCATCTAAATAATCTGATATTTTATAATATGCTTTCTTAATAAGTTTCTGTTTTATAGTAGCTTTAAATTTATTGAAAGGAAGATTTTGTATATCAACAGGAACTTTATTGAAAAAGCGTATACATAACCCTTTGAATGAATTACTGACTTTGTGGAGGCGACTTATGTGACCTGCAAGTTTATCTTTATTTCTTGTATTGACATCATGTTTATCACTATTTTTCCTAAATGATGCTATATTTTTTATCTTATCTCTGACAACCGGAACACAACAGTTTGAACTACAAAGCGTTGGTTTATATTTGCCTTTGTACATAAGAGTGTCCTATATGTAACGGTAAAAAATCCAACATGGCGCCCGCAAAGTACAAAGTAAGCTGTCAAGTGTATTGGTTTTTAATAAAATCTTGGTAAAAGTTAATCTCAGACAATCGAAATAAACGGTCATACTCGTACAGTATCTCCATTTAGACAGTAAGATGGGAAAAAAACAAAAGAAAAGGCGAAGAAATCCCCCATAAAATAACTCCAGTAAATAAATAATCACATACTTATTTCAATGAGAGTTCGAAAATGAAATTTCTACACAAAAATTGGTGTTGCCGAAAAAAGAAACTCTGGAAAACTTTATCAAATCATTTAAATGTACTGTGAAAATTTCTTTTTAAACGTGAAGCAGGTAATTTAAGGGGGAAGGGACAGACGTGCCGGGTTAAGGGGGAGGGGGTCAGTGGTGGGGTGGTGATCATTGACATACAGTTTCGCAAACTAAATACACCGACTTAAAACTGCTTATTGATTTTACAACTACAGTCTATAGAAGGTAAAATCTGACCATTTTAAGTGTACCCTGTTTACCTACGATTCTACCTACGTTTGACGACCGGTTGGTGTAGTGGATAGTGACCCTGTCAGTGAAACCAACGGTTGCGGGTTCGAATCCCGCGACGGGTAAATGTTTTGTGTGATAAATATGAACATTTATTCCTGAGCCATGGATGTTTATATAAATATTTATGTACGTTTATCCGTTATCTAGTATCCATAGTACAAGCTTTGCTTAGTTTGGGATTAGATGATTGGTGTAAGTGTCCGAAATATTTATTTATTACCTACAAAATAAAGCATCTTTGACTTTGAAGATAATCATGTCTTATGTACTACTTAACATTTATTTCGTCACCAGCTTTCCGCCCGCGACTTCGTCCGCCTGGACAATTTCATCAAAATCGGTTTAGCAAAAAAAATAGCCTATATCTTTCTGTCTACCAACCAAATTTCATCCAAATACGTCCAACAGTTTAAGCTAGAATAGTTAACAAACACAAACGTTCGCATTTATATCTAATATTAGTGGGGAAGTTGATATGCGCGACAGATCTGATAATGTCATCTCACCCGTGTCACTATCTTATAAAAGCAAAACGGAAGAGTGTTCGTAGTCCCGTTCTCCAGCCGGAGGGCCCGTGTGTCGCTGGTCCTTGACGGCTTTGGTCGGAGCTAATGAATACAAACCACTCGATGTCCCGGTATCAGCGCTTCTAGTGCCGAGAAAACAGATATCGGTCGCTCTAGAAATGGCGGCGTCTGTAAGGTACCGCATTCGGAGACGATCCTAATAATAATCTATTTCTATTTATACAATCTATATCAAAATCTGTTTTTAGAAGACGTCCCAACTAATATGTATTTGTTACCTCGTCACGCCTAAACGGCTGGACGGATTTGGATGAAATTCGTTTGGTAGACAGATTGGGACCTGGGGTCTACTCTCTAACGAAAATCGCTTCGGACGGCCGTAACTTCGGACTTTTTCTATTGCAATTTGCTGTGTCAATTATAAACCAATCGTCGTTATTTTACTTTTGTTGTACATAGTTGGACTTCACAAGTTAGTACGGGACGAAAGGAACGTCTGATTTTATGCAAATAAAGCATTCTTAGCAAAAAATAAAGTTTGAAGTTACGGCCGTCCGAAGCTATTTTCGTTAGAGAGTAGACCCCCTGGATTAGCATATAAGCTCGCCTTTGCACGTTTTCTCTACAATGCATATATTTCTGTAACAGTGGTGTGTACAATAAAATATATTTATTAACCAAATTCGATGCACTTTTGGTGATGTCGCGATCAACAGCGAGTCTTAAAAGATATCGTCGATTTCAATAGACTAGGTAACTGTCAAATCTTAAAAATATTACTTATTTATATGGTTTTTTTAGAGTTTGTCTTTGTATGTATTCTATTTTTTTTATATAAATAAATAGATATATTTGCACATACACACAGCGCCATCTAGTTCCACACTAAGCAACTAGGCTTGTATGATGGATACCAGATGGTTGAGAAACTACCCTTTTTTTTGTAAATAAATACATATATAAATGAAAAACATCAATAACTCGGGAAAACATGTCTGTATTCATCATACAAACATATGCCCCTAGCGGGATTCGAACCTGCGACCTCTTGGTATAGCAGTCAGAGTTATGGATGTTTTTCATTTATTTATGTATTTATCACCAATAAAAAATATATATTTGTGTAATTTATCAACCATCTGGTATCCATAACACAAGCCTAGAAGCTTACTGTGAACTAGATGGCGCTGTGTGTATGTGCAATGATGTGCAAAGATATTATATATTATAAATAATTGTCGAAAGATTTATAAAGAAGATCAGTGGGGTAGATGAATGAACGTAAGATAGAAACCTTTAGAATCGCCCTCACCGCTCTCTCTAGGGTTAGTCATATTATTTTATTTCGTGGCATTGATGCGCAAAAAGAGTGCGTCAACGGTACGGAGAGTGCGCGGGAGCTCTAATAGAGTGTTAGGGATGGTGGGAGACAGATTTGACTCTCTTCTGGTCGGCAGGTTCGTCGAACTTCATGTTCTGAGGTCTCGATGAGCTTGCGGGCAGAAGATGAGTCAAGTCCTCAGATAATTTATTTTTAAATTAATTAATTTTCTAAAACTAGATATAATATTAACATAGTCAGTAAGTAAAATTTGTACTAACACCTATGGACTGTCATTTTGTCTGATAATAAAATATTTTTATTTAGCCGTTCCGCCCCAATACGTAAAGCAGTAAGTCAATAACGATTGACATAAAGCAAAATATACCTGCCTAATGAATGTGCCCCACGAGTGCTTCTAGGCGATTACTAGGTGTCTATACTCTGTGGTCAGTAATCACGATTCGCCGCACGTTTCCAAATGCAAGTATATCTAGTTGGATTAATATATGCGATATCAAGCTCGACAAAAAAGGGTCATGTAGTTGCGCTAAGTCTTCTTGAATAAGTTCTAGACTGAAAATAATTATTAGGTACATATGAAATTGGCGTTTTGTATGAAGAATTTCATTGGACTGTTTTCTCCATACAAACATTTTTGATTTTTTTTTTTTGGGAACGGCAAATCCAAATTTAGCGAAACTTGAAATGAAATGAAATGAAAATCATTTATTCATGTAGGCAATACAATATGCACTTATGAACGTCATTTGTTTTTTAAACTACCACTAGCTCGGAACGCGACCACTACTGAGAAGAGCTAGCGAGAAACTCAGAGGGTTTGTCTCTTTTCAATAAATCATGTACAATCAAGAAAGGTTACAACAATTTTATATATCGTGTAGAGGAGCCGTTTAATCCCATGGATTACTTTCATTAATATAGTCTGAAATTTTGTAATATCCCTTTTTACATAATTTTTGTTTTATAATAAGTTTAAATTTATTAAGCGGAAGATTCCGTATATCCATGGGAACCTTGTTGTAGAAGCGCACACATTGACCTCTGAATGACTTATTAACTTTACTAAGTCTACTAAAAGGTACAGCTAATTGATTTTTGCTCCTTGTATTGACATTATGTCGGTCACAATGTTTCTCGAATGAATATATATTTCTCTTAACATATACAAGATTTTCATATATATATTGTGACGAAAATGTTAAAATATTAATTTCTTTAAATATTTGTCTTAATGTATCTCTTGACCTTAATTTATAAATTGCACGAATAGCTCGTTTCTGTAAGAGAAATATGCTATCTGTATCAGCAGCGTTTCCCCACAGCAAGATACCATATGACATCAAGCTGTGAAAGTAGCTGAAGTAGACTAAGCGCGCTGTTTCAATATCACAGATATTTCGAATTTTCTTAACAGCATATGCGGCAGAACTGAGTCTTTTCATTAGTTTTTTAATATGGGGTCCCCACTGTAACCGAGAATCTAAAGTCATACCAAGGAATACAGTTGTGTCCACAAGTTCCAACTGTTCATGTTTAATTCTTATTTTGGTGGCAACCTGTTCAACATTAGGTAATGAAAATCTAAGACATTTCGTTTTGTTCTCATTAAGGAGCAAGTTATTGACTGTGAACCATTCGACTATTTTTGAGACAGCATTATTCACTTCGTCATATGCTAATTGATATCTGTCAACTTTAAATATTAAAGAAGTGTCATCAGCAAACAATCCGATCTCGTGTCTTTCCTTAGCGAGGTGAGGTAAATCGTTGATATAAACTAAAAATAGGAAAGGTCCCAGTATTGAACCCTGCGGTACGCCCATGCTAACTGCAGATCCTGATGATCTCTCTCCACTTGTGTGTATTATCGGATAACATTAAGTTAAGTATAGGCAGCGTTAATTTTTAAAAGTAACCGCTTTATAAAAGTTTCAGCGAATCTAAGAAATGATTATGGGAAGCACATGAAAAGAGCTCTGTTCAAATTTCTTTTATTGTGTGATTTAGCCCAGAAACTAAAAAATATTTCATGTTTCCAAATAAAAAACAAATTTGGATATATAGCTTTGAAAATCGCAGGAATTGTTACATTATGATTAACGAAGAAAACCAACTCCATTTTCATAGGTAAAGACCCAATATAAAAACAAGCTTTTAATTCTTCATCATGATTATCACATAGCTATTCTACTACAAAGATAAGTAACATAAAGTCTATTAAGGAGTTCCAGTGACAATCTTCTGGCTCCATCTCCAAAGACTCGTCATCAAGTGTAATGGAAAGTGCTCATGGCTAACCTAACTAGCCCAAATTCGACTATCTTGCCATTTGCTATCAGAGAGTTCCATTTCCTACATAATCAGATCAGCTCGATGGTACCATAATATTGCATTGTCACCGAATTTAATTTGCAAAATTTCAGCTCAATCAGATACCAGCAAGTGATTGAAAAATGGTTTGCAATAAGCTTCATTATTTCTTAAACGGATCCCTAAATCGACAAACTGTATGGGATAACCTCTAATATTTTAGACCCGGGATGTTAGGACCCCTTGATGGACTTTAATGTTACTCATCTTTGTACTAGAATAATATGTTATACCCATGATGGAGCATTAAAAGCTTGTTTTTAAAAGTAGGTGTTCTTCTTCAATTTAAGAGCTATGCTCTTGTTGGTGGAGTAATGACCACGTCTCTCTACTTGCCGCCCTCGTTTTAACCTCTTGGTACGACACGACATTCACCTTTTCTTTCATTTGGTCAAAGTAATTACGCCTAGGTCTTCCCCTTTATCTCTTTCCATCAATCTTTCCCTCAATTATGTGCTTCAAAAAAATATCGTGTCGTATCAAGTGCCCTATCATCTTTCCTCTTCGGTTCTCAACTGTGGCTAACAGGCATCTCTTCTCCTTTACCATCATTAACACCTCTTCATTTGTTCTCTTCTCGGTCCAGCTTATTCCCTCCATTCGTCTCCAGCACCACACCTCGAATGCCTCTAACCTTTCCCTATCCCTTTGTGTTAATGTCCATGTCTCACAGCCGTATAAAGCTATAGTCCATACCATTTTATCATATATCATGTATGTTTATATACCAAAAAATATTTTGTGACCTGAATATAGACACACTCTTTTTGTGGCAGCTTCGGTCACCAATCAGTATTCAGGTTGTTAACAGAACCATCCCCGAATCTCAAAACGAAGGTCCGCAAACACACCTTTTCATCAACTATTAAGGAGCTATTTCACAACAGGATCCCAAATCCCCCGCCGTCCCGTTTCACCAGTGTCCCCGCGGTCCCGGTAATGCCGGGATCAGCGACGATAATCCCGCGATCTGTCCCTACTGGGTCCCGGAATATTGATTGCTTATTGAGATGTTTAAACTTGGCATTGTTCCGTGTTGTTTTGTCGGGAGATGAGACTGGATTAGAAAGATTATGATAAGACTATCAAGTTTGTCAAGTTGCTGGAGAGCATAAAGTTCTAATGCAACAGCCAGATCGAAACACTTCTAAAACCAATAATTAGAAAGTGTTTGCGAATGTGAAATAGGGGTCAAAATTCAAACAATTTTCAACGAAGTTAACGTTGTTTTACCCGACAGCCTCAAAAGAGAGGGTAATGTTTTTCGAGTGTATGTATGTACCTATGTTTTATATACCTACAGGTTTCTGGGACTACATGTGACCTACGGATGCCCCTGAAACTCAAGGGGAAAAAAGGGCTTAATTTACAAAACCATCATAAGACGACAGGTAACAGGACCGGTTATGTATGGATCTGAATGTTGGGCAATGAAAGAGACTAATGAAAGTAGAATGCATGTGGCAGAGATGAGAATGCTAAGATGGATGTGTGGTGTGACTAGAATGGATAAGATCCGGAATGAGTATATCAGAGGAAGTCTAAAACTGGCGCCAATAACAGAAAAGTTGAGGAGTAATAGGATAGCATAGTTTGGGCACATTATGAGGAGGGATGAAAGGCACGTAGCAAGACGAGTGTTATGTATGAATGTGGACGGATACAGAGGTAGAGGAAGACCAAAGAAGGTGTGGGTAGACTGCATGAGGAATGATATGTGTGTGAAAGGGGTGAATACGGAGATGACGGCTGATAGAGGAGAGTGGAAGACGATGACATGTTGTGCCGACCCCACCTAGAGTGAGATAAGGGCAGGAAAATGATGATGTATGTACCTATGTATGTAGATTTCTGTTACATTGTAACGTGACGGTATTGCGTCTCGTTGGTGATTTTAGTTAGTAATCTTTTTGTTCTTTAAAAAGAAAAAAAAAAGTGTTAATTCTAGATTCTTGCTAGAGGCTTTCTAGAGGCTTGACTTACTTCTAAGTGCATGGTGTCCTTTGATTCGTTTTGAGATCTAAGAGTGTCACATTTTACAGTAAAAAATCCAACATGGCGCTTGCACAATACAAATTATACTATCGGGTACTTGCGATTGCGTAAATACGATCCGAAAGCGTCAGGAAAAATGTGCACATTCGAGGAAAGCGTCCGGAAACAAGTAAGAATAGTATCAGGAAAAGTGTGTACAGTCGAGGAAATTAATTGCTTACCAATTGTTTTTGAAGAACTAGTTTGCATTTACGCAACCCACGCAACCCGTGACCCACGACAGACCGCGGCACGCAGACTCGTAAACTCGCCACTCGTAAATCAATTCTGTTTGATAACATGAAAGCTTCCACGCCGGTGTTAGTTTCCATTGTTTTCCTGATACGTGAACTTCAAAATAACGTAGCTAATGAGCGTTTTTCTTTATTCCTTTTTGCCCAGTAAAATAAAAGAAAAAGGGATAAAACAGTTAGAAATAACATACAGTCACCCCAGAGAAAAGCAAGCAAGAAAGAAAAGGGTTGCTCTTTTTAAAGCATCGAGATATTGTTGTATAAGGGCAGGTCTTCGGACCACTAGGCGTGGGGAGGGATTCCATCCGTATATAGTTAATATACCGAACATTCGCACTAAGAAGTTCGATTCTTCATTCATCATCCGCACAGTCAAGGCATGGAACACCCTTCCGGCGTCAGTCTTTCCTGAATCCTGCAACCTTGGGATCTTCAAGAGCAGAGTGAATAGGCATTTACTGAGATCGCGTGCTTCATCTCCGACCACATCGTCACTTTCCATCAGGTGAGATTGTGGTCAAACGCGAATCCGGTCTAATATAAAAAAAAAAAGGTATATTATGTCAGAGAGGTCTCAGGTTCTTTTTTCAGTGGGTACAAAATTATATGAATTCTATTAACGTAAATTCCTTCGTGAATTCCAAAAACTGTTTAAAACCCACATGTAAACTTATACCGATGTTTGAGCTTCGCTAACTGTCCAATAGATGGCACTAATATCACATTTCAGCGTGTATAGTAACGCCATCTAATAAAATATGTGTAACAACCTGATATCGGCGACATTCAATATTTAAAGAATAGAATATCAATAACAACAATTTTTTATGAAATTCCGCTGTCCATTTTACCTATAGTATAGATTAGTTATAAGATAAACTCAAACATAATAGTAGAATAAATAAGTACTTCATTAAAATTACTTTTAAAAACAAGCTTTTAATACTCCATCATGATTATCACACATCATTCTAGAGAAAAACGAGTAACATAATGCAGAATCTTCTGGCGCCATCTTCAGACCTCGTCAACACGTGTAATAGGAGTGCTCGGCAATAAAACAAACTAGCCCAATTCGACTACCTTGACATTTGCCATCAGGGAGATCCAGCCAGTTGGTGAGGCGATATTGCATTGTCACCGAACTCACATAAATATGTCTTTCAGCTCAATCAGATATCAGCAAGTGGTTGGAAAATGGTTTGCAAATTTTGAAACGGACAACTTACGAATACATGCGAACATTGCAAACTAAATAAAAGCTTGTAATAAAGATACTACTCTACTTCTTCAGGAAGAACGGTGAAACTTTTCGGGTGTATTCTAATTCTATGTTACCTCCTGCAGATTTTAAAGTAGATATAAGGTGTTGTTAGATTCGTTTTCCATCCCTAGTGTCATAGGATAAATTTTTTAGTTAAAACATCCAACATGGCGCCTGGTAAATACAAATGGCGTCTGATTCCAAGCATCCAGCGAATGGCTTAACGGATTTCGGCCTAGTCGTATTTTTAGTTCCTTTATTATATGCACTTGGATATTTATTGCAGTGTTCGTATACCGCAAACGATATAAAAGCTTGTACTCCTAGAATATAACGCACGACAATGGACACGCGTAAAGAGATAGATGTGGGTCGTACGCGCAACACTGATAGTGAAATCAAAAGATGTTGTAATCACAACCATTGTTGAACTTGCCGGGATAAGAATGAGTGTTCCGTTCTTCTCTCACGTACCGTGTTTGAGTGATGTGAGTTGATGGAATGGAAACTTATTATCTAATATCATTATTTGGAACACACTATTGTAATTTAGCCACGTTTTAGTTTAGTTCTGACAGTTGGCGAGTTGAATGGCGGCAATGTGTCGATTCGGATGTACACCAACTAAACTAAAACTAGTTTTGGAGTGACGCCGTCGCATCGTACTGTTCCATGGAGAAAGAGACAGTCCTACTTTAAAACTGGTTTTAGTTTAGTTGGTGTACATCCGAATCGACATCAATGAGTGTCACAACTTTTGGATTATAGTTAAAATGTCTATCTGTGATCATCATGTACGAGTATCTTATAGTAAAGAACACTATACTTATGCAACAATTGCAGATTGCAGTAAACTAATAATAAGGTTCCGGAAGACATACGCCGCCATTAAACGGAAACTATGTGCCATAGGCTATTATAAAATTTCTGACTATCTAGATCATAGACTTAGTATATACTGGCGTAATCTAGATGATAAGAATGCGTGGACATGAACCTCTAGTCTATTATTTTCTTTGTTTTTTTTCTTTGTCTAATTATAAATTGTAAAAATAGTTATTTAAAAAGAGTAACCCTTGAGTTCTTGCTCGTTCTTCTTTGAGGAGTCTGCCTTGGATTTCAAATATTTTGGGATCTTAAAGAGCAAAGTGAATAGGCATTTACTGGGATCGCGTGCTTCATCTTTGGCCACATCGTCACTTTCCATCAGGTGAGATTGTGGTCAAACTCATAAAAAAAA
Organism: Oegoconia quadripuncta; assembly: GCA_949316235.1. Classification (NCBI taxonomy): domain Eukaryota; kingdom Metazoa; phylum Arthropoda; class Insecta; order Lepidoptera; family Autostichidae; genus Oegoconia; species Oegoconia quadripuncta. Next base: position 2,178,422 of record OX438743.1, read on the forward strand.
AAATTAAAAAAAAAAATTGTAATCAATATGGTGAGAAGAAATAAAACACAAAGGATTATTGCGAATTCAGTTACTGTTGTTTCTTGTAGAGCATAGCATAGCATAGCATAGTTTTACAGCCGGAATCGATTTTAAACGTACTTCTGACCAAACTAATTTCAGGTATACAAAAATAACCTTGTATACCGAATGAGTTTTTTTTACCGTAAAGAAAAAAATAGGGCATATTAGGCAGGTGAAATAGAAGTTATTGGCATAGGTAGTTTAATTTTTTTTTCACGCGCCGAGTGTATATTGATATGCGACTGGCACTATTCGTAGGGTTCCTTTTTTTTTTTTTTTTTTTATATGAGAGGGCGGCATACGAGCATGCTACGAACTGAAACTCATATATTCTCCAAGTTTTCTTTATTTAATTAATGTAATGATGTAATTATGTTGAATAGGCTACAAACGTGACCGTCAAATTACACAATTAACGCTTTATTCGAATATAATTATATAATATATGATAGCTTTGAAAAAAAAAAATTAAACTACCTATGCCAATACCTTCTATTTCGCTCACCTAATATGCATTTTTTTCCTTACGGTAAAAAAATTCATCCGGTATAATGCTTTTTGGGGATAGTTCAATAATCGTTACTACTTTGGTTGGTACTAATCGTTTGGTTGGTGGTAGGGCATATTAAATGTCCGCCTGGCTAGCTACCACCATCTTATCAAAAATTTGCCACCAAACAGCAATGTTAATAGCATTGTTGTGTTCCGGTTGTCAGAGATAAGATAGCTAGTCCCCCAAATAAGATGGGGTTCAGTATGCTACCACCTTCGGCCTCATCTTCACTTCACATCAGGTGTGATTGAGGTCAAATGCTAACCCGTTGTGGATAAAAAAAAATCGTTACTACACCCACGGGAAGCAAAGGGTTGGTTCAATTCTTTTTACCACACATTGCCGAAACATCATATCACGTGTATTATAATATATCTGACATGTAATAGTAATATAGTTCTACTGAGTTTCTCTTGTGGCTCATGGATGTAGTCGGAAAATTAATATTATTTCGAAGCGGCAGTCATTGTGGCGGGTTTAATTAACTCTGTTGTCTGTCGGTTAAAGCAACGGTAGTAACCTACTTAGTAAATAAAGGGTACTTGTATATAACCATGAATATATACATGAAACACTCGTGGCGCCTTCGCATTCGGTGTTCGTTTTCGATTAGGGAATTTAAGCAATGTCTGGCGCGGTCATTCCTTTAATGATTGACCACTGGTGGTATTTTTAACTTCCTTTACATGTGTGTGTCCAGCCTTTGTCCGGATGCAACGCATTCAGAAACAAAAAGCAACTTCACTCGCTGAATTCCCGCCAAAAAAACCTTTTTTGTGGTTTATTTTTTCGTTTCAATTCACTCTTCTCGAAGAAGGCAAAGTTATCTAAGCCCATACAGCCATGACTTATACCTCTTATTTCTTCAGTTTATTGAAATCCAGTCAAAAAAAGTCATATACCTACTTGGCGTATACAGAGTCTAGTCACGGTCGAGGCATTTTTCAGTTAAGTGGCAGAATGCTTAACAAAAGATTTTGGTGACTTCTTGTGGGAACCCGACAGCTTCGTTACGCACTTTAATTTACACTTCCTTTCACTTGTACATATACCATCACTGACTTTACCGTACAATATTCTGCCGTTATTAAAGTTCAAAACTCAGTGCACAAATTTCAAAAAATAAAAAGAAAAATGCAACATCTCACTGAGGTCCCGCCAAAAAGCCATGTGACCTTTCAAAAATGCGAACATGTATCCGTAATTTCCGCATGCACTTTCAAAAGCGAACGATACAATCATCGCTCCCCAGGACCAATTACGATTGCAATCCCATCGCCTCAGACGCTTCAATGGAATGTTTGCACAAAACCGCGGAGCTATTAATTTTCTTAACATGTGTTGCCATGCGCGGAGATAAATTATTTTGATGTGCCCCGCTAATTTATGCATTCACGTTTATGGGGCGGGTTTGGTACGTGACAAGGCGAAATAGCAACATAAATTCGTCAGAAATAGTGTAACATAGCTTAAAGAGGAGTTTCGTAGTGTTATAAAACGTATCTTTACAATAATTTAAAGATTATAAATCTTTTGCAAGATTTGCATGGGATTATTATTCTCCGCATTCTCCAACAATGTTGAAATGCAAAGGGAACTGAGCCTAGTCTTCTGTAGTAATTCTTCAGTAAAGTGACAGACAGAAGATTTTGGCGGCTTCATGTGGGAACCCGAAAGTTTCCTTACACACTTTAATTTACACTTTCCTTCACTTGTACACCATCACTGAATTTTGCTGTACAATGTTCTGCCGTTATTAAACATCAAAACTCAGAATGCACAATTTTCAAAAAATAAAAACAAAAATGCAACAACACTCGCTGAGTTCCCCCCTAGTCTTACATGGGAAGATTCGCCCTAATCGCCACGCTGGGCAAGCGTTTTAGAAATCGCAGATTTTTTCTTAGACCTCCAGATATAAACCTAGTTGCTTAGTGTGGAGCTAGATGGCGCTGTGTGTATGTCCAAGGATATTTAGTATTTATTTACTATAATATTTTGGTTTTCCGATTTCTTTCCGATTTCAGATTCCTAGCAACACTGGTTAGCCTTTTTGGCGGGAACTCAGCGAGTGATGTTGCATTCTTGTTTTTAATTCTAGAAATTTGAGCATTCTGAGTTTTGAAGCTTAATAATTGTGGAATATTGTCCAGCGAAAGTCAGTGATGGTGGACAAGTGAAGGGAAGCGTATCAAATTAAAGTGCGTAACAAAGCTTTCGGGTTCGGAACAAGAAGCCGCAAAATCTTCCATAAAGCATTCTGCCACTTTACTGAAGAATTACTACAGAATATTTTCGTGTTTAGGCTGATGGCTCCACTGTCAAGCCATAATTAATAAAAAAAAAATTTTTTTTTGTTGTTTTTTATGCACGAACAGGTACTGGCTATCTTATCACTGACAACCGGAACACAACAATGCTATTAACATTGCAGTTTGGCGGCAGATTTAGATAAGTTAAATATCATGCTATAGTTTTTTGTTATAATTAGAAAAATCGGACTAAAATATAATTTTAACGAAATGGTGACACCATTGGTATTTCGTTGGACTTTAATATTATCTTTATTGGCGTTTTATTTTCATTACAAAGGATCGCTTCCAGAATAATATTTAATGATCTATCATATCGTTTTTCAGTTAAAATGAACGAAGCCCTTTGTATAATATCGGGTCGGTTCTTACGTTACAACACCACATAATGGAGCCCTTGTTTCGCTGGCTTAATACTCCACTCGCTGATGTTATGTATGAGTTAATAAGAACATTTTTAACCGACGACGAAAAACGACGGGTATTATGTGTTTCTTACGTGACGTGTGGTTCGATTTAGACTAAACAGGGGATAGTTTCATAACCGTGTTTGATGAAAATCGGCTAGCTTTTAACACTTTCTGGCTTTCTTTGGTGTATTTCATTTCATAGTTTTCAGAGGGTTTTTAAATTTTAAATTTTTTTGATTTATATTTACACGTATAGATTCTTGCTCGCTTGCTTGCTTGCAAAGAATGTCGCTCAAGCGTAGATCTGCGCATAGTTAGATAGGGATGCCGCTATACAAGTACATAAAGCTCTCCTTTTCTAAGGCTGCCCGCCCACGACACACGTACTTCTTGTAGGACCGATGATCGGGCCGATTTTCTCGTCAATACTTTTATCATCGATATTGTGACCGACTTTTTGTAGGACGTGAGCGTTGAAATATTGCAATCAGTACTTACCATTTTTCTCCTACAAAAAAACTTTGTGAAGTCGGCTAATATAAACAGATAACTGGTTTTTATTCCTTGTATTAACATTATCACTATTTTTAGCGAATAAGGTTATATTTTTTTTGCATATAACAAATTCTCATAAATGTATTGGGAAGTCATTGTTAAGATATTAATTTCCTTAAACTTATCTTTAAGAGACACTCTAGGTCCTAATTTATAAATGGCAGGAATAGCACGCTTCTGCAGAACAAAAATGATATGTACCTATGTCAGCAGCGTTTCCCCACAACTATATGCCATATGAGAAAGAATCTACTAACGAGAAATAGGTAATTATATGGTACAATAAGTTAATTGTGTAGGTAAATATTCATATTTTCCCTCTGCTTATATCTTATCTCAACCGTATAATCTTTAAGCTAATAAACTTGATGGCCTGTCATACCCATCTCAACCTGTTAACTCCGACCTCGGGCAATATTTTGCTCGCCTCCAAAGGAAATGTGGTATTAAAATTATTATTTAACAATAAAAGGTGTGTCCGTCCATAGATAATTCATGTCCGGATGCCGTGTATTGTCTCATTCAATCCGTGTAATGAAGACGGGAACGGGTGACGCGTCCGCCATATTTCGATCAGGGTTGCTGATATAATTAATTTGATTTCTGCCGTTTCCTTGACCTTTGACGCTTTGTCAATTTCATGTCAGAACACTTCGGCGTTAGAAAATTAGGGATTTTTATCATGAACACAGGGACAGGAAACAATTTCTTTGTGATCCTGTCGTTAACATTGTAAGAAAAGCAATGCCAATTGCATTTTCTGGGTTGCGATTTGTACGAGATAAATCAAAGCTCCTGTCGCGTGCCAATACCTTAAATGGATGGGCGAACACGGTAGAAAAAAAGTTGTTTTTCTTTTTATTAATAAAATTAATTTTTACTTTCATTAGCGCGTGACGTTAACTTATTAATCATTTTAAGTCCTATAAACGCTAAGTGTTTATGTATTTCTTGATTTTCCAGATTCCAAAATAAATAACTCTAATTTTGTATTTATAAGTAACTTCACTTTGATTTTGAAAATGGGGTCCGTAAGTACCCCACGCCAGCATCTATGTAAGATTTTAGGCGCGAGCAATTAAGGGTTAAAAATCTTGTTACAATGTTAGTCGGATTCCCAAAGAAATTCTTTAACCACACAACTTGACGATGAAATCGTTAGCCGACAAAATTTTAGTGAATTGGTAACCCTGACCGCAGACAATGGCGGGAAAATATGACGTCACAAGCGCGAGTGTTTCAATCCGGTAGCGAACGTTGTTTGTTGCCGCTCTATTGTGCCCCGCAGATGTGACGAGCTTTTCATTAAATCGATGCGTTTGCACTTAAATAGTCGGATTTTTCTTGAAGCACATACAAGTCAATGTGATCCTCGCGTAGTGCTTCTATTTTTCCAGCTTGGCCTGAGCAGACACCATACTTTTAGCATCGGCGAGCGGCGATTTCTTCTTCTTATTTTTGAGGATGGCAACCAATCACCCTCACTGTCGAGGGACCTTACTGCCAGTTTCGAGTGAAAATTTTTATTTCTCTTATTTCTTCAGTTTATAAGTCAGTCTCAGTCAAAACAAGTAATTCGTCGTATACTTGGCGTATACAGAGTCTAGTCACGGTCAGTCATTCTTTAGTAAAGTGGCAGAATGCTTTACAAAAGATTTTGGCGGCTTCTTGTTGGGAACCCGAAAGCTCCTTTACGCACTTTAATTTACACTTCCTTTCACCTGTACACCAACACTAACGTTTGCTGCACAATATTCTGCCATTATTAAGCTTCAAAAGTTAGAATGCACAAATTATAAGAATTATAAAGAAAAATGCAACTTCACTCGCCGAGATCCCGTCAAAAAGCCGGCGATTTAGTTGGAGGTTAAGCTCGATGCAGCAGGGCTTGAAAGCGGTTAATATTTTTTCTGAAAATACTTCCCACATGTAAAGTACCTGATATTATTCCTAAAGATTAATTTATACAGGATGAAATTTAATTCGTGTAATTCCAATTAACTGGTGACGCCGCTCTTGATTACGAACAATTTTCCCGAAGGAACGATAGTCGATTTCGATCAAAAAATTTTCTATGACACATACAAAGTAAACCATTTTGAAACTACCTTTAGTATGGAAGTACAACAATTTTATTTACAATGTGACCCTCCCCATGTACCTTGGTTTGCAATACCTAAGTTAAGCAGGCAACAAGTGGTAATCGCCCATAGGTTGCGCTCCGGACACTATCCAACAAATTCATTTGCTTATCTGATGCGAAAGGTAGAGTCCCCAATTGCAATGCATGTAATAAAATTGATGACTTCCAGCACATCTTGATGGATTGTGTCCGCTATAAAAGGGATGCACTTATAAGGTCGGTAGGGCTGAATCGGATCGATGTTGGGATGTACCATAACATATTGTCTGATCCAAGTTCAAGCTCAGCAAGGACACTGTTCTCTAAACATTTGTATTAGGATACGATGGGATTGGCATCGTCACTCTGTGTACAAAAATCCCTAAATTAAATAAAGATATAAAAAAAAAACAATTTTATTCTATGGTTCCGCGTAGAAAGTTGTTCGTAATCAGGAGTGGAATCACCAGCCGTGAATTGTTGGACTTCCATACGAAAGAGTTTCAGAAAGGTTTAATCTGTATACGTATTTCAAAAAAATTTTATCTTTGGACATCTTTGGACATATACAGACAGCGCCATCTAGTTCCACAATAAGCAACTAGGCTTGTGTTGTGGATACCAGATGGTTGATACACTACTACACAAATACATTTTTTTTGTAAATAAATGCATTATATAAATGAAAAACATCCATAACTCAGGTACACATGTCCGTATTCGTCATACAAACATATGCCCCTAGCGGGATTCGAACCCGCGACCTTTTGATATAGCAGTAGAGTTTCTAACCACTACACCAAACCGGTCGTCAATTTATCAAATTCGACTATTTCCTTGGCGTAAGTTGTCCCTCAAGAGTGGCATCATCAGTTAATGAGAATTACACGAATTCAAATTCACCATTTAGAACTACGTTTAGCATAGCTCTTATGATACATTTCAACATTTCATACATTTCAACCGCCTCCGTGGCTCAATGTAAACAACATTGGGTTTACGATTCAGAGGTCGCGGGTTCGTTCCCAGCGGGGTACATGTTTAAGTACTCGGTTTGGTAGGTGGTAGGGCATTTTAAATGTCCACCTGGCTAGCTACCACCATCTTATCTAAATCTGCCGCCAAGCAGCAATGTTAATAGCATTGTTTGGTTTCGGTTGTCAGAGATAAGATAGCCAGTCCTTCAAATGTGTTGGGGTTTCCGGGTCAGTACTGAAGCACTACTCCCCGTCTTTGAAACGGTAAATCATGAACTGATTAAACAAAAGATACACAGAAAGAAAGAACAGTCAGAGTTCAAATTTTGAATTTAAAATATTATGACTTAACCGAAAAAGAAACAAACAAGGAGAATATTGAATAAAGAGAACCAACGAGTCGCATGGCGTCTCGTTACAGTACGCTTCCACCTACGACATCATCTTCACTTAACATCCGGTGTGATTGAAGTCAAGTACCAATCCGTAGTGCATAAAAAACATTTATGAAAAAACTTAATTATATTATCGAAAATTAAACGATTAAGGTTATCTACATAGTAAAATTAATCAGTTGGAAGCCCTGCAATGTAGGGACTGAACGCTACACTGTGCACATAGTCGGATTCTAGTCGCAGCAACTCAATCAGGCTTTGGCATTTGCAAACATAACGCTCAGTGTTGCACTACATCTTGCGAACGATCTACATTATTATGTACGGCGCGGTGGCGGTGGCGTAGTGCCGCCCCTACCGGAACCCACTCGCTTCACTTCTTCGCACGCCGATGCAATTGATACTGCATCGCATGCCGTCGCTAAAACGCGTGTTTTCGACATCAAACGCAGCAAGACACCAAAATGCGATGCAGTCGCTACAACATATCATATATAAAAGTATTGTGCTTTGTAAAATGTATATTCTCCTTTTGTGCAATAAACTCTATTTGTATTGTATTGTATAACCCACATTTTCGATACCGGTATCGAATGCAAAAAGTCGTAAATACGCGATGCAGTTGCAAAATCGCCGATCTGCACAGGCTCATAGAATGTACATTCAAAAATCAACGACGGATTTTAAAGTAATTTCTAAAATTAATTGGTGAATAGCATAAAGACCTTGTCTTCCTAATTCATTAATGATTATCACGTGATTTGATAATATAAAGGCAAAATCGGCTTTCAAGAGGTGATTGGGCATATTTTCAATCCAAAATCAGATACTCAATCAAGTTCTGGTGGAATGGATACGACTATAATATCCATAAGGCATTTGTGATACAAAAGAGAGCCGGTAGGAGAATAGTGAGAATTCCGCAAAGGCACTTGTGTAGAGGACATTTCAGGAGGCTGAAGATACTAACGGCGCCTTGTCTCTACATTCTGGTGCTGTTGACTTGTTTACGAATTACTCCTCAATAAAGTAAATATCGAAGCGCAGGCCAAGTTTCCAAAAAACAAAAACTGGCCGTTCGTACGCTGTGCACTTTCACGAGCCATTTCGAAGTAATTAAAAAATGATCATAATCTTAAAATCAAACGTGTAAATAGTATTATCATCTTAAGATGATCAGATAACATTAAGTTAAGTATAGGCAGCGTTAATTTTTAAAAGTAACCGCTTTATAAAAGTTACAGCGAATCTAAGAAATGATTAGGGGAAGCACATGAAAAGAGCTCTTAACAAATTTTTTTATTATGTGATTTAGCCCAGAAATTAAAAAAATATTTCATGTGAAACCTTGAAATAATATTCCATTTTCTAAATAAAAAACAAATTTGGATATAGCTTTGAAAATCGCAGGAATTGGTACATATGATTAACGAAGAAAATAATCTCCAATTTCATAGGTAAAGACCAAATATTAATTCTAGATTTCAACTCTTTTGTAGGTCTAAGTGACAGCTGAATGTGAAGTTGGCCTGTTTTTCACATTAATGGTTTTTGGTGGGATAGTAAGTTTACTTGGTCAAACTTCATAGAATAAAACCATAGCATCCATCACCTTTGAAGACTTCAATAGAAGATGTCATGAGTGAAAGTTAAACATCCAAAGTATTATTTAACTTCATCTCGAGATATGACAACTACAAACGTCGTCGCCGCTTTGTGTTGCCTTGGAACAACAAATCGTAACTACCCACAATACCAACAAACGTTCACGGGTTTCTACAATATTCTCGACAAAGCATTCTGAAATAGGTACTCTGTTTGCACCAACTCAAATACAAAACCTTTGATGGTATATCTTTTATTTACCTGTGTGACTTGGGTGGGTTCTGGATTTTAAATACGAAATAATATCGAAGGTTATACAGAAAAGATTCGTAATTTAAGTAAGTACATATTAGTTTATCTGGATTGGATGAATGTACTCTTTAATGCACAGTAATGGCGGTTACGATTTTTTTAGAGACAGGTAAACAGTGTAGCAAGTCATCAATTCTGAATACTTATATTGTAATGAATTATGTGAGTTTCCTGCAATCACCAAGTATCCACCTCCATGCTCTCGTATGTGTCGTAAATGAAGAGATTTAAGAGAGTACCTCATTGAAGGAACATAGAATCGTTGGAGAGGCTCGCAAAAATTTGCGAAAAACGAAAGTTAGGTAAAAATTTAGTCGAGAAAATATATTATAAATATTTGAATGAAATTAAAATGTCACTTAGTGATACATAGGAAGTATTTCAAGAAGTTAGTGCCTCCATTGTGCTCGCCACAATGTAACAGGATTTTTATTTTTTATTTATAACACTTTATTGCATACACAAAAATACTTATCTGTTAGTAAATAAGAGTTATCTTCCAGCAAACCCGACATAGGACAACAACCATAGTGAAGGGGAACAGAGAGTGCACACAAATATATTTAAAATGAGAAAATAAATATTAGGTACATAATAATAAGTACGTAAATACGGCTACAAATATATTAATGACTATATAAATAAATATGTAATTCAACAATGGTTATTTACAGGACAGATAATGCTCTTACAAACAAAATTTAACAATAGGCAACGAATGGCTGCCGAGTATATTAGTGGGAAGTGAGTTCCACAGTCTGACTGTATGAACAGAGAACAAGAAGCCATAGAAGTCAGTTCTTCTTAGCAGTAAATTCTTATCCGTAAACGAAAAATAAGACTAATTTATTATAACTAATATAAAGTTTTCAAATCCGTTAGTAATCTTTCGCAACCGCACCGCTTTAAGCTCAAATTAAACATTGCATCTGCTACATTGACTTAATTTATAGTTTCAATTAATAATATCACTTACTTGCAATAGTACAGTCTACCATCTCTCCCCGTGTGAACCGTCCACCCCTCCTTCAATTCAGCTTGAAGTCTTTCCAATGCCGTTTCATCTTCTGTAGCGGTTCGCACCGGTTTTGGACTACCTCCCAGTTTCGGACTTCCAAACTTAGGACTGGCGCCCAATCGGGGACTATTGGCACCCAAATTGGGACTGTTGGAACTTGACGCTCCATCGCTTAAGCTCGGACTCCCAGTCTGTCTAGAGCTGAAGCTAGGACTAGGGTTAGGCCTAGGACTTGGGGCGAGTTTAGGACTGGCCGTGCCGCTGGGACCAGGCGATGACGACGCCTGCTGCAGCAGCATCGCTTTCACATCATCGCACCATCGTTAATATCCCCACAACCTGAAAAGAAAAGACGATATCAATTTACATCATTCGTTATCGGTGACATTTAAATAACAATAGAGCTCATTTCCCTCGTTGGGATCCAAACGAAAAAGTCAGACACTCATAAAACGTTTCAAAAAGAAACAGACAAATAAAAAGCTCTTGTTGGCGAGCTACGTCTAAAATGCCAACACCGATTAAAAAAGCGGCAAAAAGTCCACTGGAAATGCCGCCCAAATTGCCGTGGAAAAAAGAACCCAACCGTTCCCGCGCAAACGGTAATCGTTGGGACGCGACGTACGAAATATGAATGAAAATGGCCGCCATTTCCGCCACGTAACATTTGTTTATTCCACTGACCTACTACAAAATGGACTTCATAACCGCGCTCAAACACGTATTAACTAAAAAAGCAAGTAAAGAGAAACTTATTAAGCCGAACGACTGTCAAGTCAATAATAGTTATATTGTATAAAGAACAATTGTAAGATTTACGACATGTAAAAGTTTCATGATAATGTGAAAGTGAAAAAACACCGAGTATCGTAGTGTCATTAATTATGATTGTTATTTGTTTTAGTTTATTTTGATTAGACATACGGTATTACATTTATTTATTACATTATATGCAACCAACAAATTGTAAATCTAATAATTATCATTTGACAATATTACAATTATCATTAATAGGGGTGATGAGAAAGAAATCGAGAAAATTTTATTGACAACGCAAACCGAAACAACTACCCTACTCGTATATTAGAAGTAAGTAGCAAATTACCATAAGTAACAGTAGTTCGGTTTTTCAGTATTGTTTCTACCTTTCATAAACAACGTCATGTAAGATTATTATGTCAACTCTGGGCATTTTTTCGACAATTTTACAACGTAATATATCAATAGTTTAATCTCAATTTGTTATTGTTTGCTCGATTCAATGTTATGGCTGTTATTTCATAAATACGATACAACACTATCATGTTTATGTGTCATGTTTTCCATCAATGCAGCAATACAATTTTTCTCAAAAATGCTACGATATGTTGCCAATACATCCGTATTTTGAATTCTTCAGGTACTCATTGGTGTCGATTCGGATGTACACCAACTAAATTAAACTAAACTAAAGCAGTTTTAAAGTAGTACTGCCTCTTTCTCCCTGGAAAAGTACGATGCGACGGCACCACTCCAAAACTGGTTTTAGTTTAGTTTAGTTGGTGTACATCCGAATCGACACCATTATGAGAATAATGGAACTCCAGGAACTAAGTGTGAAATTCCATTACATACAATATTATATGTTAAGGACTTGATTGTCCAGCTGTGTGCCATAAAAGGCTGAGATGATGATGAATCAATTAAGAGGGTTTATTCCGTCCAATGGCGCCCTCATTGGATAAATTAGAGTTTCTCTCTAAATTACAGAATAAAACAAAAAAATCGCTCTTACCTGCACTCGAGAGAAAAAAAGCTACATTTATAAATAATACCTAAATAGCTTTGATGGGGGTTTTTTCCAAAATTCACAATTATAGAAACTGGCCGTTTTTATCAATAATTTAAAATTCTCGAAAGTACATAATTTAATATTTCGTAAATATTTTGTTTGAACAAGGAGTATTTATGTTTAAATAGAGCATATACATAGGCGGCCTGAACGCCGTCGCTATTGTCTGTGCATGTTTGGTATTTAAAGTCTGTGGTTATGCGAGTATTTATAAAGTAAATACATTAGAAAAGGCGGGAATGTTTAAAAAAAAAAAATCATACTCGTCCTCAGACTCTGGTCTCTGCAGTTGCGCTGCGATCTTTTCTTTACATTTCACGACCTGTCATTGCAATAATTTGTCTTTCCCAACGTTAAAATCACCATCAATTTTAAACGCTATGAACGAGTTTTCTAAAGAAACTGTTCCATTCCATCTGATTTAAGCTCCGTTTGAGTAAGTAAGTACTTCGTATTAGAACTCTGTAATCCTGAGTGATTTACTACTCAAAGTTGGTTCTAAGTATATAAAAATTTCAGTAATAAATTTAAACTACAGTGAGCCCTCGAAAATTAGAAATGTTTATATAAATACGATAATTACGGTAAACAGTGGAAAATGTTGATCGGATTTAACAAGACATATTATTATTATAGTTATATAGACAGACAAGTTTCAAGTTGTTACAAAAGAAATGTCTATTATTGTGTTTTTTTTTAATTAGGGTTTTTACGGCTCTGGTCCTTTTGAGCCAGTCTTTTGTTTTTCAATACTTCACTCAGCCACTTCAAATTTTATTCAAGCACTATAGTTCGTTTTTAATCTGAAGTTTCATGGTGTGACCTGACTAATAAATTGATCCATTATTATCGATAAAAAAATACGATAAAATTACGAGATTGGCTATGAAATTCATGAAAACAAATAAATAAGGACGGAGTTGTGTACACTAATTATTATTGTAATATTAAAATTTTACATTAGCTAGTATAAGAATTATTAACATAGAAACAATTATAGTCACAAAATTAAATTTCAACACGTATCATTGTAACTGCTGTGCATACATTACAAACCTTTTTATGTTCCCTAAAAAAAATATGTTTTTGTTAATCACTTTTCGGGGTCCACTATCATGGCACTAAAAATTATACAATGTTATATTTTGTATACCAAAAAGCCGATACACCCCAATTAGATTATATATTTTTTAATTTGGCTAGAAAAAAAACTTAAATAAAGGATTGTTGTGAATTCAATTACTGTTATGTTTCCGCTCGTCGGGTGTGGATAAATAATTATCTAATTAAGGAATTCTAACACCATCTTGTTATAGCCAGAATCGGCTTTATAAGTTCTTCTGACCAAACTTATTTCAAGTTTCATACATTCATGCATACATAATGTCACGCCTGTTTCCCATAGGGGTAGGCAGAGACCACAGACTTCTACTTGCTACGATCCTGACACACCTCTTTTGCTTCATTCACTCTGATAAAGGTGTTCATACATGCTCGTCGGTTTAGGGTACTCTTGACTTGGCCTTTCTTTAAGACGTCCCCGATTTGATCATGGTACGTTTGCTGTGGTCTTCCCCTACCAACATTACCATCCACATTCGCTTCAGATATCTCTTTCGTAAGTCTTCTTTCATTCATGCTCTCTACATGTCCAAACCATCTCAGCATACCTTTTTCAATCTTTGTCACTACGTCTTCATTCACACTGCTTAACTCCCTAATTACATTATTTCTAATTCTATCTCTCAAAGTCATCACAGGTTTCAGGTATACAATAAATAACAAACTACTATTGTAAAGATTACAGGTACATGTACAATTACTTATAAAACGCAGAAATTAAAATGTTTATGACAGTTGATCTGTTTTCTGCTCTGTCGCAACTGACAGCTGTCAGAATTCCACGTACCTAATTAAAAATCAGCTTTATCTACGCTACGCCATCAGTGTCATTCACGGCAGGTATAGACAGGTACAAGATAAACGCATGTTTCAATCTTCCACTTACATGCACATCAATATTAACACCGTAATAATACTGTGGGCTTTTTGGCGGGAACTCGGCGAGTGAAGTAGCATTTTTCTTTATAGGTCTTAAAATTTGTGCATTCTAACTTTTGAAGCTTAATAATGGCAGAATGTTGTGCAGCAAACGTTAGTGTTGGTGCACAGGTGAAGGGAAGTGTAAATTAAAGTGCGTAACGGAGCTTTCGGGTTCCCACAAGAAGCCGCCAAAATCTTTTGTAAAGCATTCTGCCACTTTACTGAAGAATGACTTGACCGTGACTAGACTCTGTATTACGACGAATTACTTGTTTTGATTGAGACTGACCTATAAACTGAAGAAATAAGATAAATAAAAAATTTCACTCGAAACTGGCAGTAATGTCCCTCGACAATGAGGTTGACTGGTTGCCATCCTCAAAAATAAGAAGAAGAATAATACTGTGAAATTGTTTCTATGTAGGAAAATACGAAGACAAAGCTACGATGACAAACAATCCTTAACACGCAGCATTTAGAGGAGAGAAGCTAATAGCTAATTTAGGTGGTCGGAGGAAGAAAACGATAGTGCTTGCAATGCGACAGGTAGCGGGTCGTTGACCTCGCTATTGTGCCGTGAACAATTTTCGTGAACATTTTATACTTAACTCAATTACTATGTGTTAGAGAAACAAAACGAGATGTTGTTTGTAGAACAATTCATTTTTTAAAAATAAAAAAGGGGAATTTGTAATTGGGCTTTCTATTGACCGTTGACGATACTTTCGTCAGTGCATAACCTCCACAAGGTATGATTAAGTAGATAAAATAAAATTTTTAATCCACTAATAATTTAGAAAATACGTTAATAATTATAAAGGTCAATCACCATTTCTTTGTCCATGTCTGTCGGCAAAAATTTGTCTTTACCTCGAAAAAGTGACTAGCTTTCAACAAATACCACTCTCAGATTAGTGATTAGTGATTAGTAAGATATGACGACCTGTTTGGTGTAGTGGTTAGTAACTCTCACCGCTATACCAAAAGGTTGCGGGTTCGAATCCCGCTATGGGCATATGTTTGTGTGATGAATACGGACATATGTACCTGAGTTATGGATGTTTTTCATTTATAATGTAACGTGACGGTATTGCGTCTCGTTGGTGATTTTAGTTAGTAATCTTTTTGTTCTTTTTCCTTTTCGTTTCTTTATATTTAAATTCAAATTCCTATTTCGAACTCAGATGGCCGAACAAAACAACGTCATTATATTTTCAACAGTTCTAAAGCTCGGACGTATCTGTCAAACTTACTATATTGAAACCTAATTCTATTATATTTCCGCTGAGTGCGCTGGAGCTATCACTTTCATAAAATCATTATCATTCGTAAAGGCATTGTTTTATAACAGTGCCTTTTTATTACAATACAATATTCAAGTGTTCCTGATTTTTATTATTTATTGCGGCCTACTCCTGAACAATCAATTGGAAGTCTGGTTCAGGAGTAGTGCCACAATAATAAGTATTTATTTACAAAAAAATTGTATTTATATCAACCATCTAGTATTCACAACACAAGCCTATAGTTGCTTACTGTGGAACTAGATGGCGCTGTGTTTGTCTAAGGATATTTATTTATTTATAATTTATTATCACTATAATCATCTCCTGAATAATATCGAGTACTTAACCAATTGACACAGCAAACTGCAAAAGAAAAAGTACGAAATTACGCCCGTCCGATACGATTTTCATTAGATGGCGCTGTGTGTATGTATAAGGATATTTATTTATTTATATTTATTTATAATAATAACTTAAACTATCGTCTATATTAATTCTGTGCTATCGTCAGCAAACCTTACGCGTGGTCGGTCGAGGCGCGTACAATGTACCGCATGTACAACGTAACCTATTACATATAGTTCTTCAAGGGTTTTCTATATTTTCAAATGATTCAATTTAGCAAATGTACTCGTTCAATCAAATGTTACTTCATTTGAAAGTTTCTTTTTACAAATTGAGTTTTCCCTTTCAAGCGAGTAGGTACAGAGCCGTATTTCTCGAGGCGAGACTAAAGCGGATCAGTTTGCCGACTTCCCCGAATTTCCTTTGCCAAAAACTGACGATAAGTCCATTGAAAGCGAAACAACATTGTCAATTGAATAGATTTCGTGTAGATTTGATCCAAGACCCATAGACGGTCCATATCAATCCGAGCTTCATACATAATGTCACGCCTGTTTCCCGTAGGGGTAGGCAGAGACCACAGACTTCCACTTGCTACGATCCTGACACACCTCTTCTGCTTCCTTCACTCTCATTAGTTTTATCTGTTTATAAAAAAAATTAAACAAGTCTATTTTTAATTGACACTTTTGATATCCGATTCGGGCGTGGTCAGCCCTTGTATGGGTAACCACTAGTGGCATTTAATAAGAGTGTTTCCATTCCGTTAAATAGTAGGTCCCGGTTGATTTTAATTGAAGGCAGCGGTAGCCTACACTACAGGGGCACTTTAAAACAGACTATCAGGTGGCCAATAGGCCCGCATGGGGGGGGGGGGGGGGGGGGGGGGGGATCTGGAGCCGCTTATGCGTTCCCAGGTCCTCCCTACTGCCGAAGAAGATCACCGCGGGGTTTTAGTGGATATCCCTCCCGATAGAGAGGGGAGTCCCACATAACCGTCTTGCCGTACTCCAGGCGATCGGTACGCTTAAAGCGGTTCCCGGCGAAAAAAAAAAATAGGCCCGCATGGTGGATTATGGCTAGGGTTGCCATACGTCCCGTATGTCACCGTATCTGACCATCCCGTCCCGTATTACTATATGTCCCGTACTTCGACAAAATACGGAAATAGAACAGAGAGGTGAGGGACGCGAACTAGTTCTACTTGAGTTTTCTAATCTGTTAGAAAACTCAAGTAGTTAAATATAATAAAACATCGTTCAAAAGCCTTCGTAGGTTCGAGTTTTAGGCATCAGAAAACAAAACGTTCCGTATTGACTTCTAGAAGTTATGGCAACCCTAATTATGGCCCATACCCTCTCTCAGTGAGAGGAGGCTGTGCCCCAAGAATGGGAACGTGTAAGGCTTTTGATGACGATGATGAACTTTTAACATAATTATGCTGCACAAATTACATAACCTGCTTAAGTAATGACTGAAGCAGATGTACAATCAGTCCGAATTTGACTCGAATCTAGAATATTTGCGTCGGATTTCTAAATCATTCAGCCACAATGCAATAACGTAAGGTTGAGACATGTCCATGAAAGGAATTCCGGTCCCCAAGATGGCCGTGCGCAAGAAGGACAAACTACACAAACATCTAGCATACCTACAACACGAAGGTCACGCGCGACAAAGCTTTGTAACAAACTATTGGGAAGACGGGACATAGCGAGAGATCAAACAATGTCGTTGTTTGTAGACGTATGCTAAACAGTGAGTCAGAGTTGAATATATGGGCAATACCAAGATAATATTTAACCAGTTATACAACTTAAAATATCAATATAAACGTCTTTCGCATTCAAAGAGTGTTTGCTTTCGATTTTAATATGACTATAGCATTTATCATTGTAAATAGTTGGAATACCAAAGTTTTGTTTCTCTTCTGGGGCTACTACTATCTGAGCTGTAAGCCTTTTTGTATTTCTGTAGAGAATAAGAATAGTTTATTATGAACGCCACAACACGATACAAAAACAAAGAAGTAGTAAATTGTAACTAAAATAGAAATACAATTATGAAGAAGACTCCGACAATGCTGTCATTTGTAATCTTTTGTAAATTAATACACTTTCTACAAGCTTTTCTTATTCATTGTATTATTCATCACTTGTACTGGACTAACGAATAAATCTTGGAAGTCAATTTTAACCTACTTTTATTTTTCGTATCGAAATGAAACTTAGTATGATTATGTAATATAATTTAGTACCTATCTTGTGACATTTATTTCGAACCTATTTCAGACTCCACTCTCTCACAAAGAAATTTGTTTTTGTATTTAACTAAAATTACTATTTCATCAATGTAGGTACCTATTTCTTTGTGGTGAGATAATAAATATTTATTATTATTATTATATTATTTATTTGAATTACACCCGTCTCAAAATTGGAATTGCGTATGGGTCAGCTCATTAATTTGACCCCAGACGAGCAATCTCATTGTATTACTGTTTATATGTTATTATGTACTCATGTTGTATACGCGCCTCGCGTGGGCTAAGCTAAGGTCAACTGCTTACGTAATCTATGGGTGAAGTGTGATGACGTCATTAATTTATTATGGTACTTGGGAAGATTAATTATTTTTCCCGATTCAATCAATATGGAGGCGTCATTACGAGCCTTTTCACATCCATTGGCTGAATAAATCCAAGATAATGTCTGATTGACTTAAGGCCTTCTCCATCTAGGTGGTTGCATAGTAAAGATAAACTTGCTGTTCATGGCTGGCTGGTTCATTAATGGACAGATTAATAGTGTTAATCCAGGACAAAGATTTCTATTTAAACAATAAGCAACCAATAGGTAACCTACTAAATCTCGATCGGACTTCAATAAATACTTTCTGTTTATTTTTATTTATTAAACAACTTACAACGTAAAAAGCTAGGTGCATGCACATTTATAGCTTAATCCATGCAAATAAATAAGTGTATGTATAACAAGGCAGGTATGTTGAGATATTGTTTTAATGGATAATGATTTAATGAAGAATACGTACGTTTCAACTAATTTTTCTTATTCTGATGTATTATCATCCTTCGGCCACTGTAATTAGGAGTTATAGACATAATGTCCAATTCAACGACCTTAAAAATAGCTGTTTGCCATATTTCATAAGATTCTTAAAGCAGGATGCGTTGGGATGCTCTAAAGGAGCTTGTCCAGCAAGCCGATGAACTAAATTTATCTTCTGACGTAATAAATCTTTTGTTTTTAATATATTTTTTTTCAAATTCAAATTTGGAATCATTCAATAAGACCTACAAAATAAGCTTTCATTAAAATATATTTAAACCGGCCAGTATTTTTTGAATTTAAGAACTTTATACATAATATCCAAAAAATACAAAAATAATTAATTTCATTTTCTGTGACTCGGCCACAGGAGACGATCATTATATCCTAACTGTTATAGATATATACAGGGTGTAACGGTTAAGTGTAGTCATATTTTAAGGGCTTGTTCTACCCATCAATACGAACAACTTTTACTATGGGGGCAACTTCGAAATCGCGAAAAAAAAATCAGCTGTTTCATACATTGCATCGGGAGGTTATTGAAATTTTCTATGGAACAGCTGATTTTTTTTTCGCGATTTCGAAGTTGCCCCCATAGTAAAAGTTGTTCGTATTGATGGGTAGAACAAGCCCTTAAAATATGACTACACTTAACCGTTACACGGTGTATAGGCATTTACTGAGATCGCGTTCTTCATCATCAAGTAAATCTTCTATAAGTTTACAAGGAAACTTATAGAAAATTTACTTAAGGCTTAACTTACATAAGATTTCTCAGAAAATATATCCCCGCCTATGTATGATGGTTCGCTCCAAAGCCAGTTGTAGTTTACTTTTGATGTTAACTAGACTGTAACTACGGGTAAATGTTAGTCCCTGAACTCCTCCCTATCCTCGAAGGAATATGTTTGCTTCTAAATCATAGTTTATTTTAGCAAAACCTTAGTTAGGTTAACACAAAAGTTGTTTAATGAAGCGAAGATGTGTCCTTGTCATTTTGTAGAAGCAACACTCCAAAGTCAAAAACTACAATAGATTTACATTTAAAAACTACTTAGTTTACCAGATTTGGATTGAGCTTTCAGTGTTGGATCTATAGTTACATTTTATTTATGATTAATTTCAATTTAAAGTTACAAAACAGAACAAATGTAGAGTAAGTCGCGTACAAAAGCTATTTTCCTTAAGACCACCTACAAAAGGGGCGAGAGGCGCAACTATTACTTTATTGTAGAGTAAACCTTTCAAGTATTTACCCCATGGAAATCTTTTTGTCATCGCCTACCTTTAGCGGAATCCTCTGAAGAATAGAAATGTCAGTGAACAATGAAATCCCGTAAGTCACGTCGAATACACCCGAGCCGCTGAAAATCCCAGCGATCTCTTCTGTGATTGAACTACTATTGTTTTAAGACAAATTCGTCTGGTTGAAACTTTCACTGATGTATAATTTACAGGCGTCCCAATTACTTATATAGAATAGAATAGAATAGTTTATTTGCAAGAACATAGTTTATAAGGTCACAAATTAGTTTGAGGATCTTATGTTCTACCAGTGATGCGGCATGCAAAAAGTTTGTAGTAAAATAGTTTAAACAGATTTAGTGAATTTTAATCTAAAACGACGTATTAAACCCAAATAATGATATCTTTTTTAGAATGCGATGAATAAAACAAGCGCTTCGTTTATGGAAAAAAATAATACGAAATTTGCCTTAACTTTGCAGAGGATTAAGAATATTAAGATTGAAATTATTCAAGCAATCTTTCGAGATTCTTGATTTGGTTTGTAAAATTTACATTAGCTTTTCCTTCGTTGTTAGAATTGTCACGAATTTTTTTTATTGATTAGAGATGGTTCAATTTGAAAAGTTCAATATTTAATTCTTATTCTTGCACGAAGTTTAATTTCAAAGTAGCAAGTTTGGTTGATTATTTGACAAGGTTTAGGGTGGCTTTTCTTTTAAATCTTTGATATTGTTTTAACCGTAAGGATTACAGAAGTATTCTTCGCTTTTTAAATTATTGAACCACATTTTAGCTTCTGGTGTTACTAGTTTAAAAAAAAACTTTAAAAAATAAAAACATTCATCACAAAATTTGTTAACAAAGTAAATAAAGCAGAAAGATTGAAATGAAAGGGTAAAATGAAAGAATGATTATGGAAGCTGACCAGATCAACCAAAAATTATTGTACTTTGATGACTAATATTAAATAACACGTAATTGGCCAGAGTATTATAAAAAAAGATAAATAGTATACATGTGTGTTGATGTCGGTCGACAGAGATAAAATGTACGACTGGATTCTGTATGATTCATAGGTAAGTAAACTCAATACACTTAATACATTACATTATGTCTCAATCACACTTGGACACTTGTAAACAGACCAGAATATACCTACTTACTTCGATGCTTCGAAATAGAAAAAGCCACCTATTGTTGATGTAATGTAAACAAATAAATAAAATTCTACTACATGATCATTAATTATAGTAAAATTTTCTAACTTAGTGGACAAATAGGTTGGAGCCTCAGCAAAATAGCTGTTTTTCAGTCTCCACCTCGTGCATTCACTGATGAGTGATGACAGAACGTATAACACGTCAGAAGTTGTTGCACACTACAATACTATTGGCTACAAGCTACATGCAAGCAAGCATTATATGACCAAAACTTAGGAGAAAAAAAATTTGAAATAATTAAAATTGGCGAAAGACACCTACAATTCCTATACAATTAGAAAGTCAATCTCACTAACAAAATCTCAAAAAATAGAACTGGCTGGCTCGTCATATTTCGGTATCACAGAGGTGGGCTTTTGGGCGGTTACTTGAAGACTTCTGTTTGCATAAAAGCCATTCCTTACATTTTCCTTTAAATGTGCAAAACGAGTTGGTTTGTTTGATTGGTGGAGGTAAGTCGTTCCAGCACTTTTATATTAATATATAATATAATTACATAATAACATAGGTATATCAAGCATCATCCTACCTGCCTCTATGATGGATCAATGGTTTACAAAATGGAGGTCGCGGGACGAATACATACAAATTACAATAATAAAATAGTTTATTTTCCAGATCCTAGTTTAACAATAATGATATTAGTTTTTTGGACTCACCTAGTAGGCAAATTTAATAATTCACATGTGTCAGGAGAAACCCCTTTTACATATCTTAGCTTACTTAAAGCTGGTACATCAGTTCCGAAACAACAAATTGGTAAGTATAGGTATGTGTATATGTGTAACCGCCTCCGTGGCTCAATGTAAACAACTAAGGGTTTACGAATCGGAGGTCGCGGGTTCGATTCCCAGCGGGGTACATATTTAGTACTCGGTTTGGTTGATGATTGGACATTTTATATGTCCGCCTGGCTAGCTACCACCGTCTTATCTAAATCTGCCGCCAAACAGCAATTGTTAATAGCATTATTGTGTTCCGGTTGTCAGGGATAAGATAGCCAGTTCCCCAAATATTTGGGTTTCCGGGTCAGTACGCTTCCACCTTCGGCCTCGTCTTCACTTAACATCAGGTGTGATTGAAGTCAAGTGCTAACCCGTTATGCATAAAAAAAAAAATGGCGCATGTGTATGTGCATCGGGGCGCGTGTGCGTGTGTATGCGTGTGTGAGGGTGCGTGTATTTGTGTGGCATACATAGGCGTTAAGAGCATTTTTAAACAACTGGATCATAATGCGGACATTTAAAATACAGGGGTTCAAGTCAAGCGCTAACCTTGCAAAAAAGTAAAGGAGACTTAGTTCATTGACTTCAATTTATGGATAAAACAACTACTGTACTCTAGAAAGTGTCCGGACAAGTCTGATAGAAAACGAAAGTGGTTGTTCTGGGTGCGCATTATGCGACCGCACTATTACCGTAATCATTAACGTTTGGAAGTAATTTTGTAAGAAAATGTTACCCAAAGGACCTTGGAGTTTATGTACTTTCTGTTCATTAGATTGATAATGAAACCTAATTAACTATAAGTATTTCATTTTCATTATTGAAAAAATCTTGCCTGTGCTCTGGCAACTAGTCGGTCGAAGTTCTTTTTCATAAAAAAAAATAATTAGGTATCGCCTGGCTTGGAAAGAGAATTTGTTGGTTCAAACCATGGTAGTTCCTACACACTTTGTAAGTTTTTTTTTTTTTTTTTTTTTTATGCAAACGGGTTGGTACTTATGTATCAACAAAATGTATGTATCAAAGTATTGTAGGTAACAAGTATATGTTTTGAAATCTAAAATACAATTTTCCTACACACACTTTAGGTTAGAAGGTATAATAACATACAATACTTATTGCGACAGCGTCACGATTAATTCACATCAAAAATACATAACATTGTATTGTATTGTATTTATTCGTCAAGAACGTCATTGTGTTCGAAATTATATAACATAAAACATGAAATCAAATTATAAAATATGGAATAACATAAACAAACATTCTTATTGTTTCTTACATAAGGTAAATAAACCTCCGGGAATGGGCATCCCCTTGTGAGTAGGGAGCTGGAGCCGCCGCCGAATACTGCCGAAGAAGGTCGCCGAGGGTATCCTCCTAAAGGGAGAGGAGGGAGGGAGGGGAGACCCACATAACCGTCTCGCCCTCCCCAGGTGTGTCGTACGCGTAATGCGTTTCCCCGCGAAAAAAAAGGTAAATAAATTAAGTACATAAAAGCTTTAGAAAATAATGGGAGGCTGGTGAGTGGTGTCAGAACTAAGAAAACCCCTGTTTATCAGATCACCGACTCCCACCCCTCGGAACTTACTCCTACAATCACAAAGTAGGTAGTCATTATAAACCATAAGTATATATTGTTAGCTTTCGACCCATTACCTTGAATGAAAAGTACTATCCTTGTCCGGGTCCCAAAAACCCTGGGCCGTGAAGACCAGGTTCTCTCGCTCTTCTTAGAGAGTTATCTGATCGTCTGGTTGATGCATCACACGTTCAGAGCGCTCTGGCCAATACTTTGGATAAAGAATCACCCTTGCTATACAGCGAAGCAATGCGGCCAGCCTTTTGGGTACGATTCCACCAACCAGGGACTTGGCACAAGTTTTTTAAACAAAATTGTATCATTGTTATTACCAGTATTGCCAAAATTGTATCATTATATTGTGTGAGCGTCGGTGGATCAGCGGTTAATTTAGGAGGTCCGGGTTCGATTGCCAGGCAGGCATGTACAAATGACTTTTCAAATTTAATTTAATTAATTATGTGAATTCATCCGACTGCTCTTAAACGATGAAGGCAAAGATCGCGAGGAAACCTGCATGCCTGAGAAATAAAAATTCAAAAGCATGTGAAGTCCCCAACCCGTACAGGGTCAGCGTGGTGGACCATGACCCTTACTCCCTCATATACACGAGGGAAGGCCTATATCCCTGCAGTGGGATGTTTACGGGCTGATGATGATTATTACCATTACAGTACTAGTTTAAAATAAAATGACAAAGTAAGATCTCTGCCAAATGTCAATATGATCCCTTCAGTAGTTTATATAGCCAGACAGACTTTCGTATTCATGATGTTAAATGTTTTGAGGAATGTTTTTTATGCACAACTGGTGGGTACTTGATCTCAATCACGCCTGATGTTAAGTGAAAATGAGGTCGAAGGTGGAAGCGTACTGACCCGGAAACCCCAACACATTTGGGGGACTGCTATCTTATCTCTGACAACCGGAACACCATAATGCTATTAACATTGCTGCTTGGCGGCAGATTTAGATAAGATGGTGGTAGCTAGCCAGGCGGACATTTAAAATGCCCTACCACCAACCAAACCGAGTACTTAAATCATGTAAATGTAAAATAAAATCATTAAAGGTTAACATAGATGTGTATATGTGTGCGTGTAGAGTGTGAGCGTGTGTGTAGGTATACCAATCTACGAGGACTTGTGCAACTAACAATAACTTATGAGTTATGTAACATTTCGCAAGCGCTACTTTTGAAAGTTACAAAATAAAAGCATAAAATTGTTTATTCTGACGAGTACTAATTACAACTCAAGATGTTGTCAGTAAAGAGAAGACAACAATGGTGATTTATAGTCGTCCATTCATAACGGCAAGCGAAGGCGGGACGAAACGTAAGGACGCACGGCGTAACTCTACTATCGACGAGCGATCGCGCTTTTGGGCAGTGTCGACCCGAGAAAGAAGGGTAATGTTTTTCGACTATATGTTTTTTTTATGTATATGAGAGGGCGGCAAACGAGCATGCGGGTCACCTGATGGAAAGCAATCACCGCCCACCCGCAACACCAAAAGGGTCACAGGTGCGTTGCCGGCCTTTGAGGAAGGTGTAGGCTCGTTTCTTGAAGGTTCTAATGTCGTACTCGTTCGGGAATACCGCTGCAGGAAGTCCGTTCCACAGGGTGATCGTACGTGGTAGGAAGTTTCTTGAGAAACGTACAGTGGTAGACTTCCACTCATCCAGGTGATGTGGATGAAATTTTATATGTATATCAGTTCCTTTGGCGCATCCTGTAGCCTAAACTACTTCACTGATTTCGAATGCATGGGCTCGTTAGATTCGACTTGATACCTAGAGTGACGTAGGAATGGTAAAAAATGCAACATAGCGGCCGCAAAATACAAAATATGCTGTCGGGTTTTTTAGTTTTTAAATACTTAATGAGATGATATTAAGACAATACGGATACTTGCCTAGTAATTTATTGCAGTCAGATGGCTTAAATTTTAATTACATTTTTCACTGACGTCCCGTTGAGGCGAAGTTGAATGCCACTCCGGCAGAAACAGTCAGTGGAATTTAAGTTCCATCGTATTGATTCTCAAACTATTGTTCAAACATAGCGACGAATTAGTGACGGATTTATAATTTGGAAAGTCGTATGATCGTAATACGTTTAATACAAGAAGTAGCCGCCGGAAAACGAGCAGTGACGTTATCAGAATTGTTGTTAGGTCTAAATAAGTTTAGACCAGTTGGTTAAGACCAACCGTCAAAGGAGATCGATTACTTAGTAAATCCAGAAGCGTGAGTGACTTTGATTTCCTATTATCATCGGAAGGATCCGGTGAGTCGTTACTTAAAAAGAAGTTGGTCATGGAATTTGAGCAGGAGGGAGTAGACTAATCTGAATAAATCCCACTGATAGCATGCGAGGGCCGAGTTGGATTTGGTGAGGGGCATGCTCTATGGTTACCCTTCACCGGGTAGTATCTCAAGTTCCTTGGTCATAATTGACTCTTGTGGTGGGTAAGTGGTCTTTTGCCTCCTCAAAGCTTTAAGGTGAACGGGCCCGCGTTCCATCAGTGACAAACGGCCTCGTTCTATTAGATCCCTAGTACCATTCTGGTATACTATTCGCGTTTTAACTTGACATAATGTCGCAATTCCCCGGGTCACCCTATACCACGAGACAGCTGGCACCATCCCAGTCGCTGGCAACGCCTGCGTTCTCCGACATATATTTAATTTAAAAAGGGTAATTATAGCTTTAGTAATTACTGAACGATACAATCTGTACATATACGGGTGGAATATTTTAGCGGTGTACGATCAGCTTTTATGAAATCCATTTTTACATCTAACATTGGGAACTATAAAGATTTTTACTATGACATTAAAAGAGGCTACATTACACATTTTACACATACCAAGACGTAACGTTACGACTTTCCCCGACGATTGCCATAAACAATTTTATGGTGCTGACTGTACTGGACCGAGTTGTGACGATAATATAGTCATAAAAATGTAATAACAACGAAGTCGAAAGTTAATTATGCGTAAAATTTGATATAATTGTCACAGTAGTGCTTCCATGATGGTGCCAAGATCGTTATATTTACAGCAGATACTAAAAACAACCCTTTTGAGAAATTGAGATAACGGCATCTGCGGAGCGATTCCAAAATATCACGTGACGGAAGACATCACAAGAAGGTTGAAATCAGTGGGCATTCTATGACATCCGTTACTCCTTCCGTTTTATTCACTCCTTTCGGAGAAGGCAAAGGGATCTAATCCCATACAGCCATGTCTCATTTTTCTTATTTCTTCAATTTATTAGTCAATCTCAGTCAAAACAAGTAATTTGTCGTATGCTTGGCGTATACAGAGTCTAGTCATGGTCAAGTCATTCTTCAGTAAAGTGGCAGAACACTTTACAAAAGATTTTGGCGGCTTCTTGTGGGAACCCGAATGCTTCGTTACACATTTAATTTACACTTCCCTTCACTGATACACCATCACTAACGTTTGCTGCACAATATTCTGCCATTGCTTCAAAAGTTAGAATGCACAAATTATAAGAATTATACAGAAAAATGCAACTTCACTCGCCGAGATCCCGCCAAACAGCTTGATATTCGTTACGTTCTTTTTGTCATAACAATTATGTCAAAAAACATTGTATATTTAAGAAAAATACTGATAAAGTCATGGTAAACATTGACATCACAATACAAGATACAAAAATAAACTTGCAGGTCACATAAGCCACCTCCGCAAAGTCCCTAATTCATTCAAAGCGCTATACATTTCTTCAATAGGGAATCTTATTTAATAATACAAAATTTTCCTTTTAATAAATTTCAAGATACTATAGTGTATACCTAAAACAGAAACTTAATACGAAAGCATATTATTAAATATCAGACTATTTAGGTGATTTAGGTATCCACAACACAAGCATATAGTTGCTTACTGTGGAACTAGATGGCGCTGTGTGTATGTCTAAGGATATTTATTATTATTATTTATTTATTTATTATCTGGATATGACCAGCTTGCTCACATGCCAGTCTATATTTCCCAATTAATAATAGAAATAGAAAATATATTTATTGATTTGTTTAAAATACAGTTACAATAATGAAATAGCGCCTTTGGTATTTATTATAAAAGTCTGTTTTTTAAAGGAGCAACCCTTCGATTGAAAATTTCATTTTGAACCAAAAAATGTGACGTTTTCAAGTGATAATCTTTAATCCTACGAAATAAATATTTTTTGACTTTGACTTTGACTATCCAGCAGTGGCCTAAAAATGGAAAATCTGAGTATATTAAGTGTACCTAGAAAATAAAGAATTTTTGACTATGTTAGAATAATTCGAAGACTGTGATATCCTTCCAAATACACCAAAAAACTTAAATAAAGCTAAATATCTTCGAAACTGTTTAACACACCGAAATGCACGCGCGCGCACACTCGCTAATAGGCACCCACAAACACCCCTTAATATAGGATATTTACCTATGAAATTGGAGTTTTAATACACCTTAATAATATCGTCCACACGCACACACACGCACGCACACAAAGCACTTTTTTTGTGCGGCGTTCAAAATGACACTAAATAGACACTAAACCAAAGAGTGACCATGCCAGACGATGCTGGACTTCATTAATCAAAAGCAATTTGTTGACTAAAAACAACATAGATCCCTAATTAAAATGTGTTACATCAAGAATTAACAGTGAAAGCTCTCTAACCCATAAGATCGTACGAGAGGTAAACCTCGTTACAGTTTATTCGCGGTTAGCTTAACTTTAACCGAAGCTTACTGAGGCGAGTCTAATGTCGTTTATAAAATGCCTTTAAAAAACCGGCCAATAGAAGTAATCGGACAATTAGTGCTCCATACACGTATACCAAATTACCTTTTCTCTAGCCAAGGTATAATATAAGGCAATTGCAATACTTGCAATCCATATACCGGATGAGTTTTTTTACCGCGAGGAAAAAAATAAGGCATATTAGGTAAGCGAAATACAAGTTAAATATAAAGGTGTACTAAATATTTATTTAGTACACCTATATATTTACGTTTGTATTTTGTTGCTATTTTATAGATGTTATGTTTAAGTAGGTATATTTGTCTATTGATCTATGTATGTATGTGTATGTAAATATGTGAAATTTATTCACGTAGTTTGTATCTGCATCCCTATTTAATACCGCACAACCTACCTATTTCAAATGTACTGTCCTTATACCCAAAGGTTATTTAGTACTAAATATTTATTTAGTACACCTATATATTTACGTTTGTATTTTGTTGCTATTTTATAGATGTTATGTTTAAGTAGGCATATTTGTCTATTGATCTATGTATGTATGTGTATGTAAATATATGAAATTTATTCACGTAGTTTGTATCTACATCCCTATTTAATACCGCACAACCTACCTATTTCAAATGTACTGTCCTTATACCCAAAGGTTATTTAGTACTAAATATTTATTTAGTACACCTATATATTTACGTTTGTATTTTGTTGCTATTTTATAGATGTTATGTTTAAGTAGGTACCTATATGTCTATTGATCTATGTATGTATGTGTATGTAAATATATGAAATTTATTCACGTAGTTCGTATCTGCATCCCTATTTAATACCGCACAACCTACCTATTTCAAATGTACTGTCCTTATACCCAATGGTTGCCTGGAAGAGATCGCTTTTATATTAAGTTCCACATTTTTAAATTGTGTTATAATAGTACATAGGTAACAATTAAATATATTTTTTAAGTGTCGCTAAATGGATCAAATAAAGTTTTCTTATTCTTATTCTTATTCTTTTAGTGATAAGGTCGCCAAATTGTACATTCTATTCTTACCACTTTTCTGAAACTGAATTTACTTTTCTGTTGTGCAATAAAGTGTATTTGTATTGTATTGTATTGTTATTGGCTTAGGTAGTTTAATTTCTTTTATCAAAAATATCATCGACGCACACGCCGGCGGAAGATTGATATGCGACTGGCGGGATTCGTAGGGGTCCTGTCATATGAAATTTATTAGGGACTCAAGTTTTTTAATTTAACGATGTAATTATGTGGAGGCTGCAAACGCGACCGTCAAATGACACAACGCCATAATTGATAATGGATTGGAACAAAAAAAAAATAAACTACCTATGCCAATATCTTCTATTTCACTTACAAAATAAGTATTTAAGGGGCTGCCAAAAGAAAAAATACCTATTCACAAGCCACGCCTCCTGTGGTCGCGGAGGTGCCCTCCCCTCAATATCTGTCATCTAGTAAGCAAGTTACGTATAATTAGTTCGATACTCAAAGATGCGAAATCTGTCATCTAGTAAGCATAGCTTGAACTAACATAGTACTGGCTATGTAACGCCATCTTAGGTAATTAGTTCGATACTCAAAGACGCGAACCTTGGCCCGTAAATAAAAAAATCGATCTTGTAATTGAGTTCGCGTCTCAGTCTCAGTATTTTTTTTTGATAATGTTATAATATGCAATAGATTCTCAAGCGCCAACTTGAGGTTATCTCAATCTTGAGAACGGTTTATTAATACGGGCCCTAGTGAATAACGTGTGTGGTGAAAAGAACACAGGAAGTGTGGAGTCGCTAAGGATTATTTATTTAGATTTTTTTATTATTATGATTTTCAATTATAATCTAGAATTGACCGGAATGAGAACATAGTAAGTGTAGAGATTATTTATTAAAATTTTATTTATATTTTATTGTAGGTAGGTACACACAACAGTTACAGAAATATGCAATGTAAAGGAAGTTAACAAAGGCGAACTCAACTCCGATCACTCATCAAAATCGGTTAACAATTGAGGAAAATACACAAAAACAAAAAAAATTGTTGCGGTTTTATTGCATATAATAGGTATGGTACCAAGGCCAATCAGTCAGCCTAATGAAATCATATCTACGTGATCGAATTCAGAGGGTTGATGTCAATGGAGAGAGATCATCAGGATCTGCAGTTAGCATGGGCGTACCGCAGGGTTCAATACTGGGACCATTCCTACTTTTAGTTTATATCAACGATTTACCTCACCTGCCTAAGGAAAGACTGGAGATCGTATTGTTTGCTGATGACACTTCTTTAATATTTAAAGTTGACAGATATCAATTAGCATATGACGAAGTGAATAATGCTGTCTCAAAAATAGTCGAATGGTTCACAGTTAATAACTTGCTCCTTAATGAGTACAAAACGAAATGTTTTATACGAGCGCTTGCACCAGCATCCATCTACTTCAACATCTATCATTGCCACGCCATCTTTATTTACTCTGCCTTCCTTGATTGCCGCATCTCTCTCTCTCTTACCCGCTTTTCTCATTTCCTCCAACGCCGTAAACTCCCATTCATTACATACTTGATCATGAGATTTATTAAATATATACTACTCAAAACAAAATAAGGGCCACAAGGTATTTTGTCTGTACCATGAAAATAATAAAACCAATATATATTTTTTGTCTCCATAACGAAAACTAATGTTGTTTTTACCATGTAGACCAATAAATTTATTCAAATAATAATGATTAAAAAGTTTATTTGCTTTTGAAAGAAAAAACACATTTTAGGTTAAAAATAAAAACAATGTAAAGTTACTGAAAATAAAAGGAAATACTCCATGCTCGTCTTTTAGTAACGGGTATGCCCCCCTCGTTTAGCTACGCACTCCTGAAGCCTGGAGTGCATGCTCTCAATCAAATGCCTGACATTTTCCATTGGAATCTCTTCCCAGGCCCTTTTCACAGCGTTGATGAGTTGCTGTTGGTTGTGGATTTCCTGATCACCGTCTCTAACTCTTCGTTTCAACTGATCCCACATGTGCTCTATTGGATTTAAGTCCGGACTGTTCGCCGGCCACGGCAAGACTTGAATTTGAGAGTCTTCCAGTACAAATCGAGTCGCTTGAGCCGTGTGTGCACGAACATTGTCTTGCATCAAGATGAATCCAGGACCCGCTCGCTGTGCAAATGGGATCACATGTGGTCTGACAACTTCCTCAATATACCGCTGAGCAGTAACAGTACCCTCATTTAAAATAGCGAGTTCAGTTTTGCCGTGTAAGCTTATCCCGCCCCAAATCATTACATTTGGACCATCAAAACGATCGACTTCATGGATGCAGGCTTCTGAAAATCTCTCGCCGCGTCTTCTCCATACTCTAATACGCCGATCGTCGTTAAAAAATTTTACTTTGCATTCGTCTGTAAAGAGCACCATGCCTCATTGGTTTATGTCCCAGTCCAAATGTTGACGGCAAAATCTTAAACGATTTGCACGATGATTTCTGGTTAATGGAACACGGACAACTCGCCTTCTTGATGCCTGCTGGTCTTCATGCAATCGATTACGAATAGTTTCGTCACTGACACGAGTACTCGTTGTCAGCCGTAAACGATTTTGCAGCTTGCGGGCCGTCGTTGTGCGATCTCGGCGCGCACTTAATCGAATGTAACGATCCTCTTGAGCTGTTGTAATGCGAACTCTGCCCGAACCAGGTCTTCTTCTAACACTGCCGGTCTCTTGGAAACGATTCCATAGATTTTGAATAGCTCTTCGAGAAAATCCCAATTGCAAACCCACAGATCGCTGCGAATGACCTTCTTCAATCATCGTAACGGCTCTGGTTGCTGTCAGCGAGTCCATATGACGCCTGCGTGCTTGTAGCATATTGCAAAAGATGTTTCTGACTCGAGATATCAATGAACTCTGATAATTTCTAATAAACCAAGAAGCTAAGGAAAGCAAAACGTCAAAGAAAATGGAATCAAAATTTTCAAAAAGGATTTTAAATCAAATTTTATTTAAAATTGTTGCCAGCATTAGATGAATACTACAATATTAAAAAGTTTAGGTATTAAAGAGTTTGTATACTCAATATTTTACTACTTTCAATATGTAAATGTTTAATAAATTTCACCAAAACCACCAAAATTATTTTCATCGTTATCCAAATCTATGAAGCATAGCGGCGACTCCATCCGAATTTGTTCTGATGCGCTCGATTCGTTTGGACAGCTACTGCCGCCCCGATCGTTTACTGAATTATTCCAGCCTGAATAAAATAATTTATGAAAATGAAATGAAAATAATATTGCAATTTATGAATGAGCAAAAAACTAAATATAAAAATGAAGTAAAAATACCTATTAAAACAAAAGGTTTTTTTTTCTCAATTCTATTATTTATGTTTAGCTTGTGAAATTCGTTCATTTCTTAAGCCTAAAACAAAATAAAA
Source organism: Oegoconia quadripuncta (assembly GCA_949316235.1). Lineage (NCBI taxonomy): Eukaryota > Metazoa > Arthropoda > Insecta > Lepidoptera > Autostichidae > Oegoconia > Oegoconia quadripuncta. The sequence continues at coordinate 2,211,350 of OX438743.1, forward strand.
ATAAACAAAAACCAATTCGAAAAATAACAATTTAGCAGGGTTCGAACCAAAGTCTTGTGGATTTACTGCGTAAAAACAGGCGGAGTACTAGACGTTCGTCCAATCTACTTATTAGAGCAAGTGGCGAAATACGGCTATAGTTTCGTTGTACTAAACTGGGCAAATAATATTTGTTTATGACTTTGTAACTTCTTGTAACTTTGTAACTGTTATGTAACTTTGAATAAAAAAAAATCACAATAATAATAGATAGGTAGGTACTTACGTTTTTCTCTCATCTTAAAATTCGCCAGTAATTCAATCGATCTTTTAGCAACATTATTTTCCTCTTTTTGTTTACCATTTTTGCTACAAATCAATAGATATATATTAAAGTTAACATAATTATAGTACCAAAATAATCAATAATAAATAAAAATAATTTTTCAATACCTTTTTTCGTTACCAAACTCGATTATTAAGACACTATTAAAATAATTTATCGTGCGCAAGCGCTAGAAACATGTGACACAGGTCCGACGTTGACAGTAGTCACGAGTAACTGACGGGAAAGGGTTTGAGTGGGCACACTATATACACTCGTACGTGAGAAACGAAGAAAGCATGCGCTTATTTTAAACGACGTAAGCGCCAAATAAGAAAATGGCTAGAAAATAAAAGTGAGTGGGCGGAATATTTTTTCCTCTTACTTAATTTTGATAATGCTTATAATGTTTTAGTTAGCAAAAAATTATATCTAAAGCCGTTTCTATTTCCGAGTTCTGAGCCAATATGTGTAAAAACAGAGTCTACTTTGCTAAAAAAATCTATCGAGAAAACTTGCTCCAATTATGTTTTCCTCTTATCCAAAAGTATATAATATAATCAAAATTCATAATAATAAAAAAAATAGTCTATAGCTTGTCTGCATTTGTCATACGGAGATAGAATAGGTCTGCTTAGTTCACTCTGGTAGCCCCTTAACCACTTCACTTGCATACATAAAAAGATAATTACAACGACATTTTATACCATAACTATACAAAGAATTTTGTACATATTTGCAAAAGCGAAATAGTAAATACACATTTACCAATTAAAAAATAATAAAGATATAAAACACACATGTCGATGTCACTGGTGACCCGAGAGCTGGTTGTTTCCTCGCCCAACGCTTAAGTATCTGCATACAACGAGGAAACGCCGCCAGCGTTTTGGGTACATTGCCTCGCGGCCCCAATTTTTTACATTTGTTCTAGTTTATATTTAAATTCCATTCTCTTTATTTGTTACTGTTTTTAAATAAATGTGGGGATTGGAGTGAGAATGAAACAGATATTCACGAAAATAAAAACACACATTTACAAATAAATAATTTATCCCAGATCTTGCTAAGAGAACGGAAGGGTGCCTAAGAGGCTTAGTGCGTTTCCTCTTTGGACAGCCAGACTTAGCCTCTGAGCGAAATAGAAGCCTGCCTTCCGATCATTTGAAGCTTCGATCAGACGCTCAGATATCTCTCGAAAAAGACAATGAGCGCCTGGCCCCCACGGCCCAAGGGTTTCCACCCAAACGGAGCAAAAATATAATCTCCACTGAGACTAGCATATTTGCGCCGTTTGAAGTTTAATAAGCCCTATTTTTTTCCTTATAGGTACGGTAAATAAAAACAATCTGGTATCTGTTATATATAAATTTCATTGAATTACCTACATGTAATATTAATAATAGTATTTAGGTGATACTTATATCTTCTTCTCTTTTTAATCCCCGACGAAAAACGACGGGTGTTATGTATTTGATGGCGTTGTGTGTGTGTTTGTGTGTCTCCAGTCTTTGTCCGGACGTCAGTAATGAGTGGTCTGATTAAAGTGCGGCTTTTTTTTTTATCATCATCATCAGTCCGTAAATATCCCACTGCAGGGATATAATAGACCTACCTTCAAATGAGAAGGGGAGAGGAGGGAATCGTTTTGGGGTCATAGTCCGCCACGCTAGCCCAATGCGGGTTGGGGACTTCACATGCCTTAAATTTTTTATTTCCCAGGCATGCAGATTTCCGTACGATGTTTTCGTTCACCGTTCAAGAGCAGTCGGATAAAGGCAAATAATGAAATTAAATTTAAAAACTCATTGGTACGTGATTCGAACCTGGACCTCCCAAATTAGGAGACTGTGTCTTCTCCACTGAACCACCGACGCTCCTATAATGTTTTGATATAAAACACTAAACCAGGGCTCAGCCAGGCATATTTGATGAAAATCGGATAAGTGTCGGATTGAGTTGGTGTATTGCGATGATATAATCGTCGTTCGAGGGTTTTCCAAAAATTTTTTTTTGTATTGAAGATTAAACCCAGTGATACGTTCTTAGCCAAGTTTGATGGAAATCGGTTAAGCCGTTTCGAAGATATTTAGCTATTAACACTACCTTTTAGCCTAGGTCTACCTGGACGATATGTTGAAAAGTCGTGAGTTCTCTAAATCTTCAATTAATATAAATTAAATAAAAAAGAAAACAGTTATTTGGAATATACTTTGGATCAACACAATCACGTGTTCAATGAATCGGTACTAATAAATTAGAACCCCATATAAAGTTTATTATATTTTACATAATCAACAATTCATTAATCGCAACAACTACTTACCTAGCACTCGATTCTTCAAACCCCCTTGAAAGTATAAATTAAATTGGCTTTAACGAAATCGTGACGAACGCAGCCGGTGGGGTATAATCGCTTAGTAACGAAGAAGCCGACTAAACGCTTCAAGTGGTCAGGTCAACTGCTCCACATAATGTAGAGTAATCATGTAGGTATGCACAGTATATCAGAATTATGTGCAGTCAGTATGTTTACTAAAGTGGTACTGGTTAATGAGAAAGCTATTAATCCATGTAATTGCAATGCTGTGACACAATTATGGGAAGACGTAAGATTTGATTCAAGGTAATCACTCTCATACTGTACTAAGAGATTTCCAAATTTAGACAACCCGAAACGATATTTTCTCACACACATAGACACGCACGCACAAGCCCCCACACACACATACGCACCCCCGCACACAGCGCACATACACACGCCCACACACACACGCACACATACACATTTTGCCTCACATTTCCTGCAGACCTTAAGTATTTCATAGAAAAAAACTAAAATTTAGCTTTTAACAATTTTTTGTTGGTCTAGTCTACTTGGACGATGGCTCCGTGGCTCAATGTAAACAACATTGATTTTACGATTCGGAGGCCAAGGTTCGATCCACAGCGGGGTACACGTTTAAGTACTCGGTTTGGTCAGTAGTAGAGCATTTTAAATGTCCGCCTGGCTAGCTACCACCTCTAAATCTGCCGCCAAACAGTAATGTTAATAGCATTGTTGTGTTCCGGTTGTCAGAGATAAGATCCAATTGTCCAATAGCCAGTCCTCCAAATAAGATGGGGTTTCCGGGTCAGTACGCTACCACCTACGGCACACCCGCTACGCTATTGATTAATTTTTTAGAAAATAGCTTTTGAAAGATCTTCAATTAGCATCTTCTACAACGCAACGACACAGTGGTAACTTTAATTTAATATTGTAGGTTTCATAACTAAATACCTACACTATACCTAAAGCAAACTCCTGATCCGTTAGAAAATATTTTTTACAATATCACTGATAGGTACTCTATCTATGTACAAAAAATCAGGGCCTTTAAGATTATAGGAAGTTACACCCCTAAATATGCATATCTTGACTGAACTAGTACATATGTGTGCGGCTGGGGAAACAAGAAAAAACTATCTACGTTGGTCATTCTGTCTCATTAAGTACCCTTCAAACCGAACATATTGTCTTTCAAATGAATAACAAAAACAATCCCTCAACAGAATGACAACTTCGCAACCCCAAAGCTCAATCTGTCAATCGGCGAAACTCTCAACAATTCTACAGACAATAAAAAAAGGGGACCAATAAAACTCCCAATCGTGTCCCCCTCGGCTTCCGGCCACTTTCTATTGTTTAATTCATGTCGTTACATGCCTAGAGGACATCGCTGGAGGCCGACCAAGTAATTGGCTTGAATTTTGACCACTTTTCAGACTCATCTTCTACGTATTACGTACCAACACGATGCAGTTAAAAAAAAATTCTGCTCGTTTTTTTTTTATGCTCAACGGGTTGGTACATGACCTCAATCACACCAACACATTTGGGGGACTGGCTATCTTATCTCTGACAACCGGAACACAATAATGCTATTAACATTGTTGCTTGCCGGCAGATTTAGATAAGATGGTGGTATCTAGCCAGGACATTTAACTACCACCAACCAACCCCGCTGGGGATCGAACCCGCGACCTCCGAATCGTAAACCCAACGTTGTTTACATTGAGCCACGGAGGCGGTAGAAATTCAGATTCAGATTCGATTCGGAGATAGAGAAAATGTGGGGAATCTGAAATTCTTCGTCTTTATAACTTTATAAATGTTTGAAATGGAGCTTTGATTTTTTGTAATCCCTTTTACTGGCCGTTACAATCTCCTGGGATACAAACTAATCACATTAGGCATTCGACTTACGTTTCAATTTCAGAAGCCGGCCATCAGCGAGTTGGCTCTCAGACTATCATGGTTCCGTATAAGTATTATTCGAAGTTTTACTGAAGTTCTAAAATCGTAACTAATTACCTAAATCTGCCGTCAAACGGTATTGGTCGATTCCGATCGTGTGATGCATCAACCACACGCTCAGATAACTCTCTAAAAAGTGCATGAGCGCTTCTATTCGTATTCTTTTTTTTTATTTATTAATAAAAAATTACAAATCTATTACATTATTTTTACTTAACTTTGATTTCAAGCAAATATACCTAAACCTCAACACAAAGTTTGTTAAAGAACTTCCTTCCTGAGTAAACTATTCAAGGTAATGCAAGCAAACCTTCTTTTCCTTTTATCTAAGCCTTATTTACAATGTTCACTTTTCAGAATTTTCTGTATAAAAAACTTTATACAAAATATACTGCGAAGTGCAAGCTGTTTCCTTTTTTTTATGCACAACGGGTTGGTACTTGACCGCAATCACACCTGATGTTAAGTGAAGATGAGGTCGAAGGTGGAAGCCTACTGACCCGGAAACCCCAACACATTTGGGGGACTGGCTGTCTTATCTCTGACAACCGGAACACAACAATGCTATTAACACTCTGCTTGGCGGCAGATTTAGATAAGATGGTGGTAGCTAGCCAGGCGGACATTTAAAATGCCCTACCACCAACCAAACCGAGTACTTAAACCCCGCTGGGGATCGAGCCCGCGACCTCCGAATCATAAACCCAATGTTGTTTACAATAAGCCATTGAGGCGGTTCTTGATTCGTCTTGGCCCAGATTATCATTTATATAGGATACATTTTATAGAAAAATATCGTAAAAAGCGACTATGGGACTTTACACCAAAAAACATATATAGATTTGCACGTTTAAACAGGGAGGGGCTCCTCCTAAAATGATTGGAACACCCAAACGCTCATGTTTTGGGTTATCTGTGACCACCCCATTTGGGATAAACATCGTGACGTTGTATATGTATGTATTAGCCCAGGGAAAATACGATTTGACCTCGGAAAAAATAAACGCCTTTCTTGATAAATTTAATAAAATGTTGTAAATGTAGTAACAAAATTGCTAAAAATTAAGCATTTGTAAGAAACTACGTACGTACTAAGTAACTACAAGTAACTATTTATTTACATTTTATGTATCTTATTCATTTAAGTACTTTTATAGTTTAAGTATATATATTATCTAAATTTACATATTGAGTTTATAGTCTATGCACCTTAGGTCGCCCGTCACACGAGCAAAACGTCGACTAGTAAACCCAATAAGGGGGTCTGGTTGAAAACCAGCGCTGGGCAGCAGCTAGTCTCTGTCAGCATTATGCTGAACCAGATCCTTTTGTCACAAAAGTGGTATTGTCCTATGTGTATTTACTAATGTAAGTACCTAATGTTAAGTATATTGAGCAAATAATGTTGTGACAATAAACGATTTCTTTCTTTCTTTCTTTCAAAGTAAATAAGCTAAAGTTGAAAAATGTGTTTCTTTAAAAAAAAATGCTCAATTGATGGGTATTTCTTTAAATTCAAAACATGTAGGGAAATTATCGTTACAAATTATTCGTTCTCATTTTTATTTCTTCAGCAATGCAGTTCGACGACATTTTCAGCTAAAACACATGCATGCCAACTATAATATGCTTAGTTTTTTATTCATCAATAAGTTAACTGTGTTTAACAAAAGTCTACCTAATTAAATATCAGTTAGTATTTATTGTTTTCTAAAAAAATCTAGACTAAGCGCTCGTTTTTTTTTAGGCTTAATTATTCAAAATTACATCTCTAATTATAAGATAGCAATTATATAAGCGGATCTGAATTATGTCTAGCTAAGCTAATTTTTTACCGTATTTTCCCTGGGCTATATACCCAATTGTTAAAGTACATCAAATAGTTTCTCAATAAAAGACTGTGATGGCACAGAATACACCAAGTCAGTATGCTACCACCTTAGGCCTGATCTTCACTTAACAGCAGGTGTGATTGAGGTCAAACGCTAACCCGTTGTGCATAAAAAAAATTAGTCCACGGATTCCATGGGTAAGTGTACCGTTTTGTTATTGTTGGTCCGGAACACTAAAAATTACCCGTGATGGGTTCAATTCATTACCCCTTCATTTAATTAGCTTCGCCCGCAGAATACAAACGATATCCTACCACTGACTGGACTCCAGCCACACAGAATATCACACAAAGCAGTAACGCAAGTTCATACAATATTACTCGAACAAATGCGCCCATATACACAATTCCCCTTTATAGCAGCTAACTAGTTCATAGGTTTTATAATAAATTGACAATTCCTCAAAGACGAATACAACTTGGATGGGCAGCTTTTGGGAAACTGCGCAATGTCTTCTCGGTTCTCAGTTTTTTTTTTATGCTAGCTTAGATTTAGTTTAGGTGGTAGCTAGCTAGCCAGGCGGACATTTAAAATGGCCTACCACCAACCAAACAGAGTACTTAAATAAGTACCCCGCTGGGGATCGAACCCGCGAACTCCGAATCGTAAACCCAATGTTGTTTACATTGAGCCACGGACGCGGTTAATAGTTACACCTTATAGCACTGAAACGTGATCTCTCACTATAATGACGACCAGTTTGGTGTAGTGGTTAAAATTCTGACTGCTATACCAAAAGGTCGCGGGTTCGAATCCCTATAGGAGCATAAGTTTGTATGATGAATACAGACATGCGTTTCCGACTTATGGATGTTTTTATTTACAAAAAAAAATGTATTTGTGTAGTTTACCAACCATCTGGTATCCATAATACAAGCCTAGTTGCTTAGTGTGGAACTAGATGGCGCTGTGTGTAGGTGCAAAAAAAAACTATCATAAGAAAGCTCAAGGTCATGTAACGAGCTATAGAGAGGGTGATGCTCTGAGTTTCGCTACGAGATGAAATCAGAGACGTAGGCGAATAAAAGAAACTGACATGGCCCTGCAATTAGTATATCGAAATGGCAGTGGGCATGTGAGGTCCGGTGAAGAAATTAAAGTTCCCGAGTGGAGAACACGCACCCAAAAGCTCAGCGTGGGACGTTTATTCACAAGGTGGACGGACGACCTGCGCGATATGTGCTGGATGAAGGTTACTCCCAACTGGACCCTCTGTAAATCTATGGAGGAAGCCTATGTTATCTAAACAGTTAAATTCATCATTCATAATTTTTTTTTTATACAAAACGGGCTAGCACTCGACCTCAATTACACCTGATGTTAAGTGAAGATGAGGCCGAAGGTGGAAGCGTACTGACCTGAAAACCCAAATATTTGGGGAACTGGCTATATTATCTCTGACAACCGGAACACAACAATGCTTTTTAATATTGCTGTTTGGCGGCAGATTTAGATAAGATGCTGGTGGCTAGCCAGGCGGACATAATAACCTAACCTAACCCAACCAAACCGATTACTAAACATGTACCCCGCTGGGGATCAAACCCGCGACCTCCGATTCGTAATTCGACATTGAGCCACGGAGGCGGTTAAAACTTGCAGGACTGCATTTAATACACTGTACGATTTTCGTGTGTTTGCTCGTTTAGTCCACCCAAATTGGATGATTGAGGAGGGCCTAATTTACTTAATTCAATCTTTATTGCGTTTAAAACATTTAGAACTCTGGAGACTCGGTCCGTGTTTAATTTAGTGGAATTCGACTTTAATTTCTTAAAAGAGGTAGAAATCTGTTAAGTTCCATATGAAATACCTTATTAACATGCACATGATATACTTTTCTGGAATATTCTGGATAATCTTCAGAGTAGAACGTAAATAGAACTAATTCCAATATCCTAACTACATATACATTTCTAACATTACATTTTTAATAGTACATTTCTAACGTATTTCTTCTTTCGTGTAGAATTCTATGAAGGTATGAAATTGTGTGTGTGTGGAGGGAGGGGCTGGCGCTCTGACCCCAGAAGATAAATAAATAATAATAATAAATATCTTTGCACATACACACAGCGCCATCTAGTTCCACACTAAGCAACTAGGCTTGTATTAGGTTGATAAACTACACAAATACATTTTTTTTGTAAATAAATACATATATAAATGAAAATCATCCATTACTCGGGAACACATGTCTGTATACATCATACAAACATATGTCTCTAGCGGGAGTCGAACCCGCAACCTTTTGGTATAGCAGCAGAGTTTCTAACCACTACACCAAATAGGTCATCCGATAGGTAGAGTCTACTTAAAAATATTCTAGAAATATTACATACTACTTACGCGATCTATCTAAACCCTTGTCTATTGAGACTGTGTAAATATTTATAAAGGTTTGGCTCACATTCACCTGGATGAGTGGAAGTCTACCACTGTACGTTTCTCAAGAAACTTCCTACCACGTACGACCACCCTGTGGAACGGACATCCTGCAGCGGTATTCCCGAACGAGCACGACATTGGAACGTTCACGAAACGAGCCTACACCTTCCTCAAAGGCCGGCAACGCATCTGTGACCCTTTTGTAGTTGCGGGTGTCCATGGGCGGCGGTGATTGTTTTCCATCAGGTGATCCGCATGCTCGTTTGCCGCCCTCTCATATAAAAAAAAACATTATATATCTCGGTCGATTGTCGTACATCTCTTTCGCTCGATATATACCTAGATATAACCTCCATTTGCTCAAACACATGAAACACCTAAATGAGTGTATATTAGAGTCCTAAATCAACAACTAATGGAAATCCGACCAGCTACCCTCTCGGTCTAACCGCAATACTAACGTTTACCCCTCCCGGTACCACTGTTCATTCATCAACATATAGAAATATGGCGGACTCAGTACAGAAACGTGGCATCCTTTTGTAGGCTGAGAATAGTTTATTTTTTGTAATAGGGCAAGGCGTTCCTTCACACGAACTCTTACACCAGTGTGCGTAGTGTGAGTTTTGTCTCGTTTTTAACTTTACCATCGCGTTTGCGTTTACGCAAAAAGTATCTATGAAAAACATTTGCAAACTATCCGCTAGAGGCGCTGCACATTTCTTCATGCAAATCGTCACGTAAACGTGAACGCGGTAGTAAAGTTAAGTCGAAACAAAACTCACACTCCGCCCTCAGGGGTCCCTGTGTCGAGATTCGATCTCTTCCCAATAACAAACAAAATAAGAAACGGATAAATGACTAACTAACTATAAATAAGCAAAGTGCATTAATTACCTGCAAAACATTTTTTCTAAAATTATTTTTGCAGGTAATTAGGCAATTTTCGTCATCTACCGTTAGCAAAAACTCTCATGCGAATATCTTACCTACCTACCTACATCTCTTTCCTTAAATAGTGCCTACCCTGCTCTTAGTTCTTATTAAATAATTTATCGAAAATTTGATTTACATTACATTTAGTTATTTTAGAACTCATAAAGGCACAATAACTTAATTACCTGTAGCTAAGATAGAGACAGCTTTGATAACACATCGGCCGTGTTCAAAGTCAGTAATTCATTCAAAGGGCTATGTATACGCTTTTTCAATAAGGTTCCTGTTGATATACAAAATCTTCCTCTCAATAAATTTAAAGATACTATAAAACAGAAGCTTATTAAGAAAGCATATTATAAAATATCAGATTATTTAGATGATAAACATTCATGGACATAACCAGCCTGTTCGTATAACCAGGCTATTTCACAATTAATAATGAAATATTATAACATAAAATAATAATTAATAAATTTGTAATATAAAAACCTTTTTTGGAAAGGGCAACCCCTCGAGTTTCTTACTTATTCTTCTCAGGGGAAAATTGCCTTTTGAAGAAGCAGTAGCTTTGAAAATGTAAAATCTGACTATTTTATGTACCCTGTGTACCTACAAAATAAAGAAAGAAAGAAAGAAAGAAAGAAAGAAAGAAAAAGTATTTAAAGCATTTTCGATTTGATTAGATTTATTCCTTTTCTCCATCTACACGATATTTCGTTTCATTTAATTTATAATTTAGAAAACATAATTTGTCTATTTAACTTGCATCTCTTACAGCTATAATTTTCAAAGTATGTTCTATCGATGTCTCGGTTCAGATGTGTAAATGTGCAAGTAGGTACTTACTTACAGAAAGTAATATTTAATAGTTATAGTTTATCTAATAAAAGTATGGGCGTAGATGAGAAAACTTAGCAAATCGATCTAGAATTGGTCATCTTGCTTAACAAGTTAAGTTTGTTTGATCGTATCGAGGGATATAATTGATGCTGAATATGATGTTGGAAGACATGGCAGTTCTATATTTCCAGCCGCGTAGCGGATCTAGGACAGTATCTGTAGAATTTGAAATATTCGCCACAGTGTACTATATCAAATGCATAAAAAACTGACTTAAATTAAATGCAAAAATAACTTTGCAATATCTATAAAATGTATATGCTATGTTTTCTACACGCACCGACAAGAGCATAGCTCTTAAATTGAAGAGAGAGATGGTGTGTTGGGGTAAGTTTGCTTAGCAACATGAAGTATTTTGCGCGAGAAGACGTTGCGCGGTTTCTGAAAGTTGAATTCCACGTTCGTCCTTATCGGCAGTGAAACTTTAACCGACACTAAATCTGAGTTATCTAAATCACTAACAATATTTCACACCCGTAGACTGTAACATGATTTCCCGAACATAATCAAGCCTCTAGCACACTACTTCACATAATATCGTGTAATGAAGAGCCATAGCCCGGATATTACCCGACGACGCTAGCTGCATTGTAATGAGCCAGCATTCAGGGTACGCTATTGATAACCGACGAAGCCCCTTTGAGATTTTTCGACGTGTCACAGACATCAGAGTATATTAAATTCGTGCCGTCATGTTTGAGCCTTTTTGACATGAAGTATGAAGGAGAAATTTTCTTCCATCCACAGATGTAATTCAAATTAGGTAGTGCCAGTAGTAACGAAGTAAGTACCTACTTCGTTACTACTGAATGTTCACGAGGTCCTCATTTTATAGTCCTAGGGGCCATGTTTAAAATTGATAATACAATATGGAATTTCAACGTTTTGCAGTTTGTATATATTGCTCTTTTGTCTTTGTGCGCTTGAGACATTTTGCTTCTCCATTGTACGCTTTGGAGATGCCACTCATTCGTCATATTGCTTTTTTGTCTTTGTGCGCTTGAGATATTTTGCATCTTCATTGTACGTCATTTTGGTCTATTGACATTATACAACTATAAAAGGGAGCGTGCAACAAAGAAAGGGAATCAATGAAGCACCTTCTGTGTGACGGTGATGCCTTGACCGTAAGGCGTAAGCGTCCTTTGGGTAAGGGATATCCCGAACTTACTGATTCTTTTCACTACGCTATATCATAAGATTTATGAAATCTACTTGACATTAGGAGCGAGAGAAAGCTGGGGATACGTATCCTGATTGGGTCAAAGTGATTTTAAGCATATGCCCAACCATGAGGTTTGCCATGGGGCAAACGCGTATGCATCATCTGGATAAGAGATACTTATCCCGATCCTGGTGACTACATGCTCTTTCCACTACCCTGTGTCATAAGACTTATGAAGTCAAAAGAAAGCAGGGGGAAACGCACAAGAGATCTCAATTGGGTAATGTCTTTGGGCATATGCCCATCCTCACGGCAAACATAAGAATAGAACAAGAAGAACTATGTGGCCATGACGTCAGTCTTACAATAGCTATACCACTATACACTCAATCGACAGCTACTTGTTAGCACTTTCAAGTCGTAAGTACAAGCTACTTAGCAATCAGAAGCACTTAACGATACACTTTGATCTTTAAATATAGAGTTCTCCTCAACGTTACCACTCAGTAATTACACGTTGAAAGTGTTGTTTAAGTACTGCTTTGGTTGTGTGAAACACTTACTGTGCTGTCAGTCAATTATTATTGCTTTCGAACTTTAAAGTAAGATTGTAAGTAGCTTATACAAAATCATTTTTATCCTGAGAAATCGCCAAGTCTCTGGGTTTGCATATTGTTTTAAAAGGCCAGTGTTTTTAAATCTGTTATATACGTCATAATCACATCAGCCACAGGACGTCCACAGTCGTTAAGCCAAGTCGTTGGCCTACAGGGGCGGCTTAAGAACATTTCCGGCAATACGAGCGCCACCAAGTTTAGTTCCCACAGCAAACCGCGTATTATGATAGTCAGTTGACCGTTTGAATAATGAATTCTATCGCTAATTTATCGCTATCTGCGACATATATATCAGTTCACTGGTAGACATAAGCGCGATTTACGTCACATCCCATGGGATGTTGATGTATAATCATAACAAATAATTACTTGGACTGGATCTTTAACCAGCAGGACAGTAAAGCAATTAATATCCATCGGGAATTAATTTTATCCTTCGCAACTTGGCGCTTTAGCTTACACCTGTCAATTTAGACAAAGGTAGCGGACATTGTGACAGGTGAAGCGAATTGGATTAAATTTGGAATTAGGACAACTAGATATTCGGCGAAGTTTTGAAATACAAGATTACGTCTCTGGGCCCTGATTCTCGCGCATTCGACATTTCAATGTCGAACGACATCAATAGGTTTGTCACTTTTACACACGTATATAAGTGTGAAAGAGATAGACATGCCAATGTCTATCAATAGACAAATGTCGAGTGTGCGAGAATAGGGGTCCAGGTGTAATGACGAAATGTCGCTTTCAATGTCAGATTTCATTTATTAAGAGGGTGCAACTTGTTTATTCGTTCGTTTCAAATACGATTTATCAAAAATTGTACCTAAAAGCTTTATATCTAAATATCTTTAGATATAAACAGATAGGTCTAAACTCTGCTACTATACCAAATGGTCGCGGGTTCGAATCCCGCTAGGGGCATATGTTTGTATGATGAATACAGACCTGTGTTCCCGAGTTATGGACGTTTTTCATTTATACATGTATTTATTTACAAAAAAAATGTATTTGTGTAGTTTATCAACCATCTAGTATACATAACACAAGCCTAGATGATTACTGTGACCTAGATGGCGCTGTGTGTTTGTGCAAAGACATTAACATTAAAACATTACATCTTTGATTCCTGTTATTTTCGTTTTTTTTTGTCTTCCATCTGCGCAATATAGAGATTAAGGTTTCATTTTCTCCACATCCTTTTATAAGAGCCCCAGTAGTACTACAAAGTTATAGGTATTGAAGCAATCTGCGCGTCGTCGTCCTACGTCTGTCGTTTCGAGAGCCTGGCGATTGAAGTACCTACACGCGATTTACGCGCGTAATTAAATTTACTTGTGGATGGCGCCCAGTACCTCGCCAGCGTGCTTAATTATAAATTCGCGCAAAACGATTCACTGCGAATTCGCCCTATCTGGACAAACCTTTTAACCCTTGACCGCCTCCGTGGCTCAATGTAAACAACTTTGGGTTTACGATTCGGAGGTCGCGGGTCCGGTCCCCAGCGGGGTACATGTTTAAGTACTCCGTTTGGTCGATGGTAGGGCATTTTAAATGTCCGCCTGGCTAGCTACCACCATCTCGTCTAAATCTGCCGCCAAGCAGCAATGTTAATAGCATTGTGGTGTTCCGGTTGTCAGAGAGATAAGATAGCCAATCCCCCAAATGTGTTGGGGTTTCTGGGTCAGTACGCTTCCACCTTCGACCTCATCTTCACTTAGTCTTAACATCAGGTGTAATTGAGGTCGAGTACCAACCCGTTGTGCATAAAAAAAACCCCCTTTGGGCTGTTCGAATTTTTCGAATTGTGAAGTTGTGACCCCATGTAACCTTTCTATTAAAACGGCATGCTTTGTACCTATTTTACAGGCGCCATGTTGGATTTTTTTATCATAATGTATCCTATGAATTCCACCCTATCCTCACCTTTATGCACCGACTAATACCGACTCGGGAAACTTAGTTATCGGAGGAAACAAGGAAAAGAGAAAGTAACTTGTACAGTGAGCAAATGAAGTCCCGAACCATTTTCTAACTTCTCCGTCTAACAATAACGCAATGAAGTCAAGATGCTGCTTTACTTTTGTGGTTGACCGTAAAAATCGGGATTAAGAGGTTTGCGTCAAATGTGGCCGTGACTGTATTTGCTTGGAAAATACTTTGTGTTAGCAAGTTTGGGGATAATTGTTGATTAGGAATAGGCGTATTGCGGTAGTTTAATTTAGGGATTGCTTTCGAATTTAAATTTCATGACACTACCAGTGTTGCAGAAAGGAAGCCTCACTTATATCCACAAGCTACGAAAGAATAACCCCAGCGGGAAAACAGAAAATGTCCCATGAGCGTCCGTGATCTCACCATAGGCTCCACTGAAAACCAGCGTTGTAGTCGTTCTTCTTCTCTCGACTACAACAAATGCTGAGATGGGGACCTGATTTGATGCCACTTTGCAACACCGAAAACTAGCAACACCTTCTTCTTCTTCTTATTTTTATTTTTGAGGATGGCAACCAGTCAACCTCACTGTCGAGGGACATTACTGCCATTGCCATTATGCCATTTTATTTCTCTTATTTCTTCAATTTATAAGTCAATCTCAGTCAAAACAAGTAATTCGTCGTATACTTGGCGTATACAGAGTCTAGTCACGGTCAAGTCATTCTTCAGTAAAGTAGCAGAATGCTTTACAAAAGATTTTGGCGGTTTCTTGTGGGAACCCGACAGCTCCGTTACGCACTTTAATTTACAATTCCTTTCACCTGTACACCAACACTAACGTTTGCTACACAATATTCTGCCATTATTAAGTTTCAAAATTTAGAATGCACAAATTATAAGAATTATAAAGAAAAATGCAACTTCACTCGCCGAGATCCCGCCAAAAAGCCTTGCAATACCAACTTATATTAAGTTCCACATTTCTATGTTGTGTCATATAGTACATAGGTAACAATTAAATGTATTGTACATATAAGTGTCGCTAAACGGATCAAATAACGTTTTCTTATTCTTAAAATTATAATATAATATTAATAACTTTAATACCAAAAATTTACAGTTTGGTCTTATAACTCAATTAAGCTAGTAAATGTAAGAGTTAGTTTTAGTTAGAGAGTTATAAATTAAGTAGTATAACCTGAAAATGGCCATCGGCAACAGGGATTCAAGCGGCGTGGAGGCAATGCTGATGGCTAGACGAGCTAGCCTACAAACAAATAACAGCTAAATCAGCTCGCGAGCAGGATTTGAAAAAAAAGAGAGAGCATGCGCACATATCGTATTATTATCTACTCTTCTTCAATATACTATATTCAAACCCTCTTATCCATAAAAAAATACAAACGCTTTAGATAAGCCTGTTTTGGTTAAAGTATGTTTTGTCACTTTCTTTCATTGCAACATTTCCTTATGAACGACAGAGACAAAACATACTTTAACTAAAACAGGCTTATAAAGCGTTTGTAAATTTTTATGAATAAGACGGTAATATTATATTTTTCTTTCGGTTTCATTTCATTGCAATCTCTATGTCAGTGGTCAATCATCCTGATAATCATCAAATTTATATAAAACTATCATGGAGATATACCTTTTCATTTACAAAAATCATGATCGATGTAGGCATAATGTTACGTAAGACTAAACGTGGGTGTGAACATTTTATTTCCTTTTTTGGAGTTCTAACAACAAGAATGAAATATATGTGAGATAATTTAAGATATTAATAATGTTAATAATAAGTTCCCACGTGTAAGTTTTTAGATAAATAAATTTCATAATCTTAAGATGAGCGCAGGCTAAACTTTAGGTGTCTACGCCAAGATTGGTAGTAATCGAACGCACACGATGTTCCCGCGCGCTGTTCCGGCGGCCATCTTAACATATAGAAATTATTAGAACGCAGACGCTGCTCCTAACTTGATTTTTATATTAATTAAGCTTAAAAGGAAAACCAATATTATAATAAACAATACTATAATTAATTGGTGTAGTTATTGAAGAAAGAAATTAACTTTAACAAGAAAAACTCAACATTAGGTTTATTTTCGAGGAGAGGTTAATGTAGTTCCTTCTATCTTTGGCTGAACCGCAAACTTGTGTAACCGCAGCCCCTTAGCTAAAAATGTTAAAGTAAATAAAAAATTTAACAATATTATTACTATTTCGTCACGAAACTTTCTTTAAAAAACTATCACTCTCATTACAGATATGTATTCAAAATTACAAAATAAACGCAGAATTGACAAACTCCTGTTTCTTGCTATTATATATGGCTATTATAAAATTTCTGACTATCTGGATGATAAGAATGCGTGGACATGATCCGCCCGGTAATATACAGTATATTTTATTCTTATTTTTCTTTGTCGAATCATAAATTTAACAATTATTCCAAATTGTACTAGTATTGACTTATTTAAAAAGAGCAACCCCTGAGTTTCTTGCTCGTTCTTCTCTGGGGAGACTGCCTAGTGAATGAGCGATAACTGTATGTCATGACGATTTCAAATGTTATTCTTATAACTTACGAAATAAAACATTTTTGAATTGATTTGATTTCTTGATGTTGGTTAAAAAAAGAGTGGCCTCGTACCTTCGACGCATTGACGCAGCCGGCAGTTCGTACCTATTTATATCGATGCTGATACCAAAGCCACCAACTTCTGCTATTTTGCAAACCTTCCAAAGGCATTAGACATTTGATCCAACAGATTTAGATACTAAAGATTTGCAACATTATACCAGTGAATACGATATTTCCCTCGTGTTTCAAGTATCAAGAAGCCACACGATAACCACAAGCTGGTCTCGAAACTCTTGCAATGCTTCCAAACTTGGCGAATGAGGAATGTTCTTAAACCGCGACAATTCGAGTTGTTATGATATGAAGTGTTCCGGAGTCTTGCGGGAATAAGTCTCTGACGGTTTGTGGGAATCACCGGTGAGTTGGGGATAATTTGGTAAAATTTCGAACTTCAAGATTCGTTTTTTTTTTCTGTTTTTTTCGAAATTTCGAACAACACCGTAAATAGTGTTGTTCGAAAGTTCGAAAAACGAACAGATGTTATGTTTTTGATGGTGTTGTATGTGTGAATGTCCAGTCTTTATCCGAATGTATAACAGTAATGCGTGGACGGATTAGAGTGCGGTTTTTTTGTCTGATTTTTTTTTTATGCGCGACGGGTTCATACTTGACCTCAATCACACATTATGTTAAGTAAAGATGAGGTCGAAGGTGGAAGCGTACTGACCCGGAAACCCCAACACATTTGGGGGACTGGCTATCTTATCTCTGACAACCGGAACACAACAATGCTATTAATATTGCTGTTTGGCGGCAGATTTAGATAAGATGGTGGTAGCTAGCCAGGCGGACATTTAAAATGCCCTACCACCAACCAAACCGAGTATTAAACATGTACCCCGCTGGGGATCGAACCCGCGACCTCGAAACGTAAACCTAATGTTGTTTACATTGAGCCACGGAGGCAGTTAAATCAAATATCCATATTTCAACCAGCAACGTATGCCAAATTAATCTCTGCATCTAGGGTGGTGTAATAAGCGCTTAACTATAATATACCTAGGTAAGTACTTAAGTTTGCCGTTTTAAATATGTTGTCAAATAGTGATATTAAGGTATGAAACCCCAGGGCACGAGTCCAACTCACATTTGGTATGCAGGTGCGGACATAAATATACCTATATCTATTTCACAACTATACCAAAACGACACAAGCTACAACTTGAATAGAACTACTTCAGTTAACTTAGCACAGTTAAACGTAACTTACCTCTACCTAGTTCCACTTACCACCCACTAAAAAGCGTGCCGCAACTAAACTTAGTCAGCCGAAAATGCTTGGAATATTAAACGCGCCACAATACCGTAATGGGTACATTGGCATACATTTTTCAATGTTAACAATGTGTATGCCGATACAAATGGAGGTCACAGATTCTATCCATAGCAAGGGTACATTTTTTTTTATGCATATCTGGTTGGTACTTGACCTCAATCACACCCGATGTTAAGTGAAGATGAAGTCGAAGGTGGAAGCGTACTGACCCGGAAACCCCATCATATTTGGCGAACTGGCTATCTTATCTCTGACATCCGGAACACAACAATGTTATTAACATTGCTGCTTGGCGGCAGATTTAGATAAGATGGTAGCTAGCCAGGCGGACATTTAAGATGCCCTACCACCAACCAATAGTAACCAAAATAGTACATAGGTACATAGTTGGCGTTTTAAAATCATACGTTTCCTCTTCCTTTCACTCCAGTAGGTACACACTCGAACAAATAAAGACACACATTTAATAATTTTGGTTTAATTTTAAGAATATATTTTAAGAATAAATTTTTTGCCGACAGAATATTTTTTACCGTATGAAAAAGAAAATAAGGTATGTTAGATAAATAAATAAAAGGTATTTATTCACCACAAAGTTAATTTAACAAGTAATTAATTGATAATAAATTAAGTCTAACTGTGATGAAAAGGTAGATAAGATAAGTTAAATAGAAGGAATTGGCATAGGTAATTTTTTTTTTTAAAACCATTTTTTTTTTTCAATAAAGCTATTTGTGTCATTTGACGGTTGCGTTTGTTATCTAATCCGCATAATTACAGAATTAAACTAAATAAATAAAAAAATCTTTGAGTAAATATCAGTTCCTAATAAATATGTGGTTTCGGCACTTCAATAGAATAGAACCAACCTGTCTCCTCCCGTGGATGTCGTAAAAGTCGACTATGGGACTTTCCACCAACAAACATCTATAGATTTACACGTTTCGACGACGATAGGCTCACCCCCTGCCGCGTGTGCATTTCTTTATATTTCGTAAGGTGAACCGTGGATGTTGTTTCAATCATTAAACTTTTAATGTTTGGAACACCCAAATACTATTGTTTGGGATATCTCTGATCACCCCATTTGGGATAAAGGTGACCAAATGATAGTGTTAAAACCTAAATATCTTCGAACTCTTTTAAACCGCCTCCGTGGCTCAATGTAAACAACATTAGGTTTACGTTTCGGAGGTCGCGGGTTCGATCCCCAGCGGGGTACATGTTTAAGTAGTCGGTTTGGTTGGTGGTAGGGCATTTTAAAATGTCCGCCTGGCTAGCTACCACCATCTTATTTAAATCTGCCGCCAAACAGCAAGGTTAATAGCATTGCTGTGTTCCGGTTGTCACAGATAAGGTAGCCAGTTCCCCAAATATGTGGGTTTCCGGGTCAGTACACTTCCACCTTCGGCCTCATCTTCACTTAGCATCAGGTGTGATTGAGGTCAACCCGTTGTGCATAAAAAAACAACAGAACCAAGCCTCCCAGCAATGTATACCGAATTTTCCTCTTTTTTTTTTCTTTTTTTTTTAAATAAATATTTCGGACACTTACACCAATCATCTAGTCCCAAACTAAGCAAAGCTTGTGCTATGGATACAAGATAAACGGATAAACATACATAAATATTTATATAATCATCCAAGACTCGGGAATAAATGTTCGTATTTACCCCTCGCGGGATTCGAACCCGCAACCGTTGGTTTCGCTGATAGGGTCACTATCCACTACACCAATCGGTCGTCAAGTCGTCAAAATTCTCTGCATTTAGGATAGAAGTAGTGCGACCTTCCAATCCACGAAATCGGAATCTAACTTTTCTAACATCGATTACATCTTCCCATTTCCTAATTAGATTTCCTAAAAATAGGATAATGTAATAAGCGCTTTACATAAACGATCTAATGATTGTTATAAGCAAATGTTTGTCCCGTAATAATTCCACACGGGATTTGACATGAATGATTTTCATTAATAATCTGTCAGTGAGTGAGTGGGAGTCTGGTTTGGTGTAGTGGCACAGATTACTAATAAGTTACTAAAGTAAGTAGTGGTTAGAAACTCTGCTACTACACCAAATGGTCGCGGGTTCGAATCCCGCTAGAGGCATATGTTTGTATGATGAATACAGACTTCCCGAGTTATGGATGTTTCTCATTTATACATGTATTTATTTACAAAAAAAAAATGTATTTGTGTAGTTTATCAACCATCTGGTATCCATAACACAAGCCTAGATGCTTACTGTGGACCTAGATGGCGCTGTGTGTTTGTGCAAAGACATTTATTATTATTTATCATAAAAAAGAAATCTTGGTCTTTACCATTGCAAATGGAATGATTTCATTCTTCAGAATAAAATCCACTCTCAGATAATAACTATTTGACTCTTAAAGTAGCTACCTGGCGCATTCACTACTCGGGGCAGCTCTCTGTGTGTAATTGTCGAAGGCTTTGTCGTCACAGGCGGAGGCAGTCAGGCGGATAATGACGGCCCTGGGAGCCACGCTTTTAAGGAAGCTGCCAACGAAACTTGGTATATAATATGGACGATTTTTGAATTGCTGTTGGAGGAAGATTAGATTCACGTTCACATTTCAAAAGTTCGTGAAATTACGCGCGTTCACTATCAGTGTACCCATTCGTTTTCGATTACCAATAATAGTAAGTTTGATAGTTGTCAGTTGTTTGACATTGGCTAGTATCGTGCTACTCCTAAATACAGGTGAGGAGCATCCTAGCTCCCAGACCAGGATCCTAGTGTGGGTACTAGTGCGCTCGTAAACTACCTAGATTCCATAATCTAGGTCCTAGGACAAGAATAAACAAATTACCTCCCGGCTCTATCATCAGCTCACTTCGAATTGCTTTGCCATCAGAATTACCTACAAACAGTTGCGAAGTTTTATATAAAGATAAATATCTCGAAACGCCTTAACCGAATTCTATCAATCATGGGTCCTTTCGAAAATGAAAAGAAACGTTTTCAATTCGGTTTAGACGTTTTCGCTCTATAATGCTACAGACAGATACATGTTCCATAGGTATACAAAGACGTAGGTATATGGAACGTATATTCGTCAGAGGTAAAAAAGCATAAAAATCAAATTAGATAGATTGAGAACAACAAACACCACACAAATAAAACCTCCTTTTTGAAGTTAATTCGAAACTTTAAAAATATTTTATTTAGGCCCAGTAATGTTAGTAATAAAACAACATAGTTGCTCTACATATCTACCTTGTGGCGATAAAAAGAGAAGTTATTTGGGGCAACTGAAGTAACTGTTTCAAAGATTATATACACATGTACATGTGTATACAATGTTGAAAAACATAAAAGCTATTATGCGTTCGGTAAACGTTTATGATGTGCAATGAGAATTGAGGCAGATCCGGATTCAGGATGGGGCGCTATTAGGGTGAACAACCATTAATTATTAGCGAACGATTTTTTATCCGACAATCATAAAGTTCGAAAAGGCAGTGTTCGGAAAACTGCGCAACGTCTTCTCGTCCAAAATACCTTAGTGATTGAAGACGAAAGTACATGGGCCTCATAAAAAAGCTCAAAATCACGCAACGAGCTATGGAGAGGGCAATGCTCGGCGTTTCACTACGTGATCGAATCGGGAACTTCATTCCCGTAGGCGAACGAAGATCACTAACATAACCCAGCGGATTAGCAAGTTGAAGTGACAGTGGGATAGCTCGAAGAACTGATGACCGGTGGGGCATTGAAGTTCTCTGAGTGGAAACCATGCACCGGCAAGGGCAGCGTAGGACGTCCACTCACAAGGTTGACAAACGACCTGATCAAGGTCACTGGAAACTCCTAATATTTTGCACATGGCTAGAATCTACCTATCAGTGATAGAATGAAGAACTAAGAAATCGGTAGTTTGCTTTTTTTATGCACAAAGGGTTGGTACATGACCTCAATCACACCTGATGTTAAGTGAAAATGAGGTCGAAGGTGTAAGCGTACTGACCCGGAAACCCCAAAACATTGGGGGGCTTGACTATCTTATCTCTGACAACCGGAACACAACAATGCTATTAACATTGCTGCTTGGCGGCAGATTAAGATGGTGGTAGCTAGCCAGGCGGACATTTAAAGTGCCCTACCACCAACCAAACCGAGTACTTAAAACATGTACCCCGCTGGGAATCGAATCCGAATCGTAAACCCAATGATGTTTACATTGAGCCACGGAGGCGGATTAAGTATAATGTCGCTATTTTTCTTAAACAATTCCCGAATCAATATTAGTCATACATCAATTGCAAATAACGAGGCGCAAAGACGGTCACTAAAACCGTCTCTGGCGGTGGCCACCGCAATATACTACCGCAATGCACCTAATATTGCACAGTATCGTGAATAGCTGTTGGCTGTTGCTTACCGGCATTATTACAATGTCTTGTACGGATCGTGATAGGCCACACAACTACACGTGTGTAGAACATGCGTGCGCGCACTTTTTTTTACACGGATACTACTAACCCCAGACAAAGCAGCATTACTATTATATTATAGGTAATGTATGCTAAAATATATGCCTGACGGTTGACCTTTTCTTCGTCATAATGGCGTACATCGTAAAAGGCAGCAGCGGACGTTGATTGTCTGTTAATAATGATTGTGATTCTCGAAGTAGGTACCCTGTCTCAAGATAGATACTCCTCAAATAATAGTTAAATAATCGCCCAGAGGGCGCCATACTGCGTGAGACTCCTCGGAAGTATTCAAAGAAAGAACAATCTTCACCGCCAGCCTACGTAGCATGACATCGTCGCGTCACGTAAAGAGAGTGGGATAGTTAGTCGTCCAAGCGAACGAGTAGGACAAATATTATCCTCTTCAACATAAACGTTTATCGCACCTGTCATGCTTTTATCAAAATCAGTTCAGCAAAAAAATAAATAAATATTTCGTACACTTACACCAATCATCTAGTCACCAAACTAAGCGAAGCTTGTGCTATGGAAACTAGATAACGGATAAACATACATAAATATTTATATAAACATCCATGACTCGGGAATAAATGTTTGTATTCATCACACAAACATTTACCCCTCGCGGGATTCGAACCCGCAACCGTTGGTTTCGCTGACAGGGTCACTATCCACTACACCAATCGGTCGTCGATAAATAGCCTATATGTTAGTCCATATAATCTGTCTACCCACCAAATTACATCCAAATCCATCCAGTCGTATAGGCGTGAAGAGGTAACAAACGTACATACATATATGCCTAAAATATTACCAGCTTAATTACCAATTAGATACCACAACGACGCCTCTGTGAAGTCCTTGAGCCAATGAATGCAACCACGCGCAGTGCCGCCTTTTTGTATTTTTTATTTGCGATTTTGCGATTTCACAGCACAAAATTCGTATTGCTGACAGTAATCATGTTTGGATTAGTTTCAAATTATATAATACATACAATACCTGTTTGGTGTAGTGGTTAGCAACTCTGACCACTATAATAAAAGGTTGCGGGTTCGAATCCCCTTCGGGGGCATATGTTTGTGTGATGAATACGGACATGACATGTGTAGCCGAGTTATGGATGTTTTCATTTATAATAAGTATTTATTACACAAAAAATGTATTTATGTAGTATATCAACCGTCTGGTAATCACAACACAAGCCTATAGTTCCTTGCTGTAGAACTAGATTGTCTAAGATATTTATTTATTATTTAATACGTACAAAGCAACATAACACAACCTAACTAGCTCACTCACTAACGGAAATGTCCGCCATACATAATAACGATCAGCCTACGCATTCTATTGTATGGCCCATTTAACCATCTGCAGACTATAATAAGTTCTATACATGAAAAATATTTTTATGAACAAGCTTTTAATACTTCATCACGATTAGCACATAATATAGAGGGGGGGGGGGGGGGGGGGGGGGGTACGTTGGAATTACATAATCTTATTCCACCGTCTTCCATCTTCGGACCACTAGGCGTGGGGAGGGATTCCACCCGTATATAGTAAATATACCGAACATTCGCACTAAGAACTTCGACTCTTCATTCATAATACGTCTTTTACTTCGCAGGCCATGTGGAACTCTCTACCTGAATCCATCAGACGTGCTCTATCTTTGAGTGTTTTCAAGGCAGAAGTTAAAGAGCATTTTTTAATCCTTTAATCTGTTCTTCCTCTCTATTTTTTTTTAGAAAGAAGATTGAAAGTATTTTCTTCATTATTTATTACATCCATATGCTATAAGGATATTTTAACTTATTAAATACCTATATAAGAATGATCTATAAATTTAATATAGCCCGATTACGAAACGTTACCGATTTCCCCGATTTCACAGCGTACCCTAACTGCCAATCTTCTTTAGAAATAATAAAAATAATAAAAAAAATCAAAAATCGTTTATTTCCTTTACTACATATTGGCAATACAAGTAGTAGTATCCTCCTTTTAAGCTTAGAAAAGCCTGTAGTTCCATATCATAGGTTATATATAAGTTTTTTTTTTTAGAAAATAGAATAACAAAGACGAATAACATAAAGTCCATATTTTTTCTTTTTTTTTACACGCAACGGGTTGGTACTTGACCTCAATCACACTTGATGTTAAGTGAATGTCGATGGTGGAAGCGTATTGACCCGGAAACCCCAACACATTTGGGGGACTGGCCATCTTATCTCTTGACAACCGGAACACAACAATGCTATTAACATTGCTGCTTGGCGACAGATTTAGATCTAGATTAGACTTAGATTAGTCCATTAAGGAGATGCAGGGCCAATCTTCTGGCTCTATCTTCAGACCCTCGCCATCATGTACTGGAAAGTGCTCATGGCAACAAAAACAACTAGCCTGAATTCGACTATCTTGCCATTTGCCATCAGTCAGTATCAGATCAGGCTTCATCATCAGATCAGCTCGATGCATTGTCACTGAAACTTTTTTTTTATTTTATGCACAACGGGTTGGTACTTGACCTCAATTACAACTGATGTTAAGTGAAGATGAGGCCGAAGGTGGAAGCGTACTGACCCGGAAACCCCAACACATTTGGGGGACTGGCTATCTTATCTCTGACAACCGGAACACAACAATGTTATTAACATTGCTGCTTGGCAGCAGATTTAGATAAGATGATGGTAGCTAGCCAGGCGGACATTTAAAATGCCCAACCAGCAACCAAACCGAATACTTAAACATGTACCCCGCTGGGGATCGAACCCGCGACCTCCGAATCGTAAACCCAATGAGGCGGTTACAGAAATATCTCAAATTTCAGCTCAATCAGATACCAGCAAGTGATTGAGAAATGGAAAGAGGCTTGTAAAAAGTGCATAGATACCTACGAAGCCCGCGCCATGTAAAATGAGGTAGGTACATTAAATTTGTCTAACATTATAGATATGATTTATCGTATAATTACAATAGATTGTGTAATATTAACATTTGCTCCAATAATCAAACCGACACACATTATAAAGATAAAAATAAAAAAAAATCAATTTTACTTTCCTCCATATATCAGGAAGTGAGTTTCGCAATAAATCACAGCATATTTACACGCAGTAGTAACCCAATCATCACAGATTTTGTTTATTATTCTTTATTGCACCAAAATATTACAATAACAGAGTACAAACAATAGGTCACGTACAAAGGTGGACTTATCTCTTTAAGAGATCTCTTCCAGTCAACCTGAGCATTGAAATAGGAAACTTAGTAAATTTGGGGTTTAGCAGTAAATTGTGTGCAAAAGAAAAAATCATATAACGAATAATAAAACAAATAAAAAAAGAAAAGATTACTGAATAATAAACTTACACTAAATATATTACATATACCTACTGCGAAATATATACATAACATAATTTAAATATATATATATACTATAAACCTACATACACATACTAATAATATCACGAAAGATGGGAGAGGTAATGCTCTTTTAGCCTTTTCTTAAATACTGCAATTAAAGGGCTGTCCTGAATTAATTTTGGCAGTTTATTCCACATCATGGCTGCTTGAACGCTAAAGGAGTGAAAAAGAAAGTTTGTGGTGGCTCTAGGACAGGCGAGTGTTTTTGTAATGCAGGATAGTTTATATGTGTGGCGAGCAAACTTAACTTTCAATTTTTATCATATCATACTTGTTCGTAAAGTGGATCTAATTTCACCGGTTTTAGATATATCAAGCAGCTCATAAAATACACGTCGGTTTCCATAATCTAAACTGTTGTTGTAGGTACTCGTCCTCATTCAAAAATATTATAATTTATTTTTAAGTGAACCAAAAATTGTGGCCACAGCCAACTTCTATAGTTCATTCCTAAATCACGTTTTCGATATACAAAAAGAAAAAAGTCCGTTTTAAACTATGAGGCTTTTTAGTGTAGTTGATTTACTTACTTATTATTTACTGTGACGGAGCGCTAATGGCGGGGGCTAATGTTACCAAGAGAAAAAACGCGCGAAAATCAATCAAAAGTTACGCAAGCGACGAACGTGTCGGAAAACCGAGCTATTAGTTTTTACGCGGCGTAAAAAGTGTTATGTATAACCTATTTTATTTCATGAATATACGACAGATAGTTACTTCTGTTATTGATAGGAAACCACTAAAAATAAGTACCTAGTATTTTGACGATAATATTTTTTCTATGGCTGGCTGAACAGTAACTGCCTACTCTTTTCTTTTTTCATGTATGCAAAGGAAACTTGACTAATATAAGACTGCAAGTATATATTGAGCTAGAGTTAACTAAAGTAGGTATAATGTGGTAGTGTTCTACGACAAATCTTTGCTTAATTTTATAGTAATTCTAACTTCAGATATATTGAATGCTGCACCATATTCTGCAATAGGTATATATTTCTCTTATTTAAAATATTTGAAGTTTGTCATAGTTATAATTACGAGTGCTGCTCCAGACGGGACAGGCATATGTGACGTGACAGGCCTTACTAGAGTAGTATACATCAGAAGTTTCGTCTTACTCTTCATTCATAATGCATGGCCAAGGCATGGAACTTTCCTGAATCCTTGGGATATTCAAGAGCAGGGTGAATAGGCATCTACTGAGATCGCGTGCTTCATCTTCGGCCACATCGTCACTTCCCATCAGGTGAGATTGTGGTCAAACGCGTATCCAGTTAATTATAAAAAAAAAACCTGAAGCAAATCAATGAAATTTCGATCGATAAAAAGTAAAAAAAAAATAAAGTGGAGGACACAGACCATAATGTGGATGGATGACTTTATAAAGGTAGCGGGAAGTCGCTGGCTACAGGCCGCTTCCAACCGATCACTCTGGGAATATATGGGGGAGGCCTATGTTCAGCAATGGACATCCTCTGTCTGACATGACGATGGTATAACTATTCCAATGGCTGCTGTTCTATCTGAACAAAATAGATTTAATCCAAATCAATCTTGTATAGCATCAAAAAGGGTCCGCGGGCTGCCATCTGTTGTGGCTAATATCAAGGCTGTTTACGCAATAAATCAGGACATCACCGAAAAAAAAAATACAAAAAACGAGCGAGCGGGAAAAAGGAATACATGGCGCGGCGTTAAGACGATTTTTGTTTCTTGACAAAATCGTATTGAATTCGAATGTGTTGAAAAACATGTATAGGGGCGATATCTCCTTGTGTTGTACAAGTTATACAATGTATGTATGTAACGGGTGTTCTTTTACAGGCGAGAATTTTAAATTGACCGCATTTTTTTTTCTGTGACGACTGATGTGACAGTTCTCGGTTGTTTTGAGGTTAGTTTGGTTTGGCAATTCACTAGACTTACGCTGAAGCAGTGAAAAATTGTTCAAATGAAATTAATTTACTGAAAGAAGCTTTACGTACGATTAATTTCACGATTGGATCTGTTAACTGGCCACCTCGTTTGTGGGATTTGAGACCAATAGATTATTTTCTTTGGAGTTTTGTAAAACCATATTTTTACCCCGATAAATAGGGTTGCCATAACTTCTAGAAGTCAATACGGGACGTTTTCTTTTCTGATGCCTAAAACTCGAAGACATTCAATACCGACACGCGGGTTTTGAACTATGTTTTATTATATGTAACTACTTTTGCACGCATGTGCACGTAGTATGAGTTTTTTAACAGATGGGTATTGATCTGATGAGATTTGATCTCCACAGTATCGCTACTGCGCTCGCGCCCCTCACCTCTCTATTCTATTTCCGTATTTTGTCGCAATACGAGACAAATACGGAACATATAGTAATACCGGACGGGATGGTCAAATACGGTGACAGTTCCGTATATACGGGACGTATGGCAACCCTACCCATAAACCAGGAACAATGGCTAAAAGGACACGCTTCCAGAGCCGTAAAAATTATTAAAAAAAAACCAGGAACAATGAGCACTTAGAAGCTAACATTCAATTTCCCAGATATTTAGAATTGCGATTCGCGAGCAAACTATGGGTGTATCAAATACGATACATCGATTTTCAGAAGCTAAGGCTAGTAGCGACCGAATCGGAATAAACGAAATATAAAAAGGCAATCGAGCTGAGTGTTAGTTAACTAATCTCTCAACAGGCCCTCGGCATAAACGGCGGTCTATCTCCGCATAAACAACATAAACAACGCGGGAGCTGTCTGTCAGTCCAACGTGGAGATAAGTGCGCGCGTCCGAAAAGGGGAAGTGATTTGGTGTCGAAATCGAACGTATTCGGGTTTGGAGTGAATGTGTGTTACCATTCTACTTAGGTATATGTATATGTACACGTTTCGCCACAACACAATTCGCCGAGTGCCGAATACATTGCGGAGTTTGTTCACGATCAATCAGACTGATGATTGCGCAGCAAACATGAATCACGAAAAACCATATAAGTATATATTTACTGTAAATTGATTTATTCAATAATAGTAAGTATAGAATGGGATATATTAATAAGTAGCTTACCGTCCGCGGCTTCGCCTGCGTGGATTAGCTTTATCGCGGATATTGTTAATTTGTTTATCCCGCGGGAACTACTCACTTTATCTGGAAAAAAAATATCCCATGTCTTAATCCAGGGTATATAAAATAAATATTTCGGACACTTACACCAATCATTTAGTCCCAAACTAAGCAAAGCTTGTACTATGGATACTAGATAACGGATAAACGTACATAAATATTTATATAAACATCCATGACTCAGGAATAAATGTTCACATTCATCAACATTTACCCGTCGCGGAATTCGAACCCGCTACCGTTGGTTTCGTTGACAGGGTCACTATCCACTACACCAATCCGTCGTCAAATATTCTACCTACATACCAAACTTTAACCAAATCCGTTCATCTGTTTCGCCGTGATTTAGCAACAAACATTCAATATTCCGCATTTATAATATTAGTTAGACTTTTTTTTTTTTTTTTTTTTTTTTTATGATCGACTGGATACGCGTTTGACCACAATCTCACCTGATGGAAAGTGACGATGTGGTCGGAGATGAAGCACGCGATCTCAGTAAATGCCTATTCACTCTGCTCTTGAAGATCCCAAGGTTGTAGGATTCAGGAAAGACTGACGCCGGAAGGGAGTTCCATGCCTTGGCTGTTCGGATGATGAATGAAGAATCGAACTTCTTAGTGCGAACTTCTAATTACGTTAGATACTTTTGAATAACATTAATTAGATGTTATTATCATTACACTGACGTATAGTAGAGCTACCAGCATCATCATCAGCCTTACACGTTCCCACTGTAGGGGACCAGCTTCCTCTCACTGGGAAAGGGTATCAGCCATAATCCACCATGCGACCCAGAGCGGAATGGTAGATTTATGTCAAACTAGCCAACAGTCAGTGTTTTCAAGTCGCCCCTGAAGTCACCGACTTGGCTTAGACTGTCTTCAATTTAAAACAACCGGGACCGACTATTTAACGTGCCTTCCGAAGCACATAAACAATCCCCTTTCAGTTCCCATTCGTTTATATCGGTCCGTTTGCGAAGCCCGATCGATGGGTGTACAACATGATGCAGCGTAACAGATGCACCTTATTCACTTATCAATAACTGTAATTAGGCTTTTTGGCGGGATCTCGGCGGGTGAAGTTGCATTTTTCTTTATAATTCTTATAATTTGTGCATTCTAACTTTTGAAGCTTAATAATGGCAACATATTGTGCAGCAAACGTTAGTGTTGATGTACAGGTGAAAGGAAGTGTAAATTAAAGTGCGTAACGGAGTCACGGTGACTTCTGTATACGCCAAGTATACGACGAATTACTTGTTTTGACTGAGACTGACTTATAAACTGAAGAAATATGAGAAATAAAATTTTTCACTCGAAACTGGCAGTAATGTACGACAGTGAGGTTGACTGGTTGCCATCCTCAAAAATAAGAAGAACTGTAATTAGACTTGAGAGCTGGTTGGTGCACAAATATTGGAATAATACTTTTAGACGTACAATCATATTGGCAAACACAAGTCTAATCCAAAAAATACAACATTGGTGAGGAAGCGAGAACACACAGTTCAGTATTGCTATATAAAAAATTGTGTTGGCTTCCAACAATGCTCACAAATAAGGCGCAAGACAATAACAAAAATGTAAAAATCGTTCCCTTATAAAGACTTAAATAGAAAAAGTTTAACCGCGACCCAATTTCAGTCTCGCGTGATCCGAAAGAAAATTATTCCCCCCCCCCCCCAAATGAAACAAATCCAACAAACGCATTATATTTAATTTAATTCAGTAAATTATCAAACTCCTAATTAAGATCCCCTAACTCCCGTCAATTCCAGACATTGGGCGGTGTAAAACTTTTCACGTGAGCATTCCGCTTCCCGGAACTTTTCCCGGCTTAACAGCTGAAGTGGATTCAATCTGTTCATTATTCGTGCCTCCAAATAGATTTTACTGCGTTTCCGGACGTGATTTTTATTAAATTCTATTCTCCTAAGCGTCTAGTTTGACGCATTTGTATGTTCTCTAAAAGATAATGTAATTTTATCGCGTTTGACTAAGTGTTGTGGATTTTTTATGAGTAAATTAAAAAATTTAGAAATGTTTCGTGAAACAATGTCACCTAAGTAGCAAAGCAACAGTTTGTTTTTTTTTTATTGTACAAAAGAAATTCATTTGTACAATAAAGCAATTTACAAACAAACAAATAAACTTGTGTTTTATGCACAACGGGTTAGAAATTGATCTCAATCGCACCTAATGTTAAGTGAAGATGAGGTCAAACTTGGAAGCGTACCAACCCGGAAAAGCCAACATATTTGGGGGACTGGCTGTTTATCTCTGACAACCGGAACACAACAATGCTATTATCATTGCTGCTTGGCGGAGATTTAGATAAGATGGTGGTAGCTAGCCAAGCGGACATTTAAAATACCCTACCACAAACCAAACCGAGTACTTAAAACATATACCCCGCGGGGGATCGAACCCGCGACCTATGATTCGTAAACCCAATGTTGTTTGTATTAAGCCACGGAGGCGGTTAAAACTGTGTTATAAATGTCGTAAACACTCATCTTGGTGCTACAATACCACAGATACCCACACGACAGACATGGAATTCAAATAAATATGATGTACTAGCTTTCCGCCCGCGGCTTCGCCTGCGTTGAATGGCTTTATCGCGGAAATTTGTTTATCCCGCGGGAACTGTTCACTTTATTGGGATAAAAAGTATCATATGTTTGAATCCAGGGTATGGTCTACCTATATACCAAATTTCATCCAAATCTGTTCATCCATTGCACCGTTATTGAGCAACAAACAAACACATATCCAAACTATCGCATTTATTATATTAGTTAGATGACATCTCCGTATTAAATCCTCTCTTTAAGTAATTCCTTATATTCTATACATATTTATTTATATGTATTATTAGCAGTGGTCGGAGTAGGTAGAGCTGTTTGGGGTGAATGACCGCAAACATTGATGTTAACATGGATATGCCTCTGAAATCCCGGGATTTTGAAATTGTCGATCATCAGAATAAAAAAGGATGTACAGAGTTTTTTTTAATTACCTACATATACTATTTTTCTTGTAGTTAATATTTAGAAAATGTTTTCTGTCTTTCTCTAACAAAGCAGTAAATAACAAAAATAGCTCGACCTACTCCTATAAACACTACTTAAACAATGGTTTTTTAATTCCTAGAATTCCCGGGATTCCGGGAAATATTTGGCATATCCATGTTATGTCCGCATGTCGCAAGTAGCAAAAACAGCTCTACCTACTCCGATCACTGATTATTAGTATGTAGGTATATATTTTATTAAGGTATATTATATTCATTAGTGTGTAGGTAGGTACTTGTTTTGGTTTGAATTTGCTGTAATTTGTATACGCCCAATCTACTGTTTTTAACTAACCCTATGGTTGACTGGAAGAAATCCCTCTATGGGATTACCTCTTCACACCTAAACAGCTGGACGGATTTGGATAAAATATGGTTGATAGAATAAATAGAACGCTGCATTAACAAGTAGACCCGAACCGATTTTGATGAAATCTTTCACGTGAACTAAGTCCCGGCCAACAGTTACTCTTATACAGAAAA
The DNA here is from genome assembly GCA_949316235.1 of Oegoconia quadripuncta. Classification (NCBI taxonomy): domain Eukaryota; kingdom Metazoa; phylum Arthropoda; class Insecta; order Lepidoptera; family Autostichidae; genus Oegoconia; species Oegoconia quadripuncta. The sequence continues at coordinate 2,244,296 of OX438743.1, forward strand.
TATGACATATATTTTTACATTTCTTCGATTATAGTTTGCATGAAAACTACTTTAACCCTAAATATTTTACCGACTCTGCGTGTCTCTGCTCTGGCCTTGTCCGTAATGGGAATTTCATTGTTACAGGCATTTAATTTATTAGCCTTTGCCTGTCGCAGTCTGGAATAGTCGGCTACTAACTACTATATTAAATCGTTTAATAATTAATTGAAAGTCAAGAGGAGACGAGACTAAAATCATTAAAATTTCAAGGATTGTGAACAACTGATTGTGATCATAATAAATAATAAGAAAAGAAGCTTGGCATCGATATGTACGCAAGTACTTAGTCAACTAAGTACAACACAAGAGAAAGTGTAGGTTAATTTATTATTTTATTCCATAAAAATATAATTTATACTAAGCATGTTATTAATATGACGAGAATATGACCCACCCAGGCAAAGGACACCGTACTCCAAGCATGGAAAAAAAATAAGGTAATTGTAGACTACTCCGGCTGAATTCCACAGACTGCACGCAAGGACCATTTTATGGCATGAGGGTCGTGCATATGTTTACTCTTCACCAGTAAGCATCTGGGGTTCCATGATCATTATTTAATATTAAGATTTATGTGAGGATAAGTAATTACCACTTTACTTAAAGATTTAAGGTTATCCGGCCTAGACCCTGTACTGGCTTGATTTATATCGCAATTTCCCGAGTTACCCTATACCACGAGAGGCTGGCACCGTCCCTGTCGTTAGCGACGCCCGCGTTTCCCTGAAATATTATTATAAAAAAATTAAAAAACATTAATAATTATTAAATAATGAAATTGACAGTCTAAGTTACGATATTTAAAGCTAGACCTTGTCAAAGGATGTAGAGTTTCAGACACCGAGAGTGACATTCCGTTAAAAATCGTGGGAACAAAGGAAAATAACCAGCAACGGTTTTTATGAAAGTACCTAAGTATACGAAAAAAATCCCTTGCTAAAAAAGGAAGTAGGTAAATTATATTTCCCCATTTCTTTTGACAATTTGAAAGCATAATTATCCGAACGTGAACGAGCAGTTATTAAAATTTGGTAACGAATTTGCTAAAAAAAAATCGGAACGAATTTTCGGAACGTTACCCCGAGGCGGTGTTGTGAAAAATTGATAGCGTTCGTTGGTATTGTGTATCGATTGACGAGCTATTTTAGTCCAGAATATTGTGGGAGGATAGAGAATTACCGATATACTATGTACCTATAGGTTACCAGACGTCCGTGTTTGTCCAGACATGTGAAGGGATTTTTTAAAATTGACTGGATACAATCTCATCTGTTAGAGAGTGACGTGGGCGAAAATGAAGTACCCGATCTCAGCATGAGATTTGATGAAGGAAAGACTGACGCTAGAAGGTTCCATGCCTTGACTGTTCGCATTGAATGAACAGTCGGAACTGCTTAGTATGAATGTTCGGTATGTTATCTACATACTGGTCGAATCGGTGGTGATAGTTTAACAAATGATTAGCATATCATCCAGGTAGACTAAAGCCCAGAAGATAGTCAAACATGGCTAAGAATGTATGACCGGGTTTAATCTTAAATATACGGGATGGGTTTTTTTTACCGTAAGAAAAATAAATAGGGCCTATTAGGTACCTAAGCGAAATAGAAGTTATTGGCATAGGTTTATTTATTTTTTCAAAAGCGCCGGGCCTTAGATTGATATGCGACTGGCAGGATTTGTAGGGTTTCAATCATGCTAAATTTATTTGTAAGTCATATTTTCTCCAAATTTTCTTTATTTATTTAATTTAATGATGTAATTATGTGTGCTCTAACGTTATTTAGTTCCTACTATGCATAAATGCATTCAAAACATAATTAATGTACTCGTAAATACGCTAATTTGTAGGAACGCATCTGGAATCAGACTGTAAGCTTGAAATAGTTAAATAATAATGATAATAATAATAATAAATATCTTTGCACATACACACAGCGCCATCTAGTTCCACACTAAGCAACTAGGCTTATATTATGGAAACCAGATGATTGATAAACACACAAATCCATTTTTTTTGTAAATAAATACATATACAAATGAAAAACATCCATAACTCGGGAACACATGTCTGTATTCATCATACAAACATATGTCCCTAGCGGGATTCGAACCCGCGACCTTTTAGTATAGCAGCAGAGTTTCAAACCACTGGGTACACCAAACAGGTCGTCGTTAAAATATAAACTGTACCATGTGAAGTTCATTAAAATGATGAGACTCTAGATGATAGGATCATTCTAGAGATCTGCTTGAATAGGCTACATGCACCATCTAACTTCTATTAAGTTCCCGCGTGATAAACGAATTAAATATGTCGGCGTTTAACACGTTGACGGACACTGAATGCCCATAGACGTAATAACAATAAGACATCTATTGTGTCTGGGGGTCTACTCCCTAATGAAAATAGCTTCGGACGGCCGTAACTTCGGACTTTTCCTTCAGCTAAGAATCCTTTATTTGGATAACTTCAGACGTCCTTGCGTCCCCGTACTAACTTGTGATGTCCAACTATATACAACAAAAGTAAAATAATGACGATTGGTTTATAATTGACACAGCAAACTATAAAGAAAAATTTTCGTTAGAGAGTAGACCCCCTAGTTGAGTAACCTTCCACGCAAGCGAAGGCGCGGGCAAAAAGCTAGTCAAAAGTAAAACAGTTTTAAATTTGATTAATCCGAACGCAAAAACATCCTCCTTTTTGCGCCCAGCGTTAAAAAATATAAAGTAGCCCCTGTGGTCGACTAAGTAACTGGCTATGTCCATTAACTAAGGATTAATATAACTACATAGTTATAAAACTACAACACTATACTGCGGAAGTGCTCAAAGCTCTCGTCTCTCTCCCACACTCGTCTCTACCCACTCACTCGTGAAAATAAAATCTAGAGTAGTAAAACCATAGAGTAAAAATAAATGGAAGGAAACTTGCCGAGTTTTTAAAATATAGTCTGTTTTTTTTTATTACATGGAATTCTGATGTTTCGTAATATGACCAGACTAATAAATTGTGGATAAAAATTTTCGACAAATAAATAAATAATAATAAATAAAAATGTTTATATCGTTCTTCACAATGCTATAACTAGATCCAGGGTTGAGACCTCCTAGTAAGTATTAAGATACTTGTATCAGGAAGTCTCGCTCCCCCATAAACAAATGTTGTCTCACTAATAAACATCATCGCGACACAAATATAATTTTGAGAATAAATCAGTTATCACATTGCAATAAAAGTAGAATACAAGATTGGTGAATTTGTGAAAATGGATTAGCTCAAATTATTAAGGACGTAATTGTGTAATATAATTGTTATTGTAATGTTTTTATTTTAGATTTACTAATATAAGAATTATTAAATAAAATTTCAACAGGTATGATCTAACTGCTGACATTTATGTACTGTCTGGAATTGTTCGGGTTCCATGTTTGTAATATGGAATTGTTCGAGTCGGTACTAAAAAGGTATATCAATTGAGATACAATACAATCTACTATTATAGGTAAGTAATTAACATAGAATACTATTTATTCCATTATACATATTATAACATATATTATATTAACATAGTATTAGGTAGTCCTAAGACTAACTAAACACATCTAAATGTGTAATTACATATAAAAAAAAAACAGAAAGGAAAAGGTTTGTGGCAGCTGACCTATTATCAGTTAAAAATCTGATTTTACTATTTTCTTTTTCTGTACAGTCATGAAAACTGTAAGGAATTACAAAACTTCTAGAACGAATTACCTAAAAATATTTTTACCCCACTAGCTCGAAAAGATTGTTTTCTTTTTGCTTGATAACAATGTGCAAAAGCCAGTTTTGTAGTTAAAGTGCGGGAAGCTAATATTCTTGTTTCTGTTTTGATGAAATTGTTTGTTTTTGTCTGAAAAGGCAAAGAATGAGTGATGACACCTAAGAAGACAATAATTTGACACCAGTAGAGTTGAAGGAATAAGTTTCTAACACTGAACCGAACTTCCTTCACGAGAAATTGCGTGAAAAATACCTGAAAGTATATGCTTTGATAAATTATTCGATACTTGCTAAAGACTTGTTAGGAGACTGTAATGCTGGCTTGGAATAACTTTTGATACAATTCGTTTATCTGTTTTATTTTAAGGAATTAAATACAATGTTCAATAATGTAATTCTGCTTGTTTTTTTTTCATCTAATATTTTCTTCTGTGGTTAGAGGTGAAAAGTTGTATGCTTCACACGAGAGCAAAGTTATTGTCTTTCTCGTGTCTTTGAATCTCTCGCGACTTATTTTGAATACAAAAATCGTGTTTAAATGGAATAAATAACAATCAGAGGGCTGTGTTAGATCATTATAACATTTACATTACTGCATTTACCTATACGAAATAGAGGACAGGAGATATGTTCTGCCTTAATTAACAGCAAATTTATTTATATATTTGGTTACGGAACTGTTATAATAGGACACAAATCGGTTTTAAGAGTTAACAAAACAACTAAGATATGTACTTCCAACACTAATTTTAACCCCTAGATCCCTTCATAAATAAACAAAGATGGCGCTGAATAATGAAATGTACATAAAAAGTCTTTATATCCGTAACAACTTCCTGCGAACATGCAATGTGGGCTTACCCTCTATTTCTATCATGTTCTACATTCAAAATATGACATTGTGAAGTTTGAAATAACGTTTGAAATGGCCTGATTGGTGGGGTATTAATGAATTACTTCACACTGCTGTCACAGTATTTATAGTAAGCGGTATGCAAATTCGATTTTTTTTCTTACACTTGTATTTACTTATATAGTTTATAAACAAACCTGTCGCTAGACCATCGATTGGTGCAGTAAATAGTGACCCTGTCTGCGAAACCAACGGATGCGGGTTCGAATCCCACGAGGGGTAAATGTTTGTGTGATGAATACGAATATTTATTCCCGAGTCATGGATGTTTATATAAATATTTATGTGGGTTTATCCGTCATCTAGTATCCATAGCTTTGCTTAGTTAGGGAATACATGATTGGTGTAAGTGTCCGAATTATTTATATAAAAAAATGCGTTGTCTCGACTAATAATTTTTCTTTAGTGATGTGTTTCTTTAGTTTCTTTAGACAATGTGAAAATATATAAATTAATATTTGCAGACCATTGACTAATGGTAGAGTAGGACGACACGGAATTGTTAATGGTAACTATTTGTGAACCCTTATACTCTGGCAAATAAAATTTATTTAAAATAATAAACACTTCTAAGGGATTTTATATTTGATTGGCGTTTTCTCGATGTGCACTACTTCGAGAACCAATAAGTTTTTTAAGCTTTTTGAAGCGTGAATTTAAAGCTAATAAATCTTAGCTGAATGTTGACAATTTCAACTCTTGTGTGCGATCCCCAGCGGCAGTAATACACTGCATCTGCAGTAGTTATTCAGCAGTTGTTATTAGTAAAAGATACATATTTATTTATTATTTATAATAAAAATAAATAAATAAAATAAATAATAATAAATAAATTTAGATAAGATGGTGGTAGCTAGCCACGCGGATAATATCTACCCTGCTGGAGTTTTCAATTGGAAATGGGGAAATTAAAATGGCAATAGGCGATTTTTTGTAGCTTTCGAGGTAGAATTTTTTTTTTGGAGAATTTGACGATGGAGCTGCTTTAAAAATCACTATTCTAACTACACTACTAATAACTACAATTCACGAGGATCATATTACAAAATAAAAATTAAACTCGAAAACTACAAAAACTCCTGGAACATACATGGGAATTAAATCGATAGGTATGATAGTCCCCTATCACTTCGCACCGGCTTGACCCCTTACAGGAAACATTTGTCGATAACTTTGTCTACAGAACAATTAAAAAAAACCACAAAATTAGAACTGGTTATTTAAAAACTTAGGCTCTAATTTTATTAGTCTTTATTATTTTACAATAAATATTAACTACTTTACTAGATTAACAGTTTGCCAACAGATTGCTCATTTTCGAAACTTACTCGAACTTATTGGCGCGTAACAATAATAACATAATAATAATAAATAAATATCCTTAGACTTATACACAGCGCCATCTAGTTCCACAGTACGCAACTATAGGCTTGTGTTGTGGATATCAGATGGTTTGTTGTTTTTTCAACAATTCAATAAGTTGATTTACTCTATCATTCATACAAACTGTAACGTAGAGTTCCATATATAAAAGCGCGCGAGAATGTAAAAAGACGCATGTGCGCGTGTTCTAAATTTAAATTATAGTATCGTAAGATACTGACGGAAACAATTCTGTTTGGAACGCCTTTCACGGCACTTATCTAATTTTAGACGCGACTGACTTGGAATAAAGACTACGTTTGGGGTTCATTCGCTTCCGACGGATCGGTTATCGCTTTCAATATCGGTGTAGTAAACAAACACGCAACTAATCAATCATGGAATTGAATATAAATCAGGGTTCGTTTCTTTGACGTATAAAGTGGAACAGTTGACGTGTGAATTGGTGGTGACTGAATAAATATTAGGTCCTTACCTATGAAATTGGCGTTTTGTATGAAGAATTTCATTAAGACTTTAATTCTCCATACAAACATTTTTGAAATTTTTTTGGGAGCGGCAAATCTCAATTTAGCTAAACTTTGTGTGTATTATCGGATAATATTAAGTTAAATATAGGCCATGTTAATTTTTAAAAGTAACCGCTTTATAAAAGTTTCTGCGAATCTAAGAAATAATATGGGAAGCTCATGAAAAGACCTGTGTTCAAGTTTTTTTTATTATGTGATTTAGCTCAGACATTAAAAAATATTTCATGTGAAACCTTGAAAATATATTCTATTTTCCAAATAAAAAACAAATTTGGAAATAGCTATAGAATCGTAGGAGTTGGTACATTATGATTAACGAAGAAAAAATCTCCAATTTCATAGGTAATATAAAATATTTATTAAAGGTAGTTCCCCAAATATTTGGGTTTTCGAGTCAGTACGCTTCCATCATCTTCATTTAACATCAGGTGTAATTGAGGTCAACTGCTAACCCGTTGTGCAGAAAAAAAAGGCAATGTCCTGACGACTTATCCGATTTGATGTCATTTGGCAGGCGTATTCCTTAGGTTAATTAGACGCGAACTGTGAAAGAATTTTTTGGTTTTCCATTCCTAAGGGGATCAGGGAGAGACATATTTCAAACATAAGTCAGTATTTCCAGAACCAAGAACTCTAGGAAAATGAAAATTGATATGTTGACTCTAGCATAGAAATAAATTCGTATTTTATCATTTTTCATATTTTTTTGAAAAACGAAAGTTTATAATTGAAAATTTAGAAAACCCCGACCCCCCCGCCCATTTCGGACAACATTACATTATCTAATTTTACGCATACAGCCAAAACCTATACACACGTTGAAAACACAAATATATTATAAGTCCATTTATCTGTAAAAACAACTTACAGAACCGAACAGCTAAGTCTCATGAAAGGAGAATATAAATCGATCCCTTTATTTGAATACACAAAATAATCCGTTACACACCGAACCGCCGATATCGGGGTAAAATAAACTAATGCAATTTGCCGTTCGTGAAACGAAACGTAAGGGATGCCAGACACTTCGTATTCCAATCACATGTGGGTCGTAAAAATATATTCAGAATTCATAACGTACCTAATGTTACTTTACTTGGAATGCAGACAAACAACCGACGGAGGATCCAGAGGGGGGGGGGGGGGGGGTCTACGATATGCGTGATGCTTCTTCTTTTCGTATCGAGGCAAGTTTTAAATTTTATTGGACCAAAACTTAGCCACTCTAACAGCACTGTCTGTGGCGTTAAGGAGGTCGTCAAAGGTGCAGCTGTCAGGACACGCGGGGCAAGACTGTCTGTGGGGAGACTCCGCACTCGCATCGATCACTCCCGCCATCGGAGAAGCCCCACCTGCACAGATTATCTTTGCTGCGGCCAACCTGAGTTCGAAGCCGATTTAAGGATTTCCATGTTGGCCATGGCAAATCGTGTCCAGGAGGAAGAGACTCCTTGAGCGGGAGGAACGACGCAAGAGAGTATCTTTGCCGCCACAGGCTGCAGCGAGCATCCGAAGCCACACCTTGTACGGGAGCAACGCACTTCAAAAAGCTATTACGCTGGAGTCTTTGAGGCACTGTTGAATACTGGTACATCGGGTGCTGATAGAATGGAATTCAGCTATTTTGACAATGACAAAAAACTGTGCGGAAACAGGGCCAAAAAGTGCCCAAAGGAAAAGATTAGTGTCACTGCAGTTTAAGAGTTATTCAATATTTTAAGTGAGCATTATGGCGTGTTGCTGGAGTCCTGCTACACTATACATTGCTGGAATAGAATAGAATAGAATAACTTTTTAACCGCCTCCGTGGCTCAATGTAAACAATATTTACATTGACGACCGATTGGTGTAGTGGATAGTGACCCTATCAGCGAAACCAACGGTTGCGGGTTCGAATCCCGCGACGGGTAAATGTTTGTATGATGAATACGAACATTTATTCCCTAGTCTTGGATGTTTATATAAATATTTATGTATATTTATCCGTTATCTAGTATCCATAGCACAAGCTTTGCTTAGTTTGGGACTAGATGATTGGTGTAAGTGTCCGAAATATTTATTTATTTATTTATTATTTATTGGGTTTTCAGCAAAGCGCCATCTAGTTCCACAGTAAGCAACTATAGGCTTGTGTTGTGGATACCAGATGGATGATATACTACTTAAATACATTTTTTTTGTAAATAAATACTTATTATAAATGAATACATCCATAACTCGGGTACAAATGTCCGTATTCATTACACAACCTTTTGGTATAGTGGCCAGAGGCTAACCACTACACCAAACAGCTCGTTAAATATAGTATATAGCATTTATAATATTAGTTAGATAAGTATATATTTTTCGTGATATGTCCCTGTGCTGTCTTGTATTAAATGTTTGTGTTTGTCCTTCTTTCTGTTTTAAATCGCTCAAACAGGATCTAGATCCACAGTTTGGCATATTGGTCAACCTCATACAGCGTTTTAGCCATACAACCGGATTCTGTCAGGAATAGTCGATAGCAATATAGACGACCAATAGCCATAAAGTAAAAGTTAAAATTGGAACATCATTAGTAACAAATAGAAATAAAATTTCTTTTGCTGCCGGCGCGGGCGGTGACAAATTGCAGAAATATTATGTAATCATTTGTTGTCACCACCAAAACGAAATGAAAAAAAGTACGTTGTTCCCACTGGTGACAAATGGGAAAAAAAAATCACATTTTGTTGCCAGTGATTATGGTATACGGGAAACAGGCGTGACATTATGTATGTATGTATGCCTGATTATGGTATACGTACACGTTCTTTAACGAAGAACGCTTTTGACGTGTATCAAGTTCTTATACCAAATATTCTGCGTGCAATGGGTAATATTTGACTTTTTGATGAAACTGTCAACACAGCTTTCGACTCAAAGTCAAAGTCAAAAATGCTTTATTTTGTAGGTACACAGAGTACACTTAAAATACAATTTTTCCCTGAAAAGAACAAGCAAGAAACTCGTAGGGTTGCTCTTTTAAAATCAGGCTTTGATTTTACATAAATGTTTTAATATTACAAAAAGGTTTTTATATTTCATTATTAATTGTGAAATAGCCTGGCATTCGAACGATCTGATTATGTCCAGGGATGAGTATCATCTAAATAGTCTGATATCTTATAACATGCTTTGTTAATAAGTTTCTGTTTTATAGTATCTTTAAATTTATTCAGAGGAAGATTGTGTATATCAACTGAAACCTTGGAACAGAAAACAAATTCACACGTGTAATCATTTCCGGTCGTGATTTGATGAAAGCTTAAAAATCGCACCCTTGAACTTAGTTTCATGTAAGTAAATAAAAATTATTTTCTTAACTCGAGCAGATTAAATAATAAAAATTGTTTAATATAAATTGTTTATTTTCTCACCACAAATGACGCTTTACAAAGTGATTTTAGGACTAGGTAATACATAGAACTCATTTGTGGGAAGACTGGTGCCTGAAAAGGAAGAACCAGAATTACAGGTCACCAGGCCCCCCAGCTATGGACATAGTGTATTAGAGCAGGGATATGGTGATTGAGGAAGAAATACTTAAGGAAAGATACAAGCGAGAAGGAAATCACAAAACATAAGACCTGGTTCTTGGAGTGGAGTTGTAATGTTGTGCACTGTTTTTAACCCCCGACGAAAAACCACGGGTGTTATGTGTTTGTTGGCGTTATTATGTGTATGTATGTCCAGTCTCTGTCCGCAAGCAATAAGCGGTCCAGTTGGAATGATGTTACCAATGTTTCCATTTATAGTTGTTATTTAAAGAATAAATTACCCTAGTACTTCCAATATTTCTTCGGTTTCGTCGTAGTTTAAGTTTTGAAGCCAGTCAGTAACTATTTTTTTATAGCGAAAACGATTTAGCGGGTAAATCAATCACATACACAGATACATGACTTTAAAACATGAATAGTGTTCTCCCCCTCCCCTGAGTAAACTCCCAGAAGGGATAGAAGAAACAGATAGCCAAAGAAGGGGCAAAGGTTATATTTCAAAATTACAAAATATTGTTACGATGTGATTGTGACAATGCGGTCATCATCATATACAACGTAATATACTTAGAGCGTTTGTGCATTAAATGAGACGAGACGGTTTTTTCGTGAAACGCTTCTCGAGCCGAACATTTGCCATATAGTTTGTATTTGTTTCTGTTGTATCGTATAAACGAAAAACAGTGAACTAACGAATTATAAATTTGTAAGGTCTAACAAAATTAACCCGACAAACTTTGGCAATTGCAAGTGCATTACATGACAATAAAATAATATATTCATTAGAAAAACTAGCCTTAAAAATTTTGTTACCGAGCAAAAAAATTTAATTGTAAGTGCAAATGACAACATACATTAATAGACTTACTTCATTTCGATTGTACCATGTTTTATCAATAAGAAAAACAGGCAACGTTCCATTGATATGGAAGACGCTAAAGGGGGTGGCGGGTGGCGGGGCACAACCAATCACAGCAAGTGACGGCGGCGCCGCGGCAAATTTGCATTTTAAAATTTTGTTTTTTGTACAAAACGTGTTAACTTTAATGTTTTATTTTTCTCGTAATAGGTACATCTATACGTACACTCTGCAACGTTTGTCGGATTAATTTTGTTAGACCCTATATATAAGCAATAAAAAACTTTCATTTAATATTTATTCCACGAGAAAATCGACTCACGGGAAAGTAGTTTCGCGCCGTTGCAGAGTACATGCGCCCCTAATACTAGACTAGTTCTCGCAGTCGTGTTAACATTCCCACGGAAATGACCGACAAGAAGTAAACAATAGAATTACTGCCAGAATTACTACCAAAATAAATAATAATCACACGGGCTTTTGCAACTTTACCTTGTTACCTGCAATCTCATTTTATTTTGAAATTGCACTGATGATTTTTTATACAGGTTGTCCAAAGTTGTGTGGGGGAAACCTAGTACCATAAATTAAATTAAAATGTTGTTAAAAGGATATCTAAAAACTTCCACACAATTCTAACTTGATGTAAAACAGTGCATGGACATTTCACCAAAAAACATCTATTATAAGTATTAATCTACCCTCGCTTTCTCTCGCAGAGCACTAGCTGAAAATCAGTGTCTTACCGCTATAGGTGAGGATCCACACTGAGCGGTGGCCCGTTTGTGGTACAGATACACATACAACTCTGTTGTAAGTTGTAACCGTTGTACTTAATTATTATTTTTTAATTACTGTGAAATAAGACTACAAGTTGAAAACTATAACACCAAGCAGAATGATTTTGCGGTCGAATATTTTGGTATGTCTCTCTGTTATATGCTAATATACGTTTTATTAATCTATCATCATCATCAGCCCGTAAACATCCCACTGCAGGGATATAGGTCTTCCCTCGTATATGAGGGAGTATGGGCCATAGTCCACGACGCTGGCCCAGGGGACTTCACATGCCTTTGAATTTTTATTCCTCAGGCATGCAGGTTCCCTTAAGATGTTCTTCTTGTAAAAGTAATTAAATTTAAATACTCATTGGTGCATTGGGCCTGCCTGGGAATCGAACCCGGACCTCCTAAATTGGGAGACCGCGTCTTAACCGCGGAGCCACCGACGCTTCCATCAATCTATCAATAATGTTTAATTACATTTCCTTTTAGTAAAAAATATCTTCAACGTACTATACATCCCATCCCATCCATGATCCATTGGAATTGGACACACTGGTGAATTCAGCTATGGTGGAAAGTTGCTCTCGTAATCAGTAGTGGAGTCACCAACCGAAAATTGTTGGACTTCCATACTAAAGGTGGTTTTGGAATGGTTTACTTTGTATGGGAAATCGAAATTTGTCGTCACATGTTAATGGGAATTACACGAATTCAAATTCACCCTGTATAATTCTCAAAACTGTCCAGTTATATCATGGCTGTACGTTTCGGTGACATAATATTATGTTCTTTGCACAATGGGTTAACGTTTGACCTCAATCTCACTGATGTTAAGTGAATGAGGCCGAAAGTGGCAATGGCTCACGTATAAGTAACCTTCTTACAGGAAGTACCAATACTTTATCGCACATAACCGGAACACAACACACACACAATTGCTATATAAACGCAAATTTTTGAATACCTATATTAGACGTAGTGTGCAGTGATCCGCCTGTGAAAGCAACGGATGCGAGTTTGATTCCCGCTACGGGCAAATGTTTGTGTGATGTTTATATATGTTTATCCGTTATCTATTATTACGTAAAGAAGCGACACTCCTTCCGCGTCTCAGGGGCTGTTATGAATTCAAGCGTTCCGCGTCCCATACAAAGATGACCGCTAAATGCGTTCAGTCTGCGGGAACCCTAAGTTTTAAAGGGTACCACCAAGGGTACGCATTCTGCGGTTGTCGACCGCCGCTACGTGCTGTAATTTAAGCACACACACAAGCGTGTACGTGCAGAATGGTGCGCATGTAGTAGTGTAGATAATTAGATCCGTTCGTTATATAGACTGCCAAGTTATATTTAACTTACTCTGTATATGAATACATAGAACAAAAATAAATATTCCTATGAATTCTCGCCAATTTTAATCAATCGTATACCTGAAACAATTCAAATACAAAGTTTATAAATATAGTGTTAGTTAAGTAATTAAATAAATGACTAAATAACCAAATCAAATAACTAATTTCTGAACAACGATTTCAATTGGTATTATAATTACTTATTTTGAGGAAAATAACAAAAAAATCTTTTCTACTCGCTTGTCTAATGAAGGAAATAAGTTATACCTACGCCAGTTGGAATATTTGAAAAAGAAAAAAAAGATTTTTTTTTATGCACAACGGGTTGGTATCTGATCTCAATCACAACCGATGTTAAGTGAAGGCGAGGTCGAAGGTGGAAGCGTACTGACCCGGAAACCCCAACACATTTGGGGGACTGGCTATCTTATCTCTGACAACCGAAACACAACAATGCTATTAACATTGTTGCTTGGCGGCAGATTTAGATAAGATGGTGGTAGCTAGCCTAGACATTTAAAATGCCCTACCACCAACCAAACCGATTACTTAAACATGTGCCCCGCTGGGGATAGAACCCGCGACCTCCGAATCGTAAACTCAACGTTGTTTACATTGAGCCACGGAAGCGGTTTTACGTAAATTATAATCATAGGTAAAGAAGTCTGCGTATGAGAATGCGAAAGAGATTCTATCAACACGTGACGTGAAAATCTCACTTAAAATATGTTGAACAAGTCACAATGCCACAATTTTTTTCCTTTGGGCGTTATTTGATACTATTTCAGCATAGTTTTTGACATTTAAAAAAAATTGCTGAATTCCCCTTTGTGTATTCTAGCATTACGTAAGTACGGGGGGGTGTCGTCGCATCGGGCCCTGTCGCGCCTCATATACCGCTCGCTGATCGCGGTGTGAGGCACGACAGCGCCCCCCGGGAACGGGCCTCCCCTAGCGAGGGAGGGAGGGCGAGGGGGGACTTGGAACCGCTTATGCGTTCCCAGGTCCTCCTTACTGCCGAGGAACGTCGCCGCGGGGTTTTGGTGGGTATCCCTCCAGGTAGGGAGGGGAGTCCCACATAACCGTCTCGCCGTCCCCCAGGCGTGTGGTATGTAAAACGCATTTCCCCGCGTAAAAAATAGCGTCACGTAAGTACGTCTAGTACCACCCACCCAAAAAAATCTGATCGAGCCTGATGAGCATCATAAGTAAGAGTATATGTTTGTTGGTGACATGAATTGCGACGTTACCAATCCGTACAGACGCGGTCTTAAACTGCACTGTAGTTCCCACTGATTTTAACGCCCCAACTGACCCGTGACCGGTTACGTCCATAGTTTATGTGTTTTTCTATTGTTATAAAAAGTTACGCAAACACTATGTTATGCCACAGTAAACACGGCTGCATTATATTTCCTATCGACGTAATGATTAATTATACTTATTTGCAAATAGATAAGATGAGCGGTAAGTATACACAGCATGGTATGCCAAGCCCAATATAAGTAGATGTCAAAAGGGCTTTTTGGCGGGATTTCTTTATAATTCTTATAATTTGTGCATTCTGACAACGTTAATGATGGTGTACAAGTGAAGGGAAGTATAAATTAAACTGCGTATCGAAGCCACACGAAGCCGCCAAAATCTTTTGTAAAGCATTCTGCCACTTTACTGAAGAATGACTTGACCGTGACTAGACTCTGTATACGCCAAGTATACGACGAATTACTTGTTTTGACTGAGACTGACTTATAAATAAGAGAAATAAGACATGGCTGTATGGGCTTAGTTCCCTTTGCCTTCTCCGAGAGGGGAGAATAAAACGAAAAAAAAATGGTAAGACTTATTTTACATTTGGACTCGCAAGAAAAGTTAAAAATAAACATTTTCTCAAACATGCATGGAAATATTGTCATTACTTTCGAAAAAAGAACACGCGAAGTATCTAATTTACGGACAGCGAAAAATAATTTTTTGAATTTTTAATTTGGAACATTACAACGCTCCAGCAATGTTGTATGAAACGGCGTGCTGGGATTATTATATACTCTTTGATTGGATCTCTTTTATCATTCTTGACATACCAAAATCTCTTTGCTTAGTACAAATTGCGTTCACGTGGCAGTATGCGTAAATGCGTTTGCCTATCGGCACAGATGATAAATAGAAAATCGGCGGCAAAGCTGAAAATTCGTCTTGATTTGTTATTTAAATATTTATTATTTCCCTGCATTCTTTTGAGAAAAGCACTATGTATATGCCTCGGCGGAAATTGCAATTGCCTGTCTCGTATTAGTGAAGTCCTCGCCTACGGCTCGGCCTTCAAACTCATACTTGACCTGCAATTGCCTATTTTCCGGCCTTTGCAATAATGTACTATTGTAGTACTAGGTATTTCTGCCTGATCCTGCACTAGTAGCCTGATGGCGCGAGAAGCGTTTATGTCGCGCGAGATCATATTTTGTCCTGCTCATTCGCCTGGATTAAAAATATAACCATTTTACTCTGACTCCTACGTCGCGCGCGACAAACGCTGTCATGCTACAGCGAGAGGTGCTATAATTGCATATACACAGCAATTTTTTAATAACATAAAGTGTTATATTTAATATATAACACATTAAACAAAAAATATTTTACAAAACTACTGTACACATTAAATTATTAAAGTTTAATGCATATGATATTTAGTAAATTGTAATTTTTAAGTTTCAATTCAATTTGTAAATTTAATAGTCAAGTCTAGAGTGAATAGGCATTTACTGGGTGCGCGTGATACATCTTCGGCTACATCGTCACTTTCCATCAGGTGAGATTGTAGCCAAACGCGACACCAGTTTTTAATAAAAAAAAAATTTAAAAAAATATAAAAATCATAATTCATATATTCAATATCGCCTTTGTACGTTTTATATACAATGCATATTTCCGTAACAATTTTGTGTACAATAAAGATATTAAGATATTTATTGCATTACACATGTCATAGTTACAATACATAGGTAAGTACTAACATACACAATCAGCATTTTTTTAAAAGGAAACACATTTTTCAACTTTAGCTTATTTAGTTACTTGCTTAATACTGCTTAATTTTTAGCAATTGTTACTACATTTACAACACTTTATGAAATGTTTCAAGTAAATCGCGGTTATTCATTTTTCCGAGGTCAAACCGTATTTTCCCTGGGCAAGAGTAGGTAATAGCCGTGGAGAGAGAGGGGAGGCCTTTGCCCAGCAGTGGGACAGTATGGGCTCCTAATAATAATAAGAGTAGTTAACGTAAAAGTGACAGCGAATGGTGTCGATTCGGATGTACACCAACTAAACTAAACTATAACCAGTTATGGAGTGGTGCTGTCGCATCGTACTGTTCCAGGGAGAAAGAGACAGTACTACTTTAAAACTGGTTTTAGTTTAGTGTAGTTTAGTTGGTGTACATCCGAATGGACACCAATACACTTACAAAAAACAGAAGTTATAAACAAACATACAACTGATAAATAAAATACTGATAAATATATAAAGCCATGTTATATATTTTGCATAAATACAATACCTAGGTACTTATATATATTATGTACATAAATAAAATGTAATTAAAACATTTATTGTCATTTATAGTCACATATATTTATAGTCATTGTTATTTGAATAAATAAAATATTCCATTTTAATAAACGAACAGACAAACATCCAAACTTTCGCATTCGTAATATTAGTTGGAAATTAGGTGTATTAGATTATTTTAGGAAGATTTCAGAGCCATTAGAGCAATGCTAAAGACAAGCAGACAGCTGATTGATACTGTTTCCGCTCTGGCGAGCCGTATCGACCGATTAATTCACTATTTACGGTCAGCTATATGTTGCCTTACTGGACCTATGCATATACTGAAATAGGTCGGAATTTCTGACCGGTTCGTGATATTTAGTTGCGCTCCAGAGTACCTCTGAGAATTAAATTTAGCGAAACCAATATATTAACATTGGCATCGGCAGTACTTGGTTTGGTTGGTGTTAGGCCGTTTTAAATGTCAACAAGCAGCCACCACCATCTTATCTAAGTCTACCGCTAAAACAGCAATGTTAATAGCATTGTTGTGTTCCGGTTGTCAGAGATAAGATAGCCAGTCCCCCAAATAATATGGGGTTTTAGGGTCAGTACGTTTCCACCTTTGGCCTAATCTGATTGAGGGCAAGTGCTAACCCGTTGTGTAAAAAAATTAACTTGCTATCCATATCAGTTATATGTAAGTATATATTTATTTGTTAAAAAGATACAGGCATTCCTCATTTATTTCATAATTAAAACCTATGTACGTATTTTATGTAATATTAAATAGGTATTTATTCTATTGTATTTGAAGTATTATTATTATTATAGTCTTTTTGATTTTAAGCTGATTATGAACACATTTTTCTCAGTGCACGTATGTATGTCTATCCTATCGAACATGTTTTCCTTCACATTTGCAGGGTCTTGCTGGAAGAAATCTCTTTTTAGAGATAAGCTAGTGCCTTTTGTACATCCTATATCTAGTAATGTATTTGACCTTTATGTGTACTCGTGTGCAATAAATTATAAATAAAAAAATAAAATCAGTTCACACAGTCACTAAGTCATTCAATGGGCTATGTATAGGTAGTAATAAGAATAATAAAATTGGCTTGTAAGGAAAATGAATGCACCTACTCCGATCTATATATATATGTCGCAGATAGCGATAAATTAGCGACAGAATTCATTATTCAAACGGTCAACTGACTATCATAATACGCGGTTTGCTGTGGGAACTAAACTTGGTGGCGCTGGTATCGCTGGAAACGGCGCGGTGACGACGTTAACAGATAAATTAGGTCATCACATCGAAAATGCGACACACTTTGCTAACAGCCGTCGAAGGAGTCGGACCACTACTGGACATTAACGACCATGAGGGTCTCTGATTACCTACTACCATCGACGCTTGAAGAATCCGGTGAGTCGTTACTGAATAACACTTTGATTATGGAATTTGAGCGAGGAGGAACTATAGACAAGGTACGGCTGAGTTCCACAGAGTGTACGCGAGGGCCAAGTTGTATAACACGAGGGGCGTGCACATGTTTTCTCTTCAACAGAAAGCATCTCAGGTTCCATGATTATAATCGAATGTGATTACGTTATATATTCGTCTATAGTAGTTTGCAATAATATCGCCTTTGCCCGAGCCACCCTTTACCATGCGACTGGCACCGTTCCGGTCGCTAGCAACGCCCACCCCCTCACGCCCATCACCGACATATATATTATATATCTATATGTGGGAAAATATAAAGTAAGAACACTAGATGTTTACATGGCAAATGTATATTTGGAAGTAATTGTCACAGTAAAAGCAGATGTTCTATACTAAAAATTCAAAATAAAATAGTTCTAATATGGCCAGTATCACATCTTACAACATCCACCCGTAATGACCATATTCAGAAGCCTTAGTAATAACAAACAAACACTGTAACATAAAGAAAAACATTGTAACATAAAGTAACTACGCCTTAACTAAACCTATACTATTGATACACCTTTGATGTGCAACTTTCCCAAGACATTTTGTCAACACGTCAGCTAACAGGTCACTGGACTTAGTGTATTGAAGCACAATCACATTTTCAGATACCTTTTCGCGAATAAAATGGTACCTAACATCAATATGTTTCGATCTGCCGTGGTGTATAGGATTATGAGCTAAGTTCTGCGCACTCTGACTGTCACTGCAAATGGTTATACTAGGATATTTAATATCACATACCTCGGATATCAAACGACGTAAGTAAATAGCCTCCTTCGCAGCATCAGTCAACGCCATGTACTCGGCTTCGGTAGAAGACAGCGCCACTGTAGGCTGCTTCTTCGATGCCCACGAGACAGGTCCATTTGCCAGTTTGAAGCAATAACCTGTGTAGGAACGACGATCATGCACACAGTTCGCAAAATCTGCGTCCGTATAACCTACGAGAAGTTCTCCTGTCTTCTTATAAATAATAGAATGATCTATAGTGCCTTTTAGGTACTGAAGTACTCGTTTCGCTGCCACCCAATGCGTGCTGTTATATTTGTTGTTATACTGACTAAGGTAGCTAACAGCAAAAGCAATATCAGGTCGAGTATTGACAGCAAGGTACATTAGACAACCTATTAAATTCAGATAGGCATAATGATTATTCTTACAATCCGAATCCTGAAGAGCACCTATTTTGCTATTCGCCAAGGGAGTGTCGTACTCTTTTGCCTGCCCTAAATTGAATTTTTCTAGTAGGAATTCAATATATGACTTTTGATTGACTCGTATTTCACCATTTTCCGTTGAGATATTTAATCCCAGATAATATTTCAGTGGACCTAAATCTTTTAATGTAAAATATTTTTGTAAGTCACACTTGACAGCATCGTATGACTTTTCATTCTGGTAATAAACAATGATGTCATCCACATAGACTGCTAACAGGATTAATTCTGAACCAAGGAGTTTTTTATACACGCATGGTTCGGTAGGTAATCTAATAAAACCTATTTTACTCAACACTTCATTGAGCTTAATATTCCACGCGCGAGGAGCCTGTTTTAAGCCATACAGGGACTTTTGCAACAGACACACTTTATCTTCGTCACCTTTGCTCTTAAAACCCGGAGGTTGGTCCATGTAGACTTCTTCTTGAAGATCGCCATTTAAAAAGGCGGTGTCGACGTCTAAGTGTCGCATCTTCAGGCCCATTTCTGCTGCTAAAGCAATCAAAACGCGTAAGGAGGAATTCCGAATTACCGGAGCGAAGGTTTCATAGTAATCGACACCATGAACTTGATTATAGCCTTTCGCGACAAGTCTAGCTTTATATTTGATTATATCGCCATGGGCATTCTTTTTTAATTTGTAAACCCATTTGCATGGTATAACCTTCTTATCTGGCCTATTCACCAGAATCCACGTTTTCTTTTCCAGCAAGGCCTGGTATTCATCTCTCATAGCATGATACCAATTATCTCTATCTACTGCATTCACCGCTTGTTGATAAGTAGTCGGTTCATCCATTTGAGAGGATATAGTCTGCATACAAACACAGTTGGCGGCAGTATTGTGGATTTTTCTAGGTCTCAGATTATAGCGTGGTTCTGCAACCTCAACATCAGAATCACTTTCTTCTAATTGTTCTGGTGACGGGGCAAACCCAAGTTGACTCGGCTCAAAGTCGGCAACAATACTTGGTCCAGGTATCGGATCCTCTCTACTATTTGTTGTAGAGTCGATCTGTGAACATAAAGGTAAACGTGCCGGTTGTGGCACATCCACCCGTGATTGAGGACTAAGGAATAAGGGTACACGTGCCGGTTTGAGCGCACCAGGCGCTAACTGGTATTTGACACCCTTTCCTTTTTCCTCTAAATCCCGGAAAGTGTCTTCAAAGAAAACCACGTCCCTACTTTTGACAAGTCGTCTAGGATATTTTGCATCTCGGAAGTA
Source organism: Oegoconia quadripuncta (assembly GCA_949316235.1). Classification (NCBI taxonomy): domain Eukaryota; kingdom Metazoa; phylum Arthropoda; class Insecta; order Lepidoptera; family Autostichidae; genus Oegoconia; species Oegoconia quadripuncta. Next base: position 2,264,953 of record OX438743.1, read on the forward strand.
ATAACTATTGGGATCGTCAGAATAGCCAACAAAAATATGCTCGGTTGCCTTCACGTCCAACTTCTTCCGATTACAATCGGGGACATGAATCAGAGCTCGACATCCAAAGACTCTTAAGTGTGATAGGTTCGGCTGTTTACCATACCACAGCTCAAAAGAAGTCTTACCTTCGAGAGCACGGTGAGGAGTCCTATTCTTAAGATAGACTGCAGTTTCCGTCGCATCTTGCCAATATGCTGGAGAAAGAGAACTGCCAGAGAGCATAGACCTAGCCTTCTCTATGATCGTTCTGTTGATCCTTTCAGCGATGGAGTTTTGCTGCGGACTATAGGGCACTGTCGTCTGATGCTGAATTCCTTCCATCTGTAAGTAATTTGTAAGGTCAGTATTGACATATTCTGTCCCGTTGTCGCTCCTCAACACTTTTATTTTTAATCCCTTTTCACGCTCCACTAGGGATTTGAAAATACGAAATTTATCCTTTACTTCAGCTTTTGAAGAAATAAAGAATGCAAAGATCATACGAGTAAAGTCATCTATGAAAAATAAGACATACTTACTTCCTTGAAAAGACGTCTCTGATAATGTACAAACGTCAGTATGGACAAGTTCTAAAACTGAAGTTGCCCTTTTATACGGAATCCTTTTGAAAGGCTTCCGACTCAGTTTTCCTTCTACACAGGCCACACATGGTTCCTTGTCAACTGTTGAATAATCTATGCCTACTACCTGGTCCTTTTTTAAGCGATCCATCCCAATGCGGCATAGGTGACCTAAACGTTTATGCCAGAGTTGATACCTGGACACGTCAGAGTGCACATCAAAAGCAGATAATTGACGTGGTACATTGACTGTACAATCTAAAGAATACAGCCCACCACAGATCGAACCATGTAGCAAAGAAATACCTGTACAAGAAAAAACACTAGAGTTATAAAAGTTACAACCAGATTTATCAAAAACCACACAAAAACCGTTATCAACTGCTTTCTTTACTGAAATAAGATTAGCGTTCAAATTAGGTACATGAACAACGTCACTAATCTTCGTAACCTCATCACACATCGTAATAGAAATATCGCCAACGCCTTCACTGGATAACACCTCTCCATTAGCAATTGTCACTTTGCCGGTGGGATATCCTTTCACGTTCTCCATCCATTCTCGTCTTGAAGTCATATGGGCCGACGCCCCAGAATCTATGTACCATTTAGTACTCTCCACGTCACCAATGACATTCAACGCACTTAAAGAGTTTCTATGATTCTCAGATTTCTTTTTCTTGTCCTTCTTATGGGGACAGTCTGGACTCTTATGGCCTGGCTCCCGACAGTCGTAACAGATAATCTGTTTCTTAGTTTTTGATGAAGATGGCTTATATTTCTGATTAGTCCGTGTTTTCAGGGCAGTATCCGGGTTATTCTCCTTTGGTTTATTCAATTCATTCAACAATTTCGTCTTTATCAAGTCAACAGTAATTTCTACATTTGAGTTCTCCAATGCCATAACAAGAGGGGCATACTGTGGAGACAAACCTCCAAGAAGAATAGCAGCGATTGAAGCATCTTCTATGATCTTGCCGATATCGGCAAGGTCCTGGACTGTTGACATAACAGCATTAATGTACATTTCTATATCGTTGAAATCATCTAGACAGTACCTGTACAACTTCCGTTCGAGGCTTATTCTACGTCCTAAGCCTTTGTCTTCATACGCAGAGGACAAGGCTTTCCACGCAGCTTTAGCCGTTTCACAAGGTCTGAGAAGGGTGATTGCCATACCATCAACTGTGAGACAAATTTTCGATAACGCAATCTGATCGTCACGCAACTTTTTCTCAGCGGTAATTTGACTACCTTCAGGGTATCCGGCAACAGTTTCCCATAAATTTTCGTGTATTAGGTACATACGCATCTTGAATTTCCAAACACCAAAACCGTCTCTGTTTACTAGCGGTTTTATTGCAGAAATTGAACTTGACATTATTTCACAGCTAATATGTCAAAGACGAAAAAATGAAAAATAAGCGAAATTATAATTTTCGCGACTTTCAACAAATATCTTTTACACGCACGTGTTAAATATTTAGTGTTCTTCACCTTTTCGTGCTGATAACGTGTGGGAAAATATAAAGTAAGAACACTAGATGTTTACATGGCAAATGTATATTTGGAAGTAATTGTCACAGTAAAAGCAGATGTTCTATACTAAAAATTCAAAATAAAATAGTTCTAATATGGCCAGTATCACATCTTACAACACTATATATTATCGTCCGTTTCATATATTTTCGAACCTTAGCTATGCAGCGAAACTAACTAGGTTGTGTAACTTTGACCACGGAGGGGCTAACCATAAATTCATAAGGCCGTTCAAACGGAAACAGGAAACCTATAAAACACAAACGAAAATAAGAGTAAACAGCTAAGCAGTAATGACATGAAATATTCCGGGAAGTTGCTGTTCATAGATGTAGGATGTAGATTATATAATAATATAATTTAATTACTGGCGAGTTTCATCGCAACACTAGCGCTAGAGACGCGCTGTGACGTACTCGCAGGCACGTAATATTTACCTAATCGTTAAAGAAAGAACATAGTACGAAAGTGATGTGATACACCTGTCTTAACTAACATCACTATGTTTTGGGTGAACCTACTGACCTCTAAGATACAGGTAATTACTACCTAGTTTAGAGCTCAGCAGTCCAACCTAGCCACTTGTTAAAGGATGTATCCAATAGGTTTGTCTTTTTCTCTATAGATCTGTATAAAATGCTGTATGGAACTGTATAAAATGACGATGTAGCTGTTTATTGAAAATAAATTTATTATTATTATTATTAATCCAATGATATTCTATCTTACTTCCAAGCTTACTAATAATATAAATTGTGAGATTAATGATGTACGCTGTATTCTTCATGTAGCTTTTGTTAATTGTGCAATAAAGAGTATTTGATTGATTGATTGATGCGAAAGTTGGGATGTTTGTTTGTTTGTTGATCAATCACGGCGAAACGGATGAACGGATTTGGATGAAATTTGGAATGTAGCTAGAAAATATCCTGGATTAAAAGATTGGATATTTTCTATCCCGATAAAGTGAGTAGTTCCCCCGGGATAAACAAATTAAACATAGCCGCGATATTATTCGGCACAGGCGACAAGCCAGTACAGAATAAATGAACCGCCTTCAGCCGCACGACACAATTTTTTTTTGTTTGAACGCTAAAAATTAGTCGCTTAGCTCGCTTGTGTTCAATTGCTAAATTTGGTGCCACGTAAGCTCCCTAGAAGTAAATCATAGTAACTCGATACGTCTATTCATCACATGTTTATCATCTCATCCTTACTTCGAGGGCGCTTAAGTGGTACCAAATTTTGCGATCGCGATTTTGTGTGTGTGTGTGTGTGTGTGTGTCCGTGTCCGTGTGCGTGTGCGTGTGTAATCATTAGGTAAACCAGTCTCTGCATATGAGAAAAGATAATTCCAGCCACACGTGACGCCAAAATGTTCACTTAAAATAGATGGATTAAATCATTCATTTGTAACTCCAGTCACATACATAGGTAACATAACTTCCAAAACAATTGGATAAGCATATTTTATAACATCAGGGTACACTAGAGTATGTGTGCTACAGCCGCAGCCGTACAAATGGGTCATAGCTCAGTGTATATAATTGTTCAGAGAGCAAAACACTGATTTTCAACTATTACATTTAAAAAATTTTATGTAAGCTGAATTATTGCGAGATACTGAATTTTTGTAATGCTATTTTATTGAATTATTGACATTATCAAAATACCTGCCACTTTGTCTACCTATTCTAGCATCACGTATGGCATTGAAAAAAAAACCGCCATTCCCCCACACTCATAATCCGGGACAGTCCCCAATTTTGTTGATCATATTCTCTGAACTGGGAACCACCGTCACATCTCTAATTTATCCTGCGATCTCGGGCGGAACCTGGCGATTTGCGGCCGGAACTAGGCAATCGGTATTTGCGTTGCAATTTGCGGCCGGCCCGTGAACTGCGACGAGAATCTAGGCGGAATTCTGTGTCCAATCTACGAGATCTTTGTCAACAGAATCAGTTCCACTGAAACTGGTTTGCTATTAACTACCTCGCAAATTATTGACGTTTAACATTATGAAATACTGAGACAGTTTCTAAAATGAGAGGTGAATGAGCTCTGTCAACCATGTTTCCCATAGAAAACCGACGATAGAGACCGTATTTAACAGCGTTGTGTGTGTGTGTGTCTTTGTCCGAGTGTAAATACGTGCGCGCTGCTAAAACTCACACAGTGGAATTCAGCTGTTTTGACAATTTGTACCTAATAGTATCTTTCTGAATAGGGGCACAGATGACGGACTTTTTGTCGGCCGTACTTTTTTTTTTTTTTTTTTTTTTTTTTTTTTTAATTGACACACCAATCATCCAGTCCCAAACTAAGCAAAGCTTGTGCTATGGATAATAGATAACGGATAAACATACATAAATACTTATATAAACATCCAAGACTCGGGAATAAATGTTCGTATTCATCACACAAACATTTACCCCTCGCGGGATTCGAACCCGCAACCGTTGGTTTCGCTGATAGGGTCACTATCCACTACACCAATCGGTCGTCGTTTTTGTTCTCCGTGAGTGTTATTGCATGGAATACTGTACTATGTTGTCCCTCCGCGGGCGGAGCACCATGCTGAGTTGGAACCATTTTGTCCCTACAGCACATAATAACTGATATTTTAGAATTTTTATTCCTGTAATACTACTATAGGTACTGTTCTATTCTGTATTACCAATTGTTATAATTGTGCAATGTGCTTAGAGGCAAATAAACAAATTATCAAACCATGTACCTACAACACAGGTTGACCTAATGTAGGGCGTGGAAATCTACGGAGTTACCTACTCAGGTTTCTCCTTTTTATCTGAACTCTTAGATTTGATGTTAATAAATTTATCTTTATCTTTATCTTTAGCTATCTATCTATACATTCCATCCTCCGGGACTGTCTTTGTCGATTGGCTGATTTGGATGTTTGTTCGGCCTACAAAAAGTCCGTCATCTGCGCTACCCCTTTTCACAAAGACATCTAAATAACTGTGATGTGTTTGAAGCATTGTTTTTGGGACTTGCATATTTCGATGGCACTAATTGTACATAATTTTTTGGGATATAAATTATAATCAGGTGAAACTGTCTAAAAAATAGGGCATATTAGGTATAAGTGAAATGAAAGTAATTGGCATAGGTAGTTTAATTGTCTTTTTTCAAAAACGCACGCGCCTGTCTGGCGATTTATTAGACCTCATATTTTCTCCAAGTTTTCTTTATTTATTTAATTTAATGATGTAGTTATGTGGAATAGCTTACAAACGCGACCGTCAAATGACACAAATTAACGCTTTTTCGATGATGGTTTTGAAAAAAAAAAAAAGTACTTATGCCAATACCTTCTATTTCACTTACCTAATATCACGGAATTAATATATCGCTAACGTAATAATATGCCAAAGTTTTTTCCTTACGGTAAACTCATCGTACGTATACGTAAACCCATCCGGTATATACCTGGTGTATGTACTCGTATTTATGTTGATGATCAACATGAAAGATATCATAATTTTTCTTTATAAATAAAGTCTGTCTGTATGTAAACAGTACGTGGGCGAGTAAATATTGGGATTGCGAAAACAGAACTCGGAATGATGCTAAAATTAGAGACTATTCACGGATATGTGCTAATAAGAGGAGATACCTTTACAAATTTACTTCACCTTCAAATACTTTTGACACTTCAATTATTAATGTTGCTTTTTTTGCAGCTAAGTGTAAAATGCTTTAAATATTCTGTTCACACCATTAGCAGCTAGCAAAATGCAATGTGTTGCAATGTTAATTTGTGAGCTGAATTCATTCAACGCCTGTTTTAGTGTACCATAGTTCTAGATTGGAGACAATGCACCGCCTAACGTAGTGTGATCCACGTTATCATCCGTTGCTGGATGTAGTCCGCTTTCAACAGGTCCCTCTGGATATCAATTCAAATATTCATGCATATTTGTATTAGCTTATGAAATAGGCTTATACATAATTATATTATTGATTACTATTAACATTATATCTTAATTATTAATATGCTAGCGTTCCGCCCGCGGCTTCGCCTGCGTGGATTATTTTTATCGCGGAAATTTGTTTATCCCGCGGGAACTACTCACTTCATCAGGTAAAAAAATATCCTATGATTTAATCCAGGGTATGTTCTACCTGTATACCAAATTCCATTTAAATCCGTTCATCAGTTTCGCCGTGATTGAGTAACAAACAAACAACCAAACTTTTGCATTTACAATATTAGTAAGATTATTATGCATTATATCGTCAAATTATCTAATATTTTTTCTGTCAAGTCATACACTACATTACTTACCGATTCATACGGGGTGTCCCAAAATTAGGCCGTCACGCTGACACCGGAGGTAGATGGACTTAAGGCGCATCAAATAAGCTTAACATGCCCATAGAAAACTGTAATGAGTATTGAGTATAACCAGTTTCATTGATTTTTGAAAAAAATACCACTTTTTGATGATTTTTGTATCAGAGAGCTTTTAAAAAACTGTTTATTTAAAAGAAAAATACGTTTACGGCTTGGTCGATAGTTACTTATGATGTGGCGAACATTATTAGTCGATGATTAAAGTGAAACATCGACAAATTTATTGTCAAAGTCAACTTTTATTCTCTCTAAAAAACAATAGCTCGACTTTGAGCAGCTACCACGAAAAAAAAATACTCAATACTCATTACACTTTTCTATGGGCATGTTAAGCTTATTTGATGCGCCTTAAGTCCATCTACCTCCGGTGTCAGCGTGACGGCCTAATTTTGGGACACCCTGTATAACTATAACATATAGTATATATGTCGGGGCTGTGACTGCTATCACGATGGTAACCGTACCAATATAATAAATGTGAAAGTCTGTCTATCTGTCCGGCGCTCAGGCCTAAATTGTTGAACCAATCATATTGAAATTTAGCAGAGACGTAGCTGGGGGCCCAAAGAAAGAAAAAATTCTTTATTGTACACAGCTTAAAAATATACACAGTGATATTATTTTAACAGGTGTACAAAGGCGGTCTTATCGCTTATAGCGATCTCTTCCAGACACTCAAACAATCAATCAATCAAATACGCTTTATTGTTTGAATAAGGAAGGTATATTTAAATATCTTATAGAAACTACAAATTAGGCGGCCTTATCATGGCAAAGGAACTTGATATAATACACTACTGCTGCGTAGCGTAAAGCAAACTTACAAAAGTAAAATATATGTAAATCCTTATACTATAATATATATAAATGATAAATATACCTAACATTCAAACAATATAATCATAATTATAAATACAGACTAATGGGCATAACCACATAAAATACTACAAAATATATAAATATATACTTACATGAACAAAATAAATACCATTATAATGTATTAACATCAAAGCGATAAGTAATGCTCTCTTAAACGCCGTTTAAACACCGCTAGCGACTCAGCGCAACGAATAATGCGAGGCAACTCATTCCACAATTGGACAGATTTTGCTGCAAAGAAGTCATAGATATAGCTAGTACGACAGCAGACAGGCTTTAACAAATTGTCGAATTTGGACCTTAAATTCACGTCATGATCTAATCCCAAAAATTTGAACTGCTCTTTGAGATAAGGGGGAGTTACGGGGCTATATAAAATATTAAAGAGGAGGGTTAGGATGTGAGTGTTACGACGATACCGTAAAGAAAAGAAGTACATAGGCTCCTTGTTACCCTGAATAAGTTCGCGATACAGTAATTCTATTAACTATAAATTAAAAATTATCGACACAACTATGACCACCCCATTTTGAGATAAAGATCGCTGACATTATGTAAGTATCTAACTCGGCGAAACAATGAATGGATTTGGATGAAATTTGGTATAAACCAACTTACCTATACATAGTTAGAACATATCCTGGATTCAAACATAGAATATATTTTATCCCGATAAAGTAAGCAGTTTCCGCGTTATAAACAAATTAAACATAACCGCGATAAAGTTATTCCACGCATGCGGAGCCGCGGGCGGAAAGCTAGTGTATGTATAAATTGAAAATATAGAAAACCCCCGAGGTAACATCCTGATAGACAAAACCAACTGTGTTAAAAGCTAAACATCTTCGAAACATCTTAACCGATATTCATTAAACATGGCTAAGAACCTGTCTAATCTTTTAGTCTTTAATATTAAAGAACCCACGCTCAATGCCGTCAAACACAGCACACCCGTAGTTTTTCATCGAGGGTTAAAAAGGAAAGCTAGCATGTTATAATTACAGTTTATTACTCTAGTCCGCAAGAGTTGCCGAAGTTCTATCCTTACAACCATCAATATGAAACACAATATGCACTCAATGAAACCACTCTACCCCTCCCGTTCCCGTCTCAAAATATAACACCCAAAATACCTCCCATGCCAGTTAAATCAACGAAACTCAATCCCGTCTCAGTTTCTGACAGCTATTTGATATCAGCGGTGGAACAGGGAACGAGGTCAGACCGCAAGTCCGCCGGTTCAACGACTTTATACTCCAACCTGAGGGGACAATACTTCGATATATTGAAGCGCCCGTTTGGGGATGACGATAGCGATTAATAATTCAGTTTAAGATCAATAGATTACCCTCATTTGGTTAGGTTTCAACCCTAAAGCTACATGCTTGCCGTCTATTAAAAACAGCCATGTTTGAAAAAGATAGATAAACGTTTATTTGTTTGTCCAGCCACACACATACATAAAATAATATTTAGAAGTAATTAATACAAAAGTAGTACACATAATTTAGGCTACAGTACAGTAATAAAAACCAGATAAAGGTAGCTTAACCTTAGTATGTACTAAGTGGGCACTTTGCTAAGGAAGCACGCAAGTTTAAATATGTAGACAGCATTGTACAAAACATGGAAATAAAAACAGAATATATAAAAGTACAAACAAAACATAGGTATAAAAAGTATGTGTGTGCTGCTGTGGCACAAATGGGCCATAGCTCAGTGTCGGATTGCTCAAAAGTTTTCAAAAAGATTGTCAAAAAGGTTTCTTATTGCTTCCTGTCAATATATTCTTCTTGGTATGCTTCAAGTACAGCCATGAAGTTATTATTCCGTACTCTGTGTGTGCAGTTAAGAATGAATAATTTGCATTCACCTCCTAAAGTTTTAAAAGAAAACAAGATTAAAGTAAGCTTACTTGGAATACGGTTAGAACAAAACACAAAGAGATTGCAATAGACCCCCTGTACTTAGATATTACATAGTTTATTGTAACGTTCTTAGTTCCTGATAAAGAAAAGAAATATTTGATCAAAGACTCCTGCCAAATGTTGAGAAGCGATTTGAACAAATAAAATGCTTCAATAGAAAGCAACGCCTACGATTTCTACCAGCCTTGTGTTCACATGATAAAATTTAAGACTAAAACAGTCATTATCAAAAGAACGAAAAGAGATTTAAATCGAAACATTTCTATCCGTCTTTCAAATAAATCATGTTTCGATTCGTGAACACAATTTTTTGTATATTTACCTTATCACGTAAAAACTCGATCTGTCTGCTACATATCAATCGAGTCCATCCATCACAGCCGACAATACACTCGGATGATAAACGAGCTACCCAATTCGCTGGCCAATCAGGATTATAGAAACCGTTTAAGTAAGAAGAGGTGGTTAAAACCTGTATAGTTAATACAACAATGTCATCGAGGTAAACGCAGAATAATGCTAGATCAATTTATGTGACTGTTAAACGAATTATTTCAGTTTAATATCTAAACAGTTACTTATCAACCCGATCATAGTTATTCTCTGAAAGTAGATGCTATTCATAGAGGAATTTCCTTAAAACGATACCCTAAGCAAACGGATTGGAATTTGGTGAAAACACATTCTTAGATTCAAAATCCTTACGAGAATATTCTAAAACACTTACCTAATATAAAGTATTTTATTAAACCCCGCAGGTAATTGGTTCCATTCATAACTAAAGTGAATATATAATTGAATGGAATTTAAATGAGACGGTATACCACATCCAGATTCGTCTGTCCGCATTGACGTAAACGTTCAGATTTCAACTGAAAACGTTTTGTGAAGCAATTGTGGTTTCATCGGCCGACAGACGGCTGGATGAATTAATTAAAGGACGTTAGTACTATAATCAAGTTTTGCTACCGATTTCGATTAAGTCGGTAATGAGTACCTAAGGTAACATAATATACATAACGTCCGTTATTCCAAATGGGGTGGTCAGAGATATCCCAAACATAAGCGTTTGGACGTTCTATTCAAGAACAACATTCGCAGTCCATATTTTCGAAATATACAGAACCCATTTTTTTTAATAAATAAATAAATATCCTTGGATATACACACAACGCCATTTAGATCCACATTATAGATGGCGTTATGTGTATGTCATTGTCTGTATTAACATGTAAGTCTGGATATTTATTGACATAGTCTTTTTATTTATTGTCTTACGATACCCACGGAAAGAGATGGGTTGGTCCCAACAGTTTTTACGTGCCAAAAAATCTTTTTTTATATAGCAGAATCCATACAGCACAGCTTAACGCTTCAAAATATAAACGCGAGTACACACAATTTCAGTTAAGCAGGTAACATAGTACAGTCAGCTCAATAAATAACAATACATGGCAATTTTACGTGATCAGTGGTAGCATGCTGGCTATTTAAGCTGTACCATCTGAAGTTCTCCAAAATAATAGTCTATACCAGAGGGTAATTGTACAGACATGCGGTTAGTATAACTTAAATAGGCATCATGCTATGATTAATCATATAGAACCATGGCTTGTAACCGGTTTCGAAAATATCGGTAAATAAAGGAATATACCAGATTTTAGAAAATAAACCGGTTTAATTCGGCGTCGTTTTGTAGTGATAGAGACGGCGACGTCGGTGAGAGCGAAATCCTTAAGAAAATGTTTTCCTTCACCGTTTAAGAGCAGTCGGATAAATGCACTTAAGTAATTAAATTTAAAAACTCATTGGTACATGGCCTGCCTGGAAATCGAACCCGGCCCTCCTAAATAGAGAGACCGCGTCTTAACCGCTGAGCCACCGACGCTCGTGTATAATAATAATAAAAAACCGATAAACAAGCCCTGTATAGAACAGCACCGTATAACTATGACGCCGACTGTACAAACAAGTAAAATCGAGCATGTGTTATAAGAAAAACTAGAATAATTTTCTGAAAAACTGACATCAACAGGCATGTGGATATCCTACCATACTTATTTTAAGTTCCTTATTTATACTGTAACTGCTGTTGGTGTACAATAAATGATATTTGTATTGTTATTGTATTGTAGATATTGAAAAATACATGTAAATGTACAACTGATATCTGTGATCGCTTCGCAGGGTAGCTGCCGGCAGGGTAATGGATGACCTCAGCCAGGCGCATCATCGAATTAATGAATTGTTTCCGATCATTCCCCGTGTCATTGTCAATAATTGCATATTAATTACGTACTTCAGAGCATCCGACATGCTTTGCTTATAATGTTGTAGTACAAATTATAGGTAGGTACTTCAATTTAAGGTTATGTTTAATGCGATATATCGGAGCATTTGGCAAGGCTGGTCTCTATTTAGCGCAAGGGGTGAGCCTCGCTGTTCGACGAGGCAATGCCTCCAGCCTACTTGCGACCCTTCCGGTGGTGCAAGACCTGGGACAATTTTTTTATTTATTTATATTTTTATAAATATAATTAGGTATAGATTTTTATTAAATACTTCTAATCTTGAGTTTCAATTATAAATAGTATTTCCGTAATCTTATTATATAAATGCGAAAGTTTGAATGTTTGTTTATTTGTTTTTTTTTATCCCGATAAAGTGAGTAGTTCCCGCGGGATAATCAAGTTTCCGCGATAAAGTTATTCCAGGCAGACGAAGCCGCGGGCTTAGTATAATATTGGGTCTTTACCTATGAAATTCGACTTTTTTTTCTTCGTTAATCCTATGTACCAACTCCTACGATTCCATAGCTATTTTCAAATTTGTTTTTTATTTGGAAAACAGAATATATTTTCAAGGTTTCACATGAAATATTTTTTTATGTCTGAGCTAAATCACTTAATAAAAAAAACTTGAACACAGGTCTTTTCATGAGCTGCCCATATTATTTCTTAGATTCGCAGAAACTTTTATAAAGCGGTTATTTTTTTAAATTACCACTGCCTATATTTAACTTAATGTTATCCGATAATACACACAAAGTTTAGCTAAATTTGGATTTGCCGTTCCCAAAAAAATTTCAAATATCTTTGTATGGAGAAAACAGTCTTAATGAAATTCTTCATACAAAACGCCAATTTCATAGGTAAGGACCTAATATATACTTAGAAAGATAAAAGAAATTTATTCCCGTATCATTCAATAATCGTTTGAAATACCATGCAGATATCACGTAATTTCACTTAGTAACACTGTTTCTATGTAAATGACATTAGACACAATTTAAATTTGACATTACATACTTTGACATGTCGTCATGAAAATAAATTTCATATATTTGATAGTAATAAATTTATTAATTCTAGATATTTTTATGTGACAGAAGATAACTATTATCTTCCTAAATATTTGAGGAGACAATTAGCAAGTATGCTATGTTATTTTATTTTAAATTCAGTCATGTTAGTGACTGATCCAACGACTGCCTCTATTGGGCAGCCAATAGTTATTAATAAAACTTTGGAAATTATTCCAAATAATTTAAATTAAAGTATAAGACAACAGAGATTACCTCTGGCAGTATTAAACATATAGTTAAAAAAAATAGGGGTACGAGTATTGCCACTCCCCAAAACAAGTCTGGAAAAATATGTTATAAAAATAAGAAATTTATTAATCTGGTACACCAAAATATTCAGGGTATGAGTGGCAAGGAGTTAGAAGTGGAGCTGTTCATGGGCTGCACTGGAACTGATATATTGTGCATAACGGAACATTGGTATAAACAATGTGAGCTCATGTTCGGCTTCAAGGAGTACCAGATTGCAAGCTCGTTCAGCAGGACGAAAGCAATTCGAGGCGGTAGTCTTATTTTAATTCGTAACAATATTAAATTTAAAGAGCGTCTCGATATTGTAAACCTTTCTGTTGAGCGAACTATTGAAATAGCCTGTGTAGAACTTGCTCGGCTTACTGTATTAAGCGTATACAGACCCCCTTCTTCATCGTATGAATTATTTGAAAAAATTATGGATGAAATACTCTGTAAAATTAGTAATTCAAATAAATACATTGTGGTTTGCGGAGATTTTAATATAAATATATTGGAGGATAGCAGTCAAAGTAGAAGGCTTAAATCTTTATTCACTTGCTATAACCTTGTTAATCTTTTTTCAGTGCCGACTAGAATTACCTCTACATCAGCTACCTCCATTGATAATATTTTTTCAAATTTACAGCCCAGTGATAAATCTATTTTAAATAAATTAAGTTCAGATCACTGTGGTCAGTTAGCCATTTTTAATATAGCAGTTGAAAAGACACTAAAAAGAGATTTCACGTATGTGCCTGTAACTGATGCACGGCTTGATCAATATAAGAGTAATGTGACGGCGAAACTGGATTATCTACCGTTCTGTGACGATCCAAATATATTATATAAATCAGTCTTTGAAATGTTGAAAACTGAATGTAATAATGTTTTTGTAACAAAAACAATTAAAATCAATAATTCCCTCGTTTTCAGTGATTGGGCGACGGTTGGAATCCATAAAAGTAGGAATAAGTTATATGATCTTTATGAAGAAAGGACATATAACAAGAGCGAAAGTTTTAGTGAATATGTTAAACAATATTCGAAAACATTCAAGCGGGTCTGTGCTACAGCAAAAGCAAAGTTTATAAATAACAAAATAAAAAATAGTGCAGACGTAGTAAAGACTACTTGGAAAATTATAAATAGCGAAACTGGAAAAGTCAAGCCTTGCAACACCGATATTAGACTAAAAATTAACGATCAAATTTTAATAACACATTTAGAAGTTGCAGAAGCTTTTGAAAAATTTTTCACCAACATTCCAATTTCGACTACAAATTCTCTTAATTCATGTCCCACACTCGCTGAATCGCTACTTAGACAAAATGTGGGGATTTGTAATTCTCATTTTAAATTTCATCATATAAGTCCTGTAGACATTATAAAAGCATTTAGATCTCTAGATAAGAAAAAGACTGTCGACCTTTACGGTTTATCAGTAAAAATTATTAGCGCCATAATTGATTGTGTGTCACCACACTTAGCTTGTATTTTTAATAAATGTATTGATGGTGGCATATTTCCTGATTTGATGAAACACAGTAAAGTTATACCTTTATTTAAAGCCGGTAGTAGAACAGACCCCTCTAATTTTAGACCTATATCAATACTACCGACTCTCAGTAAAATCTTTGAAAAAATTATATTAATTCAGTTATCGGCTTATTTTTATAGTAACGATTTTATGTCGCATAAACAATTCGGTTTTACTAGGGGCCGCTCGACAACCGACGCAGGTGTCGAGCTCTTACAACATATTTTTGAAGCTTGGGAAGATTCTCGGGATGCAATAGGAGTGTTCTGCGACTTGTCCAAGGCATTTGATTGCGTTAATCATGACATCTTAATCAGGAAATTACGTCATTATGGTGTAACAGGCCGTGCTATTGACCTTTTGAATTCTTATATGAGTGGCAGAGTTCAGAGGGTTAATATCAGTGGCAACACATCGTCAGGGTCCACAGTCTGCATGGGCGTCCCGCAGGGTTCCATACTCGGGCCATTTTTATTTTTGGTCTATATAAATGACTTGCCTAACCTAGTAAAGGATAATAAACATGAAATAGTATTGTTTGCAGATGATACCTCCGTATTATTTAAAGTAAATAGACAAAAATTAAGTATGACGATGTGAACAATGCTATTTCTGAAATAGTAGAATGGTTTACGGCAAATAATTTGTTACTTAATGAGAAAAAAACTAAATGTGTGAAATTTGTACTACCCAATGTCAGAGCGGTGCCCACAAATATAATGATAAAAAATGCCACTTTAGATCTCGTAGATTCTACTGTATTTTTGGGCATTACTTTAGACGCCAAAATGCAATGGGGTCCTCATATACATAAATTGGCGAATAGGCTCAGCTCTGCAGCGTACGCAGTCAAAAAAATTCGACAAATGTCAGACGTATATACTGCTAGATTAGTATATTTTAGTTATTTCCACAGCTTGATGTCTTACGGTATCTTACTGTGGGGAAATGCCGCGGATATAAATACAATCTTTGTTTTACAAAAACGAGCCGTTCGCGCAATTTATCAATTGAAACCTGCAGTGTCACTTAGAGATAGGTTTAAAGTGTATAACATTCTAACCTTTTCGTCACAGTACATTTTTGAAAATCTAATATATGTCAAAAAAAATATAGCATCATTTAGGAAAAATAGTGATAAACATGATGTCAATACAAGAAATAAAGATAAACTTGCAGGTCACATAAGTCGCCTCCGCAAAGTCAGTAATTCATTCAAAGGGTTATGTATACGCTTTTTCAATAAGGTCCCAGTTGATATACAAAATCTTCCACTTGATAAATTTAAAGATACTATAAAACAGAAACTTATTAACAAAGCATATTATAAAATATCAGACTATTTAGATGATAATCATCCCTGGACATAATGAGATTGTTCGCATGCCAGGCTATTTCACGATTAATAATGATTTATAAAAACCTTTTTGTAATATAAAAACCTTTATGTAAAATCAAAACCTGATTTTAAAAGAGCAACCCTTCGAGTTTCTTGCTTGTTCTTCTCAGGGGAAAATTGCATTTTGAACAAGCAGTAGCTTAAAAAATGTAAAATTGACTATTTTAAGTGTACTCTGTGTACCTACAAAATAAAGCATTTTTGACTTTGACTTTGACTTTGACTTTGACTTTGACTTCTAGTTAGGTGAAGTGAAATTTAATAACATATACATAGGTACCATAATATCTTAGTTAAACTGTGAGTACGCAATTTCCGGTTCATCTAATAGGATTAAGTTTCTGGTTCAGTTAGGTATGAGTAACTGCCGTATTATTACTACTTTACCTCTCCGCCCGCGGCTTCGCATGCGTGGAATCTCTATCTCCGTACAGTAGACAGTAGACTGTGTGAGGAATGATATGTGTGTGAAAGGGGTGAGTACGGAGATAGAGATTCCACGCGATTCCCCTTTCACACACATATCATTCCTCACACAGTAGACGTAGACTGTGTGAGGAATGATATGTGTGTGAAAGGGGTGAGTACGGAGATAGAGATTCCACGCGATTCCCCTTTCACACACATATCATTCCTCACACAGTAGACAGTATAGACTGTGTGAGGAATGATATGTGTGTAAAAGGGGTGAGTACGGAGATAGAGATTCCACGCGATTCCCCTTTCACACACATATCATTCCTCACACAGTAGACAGTAGACTGTGAGGAATTATATGTGTGTGAAAGGGGTGAGTACGGAGATAGAGATTCCAAAATGTATGAAAACCTAATTATATCTGTCTGCCGCCAAACAGCAATGTTAAGAGCATTGTTGTGTTCCGGTTGTCAGAGATAAGATAGTCAGTCACCAAAATAAGATGGGGTTTCCGGGTCAGTACGCCTCCAACTTCGGCCTCATTTTCACTTAACTACATAGAAACTAACGGTCAACTCTATGGTTGTCTGTCAACATGGTTGTCTGGAAGAGATCACAATAAGCGCTAAGACCGCCTTTGTACACCTGTTAAAATAATATCACTGTGTATATTTTTAAGCTGTGTACAATAAAGAATTTTTTCTTTTTTCTTTCTATAGAAAGTAAATGCGGGACATTTTGAGCATATTTTTTGTGGTGGTCACGAGCTAATGAAGGTTGGAATGGTTGCCCTAAAATCACAAAGTAGGTACGTGTTTAAAGAAATTATGGATTTTTGAAATCATACTATCAACAAGAATGACTTTTTTTAATAATCAAACAAGGCTAGGAATGGTGGACATCCAGGTCGCATTTGACTAGATTAGATTTTGCGAGACTATTTTACTAATGACTCGAATACCGAATTACAACTACAATATCGGGACGGTCCCGCAGAATCCGGGACGGTTGGCCGCTTTAGATTGAGGTCAAGTTGAGGTTATGCATATAAAAATTAAACGACACCTTTAAAAGTTTTTCAGTTCTGTTTAAAAGAGTAACCCTAGAGTTTCTTACTCGTTCTTCTCTGGGGAGTCAGCTTTGTGAATGAGCTGTAAATTTAAATGTAATATTAATAGTGACGTTTTCACACAACAATGCTATTAACATTGCTGCTTGGCCGCAGATTTAGATAAGATGGTGGTAGCTAGCCAGGCGGACATTTAAAATGCCCTACCACAAACCAAACCGATTTCTTAAAAATGTACCCCGCTGGGGATCGAACCCGCGACCTCCGAATCGTAAACCGAATGTTGTTTTACATTGAGCCACGGAGGCGGTTAGTCGGGTGAAAATTCACATGATTGAAACAAACTATAACAAATATCTTAGCAATAACAACTACGAGAATTTGTGTAGGTACTTCGGTTGTTGAAATTTAATTTCGAAAGCAAATATTGCTAACTACCGTCGCTTTCGCAAAAAAAAAGCAAGTAAAGTAACGAACAGTAATGGCAGTGGAGCGTTTGAGTAAAAGTTGGTCGTTCTCCACCGAGCTGCGCAGCAATCAGACCAATTACTGGACTCCGGAAAATTTTGCTAGGACATGACAAAGTAAACTGTTTAAACAAACAAAAATTATTTAGTATATACAGTTTAAAACTAGAGGCTGTGAGGAAACTTGCGTCGCCGGGCCGTGGCGTAGAAGGGAACTAAACTAACATTAATAGTAGGTACTCTAAATTCAGTCGTACCTATATTTCTGTTTATTTCAAGAAATTGGCGTGATACTGGCACGAATGGCTAAGTTGGACAAAGTGCCATAAAATAATTTCTAAATTAAAAATACTTTTATACACCATTTGCATCTGCAGTACGTATATTTGTCTGTGTGTGTGTGTGTGTGTGAGTGTGTGTGTGTGTGTGTGTGTGTGTGTGTGTGAGTGCGTGTGTATTGATGCGTGCATGCGTGCACATGAACCACTCGGCAATATCCAGTATATTTTATTCTTCTTTTTCTTTGTCGAATCATAAATTTAACAATTTTTCCAAATTGTATTTGTATTGACTTATTTAAAAAGAGCAACCCCTGAGTTTCTCTGGGGAGAATGCCTAGTGAATGAGCGATAACTGTATGTCATGACGATTTCAAATGTTATTCTTATAACTTACGAAATAAAACATTTTTGATTTGATTTGATTTGATTGATTTATAGGTTTTTTTTTATATTTAAAATTAAACCAGCGGAAAGATTCTTAGCTGTGTTTGAAGAAAATAGATTGAGCTCATAGATATTTAACTATGGATGGTATAATTTATGCTTAGTTCCCTCGGGGCTTTCTAAGTTTCCATATTGTTTTTTATTGGAAAGAAGATCTTCTTCAATTTTAGAGCTATGCCCTTGTCGGTGGAGTAATGACTTCTCTGCTTTCCGCCCTCGATTTGAACCGATATCGATACGAAAGTTTTTTGTTTGTTTGTTTGTTGTTCAATTACAGCGAAATGGATGAACGGATTTGGATGTAATTTGGTATATAGGTAGAATATACCCTAGATTAAGACTTAGGATATTTTAATGCCGATAAAGTGAGTACTTCCCGCGGGATAAACAAATTTCCGCGATAAAATTATTCGACGCAGGCGAAGCCGCGGGCGGAAAGCTAGTAGATTATAAAGAAATCGGGCCATAAAAAGGGCCTATAATAAATCGGAGTATATTCCTTGTAAGATAACAAGTCGTCGACCTTTGCTCTCACGTAAGAAATAATCCAATTCTAAATTAAAAGCTTGTTTGCTAAACACGCTACGGTCCACCGAGCACTACTTATGATGATCTTATATTGCGTCGTCGTTGGATAATCCCAGGTTTTCTAGCATGTAATTAGAGCAATTTATGACTGGATAGCTGTAGTCTTCTAATTTACTTGTTGTATATCTAACAGAGATACGAATACCAGTAAATTTTTTTAGGGAAAAAAATATTGAACATTACAAAACAGTTGTAATTTTTAAAGAAATGGGTAAATGCTAGGTAAGTATTGATATTTAATTTTACGTCTGCCTCCAAAACTAGGGTATCCCTGTATTTGAGCTAGTAACAGACGTCTTAGCTTTAGAATTATTTACTTTGTACCATTCCACTCCACTATGATTCGATGTTTGCGAGAATACATTGAAGAATTTTCGGATTTGGACATTTTTTATCCGAGTTGTAATCAGTTCAAATCAGCAGTATTGAAAGCACTGACATAGATTAGGTAATTGTGTACACATACACACACATACACTCGCACATATTACTCCATACATTTTCTCTCTTCCTTACATCCACAAACACAACAATTTGATGTCTCGATAGACAAGGTAACAAAATAAGCTATGTATAAACTTACTGAGATCTATTTTGGCTTCTAAATGTATAACTTATATTTTAAATTTGTAATTATGACTGTGATTTCAAATAAATCATTAAATAAAAATAAATAAAATTCGTCGTGCAATGGGCGTATTATTATTATTATTGTTGACGACTGGCTGGTGCGCTTTTTGAATTATACTTTTTTATGTATTCTTTTTATAAGAAGACAGTTGTTGTTTTTTTTTTGCACTTCAATTTTGGCAATACATCCTTTTGCTGGTTTACGAGTTTATTTTCGTCTTTAATATAGGTCCTTCGAAGTTTTTTTAAGGCGAAGATCATGTTTACGCGTAGCCAGGCGAAGGGTGTCAGTGTTCCACAATTATCTGTTAAGGAATCGGACCAACTTTCCAGGAAATCGACGGATTTACTGCGGCCGCCGGGGCCCGTCCCGCATCCTTCAAGCAGTGGTATCTCCGTCGCAACTATTCCTGAATCCGCTTCCACAACGATGGACACAAGCCATATGAAGCCTGCGAGTTCACATTTAATGCCCAAAGAGACTGTGAACGTAGCACCGTCAACGGAGTTCGCTCCGCAACATTCAGACAGTGTCATCATTAATGTTCTTTCTCCTGCACCAGATCTCGCACCAGTAGATAGCAAATCAATTCGTGGTAGATCGCGCACGAAGAGTTCTAACTCCGCCGCAACTGTTCAAGCACGTAAATTAGCTGCGGAGGCCCTTTTTCTGCGCCAACAGCTCGAAAGAGACCAAGCGCTCGCCCAGCAAGCACGTGTGGTGGACGAACGTGAACTTCAGGCCGAGCTGGCAGCGCTGGACGCTGAGGTTAGTTCAGCTAAGTATTCAACATCCTCTCAACGTAGCATAGAACAAATTAGGACAGAAAATTGGGTAGAGGCTAATAGTAACCAGGGCTATATCGTTGATCCCAGGGTGGATCAGACCCCTGAAAACTATACACTGGGCAATGTCCATGACCAGGTCGGTATTACCAAACCGGCTGAACTAGTTGTAACTTCAGGTCCCAATAACCCTGCCCTTCACAAACCGAATGACAGTAATGCTTTACTACAACTGACAGCAGCCATTAATTCGTTAGCCGTAAGCCACAGCAGCCACGGTGCCTCTAGAAGCATCGAACTGGTACCATTTCACGGCAGTTCGGCAGAATGGCTTGCTTTCAAACGCACTTACGATACAACTAAGGTTTCTTTCTCGGCTACAGAAAATCTCGCTCGTCTTCGGCATGCGGTGCGAGGCGCTGCACGCGACACGGTCTCTGCGCTGCTGTTCTCAGCGGAGGATCCGGAGGAGGTCGTCCGTTCTCTCGAACTAAACTTTGCGAGACCTGAGCTTCTTGTGCTGCAGGAGGTCGCTAGTCTCCGCAATTTGCCCAAGTTAAATCCGGACCTAAAAGATATCAACTTTTTTGCTTGCAAAGTTCGAAACAGCGTAGCCACTATACGGTCGCTAGAAAAATATCAGTACCTACATTCACCTGAGCTTTTCCAGAGCCTATTATTGAAGTTGAATCCGATTACTAAATCGAGATGGCTCGATTATGGTGCCACTCAAAAATCGGTTTCAAATTTAGGAAATTTAGAAATTTTATCCGAATTTCTCATGCAGGAGGCAGAAAAATACCTTAGGTTTGGCCTAGTGCCCGAGTTAGCTTCAACCCATGTGTCCAATCCAGTACCCGTTAAGCCGTACTCACACAAGCGTGATTCCGTTCACTTATCGTCAATGGATCGTAAAGACGCGAAGTGCGCTTACTGTAAGGAGCATCACAGTATCAAAGTTTGTAAAGATTTTAAAGCTCTTAAAGTCGATGATAGATGGCATTGGATTCGAGAAGCTAGATTATGTTATAGGTGTCTTAAGGGTGGTTCACACAAATGGAACACTTGCAAGGTTAAGCCGTGTGGGCAAGATGGTTGTCCTAGACGGCATCATCCTTTATTACATGGAAGCACTTCTATGACCATTCCCTCCACACCCGACACAAGTACAAAGTGCCTATGCTCGTCAGTTAACCGCGGTGCCAGTACAACCGTGCATTCTGCCAGTACGTCCAATATTTGTACTAATATTGGTAGTAACATGATTAATGTAGGGACTACCTCCGACTCCACTCACGTTCCAGGACCGATGTCTAAACGCAGTCGGCGTGTTCTTCTGAAAGTCGTCCCAGTGGTAATAAGTGGGCCCGCCGGCGAGTGCAATACGTACGCGCTCCTCGACGACGGAAGCACAGCTACGCTCATTGACGAGGAGGTTGCATCACGCATTGGAGTTACTGGACCACGAGAATTACTACGTATTGATGGTATAGGTGGTATGTCGAGACAAACTACTGTAAGCTACGTCGATTTTTATATTAGAGGGCGAGAATTGAGTGAAAGGTACTTAATTCAAAACGCGAGATCTTTGCCTTCCCTATCTATTCCTTCTCAAACAATCGATGAATTAGATTTAGTTAATTTGCATTATTTAAATGACTTGTCTGACAGTTTGTTACTAGATAACGTTACTCCTTCAGTTCTCATAGGTGCTTCGGACTGGCATTTATCTTTAAGTAGAGAAACTCGAATCGGTAAAAAGTCGCAGCCAGTGGCTTCACGAACACTACTAGGATGGACTCTACACGGTGCCCTCTCTACTACGTCTAGTCCGATAGTTTTTATTAATTACGCTTCTGATACGTTTTGCAGCGATGAATCTGACTTAACAACTTTAATTAAGGAACAGTACAAACTCGACTCTTTAGGTATAACTAAGCATGAAACTATGCTTAGTAAGGAGGAACAACGAGCGACTGAAATTTTAGAGGCCACAGCTAAGCGCCTACCATCTGGCCGGTATGAAGTCGGCCTACCGTGGCGGGAAGATAACCCTTCCGTACCCGATAGCTATTTTCAAGCCTCTTCTCGACTCAAAACTTTAGAAAAACTTTTCGTAAAAGATCAGCAGTTCGCAGCGGCGTATTTAAATTTCATTGGTGATATGGTAGCGAAAGGGTACGCCGAGGAGTGCCCTTCCGATACCTATCATGGTGCGATGGTTGCTTCAGGTGAGAAAATGCCTCATGTTCGATGGTACTTGCCACATTTTGGCGTGTATCATCCGCAGAAACGTAAGCTACGAGTGGTTCATGACGCCGCGGCCAAAACGCGCGGTACCAGTCTCAACTCGCTACTGCTTCCTGGTCCAGATCTGCTCCAGCCTTTGATAGGTATTCTTTTTCGGTTTCGAGAAGGTTGTGTCGCAATGACGGCAGATATACGTGAGATGTTCCCTCAAGTAAGAATCAGGGAGCAGGATCGGGACGCGCTTCGTTTTCTTTGGAGAGGCAGCTATCACGATAATAATGTAGCCATTGATAAAATCTCTGATCATAATAAAACTGTGCCACGAGAGTACAGAATGACTTCAGTAATTTTTGGAGCTTGTTGTAGTCCATTTACGGCACTATTTATTAAAAATAAGAATGCTCAGGAAATGGAGTCAGATTATCCCGCAGCTGCCCACGCGATACTCTATGACCATTACATGGACGACTACATCGGAAGTCATTCTAATGTTGCGGAAGCAGCACAAATAGCTTCGGATATAGTCACAGTCCACAAAGCTGCTGGTTTCGAAATGAGGGCTTGGGTCTCAAATAATAACGAGGCCTTATCCCAAGTTTCAAAGGAATTATGGTCTGATCCCGCCTCCGACGTTGACTTGCCATCCAACAAGGACGTAAGTGCATTAGGTATCAAGTGGAACCCCTTTGACGACACGTTAGGGTTCCGTACAGGTTCGTATGATCCCACCATAAAGCTTACAAAACGTAGTGTGTTGTCTCACGTTATGCGTGTTTATGACCCCTTAGGTTTACTCACTTTTATTGTTGTAAAGGGTCGTATTCTAATCCAACAATTATGGCGGGAAGGTTTAGGTTGGGATGAAAAATTACCAGACAATTACATCCCTGTCTGGTCTGAATGGTTGCAAGAGCTATCAGCGGCAGCCAACCTGCGTATTCCGCGATGGTATGCTAGCCAATTGGACCCGACAGAGATGCAGTTACATATATTTGCTGATGCATCAGAGCAGGCGTATGCATGTGTTGCGTACTGGAGGTTTAGTTTTAACGATTATAGTGTTCAATTAGCTTTAATAGCTAGCAAAGCTCGTGTTACTCCACTAACTCCAACATCAATACCTCGTTTAGAGCTTCAGGCCGCTTTGATCGCATCTCGATTGGCTACCACAATTGTAACTAGTCACAGATATAAGCCCAGTTGTGTTACGTATTGGACAGACTCGTTGACCGTTTTAAAGTGGCTTCGAAGTGATGCACGACGTTTTAAACCATTTGTCGCAAATAGAGTAGGTGAAATCGTAGAAAACACAGACATCGCTCATTGGCGTTGGCTCCCGAGTGAGCTCAACGTTGCTGACGACGCAACGAGATTAACGTCGGCTTCCGTAGACGCCTCCCATCGTTGGTTTACTGGTCCATCGTTTCTTTTGTGCTCTCCTGAGAGGTGGCCAGTCGAATCTACCACTGCCGAGGTCACACCAACTCCGGAAGAGATGAAAACCGGTGAGTTGGTGGGATGTCACAGCATCACCGCTGTTGTACAGGAATGCCCTCCAGTACCAAATGCATTGCGATTTAGTGACTGGCTGCGCCTCGTTAGAGCTACCGCTCGCGTTATCCTTGCCGCAAAAAAGTTTCGGAATTTAATTCGGTCATGTAATCAAAATTCTAACAATCAAAATAATATGAGTTCTCGTGTGGATTTAACCGCCATTTATATCTTAACAGCTGAAAATAATTTACTACTGAGTTCGCAATTTGACAGCTTCCGCGATGAAATAAACCGCTTAAAATCTTTTACTCCCTTCCCCAAGGCCAGTCGTCTATCATCACTATCCGTACGCCTGGCTGAAGATGGTTTCATTCGCTTGGACTCCCGCATACGACAAGCTCCATCTGTGGATGATAGTATGAAGTTTCCGATCGTTTTAGATGGTCGCCATCCAACAGTGCGACTTCTAATCAAGAGTTATCACGTCAAAGCTGGGCATGCGAATAATGAACTTGTATTGAACGAACTCAGACAGAGGTTTTGGATTTTGCGTTTTCGTGGGACAATTAGAGAAGTTGCGCATGGATGTCTGTTATGTCGATTGAGAAAGGCGAAGCCAGAGACGCCAGTCTTTGGTGAGTTGCCCGCAGAGCGTTTAGATCACCACCAAAGACCATTTACGAACGTGGGTTTAGATTATTTCGGTCCCGTGAACATTACTGTCGGCCGCAGAAAGGAGAAACGTTATGTGGCCCTTTTTACATGCCTGGTCAGCCGAGCTGTGCATTTGGAGATCGTCGGGAGTCTTACTACTGATTCGGCAATAATGAGTCTTCGACGGTTCATCGCGCGCAGAGGTTGTCCAAACAAGATTTTTTCAGACAATGGCACAGCCTTCGTTGGTGCAGAACGGCAGCTATCGGCACTCTTTCACTCAGACATCGAAGTTTTTGCTGCGAATAATAAAATAACTTGGTGTTTCCTTCCACCAGCTGCACCCTTTATGGCCGGAGTCTGGGAACGTTTGGTGCGCACCGTAAAGTCTGCTCTGCTCACCACACTTCGCCAGAGAGCCCCGACAGAAGAGGTACTGCAGACACTTATTTTGGAGGCAGAAGCGATAGTCAACTCGAGACCGTTAACATATATCCCGG
Source organism: Oegoconia quadripuncta (assembly GCA_949316235.1). NCBI lineage: Eukaryota > Metazoa > Arthropoda > Insecta > Lepidoptera > Autostichidae > Oegoconia > Oegoconia quadripuncta. The sequence goes on from OX438743.1 coordinate 2,290,399, forward strand.
TAGCCGATGCAGGAGATCCCGAATCCATAACGCCATTTCACTTCTTAATAGGGTCGTCTTCGAATCACCCTTGGCTTTCCAACGGCGCTCTCGATGACGGTGACTTAGTTCGAAGATGTGATTGGCGGCGAACTTTACGGCTAGCAGATATGTTTTGGGGTCGTTGGCTGAAGGAGTTTCTCCCCACATTATTACCACGCGCTCCGTCCCGTGTCACACACATTTGGAGAGAGGGAGACATAACTTTGATTGCCGACCCGAATCTGCCACGAGGAACTTGGCCTTTGGGAAGGGTGGTGAAGCTTTTCCCGGGACCCGACGGGGTCACACGTGTCGTCGACGTGGCGACCAAAGGGGGCATACTAAGGCGGCACGTTCGACGGCTCGTACCCATTGTACATAGGCCCCAGGCAGTCGCCAACTCTCAGCATGTTAGTGCTCACACTGGAGGGCCAGGATGTTGACGACTGGCTGGTGCGCTTTTTGAATTATACTTTTTTATGTATTCTTTTTATAAGAAGACAGTTGTTGTTTTTTTTTTGCACTTCAATTTTGGCAATACATCCTTTTGCTGGTTTACGAGTTTATTTTCGTCTTTAATAATTATTATTAAATTCTTTATTGCACACAAAAATAAAATACAAAGAACATTTAACATAGATGATGAAGCGTAAATACAGGATAGAATAGATAAAACCTCCTTCAATGTAAAATTCTTTGTTTTCACTTATAACGTACATTGAAGCTTTATCAAAAAATTTAAGAACTGACTGTAGGAGCTATTAGTTAATCTGTGGTACGACTAAGACAAAAAACAATTACTGTAGTGTTGCCACAGAACATTCAATTAAATACACTTTGAGCTATTTTTTTCGTTTCTCCATTTTCAATTCAAATCGTTTATTTACAATTTACATTAACAAGTGAACATGTAAGTTTTAATCAAATTAAACATAAGTTAAGTCAATTGTAAAAAAAAAGAAAACATAAATTTACAAAATAATAATAATAATACAAATAAGGAACAAATTAAATATATTATAAAAATATAGGAGTGAAATAAAAAATTAAATATCATACAATAAAATAAAGGAAAAATATTTAATAGGTCCATGCTTGCTAATCATCCAAACATTCACTAAATTTATAACAGGCTTTTGTAAATAATTTTTGTTTTAATCCTAGTTATGCATTTATTTAACAGCAGATTTTGAATGTCTACTGGAACATTATTATAAAAGCGTAGGTAGATAGATAGATATACATTGGTGTCGATTTGTATGTACACCAACTAAACTAAAACCAGTTTTAAAGTAGTACTGTGTTATTTTTCCCTGGAACAGTACGTTGCGACGGCACCACTCCAAAACTGGTTTTAGTTTATTTGGTGTACATCAGAATCGACACCAGTGGCACTTAAAAGATTTAGTAACTTTCATTAAACTATTCACATGAACAGCGAGTTTATTTTTATATCTAAAAAAAAAGAAACCATCTAACCAAGTCAATGATAACAATGGTGGCAAAATAAATTATCACCCAAATCACAGCAACGCAATTCATACATAACAGGATGAAAATCATAAGGAAGATCAACTTCACCCGGGGACGCTGTACCATTTTATTGGTCCCGAGTGTAACTAAGTCACCTATTAATTCCGGGTAGGGAGGTGTAGGGGTGTAACACGGGTGTAACACATCCGGACGGAATTTCACAGATATGTCCGGATTTAGACCGCATCAGAGAGATAGTAACGCCGGAATTGAACTGTCATTTTGAATACGGTTTAATCTAGTATTAGCAGAGTTTAAATTATTAGATACTTATTTTTTTTTTATGCACAACGGGTTGATACTTGACCTCAATCACACCTGATGTTAAGTAAAGATGAGGTCGAAGGTAAAAGCGTACTGACCCGGAAACCCCAACACATTTGGGGGACTGGCTATCTTATCTCTGACAACCGGAACACAACAATGCTATTAACATTGCTGCTTGGCGGCAGATTTAGATAAGATGGTGGTAGCTAGCCAGGAGGACATTTAAAATGTTACCAAACCGAGTACTTAAACATGTACCCCGCTGGGAATCGAACGTAATGTTGTTCGAATTTAGACCGCATCAGAGAGATAGTAACGCTGGAATTTAACTGTCATTTGGAATACGGTTTAATCTAGTATTAGTAGGATATAAATTATTAGATACTTAATTATAATTAAATACGTACTTACTTAAGAATTTTTACAAGACAGATAACTGGTTTTTCTTGATTTTGACTCGGCGAATATTACAAGTTAAGTACAATGTTTACTGCATAATTGTATTGACAGCGGGCGGTGAAATATTAAAAAATTAATCATCATCAGCCCGTAAACATCCCGCTGCAGGGATATAGGCCTTTCCTCGTATATGAGGGAGTATGGGCCATAGTCCACCACGCTGGCCCAATGCGATTTGGGGACTACACATGCCTTAGAATTTCTATTTCACAGGCATGTTTAAAAGCAGTCTGAGTTATGCACATAAGTAATTAGGTACATAAAATTTAAAAAATCATTTGTACATGAGGCCATGTAGGTACCAATGAGTTCCTAAATTTAATTTAATTCCATTAATCCCAGGCTAGCGCCTGGGATACGAACCCGGACCTCCCAAAATGGAAGACCGCGTCTTAACCGCTGAGCCACCGACGCTCAACAGACAAATTAAAATGGATTATATTGTAACATCAATACTCGTTTATTTATACGAGTTTATTTAGCTTCACATGTCTCGGTGCAATTATAAAATATTACATATTCTGTTATGCATAATCCCAGCAATGCATATTACATATTAATGTAGTTCTGGCTCCTGAACTAGGTAAGACCGTAAGCGTGAAAAGGTAACAAACATACATACATACACACAAACAAACTTTCGCATTTACAATATTAGTGGGATTAGTGGAAATTTCGCAAATTGCAAACAGATTAGAAAATTTGTACAAAGGTGAGCTTATCTCTAAAGAGATCTCTCCAGGCAACCCTACTGGAGGTTAGAAATGTCCGAATAATTACTCCAATCACTTTTCGATGTCATTCCGTACATGCGTGCAGCACGCGTCCGCTGTCAGGCCCGTATTTCAGAATATTGCTCAAGCGTAGATCTGCGCTTGAGCATAGTTAGAGATGCCGATCTACAAGTTACATAAAGCTGTCCCTTTTTAACTGTCCTCAAGTGGAGATTGCTTGAGTAACATTCTGTAATGTGGGCCTAACAGACGTAACCCACCGGACGTATGCGTGATTATAGATCCAAGGTCTGATGATGGAGCGGGCAGGTGGACACAGAAACTTAACAATAGAGCTATGTCAATGTTACTACTTTTGAGTAGGTACTAGTGCCATCTAGCTCCACACTAAGCAACTAGGCTTGTATTATGGATGGAGGGTTGATAAACTACACAAATACATTTTTTTTTGTAAATAAATACATAAATGAAAAACATCCATAACTCGGAAACACATGTCTGTATTCATCATACAAACTAATGCCCCTATCGGGATTCGAACCCGCGACCTTTTGGTATAGCAGTCAGAATTGTTTACCACTGCACCAAATATGATGATCAGTCTTTTTTTTTTTTTTTTTTTATGAGAGGGCGGCAAACGAGCATGCGGGTCACCTGATGGAAAGCAATCACCGCCGCCCATGGACACAAAGGGTCACAGATGCGTTGCCGGCCTTTGAGGAAGGTGTAGGCTCGTTTCTTGAAGGTTCCAACGTCGTACTCGTTCGGGAATACCGCTGCCGGAAGTCCGTTCCACAGGGTGGTCGTACATGGTAGGAAGTTTCTTGAGAAACGTACAGTGGTAGACAGTGGTACAGTCTTATGACGGAGTAATAAAAACTTGTTTAAAACAGTATTTTTAATGTGGAACCTGTTTGTATTATATCTGCCACGTTGGCAGCTTAATCTTATTTCGATACGCACCTACTTAAATTTAATTTCAAACTTGTTTCCAAAAAAACACTTAATAAACAAGAAATCTATTTACAAACCAACGAAGAGTTTGTTTTGAGAAATCTTATTTCTGTTCAGTGACATTTTTTATTTGGTAGGTAACCCTAAATGTAACGAAAGATTTATCACGAAATAGCTGAGTAAAACGTCGCCTCTGGATAGAATTATTGGCGTCGTAGTTACTGGCTAGTAATTTAGGGGTGTCAGAAGTTTTTGTAACGCGGTCCCCGGAAGAAATGTGTGATGGATAGCAGTGCTAGCCGTACTAGCTGTTGTGCACATAATGGGCGCCAATCGCCCTATTTTACAATGGTATTACCATTCGAACAGAACGTTTTTGGTTTCAGTTCATATTTGATTTGTTGATGTTTAAAAAAATACTAGGCTAAGTTTAGTTCAAATGGTTATTATTATTGTAGACCAGCTTTCAGCCCGCGGCTTCGCTTGCGTTAGAATAACTTTAATATGTTAATCCCGCGGGAACTACTTCATCGGGATAAAAATATCCTTAACTGCGTCCGTGCCTCAATGTAAACAACGTTGGGTTTACAGTACCCAGCGGGGTACATGTTTAAGTACTCGGTTTGGTTGGTGGTAGGATTTTTAAATGTCCGCCTGGCTAGCTACCACCATCTTATCTAAATCTGCCGCCAAGCAGCAATGTTAATAGCGTTGTTGTGTTCCGGTTGTCAGAGATAAGATAGTCAGTCCCCCAAATGTATTGGGGTTTCCGGGTCAGTACGCTTTCACCTTCGACCTCATCTTCACTTAACATCAGGTGTGATTGAGGTGAAGTACCAACCCGTTGTGCATAAAAAAATGTCTTAATCCAGGGTATATTTTACCTATATACCAAATTTCATCCTAATCCGTTCATCCGTTTCGCTGTGATTGAGCAACAAACAAACAAACAAAAAAAAAACATCCAAACTTTCGCATTCATAATATTTAAGTTACTCGTAAATGTAGAACTTCTTTGAGTTGCGAGCGAATTTACCCTTACCGACTCATAGTCACACCAAGTTATCACACCAGTGTTACAAACAGGATTCTTTTTCTTGTTAGTCACACTACTAATTTTTCCACACCATTTATACTATAATTGCTAGTGCTGTACCTGTTGAAAATTTAGGTTTAACAGGAACAAACTAATATATAATAATGTCAACCTAACACGAAGGGTATGGCGGGCGATCCGGGCTCGCTCTGCTCGTCCGGCTCGCTTCCGCCATACCCTTCGAACCTAACCTATCCATGTCGGGGTGCCAAAAACTCCCGTGCTCGCTTCGCTCGCACTCGTCCGGCTCGCTTGCGCCAGTTAAATATAGATGACATTCCATTTTACAGGACAGGTCAGGCTAGGACAGTACTAGTTAGGGAATAAATACAATAAATGGTGTGGAAAAATTAGTAGTGTGACTAACAAGAAAAAGATTCCTGTTTGTAACACTGGTGTGATAACTTGGTGTAACTATGAGTCGGTAACTGAATTTTCGAGTAGTCTTTTTCTTGAATAATTATTCTTGTGTAAGGGAAAAAATAACCTTTGTCTTAAGAGGCGCACTTAGTATTTACACTCACCTTAAATAATCACGTTCACAAAATGAAATTAAACCTTTCTGTTGAACGTTAACGAGATACGAACTCCAAAAACACGTTGGATGTAATTATTATATTGAAATCAACAAAGGGATGGGAAGTTTTCATTTCGAACCATTTCAAAGTGGAATTTTGTTTTGGCAGCTCGACGCGGAATACCTAACTTTTTAATTGTCATACACTGATAATGGCGGTGATACCCGACAACGTGGGTATTCTGAAAATTATACTTCCATTTAAATTAACAAAACTCTGACTGCATATTAGGTTATTTATTGTATAACCTGAAACCTGAAATTAGTAGTCAGGAGCACGTATAGAATCGATTCCGGCTATAAACATATGGGGTTATATTAGCCTCTACGTCCGTCATGCCTTCAAGTGCCGAGAGAAAATTTTCCTCCAAAGTCGAGAATTCACGCCTGAGTTGAGTGCGTTTGCATTTAAGTGCGTTCATTGCCAATAAAATATGCTTCAAGTTTTTTTAATGATTTTTAATGAATTAAAACACCGATTTTTCTCAAGTGACATATTTAATTGGTTGCTAAGATACGTGACAATATTTTTGTTCTTAATAATTTATCTAATTAAAGAATGATAAAAAACATTACAAGCGGAAATATAACAATAACTAATCGCAAAAATCCTTTATATTTTTTTTCTAGCCGTATTGAGTACAAAATTAGATTGGCTGTTTAGTATACAAAATATAACTTTTAAAACTAACTCAAAAGACTACCGCTTCCATGTATTGACACCGTGTCCACACGCCATTTGATAATTTGTGGCAGCCATATTTGATTTTTTTACATGCGCTTCAAAATCAACCAAGACGAGGCTACAGGAGGTAACATATACATACACACATGTAAAACATTACCCCCCGTCCTGTGGCAGTCGAGTAATAATTTCATATTATAATGCTCCCTGAAAACAGCTCTCCAGATTTTATAACATAGTTAATAACAAAATAACTATATGGTAAACATTACTATAAATTGTGTTCTATTGTTATCATCAAAATTATTGTAAATTATTTTGCGCAATAAAGAGTATTTGTATTGTATTGTATTGTATAAATTGTAAATTTAGAAAACCTTTGAGAAAACAAGCGATTAAAACAAAACGGCTGATCCGATTTTGATAAAACATGTCTAAGAACAACCGATAGAACCTATTCACATAGTTTATATCTACATCGCTTTTTATACCTTATTATATGTACCTGTCTATAACCAAAGGTTGCCTGGAAGAGATCGCTTTAATTATTTTATAATTTTATTTCAACACTTTATTGCATATATAAGTATACAAACATACATTGAACAAACATAGGACAGAAATTACAATACACAAAAGGCGAGCTTATCGCTGTAAGAGATTTCTTCCAGCAAACCCTCGGAAGTAAAAACCAATTGAATTATCGCTGTTAGTGATAAGGTCACCAAATTGTACGTTCTACTGCTACCACTTTCTGTAACGGTATTTTCTTTTCTGTTGTGCAATAAAGTGTATTGTATTGTTGTGTCGTGTCGTGTCGTGACGTGACATGTTGTGTCGTATCGTATTTTTTTAACGCTGTTAGCGTTGTAAAAGAAATGATTGTAAACTATTTGGATTTAGGTCGAGAACATCCAACGGCTCCCGATCGCGCAAGAGTTGATATGTGAACCCCACAGAAGAAACGCACGCGTGGTATTTTGCATAGCACCAGGAGTTGCCCCTAGATCGTCATTCGCTATCATGGAAACCACCATTTTGCTTGTTTACGTGAAATATCCTGTGGGAGCTCCAGTGCTGTTGAGTATCCGGCCAGGGCGGTGTACCTCTGGAGTGAAATGTGACGCCAAAGCACACGCTCATATCCGCCAAAATTGGCAAGTAACAAACATTTTGACGACCGATTGGTGTATTGGATAGTGACCCTGTCAGCGAAACCAACGGTTGCGGGTTCGAATCCCGCGACGGGTAAATGTTTGTGTGATGAATATGAACATTTATTCCTGAGTCATGGATGTTTATATAAATATTTATGTATGTTTATCCATTATCTAGTATCCATAGTACAAGCTTTGGAGGGCGGCAAACGAGCATGCGGGTCACCTGATGGAAAGCAATCACCGCCGCCCAAAAGGGTCACAGATGCGTTGCCGGCCTTTGAGGAAGGTGTCCACCCCAGAATAAGTAGGGCAGCCTGAGCGATGAGGGATTCTCCAGCAGTGCTGGTACCCTCCTGGGGTACTAACTCTTTAAATACCGCTACCATTCTGGAGAGAGACTGGAAGGTGGGCCTAGTTTGGGACTAGATGATTGGTGTAAGTGTCCGAAATATTTATTTATTTTATTTATTATTATTATTATTTTTACGCATTCTTTTAATAGCAGCGTTGCAAGCCACCTTTGCACCTCGCAGTGTTGCCAAGTTTCTCTATAAAATTTCCTTACCCTCTGGCGACACCACAATGAAACGATTCGAATAGTCTTTCTAAACATTTATTATTATTAAAAAAAAAAACAAAGAACACATATATCCTTCGTTTATGTCGGAGATTTCGTAACGTAGGTCGGTAGCACAGCTGGAAACCGCAAGCGTAACGATGCGCTGTTCCGGCGAAACATATTTATTACCTCACTCATTACGCCTGTTTGATTACCTAAATATAACGAATACCTACTTTAATTAAATCTTAACACGTTCCGGGACACAACATCGAAAGGTGTGACCAGAAAACACATATATTTCCCATACATTTTCACCATACAATGAAACAATTGCAAATGTGAGCTGAACACCTCTAAAAAGCTGAAAGCTAATAGGCACTAGAAGGCTGGAAAACCTCGCAAACTGCAAGCATTTATTTCAAAGTTATTTTTTTTTTATGCATAACGGGTTGGTACTTGACCTCAATCACACCTGATGTTAAGTGAAGATGAGGTCGAAGATGGAAGCGTACTGACCCGGAAACCCCAACACATTTGGGGGACTGGCTATCTTATCTCTGACAACCGGAACACGACAATGCTATTAACATTGCTGCTTGGCGGCAGATTTAGATAAGATGGTGGTAGCTAGCCAGGCAGACATTTAAAATGCCCTACCACCAACCAAACCGCGTACTTAAACATGTACCCCGCTGGGGATCGCACCCGCGACCTCCGAATCGTAAACCCAATGTTGTTTACATTGAGCCACTGTAATAAATATAATAGGGATTATTGCATTTATCTGTCCAATCCCATAGCAGTGTTGAATATTCAAACAAAATAAAATATTATTACTTATGTTTAAAAAAGTAATGTCTATCGATCCATGTATGTATGTAAGTATATGAAATCTGTAGTTTGTATCTGAATCCCTGTTTAATGGCTCCAACGACTTTCGATAGCCGAATCAGACGATCGGATCCGACTATCTGATAAAAAAAACTGACATGTATCCCAGCCTTAACATTGTCGTAAATTATACATTATATCATCAATTATACATTTCACGCCAAAAAGCCCTCTAAAATATTAGGTCCTTACCTATGAAATTGGCGTTTTGTATGAAGAATTTCATTAAGACGGTTTTCTCCATACAAACATTTTTGATTTTTTTTTTTGGGAACGGCAAGTCCAAATTTTGCTAAACTTTGTGTGTATTATCGGATAACATTAAGTTAAGTATAGGCAGCGTTAATTTTTAAAAGTAACCGCTTTATAAAAGTTTCAGCGAATCTAAGAAATGATTATGGGAAGCACACGAAAAGAGCTCTGTTCAAATTTTTTTTATTATGTGATTTAGCCCATAAATTAAAAAAATATTTCATGTGAAACCTTGAAATAATATTCCATTTTCCAAATAAAAAACAAATTTGGATATAGCTTTGAAAAGCGCAGGAATTGGTATACATATATGATTAACGAAGAAAAAAAAACTCCAATTTCATAGATAAAGACCCAGTATATACTTAAATTTCAAGACTGTTCCTTGTTTCCATAATTACATTTGGATCCACACTGAAAATACCTAACCAGGCACTTCTTATAATACTTCAGTTTCACGAAAATTGCTACAATAATTTAATTTTCGTTTTAGCGAAAATGTTCATGGATGGAATAATTTGACGAACGTGGGTCCCATAATTATTATATATAATAGGTAGGTAATGAAAGCTTGAATTACTAATTTTAATTTAATTCAGAATATGGCGGGGGCAAATTAAATTATGTTTATGCTGTAGGTAGACAGTTAAATTTGTCATTCAATGGAATGCCTAGACGAACGTTATTATGGCGGATATTTTCGCTTTCACACAAAACAACTTTTACAGATGACGCTATGTAATGAAGCTATCAATATTACTGCTTACCGGCAGACTCAGTTAAGATGGTTGTAACTATTTTAGTATTTAAACACCAAAACCCAACAGCATACGAATATAGATTATTTACCATATAAATGTTACCAATACTAATAAATTGAAATTTTAGTAAACCTCCGAGAAAACAAGCGATGAAAACAAAACGGTTAAACCGATTTTGATAAAAGATATCTTAGGCCCGTATTAATAAACCGTTCTAAAGATTGACATGGCCTCAAGTTGACGCTTGAGAATCTGTTGCATATTAAAACAGCATCAGAAAAAATGGTCTTGAGACTGAGACGCGATCTCAATCTCAAGAACGATTTATTAATACGGGCCTAAGAACCATCGCTAGAAAACCTGCTTTAAAATAAAACCGCTTCCAAATCGATTCAACCGTTTAAGAGCTACAGATGCCACAGACAAACTTGTAACACCCCTCTTTTTGCGTCGGGGGTTAAAAATGTACACGACACTGGGGAAGAAGAATCGAATGACACCTTACTCTTCAAAATCGGTCAAGCCATTTAGTTTACAGTGGGTTAAGTTTTGGTCCAATAAAAAGACATCAGCATTTTTGGGCCAGTGTTTTGTCACCTAATAAAAGGTACACCTAAAAAAAGCCGGTACTAAAGACTATCAACTTAGCTATTCAAAAGAATTTTTGGAACCTTAGTATAGTTATAAGAAATATTTGAAAATATCGCTCTCAGAAAACATTTTGGCTCACAAACTATACAAAAACTAAATTCTTTCCAAAAAAAAAAATAGACAAGTGACAACTGACATTTTTGACTGTGAGGTTATAATTTAAGTAGGGATAACAGCAACAGCGAGCGAGCGACGGACGACTCTGAAAAGAAAAATCAATTTTTCTTTGGCCTAGCATCTAGTTTCCATGCGTGAGAATGCATGTGGTTAATGTTGCCAGTATATAATTTCAAAGTTCCCCAAACCATATTTCAAACCTCTTTTGTTCTTTTCTAAAGTCCTTTAAAAATATATGTGTTAGGTTTTTAGCACGTCTGGTACTAAGAGTTCAAGACTATATTTATTAATTGAAGTGACAACAAACTGGCCCAAAGATCTATGGATCTGTGCTGTTGTCCTTTGAAACTTGCCTCGACACGAAAAGAATAAGTAGGTTACGTAGAAATCAACAAACATTGGGGCAGTCAGTTAAAACTACTCTCTTAGATACATTTTACGGATGACGAGATGATGATCACCTTCACCCTCTGATGATGCGATGTGATTTGAATAAGACCTTAGTAAAGAACATTCGGTAATCAAACGTACACCTGCGCTAATTCCCGCCCGTCCAAGTAATGTTACCTTACTTAACTAAATGCTGCAGATTTCTGTCCTAATTGCTTTAAGTAATTAAGTCTATGTAAATTTATGTCTATGTAAACCTGTTTTTCTACCTACAAATGTCCCGTAGCTGTGGGTTGTCTGGAAGAGATCGCTTTTAGTGATAAGACCGCCTAATTGTGTTCTAGTGTTATCATCAAAATTATTGTAAATTATTTTGCGCAATAAAGAGTATTTGTATTGTATTGTATTGTATTTATGTTGAAGCAATTTATGTAGGTACCAGCACTAGTGTCATTCAGGCGCGGTAGTCCTGCTCATTCGTTTGGACGAAATATACAACTATCGTACTCTCACTCCTATGTCGTCGTCATCATCAGCCCGTAAACATCCCACTTCTAGGGCCTTCCCTCGTATAATGTGGGGGTATGGACCATTGTCCACCACGCGTGCCCAACGAGGGTTGGGGACTTCACCTGCCTTAGAATTATTATTCCTCAGGCATGCAGGTTTCCTCACGATGTTTTCCTTCACCGTTTAAGAGCAGTCGGATAAATGCTCATAAGTACAAATACACTTTATTGCACAACTGAAAAGAAAATACAGTTTCAGAAAAGTGGTAAGAATAGAATGTACAATTTGGCGACCTTATCACTAAAAGCTCTTCCAGGCAACAGGCAGAGTAAGTAATTCAATTTAAAAACTCATTGGTACATGGCCTGCCTGGGAATCGAATCCTGACCTTCTAAATGGGGAGACCGCGTCTTAACCGCTGAGCTACCGACGCTCACATCCTGTATACGTTGCAATAATTGTATAGATCTACAAATGCATTCTGCCTAAATGTTGAATGTATAGAGAAACAAGAAACAAATAAATGCTTTATCTATGATCTATCCAACTTGGGAATCGACTCCACGACCTACGTTTTATTAATCTTGTTGTTTATATTGAGCCGAAGCTTAAAAAATGAAAAATCTGACTATTTTAATTGTATATGTTAAATAAAATAGATTATACATTTTTTAAGCTACGAGTACTGTTTGTTTAAAAGGCAATTTTCCCCTGAGAAAAGCAAGCAAGAAACTCCCTCGAGTTGCTCTTGTATAAACAGGTTTTTATATTACATAAAGTCACAATAATATTTCATTATTAATTGTAAATGGCATACGAACGAGCTGGTTATGTCCAGGTATGATTATCATCTAATTTTTTTGTTTTATAGTATCTTTAAATTCATGAAAATTTATTGTATTCCCGCAATTTGGGATATGATAGACAGCCCCCAAGTAAATTATAGGTTCCGCGGATGAGCGTGCTTCCACGTTAGGCCTCACCTTCACTTAACATAGGTGCCCATTCGACGACTACTAAATTGCAGACCTTCGAACACCGTCGCAAGGTCGCCTGTCTGTAAGTATTTTACAGGATGCATTTCGATGAGTGTGCGTTGAAATTAATTAATCTGATTCCACCGTCGTCTTTCCATCTTCTGACTACTCGGCGTGGGGAGGGATACCTACGGAACATTCGCATTTAAGGCATGGAACTCACTTCATTAAATCCTACAACCTTACGATCTTCAAGAGCAGAGTGAATAGGCATCTACTGGGATCGCGTGCTTCATCTTCGACCACATCGTCACTATCCGTAAGGCAAGATTGTGGTCAAACGCATATCCAGTTAATCAAAAAAAAGCAGAGACCAAGCACTAACCCGTTTACCATGTAAAACATTTAAAATACAGCTTCAAACTTGGTATACCAATAAAATTATCGCTAGATACCTTACCGATACAACAACTCAACAAAATACCAATGTCCATACGCAAAATTAATCCAGAACAAACTGCAGTAGTTACCTATTGCAAAATATCCGTCAAACACTGTACCTCTAGCATGCTAGCTTAGCCATTACATTAATTATCCGACTTACGGTTATGTTAGCCAGTTATTTATTAACTAATTCATGTAGTTTTCTAGAGCCGTTAACCAAAGCCTAAGCACACGTACGTCATATTATGGGCACTTTCACAGAACAAAAAAGATAGATACAGTATCACAAGTAACCGGAGTTGCTCAGTATCGCCAACTTTGCTCATTCTTGTGGCATATTAATTGGAGGGGAACACTTGTCAGCGTTGTCAGGATTTTTATATTTTCATGGACACGTCCCTATCTACTTTTAATTTAGACGGCAAAAGTGACGATTTTGGGTGAATTGGAAATAAATTTTTTTATCAGTGTGCGTTCAATTGCATAACATCTCTAATAAACGCAGAGCACAACCGCCGCCAGATTAAAAGGGGAATAAATTGTTGATTTTTGTGATAATGATGTAATTCTTGAAAACAATCGCTGGCGCTTGTAAGCGCGATACAAAGAACGTTTATTCTTATTAATCACAAAACGTGATTATTTTTAGTTGTCCCAATTTGAAAACCAATGATTTATTAACTTTCCTTCTATGTTCCATGCTAAAATGATGCCGACTCTATCTTACAGATAGATGCCAGTGCAGAATAGACGAGCAATTCGAGCAAGTGCACATTTTATCAAAATTCTGTTTTTACAAACAAACCCTCTTGTAATAAAATAAAATCTCTTTTAATTTCCAAAAATTTGACAGAATACCTGAATATATACAGCTGGGACTCTGTTCACTATTCACATTATTAACTTGGTTTACTGTTTGCCATCCGACTGTGACGTGAGCTTGTGTTATCAGGGCGATCTACACCATACTAGAGATGTTTAGTTAGCTCGGTTAAATAACATTTTATGGTGTTAGTAGCCGGAAAATTTAGAGCATTATGGTGATGAGGGTATCACAAATTAAATGATTATTAACAGATAAGAACTTACTCGTACATGCGCGCGTAGAATTAGTTCATATTGTTCATTTATTATTTTTATTCTGTGAATAATACAGAATCAACAGCATCATTATAATTATACAAAATCTATAAGCCAAAATTATGCCAATTACCGATTCTAATTTTTTATTACAATTTTTATAAAATAGTTCGATGGAAAGTCACTATTAAACACTAATCATTATACAATCTATTGGTAAAAATCAAAAGTAATAAAAGCCACACTAAAGAATAAATAATTTTTTTAAATATTACATATAAATATACAAAAATATTACATATAAAAAATTTGCTAATTCAATCAATGTTTTGACATTGAATTAATAAAATCATTCATTTCAATTTCATTCGAAATTAAAAAAACAGATCCCATTCATTTATTCGTTTAGTTTACTGTGGACTCCAAATTTCGGGTTAAAAGTACTCGTATTTACCTTCTCTATGTACCTATGAAACAAGGTTTCAAAGATATTTTACACGTTTCCTGCCAACTATAACTATAATAACTATATACGAATTGTGTCTGGTAAAATGGCAGTGAATGTGTTAACTTTTAACACAATTATTTGGGGTATTTGGACGATATCAGAGTCTTTCGAAGTGTCCACATTTTCATATTCCATTTATAAAAAAAAAACATTCCGACGAATTGAGAACCTCCTCCTTTTATTGAAAACAAAACTAACTGTTCAATTGTCCGTACCTGCTTTTGTAATCCAATTATAAGCAGAAAACGTTAAATTCTACGAGGTTCTACGCAAAAATTCGACGCAGTATATGAATTTATCCGACCGCGAAATTCAGTTGGATCCACCTGACACACCAAATATTTGTAATTCGAAGATCGATCATTTGCCTATTCCGATTCTATTGTGATCTTTTTTTTTTATCCACAACGGGTTAGCACTTGACCTCAATCACACCTGATGTTAAGTGAAGATGAGGCCGAAGGTGGAAGCGTACTGACCCGGAAACCCCAACACATTTGGGGGACTGGCTATCTTATCTCTTGGCTAGTAGGTATCTTATCTCAAACATGTCGTGTTCCAAGGGTCAAGGTGGGGTCTAGCAGCATTGTATAAACTAAACAATGGACATACCTACTTCAATGAAGTTTCCGCTGTTACAAGATTATGAGGCTTACAGTCTGTTCATTGTTTTATATGCTGCGTATTTCTATTCAAAACAAATCTTAATATAATTATTTCATAAGATAAAATTAACACTTGAATTCTGGGCGGACCATATCTTCTTTCTTCTTTTCACATTTTTTAACATAATGTTAAAAGGACGGAAATTGCTGCTCATTCAGAAAACTGACGTTACGTGATGCTGGAATAGGTACACAAAGTGGAATTCAGCATTTTAATAATGCCATAAAACTGTGCTGAAATAGTGCCTTTGTTGTGTTCCGGTTGTCAGAGATAAGACAGCTAGTCCCCCAAATAAGATAGGGTTTCCGGGTCAGTACCACCATCGGCCTCATCTTCACTTAACATCAGGTGTGATTGAGGTCAAGTGCCAACCCGTTGTGCATAAAAAAAAACAAACCCTTACCACTAGTGGGATTCGAACCCGCAATCGTTGGTTTCGCTGACTTATCCACTACACCAATTTCATTTATTTATTCGTAAGTAATGATTCTAAATAAAACAACTCACATGCACCCTGGCAGGGGATAGGAAACATAAACTTACACAAAATTTCATATCATAAGCCATTTTCAAATTTAAATGAAAAATTCTAAATCAATATTATTTTATTTACATCAAAATCAAAATCAAAATCAAAAATATTTTATTCAATGTAGGATACAAAAATATCACTTATATAATCTATAGACTTGCAGGTTTCAACGGCGATGGGCTCACCCTTTGTCACGTGTCCATTTCTATATAGATATTTAATTTTTTTATTAATAAAAAAGCATTTAACTTTTGACATTTGAAACACCCAACGCGTATGTTTTGGGATATCTCTGACCACCCAATTTGGGATAGATGTCGTAACGTTATGTATGGATGTCTACCTAAGTACAAATACCTACACCTAGAACAATAGATTAGATAATTAGGTACCTACGGGTTGTCTTCTAATTAGTTAACTAAATTTAGTCACAACGAACACTAGATATCCCGAATGGTGCCAAAAATGGCGACACAATTCACTTAAATCTATTACTTGGGTACATTGGATCCGACTCTGTCACCCTCGCACCCTTGAAGCGTCGGAAGGTCCTTTATTATAGGCATTACATTGAAGGCAATGGCAGATTAAAATTCTAATTGACATCAAAACGACCCCCTTTCTGTATTAAATTCGCGAACGTTGTTATTATTGGGTTATGTCAAATTTGAATTTCCGCGAACTACAAGGTGGGTACAGTCACAAACAGAATAAGCTATACAGGCCTGTATCATACAAATTAAATTTATTATACAACACTTCATCATACATTTCAATTTCATTCGAAATTAAAAAAACAGATCATATTCATTTATTCGTTTAGTTTACTGTGGACTCCAAATTTCGGGTTAAAAGTATTTACTTTTTTTTTTATGCACAACTGGTTGGTACTTGACCTCAATCACACCTGATGTTAAGTGAAGATGAGGCCGAAGGTGGAAGCGTACTGACCCGGAAACCCAAATATTTGGGGAACTGTTTAACTTTAGGTGTATCTTTAAGTTTATTGAAAGGAAGATCATTGCATGTAAGTTGATGTTCATATCTAACGTATGTATGTTTATATCTATTGTTTAGTATCTATTATTTTATATATATTTTTTTAAATCATTGGTGCACAAACCTACTTGCTTTTATCCCGTTCTACTTTTTTCTCTACCGAAAAGTTGTCTGGTTGAAATCGCTTAACAGCGATAAGACCGCCTAGTTGTACAATTATTATTTATTTTGTTTGAAGCTATATTTAAGAAGTGTATTGTAGAATTTTGTGCAATAAAGTGTACTTGATTGATTGATTGATTGAAGATATGAACGGGAACCTTATTGAAAAAACTGATGTATCTAAATTGAAATAGATATCTAATTCAAGTTGAAACATAACGTGAGTATGGAGTGGACTAAGTAATTGCAGTTTTATGATAATTCAATACATTACACACCTCTGTGGTTATGATTACTGGTCACAAGTGGGTAAGCATTGTATGGTAATGAGGTCGCTATAACTTTGTTCCTGTTCGGCACCATCTTCAGCATAATGCCGTGCATTGTCATGGCCAAGGTGCATATCGCCGAGTATTTGTCGTCTAAAAAGATTGAGCAGTAATTTCTGTAGAAAAATTTATTACCCAGTGGCGCCCTCATTAAGATTGTGTCAAGTATTTTTTTGTCCTCATTGGATTAAGTAAATTAAGACCCCTCAAGATTGATTTATAAATTAACACAGAGCTTGAGATAGCGTCAACTTCTTAAGATGCATCTCGGGTGATAAGGCCTCAAGACTTGTATTGAAATTGGTTTCTTAATACGGACCTTAAACAAGCGGTAATTTTTCCTTTGGGCTCTAAGTGGTAGTATTTCAATTTAGACGTTGTAAAAATAGCTGAATCCTACTACGTGTATGTTATAGGACTCGGACATAACCCTAAAAAAGTGCCCATTCATATCCCAAACTTGTATAATTAAACGAGCAGTCGGAGTAGGTACGGTTGGCCTATATTCAATTTATTCACGCTACGATACTCGATAACTTGTATAAGAGATACTGCCTGAATGAGTTCTCGGAACTTATTTCGCAAAACGCCGCCCGTTGTTACGTTTTCTGATTATTTCGTTAATTGCCGCTGTAAAAAGAGCTGTTTGAACGTGCCTTTTTCAATCAATACAAAATTATACAAGTGGTATTGGGTAACACGAAATGGCTTCTGACAAGTATTATACTTTTATTTCCATACTTGCAAAACATCGTAACGGCTTTTTTTACAAGAAAAGTTGAATAATGAAAAAAGCGGATTCAAAAAGGCAGATAGAGATAGGCATGCACCCTACCTGTTTTTCTACCTACCAATGTCCCGTAGCTGTGGGTTGTCTGGAAGAGATCGCTTTTAGTGATAAGACCGCCTAATTGTGTTCTATTGTTATCATCAAAATTATTGTAAATTATTTTGCGCAATAAAAAGTATTTGTATTGTATTGTATTGTATAGAGAAGATGTGCTACACTTAGGCCCGTATTAATAAACCGTTCTGATTGAGAACAGTTTTGTGACCGGTCTCAAGTATACGTGTTGATTAATAAACCTTACTTGAGAGCTGAAACGCACGTGCATACTCAAGCAGTACTCACTCGAGACATGCGCTGAGTTTCACGTATTAATAAACGAAACTCAAGACTGTCATTCATTCGCCGCTGAGGCGAATACTTGAGAAGTGATCTCAGCTGAGTAGACCTCAAGATTGGTTTATAAATTAGCACGGAGCTTGAGATAGCGTCAACTGCTTAAGACGCATCTCGGTTGATACAGCCTCAAGACTTGTATTGAGAGTGGTTTATTAATATGGTCCTTACTGATGGAGTGTGCATAGATTTGCAAAACTTGATGTTTCTAGCCAGGAAAAGGCTTTAAACGTGCCTATGAAAAAACTATGACGCAAGCTTTTAACCAAAAAAAACTTAGGTAAGCCACATACTTTAACACCTCTTTGGGTCACTTATAAACAATGAAATACCGACGTCACATTTACAATGCAGAACGGCTTTCGATCTTACCCACAATAAGTTAGAAAATCACATCAAACCCATAAAAGTGAAGTGAAACTATCGCATGACGAATGTGGAGACAATAATTTTTAATATTTATATGACGCCTAATGGTGATATTAAAAAATTTACACGTTCCGATACTGATTGAGCACACGTTTATGGCTTGCTTACTTTAAAGGCATGCAACACGTAAGGAATACATGATTGCGAAAGTCCTGTTACTGGCCGTCTGTAACATCCAATTGAACCTTTTGTGCCGCTTGTGCCCAAGAGAAATCAGAACAGACGCGTACTCGTATGTCAAAAATAGAGTTGAAAACGTACCTCTCAAGCGTTCTTCATAATCCTTAATAAATCCACTCGCTATACAAAAACAAAAAACACAACAGCACAACACAAAATAGTGACGAAACTTTAGATTTCGAAACTGTAGTACACACTCACGTTTTAGGCTTATTTTGGGGGGTACATTGTAACAAAACTTGCACAATATTTGAACAGATGGGTTTATTTTGGTTCACGCGCGTTGATTTTTACGTTACAGAGACTAGCGGCACTCCGTTCCATGAGGAGGTATTCACGACACTGCCTGCCCTCACAAACCACGCTGCGAGGGAATCGCGCAACTCGCTCTGGCGTATAGTGCTGTTGTATTTCACCTTCCCTTTCTAGCAAGTAAGGTCGCTACGGCAGCTATTGGAGAATGGAAGAAAGACGGCGAAGCCCTTGTAAAAGGCAGTGTAAACTTTATTTACAATTGATTTTTAATTCATTGATTTGAACAACCAATTATTGACATTCATAGCTGTAATATCACTCTCACTTTTCACCTGTAGATGGCCTGTAGCCTCAAGCGTAACACTTTAAGTTCTGGTACGGTTTCTTGTGGTTAACTATATGTAGGTACAAGTCCACTGCTGGATGTAATCCGTTCCCGACGCAATTTGCATCGTTTTTTACGGGAAACACTTCGGTTTAGAAATTTGATATTCCAATGAATATATTTTCGAAAAATAGAATGAAGTTTCAGTTTAATATGTTCCCGAGTAAATCCACAATAAATAGAAGCCATGATTTCACTGCCAATAAGTAGCATTCCACTGTCGGACATAAGCCACACTAATCATCAAAAAAAAGTAGGATGTCGACTTTTCTATACTTAGATACATTTATGATTTTGGATTTTATTTCAGAGTCAATCAAAAATAAAATCGTAACCTAACCTAAGTCGTAAATGTCACACTTCACAGTTAATATTAATATATATTTTTTAAATTATCCATTGTGTTACTGTATTTCTATACCTGATGTCTCGGTCGGTGGACATTTATGGCAGGTCCAATTTACTACAAATTTGACATTGGTATTTAAAAAAGTACTTATTAACAAAATATTATAAGGAGGTATCGCTGCGCGCGGGACTATGAGATCGGCTTCCTTGATGCGTAAAGACCTGACAAACCTAAGTAATCAACAGCGTCTGATTTTTCTGTCAAGTTTTTTCTAATGAATTCGGTATGAGTAGCTCTGGTAAAAGTGTATGTTTTATTTGTATCATTTCATACTTTATCTAGTCTCCTAATGGCATTCTCCAGGGTTATTTCATACATTACCTAAGACCAGTATGTAATGAGTAAATTCATAAAATATTTTACACATTGCCTAGATGAACTTAATATGGCATAGAATAACTAGGTATTCTGTACAATAACTGGATTACACATTTTGCATGTGACATAAATATCGTCAACGTTCGTGGCTGCACTTCAATCATACAGCGGTCACCATTTTTAACCGACTTCAAAAAAGGAGGAGGTTCTGTATTCGGGGCGTAGATATTTTTTTTTTTTACTGTATTTAGTTTCCCACTCACTCGAAATAGTTACCATTTATTGGGGTCCTAAATAACAAAAATAATAACTGACTATAAATTGAAAAATGGAACAAATTATATCGTCCAGATAGATTAGACCAAAAGATAGTGTTAACAGCTAAATATCTTCGAAACGGCTAAACCAATTTTCATCAAACAATACTAAGAACCTGTCCCCTTGTCTAGTCTTTCATATAAAAAAAACCGCACTCAAATCCTGACAAAGAATACGGACACTTACACACACACACACGCTTTAAGATACATTTAAAATACATTTTTAAATAAATTAAAACAACTACTAAGTAATTACTAAATGTTTACTATACTATAAATGAATATTTCGAAGATAAATTATTAAGAACAGTTAAAAGTAGGAATATTCACGATTTTATAAATACGACAAAAAGTAAAGAAGTAAATAAGACTTTGTATTCTTTTATCATTTATGTTAATGGGTATAATTTATAATAAATGTGTAATATAAACATTTCCTCGTGATTCATACTGATTCATTAGTAATAGGTACTTTAAAATGATAATGTCAGTTGTATGTTCTTACGGCAATGCCACCTTTTCATTTTTCTGAACAAAATTTCACATCAAATGTTAAAATTAATAGGATTCCTTTTATTTCTGGCACTATGTCACTTAGCAAAAAATAGTCCTTATGATGAAGCCTTCCGATCGGCATGATAAAGCTACACGGTAATTTTTTCTCGTGTAGCGTGTTCGATTCCTGGTTCAACCATGTAATTATTTAAAAATCTATGAATTAAATCGTTTTAAAATTTTGTCTTTTTTTATGCACATCGGGGTTAACACTTGACCTCAATCACACCTGATGTTAAGTGAAAATGAGGCCGAAGGTGGGAGCGTACTGACCCGGAAACCCCAACATTTGGGGAACTGGCTACCTTATCCAACAGGAACACAATGCTATTAAAATTGCTGTTTGGCAGCAGATTTGGATAAGATGTGGTAGCTATCCAGGCGGACATTTAAAATGCCCTACCACCAACCAATCTGTCTTCGTTCAGTAAAATGTTCTACAATATTCAAGGTACTTTCGATCCATATGGCATAGGCGTCCGACGCCCTGAATATTATGTTTTGTTTTTATTGGATTGCACCATAAGCTTGAAAGAACATCGATTCACATTACCAAAATCAAATACCATGGTGACAGGTGCAGCAAGTTTCTTTTATCCTTTGAAGAGAATTTTGAGATTGAGATTTGAGAGAGGCGGTTTAGTTCTATGCTTTTTACGTGCTGTGGTTTAGGCACCATCAAATCGGTTCAGCTGCTTTGGGAATACAATGTCACACACAGCCTTCAAATTTTTACAGCACATTTTTGCGTCGGGGGTTAAAAATGGAGGGGGGGAGGCTGACCAACTATCAACGATCGAAGTCTTTCGCTAAACAGCAATGTTAATAGCATTGTAGATTTCCAGCTGTTTGAGATATGATAACCAGTCCCACCTTCGGCTTCCATCTTCACTTAAATGACAACTATTTAACTATCAAAAAACCCGACAGCATATTTTGTGGACGTCATGATAGATTTTTTTACCAAAAAATGTATCTTATGACACTCTACAGGCATTAAGACGAATCTACCGACACCAGCACTTCGAAATCGGTCAAGCTTTTAGGCTACAGGATGCAACTAAAAGGAACGGACTTTTTCTAAGCGTTTTCTTTTCAAACAGTCAAGTATTCGTGATCCGTCACCTAACCTACTAATAAATAATGAATTCTCTCTTTTTAACCGTCTTCGTATTTTTGAACTAATCTGATATGGTTTCTAAAGAATTTCACATGATACTGGCAGAAATGTCCAAGTTGGACCAATTGCCATAAACAAAAATAAAAAAAAAGGAACATAGGTACTTTCTTGGGTAGTCGAGTAAAAATAGAGGCTATATTGATGTGATAAAGAGGTGATATTTGTATGATACCTCATAACTAAAATACCACCTGTTGAATTGCTATGCGTTCAGTCGCCAGTGCTTTTAGAGTCTACCCTATAGATTTTGATTTAGTGTCAAAATATGCGACCGTATTTTTTACCCGACTGCCCAAGGAAGGAGCGTAATGTTTTACGAATGTATGTCCGTTCCTTTGGCGCATCCTGTAGCCTAAAGGGCTTGATCGATTTCGAAATGCATGGTGTCGTTAGATTCGTCTCGTCTTGGTACCCGGAGTGTCATATGATACATTTTATGGTAAAAAAAACCAACATGGCGACCGCAAAATAGAAAATATGCTGTCGGGTTTTTTGGTTTCTAAATACTTAAATAGTCATTGATTGCGTTAACCCACAAACTTGATTTTTTTACACCGAGAGACCGTAGTCCTAAGTATTGAATATTAATTTCATCTTACCTCGACGCGTTTTTTTTTATGCACGAGGGGTTTTTACTTGACCTCAATCACAGCTGATGTTAAGTGAAGATGGGTTCGAAGGTGGAAGCGTACTGACCCGGAAACCCCAATTTGGGGGACTGTCTATTTTATCTCTGACAACCGGAACACACCAATGCTATTAACATTGCTGCTTGGCGGCAGATTTAGATAAGATGGTGGTAGCTAGCCAGGCGGACATTTTAAAATGCCCTACCACCAACCAAACCGAGTACGTAAACATGTACCCCGTTGGGGATCGAACCCGCGACCTCCGAATCGTAAACTCAATGTTACATTAAGCCACGGAGGCGGTTAAGGTACAGTGTTGAACTACGAGATTGAATCAGGGATGAATAAATCGAATGAAAACGAATTTTTTTATTAAGTTGTGGGCAGTGGGCAGGCCACTTAGCTCGGAGTACTGATGGCAGGTGGAGCATTAAAGTTCTCGAGTGGAGACCACGCACCGGCAAGCGCAGTGGAGGACGTCCACTCGCAAATTGGACGGATGACTAACGAAGGACGCGGAAAGTCGCTGAATGCAGGCCGCTGCCACTATGGTCGCTCTAGAACTCTATGGGGAAGGCCTAAAGTGAACGTCCTGTGCCTGATATGATGATGATTGTGTTATAAATAATAAATAATAGGTATTTATCCAGCACAAAAAATATAAGCATATATGCGAATCGGGAATTGTGATGAGAGACTCAGCAGTGTTGCTCGTATTCAGCAGACCCCCCCAGTAGGCAACCCGTCCACCATTCCCCGCACTATTTTAATTTGATCTTTTGTATCTGTAAATGTTTTGTATCGGCCACCACCACCAACTCGAAATTTGACAATAGAAAATTAGTCGAAATTTGTCACAAGATATCAAAATCTGTGAATAGCCGTTTTGGGCTGCCCGCCCACATCCGATAATCGGTGACCGATTTTTTGTAGGAAAAAATGGAACGTACTGATTGCAATGTTTCAACGCCCATGCCCTACAAAGAATATGTATACATCAGAATGACGAGTGTACGTCAAAAAACAGTAATTCTATACGCATGAAAGCAACGTTCTAGCAATGTGAGGAATGTGCGTAAAATTTAAAGCAATGTGCTTTTATAAAACTAGAGTTATTACAAAAAGTTAGTGAGCCGCCAACCTGTTATCAGAATGACGGGTGTATTTTAAATCTGAGCAAATTACTTACTTTCTAAATATGAAAACCTTAGCGTAGCAATGTTCCAGCAATGTGCTCGAACTAACCAAAAGTAGAATGAGATGTGGCGAAAGGTTTGAAAGTTATTTTGAAAACAAAATTGTAAATTGGAACGCCTGCTTATTTTATACCGACAATCACGATGGAATGTATAAAGGACACTGGCAAGGTACATAATATCGGTGATAAAAGTATTGACGTAAAAATTAGCCGATTATCGGTCATACAAAAAGTCGGTCGTGGGCGGGCACACTAAGGCAGTCTTTTGGCATATGGAACCAGTCGATGTACAGTCGCGTACTATGAATTGAATGAACAAATGTATGAATTTTGTATACCGGGCGATTTTCAGCCCCACCGATGCCTTTGGCTTACACCCTTTCAAACCTCACTCTCCCTTTGCAATGGACAACCCAATGACTAATGTAATGACGGATGGCCATGGTACTTCTACAGAGCACATCAGCCAATATACAGATGAGCCTGATGATTTAAGTTGTTCTCTAATAACTTCACTCCAATCATAAGTAGCCATCTGATTTGTTACAAACTGTAGTGTTGAACGAAAGTAATTCCCATTATGTAGCAAAAACTTGCTTCAGGCCAAGTTTCTTCCATATATTTTTAATAAGGCTTTTACGGCGCTGGAAACTAGTCCTTCTGAGTAATTTCCATTAGGCTAGCTTTATGAACTTGTATATCAGCATCTCTATGTTCAAGCGCAGATCTACGCTTGAGCCACATTCTGAAATACGGGCCAAATTGTCCCCTAGGATGTCTGTCCATATTTTTTTTAATAAAGGTTTTTACGGCTCTGGATACTAGTCCTTTTGGGTTTCCTCCGTTAGTAGGTATGGTGTTGTCCCCTCTAAAGATTTTTTGTAACTACAACATAACTAGAAGACATAATTTTAATAAATATGTTACATACCTACAACAATGATCTGTTCTTAAATTTAGAAAAATAAAATAAAAAGTTATAAAATTTAATTAATAATAATGTAATTTGTAAAACATTATTCAGAGGATCCACATTCAATCACCAAAAAAACTCTTGCAGACAATATTTCTAATAGGTACATACTTTATTCTAAAAAGAAATGACTATTTACACTTATACAATAATCAGTAGACAAATGTTAGCGACTTAACGTATAGTGACTTTACATGTGAGTTCTGTCTCGGTTTGTTCAGCTGTCACTTTAATAATATTATTACTCGTCAAGAGGTTCCTTGGTGTGAATTCGGACGTTAACCAAGTATCAAGAACATCTGTACTCGGTAGCAAGGTCCTTAAAGTGTTCCGAATATAAACATATGCTTGTGGTGAGTACTTGTAAATACTGAGAGCGAAATTCTTCAGATCGTCCGTATGTTTCATTGGCATAGCCATTACTAAACCGGTAGTATCTTCTTTAATCTTATCCTGCAGAGAAAGCAATATTCTTGCTTTTTTCTTTCGTTTCTGACTAAGAAGATTTTTCTTTATCTCTATAATTTTCCTTAGACGATTCAGATACTTGCTTTGACGATTGTGTGTTCTCGTATTGTATTTAAGCTTGTCTCTTAATCCAACAACTTTTCGTTGCATCATTTGCACCTGTGTAAACAGCTCGAGCAACTTTACGTTGTCAGTTTCGTTCACACTCTGTTCTGCTTCTGATAGATCTATATGAATCGAACCATTGACTTGTTTGCTGCTACTCGCTTCGGCTACGCCTTTATCTTCTTGTTTGTTGGTTGCAAATTCAATCTCGTCTTCATCATAATCCATATAGTCTTCATCCAATTCTTCACCTTCGTTATCTAGCGAGTCTTCATCTATGTACTCCACCTGAGAGACAAATTATGTAATTTATATTACAAAAATCTTTTAAAAAAATACATGACTTTTTTTTATCCACAATGGGTTAACACTTGACCTCAATCACACCTGATGTTAAGTGCAGATGAGGCCGAAGGTGGTAGCGTATTGACCCGGAAACCCCATCTTATTTGGGTGACTGGCTATCTTATCTCTGAGAACCGGAACACAACAATGCTATTAACATTGCTGTTTGGCGGCAGATTTAGATAAGATGGTGGTAGCTAGCTAGCTAGACTTGTCAACCTCCTCCTTTTTTGGACGTCGGTTTGAAAAGATACAAAATAGAAATAATGGTAGGACAAACACGCAGGCACATAAAAGGTCAGAGCTTGACCTCACACATGATGTTAAATGAAGATGAGGCCGAAGGTGGAAGCATGCTCACCCCCCAGATTCGATCTAATATCTAACTAAATGCTATCGACATGGCTGCTTGGTAGCAGATGTGAATAAGATGGTGCTAGCTGGCCAGGCGGCCATATTTAAGATGACCTACCACCAACCAAACCAAGTAATAAACATGTAACCCCACTAGAAAACGAACACAGACCTTCCTTTTGTAAATTCTTTCATTTTGAAAAACAACTAAATTATTCACTCATTACCGTTACATAAAATAATGCTTCCTTTGTTATTTTCTTATATAAGTATCATTCACTGTATTGTTTATTAGTTTGTAAAATTTTAGCATGCTACTGGTTTTAGTGCATTCTTGCATGTAACAAGCTTGTGTATACACTTATCATTCATCATTTTAGGTATTATTTTAGGACCAAGCTATTAGATATCTTATTGTTATGTTGTAGAGTGATAAAGGAACGCTCTACACAGCAGTGCAGACAAACTTGCATAAATATATTAACACAACGGTACCCCATTTTAAAATCTTAATCGCGCCCACAGTCGCTTTAAGTACACATTGGCTAGCTTGCTATAGTTTGCGTAAATTTCTAGATTTTTTTGTTTTTGCAAGCTAATAGATAGCCCCTCTAGTGCAAGTGCCAGTTTGGCTATAACGGAAACACTCCAGGGTACAACTATTTTAAAATTGTCAAATATACCTCTAAAACATGCTTAGGCAGCTTTAATGATGGCACAGCCTTCTCTGCTAACACCATTTCATTGCTGGAATTGCATGTGAAACAGTCGACGGAGAAATGCTGTATGCACATGTACGAGTAGTCAGTAGGAGTCCAGTTGTTACGGCCCGTGAGGTCAGTCCATATTTGTCTTAGACCTGGATCTTCTGGGAACCTGAGTGGAAAAGATTTTCTTTTAAGAAAGGACTAAGATGTAATCAAGAAATAAAATAGCATAAAAAGTTCATAACATGCTTCTTTATACCTCTCTTACCATAAATAATACAAATAAAATAAATTAAGGAAATTATATTTTTACATCCTGGTTTCATAAAGTCTCTATTTAAACCGCTACCGGCTCATTGGCATTTATAATGTCGGTACCCCTTAAGTCCCGGCGGCGCGTGCGCAAAGGAATCAAATTACTGAGTCACAGAAAAAAAATCTAGTTTAAATAAGCATAATCAGCGAATAAGCCGCACTCACGCTGACATCAATATGTCGGCAGAGGTTGTCTCCGCCCAATCAGTGAATTCGTTCAATAATAGATTGGATAAATTGACTGTGTGATAAATTGATTGAAATGACTTAAATATTGACTGAATAACAAAATAATGAATGATGTGAACTCTTCCAACACTGTGACATAGACGTACCAGCAGTAATGCTGCTCGTCTATAATAATATAATAATAATAAATTTAAGTAATAAACAATATATTTTAGTTATGGAATTTAAACTTGTTCATGTATGGCATGGGCAAAAGAAATTGAGTCAAAAAAGTTATCAGAAAGTAATGTAAATTGAGCGTCGGTGGCTCAGCAGTTAAGACTAGTCTCCCAATTTAGGTAGGTATATACCGATCACTTTTTAAATTTAATTTAAGTACTTATGTGCATATATTCGACTGCTCTCTTAAACGATGAAGGAAAGATTGTAAGGATACCTGCATGCCTTTAAAATGAAAATTCAAAGGCATGTGAAGTCCCCAACCTGCATTAGGCCAGTGTGGTGGACTGTGGCCCATACTCCCTCACATACGGGGGAAGGCCTATATCCCTGCAATGGGATGTTTACGGGCTGATGATGATGAATGTAAATTTCATAAAATTAGGTATAAACGCGTGACTGGTACGCCTGCATACCAGATAGGGAGTTAGCAAAAAGTACTTGCAGATTAAGTAAAAAATATTATAGTTATTGATTAATTTGCCAATCAATAATTTTTTAATTTCTTAATATTTTTTAATAATTTCGACAAATAACCTACTATTATAAAATTATTTTTATTACATGATGATGTATGAGTCATGTAGATGATCGAAGCATGTATCAAACAATATTTTTAATGGTACCTACGTAATTTTCCAGAAATTTCTCCGAAATGATAATTAAAGAAGTATTGCCTTTTTGTACAATAAAGCGTTTACAAACAAACAAACAAACAAAGAAGTACAATATAATACAGTAATTACAGGTCAGGTCAGGTCATAAGTAGTAGTAAGTATAAGTAGTAACTTAGTTATGGATTTCGCAATCGCTTTAGAATATAATGTTAAATCTCAATGTCCTCAACTCCAACCACTACCACGAAAAGGGTCGCTTAACAGTTTGATATATATTAATATTAATATTAGTAATAATAATATAAGTGTCTACTCTACACTGTCTAATAGTTGTATTATTATTGAATTTGTGTAATTGTAGGGTATTGCTACATTGCCATCATCTGTCATTTATACTCATCTACACTCAATCTTCTTGTCGTCCATAGAGCAAACAAATCAATACAAGTGCAGGTTTTAAAATGGATAAGCGGGATTTTGTAGTGAATTGTTACTAATGTATTAAAATACCTAAATAATAATATTGATGTGCACAGGTAGCTACTTTCATGATTTTTTCTGTTTTCTGGGTGCCACTAGGTAATTGTAAGACTCGATAGTAATTAGTGGATAACGATGATGGTTGTATAATTGATGACTCGAACTCATTGTAATACTTAATTTAGTGAAACACATTGTACAGCTGTTTGTTGTCCCAAATAAAATAAAATAAAATAAAATAAAAATATTGTTTCATGTAAAATGTTGTTTAATGTTTTACTTTAATTTAAAAACTTGTTGTTCTTATTACGTAAAAAATGTAATAACACGATTAGCAATAAAAATACTATGGGTTCTTTTACAAATTTTATTGGCCTTGATTCCCCGATAAAGTCCCGATTTGAATAATTCCTCACTCTCTATTTTCCCACAAATCGAGGAATTTTTTCGTAATTGGCAGCACTGCATGTACAAATTTGGTAGGTTAGAAATTATGTAATGCAAAAATAGAGTGAGATAACGTTATTCTGCGTATAAGGGCATCCCTTTCTATTGCGCTCTTTTAGCCCAAGGTGTTAACGAAAAAAGTACACAATGGCGCCGTCTAGTGTCGAGTAGCAATACTTTTGGACAATTACAATATCATTCATTCATTGTATACGAGTGTCAAACGACGACATACATAATGCAGTAACTTTTAAACGAGTGGTCGATGATCGTAAACGATGGCCGATGGCCGATTGAAACGTTTAAATTTACGTAATAGGCCCTCTGATCATAACTGACCATTGGTGTCGATTCGGATGTACACCAACTAAACTAAAACCAGTTTTGGAGTGGTGCCGTCGTATCGTACTGTTCCAGGGAGAAAGAGACAGTACTACTTTAAAACTGGTTTAAGTTTGGCTGGCGTACATCCGAATTAAGACCATTGTCACGGTTACCTAATTTTAAAGAAATGCTATTCAAAATTAAGAATTTATTACCTGAACAACTCATCTCTCCTCAGGCTTTTGGAGTCATCACAGCCCAACACTGCACAGGTCTTTGTTATTTCTGTATCATCAGCATTCTGTTTCAGCTCTGGAGCCACCATAGCTATAACAACCAGTTAATACATGCTCCTCCTTTTAATTTTGTAGTTAGCCAACTACAATAATTGCTATTTTGAAGCTTGTTTCACTCGATGTATGCATATTTGAATTTCTTCTGCTTATAATTGATTGATATGATTGTAGCCAAACGCGAAACCAGTTTTTAATAAAAAAAAAAAATATGACAAAGTGTTTTAGGACATTTTTACAATTTATCTTCAAAATAGTGAATATTTTCTTTTCCCAATGCCGGTTACCATAATTTCCAGACATTGATTGATAGAGGATAGTTATGTTCTAAAATACGAAAAAGGTGAACAAGTAAGTCTAAAACTGTGTAAGGGCGTCAACTTATCACAGGTTAAGTCCTCTCAGCACTACATAGACCCATCCATGTACTAAAATGATACCTACAGAACCATAGAAATGCCCTCACACAGAGTTCACGAATATAAAATAGAAAGGGTACAATTAGTAATATGGCAATGGACAATGAAATACGCTGAGTCATGTATATATGAGAAGTATAACAACTCGAATCTATATAAACACTAATCCAATGTTCACTTTAGGGATCTATATCTCTATTTTCTCACCTATGGGTGTAGATTTGCCTTCATTGAATTCGGTTACACTTTCCTTCATCTTAATTTTCATTTTCATGAGCCCCGGGTTGAAATTCATGGGTACTGTGATATTTGTTCTGAAACTTACATAAAAAATAGAATAAGTGCTTGGGGTGTTGGTTTTTTTAGGTTATAGTTATTGTGATCCAATGTAACAGCGTAGCGAGTTTTTGGCGTAAATAATAAAACGGTACATACATTTATAAGCAAACTGTAGTTACGACCGAAGAAGTAAAACGAATTTAGCCAACAACAGTTGACAGTTGTTTACCGTAGCAGGCAGGCGCGCACTCCGCTAAGCCGAGTAATAGCGTTCAGTGGGCGCGCGGGTCCGCTTAGTGAATTAGAATCATGATCAGACACAAAATAGACACGTATCAATTCTATCCCATATGCAATTATTATCAATCTTAAGGCAGATTAACGTTTCTTCTATGAATGATTTTGCGTAAACTTGTATTCTCTAAATAGCGACATTTTTTTGTTGCCGTTGGTTTTCTTTCTGATTGATTGGTTGTTTTTTTTTTCGTTTTATTCTCTCCTCTCGGAGAAGGCAAAGGGATCAAGCCCATACAGGCATGTCGTATTTCTCTTATTTCTTCAGTTGAAATCCGTCTCAGTCAAAACAAGTTATACTTACTTGGCGTACCTATATGATAAGAAATAAGAGAAATAAGACATGGCTGGATAGGCTAAGATCCGTTTGCCTTCTCCGAAAGGAGAGAATAAAACGAAGAAAAAAAAAGGGCGTTCTTGGCGGGAACTCGGCGAGTGAAGTAGCATTTTTCTTTATAAGTCTTATAATTTGTGCATTCTAACTTTTGAAGCTTAATAATGGCAGAATATTGTGCAGCAAACGTTAGTGATAGTGTACAAGTGAAGGGAAGTGTAAACGGAGCTTTCGGGTTCCCACAAGAAGCCGCCAAAATCTTTTGTAAAGCTTTCTGCCACTTTACTGAAGAATGACTTGACCGTGACTAGACTCTGTATACGCCAAGTATACGACGAATTACTTGTTTTGACTGAGACTGACTTACAAACTGAAGAAATAAGAGAAATAAGACATGGCTGTTTGAGCTAGATCCCTTTGCCTTCTCCTAAAGGAGATAATGATTCCAAAAAAAAAAAAGAAAATTCATTCATGTCAAAATAAATAGTCCAATTGGCTGACTGTCAAATTGATACGTAATTTTTGACGAAGCCTTTGTTGCTAATAATTTTTATTTTATGTTATTGGAATTACAATTAAAATGGTTGATCCGATATTCGATTACCAGTTTAGGCTGATCTTGATCGGCGACAGTACAGTGGGCAAGAGTTCTCTGCTGAAATACTTCACAGACGGGAAATTCGCTGAGGTAAGGTGTCCTTCTATTGTTTTCGTTACGCTTTTAGAAACTTGTGGAGTAAATTGCGCGTTATATTTCAGCTGTCGGACCCTACGGTGGGCGTTGATTTCTTTGCGAGGATTATAGAAGTACAGGACGGAACCAGGATTAAATTGCAGCTTTGGGATACAGCTGGCCAGGAGCGCTTCAGGTCTATAACGAAATCGTACTACAGAAACTCTGTTGGTGCCCTATTAGTATATGATGTGTGTAACAGATCCAGTTTCGAACACATACCATTATGGATGATGGAAGCTAAAAGGCATATAGAGCCTCACAGACCTGTGTTTGCTCTAGTTGGATGTAAAGTTGACTTGGTTGGTACAGACAACAAAAACGGTGCAAGAAGGGAAGTGTCGTGTGAGGAGGCCAGAATGTTTGCAGAAGAAAATGGTAAGCAATCTTTGCGATTATATTTTTTGGGTATTTGATGTGTTTAAGCCTTTGTTCTGCTGCATTTACTAATATTACATAATTTATTTATATTATTATATCACAACATACAAGACACAATGTTATTGTGATAGTAGTAGTATATTACTGCCAAAAACAGATTTACATTTTTTTATAGTAAGCTCAACCTTTGGTTTAATTACTTTATTTATTTATTTATCATTTATTGAACACAAGAAAAAAAAACATACAGATACAACATAATAGAGACGACACAACAGGTTCTGCTTATTTCTACAATGAAATTTCCAGCAGACCTATGAAAGAAAGATATGACTGGAAGAGGCAGATAAGACGTTCACAATGGAAATCTAAAGAAATTAATAAATATGATAGATAAAAAAAAAACCTAACTGAATATAAATATAACCACATACTAATAAGTTTGTGGTTTGGTTTTATTAATTAATTCAAATTACGTACTATAATCTACAAGGGGAGGCCTATGTTCAGCAATGGAAGTCTTGTGGCTAATATGATGATGTAACTGTAATACAAATAGTTATACTCAAGTGTATGAGTTTACTGAAAATCAAAATATTCACCAGAATGTGTAACATATTCATCCGGATCCGGAGTCGACATTAATTGTAATTGTGATTGACTGTATAGTAAAGGTTACAATTCACGTTTCATGCTGGGGACTGTGCTAGATATTTAGTTTATTTACACTGTATTTTATGTATCATGAAGGGAAAGTAGTTTGTATGTACAAAAAAGCGATACATTAACTTTAGATTAGTTAAAATTTTGAAGATTTTAACCTTTTAACCAAAAAGATATTAGATATAGTTAAAGATTTTATAAAGTTTCTAATGTGAGCAAAGCAACCAAAAGTTAAAAACAACAATGGCAATAATTGTTATCTTTCAAATAAACATATTAAATAAATAAATATTTCGGACCAATCATCTAGTGTAATCTCAAACTAAGCAAATATGGATACTAGGGAACGAATAAACATACATAAATATTTATATAAACATCCAAGACTCGGGAATAAATGTTCGTATTCATCACACAAACATTTACACCTCGCGGGATTGGAACCCACATCCGTTGGTTTCGCTGATAGGGTCACTATCCACTACACCAATATTCTATCTTAAATGATCACCGTAATGCTCATACAAATGGAGGGCAAAAAGCAGAGACAGTTAATTGCATATCTGCTTTTATAATAAAATTGTAGTTTCTGATGCTCATACTACACCTATCACATGCCCAAAACCTAAGATACACCATGAAAACCAAGTAGCCATTTTTAGGCACATTAAGCTACCATGCTACCATGAGTTTGTGCAAAATTTAATAATTGGCATTATTAAAATATATTGACAACACTGTTTGGTCCAAGTAACAGTGACAGAGCTCAAAGACCCAGAGCTAAGTAAATTATGTATAGTTTATTTTTTACAATTATGCCACTGTATAAAATAACTGTATTATGACATCATCTCTGGGAACATAATCAGACACCCTGATTGTACCTGTATTAATTACATAACAATCTTGCTCTAATGTTTATGACTCTCCCTGGATGTAGGTATGTACAGGCTGATAGTGATGTGTTTGCATCAGTGCCTTCAGTGACTCACTATCAGTGCCTTCGCGTAATTTAGACAAAGAAAGATAAGAGATTTCGATTTAAGATTAAACTATCAGAAAATTAACTGACCTCAAAAGAGGAGAAGGTTCACAATTAAGCTGTATTTTTTTTACAACCGATTGGTGTAGTGAATAGTGACTTGGTCAGCAAAACAAACGGTTGCAGGTTCAAATCCCGCAGGAGATCAATATTGCATGATGGATCGTATATGTTTGTGTGAAGAATACAATTATTCCTATAGCTTATTATTGCTTATTAGTCTGCCAAAGTTAAACCAAAAGGTCATTTACAAATTCAAGGCTACATATCCACATTTATAGGCATATAGAGATATTTTTAACACTCCGTTTATCTTTTGAGTAGTTGCTACCCATTTCAAGAAATCATTGCTCTGTTGTCACTGAATAATAAATAACTAATAATTTTAAAAATATTACTCCAGTAATAAGTGCAACTCTCATTTTTTATAGGCAATTTATGAGTGAGTCGTGTTGATTCTGATGTGACTTTTCTGAACTAAACTAAAACCAGTTTTAAAGTAATGTTGCCCTTTTCTTTCTGGAATAATAAGATGCGATAATACTAATTCATGTTTTATGATTTTGGAGGAATCATGTCAGAACACAAGTTAGGCAACATTTTTTTATCAGCCTATTTTGTACCACTGCTAGGCAAAAAAAACCCCTGGGGGAGACAATCAATAAATAAATATTCTTCGACATCCACGCAGCGCCATCTAGTTGTACGCTTAGCAACTAGGCTTGTATTATGGGTACAACATGGTTTATAAATATATAAATAAATAAATATTATAAATGAAACATCCATGACTCTGGTACACTTGTCTGTGTTCATCATACAAACATATGCTCCTAGCAGGATTCGAACCCGCGACCTTTTGGTATAGCTGTCAGGGTTTCTAACCACTACTCCAAACAGGTCGTCAAATTAAATGTCCCTGATGTTATTTCTCACTTCCAGGTCTTCATCACGTTGAAACATCCGCGAAGACTGGTGTAAACGTCGAAGAGGCATTCGTCCTAGTAGCTCAGGAAGTATATAACCGTATTCAAACTGGTGAATACAAGGTTGAAGATGGCTGGGACGGCATCAAAACGGGTTTCAACAGGCCAAATGGTATGGACTTCAATTTACTTGAAGCTGAAACAGTCCAGTCAACTTGCTGTTAGGAAAAAACAATTTAATTGTACATATTGACTCATAACGGTAGAATAGTTACATAACGACATGTAAGCATAATTTTATAACTCAAAATGTAGATAAGATTTGGAAAGATGGTACGGAGGTAAAAGTACATTGTTTATGACATCTGACTTACATTACGTAGTTATTTTAAAGTCTCATCTACGTAATGTCTTAAATAATCGTAAGGCTGACTACTCACAGGGTGTAAAGTAAAAAAATCTTTAATACAATGAAAGTGTTTCTAAATTAATCAAACTTTTTTGTGTTTGCGTGATTTCAGTGTGTTATCCATTTAATTTCGCACAACCTGAGTTGCACAAATTTTGTCTTTTTCGTAGCTGGAATGAATGGTCAGCCTTCTGATTTTGTGATCTTTTTAATTTAAATTTTATACATCACACGACTGTGAATTATTGCACTAGTTTGAGGGAGAATAAATGAAAAGCTTCAAATGCCATAATTATATTATATAAAAAAATCACATAATAATTTTTCAGTTCACGATATTTAGATGAACATTTTGACCGGAGTGGCTGGAATTTTGGAATGAGGACACAGTATGTAGTCGTCAAATGTAGTGACGAATATTCTATGTGATTTTCAATTCTAATCAGCTAATCATAAAAGGGCTTGTTTAACAAGTTTTTATAGAAACTGTTGTTTTATTAAATATGTTGGAAATTTGAAATAATACAGCAGTTGCAAGCACCTTTTACAACTTTAGTTTGTAAATGCATATAAAAAATTTAAAACAAAAAGATTATCTAGATCGGCGCAGCTCGCGCATATTGCAAACTTAATTTTTTTTTTTGCTCACCTAAAGTTGTATAAAGTTATCTTAGAAAAAATAACGGGTTTTCTAAACTTTAGAAAGCTAATATAATTGTTACCAAAGACTATTTTCTGTCCATTCTGAAATGTTATTTGATTATTTTTATCTCTGTTGATTTTTTACTAACAACCTACTAATATTTTAATTAATAAGAAAAAGTAATGTACCTGCAACAGTTTGTTAGTAATATAATGCATAATTGGTATAGGATAATGTGTAAATACAAAGCTGATAATACTTTTACTTATTTTTTATAATCGGCCTATCGAAGTGTTGGTCACTTTGTGAACGGAACCTTTAGGGCGGGAATATACGTCTGATTGTGTTTCCGATTATCTGATCGTATTCACTCGATGCCCGTCCGATTCTTCCGTCAAGCTTTACCTTAGCTCAGTCGTTCTAGAGCTATTATCCCGACTGCTTGCGTGCGAAGCAGAAAGAAAAAATGGACGACGAATTTCTTTTACTTATTGCAAAAAAAAAAAATCTGCTCGCGATGACGCGAAAGAATAAAAACACCTCACCGCTGTTTCCGACTCGCTCGTCCGATCCGACTATCGAAAATCCGACATAAATTGCCGCCCTAGTGAATGTAATCTAATATCTACGATAAATATAGTGTTATTTATCTGTGGCGCGTCGCATCATTGCGCCCAAGGCTGCCATTTGCACGATCTAAATCGTATTTGTTCAATTTTTCTATGATATTACGTTCGTCCGATCCAAACATCGAAATCTTACGGGTAATGCACGATTTTTTTTTTACTAATACTTTATCCGGGTTTTCGCATAGCTTTAAAGTCTGGTCACAATTTTATATAAAACTTAGAAATAAACCGTAAAATGGGTCGTTACTGGTAAAGTAATCTGATTAAGACCAGAGGAAATCGCAATGATTTTAAGTCAAAGTCAAAGTCAAAGTCAAAAATGCTTTATTTTGTAGGTACACAGAGTACACTTAAAATAGTCAATTTTACATTTTTTAAGCTACTGCTTGTTCAAAATGCAATTTTCCCCTGAGAAGAACAAGCAAGAAACTCGAAGGGTTGCTCTTTTAAAATCAGGTTTTGATTTTACATAAAGGTTTTTATATTACAAAAAGGTTTTTATAAATCATTCAAATAAGCCGCAAGAAAATAGGTTGATAAAAAAGGCCTTTTTTCTTTTAGTTTTTATAATTTGATTCTAAATGGATCTAATTATTGTAGGTATGATTGTCAGTGGGAATACGAATTTTTCTAAGCTGGTGTACGGTTGTTGCATTTTGTCACCTGGCGATCCTCGTGCGCGTCATTTTTAGCCGTCAATCAATTCTCGTGACGTCATCCAGGAACGCCTTTGTGAACGAATGCCAATAACGCCGCCCCGAGTAAACTTAAAAGAAGCAGATTTAGGCCGAATCCCTCATTTTAGCTTAATAAGCTAGAAAAATAAATATTATTATAATTGGATTATAAAGTTTGGATGTTTCTTTGTTTATTGCTCAATCACGGCGAAACGGATTTGAATGAATATTGGTATATAGGTAGAAAATACCCTGGATTAAGGCATAGGATATTTTTTATCCCGGTAAACTGTGCAGTTCCCGCGGGATAAATTTCCGCGATAAAGTTAGCCCCGGGCGGAAAGTTAGTTTACAATATTCCTGCTGCGTTAGAACAAGGTTGAAACTTTTTTTATAAATATCCGTGAAATATCAATTATTGACCCTTAGCATTGTCTGACTTTAGTATATGTATATTCTAATTTCTAACCTCTTCAATAATTATATAGTTTCGCTGTGATTATTAGTATTATCTAATGAATAATTTTCTAATTAGTATAATAATTGATAGTGAATCATAATTTAGTCATGTCTGTGTTGATAGAGTAGTTACATATAGTCAGATCAGAAATATGGTACGTTATCTACCCAATGATATGGGTCAGTAACTCAGTAGGTAAGTTATTCATACCTACCTAGGTAAACACACAGAAAATAATTGCCTTTGAACTGAAAATCTTGAATGAGCAGTTGCAAATTTACTCCTTTTCCTACTTCAATGCTCAGGTTGTATGGAAGAGATTTCTTAAAGAGATAAGCCCACCTTTTTACATTACCTATTGTTTATAGGTATTTTTTTTGGGTGCAATAAAGAATATTATTGCAAACAAAATGTTATTTTGTGCTTCATATGATGGATGAAGGTGGGACCTTCTTGTTCAGGCTTCCCTTTTTTGAATAATCACTATACCACAATCGAAACTAAGTTATGGCTATATAGGTATGTTGTCAATAAAAATGGCAATCATTTATTTTCGGGTTTATGTAGAATCCTATGTTACTTTTGCGACCTAAACGGCTTGATTTGATTTTGACGTGCGAGGAATCGTTAGATTCAAAATGCACATGCAATCACATTTAAAAGTATTTCCACTGCTGGACTTTATAATTTATCCATTAATTAAAAATTACTTTAATTTCATTAGTTCTTCTAAATTCGGTGAACAATCGTCCGTCCAAGTTGACCCGAACAAAACCTGATTGACAAAATGTTGATTGAGTTTTATCAGCTTTGTTAATTATACGTTAATAGTGATAACTATAGTTGCCTCATAATCTTTAAATAGATGACATGCGACCTATTAAATGTTGTACTATAAAACTTGCTCAAGATTGTACATATTCGTTTGTGCGAATTCAGTACTTTAAAGCTAGAAATGTAGGTGTTTGTTAACACGCGACGTGACGTTACGCGTGTTGATACGTCACGCACCGTTCATTTCCTATTGGCCAGAAACGTACTTGCGTGACGTTGCGCCGGTTGACAACGCGCGGCTTCGCGTGCCAACGCGCGTAAATTACATACGTCATACGTCGCTTTTGTTGTTAGCATGCATCTTTCTAGCTTTTACAAGCGTTTCAAATAACTTCCAATTACGTAGTGTCGCGGAAATTATTTTGTAGCAATGCAAAAATACTAGGTTTTCCTATGCAATTAAATAAGTTAGAGGTCGATAAACCAATGACTCAATGAAATAATCTCGTCCAATCACAGACTTATAAATACTAGCAGCCTAGTAGCATAACAAGCGCGATAAACGTTTATGTCGCGGCGAGATACAACTATTCCACTCTCACTACGTCGCCACGCGCGACAAACGATGTCATGCTACGGGTGCTGATGCAAAACTCAACGCGTGCCCCACATAGCAGAGACTTTTAACTATAATGTTGGTTGTTTGGAACAAAATACTTACGAGGTATTAGATAAGGTAATAATAATACTTAAATCCATAATCTGATAACCCAGACAAATAGAACCCGTTTCTAAATAAGTCATCATAGGTACGTCAAAACCTAAACATGGCTAACATTTTTGTATGGAAACTGACTACGTATTTTATCCTTAGCTCGGTCTGCTACTATTTATATGTGTGTGCGTCCCATTTTATTTCACTTCAAAAACCGCGACTTACAAGTAAAATGAATAATATTGAGACATGTGCTAATAATTCCCGAAAAAGGGATACTTGCACGTAATTTTAATGAACAAAAAACCGACTAAGG
This sequence comes from Oegoconia quadripuncta, assembly GCA_949316235.1. Classification (NCBI taxonomy): domain Eukaryota; kingdom Metazoa; phylum Arthropoda; class Insecta; order Lepidoptera; family Autostichidae; genus Oegoconia; species Oegoconia quadripuncta. Next base: position 2,330,287 of record OX438743.1, read on the forward strand.
TTTATGTATAATGTATCTAATGATGACAATAGTATTTTCCAATTTTTTACTACAATGTGTTCAATTTATACGAATTGACAGATTGACATGTGAATTGGAAAGCAAACATGCTTCCAATAACAACATGATAATGTTATTGAATCTATGAATATTTAATTAATTTATGTATAATTAAAAGGTTTGAGGCATCCATAAAATTTTATTGTGAATATTGGAATGGAATAGGTAATTAATTTATGCCACGGTTTTTGTTTCATACGTGTACATTTATGTGACAAAGGTCCGTGAAAACGTTATACATTTTTGTCATCGACTGTACTTTGTAACGCGCTGTTAATATAAAGCTTTGTATGAAGTAAATTTTTGTTAATTACTTACATCACGTGTTTTTATTTTACATTTCAATGATTTAGATGTACGTCACTCGGTTAAGTTGGTTACGCAGATTGCAGTCACTAGGTCAGTATAATGCATGCGTAACTAACTCAAGGATTTCCTCGAGTTCCATTTGGATTCATGAGCCGTACTTATTCGCCGTGGTTCGATATCGAATGTCAAGTTGAAAAGATCTATTCAAAAACTTTCACATCTAGATATTCGATTTGGCCGATACGGATACCATCGATGGAAGTGGATCTTCAAATTCGAATGTTCCTGAAGTTCAATATCGAATCAATGAAACTTGGTGACACGTAGCGACGATAATGCGACCGTTTTCTGATAACAATTTAAACAATATAGGAGTATAGCCATATTTATATTGGGTGTAAATTTAATCCGCAACATTTAAAAAAGGTTATTGTAGTATTAGGTAAGCGAAATTGAAGATACTTATTTATTTATTTATTGACGACCTGTTTGGTGTAGTGGTTAGCAACTCTGACCACTATACCAAAAGGTTGCGGGTTCGAATCCCGCTAGGGGCATATATTTGAGTGATGAATATGGACATGTGTACCCGAGTTATGGATGTTTATCAACCATCTGGTATGGATATGATATCAACCATCTGGTATCCATAACACAAGCCTTTAGTTGCTTGGCGTTGTGTGTAGGTCTAAGGATATCTGAACGCATTTTTTATGCACAACGGGTTAAGTGAAGATGAAGCCAAAAGTGGAAGCGTATTGACCCGGAAACACCATATGATTTGGGGGACTGGCTTATCTCTGACAACCGGAACACAACAATGCTATTAACATTGCTGTTTGGCGGCAGATTTAGATATGATGATGGTAGCTAGCCACGCGGACATTTATAATGCCCTAACATCGTAGATTAGATATAAGTCTATGCCTACCACGAACCAAACCGCGTACTAAAGATACCTAGTCGTACTCGATATTGTGATAAATATACAGGGTGAATTTAAATTCGTGTAACACCCATTAACTGGTGACGCCTCTCTGGATTACGAACAACTTTCCCCAAAGAACCATAGTCGAATTCGATCAAGAAAATTTCGATTACCGATACAAAGTAAACCTTTCTGAAATCACCTTTAGTATGGAAGTTTCAGTTAGTGACTCTGCTCTTAATTACCAAGAACTTTCCACTAGGAACCATAGAATTCAGCCGAAAATTGTTGGGCTTCAATACTTAAGGTTTTCAGAATGGTTTACCTACTTTGTATGCGCAATCGAAAATTTTTTGATCAAATTCCACTATGGTTCCTTGGAAAAGTTGTTCGTAATCAAAAGTGACGTCATCAGTATACAGGAATTGCACTTATTAAATTTAACCCTGTATAAGGTAGTTGCACAAAAACCCCCTTGTCAAAATCTAATTCCTCAAAGTAAGAATAACTGTGGTGCACCTAACTGAATGTTTTGGTAAGATGAGACTATCGTGTGGAAAAATACGTATGAAGTAATCCTAAACCAGACTATTAAAAAAAAAGACAGTCAAGTACGACGACTCGTGACCTGACTTAAGATCATCATTGACAAACTTTTTAATAGCTTTTAACCATCAAACTACAACAAGTTTAGTCACCAAGCCGATCTAATGGATTATACGCCTAAACTCAAAGACGTAGAATGTCAAACTCGCACAACGCCAAGCACGAAGATATAACGTTCATCTTGTAATAATTAATGATTGTCGTATCTATTCTTTCACTTGTGCCAACAAGAACTTAAGTGCCAAATTTCAGGACCAGAAGTAAGTACTTTATACCTACTACAAATTTTTATGATCAGTCATTGGGAAATAGTATGAAAATAAGCTTTGAACTTATTATTATTTAGTAATAATATGTATTATGCTAGAAATTTACCGTGTTAGGTATTCATAAATATTTATAAACGCTTTATAAGCCTGTTTTAGTTAAAGTATGTTTTGTCTCTGTCGTTTATAAGGAAATGTTGTAGTGAAAGAAAGTGACAAAACATACTTTAACTAAAACAGGCTTATAAAGCGTAAATTATGAATAAGATGGTTAACTTTTTACATCAGCACGAGACGGTCGTAGATATTCAAACGGAATAGATAATTTTCCATTCCCAAAATGAGTCACGGGGCCCTAAAATCGCATTAATATTCTGTAATTACGTTGGAGAATTCGAATCAAAAAAGTCATTCTGTTCTCAAAGATCGGTGCTCTGCTTAGAGCATTTTTAAATGCTGTAAGATCCAATAGTAAGTCCATCTCCATCTGTCATTCATTCATTTTTATTTTGGGCTTTTTGGCGCTATCTCGGCTAGTGAAGTTGCATTTTTGTTTATAATTCTTATAATTCTGACTTTTGAAGCTTAGAATGCTAGAATATTGTGCAGAAAAAGTTAGTGATGTGAAGTGAAGTGTAAATTAAAGTGCTTAACGAAGTTTTCGGGTTCCGACAAGAAGCCGCCAAAATCTTTTGTAAAGCATTCTATGTTGAAAAGAAGTGTTGAAACCTCTTTTGATAATTTATAATTCTCTATTGAGTAAAGAATGTTTTTAACGGGCGGGAACTCGGCGAGTGAAGTAGCATTTTTCTTTATAAATCTTATAATTTGTGCATTCTAACTTTTGAAGCTTAAATAAAACACCTTTTATTTAAATATATATTGGTTTATATATTCGCAATCATCCACTGAATGATAGAATAAAGGTAGTTCTATCAAGTATTCTATCATTCTGCCACTTTACTGAAGATTGACTTGACCGTGACTTGACTCTGAATACGCCAAGTATACGACGAATTACTTGTTTTGACTGTGACTGACTTATGAACTGAAGAAATAAGAGAAATAACATAGGACTGTATGCGCCTAGATCCCTTTGCCATCTCCGAGAGGAGTGGATAAAACGAAAAAAAAAAAAAGAACACTTTTGCTTAATTTTGACAGCAATTTGTATTGTACCTCCCTAATGTGTAGTTGATTTTGTTTCGTTTCTAAAGCAAGTCGGAAAATAAGAAATTAATGCATTTTATTTTAGATAGGGATGAACTAAATTCGAAGAAAATAAGTAATCTTTAAATTAAATTACCATTAACCAAATAAACATGTCGTCTAGTCGGTCAAAATCCTCAATACTCGACAAACCGTTGAGCAAAGGGAAGAACGAGGTTTCTCTTGCATTCTATGCCCTTTTATTCTCCGAAATAGTTCAATATTGTCAGAATCGTTCGCATTCTATTCAGGAACTACAGAATAAGTAAGTGGCGATCTGTTTCTTTAAGAAAATGAATAAATATCCACCCTCTAATACATCTATTTACAATTTTTTCATTCGTTTTTCAGGCTATCTGAAATGGGGCAAGACGTGGGCACTAGACTGTTAGATTTGTACTTTGTAAGAGAAAGAAATGGTAAACGAGAAATAAAATTACTAAATATGCTGCTTTTTGTGAAGTCTACACTTTGGAAGGTAAGGAAGGCGCACAAAATAAGAGTATTACGTTTTTCGAAATTCCGGGATACTGACGAACGTGAGATTATCCATATGCAGAATCTCTAAAGGTTATGAGACACCCGGACAAATGGAGTAAATTTATTACCATAAAGTACTTGGAAGGTATAAAGAGAAAAAAGAAGTCAATTTAGACACTGGCTTGACGAAATTGTAGAAATGTCTGGTAGAGAAGCTCTGGAAGAAGGAAGGCCTTTGCCTGAAGGCACAAAAAAATATTATGTAAACCTATGTAATAAGAGTCTGTAATAATAATAAAATGTTACACAGATGAACATTATCCATATCTATCTAATTCAAAAGCCACACACTTGTCGGCCATCGATGGTATTTGAATGCATAAAATATTTTTCACAATTAATAATGAAATATTATAATATAAAATAATAATCAATAATTTTGTAATACAAAAACCTTTTTTTTTTTAAGAGCGACCTCTCGAGAATCTTGCTTGTTCTTCTCAGGGGAAAATTGCTTTTTGAACAAGCAGTAGCTTTAAAAATGTAAAATCTGACTATTTTAAGTGTACCTACAAAATAAAGTATTTTTGATTTTGATTTGAAATTTTTGGTACAGCATCAAATATTCACTATCATTTAGAATATGAGGATGGAACTTATTCTTTTAACACTTTCCACCACAACATTCACTCTTCTAAAAATTCTTCTCTTTCACTTCTGTTTGTTTCTACACAGGTCCTCTTTGGAAAGGAGGCAGATAAGTTGGAACATGCAAACGACGATGAACGGACCTACTACATCATCGAGAAAGATGCTCTTGTAAGTTATTTATATGTACTTAAAAATCTATAACTTGGCTGTGAAGGAAGAGGAACGCGAGAAGAATTTAAAAGGGTTAGAAGATTATTTGGTTGATAGTTCATGATCACCAGACTGTGGTGGGCAATGACCCTGTCTTGGAAACCAACTGATAGCAGGAAGTCTGGAGTAAATGTCATTTATTCCAGTAATATGTATGTTTTGTACACATAAATATGTAGGTTTATTAAATAAGGATCTCATGACCACCTTTCAATATCTCAATCAATCAATCAATTTATTGCTTTCACATGGGTTTTAAGGTCTTAGGTTTACGTAATATTAGTATCACATGTGTACCCCTTAGGGTGTAGCAATAGAGAGAGACCGAGGCTTTATTGTTGCTTGTTAATTTTTATTGTGTAATGGTCGACGAATAAATGTATTCTATTATTATCAATCAATTCAATATTTATTAAATTATTTATTAAATTAAATAGATATTTATCTATTTTTATTATCAATATATTATTACTATTAGAATCTGAAATGACACTATGATTTTTATCATATTATATTTGATGACATGCTATATTACTGATACAATTTTTTATTTTATTTATTCATACAGATTCAACAGCATTATCACAAAACAAAATACTATTGCTGTATCTCAGCCAGATCCCAGTTGTTTGATCACAATAATTTGCTCTCGATGTTCAACTTTGTATATCGGCATCTCTTTCTAACTATGCTCAAGCGGAGATCTACTCTTGAGCAACATTCTGAAATATTGGCCGTAGTGTATTGTTTAACTCAGTAGTTTTTAACCCCCCAACGAAAAACGACGGGTGTTATGCATTTGACAGTGTTGTCCAGCCTTTGACTGAATGTACCTCATTAATACCTCATCCAGTTTGAATGCAGTTTTTTTATATTAAAGACTAGACAAGGGACAGGTTCTAAGACATGTTTTATGAAAATCTGTCAAGTCATTTTGAAAATATTCTCTAGAACATATGGACCAGTATGGAGTCTGTGGCAAACTATGGATCTAGATCCTGTATGAGCTACCTAAAACACAAAGAAGGACAAACACATATATGTATAATAGAGGACAGCACAGGAACAGATCAGAAATAAGATACTTAAATTTCATAATTTAAATAAAGGACATAAGTGGAATTTGTATATAACAATAGGGATTTCATGTATTCACTGTTCTGTAAAATCTATTTGTTGGTATCCTTCCGTTTGGCAAAATATGTTTCGTTAAATTTCAAAAATCAAATCGGCCGGCGAAGCGCCGGAATTGATTTGTATAATAACAATATAATTATTATAGAAGTCCTTACCTGTAAATTATTTGTCCAAGGTGAAACAAACATTTTAATGCAGTGAATTTAGACTCTTAAGTAAATCATATGGTATGCAATATTTTGGGAAGAGCATGTTATGCCAAACCATATTTGACTACATAATACTTGGTAAAATGAAATATTGCCATGTAAAACAATAAATTGCCGAAAATCATATTGCTAACTGTAAAATTGCGAAAAGTTGTTTTGCCAAATGAAAATTTGGGAAACATACTTTGGCATGTGATACTTTGGGAAATGTTTTTTGCCCAAAAATTAGTAATCTCTATTTGCTGTTTATCTTTGACATATTCTATTTGCAGGTCAACAAATTCATAAGTGTGCCGAAGGATAAAGGTTCCCTAAACTGTGCCACATTCAACGCTGGCATCATAGAGGCTGTGTTGACAAAGAGTGGATTTGTGAGTACCTACCTATAATTATTTGTCTTCTATTTTAATTTTCTCTCTCTATAGTCATAGTTTTTTTTTTTAATGTAAAGTTTTTACAGGGACTTTTACAAATTTGGTTTGGCAGTCCCGTAATACCCCTTAACGAATCGCTACACTTAACGAGACACCGATGAGTTCACAAAACTGAATAACTTCCTGGTTCTTTCTGAGTTTGGTAGGGACAGAATAGTTTGAAACACTCCTACATTAAATCTGTTCAGTTTAAGTTCACTCATCAGTGCATCTCTAGAAAGATTGCTCGTACCGGACACACTCCACTAACAAGTGTTGAACATCCTCCACAGTTCCACTCACTTCACAGTTTGGAAAGCTAGTTTTTCTCATTAGGAAGCCAACTTGTTAAGTGGCATGTGTCCAGACCGAAGCCTATATGCTAAAACAATGATTTTCCTACTTAACTTACAACTAATAAACTACCTATGCCAATAACTCTATTTCACTTACCTAATATGCCCTATGTTATAAGACATATTTGTAAGGTAAATAAATATGGCTGCCGTCTGCCACCATTTTTGTCGCATACGATTTTTTTATTATCATCATATGCAGCATATCATATTTTGTTTAGATCAACAATCTATAGTATTTTTTTTAATAACTTGACATAATTTTGTTTCAGCCTGCAAAAGTATCAGCGCACTGGCATAAGGGAACCACATACATGGTCAAATTCGACGACTCCGTCATAACGCGAGACAAATCGTTGGACGACCGCTAGTGTCGTGCTTACTGTATCCCGTGCTGCTTCTTATTTCAAAGACTGTACTGTCGGCTGAGTGACTGCTCACTTGCAATGGACGTTTTATGACACAACCATAATTTTATTAAAGCAAAATCGACTCCTAGGGGCCTCTGTCATCGCATCAGGATCTGTTCCATAACAGATGTCCAAAAACTTCGTTGGACTAGATTTCGTTTAAGTTACTAGCTGGATGACAACTTATTGCACTCGGACACCCTGAACTAACCTCTCCGGAACCGTGGTCCCACTGTGATGTCTTTTTCTTTCTTTCACATAACTTTTTCGTGGTCCCAACAAATACACACTAGACCGTTTTAACTACCTTGGTAGGGTCAATCTCCCTCATACCTCAACTAGTCGACAGAATTAACTTGGTCCAGTAAATAAACGTTGGCGTCAACGGGCTCGTTCATTCCACTCGACACCACCAGAACGACACCCCAGGAGGTGTCGTTTGGAATCACTATTCCGTTCGACACCCTCCTAGTGATGTCTCCAATATCAAGCTATACTTACGTAGGTAGTAACCACTAATAAGTACCTAGTCTGTGATACTGTCAAAAACAAAGCAGACAATTTGATGATATTATTTAATGAAAAGGTTTAGTCTAACAAGTCAATAATTGTTGTCACGGACAAATATGCTTTTATGATTTTTTCTTCTTTAATTAGTTGACCGGGAAAGTAATGTAAGATCAACGACCAAGTACAGTAAGTTGTAAACATATGAAATCACTGTTCATTGAACTACTGAGAATAGAGGAAATACACCTATGACCAATTGGCAGGACATCACTAATAGTCGATAGTATCGAACGGAATAGTGATTCCAAACGATACCTCCTGGGGTGTCGTTCTGGTGGTGCCGAGTGGAATGAACGGACGGGCTGTGTGGTCCATAGAGAGTTACACAGATATAGTTAGTAGACGTAACGAAAGACGAGTGTAAACCCTTTATTACTTCATATGGATTCAAAAGGCAATTTTTTGTAGTACGAAACGGAACTGTTTCTGAGCGGGTCCTTGGTGAACCGCTGCAAATTTTTCATGTTTTCCATGTTAATTTTACAAAAAATGGACCCTCAAGACTTGATTGACTGGTGCCTCATATAAACATGTGCCCTAGACTCTTTTCCATACACATTCCATTAAATAAGTTCGCTCACATGATGAGAAAAGTCCCATCTCCGAATTGTACCGAGTGGGTTGTAGTGGAGGATACCTATCATGTGCTGATGGAATGTGTCCGTAACGAGGATTATAGAAGAGAAGTTGTTGGGTATTAGATGGTTGCAATAGGGCTCTAGCACACCCTACGTCTCTAGCAGGCAAAAATACGTATAATTTATATAAAATTGCTCTGCGACGGAGGAATTAGCCGTCTAGTACATAAGTAAGCTGTACCAATGGAGCGGCATAGTCGCTTTCGACTAAGCTCCTTAAAATAAGATTAAAAAGAAAAAAAAACGAGGCCCCCGCCTCCTGACTAACCTTGCTTCTGAGGTTTGGAATTTGAAATGGATCCATCGTACTCTGTCCTGTCTGATCCTAAAATTATAATTGCGTCTGAAAACGTCCCACACATACATGTGTTGTTTATTACTATTTTGCACAAACAATTACTTTGTCGACAGTATTAACTTAATTAAAAATAATTGTAATTTTTTTATCATTGTTAAATAAGCAGATCTTAATTGCGATTAGAATTACATATTAACTTTATTTTCAGTATTTTCTTTGCCTTCTTTTTAGGGATCTGTAGTTAACCCTCATAATTTCACAATAATCGTCTGTCCGCGGTTTAGCTCTTGGTTAAGAAAAGCTGTAATTTGGCATGACATTAATCATCACGCCGTAAAAGTGATAAAATAAAAGGTGGGTATGATTTTTTTTTATTTTTACCCCTTAGTGTGGGATGTTGTTTCGTTGGATAGGTCATTCAAAACTATTGCGGTTAAGTTCGCTAAACGCGGAACTCGTGTGTGGGTCAGAATGACGGGTGTATTGTTTCAGAAATGATTGTTGTATACGACAGAAAAGTACCTACAATGTACTAGTATGTACCTTTAATGAAGGTCAATGTGACCCCACAACGCACTTGGCCGGTTTTTTTCCTTTCAGTGTTGGTAATATAATAAGTTACACATCTTGCATTGAATTTCACACATGCAAAAAGTATATTTTGTATGGATTTATGACAACATTTAATGTACTACGTAGCGACCATACGGATTCGGGTTCGAATTCCGCTAGGGGCAAGTGATTGTGTGATGACTACGAATATTTATATCAGCCATAGGCCCGTTTAATAAACCAATCTCAATGCAAGTCTTGAGGCTGTATCAACCGAGATGCGACTTAAGCAGTTGACGCTATCTCAAGCTCCGTGCTAATTTATAAACCAATCTTGAGGTCTACTCCGCTGAGATCATTTCTCAAGTATTCGCCTCAGCGGCGAATGAATGATAGTCTTGAGTTTCGTTTATTAATACGCGCACCTCTCAAGTGAGTACTGCTCGAGTATGCACGTGCTTTTCAGGTCTCAAGTTAGGTTTATTAATCAACACGTTTACTTGAGACCGATCACAAGACTGTTCTCAATCTTGAGAATGGTTTATTAATACGGGCCTAGGATGGGGAACTACGGAACACGTGACCCCACAACGCAATTGGCCGGTTTTTTTTCTTTTAGTGTTGCTTCTATCGATAAGTTACACATCTTGCATTGAATTTCACACATGCAAAACGTATATTTTGTATGAATTTATGACGACATTAATGTACTACGTAGCGACCGTACGGTTTCGGGTTCCAATCCCGCTAGGGGCAAGTGATTGTGTGATGACTACGAATATTTATATCCAGAGTCATAGATACCTACCTATGAGATCAGTTACAAAATATTAAAATTCTCATAGATCATTTCCCTGCCCTTATCCCACTCTAGGTGGGGTCGGCACATGTCTTCCTCTTCCACTCTCCCCTATCAGCAGTCATCTCCGTACTCACACATATAATTCCTCATGCAGTCTACCCACACATTCTTCGGTTTTCCTCTACCTCTGTATCCCTCCACATTCATACTTGGCACTTGTCTCGTAACGGTGCCTTTCATCTATTTTTTTATTTTTTATTTATTTATTTTTATTGGGCATACAGAACAAGTTACAGTATAACAAGGCCGAATAGGTATACATAGAACTTATAAAACTAGACTATACCTAACTCTGGGTATGTATGCACAGAATGAAATATTAATATCATGCTAGCAGTGAATCCTTCATAATGTGCCCAAACCATGCTAACCTATTACTCCTCATCTTTTCTGTTTTTGGTGCCACTTTCAGACTTCCTCTGATATACTCATTCCAGATCTTATCCATTATAGTCACAACACCCATCCATCTCAGCATTCTCATCTCTGCAACATGCATTCTACTTTCATCCGTCACATTCATTGCCCAACATTCAGATCCATACACGGTGACAGGTCTTATAACCGATATATCGAGTTTCAGGAGCATCCGTGGGTCACACGTAGTGTCCGAAACCTATCGCCTTTCCATCCATCCTGCATTAAAATTCTCATAGATAACCAAAAGATTTATTTTTATAAGTTACAAGCTTTACCTACCTTAGTTGTACCTACCTATCTACTCTTCCTAATTATAGCGTTCAGTCCCTGTCGGCAAATAGTTCCAAGTTTTCAAAGCGATTCATTGTCTATTAAAATTATATTTTAAATTGTCTGTCCATCTGTCTGCTTCTAGCAGCTTGTGAACGATCACAATTACATGAAATTTAAATGATAGATGATGATAATTTGGTTGCTAATATCAATTTGATGAAACAACCGGGACTTTATGTAATTTGATGTTCACTGTACCTACCTATTTTCCTATTACAAACAAGTCTAATGCGTAGCTTGTACAGTCAGAAACAGATATACCTATACCGGCCTGCAAATACAAAATACTGTTTCACCCTGTATAGCTATTAGGATGTAAAATATGGGCATCCTTTTAAAGTCGTGTCTTGTGGTTTACATGCTAATGCTTCTAATAAGAAAAAATTGTTTTCAGTTGTAACAAAATGAAAGCACTTTATTATTAATTTTATTGCAATTTAAAGAGCCTATCCTTGTACTTGAGAATACCGCAACGAATGTCCATCTCCCTCGTTGCCCTGTCGTGGTGCGCGAGTAAACCATAGAGGATCATTGGCACGATGGTTGCAATACCAAAAATGGCGGAGCTCGTGCTAGGTTTGAAGTATTGATATTGCAGTGTTTTCATTGTTACGAACCTTTGAATAGCTTCGTCAAACTGGAAAGGTCGATTAACATAGGAAATTAGACATCTCTGCACAACTAGTGCGAGCCAAGTGAGAAAGAATCGTGGGTAGTGGCTTTTTATCACCGATACCAGATACTTTTATACTCGATACCTAGTTACTGTGTAACCCAAACTAGTGACAATCAAATATTTATCCTGCCATCCATCAATAACATTACTTTCGTAAGGTAGAATTTCCATGTTCAAATTACGCAATAGATACGCAAAATGATACGATAAATTCAATTTCGAGAAAGAAGCCAATTGTTGAACCCAACTCGGATGGGAATGTTTTCTTCATATTTGTTACTAGTGACGAATTATGGCACTGTTAAGGGCGATACTCGGCGTTTCGCTGCGATGTAAATGTAAACATTGGGTTTACGATTCGGAGGTCGCGGGTTCGATCCCCAGCGGGGTACATGTTTAAGTACTCTGTTTGGTTGGTGGTAGGGCATTTTAAATGTCCGCCTGGCTAGCTACCACCAGCTTATCTAAATCTGCCTCCAAGCAGCAATGTTAATAGCATTGTTGTGTTCCGGTTGTCAGAGATAAGATAGCCAGTCCCCCAAATGTGTTGGGGTTTCCGGGTCAGTACGCTTCCACCTTCGACGTCATATTCACTTAACATCAGGTGTGATTGAGGTCAAGTACCAATCCGTTGTGCAGAACCAGGAATCTGATACTGGGCAGGGCACTTAGCTCGAGGAATGATGGCCATTAAGATTCTGGAATAGAGATCACACACCGGTAAGCGTAGCATGGGACTCGATGAAGGTCTCCAGGAGTGGTTGGATGCAGGCCACTGCCAATCGGTCACTCTGTAAATCTATGTTCAGTAGTCGATGATATGATGATAACATTCTTTTGGATTTCCCTGACCACAGAACAATACTACCACTAATTACTAAGATGATTGGAACGGCAATCATAAAACTGTCACTTACAACATAGCCAGCCTCCATACTATGCTTGCAGGGGTCGGTCCTTTTTCGCAAAAATTCACACCTGTATCTTGCGCGCCTCGCAATTTGTTCGCGTATAATTTTGCATTCAAGCTCAGAGTAATTATGATCGGACATTCTGTTACAGAATTATCAGATTCTTATTGTACTAGTAATTCCAATTTAGTTCAATTCTTTTAAGTAATGGCTTTCCTTTTTAGGATTCTGCCAGCATCAAGTCATAAATACAACTTTTTCTTTTATGACATTTGGTTGTTGACAAACATTATTGCTAAAATGTAGTGATTATATTCTCTTTGCATTACTGCCATAGTTTCTTTGCTGCCAGGACTTTTTTATTATAAGTGACAGTATCAACTTTACCAAAAACAATAATGTGGCAAAAAATTTAAAAGAATTTATATGGCCAGTTACCTATATTTATGTATGATGGACAGTGAAGGAAATAATGATAGTATGCATTCCTCAAGTAGGCATTCTCACACCTCAGTAACACAACTTTTCAAACAAAAAACTAGGTAAATTAATTGTATTTACAAATATCCTATTTTTCTACATAGCCTTAGATTGTGTAAGCAAATACATAATTAACATAATTTGAACAATCTGTCTTTGTAGAGTAATTCGCCTTTACGGATTTTTTCTTCTCTTGTGCTCCGGTCCTTCCATGCTAGGTACCCATAGCCCAACATAGGGAGCACGATGACACAAATTCCGAACAAGCTGTTACTGCGATTTGGGGTGAAGTGGTCATACTGGGTCACTTTCATGGACATGAATCTTTGTATGGCTGGGTCGAACTGAAAAATCGTAAAGAATATGTAACTTATATATTAGTCAGCAAGCAACTTCAGTCAGAGTATTAATAAGGGGGCGTTAAAGTTCTAAGAACAGGTTTAGAATCGCGTTTTTTACTAATAATTAGGGAATAAAAACAAAATTACGTAATTGAGTGCTCACAACATATCCAGCTTCGGCTGCATGTTTCCACGGGTTCGTCCTTTGTTTCAAGAATTCTCGTCTCAGCTCGGCACGTTGATTCGCTTGCTGTTTTATAACGTTGAATTCAGCTTCGGAAAGACCGTATTTACCAGCCATTTTTGGCCGAAATACTAATACTGAAAAATTGTGGCTATCCTTGTTTTTTTTATTATTATTATTAGCTATGGCTTGGCAGTAAAGCCATCAGCCTAAACACGAAAACATATGTAATACCACAGAACACCATACAGGATTTCCAGAGATATAATCGAAAAATCAATGTACGTTGTCAGATGGTTGTCAGTCAGACAACTCTTTTTTTTTTTTTGGTTTCATTCTCTAGAGCATTCTCTCCTTTAGGAGAAGGCAAAGGGATCTAGCCCATAACAGCCATGTCTTATTTCTCTTATTTCTTCAGTTTGTAAGTCAGTCTCAGTCAAAACAAGTAATTCGTCGTATACAGAGTCTAGTCACGGTCAAGTCATTCTTCAGTAAAGTGGCAGAATGCTTTACAAATGATTTTGGCGGCTTCTTGTGGGAACCCGAAAGCTCCGTTACGCACTTTAATTTACACTTCCCTTCACTTGTACACTATCACTAACGTTTGCTGCACAATATTCTGCCATTATTAAGCTTCAAAAGTTAGAATGCACAAATTATAAGACTTATAAAGAAAAATGCTACTTCACTCGCCGAGTTCCCGCCAAAAAGCCCAGACAACTCTAGTAAATGAGCGAATGAACAAGACTTTTTCGCGGGAGCTCAGAGAGTGATGTTGCATTTTTGATTTTATTTCTTGTGAGCTTTGGGTTGTGTGGCCCTAACGTATTTGTAATTTCTAGCAATAGATTCCTTTAGTGACCTGATTTCTAAATCTTATTTCAGTATTCACATTTTAATTTATATTATTCAGTTTTTGGTATTTTATGGTTTCAATAGTAACAACTTAGAGCTATGCCAAGCCTCCGTCACTCGCTCAAAATCGCGCGATAAGTACCTACCGGCTAGCCGTGCGTTCGAACACACAATTGAGCACAGGGGTGCCACAAGCGCGCCGCGCGGCACGTACGTATCTACCTTACTGCGTATTATTGGATCTTTATAAATTTTTAACTGAGTTCCAAAAAAGGAGGAGGTTCTCAATTCGGGTGTATTTTTAAACGACTTCAAAAAAGGAGGAGGTTCTGTATTCGGGGCGTATTTTTTTTTTTTTTGTGTGTATGTTACGCGATAGGTAGGTATCTCCGGCAATTATGAACCGATTTTAATGATTCTTTTTTTATGAGAAGGGTATAGCTCAAGGGTGGTACCATCGGATCATAACCGACTACAAAAAAAAAGGAGGAAGTTTCGAAGTCGGTTGTTTTGCCAATTTTTTGGCGGGTGATTATTTCTACTACCTTGAGTAAAATTTCATACTCAAAATGACTCTCAGGTCGGTACGTAATATTGTAAGAAATTTCATTATGCACTGGCAGCGTAGACCGAGAAAAGCCCGCGTCCCCCACTGGCAGTAATACCACAGATAATACCAGCCAGTTATTAGCGCCCGCGCCGCGCCGGGCCGTCCCGGCAGACAGACCAGACAGAGTCACAATGACACTGGCCACTCACTTTGCGCCGCGCGATGGCGCCCATTATTAAAAACTTAGCGGCTAGTGACAAAACAATGAATCTCGAATTTTTCAGCGTCCCTTTTTTTGTATACTGAATCGAACTAGTTTACTGGGGTAAGAAAAAGCCGTACGAAATATACTATTAAAATATACACAAGCGTTTTAACAATGTCGAGTTCACGACATTGTTGTGCGGTATCGTCGTTGTCGTTTTTCACATTGCCAAAAGATGAGGACATGTGTTTATTTTTCGGTATATTTTTACAAAAAACTTTTCATCGAACTTGATGGGCCGGCCTGGGAGCAATTTGTATGATATATTAAAATCAATATCATTTAATTCTTTGTGGCCATGCTTTACATGATTATTTAATTAAACTTTTTGTCAGATTCCGAATATTTGCCGTTATTAAATTTACAAATGCAAAGTTTAGGGAGGGTAAAAACAAATTGACCATTTTGTAAAATTAAATCATTTATAAAACAATTTCGTGTTTTATTTCATTGGACCAACCCTAACGTATTCTCGCATCGGCCGCACGTCATCGCGCGTTGTGCGCTTGGAAACGCTCCGTTGAGTCAAAGCCGTTAAGTTCATTTTTCCTCGCGTTCGCTTGACAGCTAGAAAGAATGCGTAGGTATTTGTCGTTTTGCAGGGAAGTATCAAACTGGAACTGGATGTATCTGTTACTTTAGTAACTTATTAGTAATCTGTGGCTATGCTCTAAGCGTAACAAAGCTTTCGGGTTCCCTCAAGAAGCCGCAAAATCTTCCGTAAAGCATTCTGTCACTTTACTGAAGAATTACTACAATGTTTTTGTGTTTAGGCTGATTGCTTTACTGCCAAGCCATAATTAATAAAAAAAAAGTGAACGAACAACCACAAATTGCAGACCATACTGAATGAATCTACGTCTTCCGGTCACCATCTTTTTAATTTCCCTTGTTGTCGTTGTCAGTTTGGCGAGTTTTGTAAAAAGCCGCAACAATGGGTCGCATGCACGCACCTGGGTAAATTTATTGATAATTTGCTAGCGTAAAACCTGTGCTGTACGTTGGACATCGTTCCCCGTCCATATCGGCTTAGAAATTGTGCTATTATAGCAGCATAACCTAGATCGTTTTGGGGAACCACATGGCGTTTCTATCAAGTGTGAAATTTTTGTTTTCAGTAAGGGTATATCCCAATCGGCGTTGCCGTACCGCCGCAGTGTTCCCACCTGGTTGAAACTGACGGCTGACGATGTCAAAGAGCAAATCTTCAAACTCGGCAAAAAGGGTCTCACTCCCTCTCAAATCGGTATGTAATAGTTAATACACAAGTAGTCTGTATTCAGGAATGAAAATTAGGTTAGACTTTCGGTAAGGGGGCACCGGGGCAAAAAGACTTATTGGCGAAATATTTTTTTGGCGTTTCCTTCCAGACTGACCCTATTAAAAATTTACTACAGTTCAGCCAAGATTAACATGCTGGTGTTTGTGGCTGTATTGTAGTAGGAGTTGAACTGCGTGCAAAAGTCATAATCTTCGAACCCAACCTTTTATTGGTCTGATGAGATAAGTGCAAAATGAAGAGGTACCGGGATAATAAAATATTATACACTCTCAACTCAAATTTAAACTTTATCACTTGTACTTTTTGCATAACTTGTTAAATGAATTAATAAAAATAGCCTTTATTCACTGATTTTGCAAAATTTATTATAATGTACTATAATTAAATGTTGACATCGACAATCACTAGTTCAGGCTGGCCTAGGACATGGGGCTCCATCAGATGTCGCCATTAGCAATGGTCTTTGGACGTTCTGTGCCATACCTTGTTGGGCAAGTTAATATAATTGACAGGCAGAGTTTGCTAGGTTTTACACTCATTTTAGCACATTCACATTAGGCAAGTCATTGGCCACTGGACATCTACAGCTGAATATAGCCCTCCCACATAGATTTCACTGTATACAGGCCACTTCCAACTGGTTGCTCTGGAGATCTATGTTTTAGAAATTGAAATGATTTTGTGAATGTGTTTACAATTGACTTGAAAGTAATTTAGTAGTGGAGTTTATACAGTGGTTAAATTTTAAACTACTTGAGTGCAATATACAGAAATGCACACGTGACAGGTGGTGTGCCAATGCTGTTAAAGGTTGCAAGTGTATAGATGTTAATAAATATCTTTTTGCACATTCACACAGTGCGATCTAGTTCCACACTAAGCAACTAGGCTTCTATTATGAAAGAAAGAAAGAAAATTATTTATTTGTTTGATTTTGGGGATACAGATAAAGGTCTTATTTTGTAGATAGGTAAGTACTCCAACAAAATCTGCCTGTTATGGTGTACAAATATTTAAAATATAAAAATAGAATTAAAAAGTCATGCAATGATTATAAGCAGACACGCTAAATGCTAAATGCACGCTAAACGCTATGGATACCAGAGGGTTGATATACTACACAAATATATTTTTTTGTAAATACATACCGAATGAGACTTTTTACCGTAAGGAAGAAAGAAAGAAAGAAGAAGAAATAGGGCACATTAGGTAAGTATAGTATAAAATAGAAGGTATTGGCAAAGGTCATTTTTATTATTTTTCAAAACTATCAACAAATAAAGCGTTAATTGTGTCATTTGACGGTCCCATTTGTAGCCTATTCCACAAAATTACATCATTAAATTGAATAAATAAAAGTTGCAGATAATATGAGTTCCAAATAAATTTTGTATGATAGGAATCCTACGAATCGCCCCATCAATCTTCGGCCGGCGCTTTCATTTAAAAAAAAATTAAATACCTATGCTAATACCTTCTATTTCGCTTACCTAATATGTCCTATTTTTTACCTTACGATAAAAAAACTCATCCGGTATATAAATGAGTTATGGATGTATATAAACATCCATAACTCGGGAACACATGCTGACATCTTACAAACATATGCCCCTAGCGGGATTCAAACCCGCGACCTTTTGGGTTAGCAGTCACAGTTTCTAACCACTTCACCAAACAGGTCGTCAATTCTTAACACGTTAACTGCCGCGACGCAGACACAATTGAAAATCAATTGTTTTCCGGTCACCGGCGACCGGCGTGGCGCTCAAAGGCTTAATAACTCTGATAAGTTTGTGAATATCAGAAATGGTTTGTTACACTGTGTTTCATCATTATTTCCGTGATAACCCAGTGAATGTTCACATCACAATAACTTTGTTAAAAGTTTGAAATATTGTCTTTCAATCATTTTGAAAAAGTTGCCATTTAGTTATTAGTTTACTACAAATTTACTACTAACATACTTAGACTATAATATAGCTAAAATGACTACTTGATTGACATATGGTTGGTGGTCACACAAATTATAAATGATATTTCTTTTTACATAAAAGAGTGCAGGAAGATCAAATCCCTGTGGGTTTCTTGTGCTGTGAGTGTTGACTGCCTTTCGCCAAAGTGGTGGTAGTTGGACATACTAGCTGACAAATACACTAGCCCTTATATTATTGCCAATAAATTTTTGATAATAATTCAATAAGTGATATTTTCTAATCATAATAAAATTGGTTAAAATAAATTGTCTAATCTTACATTGAAGTAAATAGACGAAGTTTGAACTTCATTCTCGTTTTTTCAGGTGTCATGCTCAGAGACTCACATGGTGTTGCACAAGTCAGATTTGTGACTGGCAAAAAGATCCTCCGTATCATGAAGGCTATGGGTCTCGCTCCAGACCTACCTGAGGACCTTTACTACCTGATCAAGAAGGCCGTAGCAATGAGGAAGCACTTGGAACGCAACAGGAAAGATAAAGATAGTAAATTCAGGCTGATTCTCGTAGAGTCCAGAATTCACAGGCTAGCCCGTTATTACAAGACCAAGAGTGTGCTCCCTCCCAACTGGAAATATGAGTCCAGCACTGCTTCAGCCCTGGTGGCTTAAGTTTAAATAAACTATTTAAGCTCCAATGTTTTCTTTCATTTAATCATCAGTAATGTTAGGTCTGTTGTTGTACTTGTAAAATTGTAATAATATTGTTAACAGAAAATTTTGAAAATGCCGAGGTTATGAAATTGTCTAAGATAAAGAAACCAACTGTAAAAACCTAGATATCTTGGAAATGGCTGAACCAATTTGTACCAAACACCAGTTACAAACAAACACAACTTTTCTAATTAGTTCCGCTGTCACAATACCACCAACTGACAAAGGCTTAAAATTTCGCCTCTTTGTGTCTAGGGTTGAAAAAGACAAATGTACTATGGTACAACTTCCTCTCACTAGGAGAGGGTATCGGCCATATTTTATCAAGTGGGCCATGTGTGTATTGGTGGATTTGTATAAGGTTAAAAAGCTTCCCACGGTACAACTGGATCGCTTGGTAGTTCTATGGGAATTATTTACCCGTGGTACTACTGGTGGTATTACGGGCAGCAAATGGATTCAAAGTCAAAGTCAAAAATGCTTTATTTTGTAAGTACCTGGGTACACTTAAAATAGTCAGATTTTAAAATCAATTTTTCCTTGAAAAGAACTAGCAAGAATCTCGAATGTAAACACAAAGGCAAAAAATGCCCTTGGGATAACTAAGGCCCGTATTAATAAATCGATATTGATTAGCCCACCTGACAGTGCTTCCATTCCGATTTAGTGTTATGGCTGCATTGTTGTGCACGATGATTCTGCCAATGTCAGGGTTGAAGTTCACAATGCTAAAGTTGACGATTGTGCGGTAAGTTAAGTTTCTCTAGTTTGTGTAGCTGGAGAAGACAAACAGAATAACACATATACCCACCACCTCAATACATAATTAAGATAATAGACGATAAACTCAAAGAAGTAGACATGATAGATAAATTATAATATAACATTGTTAACAATTTATAAAAGTTAACAATGTTATATTATAATTTATCTATCATGTCTACTGTGAGTTTATCGCCTATTATCTTAATTATGTGTTGAGGTGGTGGTTTTATGTATTGTTCTGCTTTCATTTGCCATAATTTTTGGGGGCCCCTGACTGGACTCAAGAGTCATGGTATGAATTAATTGGCTTGTATTTATTATTTGTTTATGTGGAACAGTACGATGCAACGGCACCACTCCAAAACTGGTTTTAGTTGGTGTACATCCGAATCGACACCAGTGTCTACCAAGTACCTGTTGAGGAATCGCATGCACAGCAAACGATCCAGACAGCTGGAGCCACATTAAGTTTTATGAGGCACTTTGTAGTCAATGCAGTTCATCGAAAGTTTGGATGTTTGTCTGTCACTCAATCACGACGAAACTAAACGATCGGATTTGGGTGATATTTTGGTATATAGGTAGAAAATACCCTGGATTAAGACAGGATATTTTTTATCCCTATAAAGTGAGTAGTTCCCGCGGTATAAAAAAATATCCGCGATAAAGTTAATCCACGCAGGCGAAGCCGCAGGCGGAAAGCTAGTCATGCTTCAGCCCATAAAAAATGTCCAGACCAAACATGTCTATCTATCTAAAAAGTTTCGTGGGTAGATGTTCCTGGCTACAGCACGGTCGTTTATCATGAAAACATTTATTGGTTCTGAACGTTTGTACAAAATTTATGCATCTATGAACATGAATACAGTTGATAACGATTCACAATAAAATTATTTATTCTGACAATAGGCATGCCTAAATATCTACATATACAATAATATATACATATTCTATGGGGGACGCCTATATGTTCAGCAGTGGATGTCCTGCAGCTGATATGATGAACTCATAAACGTGATATTTATAATATGGGACTTGAATACAGCGATATACTTTTAACCGCCTCCGTGGCTCAATGTAAACAACATAGGGTTTAGGATTCGGAGGTCGCGCGTTCGATCCCCAGCGGAGTACAGGTTTAGTACTCGGTTTGGTTGGTGGTAGGGAATTTCAAAAGTCCGCCTGGCTAGCTACCACCAACTTATCTAAATCTGCCGCCAAGCAGCAATGTTAATATCATTGTTGTGTTCCGGTTGTCAGAGATAAGATAGCCAGTCCCCCAAATGTGTTGAGGTTTCCGGGTCAGTACGCTTCCACCTTCGGCCATCTTCACTTAACATCAGGTGTGATTGAGGTCAAGTGCTAACCCGTTGTGCATAAAAACAAAACGATTTTCATCAAATATGGCTATGGCTAACAAAAATCTGCATTCAAAGATTTTTGGAAAGTCATCGAACCGATACAAATGCGAATTTTTATGGCACCAAACAAATTGATGTAGGATCAACACATACTTGTGAGAACAAATTTTCTAGATCCGGAAAGGCCAGTCATACACTTCATTTGTTACACAATCATTGAAGACCCTGTTTGGTGTAGTGGTTAAAATCCAGTCTGCTGTACTAAAAGGTTACGGGTTCGCATGCCGCTAGTGGCATGATAATAACAGACGGACGGATGTAGGTATATATATATGTAATCAGCCTATCTTGTCACACTGCTGGGCCTCCCCCAAACCCTTCCACGCTTTTCTATCCTTGGCGCTTTCCCAATGTCCTTCTAGAAACGCAGTGAGATCGTCTCTCCAACGCTTACACGGTCAACAAGCATCCGGGCGCGTGATGGTGTGTGCCCATTTCTCCGGCTGGGCCGGACATTTAAGGTCTTAGCATACGTGACGTGTTTATTCTCGTGCCGGACGGAACGGGACGATTTTTTGACATCGTTGCATTTAAAAACATAGCAATAAAATACACGTGGCGAGAAACACGGGCGGAACGGGACGGCAATAGAAAAAACATCGTTATGGCATCTTCTTGATCTAATGCTACGGCAACCATTGCTAGTTCTTCAAAAGTAAAATCGAACATTTTGTGCTGAAATATGGTTGCAGCACTAGCACGACTATCGTTGAACACCGTCCTGTACGTATGTTTTAAAACCACTTTCACGTTAGGAACTATACCTGTCCCGTCTCCGTTCCGTCCGAGAAATTACCCGTCACGTATGCTAAGACCTTTAAGCGTGGCTGTTTTTCTCCCAACGTCAGCAATTCCAGTGATGGAACGCAATATGGTGTTGCGAACTCGGTCGACGCGTTTGTATCCGAGAGTACAATCCTTGCCCTCTGGCAAATGTTGAGTTTGGACTTCTGAAGCTTATAGTCAATGACGAATCGGAGGTCGCGGGTTCGGTCCCCAGCAGCGACATGTTTAGTACTCGGTTTGGTTGGTGGTAGGGCATTTTAAATGTCCGCCTGGCTAACCACCATTTTATCTAAATCTGTCGCCAAACTGCAATGTTAATAACATTGTTGTGTTCCGGTTGTCAGAGATAAGATAGCCAGTTACCCAAATAAGATGGAGCTTTCGGGTCAGTACGCTTCCACCTTCGGCCTCATCTTCACTTAACATCAGGTGTGATTGAGATCAAGTGCTAACCTGTAGTGCATATAAAATAATTACTAATTTCAATGCTCACACTATTCTTTTCATATATAAGTAGTCATTGAATTTGCAGACCTATAATTTTTATTGATGACTTATAGCAGTTATATTATTGTTTTAATACACTGCACTTGGAAGTCCTTTGTCTGTTATGGTATTGAAATAGCACTAATGCTCTGAAAAAGACAGAAAAATTTCGGTAGGTACATAACTCCATATTTTTATTATTTCATCGAATGAAATCAAAATATTTTTTATTTCACAGGATAATAGGTAAGAAGGAAATCAATAGGAAATAGGTAAGAAAGAAACTTTTGATCAGGTAATTATTGTTTTCAAACAACCTGTCGAATGAGTAATAATGATAAGATAGCCAGTCCCCCAAATAAGATGGGGTTTCCGGGTCAGTACGGTGCCACCTTTGGCCTCATCTTCACTTAACATCAGGTGTGATTCATCATCGATCAAGTGCTAACCCGTTGCGGATAAAAAAAAATATTTTTTTTTAAATTTAATTGTATGTTCTACTCAACTTTGTGTAAGACTATTTCCTTTTCTGTTTATCAATAAAGTGTTTTTGAATTGTAGTAAGTATCCCATAGGATTTGCCATGTGGTGCCCAGCAGAGTAGACAGGACAAACCCATCTTTTCCCACAAGTGTCATTTAAACAATTGTAAGGATAACAGGATACACTTGCGATATCCAGCTGCATCATTATTGCAGTTCCCAGACAATTCGCGATAGCCTACCCACTAGCCCAGCATGCCGATTAGAATAAATACTTCCATGGAGTTATGCAAACCGCACTATGGGAGAAGCTTATATGCTGTAGTCGACTTTTATAGGTTGCTGTGAAGTATAAGGGAAGCTATGGACGCAGCGAGCAAACAAGATGGGTCAGAGTCTGCTTGAATTGAATAATTTAAGTTCCATATCACCCTATTTGAGTCAATTAGTGCCCCGAAGGCTACAACTGCAACCAAATTATCTCAAAATCTACTTCACGTCTATTGCAGTTGTAATACAACAGGGCACAGACTTGATAAATAGTAGGACGATAGTTCTAGAAAAGATACTCCCTCTCTAAAGTGTTTTCTATTCAAATATAAATGATTATGCAGAGTTGAAAATAATATTAGTTGTAGGTTAAGTAGGAAAATCATTGTTTTAGCATATAGGCTTCGATCTGGACACATGCCACTTAACAAGTTTGGCTTCCTAATGAGAAAAACCAGCTCTCCAAACTGTGAGGTGTGTGGGACTGTGGAGGATGTTCAACACTTGTTAGTGGAGTGTGTACGGTACGAGCAATCTAGAAGGGCACTGATGAGTGAACTTAAACTGAACAGACTTGATGTAAGAGTGTTTCACACTATTCTGTCCCTACCAAACTCAGAAAGAGCCAGGAAGTTATTCAGTTTTGTGAACTCATCGGTGTCTCGTTAAGTGTAGTGATTAGTTAAAGGGTATGATGGGACTGCCATACAAAATTTGTAAAAGTCCCTGTAAAAACTTTAGATTTTGCTACACCTTAACCACTATATTTGGTAAAAGAAAAGGTAATACAAAATAAAAATATGGTATCTCTTAACATTATTAATAATTTATTCTATTTACAAGCAGTCAGTCAACAAGAAATATCACAAAACAAACAGGAATAAAATTTCCAAATAATGTTAACATTTTGCTAAACATAAGGATTCCAATTGCTCCCATCCTCTGGGTGCAATCTATTTGTGATCAATAACACAACATCCACTATCCACCAGATACCTAGACCTCCTAACGTTAGCAGTTTACCCACTGCTGTCCCTGTTTGACCCAGGCAGAATCTGTCCATGCCTAGAAACCCTAGAAGGATACTATAGATGAGGGTAGTAGTGAAATAGTGTCCAGAGTATTTAACACAAGGGAAACCGTCGCGAAGAAAGCTTCTGCTGCCAAAACACTCGACATCTTCCAGCGCTTTGCATTGTACTTTAGTAATTTCGACATCTTCAAACATAACCCCACCAAATTTCACGCAGCCATGTCCCACGGCTTCTTTGGCTGTGTGGTTCCCTTTGTGGTCGTATGGCTCGTCGCATTCGAGAAACTCCAATGGCAGGAAACTGCACTTCACTAGTGGACCGAGGGGTCTGTAAGGCTCGTTGGCATATGGATTACTATCTGATAAAATGTTTGGTATAAGAATGAATATTATCGCTGCTGCTGTTGTTAGGCAGTGCATTGTTGAATATAACAGTGTTTCTCACTCATTTGAGATGTTTATTTCTTCTATTTATAAAAGAAAATAGCACAACAGATTTCGCAATGACGAATTGACCGACATTGTGGTGTGCGTTCATAAAGTCAGATGGAATCCGTATTTTTATCGGTCACTGTAATGTAACTATTTTTTTATTTTATTTTTGCACCAATATTCGTAAATGCAACCAATATCTTTCGTTCAGAAAGATTATTTGTTTATCATGTTTTTTCCTTAGGAATTTCCTGCTGCTTTTCATGTAACATTTCTTGTAATAATTTTATGAGAGTGAAGAAGCTAAAGAGTTAGGATCTCTGAGTACGCAAACTCGTCAGGATCGCAGCAAGTAGAAATCTGTGGTCTCTGCCTGCCTACCCCTAACGGGAAACAGGCGTGACTTTATGTATGTATTTTTTGCATTTTGAACAAGCAGTAGCTTAAAAAATGTAAAATTGACTATTTTAAGTGTACTCTGTGTACCTACAAAATAAAGCAACTTTGACTTTGACTTTGACTTTGACTTTGACTTTGACTTTGTCGATTCATCATAATGTCCTGTCGTATATTTTCTCGTATTAATTTCGTATTGTTACCACTAATTGATATTGTTAAACCATCCTTTCCCATTATTGAACGACAGTACCTATGTCAATGTCAGTTTGACATTCGTGATGTAAATGTCATTCCATTTATTTCCTTCCATGTTCCATCCATTCATTTCTCATCTCAATAATTCTCATTCATCCGTACAAAAGTCCGACTGGTCCATGTAATGGTTTTTGTTTCCTCGATTCCAAAACGTTAAGTGTAAATTACGAAGATGGATGTATTCAATAAGTTTTATTCGTCGGTTAGCAATACGGTGTCTCATTTGTCGGGCGTTCTGCCTGGGAACCCAGTCACCAGAGAGTTCGAAGCCACCCACTTGGTAGCCACTGCTGGGCCAGGTAATAAATATTATTCATGTAAACATGTAAATTTATTATTAAAATTACGTTCAGTCTTCAATTGACTCAGAAAAACTGCTGGAATTTAATTTTACCTAAAGTCATGTTTATAAAATCATTTCCCAGAAAGATATTAGTAATCCATGATTTTACAATTCGTAGGTCTGCTATGGAAAGTCTACAAAGGTTATAAGAAGTCAACAAAACAAGAAGCCTCCATATTCATATTTGAAAAGAAACATTTGGATAGATGGTCCAAAGGTGATAGAGACATCATTCTTGAGACATTGAAGAGAGGGATTGTGCAACTGACCAAGTTAAGGCACCCCCAGATTCTCACAGTCCAGTATAGCCTCGAGGAGAGCCGGGAAAGTCTAGCGTTCGCCACTGAACCTGTATTCGCAAGTTTAGCAAATATTCTCGGCAATTCAGAAAACATGTCTCAATCAGTACCGAACCATTTAATAGACTACAAACTGTATGAGCTTGAAATTAAATATGGTTTAATGCAAATTGCTGAAGGACTGGCATTTTTACACAATGATGTTAAGCTTCTGCACCGAAACATTTGTCCAGAGTCCATAGTAGTGAATCAACAGGGTGCTTGGAAGATATTCGGCTTTGATTTATGTATCGCAAACCAAAGTCCAGCAGGTTCACCGTCTTATTGGCCATTTAATGAATACTGTCAGGCTGTGCACCCTTTAACACAACCAGTACTTGACTATTTAGCACCGGAGAATATACTATCAGCATCTCATTCCCCAGCTAGTGACATTTACTCCCTCGGGATGGTGATATATGTGTTACATAGTACTGGGCATCATACTTTAGGGAACATTGGTAATGATTTCACAAAGTTCCAGAGGTTTGCGACGGAGATTAGGAATCTGCCACAGTCTCGCCTGGCCTGTGTTGCAGAAGGATTGAGGGAGTATGTAAAGTTGATGTTGAATGCAACACCTGAATTGAGGCCTGATCCACATCAGTTTGTTAAGGTAATTTTACTATTATATAAAGCTTTATAAATATTAGGTCCTTACTTATGAAAAGACTGTTTTCTCCATACAAACATTGTTAAAAATTTTTTGAGAACCATAAATCCTAATTTAGCTAAACTTTGGGTGTATTATCGGATAACATTACGTTAAGTATAGGTAGTCTTAATTTTTAAAAGTAACCTAAATTAATATAAAAGTTTCTGCGAATCGAAGAAATAATATGGGAAGGTCATGAAAAGAGCTGTGTTCAAATTTTATTTTATTATGTGATTTAGCTCGGACATTAAAAAATATTTCATGTGAAACCTTGAAAATATATTCTATTTTCCAAATAAAAAACAATTTGGAAATAGCTGTAGAATCGTAGGAGTTGGTGCATATGATTAACAAAGAACAAAAACTCCAATTTCATAGGTACCTAAAGAGCTAATATATTCACAAAATCCTGTTAGAAAATAAGTAATAAAAATATTCACAAAGGTTAAAAAGCATAATAAACTCCACCCCTAACAATTAGAAATGCATTGGGATGTCATTATCTTCACAAAAATTCATTCAATACAATACAAATACCTATCATTGATGCTGCTGTTATTAATACACTGTAATAATCAAACACGGCTGAGATAACCAGCTTTCGAAACAGCATTTTCAAATCCGTTCAACCGTTTTGGCGTTACAATGCCACAGTCGGACTTACAAACAGACATAAGCTTCAAACAGGTCCATTCTGTTCCAATCTGCTCCATTCTGTTCCATTCTAGGCCATTATATTCTATTCCATAAATAAATAATAATAAATAAATATCCTTGGACATACACACAATGCCATCTAGTTCCACTAGGCTTGTGTTGTGGATACCAGATGGTTCATATACTACATAAATACATATTTTTTTTTGGAAATAAATACTTATTATAAATGAAAACATCCATAACTCGGGTACACATGTCTGTATTCATCACGCAAACATATGCCCCTAGCGGTATTCGAACCCGCGACCTTTTGGTATAGTGGTCAGAGTTTCTAACCACTACACCAAACAAGTCGTTACACACTGTAACTCCTGGGACATGGGATCAGAAATGCTAAAATATGATATACTATTATTGTAATGATTTGTTAAAAATTAATCCCGAGATAGTGATTGCCATGAGTTTTCCTTGTATTTTATTTACCTTTGCTTTTTTCTTAACATATTTTCTGCTTGCTTCTTTGTCCAATCAATATTATTGCTTTTTGCATCAACTAAGTGCTTCATTTTACTACTGCCAAGATAAGTTTTCCAAACTCAATCAGGATCTCTATGGTGTCAAAATATCTTTTTATTTTAATGTACAACGGGTTGGTACTTGACCTCAATCACACCCTAATGTTAAGTGAAAATGAGGTCGAAGGTGGAAGCGTACTGACCCGGAAACCCCAACACATTTGGGGGACTGACTATCTTATCTCTGACATTGAGTTTTGTTGAGTTTGAGTTTACATTGAGCCACGGAGGCGGTCAATGATGTTTTATGTGAAACCTCACTTTTTCCAGATTTCATATTTCGAGGATGTTGGTGTAAAAACCTTGAATTACCTTGACTCTTTATTCCAATGGAACAATCTACAAAAGTCGCAATTTTATAAGGGCCTGCCACAGATAATACAGAAAATGCCACACCGAGTCTGTATTTACCGAATACTTCCATGCCTTGTCAAAGAATTTGTTAATCCACCGATGGTACCCTTCGTTTTACCCAATGTACTGTTCATTGCTGAAAATTCTACAAAAGAGGAATTCGTAAAGCACATCCTGCCAGCATTAAAACCCGTGATGGTGATCCATGATCCAATACAAATTTTACTTATATTTATGCAAAAGATGGAACTATTATTGAAACTTACACCAGCTGAGGAAGTGAAGTCTGATATCCTACCTATGTTGTACAGGGCATTGGAGTCGGATGCTCAGCAAATCCAGGAGTTATGCCTGTCCGTTTTACCTACGTTTGCATCGTTAATAGATTACCCGGCTATGAAAAATGCTCTCCTGCCACGTATAAAGAAGTTGTGTACGAGTACAAATTACATTTCGGTGCGTGTTAACTGTCTAGTTTGTGTGGGCAAGTTGTTGGAGCACCTAGATAAGTGGCTGGTGTTGGATGAGATCATACCATTTTTGATCAAGCTGCCATCCAGGGAACCTGCAGTCCTAATGGGGATTTTAGGTAAAGATAAACACTATGTTATAAAATAATAACATTAACCATTAATATTATAAATGGCAACGTTTTGGATATTTGTTACGAACGTATTTGGATGAAATTTGGAAAGGTAGTTTTTTATGGGCGCAGATTTTCCTAATCTTACTCGCACGCCATGTTAAGTGATGGTAAAGTAAATTATTTCAATCGCCAACAGCCCATACACAACAATGATATTAACCTAATAAGTAAACTGAATTTTATTCCCGAGTAATGGACATTTATATAAATATTATTTATGTACATTTATCCGTTATCTAGTAATCATACCATAGTACAGACATTACCTAATTTGAGACTACATAATTGGTATAAGGTTCTTAAATTTTTATTACTAGCTTCTGCCTGCGGCCTCGCCCGCATGGAATTGCTTTATCGTGATCTTTCAAAAATGAAAAGTAGCCTAATCCCAGCCTACTTGTCTGCCAATTTGAAATACCATCAGGTCTCAGGTGTAATCTTGATAAGGTAACAAATAGACTGACAGAATAAGTTTCGCATTGATATATTAGCCTGGATTTAATATCTATTTAATTTTTTTTATTTTTTTATTTTTTATTTATTAATTAATAAAATTTAATAAGGATTTAATAAAAAAAAAATATCTATCCATGGACAACTATAAAAAAGTCATCATCAGCCTACATTAAGTCCACTCCTGAATATGATTCTCTCAAAATGCACCAATGAGCTTAAAAAACGCTTTTTGGTTGGTGGTAGGGCATTTGAAATGTGCCCCTGGCTAGCTACCACCATCTTATCTAAATCTGCCGCCAAACAGCAATGTTAATGGCATTGTTGTGTTCCGTTTGTCAGAGATAAGATAGCCAGCCCCCCAAATGTGTTGGGGTTTCCGGGTCAGTACGCTTTCACCTTCGACCTCATCTTCACTTAACATCAGGTGTGATTGAGATCAAGTACGAACCCATCGGGCATAAAAAAAAAGAGATAACTGTTTTTCTTTGATCTTTGTCTTATTTTTATTATTCTTGGATCCAAGATAGGTCCAAGAACAGAATTAAGTTACTAGGAGTCATAGACAGCTAATATTTTCTCGTTTTTCTAGGTATCTTCAAGTTAGCATTAAGCCACAAGAAACTGGGTATAACAAAAGAGGTAATGGCGACTAAAGTCTTACCATTCCTCATCCCGCTGTGCATAGAGAACGGATTGACTCTGAACCAGTTCAATGCACTAATGACGTTGGTTAAACACATGATATCAAAAGTGGAGACCGAGCACAGGGTGAAGTTGGAACAGCTGAATTCGATACATAATGAGTCCAAGTAAGTATGATCAATGTCATGAACAGTTGACAGCAAAGTGGCATTTGGAAAATTGTACTAAAGCTCCATCATGACTCATGAACATCATTAAAAATTGTCATGTTTGGCAACAATTAAATAAATATCTTTGCACATACACACAGCGCCATCTAGTTCCACACTAAGCAACTAGTCTTGTATATAGATACCAGATGGTTGATAAACTACACAAATACATTTTTATTTGTAAATAAATACATATATAAATGAAAAACATCCATAACTCGGAAACACATGTCTGTATTCATCATACAAACATATGCCCTTAGCGAGATTCGAACCCGCGACCTTTTGGTATAGCAGCAGAGTTTCTAACCACTACACCAAACAGGTCGTCTAAAAAATTTAATTTGACTTATCACGGAAAGTCTGTATTGGTCGACAATTTCAATCATACAACGACAGCACATATTCTATTTTTAATACATATTTGTTTTCGTTTTACCTATGCGAAAGTTATCTTTCTATCAGTCATTCGTAGTAGATAACATGTGTTAACGAAACAGTAGATACTGATTTTTTATCACCCATTTTCCCAAATGTGTAAACAGGTCTGGATCTCCAAATCATGGGCAGTCCTACATAGATACAGAAGATAGACTTTACATTTTAATCTCTACGAGTTTCTGGAATCCATAACATATTTATGTGATATAATTACTTCCTAATTCTTTCAGAGGCTTGGAAAACACACTGGCAATGGCACCTGAGACGCTTGTACCAACTCAACAGTCCTCAGATGTAGACAAAATGTTCTCGGGCTTAGGGCTCGATCCATTTGGATACAGTAGTACAAGTCATATTGACACCAAGTCGGCAGAGCCAACCGTACCGAAGCTAAGTGGTAAATCTGGACTGAGTATCGAGGATAAGCAAAGGTAAATTAGTACACTTACTCGTAAAACAGTCACTTTAACATTTTTTAGTTCAAAATGCAATTTTCCCGTGAGAAGAACAAGCAAGAAACTCTAGGGGTTGCTTGAACTTAAAAACACATAAGAATGGCAATTATTTGATAGGATATATCGACTGAGTTTCGACAGATTCGATTCACCAGAATATATATGGAGTTTAAACAATAATGAAGAAATTGCGTTTTGTGATGAATTTAGCGATTACTAAAAAATATTTTTATATAAATAATTTATAAACTATAATTTAAATGCATTCTTATTACAATTTGAATACCTCGATGTGTTGTTTGATATCTTGATGATTGTGTAATTGATCGCAAACAGACTGATAGATTTATGGTGACTTGCAAAAATTTGCCTTATGTTTAAAACTACATTGAGGTTATTGCTGTCTCTTATCTCTAATCCCATTCAGAAAGAGAGGATGTGAACTTAACATCTAATTACACTTAAAAAAGTTTGTGTAATTTCCAAGGCACTGCTGAACTTGAATGATATTAGACTTGTGTGCATCTCATCAAACCTTTAGACACCCTGTCTATCAAAAGGTCGCGGGTTCGAATCCCACTTGGGGCATATGAGTCGATTAGAATCAAAAGCAGCTTAATTTCCCAAACACAATTGATTTTTTATTGTGTCTGGAAAATTATGCTATTTAAGTCATATAATATGATGAATGTGGACATGTGATATAAAGATTAATTTGTAAACAAGCGTAGTTGCTCAGTGTGGAACTAGATGGCGATATGTGTGTATCCAGGGATATATATTTATTTATATAGGTGTGCCAAGTGTGACATACGAAATGCTAAATCTTGTTTTTATTTGAGGCTTTTGTACACCCTGGGTGACTATGCCAGCCTCATAGATACATTCGCCTTTTTAAACCTCGCTCTCTTTTTGCAATGGACAATCCAACAAATTTTTACAGATTGATAGCACTCCTACAGAGCATATCAGCCAAAACACAGCTGAGCTGCCCAATGCATAGCTCCGATGACTTAATCAAAAGTCGTTCTCTAATATCTGCACTCCGGTCACATTCCAACAAAAAGTGTAACACGTCATCTGGTTTATCATAAATCTAGTTAGTTAACCGCTTAGTCTAGTTAACCGCCTCCGTGGCTCAATGTAAACAACATTGGGTTTGCGATTCGGAGGTCGCGGGTTCGATCCCCAGCGGGTTACATGTTTAAGTACTCGGTTTGGTTGGTGGTAGGGCATTTTAAATGTCCGTCTGGCTAGCTACCACCATCTTATCTAAATCTGCCGCCAAGCAGCAATGTTAATAGCATTGTTGTGTTCCGGTTGTCAGAGATAAGATAGCCAGTCACCCAAATAAGATGGGGTTTCCGGGTCAATACGCTACCACCTTCGAGCTCATCTCCACTTAACATCAGGTGTGATTGAGATCAAGTATCAACCCGTCGTGCATTAAAAAAAAATTGTTGCAGTAAACAACTAACAAACGATTATCTTTCCAGGTTAGCGTATCAGCAAGAAAACCGAATTTCCTACCACACTAAAGCCCAAAAACTCCCCAGCCCGCCACCATATAGCGGGAGGGTCGCATCAACGTCTCCACCTAAAAAACAACCGTCGACGGAAATCACAAACACCTTACTCCACTCAAATATCAGCTCCAACATATCACAACTATCGTCTAAACCATTCCCGTCCTCAGTATCTAGTCCGCACACTTCGAACCAACCACTTGGGATGACGTTGTCCTACCCGCATTACAGCTTACCAGGTATGATGGGTAATGTACCAAGTTATGGTCTCCAAAACAAACCTGCAGGGCTCGACAATCAACCAATGTCAACAGGTTGGACACCAACGACTAGCAGTTTCAGCAACAAGTGGTCTAACAACCAGTCTACGATAAAGCAAGATTGGTCTGCATTCGAATCTCTACTTCCTGATCAGAATAAGGCTAACCAAAATTCAACTAGTAGTATTAAAACGTTAAAGGACAGTGAAATGATGGATTTGTTGAGCTAAAGTTTGTTTTATATATCAATTGGATCTCTTATTGTGGAAAATCAGTTCAAAAGCTCTTCGTCGGTCAAGTTAATCAGCTGCAAGCTATTTGTGAAACTTTTGTGTCAATTTTGACTTACTTTATAGCCCGCCTTAATAAACCTTTCACAAGATTGAGAACAGTCTTGTGACCGCTCTCAAGTAAACATTAATAAACCGAACTTGAGACCTGAAAAGCACGTGCTTACTCAAGCAGTACTCACTTGAGAGTTTCACGTATTAATAAACGGAACTCAAGACTATCATTCATTTGAGAAGTGATCTCAGCTCAGTAGACCTCAAGATTGGTTTATAAATTAGCACGGAGCTTGATATAGCGTCAACTTCTTAAGACGCATCTCGGATGATACAGTCTCAAGACTTGTATCGAGATTGGTTTATTAATACGGGCCCAAGTCTTCTTTGTCATTCGCCGGCTTAACCAAGTGTTTTGTATGTGTTATCGATGTAACACAACCACCTTTAGGCATGATTATAATTGTTGATCAATTTTATTTATGGATCTTTTCAAAATCGACCACTTTCCAGTAGTTGAGTCTACCGTTGGTTGTCAGTTTTGTTTTCTGGGTGTCTCAAGCGGATGCATTTGGGAAATATATTGGTTATTCTCTCACGATTGGCCTATAGAGCTGACGACTGAATGGATTATAAAATATGACCAATCATGATCGTTTTTAACCTGTTATTTTTTTTCATTTATGCCAATGAAATTGTTTTCAGTTTACATTCCTGATTATTTTTGTAAAAAAATATTTATCATGCATTAATTTGGTTATTTTTAAGCAATGAGGGTACATATTAATGACATTTTTATATATATAAAACTATTTATTCGAAATATAAATTATCATAAAAATAGAATAATCTGTGGTATTTGTAATAAATTATAAAAAAAAGGTTTTGTATAAGTTCGCCGATAATTCGTCCAAAACCTTCGATCATGTTATAAAAGTTGGATTTAATTCAAACACTTATGTTTTATAAGTTGTTGCGTTTGCTGTTGTTTATGGGTCGGCACCGATCAGCGAACTTATATAAAAACACTATTTAACAACACAATTTATTTAAGGTGTTTTATGTAAATGACTGCACTTACTACAAACCGTAGAAATATAGTATTAAAAATATTATTTTCTGATTTACGTAAAAATAGAAAACGCTGATCTCTTATAAAATAAACGAACTAAAAATGTACACATGGAGTTTTGTTTTTAGAAAAAAAAAATTGTCATTTTTTATACTAATTTCAGATAAATACATATAATAATATACTTTTTCGCAAATTCGTAGAAAAATAGTCCCTTTTTTAAATAGGACGAAAATATATTAAAATGTGAGTTATTCTACGGGGTGAAATTTAATTCGTGTAACTTCAGTGTACTGGTGACTCACAACTTTCCATAAGGAAATTTTTTAAATTTTTTTATGAACAATGGGTTGGCGCTAGACCGCAATCACACCTGATGTTAAGTGAAGATGAGGTCGAAGGTGGAAGCGTACTGACCCGGAAACCCCAACACATTTGAAGGACTGGCTATCTTATCTCTTGCTGTTTGGCGGTAGATTTAGATAAGATGGTGGTAGTTAGTCAGGCGGACATTTAAAGTGCGCTACCACCAACCAAACCGAGTAGGTACTTAAACATGTTCCACGCTAGGGATCGAACCCGCGGAGGCGGTTAAATTACCCATACAAAGTAATAAATTCTGAAACCACCTTTAGTCATGGACTTATTATTTAAACAGGACTGATAAATATCAAAAGAATCATTTAGGAAAATGATCACTATGTCAACGCAATAAGGTATTAAATTGGATGCACCATACACAAAGGCAAATCCGAGCCGAGAGAGATAAAAATAACGGAGGCCGTGTGTCTCGTTCTTACATCTTGCCAGCAAAAAAAATGATTATGATCAACAGTTTTGGCTACTCAAAAATTCCATTGAAACACTTATATTTTTATGTTATTTTAACAATTATAAATAAACAAATAACATTCGCATTAATTTCTTTTCATATATTCTTAAATCAAACAGAAAACATACATTTTTATTTCGATTTTGTTATTTTTATGGTAACCCTGAAAAGCATGTCATGTCATGGCGATTCGGTGTGATTTTGAATTTTTTTTGCATTAAAAGTTTTTTAAAGTATTTGTTATATTATAACAAGTAAAAGGAGTAAAATGGTGAAAAAGTGTTGCGTTTATACTTGCCCAAGTGAATCCTATGGTGGTTGCAACATATCTTTCCACAGGTAAGCTAAAAATAATATTTTTTGTAAATCAAAGAAGTAGGATGCCCATGAATTCTTGAAATGAGTCGAAATATGTGAAATATGTGTGATTGATTAGGGTCCTGACTGTTGTACTATTATTGCAGTTTCCCAAAAAATGAAGAAATGCGAAATAAATGGCTCACGCCGGCTAATGTCAAAACGCCAAAGTTTTTGACAAATATTTTATTACAACATTTGTCCCAAGTAACAAATATATTGTGGTCACCCTGTTAGACAGAGACAAACGGCCTCTACGTTACACATCCTGCTCGGCTCGTTTTTCAGCGGCGAGTACTCAGTCCTGTTTAAATAATAAGTCCATGCCTTTAGTATGGCAGTACAATAATTTTCGTCTGAATTCGGCTATGGTTTCTTGTCGAGAGTGTTATGTGAGTGGAGTCATTAGGCCAAAATTGTTTGACTTCCATACTAAAGGGTAGTTTCAGAATAGCTTACTTTGTATGGGTAATTGAAAATTTGTTTATCGAATTCGACTATAGTTCCTTGGAGAAAGTTATTCGTAATCAAGAGTGACGTCACCAGTTAATGGGAATTGCACAAATTGAAATTCATTCCTGAATATAAAAATATTCCTAATACTTATTTATTTATATTGTTACAAAACACATTGACGTTTACCTACATTACTATTATTACGTTTATTTACGTACACTTACATATTATTATTATGTGTGAATACACATATACAGGGTGTAATCGTTAAGTGTGCACAGGCGATTATACCCTAACTATTAATTATAGATATCAAAAAAAAAACAAAAAACGAAGTGACGTCCACTTCGAACATCTGCTTTGAATAGGTACAAAATTTTGTACTTACTAAGAAATAAAATGTATGGGAGTGTTTAATGTAATTTTTTGGATATTGCTCGTTTTATTTAAAAAAAGTTATTAATGTCATTTTACTCATTAGGTAAAGTATTTTCGATATCAGTTTAAAGTCTTTTGATATCTATAATAGTTACGGAATAATCGCCTGTGCACACTTAACGATTACACCCTGTATAGTAGCCGTAATTTATATATTTGCTATTTTACAAAGACGTCTTTCTAAAGCATATAAACCAACACCATGTTTAAGGTTCGTATTTCACGGTAAAAGGTTGTTTATAAGCTCTCATGTTATTCATTCGTCTTCAGGGTTCCTTAGGAAAAATGGAACCTGTCTTAACCGTCTGAAGGGTTTTCCTAAAAACTAACATAGAACCTCGTAGAGTGAATTATTTCCATATAAATAACATAGATGGCGCTACTATTGGCCATCGTCAGCTTATTTGGGCGAGTGTCGAGTGTTAAAACGTTTTATTCCGTCCCGTGGCGCCCTCATTCTATACATCAAGATTTCTTTGTACAGAATAAATCGAAAAAATCGCTCGGTCCTGCACTAGAGAAGCCTAAAAGATAAATAATATATAACTTTAATTATGGTTATTTTCGAGAATTTCAAATGATTCATAAGAACGGTCACTTTTTTTATAACTGTGATTTCTAGAATATAACGTCCATCAAAGCTATGTATTATTTATAATTATTATTTACAAATAATATAGCCAGTTCAACTTAAGTTAGCTGACAAAATTACATAAACAATTTGCGAAAACACCTTTGTATTTGACCACGGAACTCTACAGCGCGTGGTCCGACACGAATTTGGCCGTTCCTTTTTTGTTATATGAAAAGTAAGACTAAAATGAGTCGTACGAAAAAATTTAAATTCCAAAGACAGAATTGTCTAAACTAATATTCTAGTTTTTTAGAGTTTGCTAATCTATAATAATAAGTATTGAAATTGTCTCTGATTGATGATTTTCCTAGTGCTGGGCAAGACACTTAGGTACTTACTCCTTCACTTATGTCAAACCATATCGAATAATGAAATACCGAAAGTAAAGAACAAGGTACAAGAGAGATCTGAGATCGTCTTTTGTTTACATAGGACACTTTATAAGAAAAATAAAGACGAAACCAAAATATTCCAGGGACTAATACTTCACTTACACAATAAATATCCTATTGTAAGTACCCTATTTTTATCCTGCCAAAACACTATACTCTTTAAACATTAAAAGTAACTTTAAAAACAAGTATTTAATACTCGCATCATGATTATCACATATAATTCTATTACAAAGACGAGTAACATAAAATCCATTAAGGAGTTCCAGTAGCAATCTTCTGGCTGATTCAGACCTTTCTTATGTCATCATGTGAATGGAAAATGCTTATGGCGACAAAGCTTTCATGGCCCAAATTCAACATATTGGTGTCGATTTGAATGTACGTCAACTAAACTAAAACCAGTTTTGGTGTGGTGCCGTCGCATCGCACTGTTCCAGGGAGAAAGAGACAGTACTACTTTAAAACTGGTTTTAGTTTAGTTTATGTAAATCCGAATCGACACCATTGCCATTTGTAATCAGGGAATTTCAGTCCCTACATCGCGGTTCCATCATCAGATCAGCTCGATGGCACATAATATTGCATGGTCACTGAACTTACATAAATGTGCCAAATTTTAACTCAATTAGATACCAGCAAGCGGTTGGAAAATGGTTTGCAAATTTTGAAACGGACAACTCACATACGAACATTGCAAACTAAATAAAAGCTTGTGAAAAGTATCCGAGATATCCTAAAACTGTCGACCTCACCCTCATGTGTACAATCAGGTTCAAAATTACAGTTATAGTTCAAATTCAAACGATTAAATTTTTTCGAACACCTTTGAATTTCTAAACAGAACAAAACTCCAGTTTTGGACTTGACTGTACATATACAAGTAGGTAGATACCTACTCTAATACCTTCTTCTTCTAAAAGACATTAAGAAAAACACGCAAGCAGTAACAGTCTGCAATATACTGGCCGTGAAGAAACAAGTCTGATACTCATAATTGTAGACTAAAGACCAGATCATGATGAAGATTGCCACGATGGCGTTGGAGGTGGTTATCGTGGCAGTAGTGTCGAACTCGTTTAACGTGCTGTTGTAGAGAGGTTGCTGGAGAATGCTGGCAGCTGCTGTTGAAGCGCTGGCAAATATGCACCAGATAATCATAAAGTTCTTGTTTGACGAGATAGTTATACCTGGAAATATAGAGAAATTTTTGCCCTCAATCACACCTGATGTTAAGTGAAGATGAGGCCGATTGTGGAAGTGGGCTCATCCGGAACTCCTACCGTATTTGGAGGATTGGCGTTACATCAAACAGCTCAAAGAAAGTGCTGTCAACATTGCTGTTCGGCGGTAGACTGAAATGAGGTGGCGGACATTAAAAAATGCCCTACCACCTACCCACAAATCGGGTACTAAATATATACGCTGCTGGGAATCGAACCCGCGACCTTCGTTTTGTAAACTAAATGTTACAGTAATGCCGATTCATATTGAGACATGGAGGTAAATGATTGTGAAGGCATGTCACAATTCATTTCGAACTACCAGGCCCGGGAAAGATAGTGATCCTTACGTCACTGATGAAGAGGTGGAAGCACAAGGATGTGAATGAGGGTGAAGATATGGTGAAGAGAATTAGGAAGAATTAGAGATTTGAAAAAAAGAAAAGGTGAATGTCGTGTCGTACCAAGAGGTTAAAACGAGGGCGGAAAGTAGAGAGACGTGGTCATTACTCCACCGACAAGAGCATAGCTCTTAAATTGAAGAAGAAGAAGAGATTTATTTCAATCTCACGTGATGGGTAGTCACTACACTTGTGCGATAGACGATGCAGACACATCAGGCAGATATGGCTGGAATTTCACTTAGTATTTATGTTAAAACGAGTCTTACGCATTTTCAAGGACACGTCAAATAGTGGTCGTGACTGCCTACATGGGGCGGCTTGAACACTGTCAGGTGAAGTGCCCACTTATAGTCTGACACATACCACCAAGCCGCCCTGAGACTTACTATATAAGGCTTCAGATACAGAGAAACTTGAACCCCCCTTCTCATATAACTGAATGACCCGTATTAATAAAGTGGTCTCAAGATTGAGATGACCTTAACTGACGCTTGAGGAATCTGTTACATAATAAAACAGTATCAAAAAAAAAATTGTATTGAGACTGAGACGCGATCTCAATTTCGAGATCAATTTAGTAGTACCTACGGCCAGTAGTCTGTCACTATTGGGTCTCATAAGAAAGGTCAAGGTCCCTCAACGAGCTGTGTATAACGTATGGACGATATGGATGACTACAGCAGTTTGCCCGCGACTTTGTTCGCGTGGACCATTTTATCAACTACCAACGAAATTCCATACAAATCAGTCAAGCCGTTTAGGCGTAAAGAGGTAATAACAAACATACATAAACATACATACACACAAACTTTCGCATTTATAATATTAGTTGGGATTGACTGGATGCGCGTTTGACCACAATTTCGTCTGTTAATAAGTTACCTACTAGGTAATATTTTGAAAATAATATTAACGGACACCGGGACAGGTGAAACAAAATAATAGCTTATAAAAATTAGGTTAGCTTGTAAAAAACCATTCGGTTTTTCAGTAACATTAAAATGTGATAATCTGATGTGTACAAGAACAGCTGGTAGTCGACGGGTTTGCCACTATTTGCAGGACACCCTGTGTACCTAAATAACTTACCAAAAAAGCCCACAGCACCCGAGAAACAAAACAAGGAGACTAATCTAGTTTTCTCGTTAATGGTCTTTGGTAGTATGATGCACAGGACTACGAAGCATAGGGCCGCGCAATGAGCCACACCCGTCAGCAGCGATACCTGGAAAAAATATATGTATGTATGTAATGGCCAGTTATACCACTGAAAACAAGCGCTGTGATTCGTCGCAGTATGAGCTGAGTGCTAACCCATTTGTGCACGCCGCAACACGTGACAGCATTGTCGGGATCTTCTTCATAATTGTATTTCTATTTTAGCAATAATTTACTACTTATTTCTATTCTTATTCTTATAAAATAATGCATGGCAAAGGATATTTGCAAACGATCATATACGGCAAATTAAAGCAATAGTTTCTATTTAAGTAGATACCTAACTTACGTCAACTTATCATACAATTTATCCTGGCATTAGTTCTTATTAATGAGAGTTCGTCACATAATTATATGGTCTTCCATTTTCCTTTCGTCACCATCTCAGTTTTAACCGCCTCCGTGTCTCAATGTAAACAACATTGGGTTTACGATTCGGAGGTCGCGGGTTCGATCCCCAGCGGGGTATATGTTTAAGTACTCGATTTGGTTGGGTGGTAGGGCATTTTAAAATGTCCGCCTGGCTAGTTACCACCATCTTATCTTAATCTGCCGCCAAGCAGCAATGTTAATAGCATTGTTGTGTTCCGGTTGTCAGAGATAAGATAGGCAGTCCCCCAAATGTGTTGGGGTTTCCGGGTCAGCACGCTTCCACCTTCGACCTCATCTTCACTTAACATTAGGTGTGATTGAGGTCAAGTACGAAGCCGTCGTGCATAAAAAAAAAAAACAAAAAAAAACACTCTTTTATTACCTACGGCATCTTTCACGCAATCCATTCATTATTTGCTCTTCATCTACCCATACATTTAAATATTTATCTTTCTTGTTTGTATGGCATTATTCTTTCTGTATAACATCATTACCAGGTTATCCTCAACATAATATAACTTCGTCCTCATCATCATCAATTCCCCGCCCCACCCACTGTTGGGTAGCCTCTTCTCCGTTACGTCATTTCTCACGGTCTTATGCCAGTTGTAACAGGACTATGACTTACTACTATTTATATACTATCTATTATTGATACTCCACACATCCATCTTAACATTCGCGCATCTCCGCGGCCGGCGTCTACTCTTCCTTCATCCATTTTTGGTGTCGTGGTTAAAAATTCTGACTGCTATACCAAAAGGTCGTGGGTTCGAATCCCGCTAGGGGCATAATAATATGTTTGTATGGTGAATAAAGACATGTGTTTTATTTATTTGTCTTTGTCTGTCTTTGCACAACACACAGCGCCATCTAGGTTTACAGTAAGCATCTAGGCTATTGGTTTTATAGGCGGAAGCTATGAAGCTTTTGAATGATCGGTATGACAATCTATCTATGCTAATAACAAGTCATTTTCCCAAACATAGGCAAAGGGACTGCCGCAAACCTGCGTGATTTTGTTTCTCATGTGCGTCAGCATCTTGGTGCCTTAAAAAACATGGATCAACAAACAGACACATGGGATATGTTCCTGTTGCCTATATTGATGCGTAGCTTGCCCAATTATATATGTATGTATTTATTTACAAAAACAATGTATTTGTGTAGTTTATCAACCATCTGGTATCCATAATACAAGCCTAGTTGCTTAGTGTGGAACTAGATGACGCTGTGTGTATGTGCAAAGGTATTTATTGTTATTATCCATCCCTTTTGTGGCTCAACACTCTGAGTTGTACTATGCCTTTATGATCGTTATCTTTATCTTTTTTATCGTTATCTTTATGTAGTAGAGTAAGGAGCAGTCTGTATAAATAACGTCCCGCAACAATACCCGTACATTTATAGAACCAGTAAACATGATACTGGCCTGGAGAAAACGGGGCATTAACATTAATGACGAGAACATGTCAAACTTATATTTATGATGACTAATTGTCATAATGGTATAATGGAATTTCTTAGCATAGGAATAAAATCAGAAATTAAAGGATTTGACATAGAAAAGAGAGTTCCTGACATCGCTCAGAGAATTGGTAAGCTGAAGTGGCAAGGCCATATCTGTCGCTAACAATAGTTGAGTTTCTAATGTTTCGTTGCTGCGTAAAATAATTAGAGAGCAGTCAGGTAAAGAGCCTTCGTTTTATTTATTTTTAGAGGAGGATATTGCTTAAACTGACTTAGAGATTTATATAAGAATACTCACCGACCAAATATTCATTGTGGGATTCTGTACCCACACCAGCGGAGGAAAGACAACTCCCAATATCAACACCGAAAAAGTCGTTGACAGATGCAATAACGCATACAAATAAAAATTTAAATCTCGAAGCATATTCGCCACCGTTATGAAGTTTTTCTTCAAAGTCGCCGTGCGCCTGGCTGTGCCTGGTGATATCTCTGCTGCGAAAACTAAGTTTCCTTGCGGCGCATCAACTGTAGTCTCTCTGTAAAGAGGCTGAGGATTCTGCGCTCGGTCTATGCTTTCTAACTCCTGGTACCCGGTAATTCTACTATAACTCGTCACATCAAGTGCTCCAAAATCGGACGAGAATCTATTGCTTGTTGTTGGGTTTTCTGTAAACCCAGAACTGAAGTCTGATGAAAACCTCCCTTCATTAATGGTGGCTACACCGTTTTCTCTGAATTGGACAGCGGGGTCCATTATTTCTTTTGCATGCTTTCTGGAATTAAACACTACAACGTCAGTATCTTCGTCTTGGGTCATATTTGGCGCTTCAGGGTTATACGCGGCAGTATTCTTATGTCTTTCCGATGGTCTGTTCTGGTTTGAGAATATAATTTCATCTTCGTCATCTACTGCATCTCTTAGCATGTTGTAAGTTGATCTAATGACTTTTTCTATGTATATAGGTCTAGTATAGGCTGCCAAGAACATACAATTCTGCATCAAGATTGCTCCGTAAATCATAACGACTACATCGCCTGTGTGAACAGTACATAGATAGCCGATTAAAACAGGGATCAAACAATTGCCAAACGAAGGCGCCATTCGAACTAATCTTTGAGCTATAGTCAGCTTATCTCTAAAGTAATGTGTTATTATCACTTCAGTCTGTTGTCCAGTTAATGCGCACCCAATACCTGGAAGAAATAAGTCATGGTTTATTTTATTTTATGATTATGATGTCAGTGTACGGGTTGTGTGTGTTTTACCTATTCATGATTAAATACCCACATCGCTTTAGTTTTATTAACTAATTAACTAACTGGTTCTGCTTGTAGCTTCGATAGCGTGAAATTAGTTTATCGTCTCCCAATAATTATTTGAAACAAGATAAAGGTACATCAATATTAGTTATCTATATGCTTATCTACAACTCTCGTGAGTCATTACCATTCACTGCTTGTTCGTCACAACAATCTGTGACGGAC
Organism: Oegoconia quadripuncta; assembly: GCA_949316235.1. Taxonomy (NCBI): domain Eukaryota; kingdom Metazoa; phylum Arthropoda; class Insecta; order Lepidoptera; family Autostichidae; genus Oegoconia; species Oegoconia quadripuncta. Next base: position 2,373,926 of record OX438743.1, read on the forward strand.
AATTTTGAGGAACGCGTAGTGAATAGCAACGCATTTGTTTCGCGTCAAATGTGTGTACATTGCCAATACGGTCACCACTGACGCTGAGCACTTCATGTATGCTGTTATGATTCTAATTAGTCTTTTATCCCCGGGAAATGGGTTTGTTCTATTCTTTTCTCTTCAGAAATTCAAACGTCAGGAATTTTCGTCTGATTGCGGCGAAGCGCAAAAGGGGCGTAATGTTATTGGCCACTATGTATGTATGTAGCTTATTTATTTTAGATCTACCTTTGGATTTACCGTTTGGATTCCAACAGGAATGATGATTTGGGCCAATGATAAATTGTATTTACATATTCGTTTTCGATTTAAATAAGTAAATATCTATTTATGAGCAAAGGCTAATTAAATCTCTTACTGTCATATATTTTACTTCGCCTCAACACAAAGTAGGTAAGTACCTACTTACGTAGAGCGGCCTTTCTATTTTGTGGCCAGAAGTTCCATTGGAACTAGGTTCATAGATAGATCATAACAAATTTACTGATATATATCAAATGAAATCAAATCAAAAATGCTTTATTTTGTAGGTACACAGGGTACACTTAAAATAGTCAGATTTTACATTTTTAAAGCTACTGCTCGTTCATAAGGCAATTTTCCCCTGAGAAGTACAAGCAAGAAACTCGAGAGGCTGCTCTTTAAAAAAAAGGGTGTTTTATATTACAAAATTATTAATTATTATTTTATATCATAATATTTCATTATTAATTGTGAAATAGCCTGACAATGCGAACGGGCTGGTTGTGTCCATGAATGTGTATCATCTAAATAATCTGATATTTTATAATATGCTTTCTTAATAAGCTTCTGTTTTACAGTATCTTTTTTATTGAAAGGAATTTTGTATATTCCTGTTGATATACAAAATTAACCTTATTGAAAAAGCGTATACCTACATAGCCCTTTGAATGAATTACTGACTTTGCGGAGGCGATTTAAGTGACCTGCAAGTTTATCTTTATTTCTTGTATTGACATCATGTTTATCAATTTTTCCTAAATGATGCTATATTTTTTTTTGACATAGGTATATTAGATTTTCAAAAATGTACTGTGACGAAAAGGTTAGAATATTATACTCTTTGAATCTGTCTCTAAGTGACACTGCAGGTTTCAATTGATAATCTTATATCGATACGATACCTACTATAAATAAACAAAGTCATAAAATTGTGGTAGTAATGGTAATATTGTTTATGCCATCGTGTAAACAATGCCGTCACATATAGTCATTTTATAACACAAAAGACTAAACTATTATCTAAATGAAGGCATGAATAATGTAGTAATACAGATGTGGGATTGACGTTAATGTAACATAAATTCAAACGGTCTGTTTGTCTAGTGACACGGAGTTTTTCTGTATGTGTTTACAAAATGACGTAGGTAATTAAGCAAGATCTCTTATGGCCACGCGACTCTGGTACGTAAAAGTATATGTAGGTAACTATAGTATATTCTTTGTACGTGTATCTCCATACGGACGGAGACGCGTTATCAATTTGTCAATACTGTCATGCCAGCAACGTGCGTTTACATACAAACTGCATTCAATGTGCTGTCATGCTGAAAATCAGCAACACTGCTGAGTCCCTACCCACTCATAACAATACTGTGGTTCTAGATTCTATGTATTCTTGTGTTTTTTTCTTTTTTGCGATGAATAAATACCTTTTATTATTATTATTTATTATTATTATTATTATGTATTTTGATCTGATTAAAGATTCCTAGGCCCGTAAGCAGGATGTAGTCAATTTTTTTTTTGCATTTACAGTCCCCTTATCGTAATTGTAAGTACAAAAAAATTGAAAACTAATTGGGAACCTTCTATTTCGAAGTCGGTTAAAATCATCGTTAGAGTTCGAGGGTTCTTCTTTATCCCGCGGTAACTACTGGCTTTATCGGGATAAAAAATATTCTATGTTTTAATCGAGAATTTGAATTAAACCAATCTCAATACAAGTCTTGAGGCTGTATCAATCGAGATGCGTCTTAAGCAGTTGACGCTATCTCAAGCTCCGTGCTAATTTATAAACCAATCTTGAGGTCTACTCAGCTGAGATCACTTATCAAGTATTCGCCTCAGCGGCGAATGAATGATAGTCTTGAGTTCTGTTTATTAATACGTGAAACTCTCAAGTGAGTATACTGCTTGTGTAAGTACGCGCGCTTCAGGTCTCAAGTTAGGTTTATTAATCAACACGTTTACCTGAGACCAGGCACAAGACTGTTCTCAATCTTGAGAATGGTTTATTAATACGGGCCTTAGTAATCTGATTGAGATGCAACGCTGAGTCCGTTCGGTGTACGGTGCGCGTCTCATTAACTCTGGGATCCGCCTAAAGTCAAAGCCCTGGTAAATCAAAGAACCTACTCCAAAATAGCGTCACGGCCACGTCACGTCTTATCATAGAATTTCAGGGACTACGAAAGAGGATAATCTGGCGTAAATTAAATAAATAACAAATATTGATGGGCTTTAGTAATCACTTTCGACAAAGACTGATATGATTTGCGGATATAAAAAAATAACAAACTAAAGAAAAGCACATAAAGTTATAGTATCGAGGCTACTTATAAAAATAAATTTACAAAATAACTGTGATATTCTATATTTTATATAAGAATTGTAGGTAAGTACCTTAAATGACCAAGAATTAATAATCCATGTGGATTAAGGCATAGCAAAATAGGCCCCACCCATTTTTTCGCGTGCCTGTTCTAAAAGACCGCATAACAACATAAGTACACCAGTGATGGACAGTCGTCTCGTCACCGGTCCCCAAATTCTGCGATCGTCCTAATACTTTCATGAAAACGGATACAAATCACGCCATGGGAGAGACTTCATGTCCAACAGTGAACTTATCTGGGCGTGATATGATTAGCAGGCGTGGTGTATATTGGCAGTTAAATATACGTATATAATTATACGAGTACATCTTATCACTCAAAGCTATCTTCAAATCCTTATACACTTATCATACGCTACTATCGCGACAATCCCGGTTTTCGTTCTTCAAAATTTTGTGAACGAAACCAACGAAAAACACTTGTTTCACACGTGACGAAATGGAGCAAATACATATACGCATGAGCAAACAACTCACCTGCGAAAATACCAGCAAATATGTTCACAATGTGATCGTTACTGTTCGCATCAGTCGCATAACTAGACAGTAGAACTCCAGCGACGGTCAGACACAGCCCTGATAAAGCCATGAACCTTGGCATGTGGAAGGTCTTCACCACGGCCCGGCACCACGACTCCATTAGAAGTCTTATCACTATCATTATTACTGGCACTAACGCGATATCGACATCCCATATCCTCATAACTTCCCCTTCCTCGTGATCTTCCTCTCTTATGGCCTTGAGAATGATCAGTCCGTACATAGATAGTAGAGCTGGTACTGTAATGTGGTATACTATGGCTGATACTACGATGAGCCAGCCGTATCCACCGTCTGGTGGTGTAGGACCTATTTCTGGTTGTGAGGCGACAACCCGATCCAAATGTAAGTCTTCTACACGATTTTCACCCATTTCTGTACGGTTAACGTTCTTATTTCTTTCGATATCCATGATGTTCACACGCTAAACAATAACTTCATTTCTAAAATGAGTAACTTCAATCAGTTATCTATCCGCAATGGGTGTGTTATCTTATCGTTATCATACCTTGTAATCTGTTTTGTTCTCAATATTTTAAATTAGCCGCCATATTTAAAGAATGCCTGAACAAATCGTGCTGAACCCTTTAGGCTGAGTCCAAAGAGTGAAATAACTATACCAAAACAACCTGTCTACGGCAAAATCTACGGCAAGACCACTTAAATTTTTACAGTCCTGCAAAAGAAAAATTTATTGAGTCAAATGCTTCATTTCAGAACGCAAATGAATGTTCATGGTTTGTAAATGTCATGAAATTATAACCCAGGTAAATCTAGATGACCAATCTAATGCAGCTGAACAGAGACGCTGAGATGTAACTATATATCTAGGGAAGCGAGACTTCCGATATTTCACATACCCTTATGCTTTTGAATTGTAGCCTAATATGATCCAGTGTTCACACCTTCCGATATTTTCTCTAATTCGGCAATTATTCATGTAAGTACTAATATTCTAGTTTAGTTTCTATACACTTTTACTTCAAAGTTTGTGTCTCAAACACATGATTATTTTCACGTTCTTTAAAAAAACCTTATATTAAATTTTATTCGAGATACCCTAAAACAACAGCGACCAGTCGCTGATTGCAGTGTGTTAAGTTTTTTCAGCAGCCTACGAATTTTAAAATTAAATTAGGAATCTTTGATCACAATCACAACATAGAAGACTAGATTTGTATTCCATTTAACCATCTCATCTAATACGTAGTTATTATAGTTTCCATTGGTGTTGAATGCCGACGAGCGACGTCACAATTCGGACCGTCTGTTCTTGGATAATTTGTGCCACATTAAATAATGACAGATAAACAGAATAGGCAAGTAATAATGAACTTACTTTTATTGATATAGAAAGTGTAATACTAAATTGTCTGATTTTTTGATGAACTTGAGATTTCATAAAAGAAAAAAAATACAATTTATTATGTTTTTGGCAATTTGGACCCGGTTTAGACTTGGCAACACTGCACTTGTATGCGAGGAGGGTGCGTGCGTGTGCGTGCGTGCGTGCGAGCGATTTGTTTCTGACGCTTTTATTAACAGAATTTTTAGAATTTTAATAATGCAGCGGTAATTATCCTTATAAAAGAAAAATCTATAGAAAAACCTTGATCTGAAGTCAAAATCCTACATTTCCTTGTTCATAAATCCAAGAGATATAGTGTGGAAAATCTTTGTGCCGTGTTCAACTTCCGTGAAGCTCAAAGCATTTTAATTGCTCTAGTTCAGTGATTTAGGCCAAGTGTTAATGCAAGCAAAGAGTAAAGTTAGAAGTTGTTTGCAGGTTTCCTGAGTGTATCACTCATGGATAAGGGCAACGAGCCCTGTAGGGTGAAACGCGACAGCTATGGAGACAGAATCCGTGCGATCCGAATTGAGTGGCCGATCGCGGCGAAGTTCTAGGCACAGGCAGCACACACACCGAAGCACCCGGTAGGTACACAATGTGGCTATTTAGTTGAACTTTACTAGTAGAAATCTTTTAGTTAACAGTGGGTATTTAGTCAGGTAAGTATCGACTGAGACACAAAAGTCGTGATTGCAAAAACTTGCATTTTGTTAGCCGAGATGAATCAGTGTCGGAATTTGGTATAAGTCTTCTTTGCAATGCCCTGAAAGCTGATTCATAAATAAACACTGTGGCTCACAATGTACCAGTATGTACCAGTAAACAGTATTTCGTTAATTCATCACTTTTAACACGTATTCATCTACTATCGAATATTGGTATGCTTCTCCGAAGCATCTCCGTGTGACTTGTGGCCCAACTCCCTTTCCAATATCGTCACAGTTTTGAGGTGGACATACGTAACTGGGCCACAATGTTGACTAGGAGGAATTTAGCCTTTTTAGAAAATACATGAATATGAAGACTTGTTTATTTCTATCCTAAACTCTAAAGCAGCTCAATAATACATTTTGAAGCAGATATTGGCATGGGATACTGGCGTCATATTACTTTCAAAAACTTCAACATTTTCATTAGCCTGTCATAAAGTTTTATAATAAATGTTATCTTTCCAGAAGTTCCAAATCACAACGAAAAGACTGCGGAGACCTAATGGCGCCGTTTCAGACCAGTGTCACCATTAACCCTGAAATGGGTAGGGATGGCCAAGAGGTCATTGAAGTTCAAATCTTACCTCAAGATGAGAACTGGGGTGAAAACACTACTGCTGTAACTGGAAATACTTCTGAAGGCTCCCAATCAATGGAAGATGTCAGCAACTGGCCAATGGAATCTGATAGTGGGATAGGATTTGTCTGTTCAAGATATTTTGGCTCAACCGTTGCACTTGGCCTCTCATTCATCTCATTTGTCAGCCCATTAGCAATGGTAGTGTTACCCAAGATAGGGTTTTTCCCAGGTTTGACAGATAATATAGCAATACAGCCCAGTCAAAGAATGCAATTGCTGTCATGTGCAGCTGAATGTAAAGGAATTTTGCTATCATTAGCTTTTAAGTTAGTATTACTTGCCATTGGAGTCTGGGCAGTATTCCTACGGCCCCGCAATGCAATTCTCCCTAGAATATTTGTATTTAGAGCTATGACATTGGTCATTCTTGCTGTGTGTACGTTTTCTTACTGGTTATTCTACATAGTACAAATTACCGAAACAACAAAAGCTTTAGCTGTCGGAGAAGAGGCAGTTGATTATAACTCCCTAGTGTCATATGTGTCTAGTTTTACGGATACATTGCTTTTCATTCACTACATAGCTGTTATATTGATGGAGATACGTCATTTAGAGCCAGTTTACTATATAAAGATTGTACGAAGTCCTGACGGTGAGAGCAGATCATACTCAATCGGGCAGCTGAGCATTCAGAGAGCTTCGGTGTGGGTGTTACAGAAATATTATACTGAATTCCCGATTTATAATCCCTATTTGGAGAAGATTCCCATTGCAAAGTCTCAGAGGAAGGGACAGTCGAGTATAAAATTTTATGAAGTGGATGGATCTAATGCTCCACCGGGGCAAGCAAGGTTAGTCATCTTTTTTTTTTTTTTTTATTAAAAACTGGGTTCGCGTTTGACTACAATCTCACTTCATAGGATATCTATGTGTGTATAATATTTGTGTGTTGTTTAATTTTTTATAATATCTATGTTATCTCTTCTTAGGTCCTTTATAATCAAAACAACATTCATTGATAATGAAATTAAATAAAAACTATTTTTTAAAGTTCTTTTCTGTTGTATCTTTATTAACTAAGTATTATTAGTTTTGCATACAGTTAATTTTAAATGTAATGTTAATGGCCTGTAAAATAAAAAAATTGACTGATTTTTACATGCTATAATTATGTCAAAGCTTTTAACTTGACCAGTATTCCTTCATTACAAATATTTATTTGTGTTATATTATATTATTAATATTTTTTAGTGACTGTATAAAATCAACAATTGTGTCGATTCTGATTCAACTTCTCTAAACTAAAACTGGTTTTACAGTAGTGCTGTCATTTTCTTTCTGGAATAATATGTCGCCATAGTACCGACCTAAAACAAACATTTATATCTATTTAAAATTTGCCCTTTAACATTTTATATTGTTTGCTTTTTTACATATTATTTAAAAACACATTTAAAAATTTCTACTCCACAAATTAACTGCTTGTAAAGTTTAAAAAGAACCAGTTTGGTTACCTTTTCAATGCCTAAACCTTTTTACATTTTGATTTAACCAACCCAAATGAGGGAAAAAATGTTCTTTCCACTGATGCTAAATTAGGTGGATATGGCTGTAACAAATGGCTTTTTAGAACCGCAAACAGCTATCAGCTATGGCTGATAGACTAATACTGATTTTGCAGTCTTAGAAACATAAAGAAATTATCTGAAATCAATTTATTGTTATAAAAACTTTAATTAATTTGATTTCAATAAAAAGCACTGCCTCCGTGGCTTAATGTAAACAACATTCGGAGGTCGCGGCTTCGATTCCAAGCAGGGTACAAGTTTAATATTCGGTTTGATTGGTGGTAGAGAATTTAAAACGTCCACCGGGCTAGCTACCACCGTCTTTTCTAAATCTGTCGCCAAACAGCAATGTTAATAAACAGTTCCGGCTGTCGGAGATAAGGTAGACAGTTCCTCAAATAAGATGAGGTTTCCGGGTCAGTACGCTTCCACCTTCGGCCTCATGTTCACATCAGGCGTGATCATGGTCAAATGCTAACCCGATGTGCATAAAGCATGGCTGCGTACCGTGATGGCAGATCAACGACCGGCTCGTGCACGGGCAGCGCGGGCGGGCGCGGGCGGCGCGACTCGGGCTCGGCGCACAACGAGCGCTACTACGAGGAGGCGGAGCGCGAGCGGCGCGTGCGCAAGCGGCGCGCGCGGCTGCTGTCGGCCGCGGAGGACGCCTTCGCGCACGTGCGCCGCGTGCGCGTCTCCAGCGCTAACGGTATGCTTTCACGTTACCAAACAAAACAAATATTCTTTATTGTAAATCAACAGTAATATTGTTGTATCATGTCGTATTCTATGTGTTCTCTACAACATTTTGTTGCGTAATCGCTTTAGATTTCCCACTAGCCTCTCCCGATCACACATGTCCACTCTTTTACGCTTTCCTCCTCACGCCACTCATTTCTACAGGTACTCCTTCTCTGTTACTGTTACTTGTTTAATTTAGTACTTATTGTTGTGTAATCATTGTTTTCTTATTTTTTAAATTTTATTTATGTGCACTCCATGTTCCCCTTCACTATTTTTTTGGAATTTTTTTTTTGGGTTTGCTGGAAGATATCTGGACCACAGTCCACCACGCTGGCCTAAAGCGGGTTGGGGACTATAAATTGATGAGTTTATTTGTATTTCTTATTTATTGAATGATGCAAGACCTATTGAACCAGAATTATTACAATTGCGGCCGCGTATATCTTTTGAAGTTGATTAGTGTTGGCAAAACCACACAACTTTAGAGTTTTAAAATCCGTTATACCTTCCAGGTGGAGCCCTAGGGCCCCGCGAGGCAGCGCAGGCGGTGTTCCCGTCGCTTGCCCGAGCCTTGCAGAAATACCTGCGCGCTACTCGGCAGCAGCCGAGGCATTCTGCTGACTCCGTAAGTTATACACACAGTTTTAACAACCTGCTGTAGTATGTTTGGCCGCCTCCGTGGCTCAATGTAAACAACATTGGGTTTACGATATGAAGGTCGCGGGTTCGATCCCTAGTGGGGTACTTGTTTAAGTACTCGTTTTGGTTGGTGGTAGGGCATTTTAAATGTCCGCCTGGCTAGCTACCACCATCTTATCTAAATCAGCCGCCAAGTAGCAATGTTAATGGCATTGTTGTGTTCCGGTTGTCAGAGATAAGATAGACAGTCCCCCAAATGTGTTGGGGTTTCCGGGTCAGTACGCTTCCACCTTCGACCTCATCTTCACTGAACATCAGGTGTGATTGAGATCAAGTACGAACTCGTCGGGCATAAAAAAAAGAAAAAAAAAAGGGGCGAGCTCATCGACGTTAATACGTGCAAATCTATAGATGTGAAGAGTCCCTTAGTCGCCCTTTACGACACCCACGGGAAGAGACGGGACGGTTCTACTGTTAGAGTAAGTAGCATAAATTGACCATATAATTTCTTTGCAGGTGCTAGCCCACCTTGCTCGCTGCCTCTCCCAGGACGCATCACCACGTGCCTTCCTCGAGCCGTTCCTCGTCGAGGGCCCAGTTTTGGCAGCAGACCAAGAAATCAGACCCACCCAGCGCTGGTCCCTCATCTCCGATGAACTCCTCGCTAGACCTCTAGCGGATAACATAGAGTTCCAACTCCGTCAAGGTGACATATCTCTAGTGTGTACCATAAAACAGCTTCCAAAGTTCAGTCTATCTGAAGAAGTTGTTGATCCGAAGAGTAACAGGTTCGTACTTCGGCTGAATTCTGAGACGTCCGTTTGACAGGAAGAGTTTTTGACTAAGGACAGTCGGTTGGTATGACATTTGGACTTTAATTCCTTAGCGTATTGTTTAGGCGTAAGTGATGAACTATTTTCTAGCTAGAAGAGGCAAGGATATGTTACGAAAGGACAGAGATTCATGCTCTGCTGGTGGTGGTCTACATCGCTTTCTCGCTTGGCGATGGAAAAATGGTCCTACTCATATAAATACATGGTAAAATGTAAGATGCCTATCGATTTCTGTCAGGTGACTTGGCCATTGCATTCACTGACTTGTTTGCTGAATTATCAACTGGCTATATGTCTGATGACTGCTTGTTTATTTGCGCGCGATATGGTCTAGCTAGAGTTACAATGCATTGATTGAATCGTCTTCAGCCCACAGTAGTCCATTACTGGACATAGGTCTAGGTCCGCTGTTGTCATCTTGGGTATAAAATAGTTCAAAGCTGCTATTGATGGAAATTCTGATGTGTATTCTCTAAACTAAAACAAGTTTTAGACTGTGTTTGATAAATAAGTGGGACTGTATTTAAATTGCAAGTTTGAGGGCCCCAAATAGTAAAGGACTCATCCATCTCTCTACATTAACAGGATAGTTCTAATAGCCCATACTAGTTGGCAATTGTTGTGACGATGGCATGAGAGAAATCAGCAACTCCTGGTTTGCTCTTGACACAGTGTATATTATCTAGAACGTTACATTTGCATTGCATTGTTATGTTATTTATTATAGTAGTCTACCGCAGTTTAGATATTAGTTTTGCTAACCGTAGAGTAAAAAACCGCAGCGCGCGCATTCCACCAATCAGCACACGGGCCGGAGAGATGCTTCACAGACTGGTACTATCGCGTCTTAGTATTCCAGGAAGGAATTTATACGTTAATACCGGTCATAGTGTAGAGAATTTGCAACGGAATTGACACCAATATCTGTCGTAACGGCAGCTTCACGTACATAAATTTAGTTTTTATCTGGAGAAAATATTGTAAACCAGTCAAACTATGACTAAGGAAATTATCAAAAGGAATTTAGAAAATAAACTTAGGTTAGTCTAGTTGCTTACTAAATAGTAGGTCCTGATTATTATTTATTTTGGTTCAGCCAATCTCAGTGCAATTCGGAAAACTTGATTTTCTTGTGAATCTCCAAAATTAGCTTTAAGAAATTTTGGTAGGTGGCTAGCTGTTTCGTTTCTTTGAGAAAGACTTAAAAAGTGCATTTAATTATTTTTTTTACTAATTGAAAACATAAGTTTTTATATGAAATTTGATAACTGTACATTTTGTGTCATATTTTTTACATTTTATACAGTTAGGTTAAGTAATTTAATGGTTAGAGGAATAAGTAAGTAGTTTTATGCGCAAAATATCACATCTCATTGTTATGTTCTGTTGAGACGAATTCCAGGTGTTCATTGCTTCATAGAGTGAAAAGTGGACGAATAACTTCTTACAATTTAAATACAACCATGTTTGTTGTGTGGTAAAGATCAATTTTAATAAATTTTTTATACGATTTACGTTCTTTTCAACTGAAAATAAGACGCAGAATTAGGATTGGACAGTCCAGGTCTTACTGATATATGGTTATAATCAATACGCTCGAATACTCGAACGCTTCTTGAAGTTAACAATCCATTAAACGTCATTCTGTCGCTTTGAATGTCAACAATGTAAAAGTGACAATGATATTTAATGAGCCTTATAGTTAAGTAGCTTCTGCAGCCGTAACAGGTAAAAATTTTTGCGCTAAAACGATCGAACGCAAAAAATTTTACGTGGTACGATGGCAGAGTATTGGTTATTCTCTCATGACTTTCTACTCATCGCGTAGACGCAGCTGCGTAACATATTGTTTGGTAATGGTGTGTACCATGGTATTGATCCCATCCCAAAACTGCATTCTTTAACCTAATAATCTAAATAGAAATTAGAACAAATCCTCCCATGAAAAGCGGTGTACAAGTTTTTCTAATAAGCTTTATGCCGCCTACGTAACCGTGTTTCGATACAAAAGAAGAAAATTTTCCTTTTCCGTAACCACTTGTTGTAGAGTTGGTCCTGTTCATGTGCGAGACTCGAATAGTTGAAACTCCAGTGTGTGAATGAAGTATCTTTTATAGTTCAATACCATATCATAGGTTAGGATTAATATTTTATACATATAACGAAGGTCCTTTTCACATTAGTCGATATCGACTCTGACCCGGTACTGATAACACAATTCTCAAACATTGTGTTCCAAGTCATTCTTCAAAGTTGAATATCTCTGAGGTTTATTGTCGGAATATTAAAGTTCTACTCTTGCAGCACGATATTCTACCATAAGAGCCTGCGCATTATCGGCGCGACATAAACGCTGTGGGTATCGGCTAATGTGAAAAGGTTGTAAGGATGCCCTTCCACCGATGATTAGGGGCAAGATAAATTAAAGCTATAAATATTGTGCGATATAATGGAAGAAACATACCGCTATAAATACATAGTGATACATAATGTAAAGACATTCCTTACTAATACCACAGAATAACTGATATACTAATACAGACAGCGTTCTAAATATAGAACATAACTCTATTTGAGAATTAAAATACGATGAGTGCAATTATAGACGATAAAAAGATTTCTTTCGTGTCGTAACATGACCGAAGAATTTTTCTTGTTTGGTAACCTGATTACAAACGAAGAATGGCCTTCACCCGCATAAGTTACGAACAAGAATTTTTCTATCATATTATATCGATTACTGTACTCGAATATTACGCACCTTACATGCGAGTGAGAGTGACAGACTGATATTCATAGAAAAATATATCTTGCAAAATGTAGTGTCATTTGAAATCGTCGGTGGATGGTCACCTTAAATCGGGTTCATTCTGTTATTATAATATAATAAGTCTAGTGTGGATTTTAAATAAAATAATCAGCTGAAATGTGAAGACTGCTTATACACTGACTTGTATGAATGTATGGAACTGAGGAAGGTTGTGCTTAGAACATTTACTAATAAAATGTAGTAAAACAGTGTCAATAAAAAAGGCCCCTAAATTGACCAAAGATGGCTTGAAATTATCGATTACATCATAAGATCGATTATTGTTTGTTGTTAGGTAAATACTCGGATTAATATCTACCTACGGATCTACTCGATTTGTTATTGTGCTGAGGTCTGACGGTGAGCGCACATTGTTATTATTAGATGTATGTCAGGCAGATCATTGAATTCCATTTCTTGGAGATTAGCCCTGTAACTTTATGGGTGTCGTCATCGATGACGTTGACCAATGAGGGCCGACAAATTGCCGAGGGAGCTATAAGCCAACCAATAACATGTCAGAATGTGACGATATCGATGAAATGATTTAATAGATCCCCTCCTTCCGCTGGTCTTGTTCTTCGGATTTAAACGTTTTCTAATAAATTTTAAAGAAAGTTCCTATATTTTAAACGATTTTATAACACAACAGAATTCGAATCGCAAGGAAGATTCGAATCGCAAGTGAAGGCTCCTTGTTTCGTTTGTCGCAGATTCACAGCGGTAATCGTAGATTGCCGATAGAGGGCGCACGATCACCACTAATTGAATTGTCCACTTCGTTAGAACGAATGGGTTAGAGCGATGCCACAATTGCGTGTGGCGCCGCTACGTCGTTGATGTACGTAGTTCATTGCCGCCCGCAAAGGTTTCACCGACGTTAGCGAGCGACTTTACGCGGCAACGAACTACCTATATTAACGATAATAAAACACAATATGCGTTCACCGTCAACTTATTCGATGTAAAAATAAATGAATGCTCAAAAATGTAGCCTTTTGTAAAATGCTTGTGCCTGTTTAGATGTAAGCGCAGATATTTGTAAATGTGACGTATTTCCAAGAAGCTGTTTATAAATGGACAACACTCAGAACACCAAACTGTAGACTTGGAAATCATGTGCATTTTTTTGTGGTCTATTCGCCATATTTGTTTTGAATATGTTTTGGGACAGATTTAGCGTACAGTTGACAGTAAGCTTATCACGTAACTTGCAGAAGCACTGCGACCGCAGTATATTGCACAATAATCGCTGTCAACCATCAAATTCGTGTTACTTATGAGCAATAGCAACGCGCTCGGTTTGTGATATTTGACAGTCCCGCCTCTACCAAGCAATCGGCGAACTAAAGTGTTCACGAGCGTGCGCAAACGTTGCTGGCTGAAAAATGTCTGCTAATTTTAGATGATACGCCTGCCGTATGTGTGAATGATATAGATACAGATTGATAATTCTGAGTGTTTCAAATTTTTTTTAAATAAGCTTCACGCGAATCGGTGGAACGTTTAGGTTAATGCCTATTGAAACTACTTTATAATGGAATGAAGAAGTACATCGGCTCTTTTGTGCCGATTGCTGCGCAGTAGACTAATTTTGTAAAAAAATTGTTTGTCGATGATTTTATCTTGTTTATAACTTGGCCCTGTGTTGGGGAGATCTGGCCGACAGTAGACTGCAAGAAAGGTAAACCTTAGTAAAATGTAAAAATATATGCGATATTTCTGTATTTACTTAAAAAGGGTAGGTCTAGTTTCTGTGTGTGTAGTGATTTATTAAAAAAAAAATATTTTTATTGTAATTGTTTCGACCAATAATTTTTTTGTATGAACATACAGAAGTGACGAGATAAGCCCACCAATAAATTATAAGTGGGGCCCAAACTACGGGCAAAGAATACTATTACTATGGGGCATCTTCTATGCTGTCCTGCATGTCTCGCCACTTGCACGCTATAGGCCCTCTACGATGCCACAGACAATGCCGTAAGCGTGGCCGCATTCTGGTTCTCAAGAAATTTGATGTTTTTGGCATCGACTCGCCAAGAAGAATTATAAATTTAAAAAGTTATTTCATTAACGCAAACTAGGCCCTACCAACTTTATCGCTTAGTTTTCTACATGTAGTGATTACAGTTTATATGAAAACTTGTCGCTATCGTTTACCCTTAAACTGTAAATCGCTAACGGAATAATAACAATATGAGATTGACAAAACCTACTATATTTGTCATAGGCTTTGTTGATTGTCAGTGAGGGACATTTAGAACTATTAATATAATAATTGGATTTGGTCAATCTTTTTGGCTGGATAATGTAACCCTAAGGGCGCCCGCTGCGTTAAGCGGGACACGTGTGTTCCCGGGGCGGGCGACAGATTGTGAGTCTTAAGAGGTAGAACATAAAGTCGCGAGTAATTTACACTTACAAGTGCGACGGATGCCGACGTCAATTGCTAATTGACTCGTAACGTGTGTACAGAAGGATCACAATTGGTCGTCCGCCGTCGGAATAGCATGTACGCTGTAATACTCAACAGAATCTCAAAGCACAAAATGTTTGTTTATAGCACAAATAATTACGAGATTTTATAATCTATGTACCTTTTGTAAAAGTATTTGAACTTACACTTTTGTATTTTTTATTGAAATATATAAAGTGAAAATTATATTGCTGTTTTCTTCGTATTAGTATTTACCCGCGGCTGCGCCCGCGTGGAATTCCTTTTTATGTGTAATTTATCTTGCGGGAACTACTCGCTTTATCGGGATAAAAAGTATTCTATGTCCCATTATAGGACATATTATACCATATTTCATCTAAATTCCGTTCATCTATTTCGGCGTGATGAGCCACATAAACACTTCACTTCACTTTTTGGAGGTTTTATGGCTCCATCGTGTTTGACGATGATTATGCCAAAGTCAGTCAGTTGACAGAAACACTGAGAAAAACAGGATTAGGAATACCGGTGGATAGAACAAGATAAACAGAATGAGAAAATAAATAAAGAGTAGTACTATAACTACTGATAGAATATATTAAATAAATGTTTGCCATATAGTACATATATAGACGAAAACAAGCACATAAGGGAATAAGCAAAGGTAGAGATTGAATAAATAAATATATATATTAGATTAGATAAGGGAACAGAGTGCGGGTGCTAAAATTACAGCTAAAAAATAAGAATGGGGAGATTATAATTTGATATTATTAATTCTGATAAATTTTGACAGAATTTTGATTGAAGTAGGATATTCCAGAGAGAGAAAATAGTTGATGTTCACTGGGCGAGGGCATTTGGGAGGGAGGAGGTCATAAAGAGGGACAGAGAGTCTGGAGCAATTGAAGAATATGTGATCTAAGGTTCCCTCGTCGAGCCCACATTCGCATAGAGAGTTGTCACGGATCCTAAGTTTGGCTAGGAAGACAGGTGTACAAACATGTCCCAAACGCAAACGAATTATCATAGACGTGATTAGTTTGCCCAAATTCCGGTGTTTAAAGAACCAAGGTCTCGTGGGGATAAATGGCTGTAGTGTTCGGTAATGTCGACCAACAGTTAGATTTGGGGATTGCCATATTTTAGTCCATGCTTTTCCTAACCTGGGCCTCGCTAAGGTGCGAAGATCGCGAGAGAAGTACTTATAATGTGTGTCTCTGCCAGTTATGCAAGCTTAGCGTTCATGTCAGCGGCTTCATTACCACAAATACCAGAGTGGCTTGGGATCCAAACAAGAATTATATCCATCCCTGAGGTGGAGCATTTGTATAGCAGTTCCTTGAGTCTTAGGGTAATTACGAAATTATCTCTAGAATGAAATGGATATTTAAGTATGTCCTGCAGACAGCTCAAGGAGTCAGAAAAAATTATAGTTTTGTTAATTTTGTGTGATTCAATGAAAGAAATAGCTTCGAGTATAGCTTAATAGCTTCCCCAGTAAAGCCACATAAACGAACATCCAAACTTTCTCATTTGCAGTATTAGTGGGTAATTGGATTTTTCATGACTGATGGGTTTAAAAGGCGAATGTTAAAATATAAAAAGTATTTATTTATGAGTAACTAATTCTATATCACACCCTTAAATAAATTATTATTAACTAATTCTCGCACGCTGCTCCATCTGCGTATTACTTGAAATTTTGGAAAAATTATGCTATATGTATATTTCTAATAGTGGTTAATTTTATAGTTATCATGATTAGGTATAGTTCACACGTAAACTAAATATAGTATATAAAAAACCTTTGCCAAACAAACAGCTGCTGTATTATGTAAGCGAATTGCCGACGCGCGCCGCTAATTCTGTCCCTTACCAACATATAAGCGGGTGGGAACGAGATGCAAATAGTAGGGCGCGCGGCAATTTGGCCCCGCTGAAGGAATAATTATGATAGTTCTTACCACCTAAAGTTAGGTATAAAGTACCTACTCAAAACTTATAACTTTAATAGGAGAAAGTGCTTTTTAAAATTAATAATAATAATAAATCATTAATAATAATAAATAATAATAATAATAAATAATAATAAAGAAGGTCTCCTTCTCAGCATAAGTTGCAGTCTAGAAGTTAGACTACAACGCTGGTTTTCAGTTGAGCCTAAG
Organism: Oegoconia quadripuncta; assembly: GCA_949316235.1. NCBI lineage: Eukaryota > Metazoa > Arthropoda > Insecta > Lepidoptera > Autostichidae > Oegoconia > Oegoconia quadripuncta. The sequence goes on from OX438743.1 coordinate 2,390,988, forward strand.
GCGAAAACACGGACGCCGATCCGACACTGACGGTAAGTTTAAACAGTTCTTTTTTTAATTATATACTAGATTATTTATTTTATATACAGGTGCTGATCTAACTACTACTCACAGTAGGTAACATGGTGTACCCAGCCGCAGATACATGCATGCTCTGTATTACGTTACATCTCGATTGGTATTTAGGGAGGAAGATGAACAGCCATAGCGCGATCGTGGACAGTATGGCGCAGAACGCGATCACCGCTATAGCGATACCCACGTAGTGGTTAGGTGTTGAGCAAGTGAAGTACTTTGCTTGAAGGTCGAACACTTTACTGTTGTATAGAGCCTTTGGAGTAGCGCACCTGAAATAAATATTTAGTATTAGGACGATGATAAAGCACACGTTAGCGCATTCGTTTTCGATAATGTCACACCTTGGATGGGTGGCCACTAGTGTCATTTTAATACGAGTGTTTCCGTAATTCGTCTACGTTAAATACAGACTATTCATTCGTCATGTACACATTTATTTTTTATTTTTATTTATTTGATTTTAGGAGAACTTACAGCTAATACATAAGATATCATATGAACATTGTATAAAAAAATGCCAATTACAAGTTCCCACATGTAAATTAGGAGAGTTAAAAAGTAGAAAAAAAAATAAAAAAACATTAAAGAAATAACAATAGTAGGTACAGTCAGCCACAATAACAATGGTTCATTTACGTGTCACCCTCCACGCAGTCATAAAAATCTTTAGTGAGTATACGTCTCACTGTTGAAGTACTCGTGCAAAATAGGTCATTGCATATGCTGTTGAAGCTGTTGCTAGAGCGTATCAGAAATGAATTCTGCCTGTAATTTGTCCTCGATAAAGGAACACATAACAGTGGCCGTTCCCGAAGACCTAACTGGTTTGTTTTCAGTTTATATTAGAAAGCAATTCATTACAATCAACTTTGCCCTTAGTAATATTCATCAGATAGGAGATGTCATTGATTTTACGCCGTTGCTCTAGCGGAAGGAAGTGGTATCGTCTACACCTGTGTATACTACACACACAGTTACCTACTAAACGGCGAAATTAATGTGGCTACCTTTTTGAAAAAACTTCGTGTGCTTAAATTAAATAAAAAATGAAACCAGGTGCAAAAGCCAGTCTTATTTATAACTGAACAAACGAGAAAAAAAGTTTCACTAGTCCAGTTAACTGAACTGGCCAACTGAACTAGTGGGAATAGAGGGACTATTTAACCTGTTGTTTTGAATTGAAGGCAGTCGTTAAGCCAAGTCCGTGGCTTACAGAGGCGGCTCAAAAAACTGACTGTCAGGTGGCCACTAGTCTTTTTTTTTTATATGAGAGGGCGGCAAACGAGCATGCGGGTCACCTGATGGAAAGCAATCACCGCCGCCCATGGACACCCGTGGACATGGACAGTCCGAAATAAACCCACCAATGTGATCTAGGCCCGCGTAGACTATGGCCCACACCCTCGCCCTGTGAGCGGATGCTACGCCCCAACACACATATTGAAAGTTTAACGCGCCCTCTGAAGCACGTAAACACTCGTATTAAAATTCCGCTAGTGATCACCCATCTAAGGACTGACCGCGCCAAACATTGCTTAACTTCGCTAATCGAAAACGAATAGCGAATTCGTCTGGGCCACGAGTGCTTCTGTTATATTATAACACTTCACTATTGTTATTTTATATATCAGGCAGATTGCGTTGTTTATTTTAGTTTTAGTTTAGTTATTCCTTTAGTTTTGTACTTAGTACTGAGTTGTTAGTAATTTGTGGTAAATGCTGCTGGTTTTGCAATCATCTATACTTCTTTGTTACTAATGTTAACTGTTTATTGTCCCTAATAAATTTGAAAAAAAGCAAGGGTAAATAAGAGATAAACATACATTAATACCCAAATGCACACACGCTATAGGCAAATGCACAAACACGCAAAATATAAATTCACACACGCAATACACAAATGCACTCATACTATACACAATAAATTATTTCCATTGTCTCTTTTTTACTTTTTTGTTACCTGACCTGACCTGGTTACCTGAGACACAGGTTTCCCTAGTTCAGGCACCAGTCTCCACATAGAATTATAGTCCCTAGCTATATTTAACTCTACTGTACAATAATGCTATAATGTGGAGAAAAATAAATAAATGATTGATTGATTGATACATAAAACTATTATTTGGGAATAAATGTTAGTATTCACCACACAAACATTTACCCGTAGCGGAATTCGAACATGTCTTAGAAGGTTACTACACACATCACCAACCGGTCATCGTACACATATGTTTTTTTCGACGTATAATAAATATGGGCTTTATCCACCCAAAGTAAATCGAAATGGTATCACTTACCGCAATTGCTCGTAGTCATTTGGCTGTATCTGTAGTTTCTTCAACCACACCAATTTGCAGTCGCATTTCCAAGGGTTACCCTGGAGATCTAATCGGATCAGTTGGCCAAATGGTTCCAATAATTGCTCATCCAATTCTGTCACTCTTGACCCTTTCAACGATAGAGACTCGAGTAGAAGCATATCTGGATCCTCTAGCACTTCCTGTCCGAAAGCTAGGGCACTAAATTTAGTCATGTTCATATTCCTTTTTAATTCTAAATGCAGTAAACCATGTAGCGGAGAGAATACGTAGTCGGATACTTCGGTTATTTGCAAATTGTTCAACTTTAACGTTTTCAAGCCCGGCAGGTCTAGGAAGTCTTCAATGACAATTTCTTTGATAGGATTGTCGGATATGTCAAAGTATTCCAACGTGAAGGGTATTTGGAATGTCTCAGATATATTGTTATTAGACACAACCAGTTTCTTTACATCGTAAGCGTCTATGAAGAAGTTATCTGTGACTACATTTAAGTTTATTCCACTAATACTCAGGCTTTTAATTTTGTTCGTCAGTCCGAACCCGTTCCTGTCGAAAATATTCACTTCCCTCAAAGCGTGACCAATGTTATTGTTATCAAGTATCAATTCACGCAAATTACTCAGACGATGAAACATCAATTTGTCGAAAGTGCTAAATTTATTGTTGGCCAAATTTAAATATTCCAACTTTTTTATACTCTTAAAAGTATCTTCGTGGATCACTTCCAGTTCATTGTCGCTAAGATCCAATTTCTTTAACTCTGGCAACTCGAAGGCGGTCACGTCTATTGTGTGAATTGTGTTTTTATTTAAAAACAGTTCGATTACTGTCTTCGATCGAAGCATACTCGACTGTTGCACTGTACTCAAGGTATTGGAAGACAAATCCAAAGAAAGCGTTGCAATCGGCAGACTATAATTACCTTGAAATATATTAGGGCTGTAAGAGCAGTCCACATTTTCGCCATGAATATCTTGTTCACTTTGATTGTTTATTCGACACACACAAATATCGCATATGTCAACACAATTTACATGAAAATTTAATAATATAACTATGATAAAGTGATGTATTACTCCGAATCGTTTTACCTCCATCGCGAACAGGTGTATTATGTGATAGGAAACGAGCCCCTTATCAGTCGACTGCGTCAGATAGTGTTATCATCGATATTTTTGTTTGATTGTTGGACATTTCACTTTGTTTATATGTTATGTGACTAATGGTTACATGTACGTACAGTTGACGGCACGTCGACGGTAACACTACCCACTAAGCTGCTTACACAGTGTTATCGTCGCGTATGAAAAAGTTAATCGAGTCTTTATGGAAATAAAGCGTCAATTTCAGTACTCTTATTTAGTAGTATATCTTTATTATTAACACAAATTCAACATTATCATTCAAGTAATAAGAGCGATAATAAAAATAAAGATACAGATACAGAGGTAAATTAAAAATGAAATCAATTAAAATTATATGTAAAAAGATTTACTTGCGAACCGAGGCGCAACCTTGGTGTTTGATACGCGTAAATGACATCATCAACGTCTGTCAGACGTATCTTAGAACCTTGCCCTTGCTGTTTGGGTGGTGCTCTTCGAACTGGGGTCCTCGTGAGCCTGCAAAGAAGAACAGAATCTTCACCAATGACAATTCCACACGAGTCCAGTAGAGCTAGTATACCCTACACGACAAACATTTTAACAAATTTTATAAACACGAAGCTGTGTGTTTCTCGGCAATAATCGTTGTGTAAAATTAGATTTATTATTGTTTTCAGTTTATTACAGGGATTTAATTATTATACTTAACCCTATCGATTGGTGCTATAAAGTGTCGATTCGACTCCCGGCAATCTTGCCCCAGCATGCAACGTCTCGAAAATCTTTTTAATGCAACTTTACTTATTTAAAAAAAATAAAAGAACGTTTCCTTTGCGAAAAATTTGCTGACATCAATATTTAGGAAGGACCATAAGTTCCCTCCAGTACCGTATAGAAAGGGAAATCTATCGTATTGCATTTATTTATTTTAAAGTTTCATGCGATATAGATAAAATATCGCAAGCAGGAATTGCCTTCCACCATACCTTGATAACGATAGATGTCCTGGGGCCGGTGTTCCACAGCTCGCCCCTCTCATCCACGAAGGCGGCCTCCACAGCCACCGTGTAGAGCCCGGCCGCGTTCACCGACACCAGCTGCTGGGCGGAGAAGAAGTCGCGCACCGGCGACACGGTCTGCACGGCGGTCAGGATTGGTGGCACGTTTGTTAGTTCCACCGTCTGAAATGAAATGTTGCCTGTATAGGTGTTGCGGATGTATATCCGCAATATCCTGGATGCTTCAATGTCCAGGAAATAGAGTGAATTTGAGTTTGGAATCTATAAAACTCCAGAAAGTACGAAATTCCATTATATTCAGGATACTTTGAAGTTGGAGCTATCCACGTTCTATGACTGTGACAATTTTTAAACGACTAGAGAGGTCAACACTATGAGTGTTAGCTACGGGATGTTCGAGGAGCAAGTGGACTGTACAAATTGAATGATAGGCAGATCGCAAGCTAATAGTAAAATATAATAGTAAAAATAACCTAAAATAGCACTTCACAGCAAGAGCAGGGAGACAAAGACCACCACAGAAACAAACAAACTTCAAACTAAAGCTGTCAGGTCTGATTGCCAGTACCCAACAATGAGATTAAAAGAAAATGCGGGGAAAAAGAAAAGGGGAGTATTTGTAAAATAAATATTCGCGTTTCCTTTTAGATGACACTGTTTAAGGCAAGTTTTTAAAACAATATTTAATTTCATAATTCCCTCGATGGCTCTGGATCTAGCCTTCCATTCCTACACACACCTGACAGCGCCAATAATCTCTGAAATTGTGAATTTCTAAATATTTAGAATTTGCGAAAACAAATCGTCGTGATTCATCTGGATTATTATTGGTGACGGCCCATTATGACAACACTTCTTCAAAAGTTTCAGTACTACACTACACCTTAGTTTCAGTTTAAAGTTCATCACAATTGACACCATTTTTAATTACAATTTAATCGTGTGAAAAACTTACACAATACGAATTATTATGAGTATTTGAACACGTGCAGGTCTTTGAATTGGAGATACGGCCAAAAGTTATTTATTTATGATTATAGGTATATGTTTGAATAACAGGTGGATTAATAACCTTGTCTTATTAGTGCTGGTTAAGGTCAGCCTATGATGGACTTATTATTTTTTATTATTAGCTAGAGCCCCATTTACCGACAAGCTAATTCGCTACTCGCTTACACATCCTTTCCACATCGTAACTCCTGTAATACGCAGGATAGGAGTAACAGTATCTCCTAGATTTGGTGGGGTCTTTGGTACAGTATCCACTGAAAGTAGACGGTTAGCGAATCTATCGACTATATCTCGGAAGATAACTATAATAATAATATCCTTGGACATATACAGACAGCGCCATCTAGTTCCACACTAAGCAATTAGACTTGTGTTGTGGATACCGGATGGTTGATACACTACACAAATATTTTTTATTTTTTGTAAATAAATACATATATAAATGAAAAACATCCATAACTCGGGTACACATGTCCGCATTCATCATACAAACATATGTCCCTAGCGGGATTCGAACCCGCGACCTTTTGGTATAGCAGCAGAGTTTCTAACCACTACACCAAACGGCCTATATAAATAAATTATAATGAAATAAATAGGATAACTTTACGCAGATCCCACAAACGAAAATTGACGAAAACATCTGATAACATTTTCAGAGTGGATTGCTGAGTCTGAGCTAAACGCTAAGTCGCTAGGTTTGCAAAAAAGCGTGTTGTAAAATAGAGCTCCCTTAATGATTAAAGACTTACAATAAAAATTTGTAGAGACTCAAAAAATGTGCGCATAGCCCGAAAAATAAAGGGAGCAATGGGTCATTGCTACTTGGACATACGAAATACCGTCCTGGTACCGAATTTACGCTAGTTTATTCTAAGTTTATGCTATCTTGCACTTTCAGTAAGTATTATGAATTTGACAGTCACCTTTTCATTCGTCCGCGGGTGCGGTGTAGCTGTTACAGTGATCTGAACGCCTTTCACTTGCCGTTGTTTTTGTCTTTTCCTGGAAGAAATAAAAATGAATACGTTGGTTTTCTGTTACACTTCCTAAAAAATTATAAACAGTTTCAGGCTATTTTAATCTTGAGTGACGCGTGTACAAGTTATAGCAATGAGGATAAAATGTGAGCATAATTGAAGTCTGCATAGAACGGTCGCTAGAAAGAGTATTATTCAAGTTTGCTTGCAAAAACAAGGATCAAAATTGGTCCTAAGTGGGAACCCTGTGGTACGCTAAATGGGACATCAACGCTCCTGGATTCGTGCCCACACACACCACCGTTCGAGGCCTAGATGACAAACAGGTAGAGAACAAGGGAGAACGTAACCATGCACATCGACATAGTTGAGCTCTGTACAAACCAATCATCCTAAAAGTATCACATGGGCTAAAGTGTTACCTCCAAAAATTTTGACTTTTCTTATTTTCCTCACCTTTTTATTATTTTAATGAAGTGTTTACGTTTTATTTTCTTTTATAAAAAGAAAAAAAAAATCCAAATAGAAAAAAAATCGAATAAAAATTGTCTTAGCCGGATTCGAAAACCGTGTCTTTTCGAAAGACGTTACCTAAGCACTCGTGTCGCTTGCCACTAAACCACGATATCAATTAGCAGAGCTGACGAAATTTTCTTACTCATTTATATGTGACATATTATTATGGATTTGGTTTGAGTGTTGATATTGTATGAATACTTTCTAATAGATGGTGCTAGAGTGCTTCGGTCCATACGGTCCATATAATACTTTTAGGGAGATCCGTCTGTACACCAGTAACTTATGATTAACTCTGTCGAACGCTTTAGTTACGTCATTGCAAATAGCATCACAGGCGTACGGGACTTGCTGGGTCGGGCGGATACGGTACCTGCGGGGAGCGGCGCCATGGGCGGCACACAGCACCACGCCCTCGAGGCGCAGCGCCAGGCGGTGCGTGGGCGGCAGCGCGGCCGCGTGCTCGGCGGCGGCGGGGCGCGCGGGGGAGAGTAGCTGGGGGCGGGGGGCGGGGGGCAGTACCTGCGGGGAGCGGCGCCATGGGCGGCACACAGCACCACGCCCTCGAGGCGCAGCGCCAGGCGGTGCGTGGGCGGCAGCGCGGCCGCGTGCTCGGCGGCGGCGGGGCGCGCGGGGGAGAGTAGCTGGGGGCGGGGGGCGGGGGGCAGTACCTGCGGGGAGCGGCGCCATGGGCGGCACACAGCACCACGCCCTCGAGGCGCAGCGCCAGGCGGTGCGTGGGCGGCAGCGCGGCCGCGTGCTCGGCGGCGGCGGGGCGCGCGGGGGAGAGTAGCTGGGGGCGGGGGGCGGGGGGCAGTACCTGCGGGGAGCGGCGCCATGGGCGGCACACAGCACCACGCCCTCGAGGCGCAGCGCCAGGCGGTGCGTGGGCGGCAGCGCGGCCGCGTGCTCGGCGGCGGCGGGGCGCGCAGGGGAGAGTAGCTGGGGGCGGGGGGCGGGGGGCAGTACCTGCGGGGAGCGGCGCCATGGGCGGCACACAGCACCACGCCCTCGAGGCGCAGCGCCAGGCGGTGCGTGGGCGGCAGCGCGGCCGCGTGCTCGGCGGCGGCGGGGCGCGCGGGGGAGAGTAGCTGGGGGCGGGGGGCGGGGGGCAGTACCTGCGGGGAGCGGCGCCATGGGCGGCACACAGCACCACGCCCTCGAGGCGCAGCGCCAGGCGGTGCGTGGGCGGCAGCGCGGCCGCGTGCTCGGCGGCGGCGGGGCGCGCGGGGGAGAGTAGCTGGGGGCGGGGGGCGGGGGGCAGTACCTGCGGGGAGCGGCGCCATGGGCGGCACACAGCACCACGCCCTCGAGGCGCAGCGCCAGGCGGTGCGTGGGCGGCAGCGCGGCCGCGTGCTCGGCGGCGGCGGGGCGCGCGGGGGAGAGCGACACGCGGCACAGCGCGCCCCCCCCCGCGCCCCACGCGCCGCGCGCCCACACCGAACCCACGCAGCACGCGCGCACCGCCGCCAGGATGGCCTCCGCGTGCTGCCGGCATGTCACCATATCAAACATTTGCATCCGAGTAGTTTATTTTAAGGAAAACTACGGATCTGACAAAACACCGGACGCGCTAATCAAAAATGATCGCTTCCTATTTAGAAAATAGAGTTCAAAAAGTTCAAGTACATATGGAAAAATCTTCAGGATCTTCTGTGAAAATGGGAGTGCCTCAAGGATCAATTCTCGGTCCATTCGTTTTTAGTGTACATTTGCCTTGCCTTATTTAGACGTTCACAGGTTTCCAATTAGTTTACTGTGAATAATCTAGTTTTGACGACCTGTTTGGCGTAGTGGTTAGAAACTCTGACCACTATACCAAAAGGTCGCGGGTTCGAATCCCGCTAGGGGCATATGTTTGCATGATGAATACGGACATGTGTATCCGAGTTATGAATGTTTTCATTTGTAATAAGTATTTATATACAAAAAAAAATGTATTTATGTAGTATATCAACCATCTGGTATCCACAACAAAAGCCTATAGTTGCTTAAAGTGGAACTAGATAGCATTGTGTGCATGCCCAAGGATATTTATTATTATTATTATTCAGTATTCAGTATGTTTATTGCAGTATCACAAATATAGTAGCACATGCTTACGAGTAAAATAATCTTACGGTCGTCTCAAAATACGGTCTTAACACAGGCGGAAACTTGTAATTGGCTCTGTCAGAACCGATTATTGTTATCCATAGCATTATTGTAGCTGTAAGTTTTCCAAAAATAAATAAAATAAAATAAATTAAATAAATATTTGTGACGCCCCGTTGGGGCATGGCAATATTATTTGTCTAATCCAGTACCTAAATAGATTTGATAACGGTTACTACCCAGAATTCACGATTATAAAAAAATGGCGTTTTTATTTATAATTGAAAATTTCCTAAAATAACAGTTTGTTTGATTGTAAACGCTTTATTGTACAAAAAGGCAATACATTAATTTTTAACAGTAATTAATGTTATTTAGATATTATTTATTAGCTTTTAAGCTTTCGGGGTGCAGGTCAGAACAATATTTTTGATTTATGCTGTACTTAAAAGGAAATCTTAATTTATCCAATGAGGGCGCCACTGGACGGTATAAATCCTTTTAATCCTCATAATTTTTTTTTTTTTTTTTTCTATATGAGAGGGCGGCAAACGAGCATGCGGGTCACCTGATGGAAAGCAATCACCGCCGCCCATGGACACCCGCAACACCAAAAGGGTCACAGATGCGTTGCCGGCCTTTGAGGAAGGTGTCCACCCCAGAATAAGTAGGGCAGCCTGAGCGATGAGGGATTCTCCAGCACTAATGATCTTCCACTCCGTTTTTTTGATATTGTATACCTATTATTGGCGGAAATTGTGTTCTGATCTGTTCGGTTAATTTTAGAAATCCTTTGCGAAAACTCGTAATTGGCTTATAGATAAAATTAAATAAAACAGCTACATACTATATGTTTTCCAAATAAAATAAATAAAATGACAATAAGAGAAAACACATACAAAACAGAGGTCGCAGGTTCGAATACCAGCGGCATCCATTTATAAATGGCCGCCTGGCTAGCTACCAATATCTTGTCCTAGTCTGCCGGCAAGCAGTAACATTGATAGCATTACTGTGTTCCGTGATTGCGACAAGAAAGCTGAAGGTCATAGCTCATTAGAGCCACCCGGCATTCACTCCGCACCGCCTCGCCTCGTGTGGTTTTTATTCTTTATATGGACTTATATGGGCATGCGCTCACTACATCAACTCCGTAGCGTCACCGGATCGCCTTACTCGTAAGCCCTCCACGCGCGGACGGCGAGTGGACCACTCGGTGACAACTCGTAGCTCGCATGCTTACCTTGCGTTGACTGCGCATTGCTAACGCGCGGGTCCCGAGTGGATCGCGCGCTGCCCGCGAATGATTCACGCGAGGACGATACCTATACCTAGTGCCAATTGTTAACAGACTACTCGAAAATTCGTAGACCAAGCGACGTCCACTCGTTGACCACGTGGGGTCCACTGGTTGACGACACTAGGCCCGCTGGTTGACCGCGCGACGTTTATTGGTGATAACGCGGCGTCCACCCGTGGATCACCTGTATACAACGAGTGGACGCCGTGCGACGAGGCGGAGCGGAGTGGGTGCCGGGTGGGTCTAATGAGCTATGACCTTTCCTCCAAATAAATTGGAATCTCGGATGAGCGCGCTTTCACCTTCCGCCTCATCCTCACTTAACATCTGTTGTGATGGAAATAAAGCGGATATTTTCAAGGTTATTGGAGTTTTGTACAAACACTGCATACTTACTCTATGCGAGAGACCAGGCGTAGTGGTGGGATTATCGAAGAGTTTCGCCGCTATCCTGGTCAAGGCAGCGCTGGGAGCTAGCGCGATCATCTCCTCTAGGGTCCTCGCCTTCAATTCCTGTGTCATCAGCTCCGCAGGACGGTCTTGCTGGTTAGAGGTGATCTGGTCCAGGAACTGGGCTAGTTTCGTGTATGTGTGTTGTGCGCTGATAGGTTTCTTAAGGATTGTATTGGATAGGTATTTCACGTCGTCCTGTTCGAGGAGTTGTAAAACAAAACAAATTTGTGGTCTGGTGCATGGTCCAAACTTCAAACTTCAAGCATTTATTTCAACGTAAGGTACATGATATCATTTGTTGAATGTCAATTTAAATCTATTGGAAATAAAAATAGGGCTAAGCATTTTTCAGTCAGTCAGTATGTCCAAGCTACTACGGCTTCGGAAAGGGAAATCATCTGTGGGAAAAGAAGCGCCGAAGAAGAAACCCACAAAAAATACAACTAATACAATTTTATGATTTTTGGGAGTTGGGCGAAGTATACCAAGCGTTTTTGTCATTCAGGTAGTCACTAATTTTGTAATAACCTTTTTTTGTTAATGTTGTTATGAAATGGTTTTTAAATTGTTTTTCATTTAGATTAATGATATTCTCAGGTATAAGGTTATAAAAGCGTATACAGTGTCCCATAAATGATGTATTAACATTGCTCAGTCTGAACATAGGGGTGGCTAATTTGTCCTTATATCTCAAATTTAAGTTATGCTTATCACTATTTTTTGAGAAATGCATAAATATTTTTTCGTACGTATCTAATATTTCCGGACCGAAGTTGGAAGAGAAGAAAAAGCGGTAGTCATGGTTATCTAAGTACTTATTCAGTCAGGTAAGTTGGGCGGCGATCTATCTCGTGCTGGGCAGAGCTTCCGCGTCGTGGAGTTCCTGATGTTGGTTTGCGCATTGTAAGGCAATTTGCCTGTTTATAATTAGCAATTGTAGAGTGGTGTGTGTGTGTCGTGAACTCGTGACTAACGCGTTTTAGTGTTACTTTGTAGAGTCTGAACAAAAAAGTAGAATCCGTAGTCCGCGGAATATAAAATGAACAGTGTTAAAGCTGAGAACAATTCAAAATTATTTATTTTCAGTAAAATATCACGTTTCAATGTTGTCAAGAATAACGAAAAATATACGGAAAGCCTATTTCAAACGAAAGTCAATTAGTCACTACGTCATATTGAACCTGTCTCTGATAAATGTGAGAATCATCTTGATAAAGAAGTCCATGATCCATTAGTAATTTGAATTCTCGTCAAATCAAAAATGTAAAATATTTGAAACCGTATCACTGGCAGGAGCGCAATAATGGAAACACAACGACTCGTGCTATACCTACGCATAATGAAGGCACCGCCTCCGTGGCTCAATGTAAACAACATTGGGCTTACGATTCGGTGGTCGCGGGTTCGATCCCCAGCGGGGTACATGTTTATGTACTCGGTTTGGTTGGTGGTAGGGCATTTTAATGGCTAGCTACCATCATCGTATCTAAATCTGCCGCCAAGCAGCAATGTTAACAGCGTTGTGTTCCGGTTGTCAGAGATAAGATAGCCAGTCCTCCAAATGTGTTGGGGTTTCAGGGTCAGTACGCTTCCACCTTCGACCTCATCTTCACTTAACATCAGGTGTGATTGAGGTCAAGTACCAACCCATAAAAAAATTTGCTTATATTATACTAGTTACATAAGTCGGAGTTGCGTCACATACCACAACACAAATCCTTAACCTAGCATCCAAAGTCACGCCACACATACTACGCAGTGAACGCATTTTGCTCTAATGCTTGTTCCGCCATACCCAACATAAGCTGGCAACATTATCTCTTCCACACAAGCGTTCCTACAGCTAGAAGTATCCTTAGCAATAGTTTATTTTAATCGTCCATTTTGTTTTTTTATTTTTAATGTCCTATGTATCTAAGTAACATATTTTATAAATCAAAATCAAAATCAAAAAATGCTTTATTTTGTAGGTACACAGGGTACACTTAAAATAGTCAGATTTTACATTTTTAAAGCTACTGCTTGTTCAAAAGGCAATTTTCCCCTGAGAAGAACAAGCAAGAAACTCGAGAGGTCGCTCTTTTAAAAAAAGGTTGTTATATTACAAAATTATTATTTTATATTATAATATTTCATTATTAATTGTGAAATAGCCTGGTTATGCGAACGGGCTGGTTATGTCCATGATTGTTTATCATCTAAATAATCTGATATTTTATAATATGCTTTCTTAATAAGTTTCTGTTTTATAGTATCTTTAAATTTATTGAAAGGAAGATTTTGTATATCAACAGGAACTTTATTGAAAAAGCGTATACATAACCCTTTGAATGAATTACTGACTTTGTGGAGGCGACTTATGTGACCTGCAAGTTTATCTTTATTTCTTGTATTGACATCATGTTTATCACTATTTTTCCTAAATGATGCTATATTTTTTTTGACATATATTAGATTTTCAAAAATGTACTGTGACGAAAAGGTTAGAATATTATACTCTTTAAATCTGTCTCTAAGTGACACTGCAGGTCTCAATTGATAAATTGCGCGAACGGCTCGTTTTTGTAAAACAAAGATTGTATTAATATCCGCGGCATTTCCCCACAGCAAGATACCGTAAGACATCAGGCTATGGAAATAACTAAAATATACTAATCTAGCAGTATTTACGTCCGATATTTGTCTAATTTTTTTGACTGCATACGCTGCAGAGCTGAGCTTCTTCGCCAATTTATGGATATGAGGACCCCATTGTAATTTGGCGTCCAAAGTAATGCCCAAAAATACAGTGGACTCAACAAGGTCTAGAGTGACATTTTTTATCATTATATTTGTGGGCACCTCCCTGACATTAGGATGTAAATGTTTACATGTAGGTATGGATATCACATAGGTAAGCTACGTAGTGTATGTGCAGCTTCGATCCTGCTGACCTGACCACTATTACATTGTCTACAATATTTCTATATGTGAGAACCTTATTTGTGATTAACATGGCTGTTGGTTTTCCTTAATATAAATAAATAAATAAATAAATTAGCTCGGGCAACAACACGCCAGTGATTGTGGCTGCGGTATGTAAAGGATACATGTGCAGATGGCGCAGCGTGGAGTCGTCGGCGCGGAAGGCGGTGCGCGCGATGGCCGCGTAGCGCCGCGCCGCCGCGTGCAGTGCGCGCGCCGCCCGCCGCGCCGCGCCCGCGCACGCGCCCGCGCGCAGCGCCCCGTCCCGCGCCGCCTGCGTCGCACGCGCAACGTATACCACACACTCCCACGGGCCAACGGCATACACGGCAAAGCACGGATACATACTTATGCGGTGTCGGGGAATTTCTTCCTTGAATTGCATCTCACGTAGGAACTATGTAGTGAGAAATTGACAGGAAGGTCGCCGGAGGGTTTTAGTGGGTAGTCCCACTCCTATCATTGGAGCGGGGAGTCCCACATGTTCCCATCGCTTCCTTACAGCGGCGGGTCGAATGCGTAAAGGTATTTCCCCGTAAGAAAGGCATCCTCCACCCGTGGATGGAAAAACAAAATTACTTTACATATCTCTTGCTCTGTAAGTAGTCACTTACTTCCCTGAATGCCGGGGTGTATGGATGTCATTACAGCATAGGTTTCAAAACCTACCATGTAATGTTAGCATTACAGCATAGGTTTTGGAATTTGAAAAAAGAACTGTCATAGTGCGAGAAGAATATTTCGATTATTTACTCGAATCGGAATCGAGACAATTTATATTAAAATTTATGAAGATTTTATTTTAAATATCGAACTATTTGTTTCGCAGTCACATCGTATGTTAGTTGAAATCGATTTAGAAATCAAACTGGCCAGTACGATTTGACGCGCTTGCGTGCCATAAAATCGTAAAGAGTAAAAAAGGCAGCCGACTAGCTAGGCGCGAAAGTAAATTTTTCGTGTTTTGGAGTTCTTTCTCAAAAGTTTTGAAAAATGTCAAGTGACGAAGACATGGATCTAACCCCCCGATTTTATAAAAGAACAAGCAAAAACAGTTTTAGAAAATCGATACGAATACGATCGAAATACGACAAATTTATGAAGTGGCGGTCAGAAAAAAAAGTTAAATCTCTTTCTGAAAGTGTTTTGATATCATATTTTAATGAATTATCTAAGAAGCTACAACTTGTTTTTACTTACCTCACAATCGATATGTAAAGCAGAGTGTTTACCTCGGGTGTAAGCATCAATTGCATACTCGGGCTAATTAGCGCCCTCGCTACGCTCGGGCGCCAAAAACCTCGTATCCAATTGATGTCATACAGCCCTTGGTTAACAATCTACTATTTCACATGATATGTCAACAATATTCGAATATATTTGCCAGGGCCCGCAGCGCCCGCGCGCGCGCCCCCAGGCTGGCGGCCCCCCCGCCCCCCCGAGCCCCCCCACCTGCGAGTGCGTGTGCGCGACGGCGGGCGGCGGCTGCGTGCAGAGCGCGCGGGCGGCGAGCGCGGCGCGCGCCAGGGCCCGCAGCGCCCGCGCGCGCGCCCCCAGGCTGGCGGCCCCCCCGCCCCCCCGAGCCCCCCCACCTGCGAGTGCGTGTGCGCGACGGCGGGCGGCGGCTGCGTGCAGAGCGCGCGGGCGGCGAGCGCGGCGCGCGCCAGGGCCCGCAGCGCCCGCGCGCGCGCCCCCAGGCTGGCGGCCCCCCCGCCCCCCCGAGCCCCCCCACCTGCGAGTGCGTGTGCGCGACGGCGGGCGGCGGCTGCGTGCAGAGCGCGCGGGCGGCGAGCGCGGCGCGCGCCAGGGCCCGCAGCGCCCGCGCGCGCGCCCCCAGGCTGGCGGCCCCCCCGCCCCCCCGAGCCCCCCCACCTGCGAGTGCGTGTGCGCGACGGCGGGCGGCGGCTGCGTGCAGAGCGCGCGGGCGGCGAGCGCGGCGCGCGCCAGGGCCCGCAGCGCCCGCGCGCGCGCCCCCAGGCTGGCGGCCCCCCCGCCCCCCCGAGCCCCCCCACCTGCGAGTGCGTGTGCGCGACGGCGGGCGGCGGCTGCGTGCAGAGCGCGCGGGCGGCGAGCGCGGCGCGCGCCAGGGCCCGCAGCGCCCGCGCGCGCGCCCCCAGGCTGGCGGCCCCCCCGCCCCCCCGAGCCCCCCCACCTGCGAGTGCGTGTGCGCGACGGCGGGCGGCGGCTGCGTGCAGAGCGCGCGGGCGGCGAGCGCGGCGCGCGCCAGGGCCCGCAGCGCCCGCGCGCGCGCCCCCAGGCTGGCGGCCCCCCCGCCCCCCCGAGCCCCCCCACCTGCGAGTGCGTGTGCGCGACGGCGGGCGGCGGCTGCGTGCAGAGCGCGCGGGCGGCGAGCGCGGCGCGCGCCAGGGCCCGCAGCGCCCGCGCGCGCGCCCCCAGGCTGGCGGCCCCCCCGCCCCCCCGAGCCCCCCCACCTGCGAGTGCGTGTGCGCGACGGCGGGCGGCGGCTGCGTGCAGAGCGCGCGGGCGGCGAGCGCGGCGCGCGCCAGGGCCCGCAGCGCCCGCGCGCGCGCCCCCAGGCTGGCGGCCCCCCCGCCCCCCCGAGCCCCCCCACCTGCGAGTGCGTGTGCGCGACGGCGGGCGGCGGCTGCGTGCAGAGCGCGCGGGCGGCGAGCGCGGCGCGCGCCAGGGCCCGCAGCGCCCGCGCGCGCGCCCCCAGGCTGGCGGCCCCCCCGCCCCCCCGAGCCCCCCCACCTGCGAGTGCGTGTGCGCGACGGCGGGCGGCGGCTGCGTGCAGAGCGCGCGGGCGGCGAGCGCGGCGCGCGCCAGGGCCCGCAGCGCCCGCGCGCGCGCCCCCAGGCTGGCGGCCCCCCCGCCCCCCCGAGCCCCCCCACCTGCGAGTGCGTGTGCGCGACGGCGGGCGGCGGCTGCGTGCAGAGCGCGCGGGCGGCGAGCGCGGCGCGCGCCAGGGCCCGCAGCGCCCGCGCGCGCGCCCCCAGGCTGGCGGCCCCCCCGCCCCCCCGAGCCCCCCCACCTGCGAGTGCGTGTGCGCGACGGCGGGCGGCGGCTGCGTGCAGAGCGCGCGGGCGGCGAGCGCGGCGCGCGCCAGGGCCCGCAGCGCCCGCGCGCGCGCCCCCAGGCTGGCGGCCCCCCCCGCCCCCCCGAGCCCCCCCACCTGCGAGTGCGTGTGCGCGACGGCGGGCGGCGGCTGCGTGCAGAGCGCGCGGGCGGCGAGCGCGGCGCGCGCCAGGGCCCGCAGCGCCCGCGCGCGCGCCCCCAGGCTGGCGGCCCCCCCGCCCCCCCGAGCCCCCCCACCTGCGAGTGCGTGTGCGCGACGGCGGGCGGCGGCTGCGTGCAGAGCGCGCGGGCGGCGAGCGCGGCGCGCGCCAGGGCCCGCAGCGCCCGCGCGCGCGCCCCCAGGCTGGCGGCCCCCCCGCCCCCCCGAGCCCCCCCACCTGCGAGTGCGTGTGCGCGACGGCGGGCGGCGGCTGCGTGCAGAGCGCGCGGGCGGCGAGCGCGGCGCGCGCCAGGGCCCGCAGCGCCCGCGCGCGCGCCCCCAGGCTGGCGGCCCCCCCGCCCCCCCGAGCCCCCCCACCTGCGAGTGCGTGTGCGCGACGGCGGGCGGCGGCTGCGTGCAGAGCGCGCGGGCGGCGAGCGCGGCGCGCGCCAGGGCCCGCAGCGCCCGCGCGCGCGCCCCCAGGCTGGCCCCCCCGAGCCCCCCCACCTGCGAGTGCGTGTGCGCGACGGCGGGCGGCGGCTGCGTGCAGAGCGCGCGGGCGGCGAGCGCGGCGCGCGCCAGGGCCCGCAGCGCCCGCGCGCGCGCCCCCAGGCTGGCGGCCGGTAGCGGCGCGCAGGCGGCGCACCCGGCGCAGCCCGCGGCGCACCCCCCGCCGCCCGCCGCCCCCGCCCCGCCCCAGCCCTGCGCCAGCTCCCAGCCCGCGCTCGCCGCCTCCAGCCCCGTTATACCTGCACCACGGAATCGTCGTCAGCGGCTGGCGAGGATGCGATACCCCGCCTCGCTCCCACTTCACCCGGTTGACCGAACTTACGGTAAAAAAACTCAGCCAGTATAATTACATCCGAGCAGAAAGTAATTCATGATTGCCCCATTCGGGTGAAATGTCCGCCCGGAGCCGCTTATTTTCTCAATGTTTTTTTTTAAATTCAAAATTTAGAAAATATAGTCTCGCACTCGGTGAGCTAAGTTTGTTCTTAATTTGAATGTTTTCGACGAGTGTCTCAAGTTTAGAATGAAACTTTTTGGACTTATTTAGACATTAAAACGGTGTGCAATTCATACAACTTGACTGCAATGGATCAGTAAAGTGTCTTTTCTGGACATTTACGAGGAACTTATAGGTTTTAGCGAGCTCGATTTCCGCAACTCTACGCAGCTTGCGCCTATTTTGCGTGATGAGTTGCTGACACTACTCTTGCCAACCCAGTTCCTCCAGGAAGCCTGACCCCTGATGTTGTCGGCAACATCAGGACACCGGGGTCGCTTCCAGAAGTCGTCGGGACTTCTGGAAGCGACCCCGGTGTCCCGAGGTACTGTGCCCTGTAAACTGCCACACCTGGACATCCTAGGATGACGTGTGCGGCTGTTTCTTCTGCCTCCATACACGGTCTGTACAAGAAGCTGTCTGTAACACCTGTTACGAGGAACTTACAGCGTAGTTGGAAGAAAAATAACATTTTATTTTTTATTTTATTTTTATTTTATTTTTATTTTATTTTATTTTTATTTTATTAAAAAATAAAAAATAAAAATAAAAATAACATTAAAATCCTCACTCACCTTCTTCGATTAGTTTGGCGTCAGCAGATGCTGCTCTATAGAGAGCTTGCAACCATCGCTGGACTGATTCACTGGGCGCTTCCTCTGAGAGACGCTTCAATATGGCTGCGGCTAGGTTATGATGACCATATCTAGAAGGAAACAATTATCAAAATCAATTTAGTCACTTATTCCTCATCTATAATATCTAGGAAACGGACGCAATATCAAAATCAAGTCAAAAAATATCTTGTTCCTCGTAACCTTGTTACATTATCAGAAATGAGATAAGAAAATAAATACCGGGTTACAAAAAGAGAATTATTCGATTCTAAGATATAATAAATAACAATAAATATAAATATCGTTGGACTTACACACAATGCCATCTAGTTCCACATTAAGCAACTATAGGCTGGTGTTGTGGATACCAGATGGTTGATATACTACATAAATATTTTTTTTTGTATATAAATATTTATTATAAATGAAAACATCCATAACTCGGATACACATGTGCGTATTCATCATGCAAACATATGCCCCTAGCGGCATTCGAACCCGCAACCTTTTGGTATAGTGGTCAGAGTTGATAACCACTACACCAAACAGGTCCTCATAACTAGATTATTCACAGTAATCACAGTAAACTAATTGGAAACCTGTGAACGTCAATATAATTCGACCTTGTGTTTACTTTGAATATGAATGAACTATCATCAGCCAGTAACCCAATGGTGTCGATTCGGATGTACACCAACTAAACTACACTAAAACCAGTTTTGGAATGGTGCCGTCGCATCTTGTGTATCTATGTAGTATATAGCGTCGTGATATACTACATAAATACATTTTTTTTTTGTAAATAAATGAAAACATCCATTACTCGGGTACACATGTCCGTATTCATCATACAATACATGCCTTTGGAAAACTTACATTGATGCAAGATCTAAGAAAAACGGAATTTGGTACCGAACAATACAATGTCAGCCTCCTTCTAGACCTTGGTTTATGTCTTGCAAATTTGGTAGAGTTGACCTTAAAATTGCATTTTGGCTGCGCTCCGGTCATATGCCTTTAAAAAGTTTGCTCATCTAATGAAGAAGCCGCCGTCATCTAATTGTGAAACATGTGGATGTGCAGAAGATATTCAGCATCTTTGAATAAAGCCAAACGTGAGATGTTCATACGATCATTAAAGATTGTAATAACCCCAATATTACAAAGTATTCTGTCTTCTCCACTGTCAGATGAAGCCAGGTTGTTATATCGTTTTGTGTAAGTTTGTACCAAACGATTCATATATTGTAGTAGTGATGGTGATTGTTTTGGGGTACTATGGAATTGACTTGTCACATAGTGACCACAAGATCTTAAAAATAAAGAGAAAAAAAAATAATGGGATTCGAACTCACGACTGTTTTGGTATAGTGATCAGATTTCTAACCACTACACCAAACAAGTCGTAAAATAATATCTATTTTTTTAAATATTTGACCATATTTTTCGTAAGTATGCAAATACCTGAGTGCAGCCCTGGCGACCCTGTACCTGGTCCAGCCGTCCGTCTGGTCGATGGTTGCCATGATCTGCGAAACAATATTTTTGACAATTTATTTATACATTTATTTTTATTCTATTTATTGGTACAAAAACAGATTACAATCGTACATGAGAAGAACTTAACATTAACTTAGATTCGAACAAGATTGGAATCCCAAGCATGTATACACAACATGGTTAAACAAGAACAAGCTTAATTATTGTATTTCTTTTTTGTTTAAGAATACTGACAGAATAAAACGCTTTTAGCTTTGACGGATCATGTAGCTAAGCACCAAAGTAAATTGGGATAGAGCTCAATTGAGAACATCTTTTACTTCATTCATTGCCTTCAATTTACAAAATGCGTTCACCGTTCCGTTCAGCTAACTAACAAGAAATAGTTGAAAGAGAGATACAGATTTATTATAAAACGTTGACATGCAAATGAGATACAATCGTAAATTGGTTAATTTAGTTTGCATCGTGGGAAGGGAGTAGACGTTATGATGTAGTTATACATATATATGTATATGATGTAGTTATACAATGTGTCCCGGAGAGAAGTGACCAGCGGGCGTAGTTTGAAAATTTATACAAAATTATCGATAAATCATTTAAATTTAGAGACCTAACTGCTTTTGTTTTTTAAAAATTGTTAATCGTTTTTTTTAATAGACATGTCTGACCTTCTGCACTATTTTAGTCATAATTTCTTTGTTTTTACGTCTTTCCCAATTCTTTTTTTTTTAATTCAGTGCTGTTATTATTATTCATCAAATTAGTTATGAAAATTATCCCAAAACAAATAAATAATTTATTAAAAAAGAAATAAACTTAAAATTCGACCAACAAAACTGTATTTCTTTAAGTTTAAAAATAAAAAAACGAAAAATGTCCCTATAACATCATGTTTTTTTTTAATTATTATGATACTACATGATATTCTCTAAAATATCCTCGAACAATGTTTTATGTTATTTCAAATAAATGTGAACGTACGAGACATTGTAATTGACCTTTTATGCTCCAGTAACTAGATAGAGATAAGTTTAAAAAAATGAAAGTAATGTTTTAAGCAGTTTATTTGCACATTTAAGTGTTTTGTTATTACAATGAATCATTTTAATTTTAACATGATAGTTTAATAATAAATAAAAGATACTTAATTTGTTAAAATGGTTGTTTATTAAGAAAAATCAGGTAATTAATTAATTATGTTTTCAAAATGACCGCCGTCAGCGGTTATGCAGGCCAGGCCAATGAAAATTATCCTAGATGGATTGGCAGAGGCGGTCCAGTAGCATGGCCCCCGAGGTCACCAGACTTGACGCCTCTTGATTATTATTTCTGGGGCTACATGAAGCAAAAAGTTTATGCTGTGCCAATAATTTCAAGAGACCAGCTGAAACAGAGAATCGATGCTGCTGCCGCAGAAATAGCGCAGAATCATGCAGAAATAAGGCGAACTACACTAAGGATGTCATTTAGGGCCCTGGCCTGCATAACCGCTGACGGCGGTCATTTTGAAAACATAATTAATTAATTACCTGATTTTTCTTAATAAACAACCATTTTAACAAATTAAGTATCTTTTATTTATTATTAAACTATCATGTTAAAATCAAAATGATTCATTGTAATAACAAAACACTTAAATGTGCAAATAAACTGCTTAAAACATTACTTTCATTTTTTTAAACTTATCTCTATCTAGTTACTGGAGCATAAAAGGTCAATTTCAATGTCTCGTACGTTCACATTTATTTAAAATAACTAAAAACATTGTTCGAGGATATTTTAGAGAATATCATGTAGTATCATAATAATTTAAAAAAAACATGATGTTATAGGGACATTTTTCGTTTTTTTATTTTTAAACTTAAAGAAATACAGTTTTGTTGGTCGAATTTTAAGTTTATTTCTTTTTTAATAAATTATTTATTTGTTTTGGGATAATTTTCATAACTTAATTTGATGAATAATAATAACAGCACTGAATTAAAAAAAAAGAATTGGGAAAGACGTAAAAACAAAGAAATTATGACTAAAATAGTGCAGAAGGTCAGAGATGTCTATTAAAAAAAAAGAATTAACAATTTTTAAAAAACAAAAGCAGTTAGGTCTCTAAATTTAAATGATTTATCGATAATTTTGTATAAATTTTCAAACTACGCCCGCTGGTCACTTCTCTCCGGGACACATTGTAGAAATAAAATAAGATGTCTTTTCAGTAACAAGATAATGGTGTCGATTCGGATGTACAACCAATTAAACTTAAACTAAAACCAGTTTTAGAGTAGTACTATTGTTTAGAAATAGGTTTAGACGCAAGTATGCAATAGTAGTGATCAACTGCCCACCTGGTGAACCCGGATGACCGCACTGATCTCGTCTGGCAAATGATGGATCCCAACCCTTGACGGCTATAGCTTGAGGCTATAGGTTGAGACTCCAGACGCACACACAGATAGTCCCAGAAAGAATAGAAAGAATGCAGAAGGTCTCTGACAGCGAAAAGCACCAAAGCACAGTCACTTTTCGACACAGCGCGCACGGTGGTCGTAAGGTCTGTGCTCCACTGTCAGAGGTCGACAGTAGGCGGGGGTGGGTGCGGGGAAAGGGGCCGCACCGTACATCAAAGAACACGAAATAGGCAAGTTGACCACAGATTGGTACTTGCATGTGACGGCACCACTCCATAACTGGATTTAGTTCAGTTTAGTTGGTGTACATCCGAATCGACACCATAATACTATTACTAAATTATTAAAATTATTGTGTACTCTTACCCTGTCTTGCCACGAACTGCTAATGCGGAAAGACAGAGCGGTGCCGGCCCGCTCTTGGAATATCACGGTGCATAGAAGGACTAGGGCAGTGCCGTCGTTTGAGTCTTCTGTGTTTCTGGAAAAGAAAAGTAAAATGATTTTATAGAAATTATAGATTAATGAGGTGAAGATCTCCCTATTGCAAGCGGTGCTAGTCTAAACATACCGAAAAATACCGTCCCTGGTTGAATTCATCATTCCAAGTATGTACGATATTATTGATCATGATCAGCCTATTTGCTGGGCACAGGTTTCCCCCACACAATGAGGTGGGCCAGCATAGTCAACGCGGGCCGAGTGCGAATTGGAAAACATTTCGGTATGATTTACACCTGACAGAATGCTCTGGAGTGTAATTTTCAGTGACTACAATTTATCAACTTTGCGAGTCACGTTTCATTGCGAAAAGAATTCAAAATGGGAGTCATTGCGTTTTTTCTTTTTTGCTTTCACTTTCACATGTTTTGACACTAACGTAATGATGTTTGTTTGTGAGTAGTGGTACATTGCGTTTTAGATGTCAGCCGTTAATTGATTTCTTTACTTATTGTGGGGTAGAAAGCTCGGTCATGTCGGAAACCATCCAAGAAGAGAAGAACAAGTGTGGAGAATGGTTGCGATATTTCATCATCTACTTTGTATGTCAGAGCTAAGTAAGGGTATTTTGGAAGTGATCTTGCTATGAAAGTCTTATCTTTAGCCGACTGCCGCAGAAAGGAGTGTTTTTGCGTATGTATTTACGTAGATTTCTATGTTACCTCTCCTGCAGTGTAAATGTATACTTAAAATGATTTGTCAACGATTTGTACATCACCCGTATTTCAACGCACCCTAAGTTCACAATTGCATCTCAGCGAAAAATGCTCTCCTTACACGAGCTTTACAGTTCTCCATGCATTTCTCACAATATCTCCACGTTGAAAATCCGGATAATACTGACCCGTGCAGCGATGCATCCAGCGCCTGCAGCAGCGCGGGCATGGCCGGCGCTACGGACAGCGGGCAGTGGGTGCCGCCGCCCAGCGCCGCCAGCCCTTCCAGCAGCGACACTACGCGGACGGAGCCGCGCCGCCAACTGCAGGCCAGCTGGACGCCGAGGACGTTGGCGGTGCGAGCCGCGTACGCCGTAGGCTCCGCGTTGCTCAGTTGTACCTAACGGTAGTCACGATAGATGAACTTAATGATAGATTGGTTTGGTTGGTGGTAGGGCATTTTAAATGTCCGCCTGGCTGGCTGACCTTCACTTCTACATACAGCTTTTACCGCCTCCGTGGCTCAATGTACACAACATTGGGTTTACGATTCGGAGGTCGCGGGTTCGATCCCCAGCGGGGTACATGTTTAAGTACTCGGTTTGGTTGGTGGTAGGGCATTTTAAATGTCCGCCTGGCTAGCTACCATCATCTTATCTAAATCTGCCGCCAAGCAGCAATGTTAATAGCATTGTTGTGTTCCGGTTGTCAGAGATAAGATAGCCAGTCCCCAAAATTGGGTTTCCGGGTCAGTACGCTTCCACCTTCGACCTCATCTTCAATTAACATCAGGTGTGATTGAGATCAAGTACGAAACCGTCGTGCATAAAAAAAAACACAATCAATCACAGGTGTGACTGAGGTCAAGTGCTAACCCGTTGTGCATAAAAAAAAAGAGATAAAGTAAACAATTGGGTTTTGGCGGGAATTCGGTGGTGAGTGGTGTTACTAATTTGATTCAGTAGTGTGCCTAGGGTTTCAAAATAGGGCAAGATCAATAATATATTGTTGACGCAGCTGCCATCTATCGAAATGAGTTGGAAACTCCACCGCTCGACCCCAGGTCACTTATGAAAGCAGATTTGATTGAATAATGAAGTTAATGCGTTAACTTCACGTCGCACACGAGACCCACCAGATGGCGCTTCATCAAAGTATAAAATCCACTGCACAAGCAAACGAAGATCTCTTTTTCCTTCTTTCCTTTTTTGACTGTCCTATCTTTCACCACTCACTCTTGCCGCTTTGTCTTCAAACTTGTAAATTAATGTAATTTATTTGTAATTTAAGTCGAAATATAATTAATTTGTTAAATATAAAAATAAAACAATTCATTTCATAATCCCTTTTAAATTCCTACCTAAAAGCTCTTCAAGCTAAACTATTATTCAAAATTCAAATAAATTCAGGCACTTCGTGCCACAACATATGTACTACAATATATTGCGGTTTTTACATCATTATATCAGTCGAAAGACATCTACAGCTGGTTATATGACACAATTAACACTTTATTTGATGATAGATTTGAAAAAAAAAATAAACTACCTCTGCCAATACCTTCTATTTCACTTCCCTAATATGCCCTATGTATTTCCATACGGTAAAAAAACTCATACCGTATACAGCAATGGACTATGTTTCCCACCTATCTTAACTTTGATAACACCTCAACACCCATTGCTAAACTTACCAGGCAACGCAATGCAACTCTCAAAGGTTTTATATTGCTCTGTTCATTTTGAACTCCAGTAGCTATAACCAGGGACTCCAGAGCGAGCATCAGATCTGCACCCTCCACCGCCGGCAGGTTCTCTTCATAGCTGAAACAATATTATGTCATAAGGTTTTTTTTTTTTTTATGCATAACGGGTTGGTACTTGACCTCAATCACACCTGATGTTAAGTGAAGATAAGGTCGAAGATGGAAGCGTACTGACCCGGAAACCCCAACACATTTGGGGGACTGGCTATCTTATCTCTGACAACCGGAACACGACAATGCTATTAACATTGCTGCTTGGCGGCAGATTTAGATAAGATAGTGGTAGCTAGCCAGGCAGACATTTAAAATGCCCTACCACCAACCAAACCGAGTACTTAAACATGTACCCCGTTGGGGATCGAACCCGCGACCTCCGAATCGTAAACCCAATGTTGTTTACATTGAGCCACGGAGGCGGTTGTCTTATGTTAATTTTTAATACCTAATAAAAAGAAAGTTATAATTGGCTTCCTTCCCGTTCTAACCTACGGTGCACAGACTTGAGTCATTGACTAAGCTTCAGAAGTACAAACTCAAGATTTGTCAGAGGGCAATGGAACGTAGTATTCGCGGCTACAAACGCGTTGACCGAATTCGGAACCCCATATTGCGTTCCATGACTGGAATTGTTGACGTAGGGAGAAAAACAGTCATGCTTAAATGGAAATAGGCAGGCTATGTTACACGCATGCCATCAGAGAAATGGGCTCACACTATGACGCCCTGGATGCCTGAGGACAGGAGGCGTGGTCGGGGTCGGCCGCGCAAACGTTGGAGAGATGATCTCATTGCCTTTCAAGAGAGATGGTGGGAAACTGTCAAGGATAGGAATGAGTGGAAGAGAAGAGAGAAATGAAAAGAAAATGATCCTGTGGGTTTCTTGCGCCGCTTCTTTTCCCACAGATGATTTCCCTTTCCGAAGCGGTGGTAGCTTGGACATACTGACTGACCGAAAAATACTTAGGCCTATTTTTATTTCCAATAGATTTAAATTGATATTTAACAAGTGATATCATGTATTTACGTTGAACTAAATGCTTGAAATTTGAGTTTGGGGGAGGCCTTTGCCCAGCAGTGGGACAAGATAGGCTAATCTGAACCGATTATCATGAAACATGTCTAAGAACCACTGCTAGAAAACCTGCTTTCAAATAAAATAACTGCATCCAAATCGGTATATACATACTACAGTATTCTAGTCAATAAAATAATCCGCCAAGGACACTCGTGGTATCGGTACGCGTCGCGATCACGAGGAACAAACATTAACATCCTGTAGGACAGGGAACTCAATACCTGCTCTTACAATCAAAAATAAGAATCACGACTTGAGTACCTACCTATGTTTCTCTAGGAAACTAATTATTATTAGGAATATATCCCTGCAGTGGGATGTTTACGTGCTGATGATGATGATACTGTGTATGGTTATGCATACCAGTGCACGACGATGTTGGTGAGCACGGCGGCGGCGGTGGCAGCCTGCCGCAGGTCCACGCTGAGGGCTGCGTCGCTGCAGTACTGCCGCAGCGAGGCGCCGCTCCCCGCTGCTGCAGCGCATACCGCCGGACACTCCACGAGGATCTGCGGGTCAATGGTCATCGACACATCAGCCGCAGGACGTCCAATGCCGAACATAGGCCGCCATTTTTGACCGCCTCCATGGCTCAATGGGTTTACGAATCGGAGTCTTTCCTGAATCCTACAACCAGGGACTGAATGCGGTTACGGTATAAGGTTAAGGTACTTTAAAATCATAACGATACCCTTGTTTTATAAAGGTAGGGCCATACCGTTATTTAACCTTTTCGCGATTTCGGTACCGAAATATGGAGAAACGCGGGTGGGTTCGGGCGGGGGTATGCGCGCGAGGCCCGCGGAGAGGCGCGCGGGCGCGGGGCGGGGCGCGGCCGCAGCGCAGAGACACGTACAAAGTTTAGAAATTAATTTTCTATTTTCTGATATGTAATATTATTTTGTTTTTTCTTTTGTGCTCTAAAGTTAAATGAACTAAAGTACCTAGCTTATTAGTACAGGTACTTTTATGAAAACAAGGTCAGATAAGTTGTATAATATATGCATATAATAAGTTTTCATTTCACTGAGGATTTGAAGTGAATTCTTACAGAATAGCACAGCTGTTCCCGTGGGAATTACGGAAAAAAGTATCCTTGAAATAAGTCCAGAAGTTTTATATTATAATTTTCATTCAGATTGTAATTGTTTAAATTTATATAATCCTAACCTTAATCATCTCCGAAAATGATTATAATATATTCAGCGGTTTTTGCGAGATTGAGTTACAAAATACAGATGTACACTTTCATATTTTATAATAATACATAGTATTGTAATAAATTGGATAGGTATACTCACTCATTATCTCTTGTTTTGCCAAAATATGACTTACGATAGTAGACAACTCCCTCGCTCGAATCGTGCAAACACGAAAATAATAAATAAAACTAGAAAATCACCGTGTGGGTCAGAATGTACCTACAATGTACTAGTATGTACCTTTAATGAAGGTAATGTACCTCAATGAAACGGGAGCAATTATAATAATAAAGTGAGCCGCGGTCCTGACGGTCAGAATCGCGGGTGTATGTTGAAAATGAATGTAATAGAATAGCCATGGGTATGTACTATTTACCAAACGAATGTACCTTCAATGTACCTCACGAAAATAATCTAAATCAAATTGAATGAGTAATTAATGAGGAAATCAAGAAAACAAACTTTTGACGCCTACAATTTTTTTATAGCAATATGAATAGAGTTCTATTTTGCTCGTATTAAGAATGTAAAGCCAGTCATAAGAGAAATATTTATGGGTTTGTATATATGCTTCGATAAAGTAAAGAAACATGGATAAGACATAATCATTTACTCAACGTTTATCAAAAGTTACAAAGAAAAAACAAAAAGCGTGATTACTTTTGTCCATATAATATATAATGCACAATTATGTTTTTACGGCTTCTTGTAGTTCGATTACATAGGTCATCATAACACACCCACTTATTTTGTCTGTAGCAATGGGCCTTGCAATGACCGATTTTGTCAAAAGTATTTGATATCGGCGGTAAGAATTCAATAATCCCTATGATCGTGTATGTTTTTGATTCTAGATTAATTTCCAGTGGCACTTCATCTATGCACACCAAGTCACTTTGACTTATCTCAAAATTTATAACATTTTGCAAGACATATGTAAATGTTCGTATTCCATTGCAGTTATTACGACGACACAATACTACGTTATCGCTTACCAGCATAGATGCTGCGAAATCATTTAATTCTGAAACTTCCTTTTTGTTCATATCAATTAGCAGAAAAACAATCTTTCTGGTTACATTATTGAAAACACAAGATTCGTTTGTACAATTTTCTTTAATATCAGCGCTATAAATTGCATCAATCAAGAATTCATCAAATATTTTTGTCACGCTACATTCACAGTGTATTTCGGTGATTCCTTTTGAAAAATTCGTTTTAAAATGTTGTTCTGCAATTTGAGCACGAATTCTGTACAAGTCTTGTTTTGTTTTTTAAACATACAAAAATTATTGCCAGTGTTAGTTAATAGTTGTAGTCACGGCAAAACCATCAAGCACAAGCCGCTGCAATTACTTGAGCCGCAGCATCAAATGCGCATGTGTTCTTTAGTACCACCTTTTTTTTTTTTTTTTTTTTTTTTTTTATTAAAAACTGGATTCGCGTTTGGCCACAATCTCACCTGATGGAAAGTGACGATGTAGCCGAAGATGTATCACGCGCACCCAGTAAATGCCTATTCACTCTAGACTTGAAGATCCCAAGGTTGTAAGTGTCGGGAAAAACCGACGCGGGCAGTGAGTTCCATACCTTAGCAGTCCGCATTATAAATGACGAAGCAAAGAGCTTAGTGCGGATGTTCGGTATGTTGACAACATATGGATGGAAACCCCCCCCGCGCCTGGTTGTCCGAAGATGGAAAGGGGACGGTGGAATAAGATCATGCAATTCCATCGCACACTCCCCGAAATGTATCCTGTAAAACACTGAAAGGCAAGCGACCCTACGGCGGTGTTCAAGGCTTTGCAATTTGCCGGTGACCGTTGAGTCATCGCCTATGAGTCTTATGGCGCGTCGTTCCACAGAATCGAGTGCAGCCAGTTGGTACTTGGCTGATCCGTCCCAGAGGTGACAGCAGTATTCCATGCACGCATTTTCCACACCAGATCTAGTTTTGAGACCGTTTAATAGAAGAGGAACGTCCCTAATAGGTCTTTTCTTTTTAGGCAATTCCTTGCTTCCGAGGCCTCTCCAATTTTCTATTAGCGTAGGGTTTTCTGCGAAAATCGAGTCATCTAAATATATTTCTTTTCTTTTTCTTGTGTTTACAGATTGTTACACACACTACTTCATCTTTATAATAAAAGTTTCCTACGGAACCCTCAAATTATTATTTTATTTAAAAAGGGTCTCACCACGGTATTGCGGTACGCTAATTTGTCCGGTTGCGATGACGTCGTTAAGACGATTTCTAATTAGAGTAGGGGAACCCGAATCGTCCTCTGTTTGACCGCGACCTTGCTACCGGGAGAACACTGCTTCGGTTGCCACCTGAACCCTCTTAAGTAAACTACGGAAGATCCCTCTAGGCTGAGTTTCCATAATAGTCTGGCTATTTTTAATGTAAGTTGTTTCTGATTTTGTGTCTGTCAACTGCGTGGTGTTCGTTATGGTTGCTGAGCCGTGAATACCAGCAGTGGACGAGGATATATGTGGGCACTAACTAATGCCTGCCTGTGCTCTTCAGGATCAAGGTCCGAAGTGACTAATTGTCGGCGTCGACATCCAGGTCTGCACCTGGGAGACCTTCGGGGTTGATCTACCCTCCCCCAAAAACCGCTCATCCAGCATCCACCTCGTCGTCATCTACGAGAGGACTCGAAGGCTACGTCCACTGCAGCTCCAAGACCTTCAGGCCAGTGACCGTACGGGGAGATTTGCCGAGGGGTGCAGGGGAATGAGCTGAATGTACAATAAACCCACTAAATCCAAATGAAATTGGTATTCTTTTCTTCTATACCTACCTGCTGGCGGCTAAACGGGCGCTAAACGTCCTAAGACAACCCCTAACCGCCGCACGAACATTTACATATGTCTTGCAAAATGTTATAAATTTTGAGATAAGTCAAAGTGACTTGGTGTGCGTGCATAGATGAAGTGCCACTGAAATAAATCTAGAATCAAAAACATACGAGATCATAGGGATTATTGAATTCTTACCGCCGATATCAAATACTTTTGACAAAATCGGTCATTACAAGGCCCATTGCTACAGACAGAATAAGTGGGTGTGTTATGATAACCTATGTAATCGAACTACATGAAGACATAAAAACATAATTGCACATTGTATATTATATGGACAAAAGTAATCACGCTTTTTGTTTTTTCTTTGTAACTTTTGATAAACGATGAGTAAATGATTATGTCTTATCCATGTTTCTTTACTTTATCGAAGCACATATACAAACCCATAAATATTTCTCTTATGACTGGCTTTACATTCTTAATACGAGCAAAATAGAACTCTATTCATATTGCTATAAAAAAATTGTAGGCGTCAAAAGTTTGTTTTCTTGATTTCCTCATTAATTACTCATTCAATTTGATTTAGATTATATTTTCGTGAGGTACATTGAAGGTACATTCGTTTGGTAAATAGTACATACCCATAGCTATTCTATTACATTCATTTTCAACATACACCCGCGATTCTGACCGTCAGGACCGCGGCTCACTTTATTATTATAATTGCTCCCGTTTCATTGAGGTACATTGACCTTCATTAAAGGTACATACTAGTACATTGTAGGTACTTTTCTGTCGTATATAACATAATCATTTCTGAAACAATACACCCGCCATTCTGACCCGCACAAATCACCGACAAGGACGCACGGCGCGCTGCGGCGGCGATTCATCAAAGGAACCGTTTTCATAAAGGTTTAGGTACCAGAAAATTTCGGTACCGTTATTTCGTTTCGGTATCGTTTTTTATCGATATGGAAATATTCCAATAGCCGAATTTTACGGTATGACGTCATACCGTTAACCTTTATTACCTTTACTTTTCGGTTATTCAGTCCCTGCCTACAACCTTGGGATCTTCAAGAGCAGGGTGAATAGGCATCTACTGAGATCGCGTGCTCATCTTCGGCAACGTCATCATTTCCCATCAGGTGAGATTGTGGTGAAATGCGTATCCAGTTAACTCGATTTGGTTGGTGGTAGGGCAAATGTCCGCCTGGCTAGCTACCACCATCTTATCTAAGTCTGCCGCCAAGCAGAAATGTTAAACATTGTTGCTTTTCAGTTATACCGGATGAGTTTTTTGACCGTAAGGAAAAAAATAGGGCATATTAGGTAAGTGAAATAGAAGTATTGGCATAGGTAGTTTTTTTTTTCAAAATTGCACGCGTCGCTCGGATGTTCATATGCGACTGGATGCCAAATTTATTTGGAACTCATAGTTATACTCATAGTATATTCCAAGTTTCATTATTTAATGTAATGGTGTAATTACGTAGAATGGGCTACAAACGCGACCGTCAAATGAAACAATTAAAGCTTTTATTCTATGATAGTTTTGAAAAAAAAAAAAAAAAAAACTACCGATGCCAATAAACTCACCTGCATGGCCTCGAGACCTATGCCAATATTTTCTATTTATCTACCTAATATGCCCTACTTATTCCTTACATGCTTTAAAAGCAACAATATTTAACATTGCTGTTGGGCGGCAGACTTAGATAAGATCACCATCTTAGCTACCACCGTAGCTAGCCAGGCGGACATTTGAAATGCCCTACCACCAACCAAAACATAATGGCCTATGCTCATAACGTCAAGTGAGGACATAACATTTACGAGACTGAGAAGGCACAGTGTAACCAGTCTAGAGACCAGATTTCAGTGATTAAATCACACATAGGTGGAGGAACGGGGTCACTGGATCTCTCTCCATAAATGAACACAAAACCAGCGTAAGCGGATCCCAGTGTTGATTATTGTAGCGATTACTACAGATGGCAACAAGCAAAACATAGAAAGAAAAAAAAAACTTACCTAATATGACCGATTTTTTTCCTTACGGTAAAAAAACTTATCCAGTATAAGATAGCCAGTCCCTGCATAAAAGGCCTTCCCCATTTCCACAGCCACTGGTTGAGACCTTAATCAGGTTGTCTGTACACCTTGCGAGTGGACGTCCTAAGCTGCGCTTGCCGGCGCGTGGTCTCCACTCGAGAACTTTAAAGCCCCATTGGCCATCAGTTCTTCGAGCTACGTGCCCTACCCATTGGCACTGGGTCCATTGTTACAGATAGATATTAAAGATAAAAGCATCTTCTTCTGTGTCTTGTTAAATTACATAACTAAGCAGTCTATGTACGGACACTCACCTGCATGACCTCGAGACACAGCATGGTGTGCGCGGGCTGGGTGCTGGCGCAGCACACGAGGTTCTGGATGCAGGCGGCGGGCCACAGCGCCGCGTGCTCCGCCAGTGTCCGGAGCCCCAGCAGGGCGGAGCGCCGGACCACGGTGCGGGCATCATTCATCGCTATCCTTAGGAGGAGCTCCACCTGTAAAAAACACAAGGTTAAAATGGAAATCGCGGCTTGAAGGTTTTCACACCAGCAGTCAGACCACCTAACTGAATTGCTTTGATTGTTATCCTTCATGACGTCAAGGCACTGTCTGCCTTTGTCATATTGTAACACAATGCCAAGGACAGACAGTGAATTGCTATCACTGTCACTATAGCTTTAAGTTAGCCGGTAGAGCCCCTGAGGCCGAAAGTAGAAGCGCGCTCATTTTTATTTTATTTATTTGTATAAGAAATAAACAGTTTTACAAATGTTTTGAGTACAATAATTTGTTACTTATGAACTTATAGTTTCTCTAATTAATTACTAAAATAGCTAAGCATTTCCAAACAACATACATACTCGTATTATTAATGAAAACATCCATAACTTGGGTACACATGTTCATATTCATCATACAAACATACGCCCCTAGCGAGATTCGAACCCTCGACCTTTTGGTATAATAGTCACGAGTTTCTAACCACTACACCAAACAAGTCGTCGAATGAAACCATGAGATAATTCTTTACTT
The DNA here is from genome assembly GCA_949316235.1 of Oegoconia quadripuncta. Lineage (NCBI taxonomy): Eukaryota > Metazoa > Arthropoda > Insecta > Lepidoptera > Autostichidae > Oegoconia > Oegoconia quadripuncta. Next base: position 2,424,636 of record OX438743.1, read on the forward strand.
TTTGGCCCTGTTCATTAGCTTGATGTAATGAGTCAAATGTGATCTATTTTAAATCGGAATGTGATATACATTGAAGACCTGACCTGATCCGGTACATGCACCACAGTGTCGGCGGCGATGGCAGTCAGCGCCGTAATGGCGGCCCTTACGGAACTCGACGATGGAAACCTTTCGAGAAGTGAACGGAGCAGCTTTAGTACGCCCTCTGCTCTGACAGCTGTGGACGATAAAATTATTATTATTAATAGGCGAGCAGCTGATGTGCCTATATCCAAGTTCGTGTATTGGTAAAGAAAAGGAAAACGTCACAATTTTGGCTTAATAGTCCATGGTTTCAGATTTTGTGCTCTTTAAAGTCTATTTTTAAACTGTTCACGGAGGGGGCATCTACAACCTCTTGATTCCAAATGCTCGTAACTCTGTTATTGATCATGTGAAGGCCGACGTTGGTGTTTGCTTTAAAGGGGATCAGTTATCATACAATTGCTATCAATTGTATGATAACTGATCCCCTTTAAAGGTTTAAAGGTTTTAAGCTTTATCTTTTAAGGTTCTATAACCTTAAAAGATAAAGGTCAATTTATCAAAGTAACATTCTCATATTGTCTATGTGTTGTTTTGTTTTTGAAAACGGCTCTTAGCTCAAACACTTGCCGCTTCAAACAGCAGTTCTTGGCAGAATTACTATAAAGTAGTAGTTGTCACTACATGAAAAAAGTGAAGTGAGTCTATCGCACAAGAAATGAGGACAAATTGTTGCCAAAAATTTATCACATTTTAAGTGGAAGCAATAAATCAATTCATTTATAACAAGCGGGTCAGTTTAAGTATTATCATAACATCTTTCAGTTAATTGTGATATTTCAATTCAGGATTAATTAAATTCACAACAACAGTTAAAAGGTTTATATGATTATAGATATAAAGGTTTATGAGGACCGATAGTGGATAGTGACCCCCAGGTTGCGGGTTCGAATCCCGCGACGGGTAAATGTTTGTGTGATGAATATGAACATTTATTCCTCAGTCATGGATGTTTATATAAATATTTTTGTATGTTTATCCGTTATCTAGTATCCATAGTACAAGCTTTGCTTACTTTGGGGGACTAGGTGATTGGTGTAAGTGTCCGAAATATTTATTTATTTATTATTATACTGCGGCGAGGATGGAACCCCAGGCATGTACGTGGATGTGAGCAACCTGCGTGACTGTGTATAGCAATACATACCACCACCATGGACAGTCCTCAGAGCCCTAACAACTTTAGCCCGTCGTTCTGCTCCTGTACTCTCACACTCCACCATGTCTGACAGTTTATTGCACATCGCCACAGCAAATGCACTGAAACAGATAAATACATATTTCAACTAGCTTTCCGACCAGACTTCACCCATGTAGAATTACTTTAACCCTGACTTTCTTAGGACCATAAGTAGCTTATATCCTTCTGCAGCTCCCAGGCTACCTCTTTGCCAAATTTCAACACAATCGCTTCAGATGTTTACCCATGAAATGGTAACAAACACACATAAAGAGTATATGTATATATTATGATCAAAACGAACTGACACTCTGGGTTTGACACATGCTTATGTCACTGTCGAGTGGTCACTTTATAGTGACAAAACATATAATGAATGAAAAAGATTTATATATAAATAAAAAATTTGTCTTTGCAAACGAAATAGGTCAAGTTAAACATGAAACATTATTAATAAAACAATATTATTGGATTGTGTAATATCTGCAAGTACAATATCTGGTGCAGTATATTATTATACCATGATATACCTCTTCAGCTTTATTGTCAGGTTATCTTTTGACATAGGCTTCTTCCATTGTGTGAAATTGGCAATGATCTCAAGGGATGGAGAACGAAGATATCCTTCTCCATCCCTTGATATCGAGATCGGTATCATAAACAATATAGAGAATAAACAAATCAATGTTGCCAGTTTGATTCCCAGTGGGGTGCATGTTTGATGGTGGTAGGGCATTTTTAATAGTCTATTTGTTACCTTCAACCTTTATTGTATGGGTTGGTTTCTATAACACAGGCTTGTCTATTTTCAATGCCAAAGATGTTTTAATTTTACTTTACTTACATTTAGAATACCCTCAAAAAGCTATGATACTCCAAATTATGTTAAAAGGTAAATGGTGTTAATTTGGATGTACACCAACTAAACTAAACTTTTTTTTTTTTTTTTATGCATCACGGGTTCGTACTTGACCTCAATCACACCTGATGTTAAGTGAAGATGAGGTCGAAGGTGGAAGCGTACTGACCCGGAAACCCCAACACATTTGGGAGACTGGCTATCTTATCTCTGACAACAAAACTAACCCCAGTTTTGAAGTAGTACTGTCTCTTTCTCCCTGGAATTATCGCTTCCTATTTAGAAAATAGAGTTCAAAAAGTTCAAGTAAATATGGAAAAATCTTCAGGATCATCTGTGAAATTGGGAGTACCTCGAGGATCACTTCGGTCCATTCATTTTTAGTGTACATTTGCCTTGACTTATTTAATTCGAAACCTGGTTGATATTGGTGTCGATTCAGATGTACACCAACTAAACTAAAACCAGTTTTAAAGTAGTACTGTCTCTTGGAACAGTACGATGCGATGGCACCACTCTTAACTGATTTTAATCAAAAACGGGTCATAATCACTTTCACTTTCACTTTTTATTTTAATGGCAACTACTACTTTGTAGTAATTCTGCCAAATACTGGTGTTTGAAGAGGCTAGCGTATGTTTAGCCAAAGAACGGTATTCGCTGACACACTGCGTATCTAAAACAAACAACAACACATGGACGATCACAATTTGTTAGTTGTTATAGTTTTATATTGTTAATTGTAATAAATTTAGATAAAATAGGAATAATAGGGGAGTTTATAAACGAATATGTAAGGAGAGATTTAAATATAATAGGACGAGGGAAATCGGTAGGGGGAAGTACGTCATACAAGGAAAATTTATTTTTGGGGCAGGTGAAGAATATATGGTCTAGAGTGCCTTCATCTAGTCCACATTCACATATGGAATTATCCCTAATCCGAAGTTTATGGAGATGAACCGGTGTACAGACATGGCCAAGTCTTAGGCGGCAGATTGTAGAGCATGTCCTTTTATCTAACATGGGGAATTTGAAAAACCATGGTTTTGTGGGGATAGATGGTTGAATTTCTCCATAGTGCTTGCCTTTGTTTTGTTTGGAGATTGACCACTCCAAACCCCAATCCCTCATTAAATGGGTCTTGGCTGAAGCGCCAAGGTCGTGGGAGTAAAGCTTGTAGTGTTCAAGAGATCCAGTATTAATAGCTAATTTAGCACACTGGTCCACAGTCTCGTTTCCCAGAATACCACTATGGCTGGGGACCCAAGCCACTACAATGTTAATATGTTTGGATTGGCATCTCCAAAGAGCTTCTCGGATATGGAAGATGATAGGAAAATTAAGTTTATGCTGGAAGGGATTACCAGAAATGGATTGAAGACAGCTTAAAGAATCAGAGAAGATTACGGAATTAGACAGGGAATGCGACTCGGCATATAATATGGCTTCTAAGACAGCCAGTGCTTCACCAGAGAAAACTGATGACAATGGGGGAAGTTTGAAATTTAAGATAATTTTATATTTGGGAATCCAAACCGCTGCTCCTACACATTCGGCGTCCGACAATTTTGATGCGTCAGTATAAATAGTGAGCCAGTTATTAAAATTTTTGGTAACAATGGTTTTAAATTTCCTAGGGGTTTCAGGAGATGACTTTTCTAATGGTAGGTTTGTGACAACCGGAGGGGAGAAAGTGAGAGAATCATAGCTAGAAAGATATAGTGGTAATTTAGACGTAGAACAAGGAGGAAACTCTAACCGGGTTAGTTTACGGAAGCTGATTAATATGCATGGTAGAGTTTTGTGAGTCCAATAGTTTTCTCTCTGGGCAAGCAGGTCTAGGGATTCTAGACTAGAGCGGAGGGGGTGGGATGAGTTTTGAAGGGTTTTGAAAATGAAACGGTCGGCGAGATATTGGCGACGTAATCGTAAAGGGGGGTCAACACATTCAACTTGGACAGCGTTATTGGGAGAAGATTTCATAGCCCCTAAGATGATGCGAAGGCATTTTGTTTGGATCTTATCTAGTTTCAATAGGGCTGCCTTGTTGCAGGGTTCCATAAGGTAAGTACCATAGTCCATTACACTGCGTATAATAGCGTTGTATAGCAATTTTTGAGAATAAGGGTGGGATCCCCACCATACACCTGAGAGCGCGCGTAAAATATTAATGTTTTTTTCGCATTTATTGCAGATGTGGTCAAAGTAATGAGTGCCAGACATTTTGGAGTCAAGGATCACACCCAAAAATTTTGCTTTGTTGGACACAGGGATAAGGAGATTGTCACATACAATTTCTATTATCGGGGGAGCTCGTTTTCTAGAAAATACCACAACAGTGCTTTTCGAGGGGGAAAGAGAAAGACCATGGGAATTGAGCCAGTCGTTAAGATAGCTCAAAGCTTGATTCAAGCCCGTAGATATCCTTTCGACTGAATCTCCAATAATATATAGTGCACAGTCGTCAGCATATTGTAGTAATTTGCAGAAGGAGGAGACAACAGCTTCGAGGTCATATGTATACAAGTTATACAATAAGGGGCTTAGGACTGACCCTTGGGGTAGGCCCTTCCAGATCAGTTTTGGGGGGGATACAGTATCACCTGATCTTACTTGGATAGACCTGGACATTAAAAGATTGCATATAATATGTACCAGCTTCGGGGGAATACTCAGATCATGCAATTTTTGCCTGAGTATGTGAAGAAGGACATTATCATAGGCTGAGGCAATATCCAGGAATACACCAACCAGATAATGGTTTTTTGAAAAAGCTAGGCGGATGTCTGAAACTAACAGGCCTACACTGTCCATAGTACTCATGCCTTTTCGGAAGCCAAATTGTCTACTCGACAGGATGTCTGTGTGTTCCACAAACCACTCCAACCTAAGTTTGATCAGGTGTTCTAAAATTTTAGTAAGAATCGATGATAAAGCAATAGGGCGATAGGAGGTAGGAGAGTAGGGGTCTTTTCCTGGCTTTAAAATGGGGATAACTATTTGGTTTTTCCAAGTGTCAGGGGGGCAGCCTGTATGAAAAATATGATTTATAATATTGAGGAAGATTTTTCTAGTCTTTTCAGAAGCTTTCGAAATGAATGAGTAGGGGAGGCCGTCAATGCCCGGAGAAGAGTCTTTGAGGGAATTCAGAACCAGGGTGAGTTCCCTAAAAGAAAATGGATGGTCAAGTGGGTTATGCGAATTTATATGAATAGCCGAGGGGATGGAATCCCTGTTTGGGGCAGAAGGAGGTGCCAAATTACTTATAAATTCGTGTAGCCATATGGAATTATCATTGCATGCTAATTCCATGGTTTGCATGGAAGCTTTTCGGAAGCGTTTTATATTTTTCCAAACAATTGATGGGGGAGTAGATGGTGATAGACTTTCACAGAATTTAAACCAGCTTCGTCTTTTCTTGGAGCAGAATAGCTTCCTAGCCTGTGCAGCAACCTTTTGGTATTTGAAGAAGTTGTCCTGGGTCATAGATCCAATATAAAGCATTTCAGCTTGTTTCCTAAGTTTAACAATGTCTGTACAGTCGGAGTCCCACCACGGAGGAGACATGATTCGGTCTGATGGAGATTTTTTGACTGGAAAGACATCATCAGCTGATGCTTTTAATATCTGTATGAACTGCTCCTGTACAGACACAAAATTTTCCTCAGTGATTGTAGGGATATCCTGGATTCTATCCTCTGTACTTTCAGAGAATTTTTCCCACTTATCTTGCTGTAGTTTATATTTCAACAGAGGGGGAAGTTTTTTAGTCGGAATTTTGTTGGAAGGTTTTGAGATAGCAATTGGGAAGTGATCACTACCATGAGAGTCCGAGAGAACCCTCCAAGATAGGAGAGAGGCTAAATTTGGAGAACACAGGGAAAGATCAACTGCACTAGGGTTATTTGAGGGACGGTTTCTTAGGGTAGGAGAACCATCATTCAAAATACACAAATTAAGTTGGTCAAAGATTTCCAATAACTCTGTAGATAGTCCATCCGTGTGGTTACTTCCCCACATCTGGTGGTGACAGTTGAAGTCGCCTAGAACAATGAGGGGGTTAGGGACAGAAGATAATATATGCTTGATATCTGTCAGGAGAAGTGAGTGGGGGTGGGGTATATAAATAGAAATAATAGAGTATTCTGAAGTTTTAACGGCAATAACATTGATTTCATTGCTATGTGGAGGTAATGTAAGTCTAGAATATTTGATGGCATTTTTGATTAGAAGGGCACAACCAGCATAACCGTCATCTCTGTCATCCCGGAGGCACGCATATCCTGAGATCCTGAACTGGGATCCCGGTCTAAGCCATGTCTCAGAAACAGCAAAGAGAGAGGGTTTATGGGTGTTTATTAGGTTTATTAATTCATGTTTCTTAGGGCGTGCACTTCTACAATTCCACTGAAGTAGACAATCCATTATTGGGTCGAAGAGAAATAAGCGAATTTAGTTTTTGAGCAACGTTGGGCGGTAATTCTAAGTCATTAAACTTAGTTAGGATATTCATTAATAAGGAAATAACAATATCTAAAAGGTTTTCATTTGGGGAAATTTCAGCTGATTGGGGTTTATTTAAAGCACATCCATTTGGGGGGTGCGGGGGATCATAGTTGCTAACTAAAGAGCGGTGGGCTTCAATATCATACCCCTTTTGTATTTGGGGTTTAGGACGGGGGGCTTGGAAAATGGTCTTTTTGTAAGAGCGCTGAGGATTTGTAGGAGGTTGGGTTTGAGAGAAACCTTGACTTTGTGGACAGTTATAGGGAGATGGTGTTAAAGGGGCAAACATTACTTTAGCCACATCGGCATAAGACTTGCGTATAGGGGGGCACCTGCTTGAGGCTTCAGAGAAGGAGATTGATTCTTGGGACATTAATATCTTTATACACTTCTGTCTGCCCAGTTCTGGGCATTCCTTGCTGTTAGCGAAATGGGAGCTAGTGCAGTGAAGGCATATTGCTTGGGACTCAGGGACTTGGCAGGAATCACCAGTGTGCCCCTCTCCACATTTAAAACATCTGGGTCTTGACCTACATTGTGTCTGGATGTGACCAAATCGACAGCATCTGTTACATTGGATTGTAGGCAGTTGGTATAATGCCACTGGGAGGGAATTGTTAAAACAGAAGACGCGTGGTGGTAAAGTTTGACCACTGAATGTGAGGACTACACACGGGGTATTTGTATATACTGGGCAACCGTCTACATAGGTTTTTTTTTTGATACGCCTGGCTTTCAAAATGTAACCACACCCTGATGGTATTTTAAGTACCTCAACTAATTCAATCATAGACCACTCAACGGGGACATCTCTAATGAGACCCACCCGGGTCACCTGGTATGATGGGATAGTAGCTGAGTAGTTGTTACTGAGAAGCGCAGAGTGTTTCAGGAATTTGTTGGCTGAATCAGCAGATGTAAATTCTACAGAGATTCTGTTGCGTCCAATCCGCTTAATTCCATCTTCGGTGATATTTAGAATGTTGTTTCTATATAGGAATTGACCGAATTTGATGGGGCGAATGGTGTCCCCAGCAGCTGGGTCAGGGGATGTACGAGAAACATGGACTATGAACGGGGCTTTGTCATCCTGAGTGTACATCTTGTCTTCGGTAAGACAAGCATGTTTGAAAATATCCTGTACTGAGGCAGAGGCAAGGTCGGGATCTATAATGGTTTTTTTATTTTGATTAGATGGAGTATCTGAATCAATATGTCTTTTACGATTCATTTTTTCTTTTACTTGACTTTGAGAAAAGATGTCCGGAGATAATTCTACCTGCTCGTGCTTTGCAGCATCCTGACTTTGAGGGTTATCTTTATCAGGAGGTAACTTATCTTCCACCTCCATCATAAATAAACATTAATACCGGTAATATATTAATATACTTACCGCAAGCAACCCAAACAACACAGATATTGTAAAATAGTACACAAATAACACAAATTCTCGCGACCGCGTGCGTCAACCAACAACACAGAAGGCAGAATCCCGACTACTGGGGTCATAATCTTCCCCCTGGTTCAGTCTTACATTTAAAAAAAAATGCACTCAAATAAGATCACACATTACTGAGATACATCCTTCTTAAAATATCACACATCCGAACAAAGTCTGGACACACACAGCGCCGCCGTCAAACACAGCACCAGTCGTTTTCGCCGGGGATTTATAAACAAAACCAAAACTTACTTAGAATGCGCTGCAAATCTTGTAGTTGCATAAATAGCGGCGTCAACCTCAACATTGTCATGACTGTCCAGGCCCCTCCGTATTGCGTGGTGTACATTCTGTCTTTCCGGTATTATTCCAGCCACTGCACCGAGAGTTCTTAACGCCAGGGCTCTTGCCACCGGGTCATTAGAGTGCAGCACACTGAATACCCGCCGAAGGAATTCGTCTACGTTCAATATCTTATCTAAATGCTTCTCGCTCTGCTGGCAGACTCGCAACACCCACAAACGAAGGAAATTATTTCCCATGCGAAATACGTCAGACAATTTCAGGAATGACGAATTGATTAGAATGGGAAAGGGGTATTTTTCGAAAAGACGCGGGAAACGGACGATAGCCTCGCATTGTTCGCCAACTTTGCCGGATCTTAGACCTGCAATTTGAAGAAACGTAATGAAACTTGGACCGAATTTAGGCTCAGATATAGACACTCGATTTTTAGGTTAGAGTTTAACCTTTGTCCAATTCTGTTAAAGCTGAATTAGCATCTTGTTCTGGTTCGCCAGCGTTGTCGTTAAACGTATTAAGTCTAACGCCTATCATTTTGAGGAACGATAATTTGCAGTTTAAAATTAAATTAGTGCAATAACAAACAACAAACAACACACCGACTCAGGGGGGGGAAACTTGCCTACTTTAGCTTTTTACAAAGACCGTAGCGACATCTCGAATCAATCCGTTAGACTTTTTTAGTAAGTATTTGATTTTTTAATGAACTTACAGATGGCAGGAAAGAGCCCAGATGTAATTCAATGTTGTAAATTCGTTATCCCACCAAAAACATTCTGTAAAAAACTAGCCAAGTCTCGATGGAGCTGCTTGATTATCTCTAAAAAGTAATGAAATCTATACAAAGTCGTGCCAAGTGTAAGGTTCCTTACTGCGATTTCTTTATTATTATAGTTAATGTTGTGTGACTTGGCCGTTGAAGGGTACACAGGGGTACAAAACCAGGTGCTCCATGACACCATTGCACCAATCTGTCGCCAGAACCGCTATTAATGTTATTAATTATGTTATTAAGAATGTTCAACGGCAAACTATTAGCGAATAATCTGTGTGGCGTTTACATAACGTTCTTTATACGTTAGTGGCTTTATCAAGCCTACAATTGACTGGTTATTGAATCAACGTTTTCCAAGTGGCAATTTTCCATCGTCAATGCGTAGCGGTTCTGGCGACAGATTGGTGCAATGGTGTCATGGAGCACCTGGTTTTGTACCCCTGTGTACCCTTCAACGGCCAAGTCACACAACATTAACTATAATAATAAAGAAATCGCAGTAAGGAACCTTACACTTGGCACGACTTTGTATAGATTTCATTACTTTTTAGAGATAATCAAGCAGCTCCATCGAGACTTGGCTAGTTTTTTACAGAATGTTTTTGGTGGGATTTCACTTCTTTTTGTAGAAACGTATTTCTACAAATATACTTGATACTGAAAGTTGAGTCAGTTCTACCATACACCAAGAAAGATATTGAATGGAAGAGACAAGACCCGTCTTTGGGCATACCAACTACTTGGTAGCCACTAAGTTCATCGTCGTCTTTTAATATTATCGTCATTTTTTATCTTGCGAAATCAAACACAATTAAACTCAACGACCTTTAGTATATGGACAACAAATCAGAAATACCGATAATATTTAGACTAAAACCTACTTATATCTTTAAGACTTCTTTTGTCTTAATAAAAAAAACTTAAAGAAAATATTACTCTGCCTACTCAATCTATACAAACTATAAGCAAAACGTTAACTCTTAATTATTAGACAAGTGTCAATATAATTAATTATCAATGAACTTTCTACCAAAGGTACTACCTAACTAGTACTGAAATACAGCTAAATTAATGATATTTTTAAACGAAACGAAGTAATATCTAACTAAATAAACTAAACTAGAATACTAGAAAAGTACTTATAAACACGAACGCGATTCGAAGTACTGCCTAACTGTAAATTAAACCTAGAAAACTAAAAGTAGGTACTAAATAATTTACAATTAAATAAAGTATTCAATTGAAACTTCTTTTAATTCTGATAATTAAGTAATAATCAGTAATCCGTCACTAACCATATAATTCCTAACTTGTTTAAATTTTTGAATTAATATAATAACAACCTGCCAATTAACTTTAGCAAACCTCACGAAATAATCAGCGAAATCAACGAAATGCTAATAATCCCTCCTAATCCCTAGCAAACATTTTCAAGCGCAATAGAAGAATGTCGTAAACGACTGTAATGCGGCCGGTTGCCACTTTGCCATATAAGGTTATCGGAAAAACAAAACGTAAGCGCGTTTTAAAATACAGTCAACGCCATCTAGCGACGCGTGCGGGTATCACCGCCACTCTTAGCCAATGCATTATATTTTGACCAAATTTTCGTTTGTTTATTTAATTTGTGTAATGTTCGAGTAGAATAAAATTAATCGTTTAACTATTTCTTCTTGTAAACTTGTAATAAGTATAAGTAAGTATAAGTATAAAAGCCAGTCTAGTCTTATCCAGAGTTTTCCTTTAATTTTATTTATATTCGTATTAAAAGCAGAAGGGGAAGCATGCGCCCAGCAGTGGGATGCTATAGGCTAGATTAAATTAGAAGATGTGTCCCACTACGCTGGATTTTTGTAATGACAGTCGATTTTTCTATGTACCAATAGTAGAAGGGGGCATTACCATATCTCTAATACAGCTGAGACCAGCTGAGGGTTCTTCATCAGATACTTCAGACCTTCGATTTTTGACATCAAATGAAGCGGCCCACCAAGTTGAATATTTTTTGTAAAGGCGGTATATGTCGATCTCTAATAGTTTGGTTGGGCTCTTGTGTTTCCTAATCAGGGTCACCAGATACTCCAGATCTTCGATTATCCTAGTTTTTATAGTTTTCCCTTTATGTGGCCATTGAACCATAACTCTGTACCAAATTTCAGCTCTCTGAGTTTATGGGAAGTACTAGTTCTATTTTGATGATCATGAGTGAGTGAGTGAGTGAGTGAGTGTCATAAATGCGAAACTTTGCTTTCGCTTAACTTCGGAACTAAATGACCTACAGACTTGAAATTTTGGATTTTAAGTATGTGATTATAGCTTACTGGATGACGAAAATTTCTGCGTTCTAGTCTTATCCAGAGGTTCTAAAATAGGGGCCTGAAAATGCCGCGAAATGGTTCCAGTAAAGGATGGTACGGCAGTGTTTGCTTCGCGCTCGACTTGGCGGGGGCACTGCCGTGCCCCCAGATATGCAAACGAAATGTAAAATCGACTTATTTATAATTTACATTGACCATTGCTAAATTTGTATTCAAATTGAAATATGGCTTTGTAGCAATCAAGTTTTTCATAGCCAACTTTCTTCATGTAATTAGTAATGACGAAGCTTTCGGGTTCCCACAAGAAGCCGCGCAAAATCTTTTGTAAAGCATTCTGCCACTTTACTAAAGAATGACTTGACCGTGACGACTCTGTATACGCTAAGTATACGACAAATTACTTGTTTTGACTGAGACTGACTAATAAATTGAAGAAATAAGCTAAATAAGACATGGCTGTATGGGCTTAGATCCCTTTGCCTTCTCCGAGAGGAGTAAATTAAAACAAAAAAAAGTGTCGATTGAAGTAATCTGTGCGTTGAATTTTCATTCGAAACTTGCAATCCGGTGAATTTGAATTTGGTGTCTGTTTTATTTTTCAGTTGTTATTGTTAATATTTGTTGTTAATTATTTTGTAAGTTGTTGTTGTTTAATATTTGGTCTGCTACTATATCTGTTGGTATACTACAGAATATGTGACTATGCTGAGGCTCAGTGAGGTATAGTCATATTACCAACGTTCGTATATTTTTATTAACCTACGTATATTTTATGGTGTGCTTTACCTACGAAATTATTGTGTACTTACTGCTAAATAAAAATTCGAAATTATAAGACTTGTTTTAATCCTAAATCCTTAGATCTTTGATAGCTGCTATTCTTAGAGTTACTCACAATTGACTTAGTTTGCAAACATCTCCAAATTTTTAAATATTTGGAGATGTTTGCAAACTGAGTCATTTGTGAGTAGCAACGTTTTATTTTTAATATAGGAATACTATAATATAGGTATGTATACTAAGTATGCATAGCACAATTAGTACCAACCGATTAATACCAGAGGGCCGATCGAGTCCATTTTGACAGTAGAGACGGCCCTCTTTTCCGGTTGTATTATTCTACTCTTTGCACCGACTGATATTTTTTTTTTTTTTTTTTTTTGGGTTCATTCTCTCCTTTAGGAGAAGGCAAAGGGATCTAGCCCATAACAGCCATGTCTTATTTCTCTTATTTCTTCAGTTTGTAAGTCAGTCTCAGTCAAAACAAGTAATTCGTCGTATACTTGGCGTATACAGAGTCTAGTCACGGTCAAGTCATTCTTCAGTAAAGTGGCAGAATGCTTTACAAAAGATTTTGGCGGCTTCTTGTGGGAACCCGAAAGCTCCGTTACGCACTTTAATTTACACTTCCCTTCACTTGTACACCATCACTAACGTTTGCTGCACAATATTCTGCCATTATTACGCTTCAAAAGTTAGAATGCACAAATTATAAGAATTATAAAGAAAAATGCTACTTCACTCGCCGAGTTCCCGCCAAAAAGCCTGATATTTTTTTTTTGACATTGTCTGACATCACAATCTAAAGGAACATAGCTAATACAGCCACGTGTTTTGTATTCTTATTTCTTACCAGATGGTTGATAAAAATACTGCATAAATACATTTTTTTTTGGAAATAAATATAATGATTTGGAAGTACCACACCAAACCATTGACTAAGAGACAATAACAAATAGTAATACTTATAACTTGCATTTCTTGCTCGTTCTGCCTGGGGGAGACAGGCATTCAATGTTGAATCGACGTTGTAATTTAAATCAGTGGCACTAGATGGCGCTGTGTTGAATTATTTGAACAAATTATTACGAGAAGATGCCTAAATTAAATGTGATAATTTTTTTTCACTAGCGCTGTATCAGGGACAAAATAATAATAAATAATTCAATACTTCTTTACAAATATTATTATAATGACCATTTCATCATATTATATGTAAGGTCTCTAAAAACCTCGCAAAATGAATGGCGTTAGGTAATAAGTTCATCTTCTCGTGGTTAATAATTCTTTTTTCAAATAATTGGTATATATAATGCCTGAAAATATGGATTGATTTAGTGGGTTCGAACCTCCCTGCCTTCGAGACCAAAGGTTGCAAGTTTGAACCCCATTAGGGGTAGGAAGTCAATGTTTGTGTGAATATGAACATTAATTCCCGAGTCATGGATGTTTATATATTTATGTAGGTATGTTTATCCGTTATACAGAGTATAAGCCTTGCCTAGTTTGGAACTAGATGATAGGTGTAGTGTAAGTGTCCGAAATATTTATTTATTTATTTTTATTTAATTCACAACAACGCTATCTCCTGTAATTAATTTAGATCATACAATTAGTTAATCAAAATTCAAAATCATATCTGAGTCAAATCACTATTTGTATTCAATAGCAGTCGATTTGAATTTCTAATTGTTTTTCTGGACTCTACTGCCATAAACAACGTTTCTATCGTGAAACTATATGTATACCTTGCTACAACTATATATTTTCCATAGTTTAATGTAAATGCCTCTGTAATCCAGGTTTAGTCACGTGCGTTGTTCCGCTGATGACCTATTAATGGCTCAGCAGCATGAGGATAGTGTAACATAGAGGGTATTTACTGGAACTGAGGGCTCGCCTATCAAAGGCGTGTAATTATGGCACGAGTAACGGGACTCGAGGTGACGCCAATTACTCGGGCGGGGCGGCTACTAATTATGGCGGATGGCGGATGGCGGGAAATACATTTTGTTCCTGGCAACTAACTTTTGTAAGATGCAACTTCGAAATATGTATTTAATTTTTTTTCTTAAGTTTTATTAATTACAAACGTACAAAGAGTCCCAATTAGGTCCGTCCGCATGCTGTTTTATGTTATAGCATAGCAGCATCGAACGCGTAAATGCGTTTCCCCCCGTCAAAAAAAAAGAAAAAAAAAAAGGGTCATAGCAGCATGGCAGCCGGAAAACGTGCAATAATCTGGTAGTGTCTGTCTGACAGCCGTGAAATACTTTTTGATTAAGAGGTAGGGTTTATAAAGTTAGGTTTTGTAGAGTTAAGGGTTTGGCTCTTCATGAGATCTGATATACCTAATAATAATAAAATTAATTATTGTTTTCTCCACAATATCGAAAATTTACGATTCGGAGGTCGCCAGTTCTATCCCCATCGGGGTACACGTTTAAGTACTCGGTTTGGTTGGTGTAGGGGATTTTAAATGTCCGCCTGGCTGGCTACCACCGTCTTATCTAAATCTGCCGCCAAGCAGCAATGTTAATAGCATTGTTGTGTTCCGGTTGTCAGAGATAAGATAGCCAGTCCCCCAAATGTGTAGGGGTTTCCTGATCAGTACGTTTCCACCTTCGACCTCATCTTCACTTAATATCAGGTGTGATTGAGGTCAAGTACGAATCCGTCGTGAATCAAAAAAATACAAAAACTGTTTGTCTCTCAGATAAATAAATAAATAATAATCTCATCTAGGTAAAACAAAGAAACTGTTTAAAAACCGTTCGAAATATTTTTTGAACCAAGTGGTTCAGACCATTCTCAAAAGAGATTATCCATAGAGTTTCAACTTTTTATTGAAGTAGAAGGTGAAGAAAATTCTTTATTGTACACAACTTAAAAATATACACAGTGAAAAATTATTAACAGGTGTACAAAGGCGGTCTTATCGCTTGTAGCGAGCTCTTCCAGACAACCGTGGCAAAAGAGCTTGATACATAATATACACTACTGCTGTGTAGCGTAAAGCAAAATTACAAACAAAATACGCATTGTTTGTAATGATTAGCAATGATTAGGGTAAGTAAAATAGTTGGTAAAATAGTATAAATCAGCCATATACAATACCATGCAAAATTATAATTAGCCTGTCCTTTGTTAAACAATAAAAATACAAATGAAATTACACAATTAGCATGTCCTTCGTTATATAATCAATACAAATACCATGCCAGTCATTCTTGATTAAATTAATTTTCTAGTTAATTAATTGACAATTTAGAGAAATAACGTCTAATAACAATTTATTACAGTTAAATTAAAATATATCTGCAATGAATTTATAATTATTGATTGAATTCATCGTCATGGAAATTATATAACATTTTTACACTTTTTATAGTTATGTAAATATAATAGTGGAAAGTTTCAATGGGGCAGCCAAGGGAGGTACCTTAATCGTTGCAGCTACAAGAAATTGGTCTTAGGAGACTATCCATAATTTTTCAAAAAAATTTCATTCCCATTCACAGATTTTCAAAAAAATGTACGGTTAGCAAGAAAATTACCATTTCTCAGAAAAAAAATTTTTGATGCTAATCGATCCTGTTTTGTATGCTGATCAAAAAGTTCTATGGGACCAACTGAGGTTTCAGTACTAGAAAAGTCAGAAATCAAAAAAAACTTTTTTCATACATTTAATACTTAGATTTTTTTGTCAGGCCATAACAAGAGGTAAGTTTTTGTTGTAGCTACAAAAATGATTAAGAAGATGCATATGCAATCAAACAATAAAATTATTTGAAAAATAATAATTATTTTTATTAATAACTTTATGATATAAGGTGCTCAAAATGTTCTCCATTTTGATTAATGCATAAATGTATTCGTTTTCGTACTGACCGCGTGGCGGCCAATAATTTATTTGGATGAATTCCATACAAAATTGTACAGAGCGAGTTTTTTAATTCTTCGACACTGTCATACCTATTTCTTTTTATAAATTTCATTTTTTAAATAGCCCCACAGGAAGAAATCAAGCGGCGTTAAGTCCGGACTACGCGCTGGCCAAGAAACAGGGCCATGAGTCCCAATCCACTGCTCACCAAATTGTCTATTCAAAGAACAACGAGTGCTTCGGCTGTTGTGTGCAGGAGCACCATCTTGTTGAAAATAAACTCCTCGTGATTCTGATAATGGTAGATTATCAATAATGTTTGATACATTTTCTAATATTATGTTATTGTAAGTGTCGGAACTTAAGTTGCCCTCATAAAATTCCACCATTACTAGATACTTCGTTTCCCTTTAAACCACACCAACAATTAAAACAAAATCGAATTTGATTATGGGTTTCCCAAAGTCTGAGAGGATTTTCTTGGCTCCAATAATGATTTTAGTGATAAGGCCGCCAAATTGTACTATCCCCTTTTTCTTATTTCTTTTCATGCTTCTTATTGTTGTACAATAAAGAATATTTTGTTTGTTTGTTTGTTTGATTATTTCGCCGGTTGTACCTACATACCGTTGTTTGAAAAATTCGTTTCATCAGACCATACCTAATATGTAATCAAGGAATTGCATATCTCTACTTATTTTCCCATTTTTTTTCAGAAAACTATCGAGGTTACGTAAGTTCCAAGTGAAACAAAATTAATTGACTGCATATGTATGGGAAAAGTTTTTTTTGATTTCTAACTTTTCTAGTACTGAAACTTCAGTTGGTCCCATGGAACTTTTTGATCAGCATACGAAACAGAATCGATTAGCATCAAAAAAAAATTTTGTGAGAAATGGTAATTTTCTTGCTAACCGTACATTTTTTTGAAAATCTGTGAATGGGAATGAAATTTTTTTGAAAAATTATGGATAGTCTCCTAAGACCAATTTCTTGTAGCTGCAACGATTAAGGTACCTCCCTTGGCTGCCCCATTGAAACTTTCCACTCTGTATTATAATTATTTTTTTAATATTATTATCTCTTAAGTTTTGTAGGTATTACATTTTTATTACCTACATATCATTATTGTTAAAGTTATGTTTAAATATTAAAAGTAAAATACATTGTTCAATAAGAATTTAAATATAGTCGTTTTGAACTTCGAAATTGGTAATTCTCTTAGGGACATTGGCAATTTATTATACTCTGACTTGCACATAGAATAACAATTCTTTTGAAATTCCTTTCAACAAAATTTTCTTTCTTTTTTCTTTTCCTTCAAACACTATCCTATTACGAATGTGGGGCCCTAGTGTTTCTACGCGACACGACGACTACTACACTTATATATATTATATAAAAACGATATATGTATAAACAGATACCTTTATACTAATGTTGTAACATCAAAGCTATAAGTAATACTCTCTTAAGCGCCGTTTAAACACCACAATCCACAATTGGAGTAGTTACATTATGTAGATATTATTTTATGAGAAAGTTAAGGTCTTAGCATACGTGACAGGTAATTTCTCGGACGGAACGGAGACGGGAAGGGTATATAGTTCCTAACGTGAAAGTGGTTTTAAAACATACGTACAGTGACGGTGTTCAACGATAGTCGTGCTAGTGCTGCGACCATATTTCAGCACAAAATGTTCGATTTTACTTTTGAAGAACTAGCAATGGTTGCCGTAGTATTAGATGAAGAAGATGCCATAACGATGTTTTTTCTATTGCCGTCCCGGTCCGCCCGTGTTTCTCGCCACGTGTATTTTATTGCTATGTTTTCAAATGCAACGATGTCAAAAAATCGTCGCGTTCCGTCCGGCACGAGAATAAACACGTCACGTATGCTAAGACCTTTAATTGGAGACATTCTTATATCGGCACCGTATTGCGCATTATTTTTAGGCACCTAGGTACTTTGAGAGAGTAGGTATCTAAACATCGTAATACCCAAAAGGATATACTTATTATGCAAGATTACGTAAATGGAAAAGTAATATAACGATAGGTTTTATTAAACCATTATCTCGGTCAATCTGTAAGTCCTGACAATCCTTATTACTTCCGGATTTCAACAAAGCAATGTTTTGGCTACTTTTATGTAACTTTTAAAGAAAGAACATTGTCTGGGAGGAGCAAGTAATCGATGCCGGACATGGTCAGGATTAGTAACCACGTTAACCCAGTTTCTAACAAAAGATTCGTTCGAAGAAATTTGTCCGAAAATATTCACAGCATTGAGTTTACATCACCCATAATTTCATGTTCTTTTTAAAGGACTTAAGTTCTAAAATGGAATGGTAGGTACTATTTTTGTAAGAAGCTATTAGACATTTGTAGCTTCTGTCGTTGGATATAAGAAAGAATACAATGCTTCATTCATCGTAACGGAATTGTTTGGGGATTAAAATTTATAATCTGCATTTATGTTCCTTTAGAAGGATTACGGGACTAATGAAGATAAGATAGAGACGAGGGTTCGGTGAATCAGGCGCGACGCATTTGTGACAAATTGATATCCCACCAAAAACATTCTGTAAAAAACTAGCCAAGTCTCGATGGAGCTGCTTGATTATCTCTAAAAAGTAATGAAATCTATACAAAGTCGTGCCAAGTGTAAGGTTCCTTACTGCGATTTCTTTATTATTATAGTTAATGTTGTGTGACTTGGCCGTTGAAGGGTACACAGGGGTACAAAACCAGGTGCTCCATGACACCATTGCACCAATCTGTCGCCAGAACCGCTATTAATGTTATTAATTATGTTATTAAGAATGTTCAACGGCAAACTATTAGCGAATAATCTGTGTGGCGTTTACATAACGTTCTTTATACGTTAGTGGCTTTATCAAGCCTACAATTGACTGGTTATTGAATCAACGTTTTCCAAGTGGCAATTTTCCATCGTCAATGCGTAGCGGTTCTGGCGACAGATTGGTGCAATGGTGTCATGGAGCACCTGGTTTTGTACCCCTGTGTACCCTTCAACGGCCAAGTCACACAACATTAACTATAATAATAAAGAAATCGCAGTAAGGAACCTTACACTTGGCACGACTTTGTATAGATTTCATTACTTTTTAGAGATAATCAAGCAGCTCCATCGAGACTTGGCTAGTTTTTTACAGAATGTTTTTGGTGGGATTTCACTTCTTTTTGTAGAAACGTATTTCTACAAATATACTTGATACTGAAAGTTGAGTCAGTTCTACCATACACCAAGAAAGATATTGAATGGAAGAGACAAGACCCGTCTTTGGGCATACCAACTACTTGGTAGCCACTAAGTTCATCGTCGTCTTTTAATATTATCGTCATTTTTTATCTTGCGAAATCAAACACAATTAAACTCAACGACCTTTAGTATATGGACAACAAATCAGAAATACCGATAATATTTAGACTAAAACCTACTTATATCTTTAAGACTTCTTTTGTCTTAATAAAAAAAACTTAAAGAAAATATTACTCTGCCTACTCAATCTATACAAACTATAAGCAAAACGTTAACTCTTAATTATTAGACAAGTGTCAATATAATTAATTATCAATGAACTTTCTACCAAAGGTACTACCTAACTAGTACTGAAATACAGCTAAATTAATGATATTTTTAAACGAAACGAAGTAATATCTAACTAAATAAACTAAACTAGAATACTAGAAAAGTACTTATAAACACGAACGCGATTCGAAGTACTGCCTAACTGTAAATTAAACCTAGAAAACTAAAAGTAGGTACTAAATAATTTACAATTAAATAAAGTATTCAATTGAAACTTCTTTTAATTCTGATAATTAAGTAATAATCAGTAATCCGTCACTAACCATATAATTCCTAACTTGTTTAAATTTTTGAATTAATATAATAACAACCTGCCAATTAACTTTAGCAAACCTCACGAAATAATCAGCGAAATCAACGAAATGCTAATAATCCCTCCTAATCCCTAGCAAACATTTTCAAGCGCAATAGAAGAATGTCGTAAACGACTGTAATGCGGCCGGTTGCCACTTTGCCATATAAGGTTATCGGAAAAACAAAACGTAAGCGCGTTTTAAAATACAGTCAACGCCATCTAGCGACGCGTGCGGGTATCACCGCCACTCTTAGCCAATGCATTATATTTTGACCAAATTTTCGTTTGTTTATTTAATTTGTGTAATGTTCGAGTAGAATAAAATTAATCGTTTAACTATTTCTTCTTGTAAACTTGTAATAAGTATAAGTAAGTATAAGTATAAAAGCCAGTCTAGTCTTATCCAGAGTTTTCCTTTAATTTTATTTATATTCGTATTAAAAGCAGAAGGGGAAGCATGCGCCCAGCAGTGGGATGCTATAGGCTAGATTAAATTAGAAGATGTGTCCCACTACGCTGGATTTTTGTAATGACAGTCGATTTTTCTATGTACCAATAGTAGAAGGGGGCATTACCATATCTCTAATACAGCTGAGACCAGCTGAGGGTTCTTCATCAGATACTTCAGACCTTCGATTTTTGACATCAAATGAAGCGGCCCACCAAGTTGAATATTTTTTGTAAAGGCGGTATATGTCGATCTCTAATAGTTTGGTTGGGCTCTTGTGTTTCCTAATCAGGGTCACCAGATACTCCAGATCTTCGATTATCCTAGTTTTTATAGTTTTCCCTTTATGTGGCCATTGAACCATAACTCTGTACCAAATTTCAGCTCTCTGAGTTTATGGGAAGTACTAGTTCTATTTTGATGATCATGAGTGAGTGAGTGAGTGAGTGAGTGTCATAAATGCGAAACTTTGCTTTCGCTTAACTTCGGAACTAAATGACCTACAGACTTGAAATTTTGGATTTTAAGTATGTGATTATAGCTTACTGGATGACGAAAATTTCTGCGTTCTAGTCTTATCCAGAGGTTCTAAAATAGGGGCCTGAAAATGCCGCGAAATGGTTCCAGTAAAGGATGGTACGGCAGTGTTTGCTTCGCGCTCGACTTGGCGGGGGCACTGCCGTGCCCCCAGATTCGTGTGTTACCGTACTCTAAGCATAGTTTAAGCGTAGTCTTATGGGTACAGATTTGTCCGTCGGGTATTGACTATAAATATCCACTATGCAAAATAAGTAAAAGTGGCACGTTAGCTCGAAGAACTAATAAGCACAGCGGCAGGACGTCCATCAAGGTGGACATGAAGATCGTGAGAAGTCGCTGGTCGTAGACCGCTTTAACCCGTGCTCTGGAAAGCTATGGGGCAGGCTTATGTTCAGCAGTGGACAGCTGATACAGGATCTGACAAGATAATGATGAAAAGTCAGATCCCGGCGGTGTTTGGAAACGAATTGTTTAGAAAAAATAACGCCCCGAATACAGAACCTCCTCCTTTTTTGAAGTCGGTTAATAAACCACAATATTTTTTGACTGTGACATCTATTTCAATTTTGCGCTAAAATTATATGCGGACAATTTACTCTTCTTCAGTTTAAATCTTTGTAGAATATAGATACCTACCTAAGTCTAGATATTTTTCGATCTAGTATAAAATGGGAAAAATGGGAAAGTTCTTTTCACAAACACCAAGGCTTAGCACACCTATTTATTACAGCTTTAAATTAGAAAAAGTTTAGACATTAGTGAAGTGAATTGAGCTAAACTTATTCACAGCCAGCCATGAAAAGTATCTTTGAATACTGAAGCACAAATTGAATCATGATCTGCCCAAGAATTTGGCAAACATATAATCTCTTTTAATACAATCTTCATGGGACAAAACCAGCGGGGTGGATTCTGAAGGACTAGATACTCGTATTGACATAATGGGAACGATCATGATCACATAATGATGTGCTGAGTATCACACAAATATTTGTCCTAAGCAATCATCGAGCCGATTTGTCGCTAATCCGAACGCGAAGCGACGGCGTCAACCAAAAAAAAAAAATATAAAAACATTATCGAAATCCTTATACAATGGCACAGGGACAAAGCCATTCAGCCTATCCTCGCACTCTATTTATTTACACTGAATACACAAATAATAAATAACGAACTTTTTCTGGTTGCAGCCGCTGTGGTGTCAAAATTAACGCCATTCGCATCTTGAGTAGTGTTACCAAACCTTTTTATTGTTTTTAGACAAAATCAGAATTAGTTTTTCGTAATTGGTGTCGATTCGGATGTATACCAATTAAACTAAAACCAGTTTTAGTTTAGTTGGTGTACATGGTACAATGGTGCCGTCGCATCGTACTGTTCCAGGAAGAAAGAGACAGTAATTTAGTACTATTATCTATTCTGTTGTAATACTTTAAAACTGGTTTAGGTTAGTTGGTGTTAAACGCCCATCTCCAAAGCGACAGCGTACCAACGAATGTATTGTTATACTTAGCATTATATAAAATAAATATTGTAACACGAGTAGAGAGTATAACAACACCACCAAAATGAAACAAAGAAAGAAAAATTACAAAAAAAATATTCTTAAGTATCTTATATTCTTATATACTCACAATTGTTGTTTGTTATGTATATGTGTGTGTGTGTGTGTGTGTGTGTGTGTGTGTGTGTGTGTGTGTGTGTGTGTGTGTGTGTGTGTGTGTGTGTGTGTGTGTGTGTGTGTGTGTGTGTGTGTGTGTGTGTGTGTGTGTGTGTGTGTGTGTGTGTGTGTGTGTGTGTGTTTGTTTGTTTGTGTTTGTTTGTGTATGTGTGCGTATGTGTGCGTATGTGTGCGTATGTGTGTGTGAGTGTGTGTTTGTATGTATGTTTTACATTTAGTGTGTATTCCTTATCTCCAATATATTACTTAGGTGTTATTCCACCTATACGATCTAGGTCGCATCGATCAGTCTGCTAGGATTACGACGTAAAGGAGCTAAGTCTTAAAGAGATAAGTCCACCTTTGTACGTGACCTATTGTTTGTACTCTGTTATTGTAATTATTGTATATTTTGGTGCAATAAAGAATATACATAAACCCATAATGTCGTTCGATCAATACTGGGTACATAGGTACCTCCCTGGTGCGATTTTTGGGTCACGGACTTTTAAATAGGCATGCGAAAATTACAGACCTTGGCTGATCGGTTTGTGCACACAATGTTCGACATTGAGCGTCTATAATCGATGTTGATAATGGTGTCGATTCGGATGTACACCAAATAAACTAAACTAAAACCAGTTTTAAAGTAGTACTGTCTCTTTCTCCCTGGAACAGTACGATGCGACGGCACCACTCCAAACTGGTTTTAGTTTAGTTTTATACTATTAGTGTTATATTCATAATATTATTTTTACTACAAACCTATTATTTTCTATGACATACGTCAATAGTAGGTACTTAGAGTAGGTATATACGTATATTGTGCACAACGGGTGAGCACACCTGATGTTAAGTGAAGATGAGGCCGAAGGTGGAAACGTACTGACCCGGAAACCCCATCTTATTTTTTATATATCAGTTGTCTCACCCTCTTAATTTGGTTCATTGTCAGAAATTGGAAATTGTCGATGTTTGCACACATTGGTCAGTGTTACGTGTAAAAGGATGCTCAACTTGCGGAATGCATATACTGTTTAATAAATGTTGAGTACTTCACAAACAAAAACAGTCGAAAAAAAATCTCCTTTTTTGAAGTCGGTTAAAAATTAATCGTCGCCCCGAATCGTGGTCTCCCTCATAAAGGTGGGGGCTTATTCCGAGATATTGATCTTGATGACAATGCGATCCGATGCATCACACACACCATCGTCCGCGCCATTTGTCAGGCTACCACAAAAGGGATTATTTCACGATGTTTTGATTGCACCAGTGGGCTTTCGAGCGATACTATGAAGCTGTGATGTTTGTGGTTCAAGAATAACCCCCCGTTTCTGTAGACTTCAGGGTTAGGAAAAATATGGAATTTTAAAGATTCAGTCTTCTCTCTAAAGACATAATAGAATTTAGTATTTTGTTAATGTAGAGATAGCCTTAAGAGCTATAATAAATATGCATTAAATATGAGTCCACGGTGACTAAACCAGGACCAAGGATCCAATAACTTTATGAAATTAAATAAAAAAAAAACACTTATCCATTCACACAATCAATAACAGAGTTGCGAGCATGGAACCAGCTTCCTCAAGAGGTTTTAGAAATAGACTTGACAAGTGGTTTAAAGTGAACAAATTCTGCAACCAAGAGGACTAGGTATTAATCTGAAATTGTGACCCATTACTCTTTTTAAACGACTTCAAAAAAGGAGGAGGTTCTGTATTCGGGGCGTATTTTTTTTTTTTTTATGTATGTACACCGATATCTCCGTGATTTGGCGGTTGATTCACATGGTTCTTTTTAATAATATCTATCCTATGTATTGGATAAAGGCACATTAGCATCTGCTTTTTTTTTATGCGCAACGGGACCTCAATCACACCTGATGTTAAGTGAAGATGCGGCTCGCCTATTAATCTATAGTAATATTTATATAAATTTTATAACTATAAATTATTATCAAATATTTATGATTAGTTAAAACAATACTATCATATCATTAGTTTATGATATGTGTAATATGTTGGGACGACCGATTGGTGTAGTGGATAGTGACCCTATCAGCGAAACCAACGGTTGCGGGTTCGAATCCCGCGACGGGTAAATGTTTGTGTGATGAATATGAACATTTACTCCCGAGTCTTGGATGTTTATATAAATATTTATGTATGTTTATCCGTTATCTAGTATCCATAGCACAAGCTTTGCTCAGTTTGGGACTAGATGATTGGTGTAAGTGTCCGAAATATTTATTTATTTATTTATATAAAACCTCATTTCCCTTTGTAACAACAAATTTATAAAACACAATCAAAAATACCTATATCTTATAGAAAAAATACGCCGTCCAACTCGCTTATAAAACTATAAAATACACCCGTATTGCTACTATTAGTGCAAACCTCACCTACTGGTAGCTTGTATCTTTACCCTAAGGTTTGCATGGAAGAGATCGGTGTTAGCGATAAGGCCGCCTTTTTGTACGATTAATGATGTACGCTGTATTCTTCATGTAGCTTTTGTTAATTGATTCAATGCTTTAAGTATTCGAAGATGGTTTTGAAAAAAAAAAAAAAAAATTACATATGCCAATACCTTCTATTTCACTTAGTAAGTATATTAGATGCTCAATTTTTTCCGTACGGTATAAAATACTCACCCGGTATAATATAAAGAATATAGCCTGCTCTTAGCTTCAGGTAAAAAGTAGGTAACTTTATGCCTAACTGTTCTTACATTTTTAATCATTACGAAGTGTACCTAATCCCAGATTAGTAATCTAAGATATTAATTAGTATTCATAACTCCGTAACGTATCTAAAACGTAATTATTCCCGCCAACATCGTGTTAACAATCTTTTTGTCATGTAAAAAAAAACGAATCAGCCTCATCTCATCTAAGATTCTCTCGAATTAATTACAAAATATAAATTCACTTCGCGCCAAAACGTGCCTAATCACTCGGTTTCCCAAGAAGCTTTTTCAACAATGAGATGAATGAATGACTCTTTCCACGTAGAGCTAGGAACGGGGGTATGGGAGAAACTTATTTTAAATAAGTTGCTTTATGAATAATTTCAGTTAATACTTACAGTCAGTCGACCTCATCTTCACTTAACATCAGGTGTGATTGAGGTCAAGTACCAACCCGTTGTGCATAAAAAAAAAAGTCCTGTTTGGTGTTGTCTACAGGCCGCGGGTTCGAATCTCGCTCTAGAATATATTTGTATAATAAATATGGACATAGAGTTATGGATGTGTATTTATAACATTAGGTATACCGGATGATTTTTTTAACGTAAGGAAAAAAATAGGGCATATTTTTTTTTTCAAAAACGCCCGTTTCGGCGATAGATTTACATTCGACTGGCGTGATTTGTAGGGTTTGTATCTTTCGAAATTTATTTGGAACTCATATTTCCTCCGAGTTTTCTTTATTTATTTAATTTAATGATGTAATTATGTGGAATAGGCTACAAACAAATTCGATAGCGAGACACATGTCTACTTGCTTTCGTATATCAATCTTATGTATTATGTATGTAGATATTTTAAGTTGCTTTTGTAATAATTAATAACGTGGCGGGTCAGTGACCTCATTCGCACTACACACAAACCTTTACAGGTTTTCGTAGGCGTCTTATAGTGAAGATTGTTCAAATAATGTTCTATGGATAAATAAATTAAAAAAAAAAAAAAAAAAAAAAAAAAACACGACCGTTAAATAACAAAATTAAAGCTTTATTCCGTGACGGTTTTGAAAAAAAAAATAATTAAATAAATATATAAATAAATTTTTCGGACACTTACACCAATCATCTAGTCCCAAACTAAGCAAAGCTTGTGCTATGGATACAAGATAAACGGATAAACATACATAAATATTTATATAAACATCCAAGACCCCGGAATAAATGTTCGTATTCATCACACAAACATTTACCCGCACATTTCATTTTTCAATTCGAACCCGCAACCGCTGGTTTCGCTGATAGGGTCACTATCCACTACACCAATCGGTCGTCAATTAAATTAAACTACCTATATCAATACCTTCTATTTCACTTACCTAATATTTTTTCCTTTATTACCTATTCTTTCCTTACGGTAAAGAAATTCATCCTGTACCTATATACATGTAAATTAAAGAATAGAACCAACCCGTCTCTTCCTGTGGGTGTTTGGCCTATCAGATTATGCATTTAATAGTACCTTGAATAATACCTCGTAATTTTACTTGGAAACAATGAATATTTGTATTTAGAAAGTGTCATAGTTGACATAAGCTGCATGGGGTACGCGTCGCCTTTTGCTCATGCATATTAATGATTGTCGTTTCGGCACGAAAAAAGAATAGAATCTCTTCCCATGGGTGTCATAAAAGGCGACTAGGGACTTTACACTAAGAAATATCTAAGACAGGTCTTAAAGGGACGATAGGCTCACACCCCGACAAGAGGCATTTCTGTATATTTCGAAAAGTGAACTGTAGATAACTTTGAAACATTCTAATTTTAATGTTTGGGATATCTCTGACCACCAATTTGGGATGACGGATCGTGAGGTTTATATCAACCATCTTACAAACCTAGTTGCTTAGTGTGGAACTAGATGGCGCTGTGCCTAATATTTATTTTTAAAAACGCCAATAACTAGAAACTCCCGAAAACTTTGGTGTAGCAAATGATTATATCGGCTAAGTAGATTAGATTGTGTTAAAAGATTGTGTTAAAAGCTAAAATATCTTCGTAATGGCTTAACCACTTTCTATAAAATATGCCTAAGAACGTAACTCCGGTTTAATCTTAAATAAAAAAAAAATGAAAATGGCCTCCTGTAGGCAGAGGCGTGCACAGAGTTTTGTCACAGGGTAGGCAGAATTATACACAAATTAAAAAAATATTCTTAGCAATGCTCGCACCTTCCTCAAAGGCCGGCAACGCATCTGTGACCCTTTTGGTGTTGCGGGTGTCCATGGGCGGCGGTGATTGCTTTCCATCAGGTGACCCGCATGCTCGTTTGCCGCCCTCTCATATATAAAAAAAAATTGTTTAGAATATTTCTGTTCACATCAGTATGAATCATGCTATCTTGACAATGCATTTTGGGGAAAGTTTACAATTTTCTAGTTTAGGCACTGCCTGTATCAAGGGCACACCACTGCCTGTAGGAAACCGATGTAGTTGACATTTGAAATGTCCCCGAAAAGAAAATGTCACTAGATGGTCACAAATCCAAGGTCGTTAATCCATGAGAATTTTAATGTGATCCAGCCAGCCATACACGTATAATTTTTGATATAAAATTTTGACCCTTTTCTGAGATGATAATCGTACCATCCTCTTAACACGAAGACTCCATTGTTTTCTTATGTCCATAAAATTTTTAAAGACGTAAAAGATTATCTGTTTTGTTGGAGTTCATGCAATTCAACAAAAGGAGTGTTTTATTGTGGTTCTCTTTTATTTTTTTTTTGTGGTCGCTGGCCGTGACGTGAGAGGTCTAAAGTGATTACTGAACGGTTTCGCATAGTTCTCAACGCTCTGCCAAATGTTCCAGATTAGTAGATATGTACTTATAGATAGCAACATTAACAGGGGGTCTACTCTCTAACGAAATAGCTTTGGACGGCCGTAACTTCGGACTTTTTCTTTTGCAGTTTGCTGTGTCAATTATAACCCAATCGTCATTATTTTACTTTTGTTGTATATAGTTAAACATCAGAAGTTAGTACGGGATGCAAAGAACGTCTGACGTTATGCAAATAAAACATTCTTTGCAGAAGAAAAAGTCCGAAGTTGCGGCCGTCCGAAGCAATTTTCGTTAGAGAGTAGACCCCCAGATACGGGGCAAAGTACTTAGAGAACGCGGCCCCGAGTTTTTTAATATACATAGGTACTTTGTACAGGGTGTGAATATTAGGTGTTATCGGTAGGTTACCCTGTTATCCAGATACGCTTGTTTGTATCACGATAGATAGATAAAACTAATAATTAAAGGTTTTTTATTTAAACATAATTAGTACCTATTATATGTATCATGTGAAGTCCCCAAGCCGCACTGCGTGGTGGATTATGGCCCATACTTCCTCATTATACGAGGGATATCTATACCTATATCATAACAAATTAAAAGTAAAGCAAGATTTTTAAAAACAATCTTTTATTAAAAAAATCAACTAAGAAGTAGGAAATAAATTTGTCACACACGTATATGTAGGTATATTCTAGGTTCAGGTTCTCTCGATAAATATAGATCTTTGCAAAATTATAATTTATATAAATTTTGAAAACTTGAGGCGTTCCGTTATACATGTTGCTATACAGCAGTGCCTCAAGCTTTTAAAAATTACATAATTTTGCAAAGATTGAATTGAATTAATATATTACATGTGTATTGTATATAGTATTGATTGTTAATTACCTGTTAGTTTCACAATAAATATTGTTAGATATCAATTATCTTATATTAAAGACCTTGTAAATAACAACAAAATTGTTTTTATAAATAATATTACCTAGGTAGTGGATATTTCGGAAGAAATCAGTATCTACTGTGCACATGCACAATAACTTGTTTACAGTAAACAAGTTATTGTGCATGTTCATCTCTACATTATAGTGTATAATATAATGTAGGTATTATAATAATATTCACATAATGTGTAGTAGACGGGCAACAAAAATTTCGGGTAAACATTTGTGTACAATTAACACAGCGTATTTTTATTATCCGTGGACTATGCCTCTATACTTTATGTACAGACTTTACAAACTACAATTAGCTATTTTATAATTATATATGACAATAAAGGATTCCGTCTTGAAATTTTTATTATTTGCCATCATACAGGTCATAGTAACACGTATTTTGTTAAACACTTCATCTATTTACCTGTTAAACCTGAAGTTGTAGCCCCTGTGACAGATAGGTATGGACAATGTAGGTTTTATAGGGTCCCGTTAGTATCATTTTCGTACGGAACCTTAAAAACGGCCTGCAACAGAAATATAGACATTTTTATTTTGAGTCACGTAATCATTGATTAGCAATAAATATATAAATAGATATTTTCGGACACTTATACCAATTATATAGTTCCAAGTTAGGTAAAACCTGTACGACAGATATTAAATAATGGAAAAAACATACTGCTATATTTATTTAAAATGTCCATGAGCCGCGGGAATAAATGTAGTATTCATCCTACAAACATTTACCCCTAGCGGAATCATTATCCGACCACTACAAAAATCGGTCGTCAAATGAAATGTTTCATAGGATGTTGCAGCAATATTTCAGTTGCCCGTCTACACAACCCATAGAGATATCTATCTAACATCGTCACGGCGCGATGATTTGTATGAGCTCTTTGTTTCCTCTCTATTACATAAACATTAATGTAAATCGTCTAACGGGACCCTAATGGCGTTCATATTTAAATTGTCGTCTCTGTCGCTCGCGGCAAAGTGATTTTGTGACGTGTATGATGGATGGAAGCGGTAATCGCAGAGATTTTGGTAGTTACCTACATATACCTAGAATAAATTGATATCATACATAGATAAATCTCCAAACTCGACAATTTACATAGGTAAATGCTATGGGTATTTAGGTGCGTTCCGGCTTTTGGGTAGGCAACATTAAAAAGTATTCTATGACAATTTAGTTTTCCATTTTTAGTAAAGATTAGCGGTGAAAATGAAGTCGCTGAAATCACTTTGTCTTGAAATTGTAATGTCATGTGAGGCTCCTCTGAAAATCAGCGTTGTAGTTATTATTACGTAATTACAACTCATGCTGAGATGGAGACCTTTTTGGCACCACTTTGCGACACCAGAAAATATGTCTAAGGAATCGAACTCTATTTTCCTTTGTGATTTTCATTTACCATGAAATTAGTTAGTTCGTAAGAAGAAAAAAAAAAAAAAATATTTGAAATGTTAATTTATATAAGTATAGGAAGTTGTATCATGTTTAGTTTGTGTGTCGTTTATTGGGTCAAATAAAATTTTTCTATTCTATTCTATTCTAAATATGTCTTTGCCCCGTATTAATAAAACCGTGCTCAACCGTTCACATTAAAACAGTATCAAAAAAAATTGTATTGAGACTGAGACGCGATCTCAATTTCAAGATCGATTTATTTTATATTAATACGGCACTAACATACGTCCGGACAAATACAGGGCATCCTACACACAACGCAGTCGCACGCCACGCACGCAATTAGTCATTCAATTAGGCACTTAATTGAATGACTAATTTAAACATCTGTCTATGACATACCTACCCACAGTATTGCCACAATTATACAACACTAAGGCAGCCCGCATCCAAAAATCCAGATAACCGAAATTGTGACGGAAAAGATCTACAAATTAATTGTGAGCCGAAATTGTCGGTTTATAATTCCTTTAGACATTTGGCATTGTAGGCGCATCAGGCAGCGTCGGGTTACACCAAAATTGAAGGAAAGACGAGATGAGGCGATGGGTCGATAAGAGCCGGTAACCGACAATTGTATGGCTACAATTATTCGTGACCACGTAGGCAGACAGTCTCCGGTTTCGTTTTTTTTTAAGAATTCGGCGAATATAACCATTTTACGACCGATTGGTGTAGTGGATAGTGACTCTGTCTGGTTGCGGGTTCGAATTCCGCGAGGGGTAAATGTTTGTGTGATGAATCATCATCATTTTCCTGCCCTTATATATGTACGGCACAACATGTCATCCTCTTCCACTCTCCTCTATCAGCCGTCATCTCCGTACTCACCCCTTTCACACACATATCATTCCTCACGCAGTCTACCCACACCTTCTTTGGTCTTCCTCTACCTCTGTATCCCTCCACATTCATATTTAACACTGTGCCTTTCATCCCTCCTCATAATGTGCCCAAACCATGCTAACCTATTACTCCTCAACTTTTCTGTTTTGTGTGATGAACATGAACATTTATTCCCGAGTCATGGATAGGATATTTATATAAATATTTATGCATTTTTATCCGTTATCTAGTATCCATAGCACAAGCTTTGTTTGTTTGGGGGCTAGATGATTGGTGTAAGTGTCCGAAATATTTATTTATTTATTATTATATAGCAATACATACCACCACCATGGACAGTCCTCAGAGCCCTAACAACTTTAGCCCGTCGTTCTGCTCCTGTACTCTCACACTCCACCATGTCTGACAATAAACATTGCACATCGCCACAGCAAATGCTCTGAAACAGATAAATATATATTTCAACTAGCTTTCCGACCAGACTTCACCCATGTAGAATTACTTTAACCCTGACTTTCTTAGGACCATAAGTAGCTTATATCCTTCTGCAGCTCCCGGGCTACCTCTTTGCCAAATTTCAGCACAATCGCTTCAGATGTTTACCCGTGAAATGGTAACAGACACACATAACGAGTATATGTATATATTATGATCAAAAAATCAGAGCCGTTTTGTAGGCCTATTTCAGTGATATTATAAGAGACTAACAACCAAAATCAAATAACGTTCATCTCTGGAACCCTCTTGGCATAACTAATGGCCATTACGATAATTTAATTTATTAGTGTGTCCATGTAACCCAAAGCCACCCCACCGCGTGGAGTCACAGCTAGACGCCATTGAGTTGGCTTCTCCCTCAGACTGCAATGATGACAATAGATGTGATGAGATGACTACCTATATTGTAAACGGAGATTTGTAATATTACATACCTCTCTAGCTTTCAGTCTTATTAGCGTAAGTAACGAAAAACGGCGGGTGTTGTGTGTTTGACGGAGTTGTGTGTGTGTCCAGACTTTGTCCGGATATTTACAGGCCTGCTGTTTTATTTAAAAATAATAAATATATCTCTTTGCACATACACACAGCGCCATCTAGTTCCATACTAAGCAAATAGGCTTGTATTATAGATGCCAGATGGTTGACTACACAAATACATTTTTTTTTGAAAATAAATACTTATTATAAATGAAAATATCCACAACTCGGGTACACATGTCCGTATTCATCTCACAAACATATGCCCCTAGCGAGATTCGAACCCGCAACCTTTTGGTATACTGGTCAGAGTTGCTAACCACTACACCAAACGGGTCGTCAAAATAAAAGAAATAATTAAACAAAACGTTAAAGTTTCTTTTTTTGTATGTGTTTCTGTATTATACAAATAAAAACCGCCTCCGTGGCTCAAAGTAAACAACATGGTTACATTGAGGAGGTCGCGGGTTCGATCATGTTTGTTTAAGTACTCGGTTTGGTTGGTGGTAGGGCATTTTAAATGTTATCTAAATCTGCCGCCAAGCAGCAATGTTGATAGCGTTGTTGTGTTCCGGTTGTCAGAGATAAGGTAGCCAGTCCCCCAAATATGTTGGGGTTTCCGGGTCAATACGCTTCCACCTTCGACCTTATCTTCACTTAACATCAGGTGGTAAAAGTCAAGTACTAACCCGTTGTACTTAAAAAAACGTTTTTTGAATCTTGTGTTAAAGCTAAATACCTTCGAAACGGCTTAACCGATTTTCATTAAACATGACTAAGAATCTTGCCTCTTTTTTAAAACCACACTGAGACTGGACGCACACAACGCCGTCAAACACAACACCCGTCGTTTTCCGTCGGGGGTAAAAAAAGCATACCATAAATTGCATACAGGAGGCAGAAAACATGCCACTGCGTATTTTTTTTATGCATAACGGTAACCCGTTATGCAGTTGCATATGCAAGTGCTAACGCACTTGACCTCAATCACAACAGTCTGGTCTGCTACTATTTATTATAAGTCTGCATTTTACGAGGATATTATTATTAATAACTTTAAATTATACATTTTCAAGAATTTCTACCATCTCGGTCCCCCAGAACCGGTGTCACCAGGAAACTAGCACCCCGGTGTCACGAGCACAGTAACGATACATTCGCCCATTGTGTCGAGATGTAATTATGTCCTATGTAAAGCGTGTGGAGGGGACATACGCCATTGACGTAAGTAGAAAGGGGAGGTTGGGGACCATATTGCTGTAACAAGCATTGTGGTAGGGTGTGAACGTTGCTTCAATTGTGATATTTCTCTTAATGTGATGCATTGACGTTTCGGGTATTATTACATTTTGGACACAGCAGGGGCAATAAGCTGTAATGACTTAGCTGTGCGTAGTTTTATATGTAGTGTTATTTAGTTTATGTTATGAATATTGGACTAACTGATAAAAAATTTACAGTCTCATTTTATAGGTCGTTGAATTACCAAAAATTTGCAAAAATACCGATTGTAGTAAGCTTCCATTCTCTATCTCAGAGTGTATCATCAGATCTCGCAAAGTTCCTATGAAAAAAATCGTTTTGCAAACTATCCGCTAGAGGCGCTGCACATTTCTCCATACAAATCTTCACGCAAACGTGAACGCCATAGTAAAGTTAAGTCGAAACAAAACTTACACTCCGCCCTTACCGCCTACGCGTTCGTGTTTATTCGCATCTTGCCTGATACTACCCTAACGACAGTCATCATCTCAATTAATTCATGATACCTTAAACCTAATTGAGTTTAATTCGATAATTCATTTAAATAGTAAACCGAGCCGATAGTTAACTAAATGAGGTTCAGGTTACCAGTAGCTAAAGTTAACGTGGCTATCCCGCCCAATTGCTGGCCATTAGCGGATAATTTGGGACACGGCCGGGTATCTGGTTACATGCCGGCTTTGTAAACTCATTTTAGGAGACCTTTTTGATTCGTGTTCACCAACAGATTAATTTAGTTTAGGCCTATTTTAATTTTAGTTAGGTATTTTACTTAACAAAATTTTTTGAGTGCCCCATGGAGGAGAATATTTTTCGAGTGTGTGTGTGTATTTGTAATTTATTTTCGTGGATTTTGTGGCTTCTAGATTTACCTAAAGTGATATAGTTATCTCTGTAGATGTGTGTGTAGGGCAATAAAGGATAAGGTAATTATAACCTAGATAATACAAATCACTAAAAATCACTTGGATAAAGGACTGCAGTGGGGTCCACATATCGATAAGTTAGCGAAGCGCTCTGCAGTGTTTGCGATAAAAAAAAATACGTTATTTAACCGACGTGGATACCGCGAGGCTGGTTTATTTCAGTAATTTCCATAGTATACTGACTACGGCATTCTGTTGTGGGGAAATGCCGCGGACATAATTGTATCTTTGTTCTGCAGAAACGAGCGGTCCGCGCGATTTACAAACTGGGCCCCAGAGTGTCTCTTAGGAATAAATTTAAAGAAATTAATATATTAACATTAGCATCGCAATATGTTTACGAAAACTTAATATATGTAAGAAAAAATCTAGAATCGTTTAAGAAAAATAGTGATATAACCTAATGTTAATACCAGATATAAAAATAAACTTGCTGTTCATGTCAGCCTTTTGCACAAAGTCTCTAAGTCATTTAAGGGGCAAGGTATACGCTTTTATAATAAGGTTACAGTGGACATTCAAAATTTACCTTTAAATAAATTCAAAACCATCATAAAACAGACATTAATTACATACAATTTCTGACTATTTGGATGATAAGCAAGCATGGACATAAGCCGCTCGGCGATATTCAATCTAATTATACAATATAATATAATTGTAACCCAAACTTATTTAAAAGAGCAACCCTTGAGTTTCTTGCTCGTTCTTCTCTGGGGAATCAGCTTTGTGAATGAGCAATAATGTCAAAAACTTTAATAATAAGATAAAATATGTGACGTTTTCAAGTGATAATTTTTATCCTACGAAATTTAATTTGTTTGATTTGATTTTGATTTCATTTGTAGCTAAACTATTGATCATCTTTTTGTCCATACAAATCTATAGACCTCGTTATTTCACACTAACGTGTCAAAGTCTTCAAACTTCAAACTTCTTCAAACTTCAAGCATTTTATTTCAACGTAAGATACATGATATCATTTGTTGAATGTCAATTTAAATCTATTGGAAATAAAAATAGGGCTAAGCATTTCTCGGTCAGTCAGTTTGTCCAAGCTACCACCGCTTCGGAAAGGGAAATCATCTGTGGGAAAAGAAGCGGCGCAAAAAACCCACAGGATCATTTTTCTTATCATATATTTTTCTTCTATACTAATAAATACTGTGTCCATGTGAAAAAATCACGACCTTTAACATTAGTTAAAAGTGTACCGCCTTACTGGACTACATGAAATTTCCAGTTCAAGTTTTCATCAATGAAATTACCAATATTTTTTATATTTATGCGTTTAGCTTCCTGCGAAGTGTAAGTTTTGTCTCGTTTTTAACTTTACCATCGCGTACCATAAACTATTTGTATTGTATTGTATTGTATTGTTCGCGTTTACGAAAAAAGTCCCTATGAAAAAAATCGTTTTGCAAACTGCACATTTCTCCATACAAATCTTCACGTAAACGTGAACGCGGTAGTAAAGTTAACTACTACCGCTTCGGAAAGGGAATTCATCTGTGGGAAATGAAGCGGCGCAAGAAACCCACAGGATCATTTTCTTTTCTTTTCTCTTTTCTCTCTCTACTATAAACATCTTTAACACTCATGATAATATTTCATGGAACGAAATGCATGATCTGAGCATAAAGATGTACAAATCAATACAAGACTGAACTATTTGGATCACTGATAGATATCCCTAGATAATAGTGTCCGTGTTACCTGTCAGGGGATAATCGGACAAGGATCGGAGGCGTCGGACTGTAGCGGATAATGGTCTGACAAAAGACAATCCGCTTAATATGGCGGTTTTAAACTGTGTGGTGTGAGCCATGAGTGATAGCGTGCTCAACGGATAAATGTCTGATCGATACACCTTTATCGATTTACCGTAAATTTTATATCGAAAGAGACTTTTTATCGTAAAAAAAATAGAGCGTATTAGGTAAGTCAAATAGAAGTTATTGGCATTGACGGACGCGCCGGACGGAGATTGATATGCGACTGGCGGGATGCGTAGGGTTCCTATCATTCCTCCCTGCTCCAGCCTATAGGAGGGCCCGCTGCCGCCGTTGCCCTGGCGGCGGGCGCCGCGCTGGCGTGGCTGCGGACGATTACCGAGGGGTACCCGTGGCCACGCCGTTTCGGTGCGCGCGGAGGAACACCGGGGGGTTTTTAGTGGGTAGGACCGCTCCCGTCTGGAGCGGTGAGTCCCACATATCCTCGCCGCTGACCCCCGTCAGCGGCGGGTCGAACGCGTAAATGTGTTTTCCTCCCGTCAAAAAAAAAAAAAAAAAAAGGGTTCCTATCATGCGAAATTTATTAAGAACTCATATTTTCTCTAAAGTTTTTTTTTAATTTATTTAATTTTTATGATGTAATTAGGTGGAAGAGGCCACAAATGCGACCGTCAATGACACAACACTTTAATCGATGATGGTTAAAAAAAAATTAAACGACCTCTGTCAATACCTTCTATTTCACCTTACTAATATGCTCTATTTTTTCCATACGGTAAAAAACTCATCCGGTATAATGTAATTTGTAGACGTCGAAAGAGTGTGACGTCATGATAAACCCAATGAAAGATCAATGGCAATTTTTTTTATAAATATATTTTTATTAATCTAATTCAGTATTTTATTTAGGTATAATCCTTGGTTATTAGCATTAGGTTTTTATTTATATAGTATTAATTATTACATTTACCTACACTTATTGGCGATCTACTACTCGATTAACTATCTCAATTTACCAAAAAGGACCATACATAATTATACATTTCTTGTAATATCTACACTAGCTAAGCCTGTATAGTGGATGTCAAAATTTCCATAATAGAGAAAAACTATTTTGCCGGTCAATACAATTTATAAATGACATCTGTTAATTAGACTTAGTTAAGTGTGTGTATGTTTGCATAGATAGTCTAGGTAGGTAATATTTTTGAAAGTGCCCTGCGACAAGATCTTGCGATCAGATTTAGGTCCAAGGTTCCGTCTGCTGCAATAGCGATTTGATAGCCGTTGAAGAGGACGGGCCCCGCTCTCCTAACCTCTTATGACTTGTCCCGCAGCGGGATCTGTGGCACGCTACAACGCGTATTCTTTTAAGAAGTGTGTCAATATGTCCAACAAAAGATGCATTGATATGGCTGCTTTGTCTGTCACCTCTGGAAACTTATAATGTATCCGCGTTGAGTTTATGGCCAGGTAAACTCTATGAATAGGTAGTATGTGACAGAGTGACATCTAAACAGTCGTATTTGTGGTTATTTATTTATTTAGGTCCACCAACAGTTATGTATTTATTACTTGGAAAGAATCTGGCTAACAGTTCTGTATAGACAATGTACAACAGGGAATAAGTATTATCTACAAGTCTTTATGTTACGATGTAGATAAAGTATGATTTATTTAACATTGTAACATAGTTTTGAAATGTTGACGGTTCGTCGTTTCCCTGTTGCACGGTTACTGCTCATTTCAACCGACTTCAAGAAGGAGGAGGTTCTCAATTCGACCGTTTGTATATTTTATTTGTACCGATATATATTTAGGCGATAAGATCTGGTGATAGCTGAATTTCAAATCGATGTAAATATGTAAACTTATTTAAAAGATTCTCCTACCCAACCATAGCACCTTGTGAAGCGATGTTTTAAAAAAAACATGTTCACTTATAATAAGTGGTTTTTTTTTTTTCTTTTTTTTTTATATGAAAGGGCGGCAAACGAGCATGCGGGTCACCTGATGGAACAGGCGCAACACCAAAAGTGTCACAGATGCGTTGCCGGCCTTTGAGGAAGGTGTAGGCTCGTTTCTTGAAGGTTCCAATGTCGTACTCGTTCGGGAACACCGCTGCCGGAAGTCCGTTCCACAGGGTGGTCGTACGTGGTAAGAAGTTTCTTGAGAAACGTACAGTGGTAGACTTCCACTCATCCAGGTGATGTGGATGGAAATTTAATTTTCTCCGAGAAGTGTCTCGGTTAAATTGAGCAGCGGGTATTAGGTCGAACAGTTCTTCAGAACACGCAACACCAAAATGGTCACAGATGCGTTGCCGGCCTTTGATTTTTGCCCATCCCAGAATAAGTATTAACTTTATTCAAAATCATCCACCAATCTCGGAGTCAAATCACATATATTTTAGTAGGTAGGTAATGTAGGACATACACATTACTAAAATATTTGTGATTGGACTCCGAGATTGATAGGTTATTCAGTCATGAATAAAGTTACGTCATTCAAGATTTACCTTTAAATAAATTCAAAATTATCATAAAACGTACATTTATCATAAAATTTAGGACTATGTATCCACATAGTTTACTATATACAATAACTATGTCAATAAAAAAGCTACCAATTGGGGAGATCTGGGTTCGATTACGAAGCAGGCCATGTATCAATGAGTTTTTAAATTTAATTTAATTACTTATGTGCATTTATCCGATTGCTCTTAAACGGTGAAGGAAAACACCGTGAAATCAATTATACAATTTTAAATGTCTGAACACATGTCTGTATTCATCATACAAACATATGCCCCTAGCGGGATTCGAACCCGCGACCTTTTGGTATAGCAGTCAGAATTTTTACCCACTACACCAAACAGGTCGTCTCATTTATTTATGTATTTATTTACACAAAAAAAAATGTATTTGTGTAGTTTATCAACCATCTGGTATCCATAATACATAGTTGCTTAGTGTGGAACTAAATGGCGCTGTGTGTATGCAAAGGTATTTATTATTTATTATTATTATTATTAAATGTACCATAACCCAACTCCATACATTTTAAAAATTCCACCTGGCTAGCTACCACCATCTTATCTAAGTCTGCCGTCAAACAGCAATGTTGATAGCATTGTTGTATTCCGGTTGTCAGAGATAAGATAGCCAGTCCCCCCAATAAGATGAGGTTTCCAGGTGAGCATGCTTCCACCTTCAGCCTCATCTTCATTTAACATCAGGTGTGATTGAGGTCAAGTGCTAGCCCGTTGTGCATAAAAATAATAAATGATTTTTTAATGAAACTCAAAGTATTTATTGCATATCACAGTTGTTCATATATACATAGTCAAAGTCAAAGTCAAAAATGCTTTATTTTGTAGGTACACAGAGTACACTTAAAATAGTCAATTTTACATGCAATTTTCCCCTGAGAAGAACAAGCAAGAAACTCGAAGGGTTGCTCTTTTA
The DNA here is from genome assembly GCA_949316235.1 of Oegoconia quadripuncta. Taxonomy (NCBI): domain Eukaryota; kingdom Metazoa; phylum Arthropoda; class Insecta; order Lepidoptera; family Autostichidae; genus Oegoconia; species Oegoconia quadripuncta. The sequence continues at coordinate 2,464,487 of OX438743.1, forward strand.
AAATCAGGCTTTGATTTTACATAAAGGTTTTTATATTACAAACAGGTTTTTAAATTTCATTATTAATTATGAAATAGCCGGGAATGCGAACGATCTGATTATGTCCAGGGATGATTATCATCTAAATAGTCTGATATTTTATAATATGCTTTCTCAATAAGTTTCTGTTTTATAGTATCTTTAAATTTATTGAGAGGAAGATTTTGTATATCAACTGGAACTTTATTGAAAAAGCGTATACATAACCCTTTGAATGAATTACTGACTTTGCGGAGGCGACTTATGTGACCTGCAAGTTTATCTTTATTTCTTGTATTGACATCATGTTCATCACTATTTTTCCTAAATTATGTTATATTTTTTTGACATACATATTAGATATTCAAAAATGTACTGTGACAAAAAGGTTAGAATGTTATACACTTTAAACCTATCTCTAAGTGACACTGCAGGTCTCAATTGATAAATTGCGCATACATTAATCATACCTAGGTATGTTGCAATTTAATAATATAATGTTTAAAATCCATTAAAAGGATAATGTCTAAATAAATCCCAAGTACAAAAAAAAATCTATACAAAAATAGCCGGGGATCAATGGTAGGGCTCGTGTGAATCATATATCTCTATTTTATGGGTATTATTCGCAAATCGCGGAGGGGCATAAGCTTAAAGTAAACATAAACATTATTTTAGTAACCCGATGAGCTTACGATCTCACTGGTGATTAGTTCGAGTCCCACCCCATGTTGTAGATTAGCAAAATTATTTAGTTACCACCGAGTATTTCAGTATTTAGTTTTTTTTAAAGTGAATTATTATAAAATTTCTGACTGGATTATAAAAAAGTATGGACATAGCCCGCTCAGCGATATTCAGTCTAATTATACAATACATAATTACATATTGTAACCCAAAAACTATATGAAAGAGCAACTCTAGAGTTTCTTGTTCGTTCTTCTCTGGGGATCACCTTTGTTTATGAGCAGTAGTAAACAACATTGGGTTTACGATTCGGAGGTCGCGGGTTCGATCCCCAGCGGGGTACATGTTTAAGTACCTTAAGTAAATTATTTTTAACAGATTGTACTTTTACCTAAGTAGGCTTTCAGGAATGAACATTATTATTATTACAGATTATTATTATTGTTAACTTAAAACAAATCGACTGTGATGTATTTAGTAGATACTTTATGAAAAAAAAATTATGGTTATTTCCAAAAAAATTTGCATTTGGGTCTATACACGTAGTTTCTAATTTCATTTGCTAACGGTCACCTATAATTTTAGACGGACTATTTTATAGTCTGTATAATGTCTTTCATAAAACCACCATTCGCTCCCTTCATCAACCCCTGAGTTGCTGTCAGGAGGCGTGAGCAAATCCGCTTACACGTGATTGACAGTTTGATAGGTCACACCGTGGTTGCTTGTATAGGCTCAGTGAGTGTTGCCAGCTCTGATAATATGCCAAATTTCGATACGCAAGGTTAAAAGAATCGGGATAAAAAAGGGATAGTACAATTTGGCGGCCTTATCACTAAAAGCGATCTCTTCCACGTAACCTTTTTAGTCGGAAAATTTAGTCGGAAAGGGGTATAAGGCGAAAGGGAATTCCGCTATGGATCAAGCAAAATGGATCAAGAGATTTATGTCAAAATAAATAAAATTCGAAAACTCACAAAAGTACGTTTTACATACATTCTAATAAATGTAATAGAATAACCTTTATCCCAAATGGGGTAGTCAGAGATATGAGACGACCTGTTTAGTGTAGTGGTTAAAAATTCTGACTGCTATACCAAAAGGTCGCGGGTTCGAATCCCGCTAGGGGCATATGTTTGTGTGATGAATACAGACATGTGGTCCCGAGTTATGGATGTTTTCATTTATAATAAGTATTTATTTTCAGAAAAAAATGTATTTAAGTAGTATATCAACCATCTGGTATCCACAACACAGGCCTATACTTGCTTACTGTGGAACTAGATGGCGCTGTGTGTATGTCTAAGGATACTTATTTATTATTTATTTATTATTATTAATAACAATACAGTACAAAATCCTGCTTACCAGTTATAAAAGCTGTGCTAGTCTTGTTTTGTTTTGCTATATAGACGACAATAAGATTGTATATATATGGCTTTCAGTTGATAATTCGACTCGCTAAGAAGAAGTAGATAATATTGTTACAGACAGTACAGAATAAGCTGTATAGAGTTATGAAAACATGCACATGATGGAACAGGAATCGCCCCTTACGGTAGTTAATATCTAGAAGAAAATCAGAAAACCCAAGTATATAAACTCTAAAATGAAAGTGACAATGTATTGTATAATGATTATTCCCATGTTGTTACACGGAATCAAGGCTTATTGGATGCTAATGCGTTGTATAAACAAGGGGCGCCTAGTATGGAATGGAGCATCGCTGTAACAGAAATTATCGCTCTACGCGTGCCCATTGTTACATGTTTCAAAACGATACGTCATTAAAGTTTTTCATTAGTTTTAATATACATGTCGTAGATAGCGATAAATTGGGGATAGAATACGTAATTTGGACGGTCAGATGACTACCATAATACGCGGTTTGCTAAGGAAACTAGGCTTGGTGGCGCTGGTGTCGCCGGAAACGGCGCCGTGACGACGTTAACAGTAATATAAGGTCTGCCATCGAAAATGGGAGGGACTTTGCTACCAGCCTTCAAAGGAGTCGGAGCTCCACTGAACACATCACCGACTGTGAGTGATTCTGATTACCTATTATCACCAACGCGTGGAAGAATCCAGTGAGTCGTTAGTTAATAAGAATTTGATCATGGGATTTGAGAAAGGAGGAATGATATACTAGGTCCGGCTGAATTCCACAGACTGCACGCGAGGGTCAAGTTGTATGGCATGAGTGGCGTGCATATGTTTACTTTTCACTAGTAAGCATCTCGGGTTCCATGATCATAATCGAATGTGAATATGTTGTCTATTCGCCTATAGTAGCTTGCAATAATATCGCCATTGCCCGAGCCACCCTTTACCACGCGACTGGCACCGTCCCGGTCGCTAGCGACACCTACACCCATATACGACATACAGATATTTTGCTTCGATGGTATTTAATTTCGAGAATTTAAATTTTTAAATGGCAGTTTTATTTCCTACAAATAGTTTTTCAAAAACATGAATGATTTTGCGAGAAGGTCCATCTAGATCAGCCAATTTTTTCCGCGAGTACGAAATATGGAATTCGCAATAACGCATAAAAAAGTGGACAAAAAGTTTGTCATTTCTCCATATTTTGGCGAACTTAAGGATGGGTGGTATGTGTAGTGTTACAATTAAATTTGTTCTCTGCTCTCTCGTTTATCGTGTCGTATGAAACAATGCGCACACGCCGTAGGATTAACGCAACCCGCGTCAAATGGCGTGTGCTCGTTTATTTTGTGCACTAATGCACTTAGCTAATGCGATGAGGCAGCGGTAATGCTCCACACGGCTGTGTGCGATCAAAGACATCAGAGCCACATTAACATGAACTTATAAGTATCAGGCATCAGCAGGCATATATAATTGTTGATGTATACGACTGAAGATGAGTTACCTTCAAAAGTGCATGTCCTGACCTAGGTCGAACGGTTAGATATAATTTTTAAGATTTAAAAAAAATTATTACTATGCAGTCAAATTATATTACCATATACATTAGATTACCAATCGACAAATGCTTATAAAATACCTACCAAAAATTAAAGTCGTTTTTTTTTGGATATGCACTTATGAACCCGATTGTACATTTGCTACATTCTCGCACAGAATCAACCTCCTATAGAAGTCCACTACTGGCCACAAACTTCAGAGTACAGTAGGTATACAACGTGCAAAGTCGTGACCAAAACACCGATTTTTTGTCGGCAAAAAATTAAACCAATAGATTGTAATATTGAAATACACACGTCTAACAAAAATTCGGACACAATTCGTAAAAGTATCGGTGAACAAATCGGCCCGATTATCGGACCTACAAAAAGTCTGAAGTGGTAAGTAACGACGACCTGTTTGATGTAGTGGCTAGCAACTCTGACCACTATACCAAAAGGTTGCGGGTTCGAATCCCGCTAGGGGAATATGTTTGTGTGATGAATACGGACATGTGTACCCGAGTTACGGATGTTTTCATTTATAATAAGTATTTATTTACAAAACGAAATATGTATTTATGTAGTATATCAACCATCTGGTATTCACAACACAAGCCTATAGTTGCTTACTGTGGAACTAGATGGCGCTGTGTGTATGTCTAAGTATATTTATTATTATTATTATTTATTAAGTAAGTCTAAGAAGAAAGTGTGAGGGAGTCGGAGAGAACGCTTCTCACTCGCACTTACTACCAACCCTAGTCTATGTCCTCTGTGATGTACGAATCCGCCAACAGAACCCCCCACACTGCTAACTCCTGAACATTATGCCCATTGGAACCTAAGGTAGGCCACAGCAATAGCATCTGTCATCATAATGCTAACCAGATTGATGGGGACGTCTGAGGACTGTCGCTGTCGTAAAACTCTCCGTCGTATTACGTGTCAAGGGTATAGTCTATTGCTATTGTCCAATCCCCTCAACCCTGGCGAGAATATGTTCCGTGAAATATAAATTTTTTTCCGAAGATTTCACCGGTTATCAATTCTTTTAAACATAAAGTTTCACGATTATACAGCTAAACAGGAGATGCAAGCTTAAAAGTTCAATTAATGACATGCAGACTGGTTTTTTTGAACCGGCTTAATAGTTATCAGCAGGTTATCGACTAATTACTAAACACCCTGTGTATAGTTTAAGCTGTGAGATAAAAAATATTTGTGTTGTGTGACTTATGAGAGATTTATGAAGTCAAAACGTGGCAGTAGCAAAGGCAGGGGTAGTTCACAAGGGATAACTACTAGATAGTGACATTTAGTATATGCTGTGTTCACACATTTGCCAGACAACGGTTACGGCTTTTTACGGTTTTACGGTTGTATAAACCGATCTCTTGGTCGACCACATTATTTTGTTGCTCCTCGAATCTTCCTGGACCTGCAGGACTATTATATTGCATTGCACTACTCCTGCAGTTCTTCATTGTGAGAGAAGGCCTTTCAGGTCGTCGATTCTGTGGTGCAATTCTGTAACTTGTCGATGATCGGCAATCGAACATCTTTAACAGTTGTGGCGAATCGAATTCAATTTAGCTTCCTGTAACTTTTGTCGACAACGATCCGAGTAAATCGACTCGATCGCCGATTGGTGAATGATTGCTCACACAAAAATGAACAGATTCTAATTTTGTAGGCTACTTTTTCGATCAGAAATGTCAAATGATTGTGGTAAGTCTTGAGTCACCACAATCCTTATAGATTGCTTGTGAAAAAGTTGTGTATGTACATTTACAGGTCTCCTTTGTTGAACTCGAATCGCGTAGCGGTGGCTCAATTGACGTTTGAAATGGTATTCTACACAGAATTTCTGGACTTTATTTCGATAAACTAATCGCTCCCGCAAGCGTCAAACGTTAATGATGCGATGAGAATCGTCTTACTGTACGATTCCATTGACCCGCTTGCCTTCTTCCTAAATGGCAACACGAAATACCTCAAGTTAACCTGTAAGCCGCAAAGGGCGCCCAAGGACCCCGCACGTCACATAAACCAATCACGCGTTGATGTACGCGACATCTCTCTAATGGACGCCCGCGTAACAAGCAAGCACCCTTTGTACTGCATGCGCAGGTGTGACCACCAGATGGGGGCACATGGAGTGCTGAATTGTGAAGACTGACAAACTTGGCGAAGGTACATTTTTCTTGTTTTTAAATATTCGTTTCCGCAATTAGTATCTCATTGAATCATCTGTCATTTAGAAACTATTAGACAATTTGTTTAGTATATATAGTTTAAAAAGGCGTGGGTGGCTCAGCGGTTAAGACACGGTCTCCTAGTTTGGGTGGTCCGGGTTCAATTCCCAGGCAGGCTATGTACCAATGAGAATACCATTACTTATGTGCATTTATCCGACTGCTCTTAAACGGTGAAGGAAAACATCGTGAGGAAACCGTCATGCCTGAGAAATAAAAAATAAAAGGCATGTTAAGTCCCCAACCCGCCTATGGCCCATTCCCCTCATATACGAGGGAAGGCCTATATCCCTGCAGTGGGATGTTTACGGGCTGAGATGGTGATGATAGTTAAAAAAAATGGTGGCCAATATCTTTATATAGACCACGTCTTTACGTGAGCGTGTTCTGTGTGTTGCTCAGGTACAGAGAAACAGCATTTTTATTGTTATAACGTTAAGAGGCGAGTTGAGTGTCTGAAATTAATGAAAATGTTGATAAAATCGTTTACATAATATCGATTTTAGTGATTAATTTAAGGGCCTTTTCGTTTTTTTTTTTGACGCGGGGAAACCCATTGCGCGTACCGCTCGCCATATAGCATTACCGATGAAAAAAGAAGAACGACGTAATTCAGGGCAGCCCGCCTCACTCACATCCTTGTTGCAATAGAATAAGTTCGCGGTATTTCTTTTTAAGACCAGTTCGACTTGTAAATGCATATGATGATTTATAATTAAATAACACATCATTCCATCACTCATTACATGAAAGAATTTCTGAAACCCTTTATCTCTCTAATAGTCTAAATTCACGGGCATCAATATGCATTGTTGGTAGCCAACATGTTAGGAATGCACGGGTCATCGCCGCCGGTCGTGCGTTCGTTCATATCTGTTGCCGAAGCATAAAACATGAAATTGCTTTCGCTAAATGGCCGCTGAACAAAAGACCACTGCCAACTGTACGGTGTCCATGTATGGAGGAAGTGATGGGAGGTTCGCGACTGGAAATTGTATCTCAAAATCAAAATCAAAATCAAAAATATTTTATTCAATGTAGGATACAAAAATATCACTTATTGAAAGTCAACATGTTATTATTTTTTTTTAAACTACATCGCTTCGCAAGGTGTTATGGTTAGGGAGAAGAAGCGACAAGAAACTCCGCAACAACACATCTTTTCAATTTGTTTCCATCTTTACAATAATATTACATTTTAATATTACATATTACAAAACAATAGCAATTAACATAACGACCAGCTAACACCAGACCTCCTTATCGCCTAAATAATCATCTATCCTGTAATAACCCTTCTTACACAGAGTTTCTTTAATGTGGCGTTTAAATTTCTGCTCTGTTAAACTCAATACATGTTCTGGTATTTTATTGTAAAAGCGTATGCTGTGTCCCACAAAGGATGTGCTAACCTTGCTAAGTCTAAATTGTGGAATTTCAATTTTATTTTTGTTTCTAGTATTCAAATTATGATTATCAGAATGTTTACGAAATAGGCATATATTTTTGCGTACATACATTATACTGTCATATATATATTGAGATGCAACAGTTAAAATACTTATTTCTTTAAACAGTTCTCTTAGAGAATCACGGCAGCGTAAATTATATATTGCTCTGATTGCTCTTTTTTGTAGAACAAATATTGTTTGAATATCTGCAGCCCTACCCCACAGTAGTATACCATAAGACATAATGCTATGAAAATACATAGCCAATACCAATCGTGAGCATAACGATAATTAATGAGCAGCAGCAGTGAACCCTTGTGGCGTTCACGCTATCACAAATCCACATATACACTCCACATGATTATACAAATTTAGTCGGAAAGGGGATAAGGCGAAAAATAAAATTCGAAAACTCACAAAACTACTTTTTACATACATTCTAATAAATGTAATAGATAACGTTTATTGTCCAGTTTTTTAAGACACGACCTTTATCCCAAATGGGGTAGTCAGAGATATTAGACGACCTGTTTGGTGTAGTGGTTAAAAATTCTGACTGCTATACCAAAAGGTAGGGGGTTCGAATCCCGCTAGGGGCATATGTTTGTAGGATGAATACAGACATGTGTTCCCGAGTTATGGATGTTTTTCATTTATTTACAAAAAAAAAATGTATTTGTGTAGTTTATCAACCAGATATAGCTTTGAAAATCGTAGGAACTGGTACATATGATTAACGAAGAAAAAAAACTCCAATTTCATTTACCTATGAAATTGGAGACCCAATATTTAACCCCCCACTGCTCTTGTCTCGCTCCACTCACAATTCCCATCCGCAGCGATAACAAAACGGCGCGCGTAACTGCGGAAGGCTCTACCCATCGTCCGAATGTCCCTTTGTGGGTGTCCTAGCGACAGCGGCCGCTAACATGAGCACTGCGTGTTGAGTACTTCGGTGCAAATGTTACAGTGTTTCGACGAACTACAAATGGGAAAGCCCTAAGGCTTCAGTAAGAATACGGTCATATCTGTTTAGTACGAAGACATAGTTAGGTATTTTTTTATGCACAAAGGGTTAGCACTTGACCTCAATCACATCTGATGTTAAGTGAAAATGAGGCCGAAGGTGGAAGCGTACTGACCCGGAAACCCAAATATTTGGGGGAATTGGCTATCTTATCTCTGACAACCGGAACACAACAATGCTATTAACATTGCTGTTTGGCGGCAGATTTAGATAAGATGGTGGTAGCTAGCCAGGCGGACATTTAAAATGCCCTACTACCAACTAAACTTGTACCCCGCTGGGGATCGAACCCGCGACCTCCGATTCGTAAACCCTATGTTGTTTACATTGTTCCACGGAGGCGGTTACGTGGTTACGCGGTACGTTAGGTAGAGTCCCAGAAGAGAAGTCTAAAATAAAACTTCAATTAATTTTTTTTATCACAAAATAAAGCCGTTATAGTCGATCATTATTAAACAGACAAGTGTGTACAGAAATAAAATTGGAAGTTAGCAATTTACTTGTGCGTTGATTAGTTTAAGAAAATCATATGATAGTCTCAATCACATCATGACTAGATTAATTTTATAACAACCAACAGATATAATTTAACATTTGTACTTAGTTGTAATATAACTACAACCAATTAGAACTATATATGATATATAGTACATAGTAATAACATGGTAATGCCGTACAGCAACAGGTAAAATATAAAAACTATAAAAAAATTAAAATCATGCTAGAACTGTGCAAGTATGCGTATGTGAGGGCGTGTACATATATGTTGAGTATATATTATACGATTCGGAGGTCGCGGGTTCGATCCCCAGAGGGGTACATGTTTAAGTACTCGGTTTGGTTGGTAGTAGGGCATTTTAAATGTCCGCCTGGCTAGCTACCACCATCTTATCTAAATCTGCCGCCAAGCAGCAATGTTAATAGCATTGTTTTGTTCGGGTTCTCAGAGATAAGATCCAGTCCCCCAAATGTGTTGGGGTTTCCGGGTCAGTACGCTTTCACCTTCGACCTCATCTACACCATCAGGTGTGATTGAGATCAAGTAGGTACCAATCCATTGTGCATAAAAAAAAAGTAAAGTATACACGAGTATGTTGAGGTGCGTTTCAGTCTTTCAGGATATACAAATAAATAGATAAATTATTTTATTATTGGGATGCTTTACACAGCGTCAAACAATCAATCAGCGTCTGCTGTTATTTTTGTAGTTCGCTGTTATTGGTCTACTCGTATATCAGGTTATAATGTATTCAGTTATAATGAGGTATTAAATTTCCAATCTAAAATGAGTACCCATAACATTAACTACTGATGGCTCTTGCGCTGCAACTGTTTTGTCGCATAAACTTAATTTGCAATTTTATTCCAACATCGACAAACATCAATAATAAATATCTCATTGAATACAACTTTGATGTCACAAAATAGCCTATTGAAACGCATTTAACTGCATGCCTGGTAATTTCATGTACGATTACATCTGACTCCGCGCAGGCGGTCGCACAGACCGCTGCCCGCACTGTTGCGAGTAACTAACCGTATTTGAAGGGTTAAGCTCTGTGATCATTTTGCTAGTCTCATTTTTCGGTATTCTTGTTACCCAGCCAACCGTTATCCAACGGTATTTCGTTAGTCAATTGATAAGTTTTAGAGTTTTGACATTACAATCCTTCCTAAATATATATTTATTAGTTATAAACTTATTAATTATACAATTTTATACTTATACTTATAATAGTTATACGATTTATATAACAAGGGTATCGAATAACGCTAAAACTAACTCACAGCACTGTCTGATTATTTCACATCCCGATTGTTAATTATTAACATTGATTGCCAAAATTATAAAATAGTATCTTCTAAACAACTTTACTACAGTTATGGCCACTTAAATAAAGTTATTTCAAAACCTGCTATAAATTAGGCATTCATAAAGAGTGATCAAGTCCATCCTCATCCGAGTTATATATAACCCATCACAAATCATTCCCGCTAAGCGATGTGTCAAACCGCTAGCGATACCTTGCGATCATAAACTGGTCGTAGTGACGTATGACGTATTGTTGCGTCCGCAAACTTACCCCACGCGGTCGGAAAGACCTCTCCTGCTAGGCGAAAGGGTTAAAGCATACGGCGCAAGCTTCAAAGTTGATCGCGTGCACGTTTCGGAATTGTAATACAGTGAGTTACTATGTTGCGACACGGTAGCCCCACAGATTTTACTTTCAAATTTAGATGCAAAATAGCATATTGTATTCGATGCGGTAGCTGTCATTTTAGGTTTTATATGCTGTAGTTTCTCAACGGCTTAGAGATTGAACTCTTCATTCTTTGCGTGGGATTTTTGTTACTTGTGGTGAAATGGAGTTTTGGAATAGGCTTTTGTCCTGTGTGACACGCCGGGTCGAGAGGAACGCTATATACAAGTATTAAGTAGGTAAATAAGTAAATAGGTACCTACTTTATAGGTAATGGTCGTGCTTTGTGGAAAAAGGAATAGAATCAACTCATCTCTTCCCGTGAGTGTCGTAGCAGGTGATTCCATTGTCCAATGATTTTCCACCAAATTCAAATATACAATTTTTGTTTTCAAAATAACTTTTAAACCTTTCGCCACATCTCATTCTACTTTTGGTAAGTTCGAGTACATTGCTGGAACATTGCTACGCTAAGGTTTTCATATTTAGAAAGTAAGTAATTTGCTCAGATTTAAAATACACCCGTCATTCTGATATCAGGTTGGCGGCTCACTAACTTTTTGAAATAACTCTAGTTTTATAAAAGCACATTGCTTTAAATTTTACGCATATTCCTCACATTGCTAGAACATTGCTTTCATGCCGATAGAATTACTGTTTTTTGACGTACACCCGTCATTCTGATGCACACTACCTTATAACGTTTTAACCTCCGTCACGTGTGTATTTCTATACCGGATGAGTTTTTTTAGCGTAAGCAAAAAAATAGGGCATAGGTGTTAGGTAAGTGAAATGGAAGTTATTAGCATAGGTAGTTAATTATTCAGTGTTTTCTTATAAGTTATTTAAACTTCACATAAGCATTTTATTTATAAGACCAATTTGAATAGCATAAGTACACGAAAGAATTTTGTACATATTTTCAAAAACGAAAAAGTAAATACACATTTACAAATGAAAAAATAATAAATATATAAAACACACATTTACAAATAAAAAATTAACGGTCGTTAATGTTTTGGCATAGGTAGTTTTTTTTTTTCACGCGTTTATTTGGAACGCATATTTTCACCAAGTTTCCTTTGTTTATTTAATTTAATGATGTAATTATGTGCAATAGGCTACAAACGGATGTGGAACGGACTTCCGGCAGCGGTATTCCCGAACGAGTACGACATTGGAACCTTCAAGAAACAAGCCTACACCTTCCTCAAAGGCCGGCAACGCATCTGTGACCCTTTTGGTGTTGCGGGTGTCCATAGGCGGCGGTGATTGCTTTCCATCAGGTGACCCGCATGCTCGTTTGCCGCCCTCTCATATAAAAAAAAAAAAAAACGCGATCGTCAAATGACACAATATACTTAACGCTTTATTGGATGTTAGTTTTAAAAAAAACTTAACTGCCTATGCCTAAACACTTTATTTCACTTACCTAAATATGCCCTATTTTTTTCCTTACGGTAAAAAAAACTCATCCGGTAGTAATTAAGGGATAATTTTTTTTATATTTGGATCACCCAAACGTTAATATTTACGATATATCTGACCACCACATTTGCGATAAGTATAGTATATGTATATATTTATTTAAGGTCTTTTGATTTATTTATTACTGCCGAATAAATTTTTATTATACCCAGAAATTGTAAAAAAATCTAAAAAAAACTTAAATTTTTTACGAGTACAAAAAAAATCGGCACTCAAGTAATATACGTGGTTATTGTAACGAGTGAAGAAGATTAAAGGAATAAGTTAAAAAATCGTTTGGGTTGGGCCTACTGACTGAGATTGAGGTCTTCCGCACCAAAGCAATGATAAACTCTGAACCGTCTCCGTAGCTCAATGTAAACAGCATTGGGTTTACGATTCGGAGGTCGTGGGTTCGATCCCCAGCGGGGTACATGTTTAAGTACTCGGTTTGGTTGGTGGTAGGGCATTTTAAATGTCCGCCTGGCTAGCTACCACCATCTTATCTAAATCTGCCGCCAAGCAGCAATGTTAATAGCATTGTTGTGTTCCGGTTGTCAGACATAAGATAGCCAGTCCCCCAAATGTGTTGGGGTTTCCGGGTCAGTACGCTTCGACATTCGACCTCATCTTCACTTAACATCAGGTGTGATTGAGGTCAAGTACCAACACGTTGTACATAAAAAAATGTATACATTTTCTATAGATGTAAGTATAAATAATACGAGTATAACAATAATTTCCTATTTCACCGCCAATCGTTAACCTCCCAGCAAACAAAGACCTCGCTGCCGCGATTACGATAAAAGAAAAAAAATATATAACTTTACCACAATAAATCCTCGTATTGTACAACAATAACAGTCGCGAGATGACAGACCACACCCCCGAAGATTTTATATCATCCAAACAAAGATAGGGCCCCCCTTAACACCCTATATCGACCGTGGGGGACCCCACATGCCCCCTTAACCCCCCTTGGGGTATTAGGGAACAGAAGGCTTCGACGCGAGTACGATCCGAATATTACACCGTGAAGACGAGGATACGTGAGCCACTTTAGTATGTAGCGAGGTGTATAGGTTATATATATATATATATATATATATATATATATATAGGGTACGTTGCTGATATAAATGGGGTGTATATGAGGGGTACGTTTTCAGGACGTTTGAGAGGCTATATTTCCAGATACATACATGACATCGAGACCTTTATCCCAAATGGGGTGGTCAGAGATATCCCAAGTATTAATGTTTGGCACGGCTCACTTTATGAAAGAAATGCACATGTGCAAATCGATAGATATTTTTGATGGAAAGTCTCAAAGTCGTTGTAAAATTGTGATTGGATATTCACACAACTTCTGCAATAAATAAATAAATATCCTTAGACATACACACAGACCAGAGTTACCGACATAGCCGCTCGAGTCAGCAAGCTAAAGTGGCAGTGGGCTGGTCACATCTGTCGTAGGACTGACGATCGTTGGAGCAAGCGAGTTCTACAGTGGAGACCGCGTTTAGGCAAACGTAATGTGGGACGCCCCCCGGCTAGATGGAGCGACGATCTGCGCAGGGTGGCTGGCAGTAACTGGATGCGTAAAGCCGAAGATCGGGCTGAGTGGCACGCCTTGGGAGAGGCTTATGTCCAGCAGTGGACTGCCGCAGGCTGGTAATGATATACACACAGCGCCATCTAGTTCCACAGTAAGCAACTATAGGCTTGTGTTGTGGATACTAGATGGTTGATATACTACATAAATACATTTTTTTTGTAAATAAATACTTATTATAAATGAAAACATCCATAACTCGGGTCCACATGTCCGTATTCATCACACAAACATATGCCCCTAGCGGGATTCGAACCCGCAACCTTTTGGTATAGTGGTCAGATTTGCTAACCACTACACCAAACAGAATGTTTGAAACGTTTGGCCAAAGTTACAAAAACGAATTAATTCGTCTTAAAGTATTAATACTTCCAAATATAACTTTACGAATTGTAACTATTCAATTTTATTTTTCTTTTCTGTGTACTTGTACTGTACTTCGGCCATTATGCAAATCTGTCCTGCTTTAGTTTTTAGCTTATATACTAGCAAAGTTAGCTGAGTACCAGTTAATATTCAAATTGAAAATTAGAAATCTCTATAAATTTGGCTTTAGAAATTTTAAGAAATATTTTTTAAATGTAATTACATGCTGTGTGATTTCTATATAAATAAATAAAAAAAAAAAAAAAAAAAATCTGGGATTTTGCTATTCCGGGATTGTGTTTATCTGTCCTTCTGCTGCAGAGGGATCTTGCAGTTGTTAGGATCCTGCAGTGGCATACCCTCCGTACAGGCAGAAAGGCAGTGCCTACCCTAGTCAATTTGTAAGCTTTCTTCGACAGCTGATTCATACTTTGTGAACAGAAAAATATTCTAAACAGTTGCGAAGATTGCCATAAAAGTAAGTTATTATTTAGTTGTCCGGGATCATGAGTTATATTAGACCCTTACCTATGAAATTGGCGTTTTGTATGAAGAATTTCATTAAGATTGTTTTCTCCGTACAAACATTTTTGATTTTTTTTTGGGATCGGCAAATCCAAATTTAGCTAAACTTTGTGTGTATTATCGGATAACATTAAGTTAAGTATAGGCGTCGTTAATTTTTAAAAGTAACCGCTTTATAAAAGTTTCAGCGAATCTAAGTAATGATTATTCTTATTGTTGTACAATAAAGAATATTTTGTATTTGTTGTTGTAGATTAGGTCTGTTCAATTTCTTTTTATTATGTGATTTAGCCCAGAAATTAAAAATATTTCATGTGAAACCTTGAAATAATATTCCATTTTCCAAATAAAAATCAAATCTGGATATAGCTTTGAAAATCGCATGGTACATATGATTAACGAAGAAAAAAAACTCCAATTTCATAGGTAAAGACCCAACATTTAAGTAAGTTCTGAATACCTTGGGTACTAGCTTCCCGCCCGCAGCTTTGTTCGCATGGAATTACCTACGTTATTGAGGACTTTTAGGATAAGCTCATGTCCAAATTGCCAAATATCAATACGATTGATTGAGAGTATAATATTGAAGATGGTGGTTAGGTCGAGGACGGAGGGTTCCGTAAATATAAGACACATTGTTTATTGTGATGTCGATTTTGGTGAACAAGGCCCTTTAATTGTGAACAAGCCTATTTATTTATTACATTGGTATCGGCGCTGACTAAGCGATATGCGTTTATGTTGCAGTAAACCATTAACGGTTAAACACCATGCTACGGTTAAACACCGTAATCAGGCGACGTTATCAATAATACCACAAGAGCTTTGTCATGAGAAAGTAACAAACAAATAGACAGTTTCTCTATATATGTTAGTGCAGAAGGGGTTAATGTGAATAATTTTATATTTTAACGATTTTAAGGCACTTTTTTTTTAATGCACAACGGATTGGTACTTGACCTCAATTACACCTGATGTTAAGTGAAGATGAGGTCGAAGTTGGAAGCGTACTGACCCGGAAACCCCGACACATTTGGGGGACTGGCTATCCTATCTTTGACATTAACACTGCTGCTTGGGGCAGATTTAGATAAGATGGTGGTAGCTAGCCAGGCGGACATTTAATGTACCTGGAGGTTTCTTTTAGTTGCTTGCGTTTTTGTATCAGCATTGTCAAATCGGTAAGAAATTACATTTGCGCTCTGCTCCTTTTTACAAAGACACTAAGTAACTTCATTGTTGTTGAAGAACCATTCATGGAACTTTTCAAATTATATAAGCACTATTTATGCATTTAGTTTTAAATTATAATTACCTATAGGTAAAGCAGGGTTAACTGTCGCAAGTTCGAATTTTTTATTTCCGTTTGCATATTTTAGGATTTCGTAGTCAACAAGGAAGGCGTGAGCGTCGGTAGCTCAGCGGTTAAGACGCGGTCTCCCAATGAGTTTTTAAATTTAATTTAATTACTTATGTGCTATTATCCGACTGCTCTTAAACGGTGAAGGAAAACATCGTGAGGAAACCTGCATGCCTGAGAAATAAAAATTCAAAGGCACGTGAATTCCCCAACAAGCATTGGACCAGCGTGATGGACTACGGCCCATACTCTCTCATATACAAGGGCAGGCCTGTATTGATATGTTTATAAGAGCCGATGTATGAATAAATGAATATGAATGTCAAAACCAATTATACATTATTATATTTTCTTATATTTTTTTTTATCCACAACGGGTTAGCACTTGACGTTAGGTGAAGATGAGGCCAAAGGTGGTAGCGTACTGACCCGGAAATCCCATCTTATTTGGGGGACTGGCTATCTTATCTCTGACAACCGGAACACAACAGTGCTATTAACATTGTTGTTTGGCGGCAGATTTAGATAAGATGGTGGTAGTTTAGCCAGACGGTCATTTAATATGCCCTACCACCAACCAAACCGAGTACTAAAATATGTACCCCGCGACCTCCGAAACGTAAACCCAATGTTGTTTACATTGAGCTACGGAGGCGGTATAGTCCATATATTCTTTGACACTGTAAAAGCAGTGCTCGAGAAGCCTCCCACTCAGGTTCGATTTGAAATCGCTTCCATGCAGAGATTTTAAACAGTCCGGAAGATGATTATATATGGATATACACATATTAAAATCATTCTTTTTTTCAAAAATATTTTTATATTTTTAAAAATATTTATAGCTGGGTGGCTGATATAATAAATTCATGTCTAGTTGGCTTCTGAATAACATCACCGCGAAATATTTGTTTGTTTGTTTGTTTGTTTGTTTGTTTGTAAACGCTTTATTGTACAAAAAGGCAATACATTAATTATAATATTTAATGTGGTAATCAACAATTATACAAATGTCCCTAACATACCTACTTGATCTTTAACTTTTCAAATAGTACCCGCCAGCTAACGTCGACCCATGCATTATAAATAACACTGATACACTTTTTCCATATTTTGAACGCTCTATCTACATCTACCGAGTTTCCCCATAACATCAGACCGTAACCAAGAGTAGATGATACGTATCCACGGTACCTATACCGTTAACGAAGCGTCAATGGAAACTGTCCGTCTCAGTTTTTTCAGAATATAAATACCTACCTAACTCAGTGGCTTAATGGTAATCCGTAGGTATAAAGATATATAAGTAAATCTCTGTATCTATAGAGATCTTTGTTCAAAGTTACAGGGAACTTTTCAATTAGGGTCCCGCAGCGCAGCGTTCATCTCTGGGTACTTTAGAACGGATTAAACTTTGAAATAACTACGTAGGCGGATATTTCTTGGGATGTTAAAATATTCAGGAACTACAGAGGTCGGTGACTTTTTAAGTAGTTAATTTAGAAGATATACCGAAATAGTACAAAGACTCCTCTTGTCTAAATCGAACTAAGATCGTCATCATCAGCCCGTAAACATTCCACTTCAGGGATATAGGCCTTCCCTCGTATAATGAGTGAGTATAAGCTCACCTTTGTACAATATTTCCGACTGATTGTCAACATGTTTTTTTTTATGTGCAATAAAGAATATATATGAGTATTCTATTCTTATTGTATTTTTTCTGTAACTGTATTTTCTTTTCTGTTGTGCAATAAAGTGGATTTGTATTGTATTGAGTATGGGCCATACCATAGTCCACCACGCTGGCCCAAAGCGGGTTGGGGACATCACATGCCCTTGAATTTTTAATTCTCAGGCACGCATGTTTCCTCACGATGTATTCCTTCACCGTTTAAGAGCAGTCGGATAAATGAAAACGAGCCTACACCTTCCTCAAAGGCCGGCAACGCATCTGTGACCCTTTTGGTGTTGCGTGTGTCCATGGGCGGCGGTGATTGCTTTCCATCAGGTGACCCGCATGCTCGTTTGCCGCCCTCTCATATAAAATAAAATAAAAAAAAATTCCATAAGTAATTTTTAAACTCATTGGTGCATGGCCTGTGTGGGAATCGAACCCGGACCTCCCAAATTGAGAGACCGCGTCTTAACCGCTGAGCCACAGACGCTCTTAAACTTGGGGCTAAGATAGACGCTAATTTTTTGACAAAAAAAAATTATGAATCTCTATACAAAGTTAATTTGAATTCGTGTAATTCTCATTACCTGATGACTCTTGATTATGAACAACTTTCCCCAAGGAATCATAGTCGAATTCGATGAAAAAACTTTCGATTACACATAGGTAGATACAAGTTAAACATTTCTGAAATCACCTTTAGGTAGAGGTCCAACAATTTTCATCTGGTGACTCCAATCCTGATTACGAACTGATTACCAGTTAATGGGAATTACACGAATATAAAATAACCCTGTAGATCATGGTTCTCTGCTAAATTTTCGACTTATGCATTCTGCTTATTATAACTTTAAGGGAAACACCTTTGATCTACGTCTCAGCACTTCAACAGTACTAAAAATGGATATAAAAAAGGATTCTTTGTGAAACGAATTCAACCAAACTGTAAGTAGATTTGAGATGCAGTAATCAACTCGGTCGGCTAAAGCCTCGCTAGTGGAGCCGGGCGCTTCAAAAATGCAAATTGTGTGAAAATCCCTAGAAACAACTCAATCCCGGTAATACCTATCCGATGGTTTCACTACGTGTGTTGGTTGCTATTGCTATCTGGGTCGATTTGAATTGAAGTAAGTACTATACAAATGTTCTCGGACTGTTTTTTTATTTGCACAACAGGTTAGCACTTGACCTCAATCACACCTGATGTTAAGTGAAGATGAGGCCAAAGATGGAAGCGTACTGATCCGGAAACTACTGTACTGTTAATAGCATTGTTGTGTTCCGGTTGTCAGAGATAAGATAGCCAGTCCCCCAAATGTTTTGGGGTTTCCGGGTCAGTACGCTTCCACCTTCGACCTCATCTTCACTTAACGGAAGTATTTGAGGTCAATTATCATCCCGTTGTTCATAAAAAAAAAACCCATCTTATTTGGGGAACTGGCTATCTTAACTCTGACAATTGGAACACAACAATGCTATTAACGCTGCTTGGCGGTAGATTTAGATAAGATTGTGGTAGCTAGCCAGGCGGACATTTAATATGCCCTACCACCAACCAAACTGAGTACTAAATATGTACTCGCTGGGGTTCGAACCCGCGACCTTCGAATCGTAAACCCATTGTTGTTTACATTGAGCCATGGAGGCGGTTGCGTCCCCACATGCGTCTATTGACCAGCTGGTCACAGAATCACTTTGTCATTCATGTATCCCATTTTATCTATTTGTATCACAAATCGAGGATATGAAATTTAATCAACTGAACAATACATAGTATAGGCATGTAAAAAGGGAATGAAGAACCAATGTCAAATAACTTAGTTTAGATGGGACAAGGTGATCCTTGGCATGGCAAGATGGCAATAATATTCCTTGAGCGAGATAAGCGTTAACTGTTATTGTGCCCGCCCACGACCGACTTTTAGTAGGGCCGATAATCGGGCCAATTTTTTCCTCAATATTTTTATAATCGATATTGTGACCGATTTTTTGTAGGACGTGGGCGTTGAAACATTGCAATCAATACGTTCCATTTTTCTCCTACATTAAATATCGGCCACCAATTGAATTGTGTCGCCCGAGACGTCGACATATCATATCGCCAGTTCACTGTAGAGATATAACTCTGTGACCCCAAGGACCAAGGGTCTCAATTATACCAAAATTATATTGGAATATCAATTTAAATAAAATATTCCATTCTTGAAACAAACCATTCCATCGTCACAGTCGGTTGATTTCAGTCGCCATTTAAGCTCCTCTTCATACGCGTGAGACGGCTATTAACAGCTGTTGACAAGGTCGCTTATGATGGCCGCATCCGAATTAAATAAGCAGGTACAATCAAAATTGAAATAGAAAAAAGACATAGTTTCCTGGAAATTGTTGGGTTGTATGTAAATTGAAAAAATAAAGATTAAAAAATAAAAGTAAATAGCCACGTTATATGGTTGCATTTTGGTATAATTTTGGACGGTAGATCATTGTCATCCTCACCCACTTATGGTTATCATCTCATCTTCATCCTCCACCAATTATCCTTGTCGTGTCATTCCCATCCTCAACCACTTATTCTTATCATCCCACCTTCCTTTTCAACCGCTCTTATCCTTAATCATCTCATCCTCACTCTCAACCGCAGAGGATGAAGAGGATTTTGTTATACACAGTGGGTTGTCGCTTATCCCCAATACGTTCTTTCTTGTGACAGTCAAATGACGAGTATGGGATCTTTCCCGCTTAGGTATTTATGTTACAGTTTGTGATGATGATGAACGAAAACCAATAGGATCTTAGAAAAAATCTACTTTCGTTAAAAGAGAGAGAATTTTTTGAAATTCGATTTTTGAAGAAGATGGTGCTCGAAAAAAAGTAACTTCCGAATGAAAAATATTCGTCATCCTCCTCAATATAAACTAGCTGAATATATTTTGCTAATCCATTGCCATTAAAACACGTAGTGCACCTGATTACACGAAACACGACCCACAATCCGGGGGGTGTTGGGCGACATCCTGGGGGGTTTGGGGGATTAGGGAGTGGGGGGCACCTGTGTAGCGTTACAGCCGCCTGGGTGTGGTTTGCCGTTCAATAACTTAATACTCTGGAAAGGCTTTCACGCTGAAATCTCGCTCGAGTTGTACCGCGACTTGGGCGTTTTGGTACTTTCTGAAAATATGAAATTATTGCTGTTGTTTGAGATTTAAATATAGGTAAGTAGGTATATTATGTAAATAATTAAAACGCCGTATCTATTGAAAGTTAAATAGATATCCAAGTTAAATCATAATGGGAAATTTGGAGGGTAAACATACCTAATGTCGTTAAAATATAATAAAAAAAAGGCGATCTTGAAGTTAAAATTAATTATTTTGTTAGAATTATTTACTCTACCCAGTGTATACTTAGAAACTTATTATAATTGAGCTTATATTTATATTCGCATAGTGTTGAAAGCTGTATATATTTGTTAATTTTTTACTAAAATAGGTAAATAATTTTTTTCACAATGACAATAGCTAATATATTTATAGATTAGGTACCTACTTAATAAAATAATAAATTTAAAACGACAATTGCTCAACTGATAACAAGTTATCAATTTAACGTATACAGTAGCGTACCGTGCAAATACGAGCATGTAATCCACCCGGGTGAATATATGGAGGCTATTAATTGCAGGTTTGCAGGTAATCGATAGAGGTAGGAGCCGCGTCGAGGGATCACGGCGTGTCGGCCGCGCGGGCGGCGGGCGGCGGGGGGCGGCGCGGGGCGCGCGGTGTGCGTGTCGGATCATGGCGGCGCGGGGGAGCCGCGCCCCGCCGCCCTCGTTAAACGCGCCCGTCGGATACGCGGTTGAAAGCTATCCGGCCCCCCGAGCGGGCGGCTCGCGCGATTGGCTGCCGCGCCGAGCGCACGGTAAGCGATAGCCAATCGCGCGCGCCGCCCGTGCACGCCCCCCGGCTCGTCGCCGGCAGCGGATCACACCGCGCGCGACTTCGCCGCGCACACTCGCACCGATGCGCGGCTCCTGGGACGAGTCCACGACGGCGGCGCTGCACGCGCGCATCCTGGAGGCGCACCGCGGTCCCGCCGCGGCCGATCGCGCCGCCGAACCAGCTGGGTGCGCCGAGCCAGCGCCCGCTCTCACCATAAATTCTCTCGAACTTGCCGCTCCGACGCCTCTGCTCCCGCTTCCGACGCTCTCCTTCAGCGCCGCGCAAGTCGCGACCGTCTGCGAAACTCTAGAAGAAAGTGGTGATGTCGAAAGACTCGCGAGGTTTCTTTGGTCTTTGCCCGTCGCACATCCCAACGTGGCCGAGCTGGAGCGATGCGAAGCTGTGTTGAGAGCCCGAGCAGTCGTAGCGTTTCACGCCGGAAGACACAGGGAATTGTACTCCATATTGGAACGGCATCGTTTTCAACGATCAAGTCACGCAAAACTTCAAGCACTGTGGTTAGAAGCGCACTATCAGGAGGCAGAAAGGCTTCGAGGTCGTCCATTAGGGCCTGTGGATAAATATCGAGTGCGCAAGAAGTTTCCTCTGCCACGGACGATATGGGACGGCGAACAGAAGACACACTGTTTCAAAGAAAGGACGAGGTCGCTGCTAAGGGAGTGGTATTTACAAGATCCATATCCGAATCCAACGAAGAAACGGGAATTGGCTGCAGCGACGGGTTTGACGCCGACTCAAGTGGGTAATTGGTTCAAGAACCGCCGGCAAAGGGACCGCGCGGCGGCCGCCAAAAATCGGTCAGCGCTACTGGGCCGAGGGTTCGCATCCTCCTCCACTTACGATGAAGATTCAGCCGACTCAGAGATCAACGTCGACGAGGAATAACCAACGGCCACAGACTGATAGTGTAAATATTGTCACAGTGATACAAATTTTACATTTCGCGATCATTTTTGTAATACGGTCGTGTCAGTGACAGGCGATGCAATATAGACGAGTTTATATAATTATACTAGTTAGAATCACAAAATCGGTGATGTATGTGATGTTAAGGTATTGTAAACCAGTTCTTAGGTTGTAATTTGTCGTTGAAAGTGTAAAGCGAGTGCTTGAAGTAATGACAGCGTATTCTACGAAACAGGTATGTACCTCTCTCGATTACAGTTGCCTTTTTCACATAAAAATGTAGAGTAAAATTTAAAACAAAATGGTTTCAATTTCCGGATAGGTACCATTTACTATTTCTCGTGTTTCATAAGCCTCACATTTTCACGAGTATATAACAGGGTTATTTTTAATTATTTCGAGTAGGTATTCACTCATTTAATCTAATTATTTTAATTTTACAATCAATACGCTCTTTAATGCATATTTAAAATTTGAAGAACTGTAATGACTTTCTACTAGAAGCATTTACTTGCCTAAATTATGTATATTTCAATTTATTACCAGTAAAACAATGAATTTTATTTATCATATCAGGTATTAGTTGTACGTTGTAGTTATTATTAACTTGTAGATAATTTTTGATGAATATAGATTTACAACAGTCCTGTTATAAATGGAAGGTTTGTACCTGAGCATATAAAATTCGAACCACTTGCCAGTATTGTCTCATTGAGGCTGTTTTATTCGTCAATTAGGTACGCTTTATTTCTACTTTAAATTATTTATTCAGCTATAAGATATTTTTTAATTTTAGAAATGCTGTAACTGATGTTACTAAATTACCGACATACTATTAATAAATAGGCCTAGATTATAATTATAATATCATAATTCATTATGATAAATAAATATTTCCTAATCCAGTATACAGACTTCATCTCATTTATCTTATTTCTCATCACCAGGCGACTTTATTTCAATTACGCCAAATTTCTGATTTTACTTATAATTTAATTATTTTACCAGGCATCCTATTAGATTGTTGTTATTTAAAATTTGTAGGGATATATACGAAATATCGACACTCAAATAAAATATAAACAAAGCGCAATTTTAAATTTCAATGTGTTTATTTAATTCGAGTAAAATTATGGTACAATGCTCAAAATTGGTATAACTTCTGATGCAGAGTAAATGGTGTGTATATCTTTATTCATATCTCGAAATATTTTTTGGTTGTACCTAATTAATACTTTAAATGAATTACGGCTAAAACCTAAATTACCTATAATCATTTAAATGGCAGGTATTTAAATGAACAGATAAAATAGTTTAATATTATCGAGATGTAATGTAAAAGTAAAATTGGTCGTAAATTTTAACCGGGTCGGGTAACCAAGACCAGAATTCATTTCTTAACATTCGAATAGATTTCACTGTCTTTCAATGCCTAAATCATCAAAACCCCTGCATAAAAACAAAATAATGCCGGGCTTGTATGTAGAATAAATGAAACCCTTTAGGTACGTACATATTCACAATAGAAGATAAATTATACCCATCCGAAGAGTTAGCGTAATGAGTTCCTAGGAAGCTGGGGTTTGCGTTTCTTATGCAGGTCTTATGCAGAGTCAGATAATTTTATGCTGAATTTAATGGGTCAATGAGTGTACAGAAGCGTGCCAGGACCCTACCGGCTCAGACAAAAAGTATTCTTTACCTATAACGACTCTGGCATCGCATTGTAAATGTGCTGCATCACAATACGGTGTGGTCACAGTAGGTTTTTTTTTTATATATGAGAGGGCGGCAAACGAGCATGCGGGTCACCTGATGGAAAGCAAATGAGAGCACGACGATTATCTTGTATGCTTTGATAGATAGGTACGATATTCTGGTATTTACGTGCCGTTTCGGGATCGGCATTGCTGGAGTGCGCATTGATCTCTTATTAGTATCAATACAATGACACACTATGGTCACTCTTCTTCTGATATAATAATCATTTACTATAGCATATCATCAAGGTACATTTGATCAATTTAAGTTTACTTACCAAGGAGATGGTGTTTAGCTTGTGATGTTTGAAATGGGTGCCCATAAAATAATACTAAAAAGAACATGTTACAGCATTTCCCATACAATGTCAATAGACTATCTATTATATAGGATATTTGCCAGTATTCATTTCCTATGTCGGACATGATTATAAATACTTAACAGGTATTAACAGAATTGGTATTTTTTGTAGATATCTTACCCAATATTGTGCGCATTATGAATGAATAGACAAGACTATTGGAAGTCAACATCGATACATATTACCATAGATTATTCCTCATTACCAACAAGATTTGCTTTGTCACAATAATTGTAATAATTTACACAAATGAACGAAGATTTATTAAAGCAAGCATTGTGTGTAATGATGATTGCTGTGGTTGCTCAGAAATGGCTTTTTGTCCTGTATTAGGCGAGGATAGGTTAACTAGATGATAGGAATAGACTCCAGAGAGAAATTGTAAAAATGTATAATATTAAAAAAAAACACAAAATGTAAATACGATATCGACTTACAATACAGTCATTAAATTAAAATTGTTAATAAAATTATATTCGTAAACAACATGTTTTGTATTATTTCACCATATTATATTACCAATTTAAAAATACTTCAGAATTTGTACTTGCCTAAGTATCTGGTTGTTTAAAAATTTACTTTATTAGAACAATTAACATTTACAACGTGGTTTAGTTGACAAAGGACAAAAAACCTTTATTCATTATCCATGTGTCTGGAAAATTGGAATTAGCACCCCTAGAGCTTGTTAATACTTGAACGTCATTAAAATGGTTTATAGAAAGACAAAGAATGAAGCGGTGTTTATATTAAAGAAATGTAAGTATCGATTCACTTTAAAATTTAGATTTAAAAGCAGGGTACATGTTTAGTATTCGGTAAAGTTGGTGAAAGAGGTTTTGTGAAAATGCTGCAATATTGATAGCATTGTCGTGTTCTGGCACTTTGGGATAAGATAGCCAGTCTCTCGAATACGTCGCAGGCTTCCACTTTCAGTCTCATCTTGATTTAGGTCATAGTCTCTCAGATCCCGGAAGACATGATACCTACATTGTTCTTGTGATTTCAAAGACACAATTTAGAACAAGCGGTTATTGCTATAATATTTAAAATATTAATTTAATCTTATTTCTGAAAGCCGAGTCACTTGCGTAGAAAGTTAATAACACGGTAAAAATCTGCGTCAATGTTTTTCCATAAATCTTCAATCTCTCAATAGAGAGATAATTACACACTAGAGATATTAATTACACCTATTATCGACAATTTTAATGACTTAATCATGGATTACTTATTGAGGGAAAATTGATACTACTTGATTGGACACGAACAAGTGTCAATCACTACGGTATAACATTAGAACTGTTAAGATTTCATAGTCTTGCATATTCTAGTTGTTTGGAAATTAGCGAAGAGAGAATGTGACTTAAACGGTTTAAATTTACCCGCCTGCCCCAGGAAGGAGGGTAAATGATTTTCGAGTGTAGATTTATATATTACCTCGTGTTGGCTAAAGGCTTGATCGATTTAGAAGTGCAGGTGTCGTTCAATTTGTTTTGATCTCCTTTTATAGTAAAAAAATTCAACATGTGGCGCCTACGAAATATGCAGTTGATTTTTTTTTCTAATTGTAAATAAGATGTGTCCTTTCTCTTATTTTGGGATTATTTTATGTTATCTTGTTCACAAAACGACCGAAACTTTATAGGTAAGGATTGGAGTATGTATGTAAAACTTATAAAAGAATTTTTTTTTTTTCTCGTTTATTTTGGAAAACAAACAGCTATACTATATATATAAACTACTGACAGTACAACATAATACTTAGTAATAGCATAGCCAACATCGTTATCCACATCAAATCAATGTTGGCAATTCATTTATGGAGACTGATACACATCAGTACTCAAATACTCTTATTGTGCGACACAGTTTCAAGAAGTGAGAAAATTAATGCAAGTACATAAATTATATTAGATATCAATAACAGATTTAAAGAAATAAATGCATTCTGAATATCTCAGGTCTATGACGGCTGCATTACTAATTTGGCAGTGATGTGAGTAGAAAATGGTAAACCAGATTGGGTTTGGGGATTATGCAATGTAATGATTGGTATATTAGCATAGATCTTTACCCGAGTTATAATTATCAGAATTAACGGAAAATTTTAGGGTTTGGTTCTTCAGTCCTTAATCTAACCGGTAATAAACTCATAATTATGTACAGTTAGGTACGTATGAAGGTAAGTAGGAAAATAATCAATTTTTTGCAATAATAATATAGAAATATTATAAAAATTCTAACGTTAATTGTAACACTTATGAACAAGGTTTTAAAGAATAAGTAATTAGTGTTGTAGACCTTATTAGGGATGCCACAAACGTCTATAACCCAATTAATGATCACATTATCGATCTACCGACCTTTACATAAGGGCGCGTAATAGTACTGTCACCCGATATTCACATCTGTCAAATAAAGTCGCTTGTTTTCTTCTTCGTACAATGCAAATACTTTCAGATCCAGGAGCTAATATGCTTACAAATCATTTGTTTTTTTTTTAATTCCAATAATTTGAATTTCCTATCGTAGGTGTATGCTTTTATTGAGAATAAAAATAATTTATGTCATCAAATCAAATCAAAAATGCTTTATTTTGTAGGTACACAGGGTACGCTTAAAATAGTCAGATTTTACATTTTAAAGCTATTGCTTGTTCAAAGAGCAATTTTCCCCTGAGAAGAACAAGCAAGAAACTCGAGAGGTAGCTCTTTAAAAAAAAAGGTTTATATATTACAAAATTATTAATTATTATTTTATATTATAATATTTCATTATTAATTGTGAAATAGTCTGGTTATGCGAACCGGCTGGTTATGAATTATGAATGTTTATCATCGAAATAATCTGATATTTTATAATATACTTTCTTACATCAATAGGTACATATGTTTACAATCCAATTTGTTCTTCTATTACAAATTGTATTTTGTATTTTTGAAATATGTTCTCAGTTGGTGTCCATCCATTACCTAATCGTTAAAAATGCTTATGTTTTAAGCATTGTTGCTAACTCCTCAATGGACTCCTGAACTTATATCATAAGAACAAAATCTGACAATTTTGTCGAATTATGTCTGAGAATCTATTATCTACAATGATTTAATTATACTAATTTTATTGTGCAGATTCTGTTTAAAGACAGAGACAAATGCACTATGTTTTAATTTTTTATAGGTATAATTTTTATATAACAGATTGTCGAATAATTTCTTTAATTTTACTTTGTGTCATAATTTTTTTATATAATATTATTATATAAATCTATTAATTCATTAGTAATTTGGTCATTCAAAGTCAAAGTGGTTCATTTTATTTCTTATAAATAATAATATTTAAGACTAATAATTAACTATATTTTTCCTTTTGGAATAGATAAATAAGTTGTAACTACAGGGATGTTAGACATTAAGTTATTATAATTATATTATAATCCTCACACACTACATTATAATATACCTACTACGCATCCGCAACATCTATTTTCTAAGCAGCATTTTGCAACAGCGGATTTAAAAAGAGACATCCGCCATCCGCCTCACGTGCAGGTACGCCAGTTCTATTTATCGTTTGGAATTTCTGCGCCTGCGCCTATTTAGGCTCTCTATCGGAGCTGTAATGGCTCTGTCGTGTAAAGAATGCAATAATACTTAGTTAATTGGCAACGATACTTAACGGGGAGCAAATGTATACGATTGATACATTTCTGTATCAAGATTACCTGCTTACTACTGTGGCAATTTTGATTTAAGGTTGATCTAAGTTTCCTTTTCCACTTTATCAGGATTATTCCCTATTGGGAAGTTTTATTTTTACTAACATCCTCATTAAAAAGTCATTTCCTTAACATCCTCCTCCATGTAAAAATCCTCCGCAAATAGAGAATGTTTTATGAGAAGATGATTAATTAATTATCTGCTTTTTATCCTCAAGTTACAGGCATTAGTAATCATTATGCTACTGTAAATGGAATACTACTACCAAAAGTTACAATAACCAATTATATCCTTACATCCTCCATCGCTACACGTGTGTTATGTTTAAAATCAACAACCTCATCCTCTTTCGCATACTTAAGTAGGGCTGCTATAAATTTTCTGTCCATCTCTTATCCTCATCAAGCCTTTATCTTGCACGTATTTGAACATTTGATATAGAACTTATCTATCGTCACGCTGAAGCTTCCTCGATTTATGTTAGGTAACTTACATTGAGGAAATCATAATATAGTCAGGTGAGATTGTGGTCAAACGCATATCCAGTTAATCATAAAAAAAGTCTATTATAATAATTAATAGACATTTAATAAATATTTATTAAATTTCTATTTATCAATAGACATTTAATTTATAACAGTTTATAACATTTAATTCATCGATTTGTGTTAGGTAACGTCAATTGAGGAAATCCGAATATAGGCTATTGTAATAGATAATAAATAGACATTTAATAAATATTTATTATTTGTCTATTTATTATTTTAATAGACTTATCGGGTTTTATACAATTATTGTATTTACTTAAGTATTCGCATTGTCTCCAGAAGTTCCTTAACAATTTTTACCCAACTATCCCAGGAAGGGTAATGTTCTTCGGGTGTATGTGGGTATGTTAATTAGACATCTAAGAACAAAACAAATTGTTTATTCTCTTTATCAGACACAAAACAATACATGTATATCTATGGTACCTCCTGCAGCCTAAAGCCTAAAAGCCTAAAAATGGTTGGTGGTAGGGCATTTTAAATGTCCGCCTGGCTAGCTACCACCATCTTATCTAAATCTGCCGACAAGCAGCAATGTTAATAGCATTGTTGTGTTCCGGTTGTCAGAGATAAAGATAGCCAGTCCCCCAAATGCGTTGGGGTTTCCGGGTCAGTACGCTTCCATATTCGACCTCATCTTCACTTAACATCAGGTGTGATTGAGGTCAAGTACCAACCCGTTATGCATAAAAAAAAAAAAAAAAAAAAAAAATTCTTCTTGATCCGTAGATTATCACATTTTATGGTAAAAAAATTCAACATGGCGCATGTAAAATACAAAATAGCGTCTGTTTCGAAGCATTCAAGCGAATGGTCTGTTAGATTTTGAAGTAGTTAGTAATTTTTTTTAAGTTTTAATTCTATTTTTATATTCATACAGGCGTGTTTTTGTGATTTTTTAAATTATTTTTGTTATTAACTATAAATAAATGATTTCGTATCACTGATTGAAACTACACTATGATTAATTTAAAGCACCTCATTATAAATCATTTCCAAAACATAAGCCCCAACAAATCACTCGTAACAGATTAATTGTTACATTATCTAACAATGTTTTGAGCTGTTTCGTTGATTCGTCGCTTAGGCGATTATTAAAACTCATTTACAAACTTAAATCAACTGTCGGTTAGGGCAAAACATTTTAATTATCAACCTTAGAACATTTACATTACAGTTGGATATCGATTTAGAGAAAAGTATTTAAGATTGCTGCAGTGTTTAAATGGATAAATCGGTAAGCGGGTGCTGTCAAATTCGAACGCAAGCTTTTTTTTTTATAATGGAGCTTAGACAACAACAAAAAGTGAAGCCCAGGCGTTGGTCTGGACATGTTAATTGCAACTCAAACAAATTAACGGACGTATCGTTAGCTAATGAACTTGAAACTAACAGACGTACATGTGGTAGTAAAATATATCTGATTGTTTCAAAGGTTCTTTTTTCATAATTGATTGAACCGTCGCTTTTGCGTGAATTAACTATTTTTTTATTTCACCCTCAACAGCCTATCCTTTGCTATATGCAGAGTGTATCTTTGATATAATTTTAAGAGAACAAAGTGGATCGTGGGCATTACTATTACAAAGAAATACAAAATAATACCTACAAATACTTTTCATTGCTCAAAAATGTCCTAGGTGTAACAAATGTTTTGATGATTATAATTTTTAATGTATAAATAAATGTTTTTTTCCATTCTTGTAAAACTAAACAGTGTTAAAGAAAACTGTGTTCACTTCAAACGATTATTGATGGACATAAAAATATTGTTTTAATACCAGCTGTGGGAATAATAATAATTCAATTTATAAAAAAAAATCACAAAAAAAATCTAGCCCCAACTCTCGAGTGGGTAGAATCGTACCCAGATGGTTGGCCGCATTGATTTTGGACATACCTAAATCTATTCTAATTTATTTACCCGTTTCTTGATTATGCTATAAATTGGAGACAGCAATTTTTTTTTATATGTAGGAATTAAAGAGTTAACCTTAACCCGGGATACACCACGCCTTTCCACATTTTATAACCCTTCATGTGCCCGGAAAATAATATGAATCAGATCTGGACTTACCAGATTTGTTACTTATGGCATGTATACTACAGTAGACGATATACCGGATGATTTTTTTTACCGCAAGGAAAAAACTAGAGCATATTAGGTAAGTGAAATAGAAGTTATTGGCATAGGTAGTTTATTTATTTTTTTCAAAATCGCACGCGCCGGACTGATGTTGACATGCGATGTGACTGACTGATTCGCAATTTATTTGGAACTCATATTTTCTCCAAGTTTCTTTATTTATTTAATTTAATGATGTAATTATGTGGAATAGGCTACAAACGCGATCGTCTCAATGACACAATTAAAGTTTTATTCGACGATGGTTTAAAAAAAATTAAATTACCTATGCCAATACCTTCCACTTCACTTACCTAATATGCCCTATTTTTTTCCTTACGGTAAAAAAACTCATCCGGTATAGAAAAAATATGTGATCTTTTCGGTATTTTAATAATAGGATGTATAGTTGGTAAGGTCTTGTTTGCGTGGATTAAATAGGTTCAAAATAAGTCACTAGCTTTGGGTCCCCGGCGCCTGCGTGGCATAACTTTATCGCGGATATATTTAATTTGTTTATCCCGCGGGAACTGCTCACTTTATCGGCATAAAAAATACCCTCTGTGTTAATCTAGAATATGTACTACCTCTACACAAACTTTCATCCAACACCGTCCATCAGTTTCGCCGCGATTGACCAACAAACAAACTTTTATATTAATTAATATTAGAATTAGAAGATATTAGATTAGAATTTCGATTGGAGGGATAATTTCGTCACTTTTTTATAATTAATATTGCCGAAATAAGTATTGTCCAATCTTTAAGTAGTTTTATATATAAATTTAGTTACAAGTGTGAACCAATAGATGGCGTTGATTGAATTTTATTAATTGCCTACATCGCGATATTAAGATTTACCAATGTTAGCATAAGTTCGAAGTGTAACTTTTTCTATGTCCCTATAAACCATGCTCACACGTTGAGATATTCATCCGTGGTTTTTTTTTGAGTGTACGCACTAACCAAACCCAGTCCCTAATCCAGCTGTATTGAGTGGGAATTTGTACAAGTATAATAAAACTAGTTGCCTGCATGGAATAACTTTGTCGCGGAAATTTGTTTATCCAGCGGGAACTACTTACTTTATCGGGATAAAAATATCCTTCTAGGTTATGTTCTACCGTTATACCAAATTTCATCGAAATCCGTTCACCCGTGATTGCGCAACAAACAAACATCCAAACTTTCGTATTTATAATATTAGTTACATAAAATTACACATCACTTTTGCCTAACTAGAACCTACCATCTTTAATTTTTATTACCTACTAAATTACATAGGTAAATATTTTATATATAGTTTGTACGAAAACTTACTTACTGCAAAGTACCTAGTGACTGATTATTTTCTCCATGTGGTAGGAGGTTTATAATTGTCATTAAATTATATGAATTAACAGAACTTCAAAACTGAAAGCGCAGGTTGTTGGTGGAGTATGTTTGACCCCTTTGCACCAATATCCCTGCGACATAGCAGAAAGAGAACTATTGCTTTTTACAACCACGTACCTAAATAATGGATTATACACCGTGTAACGGTTAAGTGTAGTCATATTTTAAGGGCTTGTTCTACCCATCAATACGAACAACTTTTACTATGGGGGCAACTTCGAAATCGCGAAAAAAAAATGAGCTGTTCCATAGAAAATTTCAATAACCTCCCGATGCAATGTATGAAACAGCTGATTTTTTTTTCGCGATTTCGAAGTTGCCCCCATAGTAAAAGTTGTTCGTATTGATGGGTAGAACAAGCCCTTAAAATATGACTACACTTAACCGTTACACCCTGTACATATATCCTTTGACAAAATTTGTCATGTTTCTTGCATTAAAGTCCGTACAAGTATTTTGTTTGTACGTTTCCTGACAAAGAGATTTTAGAAACCCAACAAGAAAACAACACATGAACGCTTTCTTTTGTTTTCACTGTTTTCTGACGAGTTGTACAGTCAGCTAAATAAATCTGTAGCCATTCAGCTTAGGCCTATTGAGGCATAAGTATCGGGTTGCCGCGCCCGGCGCCGTCGCTGTCAATTCGTTTGACAGCTCAGTTCTTTTTATAAATTCAACTGTTTCTTTTTTTATTTTGTCCTAAACATTATTCCATTCGGCCACGGCTGCTTTGGTTTTTATTATTTGACAAACAGTTTTGAGATCTGTTTGTTTATCAAGGATTGGTAACTTGTGTTTAGTAAAGTTGTTTGAACGCTTAGAATTTATTGAATATCTACTAGATAATAGAATTTTAGTAAATGATTATTATGATCATTTTATGCATACTTAAATATGCAATAAAGTTTTAATACTTACTATATATACTAATTCATTTTGGTCTTAAAAATATTCTTCCAATTATGTAGGTACCTATATTATTTTGGCTCTAAACAAATGATAAAAGCTGTAAAACGTCATAAGCTGTTATAAGTTTTTATTTATTTATTTATTTATTTATTTATTTATTGTATTTATTATTTATTTTCAAGTAGGTAATGTATAAAATGTCTAGAACGTTGATGAATTTAGACCACTTTTCTATAGTTATCTATTTATTTTGAAGTTGGTAGATGGTGTAGTATTACACATTTCAAAGGTTTTGAAGAAATTACAGCAATATTAAAAAGTGTTGTCATCTATCAAATCTAGTGACTACAGCTTACCTACATGATAGGTTATGTACTCTGTTAGTGTAAGTTGTGAATAAATGAATTGGAATTATAGCGTAAAAACCATAGATTAATGATTGGTCTCCGCGCCGCTACGACTAGATACCGTCGGCGTACTCGAAAAATGCGGCAACAAATACTACGCCGTATTGGGCGTACCCGCGCCAGTCACGCCACAAGTTCAAATTTTCAAATTTTGGTTTAAGACTGAAGCAAAATGCCGGTTTGCGTAGTCAAACTATGTAATAACAATACTACAAAAAACAAGAAAGATACTGGCATCACATACCATCAGTAAGTACTGTATAAATCTACACACTACAATATTGAGTTGCCGCATTCAGGAACCTGTTTTTTCTTCATAGTGCGGTATATAGTCGTAGCGGCGCGGAGACCAATCATTAATCTAAGGTAAAAACGTTAACCCTCTTATTCATTTAAAAACGCTTTTAAGTTAAAGTATGTTTTGTCACTTTCTTTCATTACGACGTTTCCTTATACTTATGAACGACAGAGACAAAACATACTTTAACTAAAACAGGCTTATTAATAAAGCGTTTGTAAATTTTTATTAATAAGACAGTAAATATTTAACTTAATATTAAAATTAGTGCTCATTCATATCAATCAAGCTTTCTTTTCAATATTACACTTTAGCAGGTGAAATATGCAAGCGAGAGCATTCTGTTTAGATTATTAAATTATTGATTCTGTGACATTTCACTATATAATGTGGTCTTATCAGATTCACCTGCTATAGGCACATAAATACCAACAAAGATTTATTCTTATTGTAGAGTTACAATTTGCAACAAAAAAACGAACTTACTGTTCATATCAATGGTTTTCACAAAGTCATAATGTCTAGTAGCAATGTACAAAGGTTGTACAATTTAAAGGTACATATATTTGGTTGGTGGTAGGGCATTTTAAATGTCCGCCTGGCCAGCTACCACCATCTTATCTAAATCTGACGCCATGCAGGAATGTTAGTATTGTTGTGTTCTGGTTGTCAGAGATAAGATAGCCAGTCCCCCAAAATGTGTTGGGGTTTCCGGGTCAGTAGGCTTCCACCTTCGACCTCATCTTCACTTAACATCAGGTGTGATTGAGGTCAAGTAACAACCCGTTGTGCATAAAAAAATTAGATTTTTTGAATTTTTAGTTAGGATTCCATTCATTTAATTTGTTTAATTATTTATTTGCGTTATTTGAATACAATCTCTTTATTTTACATGGGATAAGAACTTTCATAGTAATTTATTCGGCCGCTAAACACGACGTGAACTTAGCCGACCGCTGTTCGCATGTATTTGATCAGTACAGCATTTTCGATTACCTCAAAGAAGATTGTCAAATAATGCTCAAATTTTCTAGCAATGCTTGCCGGCCGCCATAGATCAGACGACGAAGATAAGTTAAGTATGAAAAAGAACGAAAATTACACGTCATTTCAACCAAAAAAAAAAAAGAGAGATGAACAAAACGTGAAAAAGATCTTGTTTATTGCCTTTTACCCGACTGTCTCAGGAAGGAGGGTAATTTTTTCGAGTGTGTGTATGTCGATTTCTATGTTACCTCATGTAACCTAAACGGCTTGACCGACTTTGAAATGCAAGGTTTATGGAAAAATAATCTAATACATACCGCGCTCGCAACATACAAAGTAAGCTATTGGGTTTTTACCCGACTACGCCTGAATGTCATGTTTATAATAATAATAATAAATATTTAAGACACTTACACCAATCATCTAGTCCCAAATTAAGCAATTTAACACACAAAGCAAGATTATTCTAAATTACTTTAAATAACCTAATTAAGATTTTTTTGGCATGTTGTCACATTAAAATTATTTTGTTTTACTATGCTCAATTTTAATTTAGATTAGTTTATACTGAAATAAGAAAATATATGTTATCTTATTTACCCCTCACGAGATTCGAACCAGCAACCGTTGGTCTCGCTGACAGAGATACGTATACGTATGTAACAGACATCATATTAACATCAGGTGCGATTGAGGTCAAGTACGAACCCGTAGTGCATAAAAAAAAAAGCAGAACAAACAGAATTCTCGATTCTAGAGCTTATTTTTTTCTTTTCAGTTTTTTGTAGAGTTGCGGATGTTTTGTTTTCTAATAATTTAATTTAATTAAATTGTTATTAGTTTACAAAAGAGTTTTCATAGTCGCTTTTTTTTTGTTTTTACTGTGGCCAGTCTGATTACAGAAACACACGACACCCACCCCATTATCACCAACTATCGTAGAATGAGCCGGGTTCATGATAATTAGAGTTGTTATACCTCGAGGCGAGATTATGATTGATTTGCTCTACGTCCGTCCATTCATCACACAAGTGACGTCAGGACACGCGAATTCGTTGTCTAATTACAAATAGGCGAATGAGACTTTCAAAGCAATTTTCAAAATCTTATTTCATTTAGTTTAACATTTCATTTTAGTAGAATGACAAACACGCTTGGTGTACTTCGACCAGCTCCCCAAAATTTAAAATTGTATTAGTTATATACCTATTTTATTAAAAAAAAAAGAGGACAACAATGATCCTGTGGGGTTCGATGCGCCGCTTCTTTTCCCACAGATGATTTCCCTTTCCGAAGCGGTAGTAGCTTGGACATACCGACTGACAGATAAATGCTATAAACCTTTTTTATTTCCAGTAGATTTAAATTGACATTAAACTAATGATATCGTCGTGGCTTTATTTATCACCTATCCCTAAGAACAAAGCGCCTGCGTGTTGTACGCTCATTTTTAGTATTCCGTAATCAACAATCGACGATCGGTTGATGTAGTGGATAGTGACCCTATCAGCAAAACCAACGGTTGCGGGTTCGAATCCCGCGATGGTGTTCGTGAGTCTTGGATGTTTATATAAATATTTATGTATGTTTATCCGTTATCTTGTATCCATAGCACAAGCTTTGCTTAGTTTGTCTAGATGATCGGTGTAAGTGTCCGAAATATTTATAAATATTTATTTTTATTATTATTATTCTGAAACAGAGTATACAGGTATGCGTAATACAAGTTAAGTTTTTTCAGGGAATCATCATTCATTTTTGGATATTTTTTTAAATACTTGCAGCAATTACTGACTACAACCAATATACCAAAATTACTATTGCAAAATATTCATCATTTACGGAGACAATTTAGATTGTATTATGCTGGGCTATATATGTTTACCTGATTCAGACTGTACCTACACCTAAAATGGGGACGATTTTTCAAAATTTTTGATGAAGAGATCCGTTTAATAATTTAATTTTAAGTACAAATGGTTGGTTTTAGATACGTCAAATCACATCTAAGTAGGCTTTACAACTTAATAAGTAATAGTCGAAAAAGTTATAAAATGTATTTTCCGTAGAGAATCATTTACCAAACAACAAAAAGCTCCTAACGCCGCATATTGTGACGGGCAAGTACGAACTCTACGGCGTGTTCCGACATACCCTTGGCCGGCTATTAATACTCAACAAAATTCATCTGTCCATAGATACTAACTTATTACTTCCCACAAAGGCCTACTTACCAGAATGGCCTGTAAAAAGCACAAAGGCAACGTTTACCGCACATCCCGCGGTTCCTCGTGTGGTTACCAACTCACCACCATCGTAAATCGCGACGGTCCGCGACCGTTGCCATCGCGTCGACCTGTCACTTGTCATTGCGATAAAATGACATTTTTACGAGATCCCTGGTAGTGACGTTTTTGTGCGAAATGGACGAAAGAAATGACTTTATAGGAGGTTACAGAACAGGGGGCGTTTGGTTTGGTTTAACGGAATGTTTTTGGTTTCGACTTGGTTTAGCTTTTTGTAAAAAATGGTATCGCGCCATTTTTACCCGCGCTGCCCAATGAAGGAGGGTAACCTTCCGAAGCGGTAGTAGCTTGAACATACCGACTGACAAATAACTTTTTTCAAACTTCAAACTTCAAGCATTTATTTCAACGTAAGATAGTGTTATGGTAAGATACATGATATCATTTGTTGAATGTCAATTTAAATCTACTGGAAATAAAAAAGGTTTATAGTATTTATTACAAAATTAGTAACTACCTAAATCTATGAAGGTGTGGGAAGTCTCTATGGATGCAGGTGGCTTTCAAGCGATCGCTCTTGAAATCTATGGGGCCTATTTTCAGCAGTGGACGTCCAACGCTGCGCTTGCCGGTGCGTTCCACTCGTACACTTTAATGCACCATCGACCATCAGTTCTTTGAGCTATGTCCCCTGCCTTTCTTAATTCCTGGGGGTCTCACCTCTAACGAAAATAGCTTCGGATGGCCGTAACTTCGGATTTTTTCTTCTGCAAAGAATTCTTTATTTGCATAACGTCAGACGTTCTTTGCATCCCGTACTAACTTCTGATGTCCAACTATATACAACAAAAGTAAAATAATGACAATTGGTTTATAATTGACACAAACTGCAAAATCAAAATCAAAAATGTTTTATTTCGTAAGTTAAAAGAATAACATTTGAAATCGTCATGACATACAGTTACCTATCGCTCATTCACTAGGCCTACCCAGAGAAGTACGAGCAAGAAACTCCGGGGTTGCTCTTTTTAAATAAGTCAATACAAATACAATTTGGAATAATTGTAAAATTTATGATTCGACAAAGAAAAATAAGAACAGAATATACTGGATATTGCCGAGCGGTTCATGTTTTTCTCTCGCATTCTTATCATCCAGATAGTCAGAAATTTTGGCACATACTTTCTGTTTAATGGTTGTTTTAAAGTTATTTAAAGGCAAATTTTGAATGTCTACCGGAACCTTATTATAAAATTATTCAAAGGACAATGTATACACATTGTCCCTTGTATGACTTAGTGACTTTGTGTAAGCGACTGCTATGGACAGCAAGTTTATTTTTATATCTTGTATTTACATTGTGTATTTCACCATTTTTCCTACTGTAAAAGAAAAAGTCCGAAGTTACGGCCGTCCGAAGCTATTTTCGTTAGAGAGTAGACCCCCTGATTCGATCACGTAATAAAACGCTGAGCATCGGTTGGTACTAACAGCAATTTATGTAATACTTACTCCAATTACATATTTATTTAATTTCTTTTACCTATCGCCTACATTTTTCCACAGTTTGACAGTTACATAATTACAATAAGTACAGTTTAAACCACTATCAGATCACATTAATTAATTTTATGATGTTAAACCCGTAAATATCAGAAGTTCCTTCGTTAATTGGTTAGCAATATGCATTAATTATGTTACTTAAATGTTACTAAATGTGTTTAATGAAAACAGTTTGTTTGATATTTCAAACAATGTTGTTTACGTCTGATGGAGTTACATTTTTACTCGACTACGTCAGAAGGAAGGTAATATTATTCCGATGTACCTAAATAAAAAAAAAAGAAGAAGCTTATAAGCAGTTTACTCATATAAATATTTAGTCATTAGTATAAAATAATAATTAATAATTTTGTAAGCATAAAAACCTTTTTTTAAAAAAGAGCAACCTCTCGAGTTTCTTGATTGTTCTTCTCAGGGGAAAAGTTGCTTTTGAACAAGCAGTAGCTTAAAAAAATGTAAAATCTGGCTATTTATAGTGTACCCTGTGTACCTACAAAATAAAGCATTTTTTTATTTTGATTTTTGAGTTCATTTCGATATTTATTTGGATTAAAATATGCTTCTTTTCCCACATATGATTTTCCTTTCCGAAGCGGTAGTAGCTTGGTCGTACTGACTGACAATGCAATTATTTCCAGTATCTTCGATTATGTTTCTTATGTTGAAATAAATGCTTGAAGTTTGATATCCCCAGCCGTTTCTCAGACCATAATCTATAATAATTAAGACGGTTTATTCCGTCTAGCGGCGCCCACATTGCATAAATTTAGATTTATTTTTAAATACAGCACAAATCATGCAAAAAAATTGCTCTGGCCTGCTAAGCTAAAGCCTAAAAGCTATTAAGTATAGTATAGCTATAAGTATTTAGTAAATAATACCTAAATAAAAATTTGGTTGTTGGTTGGCTGTTAACTCTAAATTATGATGAGACAGAAGATTTGTTAAAGATAATAGCCTAGCCCACTGTCTTTCATTACACTCCCATCACCTACATGCACTATATAAGTGCGTACTCTTTTTAAATTGTACACTAAACTGCAGTAAAAGAGACATTGTGCCTATTCCCCTCTTTTTTGGCAAAACTTAATTTAATGGTTATGTATTGTTATGTATAACACAAGGAAATATATTAATTGGTTGGTCTAACCGCTTCTGTGGCTGGGGAGCCTCCCACAAATGAGCTTGTAATATATGCAGTTATTAAGATCAACTTTTTGTAACATTCTCATTTGTGGTGAGTGAAATAAAGATTTTTATTTATTTATTAAATAGCTTTGATGGTGGTCGTTTTTCAGAATTCACGATTATAAAAAAAGTGGTCGTTGTTATCAATAATTTGGAAGTTCTCGTAAATAACGTAATTAAAGCTATTTTAGATATTGTAAGATAATATTTATTTAAAAACAGTAACAAATAAAGAGATGGAATTTAAATATAAACTAGAACAAATGTAAAAAATTGGGGCCGCGAGGCAAGGTACCCAAAACGCTGGCGGCGTTTCCTCGTTGTATGCAGATACTTAAGCGTTGGGCGAGGAAACAACCAGCTCTCGCGTCACCAGTGACATCGACTAAGCGCTTTGAAATATCAAAGAAAAATTTAAGAGCGCTCGGCCCCCAAGGACCTAAAGTTTCGACTCCGAAAGCTAGGAAAATATATTCGGAACCGATGTCTCTATATTTGTGAATTTTGATGTGTTCCGCCGTCTCGGCGGCTGCACCTGACCTCCTTGAGGTTCCTTGGAGGTGAGACGGGGCGAGAGTGTCAACACAAGTGGCATCCCACACTAAGGCCCGACCCATACTCCAAGGAATCAAGGTCATTCCGTCCGGTCTCTTGCCGTCGTCCCGTAAA
Organism: Oegoconia quadripuncta; assembly: GCA_949316235.1. Lineage (NCBI taxonomy): Eukaryota > Metazoa > Arthropoda > Insecta > Lepidoptera > Autostichidae > Oegoconia > Oegoconia quadripuncta. Next base: position 2,505,108 of record OX438743.1, read on the forward strand.
ATACCATTCGGTTCAAGAACAGCAGGTACGTTGACGGAGGCAAGAGAACGGCGGATAATGTCGTTTATGGCCGCGTGACGGGAAAAACGTCCGGCACTCTTTTGGCAGGATAGTCCGTGAAGGCCCAAAGAGTCGACGTCACTACCGCAAACGCACCTGTGAGGAGAACAGATCCCAACACCAAGACGAAGGCCGATTGCAATGCGCAAGGTATTTGGCTCGAGATAGGTACCTGTACTGGCAGAGGGGTAAGCACGCAGCCAGTGCCCAGATTCCCATCTCGAGGCAGCCTCAAGTCTTGCACGATCGCGGACAGAGCTGTGGTTAAGAAGTGACGAAAATGAAATCTTGCAGAGAGGATCATCCCAGGCTCTCTGTAAATTAAGGTTTTCGGGTAAATTTTGACCAGGGCAAGATAAGCACCATGAATTTCTGGCATCGTTCTGGCAGGCAATCTCAAAGTTTAAAGTGGTAGACCCAAGAATTTTTCCAATGAGATTACCAGTGCTATGAACAGACGACAAAAAAGCCGGAAGAGCAACAGCCGAAATTTTGCGGATCCCAATTCCACCATGCCTGATGGGTAGGGATGCTTGCAACCAACTTTCATCCGAAAAACTTAAATTAAGCTATTTTTGTATTATTTATTTAGCTTTGAGGTTTCTTGAACGCAGTTCAGCGATTTCGTTGTTTTACTTATTCTGTATTTAAAAACAAATTTTAATTTTACCAATGATGGCGCCACTGGACGGAATAAACCCTGTTAATGGTACACATTGTTAATTCATAAACTAAATACTAATTATAGCTTTTGATAGTGTGATACATTGAAGCCACCTTAAATTATTTTTGTAAAATTTAATTGACATTACACTATTATATGAATTTTTATTATCATAATTTTATTGAAATTGTATTACCTTTACCTTGTATTAGATAATTGCGACTTTTTTCATGTGTAATAATATTGATAAGTGAACAATCATTTTCTTTCTTGATAATATTATATAATTTTTAATTTATATTAATAAATGTTTAATTTAACGAATTATATTAACTATGATAGATAATATTTTTATGTGAACTTTAATTAAAAATTGGTTGCTAAAAATGATAAATTTATATAATATTTCATTATTATTATTATTAAATTCTTTATTGCACACAAAAATAAAATACAAAGAACATTTAACATAGATGATGTAGTGTACAAAGGCGGTCTTATCGCTAATAGCTTATTGACTTTAGCAAGGAAACTGTAAAGATAATGTATTGATATTTTACTTAAACTGAATAAATGAAATAAAATGAAATATGTGCTGTCTAGAGGGATGTGTATCTAGTGAGATCATCAGCGTGACCAATAACCCACGTACCTATAGAGCACAGCACAAACACACCACAAGGGCCTTGACACACTGACAGACGGACTAACAACAAAATGATGCTAAAACGGTTCCTTTTCTACCTTTCGATAGAGCCCTAGAAATTACTAACAAATATTTCGAAGGTTCTATATTTCTGCTTCAATAATTAGGTACCTACATGAACCATACTGACGAGGTTGAAGGTTTTGTAAACATTTCTATTACTTTTTCAAAATTTACTTTATTTAACCTCCCTTTACTAATAAAAACAGTAATATATGGCTATTTAGTGTAACCCTCTCTGTTACGTCCTCTTCAGTGGATATTACAGTCTTTGTGGACTGCGGTGTCAAGTCAGGGGTGGCGAACTCGCAGCGGAATAAAGTTGTTGTTTGAACCAACACTACAACACCCCGTTTAGTAACCCTGACGTCGTGAGGCCTAAGTGATGAGCGGTGGCGGTAGGGGAAAATGTGACGATCTCCAGTCAATTGTACATGTACAGTCAAAACAAATGGCATGTATTTATTAATTTTATGTATTTAATATTATATACAGGGCGTCCCAAAGTTATGGGACATGAAGGGGAAGTACCTTAAATATCGTAGATAGTGAATTTTGCTCAAAGAAGACTTTATGTTATTTTTAAAAGTTAGTAATTCTGCATTCATAGATTTTCTAAAAATTACTTGCTTCGGCTGGGAATCGAACCGACTTAAATGTGAAAAAAAAAACACCCTACTTTTATGATGCCAATCGAAAGAATAGCTAAAAAATAATAACTCTGCCTAAGTAACATAGTATTTTAAAAGAAAGGAACAACATAAAATGATTGAGTCAAATTTCAAGAAAGTTATTTATTGCCGACGACGTTCGAAAAGTAGCGATATTATCATTCCAAAGATAGCATTGATTATTCGTAAATAAGTACCCACTTCATAAAATAGGTACTAACATAGTTTTCCTTATTATAAGTGCACGTGTAGATGAAATGATAAAACTTGTATTTCAATACGTCCTCTGTAAGCTAGACAGAAGGCAAATTAAAAACAAAAATAAATAATTTATAATTTGAAAATGGAACAGTTTATGACAGCGTTTGTTTGAATGCATACTTTTTAAGATATTTTAAAAAGAAGTGATATTTTTAAATGTTGTTCTTAAATTTGAAAATGGAACAGTATGTGCGAGCGTTTGTTTTTCGGATATTGATCTGTTTAGTCTCAATTCACTTACACAAGTGTTATTGTGTTAATTTATTGCGAACATGGCATATCAAGTAAGTTTTGATCTAATGGAAGCATATTTTTTGAACGATAAAGATATCTCTAGAAGTTTGCGGTGGTATGGCGTAAAATATCCTGATAGACAAATACCGTCTCGTAAAGTTTTGAAAAGGCTTGTGAACAATTTGAAAACTCTGGGACGTTTCGATAAACGCCCAAGAGAACCACAGCAAGAAAACCATACGATCAACGACGAAGAACTTGGTATTTTAATTTACTTTTCGGCTTTTCCGAAAGCATCGGTGAGAGAAGGAGAACATGAAATTGGAGTTTCAAAAAGTAAAATACACCGTGTATTAAAAAAACACGGTTTTAAGAGTTATGTTGAAGGACGATTGGTTCAAAAATTACTTCCGGGCGATACAGAAAGGAGAAAAAATTTCTGTCTTGATATCCAGGCACGATTGCTCGAAGATCCAAATTTTTTGGATAATATTATTTGGACAGACGAATCTAACTTTAGCAATAACGGTATGTATAACCGCAACAATAATCGTATTTGGTCTAAAGAAAATCCCCTACGAGTGACTGAAACTAATAACCAAGTGCGTTTTTCACTCAACTGTTGGTGCGGACTTTTAAAAAACCGGGTTTTCTTAATCCATTTTTACCAAGGAACCTTGAACACAGAAAAGTATTTAGGAATACTTCAAATTTTAAGGGATAAGATAAGAAACCATTCCGCGGCGGAGCAAGAAAACTTAATTTTCCAACAAGATGGAGCTCCGGCTCATAATAGTCGGAGAGCAGCAGATTTTCTAAATGAATGTTTTCCTACATGGATTGGTACAAATGGACCGATTAGATGGCCGGCCAGATCCCCGGACCTCACACCATTAGATTTCTTCTTTTGGGGATACGTGAAAGATATGCTATACAAAAAGCGATACGAGAACGTAGGCGAGTTGCAAACAGAATTGTGCCATATCACATCGAGTGTTCACCATAAAATGATTAGAAAATCAACAGGCAGCGGGCTCATTAAAAGATTGGCGATTTGCGTAAGACAAGAGGGATCACATTTTGAGCATTTAATTAATTAATTTACAAAAAAATACCTACTTAATTGACTACGGCAGTTTCATGTATGTTTTTTATTTGATTAAAATGATTAATTTCACGTTGTTCCTTTCTTTTAAAATACTATGTTACTTAGGCAGAGTTATTATTTTTTAGCTATTCTTTCGATTGGCATCATAAAAGTAGGGTGTTTTTTTTTTCACATTTAAGTCGGTTCGATTCCCAGCCGAAGCAAGTAATTTTTAGAAAATCTATGAATGCAGAATTACTAACTTTTAAAAATAACATAAAGTCTTCTTTGAGCAAAATTCACTATCTACGATATTTAAGGTACTTCCCCTTCATGTCCCATAACTTTGGGACGCCCACATACATCCAAACTTTCACATTTATAATATTAGATAGATTACTTGTGATGTAGAAATGTATTTTCCTTTTCTAATACATGTCACAATATGAGCAAGACAGGTTTTATTAATTCTGAGAGTACAATCAAAATATATATATACAGGGTGTAACGGTTAAGTGTAGTCATATTTTAAGGGCTTGTTCTACCCATCAATACGAACAACTTTTACTATGGGGGCAACTTCGAAATCGCGAAAAAAAAATCAGCTGTTTCATACATTGCATCGGGAGGTTATTGAAATTTTCTATGGAACAGCTGATTTTTTTTTCGCGATTTCGAAGTTGCCCCCATAGTAAAAGTTGTTCGTATTGATGGGTAGAACAAGCCCTTAAAATATGACTACACTTAACCGTTACACGGTGTATATATCAATTTATGTGTGTTATGTAGTCAATAATATATTATATGTTTTAAGTGCAGTTAAATTATCTAGTTATAGTTTGTAGGCTTAGTTTATGTATTTTTATCTTTACATTATATAATAATTTTATAAAATACACCCGTATTGCTACTATTAGTGCAAACCTCATCTACTGGTAGCTTGTATCTTTACCCTAAGGTTTGCGTGGAAGAGATCGCTGTTAGCGATAAGGCCGTCTTTTTGTGCGATTAATGATGTACGCTGTATTCTTCATGTAGCTTTTGTTAATTGTGCCATAAAGAGTATTTGATTGATTGATTGTACGCTCCGTGGCCATCACTCCGTGATTACTTTATCTTTTATTATTTTATTAGGCTTTTCTTATTAAATCGATTACATGGTCTTAATTAAACAATGTCCCACAAAACCGTTTGTACAATTTGTCTGTTGGAGCTCGAGTCTCACAAAAAGCTGTTACCTAGTTACAATGTGGACGTCGTCGTATGTATTGAATAATTATTTCAGATTATCGAACAATAATACTTAACAATTAGGAAATTATTTGTGCTAACCCAGTTAATTACTCGTATTAAATTCCGTGATGATAGGTCAATTTAGTTGGATAGGTATAACGTAGTGTTAGCGATAAGGCCGCCTAATTTATTGTTTCTATAAGATATTTAAATGTACCTTCCTTATTTAAACAATAAAGCGTATTTGATTTGATTTGCTTTGAATAATATTTTTAGTAGTTTGGCGAATTTGCCTTTTTGGAATCATTTCTAATACGGACAGACAAAGAAGGTAAGCGTTCTATCACCATAATAGTTATTCTTCAAATATACCTACTGCCATGGACTTGGCTCTAAGTTTATGGGCGATTAGTGCCGTCCGTCGTGTTTTCGATGTTTGGTACTCGGTCAACAAGAAAAAGGTCTAACCTAACCTAACATAGAACGCTGGATTGCTTTTGTGCCATGGGTGAGGATCGGTTGACAAGCATTAGTGCAGCAAACATCAAAGCATATAGTTGGTGATTGGAAACAATCCACGGTGGCTATCAACACCATCTCTTTTTAAGCCCCAACAAAAACGACGGGTGATCTGTGTTTGACGGGGTTGTGTGTGTGTACAGTCTTTAATATTTTTATTTTATTTTATTGTTTTAGGGATAACAACAGCTTTATACTATCTATATTCCTTTCCTTTCAAAATCTTCCTTTCAATAAATTTAAAGATACTATAAAACAGAAACTTATTAAGAAAGCCTATTATAAAATATCAGATTATTTAGATGGTAAACAATCATGGACATAACCAGCCCGTTCGCATAACCAGGCTATTTCACAATTAATAATGAAATATTATAATATAAAATAATAATTTTGTAATATAAAAACCTTTTTTTAAAAGAGCGACCTCTCGAGTTTCTTGCTTGTTCTTCTCAGGGGAAAATTGCCTTTTGAACAAGCAGTAGCTTTAAAAATGTAAAATCTGACTATTTTAAGTGTACCCTGTGTACCTACAAAATAAAGCATTTTTTGATTTTGATTTTTGATTTTTATAATCATGATTCTTAAAACTATATTATTCAGGAAGCCAATAACAGTTATCCACTGAGTTATATACTTATAATCTAACAGTAAGTCAGCCTTTTCTCTATAATATACATACACGAATATACATACAGTACACATACTTATATTTATACTTATAATCCAATCATAAAACAGATACATAATAATATATACGCGGATACATATTATACTTATATATAATATAGATAAATACACATACATACATATAGTAAAAACGACATATACACATATCTAGATACGAATATATTTTCTTTTACATGATATTGCGATAACTCCCACCATAGCTATCAAGTCGACCAAGACCCCAGCGTAATTCAGAACGACGTGGAATAACGTAGCCAAAATGACAGTAGTCGTAGTTTGACTTATAGATTATGTTATAAGCCCTAACAATCCAGGATGGCACTTAGCAACCCACTATAGTCTACGAGAATATTGCAATAATGACGAAAGTTTGATGAAAATCAGTTCAGCCGTTTCGAAGATATTTAACTTTTAATGCAGTTGCACTATGTACCTGGACGATATTATGGATTTTCTAAATGTTCATTTTTGTATGACGAGAACAGTTTATTACAGATTCAATTGTCAATTTTATCATTATTCATCAAGCGAGCTTTATTTTTTCTTTTTTTTTTGGTTAACAACAGTCATTAACATCAGTTCAATTGTACTTATCTAACAATAGATTTGTTCCTTAATGTTACGACTAATTGTAGGTAACCTCCAAGGGGTACAAGTTTTATAATACTTAGAGTATATTACTTCAAATATATAGAAGAACATGAACTAGAGAAAAAAAGAACGCTATGCATTAATCCGTTAAGCTAGGTAGTCTAAAGCCACTCTATATATTCGACCTTCAGATTCAAAGTTTTTTTTTTTTATGCACAACGCGTTGGTACTTGACCTCAATCACACCTGATGTTAAGTGAAGATGAGGTCGAAGGTGAAAGCGTACTGACCCGGAAACCCCAACACATTTGGGAGATTGGCTACCTTATCTCTGACAACCGGAACACGACAATGCTATTAACATTGCTGCTTGGCGGCAAATTTTGATAAGATGGGGGTAGCTAGCCAGGCGGACATTTAAAATGCCCTACCACCAACCAAACCGAGTACTTAAACATGTACCCCGCTGGGGATCGCACCCGCGACCTCCGAATCGTAAACCCAATGTTGTTTACATTGAGCCACGGAGGCGGTTAAAGGTCGGGCGGTTAAAAGTTCAGTTAAAATCTTTACTAAATGTTACATAACCTTGCAATAGGAGAGTTAGCACTCAAAACGGTTCGACGTGGGGTGTTGTATAGCGGAATTATGGGCTTGCGCGGATATTGATTTAATAAATTGTGGACAGTCAATTTTGTGCCTAAATAATTTATACACAAATAATATGTCCATCAGATCCCTTGGTTTGTACAAAGATGTATGATCAAACCACGTCATTCAAAAAACTTCTGATTAGAGAGAATGGCACTCTGTCAAAAAATCCTTGTACTTAGGCCTCCATGTTTTTTAGCAGAAGCATAAGCGTGTTAGAACTTGTACCACACGTGGAGTCCGTTTTCAATTACCCACTATTTGTCAAAGCCTCGTGAAGTGTCGGAAAACGCGTAAGCCGACAGAGTGTGTTGTAGCTCGGCGGCGCCGGGACAGGGCCCGGATTTCCCAGGGGAACATTCAGTGGGTTGGGTTTCCTTGGATTCTTGTCATAATTGATATTTGTTAGTCCTTTTAATTTGGTAGAGGTTATTATTTCATATGCACTAGTGGTAATGGCACAGAATTAATATAGTAGGTAATGGTTTTTGCACAACAACCTTAATCCATAATCCACCGAAGCAAGCGAGAATCTAAAACTGAACTTCGACAATATGTTACATCGACATGACTTTACTCAGACGTTACACTACTCCAACAATATGTTACATCAACATTACTTTACTCAGACGTTACTAGTCCACCAAAATGTTACATAAACATGACTTTACTCAAACGTTACGCTAGTCCGACAATATAATACATCAATATGACTTTACTCAGACGTTACCCTAGTCCGACAATATAATACATCAATATGACTTTACTCAGACCTTACGCTAGTCCGACAATATGTTACATCGACATGACTTTACTCAGACGTTACTAGTCAAACAACACGTTACATAAACATGACTTTACTCAAAGGTTATGCTACTCCAACAATATGTTACAACGACATGACTTTACTCAGACGTTACTAGTCAAACAACACGTTACATAAACATGACTTTACTCAGATGTTACGCTAGTCCGACAGTATAATACATCAATATGACTTTACTCAGGCGTAACGCTAGTCTGACAATAAAATTTGTTCCATCGACATGACTTTACTCAGATACTAAGCTACTCCGACAGACGTACCCCAATGGAACGATTTGGTCGGTTTAGTTCTTAAAAAGCCTCAGAAACATCCAAAGAAGCGCTGTGGCATAATACTGCACTCGCCATTTCAAAATCGCCTTGTTTTCTGTATTGTGTTGTAATTTTCTTGTTATGTAATAGTATGTCTGTATATAATTTTACAGTAGGTATTTTCGTATGTATACACCTAATGATTACATAAAAAAACTTGCTGCTTCCAAGGAAAATGGTAGAAATTGTTCCTCGTTTTCCACCGAACTCATATCGTGTACTAGTAAACTGATTTGCCGAGGGGTGTCATTTGTGTTGTGGGTAACTCAATAAATTCGATTGTCGACCCTCGGAGACCGAGACAGGGGGATGACAGCCAGTTTCAACTTCTTATAAACTTTATGAGGTTATTAATGCGTTTGACATACACGCCTGAGTGATATTTCCTCTTATAGACTTGAGAGGTGAAAACAGGCTCCTCAAAAAGACTCTTAATTTTGAAATTACGCCAATAAATAACACATCAATGGTGTTTAAATAGTACGTCATTTCACGTCAAACACATTTAAGTGCCTCCGTGGCTCAAATTAAACAACTCACACTTCCATAGCAATGTTATTAATTTACCAGAAATAAAAACAAAAATATTAGGAATAGGTATTAAAATGAATTTATAATAAGCTCTCACGGGTTTGCTGGAAGAGATCTCTTACAGAGATAATTTCGCCCTTTGTACATTTTTCTTAAATCTTTGTTAATGCCCATTTCTTTGTGTTTGTGTACAATAAAGTGTTAAAATAAAAAAAATAAAAAATATTTATTTACAAAAAAAATATGTATTTATGTAGTATCTGGTATCCACAACACAAGCCTATAGTTGCTTACTGTGGAACTAGATGGCGCTGTGTGTATGTCTAAGGATATTTATTATTATTTATTGTTATTAAACAAACGCTTGATAAGTCTCTGTAAACTATGTAAAATCCTAGTCCCCGCAACTACAGTGTAAATGGAGTCCAGTGCCTTTAAAAAAATTCTACCGTGTAGCGATTATGAACCACTCGACCCCAACTCAAAACTCTATATAAATAAAGCAAGCAGAAAGCTATCAGCATCAAATATCCTCTGAAATGGAAGTATCGTTATTAGGCAGGCTGCGATATAATGTCGCGCAATATCCTGCGACATATTGCGTGCCTCGGGCTGTGTGCCACTGGGCTATGAGGGAGCGTGTCGGCCGACGACCCTCCGACCGGTGGAGCTTTTATTTTTAGGTAAAAACGTACTTTCTAGTTATTATACAATGAAAATTCAAGCAATGAGAGGAATTTTTTTTTATGCACAAGGAGTTGGTAGTTGACCTCAATCACACCTGATGCTAAGTGAAGAAGGTCGAAGGTGGAAGCGTACTGACCCGGAAACCCCAACATATTTGGGTGACTGGCTATCTTATCTCTGACAACCGGAACACAACAATAACATTGCTGCTTGGCGGCATATTTAGATATGATGGGGGTAGCTAGCCAGGCGGACATTTAAAATGCTCTACCACCAACCAGAGTACTTAAACATGTACCCCGCTGGGGATCGAACCCGCGACCTCTGATTCGTAAACCCAATGTTGTTTACATTGAGCCACGGAGGCGGTTAATTATTAAGAAATTATTAAGAGGAATCAAGAATGTGTTAAATGTAAGAAAGAAGAAGTATTCCGGGTGTAAGTGTCCAAAATATTTAAAAGTTATAATTAATCATTCAACTAAATGAAAAACAATTCATCACGTCAAAACATCATTGATAATAAAAGGTTATTACAAAATTACATGAAATTTGTAATATTTTTTTTTAAAGAAACACATTTTTCAAATTTCGCTTATTTAGTTAATTAATAGTTGCGTTTCTTACAAATGCTTAAGGTTTAGCAATTGTTACTACATTTACAACACTTTATTAAATGTATGAAAATCGCGGTTATACGTTTTTCTGAGGTCAAACCGTATTTTCCCTGGGCTAAGATGGACAGTATTTTTTTGACCGATTTATATATTTTTTTTTATGCTGAACAACTTAACATTTTGGATTATTTGTCCATCGTAATATTAGGTCCTTACCTATGAAATTGACGTTTTGTATGAAGAATTTCTAATGAAATTGTATGATTTTGATGATTGCATTTTTGATTTTTTTTTTGGGAACGGCAAATCCAAATTTAGCTAAACATTGTGTGTATTATCGGATAACATTAAATTAAGTATAGGCAGCGTTAATTTTTAAAAGTACTCGCTTTATAAAAGTTTCAGCGAATCTAAAAAATGATTATGGGAAGCACATGAAAAGAGCTCTGTTCAAATTTTTGTTTATTATGTGATTTAGCCTAGAAATTTAAAAATATTTCATGTGAAACCTTGAAATAATATTCCATTTTCCAAATAAAAAACGAATTTGGATATAGCTTTGAAAATCGCAGGAATTGGTACATATGATTAACGAAGAAAAAAAACTCCAATTTCATAGGTAAAGACCCAATATATAAACTCTATCACACCACAAAGTTTCGATGACGGGGGAATTAATAATTAATTAATATGAATAATTTTAAATTGGATAATTTGTTTGTATAAAATTTTCAACGACTTTTGCTGCGCCCTACCGGGTCCATCATTGTGATTATTTAAGTTTCATTTTACACCTATGCTTGTACAACATGGAATACAATAAAGTATTGAATGTATACCTCTTACTCTTTGTTGATCAGATAAGAGATAGATGATAGATAAAGCGTTTATTTGCATATTACAGAAACACATACAAAAATAATCGACGCAACAATCATTCTGCTTGCTGTTATTCTTACAAAATGTAGCCTTATTTCAGATTAATAAAAATAAAAATTAAGTACAACTGTTACAACTTATAATAGAGTTGTATGTGTATCTGTACCACAAATAGCGTTCCCCTGTGATTACAATAAAAAGAAAAACTCGGTTTCAGAATCACCAGTTTTAATCCACTTCAAGAGGTCTTTGGAGGTTCTCAAATCGTTGGTTTTTTCGTGTTCTGTGATTATCTCCGCCAGTTCTAAACCTATTTCAATAAATCTTTATGATTGAAAGGGTAGGGTCATCTTTAGAGTGGTCTCACAAATTTGGTGAAGATATGATGATGCACTCCGGAGATAGAAAACGGAAACATGATGATACTGGTTGCTTTGCTAATTATTCAATTATTTTTTTTATGAATGACTGCGTTTGACGACAATCTCACCTGATGAAAAGTGATGATGTGGTCGAAGGTGAAGCACGCGATCCCAGTAAATGCCTATTCACTCTGCTCTTAACGATCCCAAGGTTGCAGGATTCAGGAAAGACTGACGCTGGAAGGGAGTTCATGCCTTGGCTGTCGGATGATGAATGAAGAATCGAACTTCTTAGTGCGAATGTTCGGTATGTGAACTATATACGGGTGGAATTCCTCCCCACGCCTAGCGGTCCAAAGATGGAAGGGTGACGGTGGAATAAGATTATGTAATACCAACGCACACTCCCCGAAATGCATCCTGTAAAAAACCAAACATGAAGTACGATTCCATAATATTTATTGATTCGCTTTATTCCCATTACTCTCACTTGACTTCGTCATTCATAAGCCATTTAAGAACTCGACATAATTTCTTTTTACTGCATAGCAATAAAAAAAATAAAGCAATCCACAACAAGTTATTGTTCAATAAAACAGATCGAATGCAGCAATAACTCAATATATAGTTTTTATTTAGACTTGTTTGTATTCGCATCTCATAAGCCGCACCTTGCGCTGGTGTCGTCGAGTATGAAAGTACCTTGTTACATGAGACCTAATTGACACAAAACCGCGCGCATAGCTTGTTAAAAATGTTTTATTTATCATAAAACGAGCAAAAATAGTTATGGTTATACCTAATAACCTGTCAATTGTGTGAGACTTAGTAATGACAAGCATATGTTTAACTGTACACCAAATTATATCCAAACTTAGACTAATTTAGTATATAAGGTCCAAGAAAATTAACCCGACAAACGTTGCAGAGTGTATGTATAGGATGTACCATTACGAAAATAATAAAACGATTTTATTTAAAAAATTAAATTTAGAAACGTAAATTTTGTGAGTTGGACATTAATGGCCGCGCGCTCTAAGTACTTTGCGACAACACACAAACACTTGCTGCGGTATCTTTGAAGACGCCTTTGAAGATCTTTGAAGAAAGGCGATCACTCGCCGCTCGCCGCCGCGGCCGGCGCTTGCCCCGGCGCCGCCGCGACTTGCTGTGATTGGTTGCGTCCTGTGCCCCGCCACCCCCCCCTTCGGCGTCTTCGATATCAATGGAAAGTTGCCTGTTTCTTCTCATTGATAAAACAAGGTACAATCGAAATGAAGTAAGTCTGTTAATGGGTCTTTTCATTTGCACTTACAATTGTCAAAGTTTGTCGGTTTAATTTTGTTAGACCTTATACACCGTGTAACGGTTAAGTGTAGTCATATTTTAAGGGCTTGTTCTACCCATCAATACGAACAACTTTTACTATGGGGGCAACTTCGAAATCGCGAAAAAAAAATCAGCTGTTCCATAGAAAATTTCAATAACCTCCCGATGCAATGTATGAAACAGCTGATTTTTTTTTCGCGATTTCGAAGTTGCCCCCATAGTAAAAGTTGTTCGTATTGATGGGTAGAACAAGCCCTTAAAATATGACTACACTTAACCGTTACACCCTGTATAGTACAGCTATACATTAATGATAAATATCTTAGCACATACACACAGCGGCATCTAGTTCCACACTAAGCAACTAGGCTTGTGTTGTGGATACCAGATGGTTGATAAACTACACAAATACATTTTTTGTAAATAATTACATATATAAATGAAAAACGGCCATACCTCAGGAACCACATGTCTGTATTCATCTTACAAACATATACCCCTCGCGGGATTCGAACCCGCGACCTTTTGGTATAGTAGCACTACACCAAACAGGTCATCTAATTGCTGTCCCGCTTGGAAACTAACGTCCATGACTGACTCCGCGGACACGGTAATGCGTGACTGCGTGTCAAAAATACTTAACCATTAATTTCGACGGCCATCCGTGGAGTCCCAGTAGGGCACAGTAGGCTTGATATTAGGACCAGCTCGAGTTTGGCTCTCACGGCTTTCATCTCCTTTGCTTACAGCAAACAGAACTTCGTGAACGATATTTTAAAGCTGTGTGGATATTGGTCCACAATTGAGTCATGGCCTTTCTTGTAGCAAAAGCGGCGGAACAAAAAATTATTTAATACGCCGCGCCCCTATTACTGCTGGTGTTCCCGCGTCCCTTGAGCCATGCACTTCGTGCAGAGCCGACGGTAAGAGGTCGGACGAGGCGACATTGATGTCACGGCCACTGAGCTGACTTAGAATTGGGAAAAAATTGGATTCGTTCCCAAAAATATTGAATGTTCACTAGAATTTATACCCAACATTATTTCAAAACGTTGACGCTGTAACGACTTCAGCCTGGCAACGTCGCGTCGCAATATCTGTCCTTTTCCACCTTTTGTGAAAATGCTACATGAACCAGATCATATTTGTAACCTACACAATCCAAATCTGAATCTAAATAATGCCAAACTAAATGGAATGTCTTTCTGTGCAAAATAAATGTATGTAATCAAGTGGTGGTAGCAAAGATTTAGACTTATCTACTTGACTTATCTCAACGGATCAAACTGAATGTTTAATGTACCATAATAATAAACCATCAGATATTTTTAGGTTATAGTTGTCCATGAAACAACAAACTTATAAAACACAATTAAAAATACATCATAGAAAAAATACGCCGTCCAACTCGCTTCCGTGAGGCATAGTACCTAGTACGCTAGCGCTATTGCCCCGCTGAATGCATAAGCTCAGCTGCTGAGCAAAGTAGGCACCAGCTCTCACATCTCCAGATGTGTACCAGTCTAACGGATATAGTTTTTATTTTTAAATATTTTGGAATATGTTTTTGCAAGGCTGCTCACAGTTTATAATATTTATATTTATCCTGGCGACCTTAGTAGACATAGTAAGTAGTAGACCTGGCTTAGTAACGGAGTCTACACCATTGCCTCATTAAATTAAGATGGATTCCTAACTAACTTGGTGTTTATTTTAGTCTGACATTTATGATAATACGTAAATTATTGGCTCCGTGGAAATAATTGCACGTTTGCACTTATTAAGTTATAATCGTAATAGAGCGCGCATAAAAGAAAAAGTTGATTAAACTCTATGGTTAAGTTTCTTGTTATACGAAGCGGCAATAAAACGCTCTGACGTTTTCAACAATGGTGGTTACGATACACCAGGCCCCGCAAGGCTAGGGTCTTAGTCTATTAAACCTATCTCAACAATAAAATTTTGTATTTGCTGAGAACTCTATGTAGAGACTAGCTAAAGTAAAGAATTACAGTGGTAGTGTTAATGTTGTCGTGCTGTCGACTATACCCCTACTTTTTATGTCATAGTATGATATGAACGATAAGGGCGTGAATTATGTTATGAGGTAATGGCTGACAGACCAGAGCAAAATGATGATGATGGAATGAAAAATGAGCAGTCTGGTTACCTCGTAGAAAGTGATTACTTCTACCCACGACATCTGTAACCTCCCAGAGATAAGATCGCCACATTCGACTTCATTTCATTTCACTCTTTTTCTTATTCTATTAGTGCTTAATGGACGTCACAAACATATCCTGCCTAAATTTCTCCTGTTCGAGGGTAACTATTGATATTATACTTTACATTTTTCAGTTTAGGCGGACGGGGAGCATGTCTCTTACATACAGTCAGAGTACGCGCGTTTTATACCTGCTCCGTTTGCGGAGAACCTACAACCACATCAGGGCTAGCCGGCTCATTTGCGACCTTTACACGCATAATTCGCCAATAAAGCATTATTATGGTGTTATGATAAAAACTATACCTATTCCAGACGTCGTTTCCTTCAAATTAAAGGGGTTTGTTTACGTTTTTGCCGCTAACATTCGACACGTTTTTGAGCACACATTTGTGTCAATGTTAACGTATGAGGAGCTATTATGTGAGTAATAAATCTATGAGTTTATGACTCTAAAAAACTGTTGTTTCATATTTATGTGCGTTTGTGTATAAATAAGAAGACAGGGTGGCAATAAAGGCGCTCGTTGGAGGGAAAGTACCGACCTTAAATGTTGACCGTCGCAAAATTTAACCCTAGAGAAACATTGCTTTATTTTTTTAAATAAGTAAAATGTATTCAAGGATTTGTGAAATGTTGCATCAGCCGGCAATTGAATTGACTCTTCTCTTCAATTTAAGACCTATGCTCTTGTCGGTGGAGTAATGACCACGTCTCTCTACTTTCCGCCCTCGTTTTAACCTCTTGATACGACACGACGTTCACCTTTTCTTTCACTTCGTCAAAGTACGCCTAGGTCTTCCCTCAATTATGTTCTTCAAAAAAATATCGTGTTGTATCAAGTGACTTATCATCTTTCCTCTTCGGTTCTCAACTGTGGCTAACAGGCATCTCTTCTCCTTTACCATCATCAATACCTCTGAATTTGTTCTCTTCTCTGTCCAGCTTATTCCCTCCATTCGTCTTCAGCACCACATCTCGAATGCCTCTAACCTTTTGATCTTACCTTAATTGAACGAATTGAACTGACACAAGAGTTAATTATGATGATCAACCAAATGTCTCCAAAAAACCATGGAAATCTAAGAAAAAGTACATTTGTTGATCGTAAATATGATGTTAAATGTTTTTTTTTTTTTTTTTTTTTTTTTAATTAGAATGGGATAGCTCTTAAATGTGAATTAATTGAAATAAAACTTACTATAGCGATATCAATATGTAGTAGTAGTAGTCGAAAGAAATGAATGTATTTATGTACGACCTATATTAATCATCTGGTATCCATAATACAAGCCCAGTTGCTTAGTTATTATATTTCTTAAATATTTTTATTCAATCCCAACTAACATTATAAATGCGAAAGTTTGTGTGTGTATGTATGTCTGTATGTAAGTGTGTATGTTTGTTACCTCTTCACGCCTATACCGCTGGACAGATTTGGATGAAATTTTGTTGGTAGACAAATTAGGACCCGGATTAACATTATAGGCATTTTTTTTGTTAAACCGTTTCTGATGAATTTTCCACGCGGTCGAAGTAGCGGGCGGAAAGTTAGTAGAATTATAAAGGGGAACCGTTGTACTTAATTTTTATTTTTTAATTACTGTGAAGTAAGGTTACATTTCGAAAACCATAACATCAGCAGAATGATTTTGGGGTCAAATATTTTTGTATGTCTTCACTTTATAATACAACATTTCATTAACACAACGCCATAATTAACTAGCCCAGTGTATTTTTCTTTAATTTTATCTATTCAACATTATTTTTAAAAATCACTCCACTACAGAATGTCGCTCTAGCGTATAATCACGTATCGCTAACACGATCGTCGAGTTAGTGCCAACACGGCGACAACAATCGGTGACGGTGTTGAGTGCGACTCGGCAATTTTTGTCCAATCTGATGTATTTCCGGTGCCTCGCGGCGCTTCCGTCCGGAAACTAGGAGACTGCTTGCGGATCCGCTCGCGTAACGGTTCAACGGATAAAAAGACTCAAAATTACTTAGTAGATGTTCTATACTTGAATGATAGTAAATAATTTGATAGGTATATACTTATAAATAGTAACTGATCTAACTTTACAAACTTCAATAGTAGTAGTCAATAACAATATGAGTCTAGTTGTTTATTTATTTTATTTTCTTGGGAAAACCAACAGCTGTTTTACAAATTATCACTTAAACTAAAAAACTGAAAGCCAATTAGAGGTTTCCACTGATAGAACCTACTTAAACTTAATTAAAAATAAAAAACTTTACATTGCAATCAGAGAACGGTTGGAAAAATTAATGGTTATAATTTAAACAGTCTATAGATAGGATATCCTTGTATCGCCAATCCAAAAAACAACCGGGTCACAACAGTATTAGGTTACTTTCTGGCCAAAAAAAAACGTCTACTTAATGTGTTCCTTGCCGATGTAACGCTAGTACAAAACAGGTCCAAGTCAAACTCGTTGCTAAGTAAATTAAAATTCTTACTCGCTCGCTGCACAAACTGTAGTTGGTGGAGCACGGTGGGAGATCCAAAAGCGGGTTAAACCTAAGATTCTGGTTGGGGCTCTTGTGTTATCATCATCATATCGGCCACAAGACATCCACTGCTGAACATAGGCCCCCATAGATTTCCAGACCTACCGGTTGGAAACCGCCTATTAAACAATCGCTCTCATCTTCTATCCGTGACTCCTAAATTTTAATGGTAATTACAACTTTTTAACCAAAATCCGCAAACTAATGCGCTAACACGTCCATTACATACGACCTTGTAACGCAATTAGGGTTGCCACTTGTAAGTTAAGTGTTAAGTACAATAAATCTACAATAATCGCAGTGCTCATAATGGGACATTAACACTACCTTTACCAAAGTGTGTACAATACTTATATTTTTCATTTTACATTGGACAAGGAATCAAAGGAACTGAAAATAGATAACATTTAATTTCAAAGTAATTATCGTAACCAAAGATTGCTTTCGTAATATAGGAAATCTTCGAGCTTTACTAACAAGTAGACTATAAATATTATAAAATAAAAATAAAATAGAAAAATCAAAATAGCCCAATATAAATTTGGTGATAATCTGATGATGCACTGCGGAGATAGAGACACTCCACACTCCTCATGGAACCTTGCAGAAGTGGGTTGTTTTACCAATTTTTTGCCTGTTCTATTATTTAAATAACCACCAAACTACGTGTAGTATTCGGTATATCGGTGTTCATTGAATATCCTCCGTTGATATGAGTTATATCATAATTGACAACCCTAATCTCAACCTCACTGCTACTTAGGTACGTAAAAAGTCACAGAAATCTAATAAACATTTGAACGACATGGACGTAACGACCTAAAGAGTTACTCGTACATGCTCAAAATGTAATTCGAAGGTCACACATGTCAGAGTTGTAAGGAAAAGTTATTTATAGTTGTGCATAATGTACTCAGTTAATGCACACTATGTCGGCAAAGAGAGATATAATGGTCATCGTGCATTTCCCGTAGCTGATTGGAAGTCAATAAGTCGCGATCAGTTGACAGCCAATCAGTAACCAGAAATGAAGCGTTATCGTATATTTATGGAAACGTTTGACGCTGTCTTGTCAGGATAAACTAGGAGAAACTCTGTTTCTGTAATTGTTTTCAAACTTTGCAATATTACAGGCATTAGAGGAATTCCTTCTTCATCCTCAGAGTGACAAGAGGTTTGGTGGTTATTTCTGAGTGGTGCTAGGTATTCTTATATTTTCCACCAGGTTATCTGCATCATCTTCAATAGCCTTGCCATTGGCGCGCTAAGAAGAAGAATAGCCTTGCACGTCCTGTCGATGCACAGCCTGCTCTCACTGGGAGAGGGTATGAACCGTAATCCACCACGTGGGCCCAGTGTGGATTGGTGGCTTTGTATCAGACAAGTAGCCACCTCCCGTCATTGGGTTTAAGTCGCCCTTGCGTAGACCACCGACTTGGCTTAACGACTCTTCAATTGAAAACAACCGGGACCGACTATTGAACGTAACCTCCGAAGCACAGAAACGCTCGTATTAAAATAGCATTAGTGGTATCCAGGGACTGACCGCGTCAGACATTGCTTAACTTTGGTAATCAAATACACATAACGAATGCGACTGGGCCACGAATGCATGGTAGCTGCTTGCTTCTTTATAACTGCATGGCTTTTTGTTCCCCTGAAAAGTATAAGAAGGAAGTAATTTTCATTTTCAATCAGGGAAGTTAAACAACATCTGGGTCAGCCATTCAGTCCTGATTGGTTCAATTGACGGCAATCGTAAAGCCAAGTCGATGGCCTAGATGTCCGGCTGGAAAAAACCGATGTAATATAAGTAAGTTTGTCCACCTTGATGGGCAACGTAACGATACACCCCTTAATAACATAACACTAACATTAACAATCTGGGATGTCCAACGCGTGTCGAGATAGACTTGACACATCCGAGAATCGAACTCCCGACACGGCTCCACCGTGATTATTCCTTAAAAACAGGTAACAGAATCATACCCACACAGGTACAACTTTTTCAATTCCCCTAAAGTTTTGAGATTGAAACAATAACAGGGGCGAAGAGAAATCCCGAGGGTACCGCCCTCGCCGCGATGTCACAGTACAGTAGCAAACAGTAGGTACCTGATATAATTAGAACCTGCAGAGTAAAATTCTCTCTTCAATTTAAGAGCTATGCACCTTAGAAGGGGAAAGGTGCAGGGTCATCTGACACGACACGACAACTTTATCAAGAACATCATTGAAGGAACAGTGGAGTCCTCCTCTGAGGACAAAAGGAAGGCCTGGAAGAACATACATGGTACAAGGAAAGGAAAAAGTAAATGCCGTGTCTTATCAGGAAGTCAAAGAAAAGACGGAATGTAGGGAGTGAAATTAGGAAAGCTAAAATACGCTGGTTATCTATAATAAATATCCTTAGACATACATACAGCGCCATCTAGTTCCACAGTAAGCAACTATTGGCTTGTGTTGTGGATACCAGATGGTTGGTATATTACATAAATACATTTTTTTTTGTAAATAAATACTTAGGTACTATAAATGAAAACATCCATAACTCGGGTACACATGTCCGTATTCATCCACAAACATATGCCCCTAGCGGGATTCGAACTCGCGACGATTTGGTATAGTGGTCAGAGTTTCTAACCACTACACCATCTATGGGGCTTATGACTAAACAAAGTATAAATTATAAAACACTCGACAGTCTCTTAAACTAACATAACATTGTTAAAAGCTAATTATCTTTGACACGGTTAAACAGATTTCTATCAAATATGGCTATGAAACATCTTGCAAATATCAGCATTCGAAAATATAATCGGTATAGCCACTTTACACAGACACACAAATGTACAGTATTCAAACTGATAAAAACCCTCTTTTTGCGTCATGGATTAAAAAAATGGATGATTGACGAAATAATACAATAAGCCGACCAGAGACCAGTAAGTAAAGAGCATCGGCTGAGGTTTCAAACGTGACATCTGAATTATTTACGTTTAATAATTTACGCAGTTACGATTGAAGAATGAATGTATAGTGCTTTTCTCAAAAATACAAGCATCCGAATTGAAAATCTCCTCCTTCAAAAGTCAGTTAAAAATAAAACACTTTTCAAAGAATACTTACGAACGTTGAATTTGCAAAGATCCCGCCTGAAAATAAGCATCACGTGATTGGCTCGAGATCACATGTCTATCACGAAGGCGATATATATATAGGCACAGTCACCAGCAATTATATGTATAGCCCTTGGTCCCTAACACGCTAGCTCTTTTGAATTATTTATTTCGTTCAACACAAGACAAGCCATTTGACGCTCTGACAACGCTACCCATAGCATGTTTTTCCTTGAACGATAAAATTACTGTAATGCATATCCTAGATCTAGCGGCTGGTTTTGCTGCATTCATAATTTTCCAGTAGCGTCGATCGGCCATCGTTACAACTGTTGAGTTACAAATACATTACAAATACAGGCTGAAAACCAGTGCTGAGCAATTTATGTTACTCAGTGTTTACTGAGACTGTCCCCCACACACGCACTCATTGTAGTACCTAGTTAGTCATAGAGCCGTGTTGATGGATCGATCTTGAGATTGGGATCGCGTCTCGGTCTCGATATTATAGTTTTCTTTTTTGTCTTTTTTGTTTTTTTGATACTGTTTTAGTATGCAACAGATTCTCAAGCGTCAGCTTGTAGCCATCTCAGTCTCGAGAGCGGTTTGTGGGATACGGGCTTTAGTCACCTCTGTTTTTGATTTCTTGTATGTTGTTGTGGTTTTTATTTTTTTGTAGAAATAAATGGTTTAAGTTGAGCTACTGCACTTAATTTTTGTACTGCGACTCTGTGTATTGATTCGATTTACCAACATCACAGCCTCTATTCGATCTGAATTGATGGTTATTTGGTTATCAACTTTTACAAATAGGTTGTTTCACTTGGTTACAGTTTCCTTGACATCCGCAAGTAAAAGGATAGTGAAGGCCAACCTTTATGCATGTCGCTTCGTGATTATTACTCGCTGACCACCCACCTATAGGGAGGTTATTAACCATAATTTAGATTCTGATTAATAATGTTTGAGTGATGAATACGAATATTTGTCCTTGAGTCATCATCATCATATCAGTCACAAGAGGTCCACTGCTGAAGATAGGTCTCCCACAAAGAATTCCCGAGGGACTGGCTGTTTCGTGACCTTTATCAAGTCGTCTGTCTATCTTGTGAGTGGACGTACAGACAGCTCATACTTTCCGTGCTGCTGTAGTTAATAAATAGTAATAAATATTTCGGACACTTACACCAATCATCTAGTCCCAAACTAAGCAAAGCGTGTGCTATGGATACTAGATAACGGATAAACATACATAAATATTTATATAAACATCCAAGACTCGGGAATAAATGTTGGTATTCATCATACAAACATTTACCCCTCGCGGGATTCGAACCGGCAACCGTTGGTTTCGCTGATAGGGTCACTATCCATTACACCAGTTGGCAGATCCGTAGGTTAGGTACCAGCTTTTCTGAATTGAAATGTTTTAAATGTACTTCTCCGATTATCCCTTTATCTCCTTCGAACGATGTATAAAACCCCCCTAGTGCAGAGGGAATCCTTCCAACACGGCATCACTGCATAACAAACTATTTTACAACGAAAACTATCCAGAAGTAAACATGTAGATATTTAAATAAATCGAAAATGATATCAATTATCCTCACAAAATTGCAGAATAATAGCCTGGCAGTTGAAATGATTTTACGTTGTATTTTTAGCTACCATCGTACTAGCTATTATAGCGCTAGGTAGAGACGAACAAAAATATGCTTTAGCAGTATTGACAAAAAATCCTATAGCTATACCGGATGAGTTTTTTACCGTAAGGGAAAAAATAGGGCATATTAGGTAAGTGAAATAAAAGTTATTAGCATAGGTAGTTTAATTTATTGATATATACATTACATTGATATGCGACTGGGGAGATTCGTAGGGTTTCTATCACGCGTATTTGGAACTAATATTTTCTCGAAATTTTCTTTATTTATTTAATTTAATCATGTAATTATGTGGAATAGACTACACACGTGAACGACAGATGACACAATTCACGATTTATTTGACGATGGTTTGGAAAAAAAATTAAACGAACTATGCCAATACCTTCTACTTCACTTACCTTAATACGCCCTATTTTTTCCTTACAGTAAAAAAACTTATTATGAATAAAAATAGTAGACATTTTTAAGACGTTTTTATTACCTTACTTGTAACTAACAAATCTACTACTTCTAAATCAAAATCAATAATCAAAATCAAAAATATTTTATTTAATGTAGGATACAAAAATATCACTTATTGAAAGTTGTTATTTATTTTTTAAACTACATCGCTTTGCAAGGGTGTTATGGTTAGGGAGAAGAAGCGTCAAGAAACTCCGCAACAACACATCTTTTCGATTTGTTTCCATCTTTACAATAATATTACGTTTTATATAACATATTACAAAACAATAGCAATTAACATAACGACCTGACCTCCTTATCGCCTAAATAATCATCTATCCTGTAATAACCCTTCTTATACAGAGTTTCTTTAATGTGGCGTTTAAATTTCTTCTGTGTTAAACTCAATACAGTCTAATTGTCGTATTGAAATTAAACGACGACTACATCCTGTGAGTACCTACCCCTTTATCCTGTTTTAAATCTAAGGCATTAACTTCCGTGAGGAAAGAAAGGGAAATCGCTGGATGCAGGCCGCTTCCAACCGGTCACTCTGGAATTCTATGGGAGAGGCCTATGGTCAGCAGTGGACGACATGTTGCTAATATTGGGTCTTTACCTGTCTTTATTTTTTTGCTTCGCTAATCATATGTACCAATTCCTGCTGTTTTCAAAGCTATATCCAAATTTGTTTTTTATTTGGAAAATGGAATATTATTTCAAGTTTTCACATGAAATATTTTTTAATTTCTGGGATAAATCATTTCTTAGATTCGCTGAAACTTTTATAAAGCGAACTCTTAAAAATGAACGCTGCCTATACTTAACTTAATGTTATCCGATAATACACACAAAGTTTAGCTAAATTTGGATTTGCCGTTCCCAAAAAAAAACAAAAATGTTTGTATGGAGGAAACAGTCTTAATTAAATTCTTCATACAAAACGCCAATTTCATAGGTAAGGACCTAAAATGGTGCAATATAAAATTATTTTTAAATCGCATATTTCGTGCACAGAACTATCTTAGGGGCCGTCCATATATTACGTCATTCTAAATTAGGGGGGGGGGGGGGGGTTGGTCTGCGGATGACGGTAAATGATAGATGGGGGGGGGGGGGGGGGGGGGGGTTTGGTCGGCGGATGACGGTAAATGATAGATGTTTATAGTTTATTTTTCACATACAAAAAGATTATTTCTAAAAGAAATTTCTTCCAGCACACCTAGTAAAATACTAGCTGTATTTATATTATATAAGTAGTTATATTATATCAATGATTATTGCCAAAGTAAAAATAATAAAAGGTGATTCTATAACCAAGTGTTTTAATCATATAATACCCTATTTTTCTCAAATCTGCAATGTTTTATTTTGTCAAACTAGTAATGACGTCAATTTTGGGAGAAGGGGGGGGGGGGGTCATTAGAAATGACGATAGGATGATTATAGGGGGGAGGGGTCTAAAATCTGAAAAAATCGATGACGTAATTTATGGACGGCCCCTTAGAACTGCGGAGGCATAGTGTAACGATACCACAAAAAGAGGCTCGCTATTATACGGAAGCACTCGAGGCCCGTAATTATGTCGTTGAGACTGAGCCGTCGACCACCGGCGCCACCCAACCTATTGTCAGCTATTACGGCCCCAACATGGACAGTCATTGGAATTTTTACAAATTATAAATAAATAAATAAATATCCTTAGACATACACACAGCGCCATCTAGTTCCACAGTAAGCAACTATATGCTTGTGGTATGGATACTAGATGGTTGATGATAAACTACACAAATACATTTTTTTTTGTAAACAAATACATATACAAACGAAAAACATCCATAACTCGGGAACACATGTCTGTATTCATCATACAAACATATGCCCCTAGCGGGATTCGAACCCGCAACCTTTTGGTATAGTGGTCAGAGTTGCTAACCATTACACCAAACAGGTCGTTAAATTAACCCATCACATTATAATTTTAAAAGATCCATATGACGACCTGCTTGGTGTAGTGGTTAGAAACTGACTGCTTTACCAAGAGGTCGCGGGTTCGAATCCCGCTAGGGGCATATGTTTGTATGATGAATACAGACATGTGTTCCCGAGTTATGGATGTTTTTCGTTTGTATATGTATTTGTTTACAAAAAAAAATGTATTTGTGTAGTTTATCAACCATCTAGTATCCATACCACTAGCCTATAGATGCTTACTGTGGACCTAGATGGCGCTGTGTGTATGCGTAAAGATATTTTTTTTTTTTTATATATGAATTCTTCACACGTACTCACCAGCTCCATTACCACCTGCATACCTTTATATTTAAGTATGGTTGTGAAGAACAAATAAAGTATTATATTATTATTATTATATTATAATTAATTAATTATTATTATTTAAACACGCAACTAAGAGTTCGGACGTGACATTTTCCGCCATTCTCAAGCTATATGTTGCTTGTTTTTTAAAATTTGCATAAAATACTAATGTATTAGTACTTTCCTTTCTTCCTTTAAATCCGATTATGACATGAATAACTTTCAAAATAATTTCAAGTGTTTATATGTAGTAGCAACACGAACCGCACTTTATCGCGGCCACGGGATCAAAAAATGACGAATAATATGTTAGTATACAGACATAGTCGTACAGAAATACTTACAGATAGTGTGACTGATTATAGTGAGACACACGGCCGGTAACGGCAGGGAGTAAAAAATTTTCTATGCAGCACACATGTCCTTGATCCATTCTTATAATCATAATTTGAATACTAGAAACTAAAATAAAATTTAAATTCCACAATTTAGACTTAGAAAGGTTAGCACATCCTTTGTGGCACACAGCATACGCTTTTACAATAAAATACCAGAACATGTATTGAGTTTAACAGAGCAGAAATTTAAACGCCACATTAAAGAAACTCTGTGTAAGAAGGGTTATTACAGGATAGATGATTATTTAGGCGATAAGGAGGTCTGGTGTTAGCCGGTGGTTGTTAATTGCTTTTGTTTTGTAATATAAAATGTAATATTATTGTAAAGATGGAAACCAATAATTGAAAAGATATGTTGTTGCGGAGTGTCTTGTCGCTTCTTCTCCCTAACCATAATACCTTGTGAAGCGATGTAGTTTAAAAAAACATAACATGTTGACTTTCAATAAGTGATATTTTTGTATCCTACATTTAATAAAATTTTCTTACGACCTTGTAGAGGCACGTTCTACGCCATGCTTGCTGGTGCGTGGTCTCCACCCTAAAACTATAATGCCCCACTGGCCATCGTTCTTCGAGCTAATCTTAAGTGAACATAGGGCCGAAGGTGAAAGCGTACTGACCCGGAAACCTATCTTATTGAGGGACTGGCTATCTTATCCCGGACAACCGGAACACAACAATACTATTAACATTGCTGTTTACCGGCAGACTTAGATAAAATGGTGGTAGCTGGCCTTTAACGTATTTTTTCAGTCCTACCAAGTGACTACCAAACTATTTTGAATTCCAAATCTATAATATTTAATAACATCAAATACCAATTTAATATCGCTTCAACTCTTTAATTTACACAATGAAATTCAATCAAGTAAATCATGTTGTCTAAGACAATTTTTTACCTATTCGCACGCAAATATCTCCGTGCTATTCTAATCACGTTCTTGCTTTTTTGGTTCGAGTTATCTGACAATGTTCGATGGATCGCGTGCGGGCCCACACATCCGTGTATCACGAGCTATACAGTGCACTTAAGATATTCATCCACTACAAGGGCTGATAGCATAGCAACGCTAACATAGCTTTTTTATTACAGCATATTTGGCAGTGACTCATAAAGCAAGAATTATTACTGAAGGCTCCACCTATATATATTTAATGGCCAACGGATTGGTATTTGACCTCAATCACACCTGATGTTAAGTGAAGATGAGGACGAAAGTGGAAGCGTACTGACCCAGAAACCTCAACACATTTGGGGGACTGGCTATCTTATCTATGGCAACCGGAACACACCAATGCTATTAACTATGCTCCTTGGCGGCAGATTTAGATAAGATGGTGGTAGCTAGCCAGGCGGACATTTGCCCTTTTTTTTTTTTTTTTTTTTTTTACCAGGAGAAACGCTCATGCTTATCCGCCCTCCTCGGGGGAGGGGGGCGGATTATGTCGGACTCCGGCACAGAAGGTGCCGGCCTACCGACTAAAAACTCCTAGGTGTTCCCTCGCGCGCGCCGTTGACGGCGTGGCCGCGGGTACCATCTGGTATTCGTCCGCAGCCACGCCAGCGCGGTGCCCGCCGCCAGGACAAAAGCGGCGGCGGGCCCACCTCTGGGCTGGAGCAGGGAGGAATCGCCTGGTCCAGCCACCTCTAGAAGGCGCGCGGAAAACACCGCGCGCGCCTTCTCGCGGGGCCTATGTGTGGGCGGCGATCCCCCCGGATCGCCACCCACGGCCCCGCAGGGTAGGGGGGGCAGAGGATCGCCTATCACCAAAGATAAGCTCTCCTCCGTGCCCCCCGAGCGGCTGGGCCTCCCCTCGCTCCGCGAGTGACCTCGTCTCGCAGAGAGAGAGGACCGCCTTCCACGGCCTCTCCTTGGCGTCCGCAGCTCACTATCTAGCTGCGGGCGGCAAAGAGTGGCCGTCCCGCACGGCTACGACCTCTCCATAACAGAGAGGCAGTCCCCCACCACACCACACGGTAGACCATAAGATTCCACCATATGGTATGGCAGGGGACAGCCTCCCAACAGAGAGGTCGTCCCCTACCATAGCGGCCTGCAACAGCGGGACGCCCGGAGAGGCGGCGATAAGGGACACCGCCCCTCCAAACCTCCCGCCGTTCCCCCCCCCCCCCCGAACAGAGGGGGGGGGGGCGCTTCCCACGACCTCTCGTCGACGGCCGCAGCCTTAGCTGCAGTCGTAGAGGGAGAGGTCGCCCACGTGCTGCAGACGATTCCGCGGCGTCCCCTGCCCATATGGACATATGGGCATTCCTCAGGGAGCGCCGCTTCCTCGCCGCAGCCCGCTGTGGTGGACTTCGCCCTCCACCATCCCTCGTCGCTCCACTCCCGAAAACGAATTTTCGGGAGTGGGACGACGAGGGCATTTCGGCGCCGAGGCGGGCCTCGGAGCCGAGACTTGGGCTGGTTTTTTATAGAGGTTTTCCTACCTCGCGGTCCGGGCGGTTAGGCCAAGACCCTCGGTCCCGGACTGCAGCTGAAAGCCGCGGTCCCGGATTACGAGCCCGGCGGTGGCAAGGGGTAGGAGGTCCCCCCTAACCTCCTCCCCAGGCCTGCTCGGCGGCAGTGCGAGTGCACACCGAGCCCACCCTTACTCCCCCGCTAGGAGGGGAGCGTCTCCTGCTCCATCCGCAGTGCCCTCTGCTAAACCAGAGGGACACGCGGAGGAGCCCCCCGGTGTCAGACTATTCGCCATCGGCCAACAAGAACCCTTAAAAGGGAAGTTGTTGACCGATGCCCAGGGTGCACCGGCCCAACGACTACCGTTCCCCCCAGACGTATCCAGGGGGACAAGTAGCCATCAGGCACACGAGGAGGTTGTCTGACATCGCACATTTGCCCTACCGCCAACCAAACCGAGTACTTAAAGATGTACCCCGCTGGAGATCGAACCCGCGACCTCCGATCGTAAACCCAATTTTTTTTTTTTTTTTTTTTTTTTTTAATAAATAAATAATTAAATATTTCGGACACTTACACCAATCATCTAGTCCCAAACTAAGCAAAGCTTGTGCTATGGATACTAGATAACGGATAAACATACATAAATATTTATATAAACATCCAAGACTCGGGAGTAAATGTTCATATTCATCACACAAACATTTACCCGTCGCGGGATTCGAACCCGCAACCGTTGGTTTCGCTGATAGGGTCACTATCCACTACACCAATCGGTCGTCAATGTTGTTTACATTGAGCCACGGAGGCGGTTAAATTTTTATTTCAGTGAGATAAAGCCAATCCTTGTATATAAATTACAAATTGGGGTAGAAGAATATTACATTATCAAAGGCAGATGAAGATAGTTTTGTAGAAAGGTGTGCTCGATGCGTTTCTGATAATATTACTTAGTTGATCAGCCAGGTTGTATAAACATGTTTTGTCTACAGTTATTTCCTTTGGCATAATAAACACACATATTATTTAGAATAAGAACATTAGGGAAATCTCTAGTCTGTAATACACAGTCACAGTTGTGATTTCAAGCAAAGTTATGGTTTTTTTTAAATTTATCCAATCTATTATTGAATGGGCAGGGACAACATTGTTTGCCAGCTTATTCAGAAAGTAATGGGCGACATTGGTCATTAATTAATTATATCTTTTTATTTCAGTGCCATCGCATCGCGCGCAGTGGAGCAACGCCCTCGCCACAGTAAACTCTACGTACCGTCATTAATCACGACTCTTTTTTTTGTGTGTAAATGCGATTTTTATTGTCCGCGCTCGAGTCGTGGATCCATTTGTGTTAATGAGCCGCAAGGTGGCCTTTCCGATTAATTCAATGTCATTTCATAATAAACTTCGTAATCAGGGCCCCCTTCTGTTTTTTGCCATCTATACTCTCCCTTCTAGTCTTTTTGTTTACGGGTGAAAGAGCCTCTGTGAAATTGACAGTTGGGAATGTTGTTACATCTTAGGCTGAGACTGGATTATGTAACGGATTACTTGATTGTGGTGTCCTTGGTTAATGCTGTTCAATCCCAACGCTGTATGTATTCGAGTGTTTAGGTAAAACTGTGGCTTATTATTATTTTGTTATTTTTTTGTGCAACTAGATGGCGCCACATGTATTTTAGAACGCGCTATCGACTTGCTCCTTCGAATTCATAACCCTAGCGATAGAATCTTATTAGTTAGTTGATTATAGCAGTGATATGTGTAAGTACAGTCTTTTAATTCTCCATAGTGATGAATTCGAAGGAGCAAGTCGATAGCGCGTTCTAAAATACATGTGGCGCCATCTAGTTGCACAAAAAAATAACAAAATAATAATAAGCCACAGTTTTACCTAAACACGAGCATAATAAGTTGTCCAGACAACCTTAGTAAATGACGTATTTCCGTCTTAATAAAAATTTCTTCTTCTTACTCGTACAGCCGTGAGGAGAACATCGTTCACTGAAAATATTCCTGTACATTAACAGCAATTGTGTTATTGTAAAAGATACCATTAGATTAAAACAAATTAATACAGTCCATAAAAGTTTATGTGCATTTTATTAAATACCAGCGCGCACAAATGTTGTGTAAGCTATTGATTATCTTGGCGCCCATTTTTGAGCGAAAAGGTGGAGTGATTATTTGTTTGTTTGATAGAGTTGACTGCCAGTGTGATCCATTATAGATTTGATTAAGATATGATTCCAGAGATAGATAATTGAACCATACTGAAATACTCGTTTGCCGCCCTCTCATTTAAAAAAAAATACTGAAATCGGTTTTATTTTGCCTGTTTTCGCGGTTCAATATTGAGCTGTCAATATACAGGGTGTAGGTAATTGAAGTCGTACATATATTCTGTTAACAGATGAATCCACACCTAGTTGTCAACAATTTTCTACAAGGACCTATACCTTGTCAAATTCCAACGAAATGTTTGTAATTAACTTTTATAAACACACCATCTTAGACCACTTTGTATTGGAAGATGAAAAACCTGTCCATTTCAACTATATTTTCTTGCGGAAAATGAAATGAAATGAAATGAAATGAAATGAAATGAACTGTTTGACTTGACTTGAATTGACTTGTTAACACGATTTGCACGGCTTCAATTACACCTGTATATTCAGAACCACTATTGGTCACTATTTATCTAGTTCAATATTTCAGTGATGCTGATAAATTGATTTGGACTTATCCAAAGAATAAAGCACTATTACCACAGAATTCATCTATTACCCTACCGTTTTTTTTTTTCAAATTTTCATTATAATATGATTAATGAAAATGTCAATTCATTTTATACGATCAATGCAACATAAGTATACAAAGAATTTTGTACATATTTACAAAAACGAAATAGTAAATACACATACTAAATACGAAATTATCGTTAGGTTAATAGAAATAATTATATCCTAATAATACTTATTCAATATGAAACTTTATGAAATGTTCTTTAGAATAAATGTGCATTGTGTGAAATGAAAATTATATTAGGTAAGTATTTTTATATCAAGCAAGATGTGTACCGCATCTAGGTTTATCTACCAGATGTAAAATTGAAAAGTCCTGACAAAAAGCCTGATTTGTGCAAAAAGTTCTGACATGCTCTCCAAGTAATCAGCGCACTCGGCGCGACATAGGTACTTAGTAACACCTAGATGGCAATGATATCCTCTTTTTCTGTATCAACGGTAGGTAGGTATGAAAGTTTCGTCTCTCAATCAGCGAAAGAAAAAGGTACTAATAAATAAAGCATTATTGTTACGAATTGTTTTACTAATACCTACTCAAATTATCCAGATAACCGGCATGCTTACAGGTGTCTAAAACTCCACATCATAAAATCTATATATCATTGCAAACTTGTTCCCCAAATCCTGCACAAACCAGCAGAAAGAAGTGTTTGAAAACTGTCACATGGCGTCTCTAGTCCTTATTCCTCAGATATTTTAATACCTTCGACTGCTTAGGACCTCACTACCAGGATAATGGCGTAAGTGGATGAAGGCGACGCGACGGTGACGCGGCGCAATGCACAGGCGCCGGTCGCGCCGCGTAATGTGGGAGATGATAGCCGGCGCAGGAATCCGACAGCCCAGTGATTGGTGGCGGTTTTGTACAATTATCTTAGAAGATATTATGGAATTTGAGAAATTGTGAAGCCGATGCCATAGTGAGGACGGTATGCTAAGCATGATTCATGATAATGTAGATACAAGTACTCGGAGAATGCGATGTGTAAAATCAAGATAATGCTATATTACCCCTGTAATGATAGTTTAGGAGAAAATGTAAAAAAAGGCATGATTTTGCTTACTAAGGAAAAATGTAGAGAAATGCTATTTTCTCGAAAACTATAAATTTTCGCGGAACATGGGGGTTCATAGAGTAGCCCTTGGATCCCTCTATCGATGGTTTTCCTTTGGACCACATGAAACCCAACACCGTGTATAAGCAATATAAGAATGATTAACAAATTTTTACAAATTAGTATAAATTAATTTACAGTGTTGCAAATAGGTATCAAATTAGGTTCCTAGAGATACTCAAGTCTTGATTCTTATTTTTGCGAAGAAAAAGAGATGACTAATATAATACTCAGACTTATAAATCTAACTGTAAACGGACTTAAGTCTCCATCTCAGCACAGATTAGATAAAAGTAACCGTAAATCTGAACATAACAGAACTACAACAGCGGTTTTCGATGGATCCTAAAGTGATATCACGGATGTAGATTACACACTTGAACCCATCAATGCCTATTTCACTATGAGAACGAATCAGGAATGAAGAGACTGAAGAATGGAAGTAACCGACAGGCAAATTAGTAAATTTAAGTGGCAGTGGGCATGGCACACAGTAAGAACGATAGCATAAAAGTTGTAGAAGTGGCGATCGGTTAGAAGCGACCTACAACCAGGGACTGTCCGCTACCTTTGGTGATCTGTGCATCTTGCTTAGCTTAGCTTCCATTCTACAACTTTTGTGCTCCAATGTGTGTGTGCCCTGCCCACTGACACTTCAGTTTTTGTGGATAGTATGATTATGATTTCACTACAAGATTGAATTGATTAATGATTACTTTACAATATACCTATCGCGGGTTAGATACCCGCCGGGGTATATGTGTAATACTCGATTTTGTTGGTGGTAGTACATTTTAAATATCCGCTTAGCTAGTTATCACCATCTAAGTCTTAGCTAAGTCTGCCGCCAAACAATCATGATAATAGCATTGTTGTGTTCCGGGTGTCAGAGATAAGTTAGCCAGTCCCCCAAATAAGATGGGTTTCCGGGTCAGTACGCTTGAAGCACTACTCCCAGGCTGATGCTGTAGAGGATGTCCAGGAGCAGACCACAGTATGAAGAAAATGAAGATGAGCCGACGGAAAACTTGACAGTCGTTGTCAGTGACAACTTTTATTTTTAAGGGTATCACGTACACAAATAACTTGATGAACTTTATACTGTGTATACGTTTATACGTAGTATATATTTATACTGAATAAAATTTAATAGAAACAAATAATAACAGAAAAGTATACGTCCAATCTTTTCAACGGCAAATTATGAAATCCAACAAACAAAAGCTACACAGATGGAGAGGGAAAGAACAGGCAGAGGTCAAATTTTGAATTTAAAACATTATGACTTTACCGCAAAAAGAAACAAACAAGGAGAATACTGAAAAAAGAGAACCAACGAGTCGCATGGCGTCTCGTTATAGGCTTCCACCTTTCGCCTCATATTCACTCAACATCGGGTGTGATTGAGGTGTGATAGTAACCAAATTTAAATAAAAGTTGGTGCACCCATCTTATCTTGTATTGTCTGCGCGGCAAAAAATTATAATTCACTTACGTAATTTTCACTATTCACTTTTAGGCCTAAGGCCTGGGCCCACAGGAGGGCAGCAACATCACGGCTGCTCCATAATTGACTCCATCATCTCCCGGCAGACAGCAAATCCCATATTATCTCAAGGACCGTATCGGTTAAGCTGCGTTTCATTAAATAATTCTATCTCCTACTCCGCGTAAAAATTTTACAGACTGTTCCTTCAAATTATTAAATTTTCACGCTCACGCAAAAGTACTTTTTTCCGTCCATTTAAACATTCCCTTCGTGTGGCTCAGCGCTGCCCACAGGCAGCACTGGCAGGGTCGCCATGCGGAGTTGGGCGTGCGGCGAGAGGAATGAAACAGTCTCTTCGGTTGCAACTCGTATAATGTTCCCCAATAAATCATAATAAAAACTTATATACTAGTTCATACAAATGTGGTGGCCAGGTGTGTACGTTGCACACTACAGAGGTAAAGTGCTAAACCGTTGTGCATAAAAAAATCTACATAATTAATGAAGCGGTGCGAAATCGCAAAATGTTGAATTCCGCTGACTAGGTGATAATGTTTACTACTTAGTTAACTTATGGGATGCTCAGTAAGTTTAAACAGGAAGCTATATCGTTGGTATATATGATGCCCATGATCCCCTCCGGATCCACCGTTTGTACGCCATGTAGAGGTAATTAGTTGGAACTATTATGTTGCTCAATACTAAACCCAAAAAAATATCAAAGATTTATGGAGGATATATAAAACAACTTCAGTTGTCTACAGTACTCGATACTGTCATATCGATAAGATCAGACGATAGTGAGATTCGCGGGTAGGTACGTGTCAGCCAGACCGCCTCTCCGGTCTCCACATCAAATCGACGCAGCGTGTGTTTGACTGGGCACAGTCATCGAGAGAGAAATCTTGGA
This sequence comes from Oegoconia quadripuncta, assembly GCA_949316235.1. Classification (NCBI taxonomy): domain Eukaryota; kingdom Metazoa; phylum Arthropoda; class Insecta; order Lepidoptera; family Autostichidae; genus Oegoconia; species Oegoconia quadripuncta. The sequence goes on from OX438743.1 coordinate 2,539,467, forward strand.
TCAATCTTTAAGGTCTAGAAATATTGTTTATTGCAGACCAGTGTTCTTTGATTCTCTGTTTGTGCATTAAATTATCCTTTATTCTCATTGATCTAAGTAAATCAATCAAACTTTTTGTATTTTTTCGTTTACTTGGGCCAATACAATTCTCTTCGTACCAAATTTAACCATAAATTCAAAATCTCACCATAGTAAAGCTAAAAATGGAGTAATTAAGAAGCTAGTTACTTAATATCTGTCACGAAATAATGTAATGGAATTTGCCAATACCCGTCGGTAAGATCCAAATTGAAAAACAAAATTGAACGTACTCTATGTTATATTAACGAATGAAACGTGTTTTTTCACATCGCCAAAGGTGTGTTCACAATCTGTCTCGTATCAAATAAGAGCACGTCCAATATTAAGCCATCAAACCTGAGCTGTCACTCGGTGACCGCTCACGGTGCGCGCGCGCCGCTCGATCGACGATGACGTCAGTGTAAATACTGATACTGATCGAACGATACGTTATTAGAAATCAAGCTCGCCCCGTGAGACTTGTCTTACTTTTATAGTGGACCTCTATCACACCGTAGCGTAACTGAATACTTTTGCTACTGTGAATTAGAATGTTCAGCAGCCAAAAGTTATCATCTCGTAGGATTTTACTTTGTTTGGACGATAAAAATCAAAATATATAATAATTTTTATTATCAGTTAAACTAGATAATAAATGACAAACCATCATTCAAGTGGCATGCGAGATTAATTGCAAGTAGATTTGTTATACAACTAAAAAGATGCGTTGGATAGACCTATTAAACATCAATAAACTTTTAGGGCTAATATACTATTGTATGGTAATACAATGAAACCCAAACTCTCATAGGCTTTAGTCTCAAGAAAGCAAACAACTTTTGGAAAAAGGAGTTGTTCCACAGAGAAGGAACAGAAATAATTTTAAAAATTTTGGTTCTAAACCGGTAAAACATATATTGTCTGCTTATTTGACACATAATATTGTACACGGTATATATCATGAGCTTATTGGGAGCATAGATGGATAAAAGTTAAAAAAATAAAATGAATATTAATTGAAGAGCAACTACAGTAAGAATGCCTGCAGTGGGTAAACTATATCACCTTCGATCATTGATCGAAGCATATCACACACAAGCTTTTCCTATAGTTTAAACGAACTTAACAGTAACTATTTCATAGATTAGAATGTATAATGAAATTGTTGTAATAATTCGTGTTATTCCTGTTAACTGGTGACTCCATTCTTGATTACGAACAACTTTCCACTAGGAACCATAGCGGAATTCAGCCAAAAATTATTGAACTTCCATACTAAAGGTGACTTCAGAAGGAATCGTAATACAAAATTGTTTGTCAAAGTCAAAGTCAAAAATGCTTTGTTTTGTAAGTACACAGAGTACATTTAAAATAGTAAATTTTACATTTTTCAAGTTACTGCTTTTTCAAAATGCAATTTTCCCCTGAGAAAAAGAAGCAAGAAACTGAAAGGGTTGCTCTTATAAAATCAGGCTTTGATTTTACATAAAGGTTTTTATATTACAAAAAGGTTTTATATTTCATTATTAATTGTGAAAAAGCCTGGCATGCGAGCGATCTGATTATGTCCAGGGATAATTATCATCTAAATAGTCTGATATTTTATAATAAATGCTTTGTAAATAAGTTTCTGTTTTATAGTATCTTTAAATTTATTGAGAGGCAGATTTTGTATATGACCTGGAAGTTTATCTTTATTTCTTGTATTGACATTTATCACTATTCTTTCTAAATGATGCTATATTACATATATTTGATTGGTTCCTTGGGGAGAGTTGTTCTTAATCAAGAGTGGCGTCACTATTTAATAGGAATTAAACGAATTCAAATTCACACTGTACAGTGAACACAGAAATAGTAATACTAATATGTATTACACAAAACCTGCATCGTCCCCAGCCTGCACCAGATTGCCCACTGCAATGTTGATGATTTTACAGTATTATAGTTAAGATAATGAAGATAACAAATGCGTATAGAGTAGCTATACCACTATGTTCTCCCCCAAGAATTCCCTCTAATCCAAGCATCCTTTCCAGGCCGTATAACACTGCACTCACCAGTTCGCAGCTAATATTAAACACACTGAACTAAACACGTACCTAAAACGGTGTAATAGGGGCTTCTCTTTATATGATGTAAGTGGAAAAGAATATCAGCTCCATATTTCTCTAGTCCGCTTTCTTTACATTTTCAACCGTAACGTCTCTACAAAGGGCTATTTCAATCTGTATTGTGCCCATTCCCAGTGTAAGTGGATTCAGATGATGTTGTTTATATAAAAATAAGAGCAAGATTGTGGGACCGGACGGCGCCTCGCTCTCGCGATTGAAAAGCAGTTTGAGCCTTGTAATGTGTCGCAATGGACATTAAACGATTTGTCGTTTAGAGAATCATCATGTTAAATAAGTTACTGGAATTGATTATGGTTGTAAAATTTATTGCTGTCACGATAATCAAGGATGGCCTTGAGTTCTGAGTCTCTAATCATTATTTGTGGTTAGATACAGAACATGGGTAAAGGAGACGAGACCCACATTCTGAATTTATAAAGGCCTAAACCCGTATGCTGAAAATAGGGTAGCCAATGATATATTATAATGATTTATCTAAATTCTAACCTAATCTAATATTCTATATGAAAGTTTGGATGTTCGTTTGTTGCTCTATCACGACGAAGCTGATGAACGGATTTAGGTGAAATTTGGTATATAGGTGGAATATACCCTGGAATAAAACATAGGATATTTTTTATCCCGATAAAGTGAGTAGATACATTCCGTGGGATAAATAAATTAAACATAGCCGCGATAAAGTTATTTATTATTATAAATTTAAATTTTAAATTGTAATTTAGATTTTTAATGTAAATTGATATGGGACAAGTTCCTGCAATAAAGATTTTTATTATTTATTATTATTATTATTCCAGGTAGGCGAAGCCGCGGGCGAAAAGCTAAGTATTATACCTAATAGTTTTCAATATCCGTGCGCGCTGCATAGATAGTCGTAACAATAAAACTATATTTTTTTTACTAAAGAGTGAAAAATATATCGTACTTAGTATTCGTATTAAAGTACGAGAGTAAAATAGATAGCATAAAAAATCACGGTAATATATCGACCCCGGGCTTAGATTGCTACAATTGGAGCATTTTTGCGTCATCACATCACTTTGAGCGCGTTGGCAACAAGTATACCTCTTTTTTTAACTACCGACGAAAAACGACGAGAGTTGTGTGTGTGTCCAGTTTTTTTCCATATGTATCTCAATAATGTGCAGTTCCATTTGAGTGCGGTTTCTTTTATATGAAGGATTAAACGAGGGTACAAATTAAACATGTTTTATGAAAATCGGTTGAGCCGTTTCGAAGGTACGAGTATGTAGCTTATAACCTGTTTTTAGGTGTATTTGGATAATATTTAATATTAAACTCGGGGATGGATTCTTAGCCATGCTTGATGAAAATCGCATTTCTATCGTACTTGTTAACTTTGTAGTTTTTCAATTTGTCAAGTTTCATTTTTGACTACATAGTTCTTAATTTTAATATTATTGTAAAGTTTGCTGTATAAATAAAATAAATTAAAAAAAATACTTGATGGCATAGAAAGATGGCTTAGAAGTTATATAACTTTGTTATTAATAGTTTAAAGCTGGGTAATAGGCATAGTTTAGTAGTCTGCCTCGCCAAAACCATTTTCACCCATGAGGCTGGCGTAGTGTACGCACTTCTAAGCCTCGACAAAATAAGATTAAAAAAAAAAGCCTTCAACACAGTTGGTTCGGTGTATCTGCATGACATAATCATCTGTGTTCGCGGAGGTTTTCTAAATGTTCAGTTTCTAGTTATTGTATATTATCTAACACTGGGTCGAGCATTGTGGTCTAGCTTTTATAGACAATAGGTATAAAGACTTTCTCATGCTTGAAAGTTTGTATTGTAATAACAGGATTTAATTATTTAATCTACATTAAGGTCCAATATTACGCCTGTTATATCAGGTTAGAGCTAATGTTTCCGCCATATCAAAAACGTCATAACCAAAAAAATCGCTAGAAACCGACACCACAACAAAACAAAAGAATTTTAATCTGTAACAAAAACAAACATCTTTTAAACAAGACATCACTCTACATATTTAAAACACCCGACGATCGCGGGTGTACTCAGAAAAATCACGAATCATTGTATCTCCGATATGTTTTTTTATCGTCTCAGTAATAAATTTGGATACAAAATAAATAGTTACTATCCCAGCGTGTAGTAATTACGGCTTTAATAAGTACAATGCAGCGATCGGAATCAATCGGCCGTCATTTGCCTGACATTTCAATCAACATCGCATTGTTTGTATTGTGTGTTTAATATCTATAGATTGTGTTACCGATATACGGTTTTTGTGGGTGCATTGTGAGATGACGGCTGGTTTTTGTTTAAGTTCTGAGTTGGCTGGTTGTGGCGGGCGCCGTGGACTCGCCTCGCCTGTGAATAGAATGACTTATAATTTGTTATGGCATATTAGGCTGATGGATTTGTCTATGCTATTGATCGAACGGTAATTATTTTTATTGCGTTCACTGATTATTTATAGATGGCCATGGCCAATCGGCTGGTTTATTAAATTCTTGGATTATAAGGAAGTGGCTTGGAAGTTTTGCCAATGTGGGGCATTTTAATAAATTGTGCTCGCATCTGATGACTTGTTTGGTGTAGTGGTTAGAAACTCTGCTACTATACCAAAAGGTCGCGGGTTCGAATCCCGCTAGGGGCATATGTTTGTATAATGAATACGGATATGTGTACTCGAGTTATGGATGTTTTTCATTTATACATTTATTTACAAAAAAAAAAGGAATTGGGTAGTGTATCAACCATCTGGTATCCACAACACAAGCCTAGTTGCTTAGTGTGGAACTAGATTGCGCTGTCTGTATATATCCAAAGATATTTTATTTTATTATTTATTTTTATTTTTATCTAATTAACATTACAGCACTTTGAGGTACCTAAATCTACATGAAATGTATCAGATCTGGTATAATATCAGAATCTCTTGAAAGTAGGTACTACCTAATTTATAGCACTAACGTATGATCAATACCTACGTGTATAGTAGATATACTTAATGGCCTTACAGTGAATTGTTTCAAGATCGAGTATTTCATTATACGTAATTTACGACCATTATCCCAAATTGGGGTGATCAGAGACATCCCAATCGATCGTTTGGGTGTTTCAAGCATTAAAAATTTAATACTTGAAACAACCTACATTTTATCTTTCTAAATATAGAGAAATGCACAAGTGACAGGATATTTTTTGGTGGCAAGCCATTTGTGGACGGAATGAGATGGATTAGCTCTATTCTTTTTAAGTGTGGAAACCACACACTTTTCCGTCTCTAAGGTAACTTTTAAGTCAAAAATAATAAAGTTACTGCAAGATAAATAATAATAAAGATAAATAAACAAAACTTTATTGTTTGGGTTTGTAAGTAATGCGCTACAAGTAAAATCTTAGTCTATATGTGAATTCTAGGCACTGTCAACTAGTGTAGCCATAATAATAAAATTAATTAACATAATATATTTTTGGGTGTTATGTTTGTATGTACCTATATGTGTGTATAAATGTCGACTTGTGAATACTTCTAAACATTTCTAATTATACCTAACACAAATACGCTCGCACGCACGCACGCACACACACAAAAACTCACTCACTCATTCACTCACTCACACACACTCACACACACGCACGCACACACACTCACACACACGCACGCACACACACACATCATAGGTACAACGCAAACTAGAATAAAACATAGTTATAAGAAATTTTTATCATGTTCATGTATTCTTTTTCTACTGAATAGTCGTGGAAATCTATAAAGGCTTTTACATTGCAAAAATACTCTGAAATATGTAAGCAATACTTGTTAAGATACTGTTGATTTCCCTAATAAAAAAAAATAAATAAATAAATACACACGGCCCTAAGTATCTTCAGGGGAATATGATTTGACACAGCTTTTAGTATACCGGATGAGTTATTTTACCGTAAGGAAATAAATAGGGCATATTATGTAAATGTAACAGAAATTATTGGCGAAGGTACTTTCATTATTTTTCATTCAAAATCGCATGCGCCGTGCGGATATTGATAGCGTTCCTATCATGCGAAATATATTTAGAACTCATATGTTCTCCAAATTTTCTTTATATATTTAATTTAATGATGTAATTATATGGAATAGACTACAAACTCAACCGTCAAATGATACAACGCGTTATTCTATGATGGTTTGGAAAAAAAAAACAAAAAAACTGCCTGTGCTGATACCTTCTATTTCACTTACGGAATTTGCCCTAAAGTCAAAGTCAAAGTCAAAGTCAAAAATGCTTTATTTTGTAGGTACACAGAGTACACTTAAAATAGTCAATTTTACATTTTTTAAGCTACTGCTTGTTCAAAATGCAATTTTCCCCTGAGAAGAACAAGCAAGAAACTCGAAGGGTTGCTCTTTTAAAATCAGGTTTTGATTTTACATAAAGGTTTTTATATTACAAAAAGGTTTTTATATTTCATTATTAATCGTGAAATAGCCTGGCATGCGAACAATCTCATTATGTCCAGGGATGATTATCATCTAAATAGTCTGATATTTTATAATATGCTTTGTTAATAAGTTTCTGTTTTATAGTATCTTTAAATTTATCAAGTGGAAGATTTTGTATATCAACTGGGACCTTATTGAAAAAGCATATACATAACCCTTTGAATGAATTACTGACTTTGCGGAGGCGACTTATGTGACCTGCAAGTTTATCTTTATTTCTTGTATTGACATCATGTTTATCACTATTTTTCCTAAATGATGCTATATTTTTTTTGACATACATTAGATTTTCAAAAATGTACTGTGACGAAAAGGTTAGAATGTTATACACTTTAAACCTATCTCCAAGTGACACTGCAGGTTTCAATTGATAAATTGCGCGAACGGCTCGTTTTTGTAAAACAAAGATTGCATTTATATCCGCGGCATTTCCCCACAGTAAGATACCGTAAGACATCAAGCTGTGGAAATAACTAAAATATACTAATCTAGCAGTATTTACGTCTGACATTTGTCGAATTTTTTTGACTGCGTACGCTGCAGAGCCCATTGCATTTTGGCGTCTAAAGTAATGCCCAAAAATACAGTAGAATGTACGAGATCTAAAGTGGCATTTTTTATCATTATATTTGTGGGCACCGCTCTGACATTGGGTAGTACAAATTTCACACATTTAGTTTTTTTCTCATTAAGTAACAAATTATTTGCCGTAAACCATTCTACTATTTCAGAAATAGCATTGTTCACATCGTCATAGCTTAATTTGTCTATTTACTTTAAATAATACGGAGGTATCATCTGCAAACAATACTATTTCATGTTTATTATCCTTTACAAGGTTAGGCAAGTCATTTATATAGACCAAAAATAAAAATGGCCCGAGTATGGAACCCTGCGGGACGCCCATGCAGACTGTGGACCCTGACGATGTGTTGCCACTGCTATTAACCCTCTGAACTCTGCAACTCATATAAGAATTCAAAAGGTCAATAGCACGGCCTGTTACACCATAATGACGTAATTTCCTGATTAAGATGTCATGATTAACGCAATCAAATGCCTTGGACAAGTCGCAGAACACTCCTATTGCATCCCGAGAATCTTCCCAAGCTTCAAAAATATGTTGTAAGAGCTCGACACCTGCGTCGGTTGTCGAGCGGCCCCTAGTAAAACCGAATTGTTTATGCGACATAAAATCGTTACTATAAAAATAAGCCGATAACTGAATTAATATAATTTTTTCAAAGATTTTACTGAGAGTCGGTAGTATTGATATAGGTCTAAAATTAGAGGGGTCTGTTCTACTACCGGCTTTAAATAAAGGTATAACTTTACTGTGTTTCATCAAATCAGGAAATATGCCATCATCAATACATTTATTAAAAATACAAGCTAAGTGTGGTGACACACAATCAATTATGGCGCTAATAATTTTTACTGATAAACCGTAAAGGTCGACAGTCTTTTTCTTGTCTAGAGATCTAAATGCTTTTATAATGTCTACAGGACTTATATGATGAAATTTAAAATGAGAATTACAAATCCCCACATTTTGTCTAAGTAGCGATTCAGCGAGTGTGGGACATGAATTAAGAGAATTTGTAGTCGAAATTGGAATGTTGGTGAAAAATTTTTCAAAAGCTTCTGCAACTTCTAAATGTGTTATTAAAATTTGATCGTTAATTTTTAGTCTAATATCGGTGTTGCGAGGCTTGACTTTTCCAGTTTCGCTATTTATAATTTTTAACTTTGCTTTTGCTGTAGCACAGACCCCGCTTGAATGTTTTCGAATATTGTTTAACATATTCACTAAAACTTTCGCTCTTGTTATATGTCCTTTCTTCATAAAGATCATATAACTTATTCCTACTTTTATGGATTCCAACCGTCGCCCAATCACTGAAAACGAGGGAATTATTGATTTTAATTGTTTTTGTTACAAAAACATTATTACTTTCAGTTTTCAACATTTCAAAGACTATTTTTTTTTATGTTAAAAAAACTCATCCAGTATAGGTACTTACTAGTACGTACTGTTCCTGTTCCTCTATAGTATAATCCAGGTGCAGTGTTAATTGTGGGGCAATGGAGCTCACTGGTTAAATAATGAAGTGGTTTGGCTTTTTGCCAATGTGGGGCATTCTAATAATGGAGCTCTCACCTCATACAGCTTATTGAAGTGAATTCACATTACAGGTAACAGAGCTTGTATCTGTGGCGTGCACAGCGTTTTGTCGCAGGGAAGGTGTAGGCGGCATTTGCTATTTTAAAAAAATACAACTACAAAATAATAACTTACTTAAAGCAATCCTCATACTATGTGTGATAGTGATAGACAGCCACAGACTATCACCAACCAAACAGAGTACTTAAACATGTACCCCGCTGGGGATCGAACCCGCGACCTCCAAATCGTAAACCCAATGTTGTTTACAAGCCACGTAGGTGGTTAAAATATTTCCATACAATACAAAAAATCCAATATAGCCTACGACTTATAACATTATTTCCGTGAAAAACAAACAAAATTTACCATAAATTGGTTTTCAGATTTAAAATTGATCAAAGAACGCTTTGAGTTTGATTCGTAATACGGCAGAAGTCAATCAAGTGTCGGCAATAAGTCGATAAACAGATTTCCTAATCACCTAAACATCATTATTTTCTCATAAATTGCTTACTTTTCGTTTAGTTTGTTAAAATACATCCGCATTTTTGGGCCAGTGTTTTGTCACCTAATAAAAGGTACACCTAAAAAAAGCCGGTACTAAAGACTATCAACTTAGCTATTCAAAAGAATTTTTGGAACCTTAGTATAGTTATAAGAAATATTTGAAAATATCGCTCTAAGAAAACATTTTGGCTCACAAACTATACAAAAACTAAATTCTTTCCAAAAAAAAAAAATAGACAAGTGACAACTGACAACTGACATTTTTGACTGTGAGGTTATAATTTAAGTAGTGATAACCATGGACGTAACAATCAAACTGTTACGTCCATGGGGATAACAGCAACAGCGAGCGAGCGACGGACGACTCTGAAAAGAAAAAACAATTTTTCTTTGGCCTAGCATCTTGTTTCCATGCGTGAGAATGCATGTGGTTAATGTTGCCAGTATATAATTTCAAAGTTCCCCAAACCATATTTCAAACCTCTTTTGTTCTTTTCTAAAGTCCTTTAAAAATATATGTGTTAGGTTTTTAGAACGTCTGGTACTAAGAGTTCAAGACTATATTTATTAATTGAAGTGACAACAAACTGGCCCAAAGATGTATGGATCTGTGCTGTTGTCCTTTAGAACGGAATCCACTTTGTAAATGTTATTGTGCTTAGCGATTGTTACGTACGTGACGCTAGGATTCACACACTGGAATTCAGCTGTTTTGACAATGTCAAAAAGCCAATGCCAAAGGAAAAAAGTTTTTCCAATAGTTTAAGTGAGCATTCTGGGGTCACGTATTGCTCGAATCCTCATTCTCATACGCATAGACTGCTTCATTATAAACAGTCTTACACGTTCCCACTGTTGGGGTAAAGCCTCCTCTCACTGGGAGAGGGTATGTGCCATAATCCACCAAGCGGGTCCAGTACGGATTGGTGGAAGTACGTCAATGAATAAGAATTTTTTAACGCTATTCGCAAAGCAAGCTTCCGATTTGTTATAACATTATAATTTTCCATATAGCACTGAAATTGCTAACGATAAATTAACGATAAATTTCAAAATTCCATTTGTCCCAGACCAACCCTCAGGTTTCAGCAGAATACCAGTGTTTTGCCCGCTTCGGGAAAATCCATACACTGAGCTGTGTAGCCTTTTGTATACTGCGGCACATACATAATATTTGATGTTTCTGTCCTTGCGTTTTATTGTTTTAGTTGTATTTTTCATATGTAAAATTTGTTATGTGTGTACATGGATGCAAATAAATGCTTAACTATCTATAAATAATTTGCCCTAACAACACTGGAACAAAACATGCATTTTTATCTAAGTTTACGTGTTCCTGGGACAACTCCTTTATAATAGATTAAATGGGAAAACGATCATGTACCTCCTTATAACGTGATAATAAAAAATTACTACAAGATTTTTTTCAAAATTTGTCCTTCGAGGATACAGAGAAGTTATTAACTATCTTGTAGTAGCTTTAAGCATAGATTTAGTATGAGGTATTAATTTCAACATGATACCTCCAGCCGGGTTTGAGAAAAAGGACAGACAGACAGACGTACAACAAAGTGAATCTACGGGTTTCATTTTCTTTTTACCTCTTGTAACACGGAACCCTATAAATTGGGAAAAGATAAAATCATTCGCTTACTGGCCTAATTGACAAACAGACAGACGGCTAACAAAAGAAAAACATCGTTTAACAAAACTCTATCGTATGCCAGGTCCTCAACGCAAATTACTTCACAAACTCTCAGAATGAATGGGAAGTGGCAATAATTATATTTTCATTTCTGCAAACGAGCGAAGCCAGTTGTTACTTTTAATGTTTTTTTTTTCATTAAAACAAATTGTAACGAAAATATATTAATCGAGGCACCTGACACGATCTTTAGCCCCGAGACACGGCGACAAAAAACTTCAACCGTTATGAATTACAATCTAATGACTCCTCCGGTTCGATTCGTGAAAAAAATAATGAAAAAATAAATAAACGCGAGCTTCGTTTCAATTTTGAAGTCGCCACATGTCGACGGTGACTTGCGGAATCTCGAGGCGAACACCCATCCACTACTGTGAGTATAATGGGATAACTGAACGTCTTCATTACTTGGTTATGTATATGTTATAAGAACTTAAACAAGACTTTATAGACCACAAAAAAATGTTTCTCTATTTTGTACCTAATTAAGTGTTGTCCCTCTAGTATATACTGGACATACATACCGTATGGTGGACATTTAAATTGTAATTTTAATTTTAAATGTAAATTGATATGGGACAAGTTCCTGCATTACCTACAGATTTTTATTTTATTTATTATTTATTTATTTATTACCCCTTTTGTAGATAATTGTGATTCTCAAAGCAGCCCCCTTATTATCTAACTCAATGGAAACGGACATCAACGCCAAATGTCAATTTTGACTAATAGTGCGCTTAACATATCAAAGTCAACGATTAGCAACATAGATGGTAATTCATTGCACTAGAGGAAGGCTGTAGATTGGTTACGTTAATTTACTACGTAGTGGGACTCCCCTCTGGGCAGCGTAGTGTTCTATGCAGGAAATGTCAGCAATACTTAACAATCGGCCCATGCACTAATTTATTCAATTGCCTACATTATGTATACATGGTTGTTTGTGTCGTGAAATTGGTAAAATAAAGTCTTTTATCTATAACTTTCATTACGCACCCCTGTTATATTTAATACAACTAAAGAAATAAATAATATTTGTAATATTGAAATGCGAAAATTGCCAAAACAATAAATAAGAATTGGGGACATATAGCTACAATATCTCCGGAGTCTATCAATTCCAGCTTCATATGCGGTAACATGAATAAAAAATTGATGTCATGGTTGGTACCATAATATGTAGAATTGCAACGAGTTCACATTTTACTCTAAATGGATGGCGCGCTATATTACAGTGCACACATCCGAGGGGTGAGTAGAGTTTTAAAAATACGTCGACCATCCAATGTCCAGCAAACCATTTTAGCGCGAGCGCGAGTTACAATCTTTAAAAGGGGGTTAAGTATTTATCTTTAATGGATCCCCAATCCCCCTTAATAAGAAATAGTCAACGAACGAATGGGAATAGACAATTGAACATGGTAAATCAACGACATCTTCATAGTCTGGCCAGTCATTTTAAAAATATCGCGAGAACTCAAGACTTTCGAGTCACGTTATTATTATTATTATTATTAAATTCTTTATTGCACACAAAAATAAAATACAAAGAACATTTAACATAGATGATGAAGTGTACAATGAAAGGTACAAGTACGTTTTTAATCCCCAATGCAAAAAGATCTGTTTTTATTTTTGAAAATTTCTTATTTTCGTAAGCAAAGCTGTAGTCCCATCCGGGGAAATCCCATCCCATAATATAAATGCAAAAGTTGGATATTTGTTCCTCAATCACGCTATTACGTCTAAACGGATGTGGATGACATTTTGTACAGATATGGGCTATGTCTTGATTTAACGTACTTGTTATCCCGAAATTTGAAATAAGTTTCCCGGGACAAATCTGATTCCACGCGGCCGGAGGTAGGGTTGAAAGGTTTGTTAAAACATATTACAATCTTGTCTTTATTATTTTTTTCCCTTCCATTATATAGCAAGTGTTATTAATATAATAATAACAAAATCAATATTAAAATTTGAATCAAAACCGCCGCCCATTCAAGATATAAAAAGGATCCGCAAAATAACTAAAAAATAAATAACCATTATTATCCAATGAAAAACTTATAACAAACTCAACAAGTCGCTACAAAACTTGACAAAACAGGTAAAGAGGCGAAACATCTCAAGTTCCTTGGTCCTTTGTCAGATCCCTCATTAAGTACTCAACCCTTTGAGCGTTCGTAACTCGAAAAGCTTCAAGTACCCTCAGACGATGCCTTACAAACTGACAGCCTTACGTTTCCACTGAATCATGTACGATATTGTTTTGATTGTCTGCTGCGTTATTATTTCTGATATCTTTAGGGTTATCTGAATATGGTAACGTTGTTATCCTAAACAGTTTTGAACATGTTAAGTTTGTGTACGACAACACAGCTGTTTTTCTTGTTGGACTTGTAATGTTTTTTGGAAGGCAGTTGGGTAGAATAAGGTACCTAAACTATAATACTTTTGTAAGTAGTAGACAATGCTGTCCGCGTGGCCACATTCTGGTCCTCAAGAATTTAATATTTTTGCAATCGACTCGCTAAGAAGAAGTAGTATTGAAGTAGGTACTCCTAGTTTTTGTCGTCAAACAGTCCTAGTGCACTTAGGGTTTTTCGGGGAAGAGTCCGCGAAATTTATTGTAATGCTTTATTCATGTCATTAATGGCTGTATGGTATATAAAGCCTTTGCGCTTTAGTTTTTGACAGTAACGTCTAGATATGGTTATAAGTGGCTTACCAAATTAGGAATTTTTAGTACATAACCTTGTATGTTAGAACAAGCAATTAATATTTGTATTTAGAAAAATCTAAAATAATACGAAATCACTCAAATGATCTGAGCTTGGAGGACCTAATAAAAAAAAAGAAAGTTTTGAAAAAAAGATAAACATCGAAATCGTATGATTTGCAATTTTCATTCCCAAGGCAGACTCCCCAGAGAAGAACGAGCAAGAAACACAGGGGTTGCTCTTTTAGGACATCGCCGAGCGGTTCATGTCCAAGCGGTCTTGTCATCTAGATAGAAATTTTAAATTTCAAAGGTAAATTTTGAACGTCTACCGGAACCTTATTATAAATAAGCGTATACAATGAATTGCCTTGAATGACTTAGTGACTTTGTGTAAGCGACTGCTATGAACAGCAAGTTTATTTTTATATCTCGTGAATAAAATTTTGTGTATTTCACTATTTTTCCTAAACAATTGCAGATCCTTTCTCACGTGCATTAAGTTTTTGTAAATACATTGCGATGCCAAAGTTAATATATGGCGTGTGTCCTGTCTTTGTCCCGACGTATCTCAGTAATGCGTGGTCAGACTTCAGTGCGGTTTTTTTCATATTAAAGACTAAATGAGAGGACAGGTCTTTAGCTATGTTTTACGAAAATCGGTGAAGCCATTTCGCAAATATTTAGATTTTAACATGATAACAATATTAGTTTAAAAGAATCCCGACGGCATTGTATTTCATGGGCGCTATGTTGAAGTTTTTGCAATAAAGTGTATCCTGTGACACTCCAGGACCCCTATTCTCGCACACTCGACATTTGTCTATCGATAGACATTAGCATGTCTATCTCTTTCACACTTATATACGTGTGTAAAAGTGACAAACCTATTGATGTCGTTCGACATTGAAATCTCGAGTATGTGAGAATCAGGCTCCAGGACCCCGATTCTCGCACGATCGACATTTACTGTCGATAGACATCCATAGGTTTGTCACTTTTGCACGCCCTTATTAGTACGAAAAAGATAGTTATACCAATGTCTATCGACAGTGAAATCTCGAACGCACAAGAATCGGGGTCCTGAGGGCGGAGTGTGAGTTTCGTTTCGACTTAACTTTACTACCGCGTTCACGTCTGCGTGACGATTTGTATGAAGAAATATACAGCGCCTCTAGCGGATAGTTTGCAAAACTATTTATTTTATTAGATACTTTTTGCGTAAGCGCGAACGCGACGGTAAAGTTAAAAACGAGACAAAACTCGCACTTCGCACACAGGGGTCAAGACGAATCTAACGACACCCACTTCGAAATTGGTCATGCGGTTTAGGCTATAGGATGGAACATAGAAATCTACACATAACATACACTCGAAAAACATTACCCTACATCCTTGGGCAGTCGAGTAAATAAAAGATAATTTAAGAATCGTTTATTTGACTCATTTAGCGACACACATACACACAGACATTGTATTGTATTGTATGTGTGTGTGGCTGTTGCAGGTCATCGGAGACCTGTATCACTGCGACCGTTGCCGATCTATTGTGATCGCCACTAACCTACAGTTCGTTGCTCAGGTTTGCCTCTTTGAGGAATTGGATAATTTTCCTGGCACCGATGGTTTTTATCTCATCCGGGTGTAATAAGTGGCTGCCCAGGTGGATATTACGTTTACGCATTAGCGGGCCACATTCACACAGCAGATGTGCAGGTGTTTCCTCTGCGAGGAGGCAAAGTCTGCACATTCCTGTTTCTCGGAGCCCTATGTTGAGCATGTGTTTGCTCAGACAGCAGTGTCCCGTTAGTGGCCTTGTGAGAATGCGTAAATTGTTCCTACTGAGTGCCAGCGCTTCGCTGGCCGCCTTCTTGTTGAAGACTTTGATTAGTGATTTGGAGTGTGTTAAGCCTGGCGTGTTCGTCCAGAGTTTAAGAGCTGCTTGGGTGCACCGGTTCCTTAGGGTAAAGCGAATTAGGCTTTTTGAGATACCGCAGAAAGGCTCAGGGCCGTACTGGGATCCGCTAGCCCCTAATTTCGCTAGTTCGTCGGCTTTTTCGTTGCCTTCGATGCCAACACACAGACATACATGTATAAGTGTATAAAAATAACCGATGAACACCGTGAAATTGAAAGATAAAAGTAAAGTTCGTTTGGTTAATTTGGATGATAAATAAATACATTTGAACACAGCGCCATCTAGTTCCACCCTAAACAACTAAGCTTGTATTATGGATGCCATGGTTGATATATTGGATCCTTACCTATGAAATTGGAGTTTTTTTTTTCTTCGTTAATCATATGTACCAAATCCTGCGATTTTCAAAGCTATACCCAAATATGTTTTTATTTGGAAAATAGAATATTATTTCAAGGTTTCACATGAAATTTATTTTATTTCTGGGCTAAATCACATAATAAAAAAAAATTGAACAGAGCTCTTTTCATGTGCTTCCCATAATCATTTCTTAGATTCGCTGAAACTTTTATAAAGCGGTTACTTTTAAAAATTAACGCTGCTATACTTAACTTAATGTTATCCGATAATACACACAAAGTTTAGTTAAATTTGGACTTGCCGTTCCCAAAAAAAATAATGTTTGTATGGAGAAAACGGTCTTAATGAAATTCTTCATACAAAACGCCAATTTCATATAGGTAACTAATACTTCACAAATAATTTTATTTTGTAACTGTGTATCTAACTAATAGTATAAATGCGAAAGTTTGGATGTTTTTTTTGTTTATTTGTTTGTTTGATGTTCAATCACGACGAAATGGATAGACGGATTTGGATGAAATTTGGTATATAGGTAGAATATACCCTGGATTAAGCATAGGATATTTTTTATCCCGATAAAGTGGTAGTTCCCGCGGGATGAACGTATTTCCAAGATAAAGTTATTCCACGCAGGCAAAGCTGCGGGCGGAAAGCTAGTATATTATAAATGAATCTATAACTCGGGTAAACGTGTTCGTATTCATCATACATACGTATGCCTCTAGCGGGATTCGAACCCGCGACCTTTTGATATAGCAGTGAGAGTTG
The DNA here is from genome assembly GCA_949316235.1 of Oegoconia quadripuncta. Taxonomy (NCBI): domain Eukaryota; kingdom Metazoa; phylum Arthropoda; class Insecta; order Lepidoptera; family Autostichidae; genus Oegoconia; species Oegoconia quadripuncta. Next base: position 2,556,301 of record OX438743.1, read on the forward strand.
CTAACCCCTACACCGAACGGGTCGTCGATGATAATTATGGCTTGTTTTCTCAGTGGTTTTCTAAATTTAAAATTTTTCGTATAACTATGGAAAAATAATAACTTATTAACGATTCAATATACCTAGTTCTTTTTTATGCACAACGGGTTGGTATTGACCTCAATCACACCTAATGTTAAGTGAAGATGAGGTCGAAGGTGGAAGCGTACTGACCCGGAAACCCCAACACATTTGGAGGACTGGCTACCTGACAACCGGAACACAACAATGCTATTAACATTGCTGCTTGGCTAGCTAGCCAGCGTACACTAAAAATGCTCTACCACCAACCAAACACCCCGCTGGGGATCGAACCCGCGACCTCCGAATCGTAAACCCAATGTTGTTTACATTGAGCCACGGAGGCGGTTTAGTATATAGGAGCGCAAGTTTACTCTCTCTTACGATTGGCTAGCAGGCTCTTTGAATAGAATTACTTTGAAATTATCGAGTGAACGATAAGTGTATGTATTCATAAGTGGAAACTTAGAAAGATTACGCGTCGGTTTCTTATGTAAAAAAAACAATATGGCACGCGCCATCTCCTAATGGCCATCACTTGTCTACATAAATCTCTTCACAGCATTGTTACACTCTACTTCAAATAAACAGCTACTGCACACAAACATTTCTTTAATCTCTATCTTCAATTAACGCCAACAAGGGGAGACACCGGACAACTCGCCTGTCAACTGTCAAACGACAAATTAAAATAAATGACGCGCGCTATCTCCACTCGACCAATCAGGGCGCGAGCGATGTTGCCGGTTTAAAAAATTAAAACTCAATTTGTGGGAAGGCGTTAAGCGGGGTGCCCTCCGCGTCTCAATCTGTCAATGTAAACAACAATGTTTACGATTCGGCTCCCGATGCTGGCTGTTTAATTAGTTTGTGTGAGGACAGTTTGGTGTGGTGAGATATAGTGTAGCGAACAAGCGGTAGATCAGGGCTAGCAGTCTCGACATAGATAGCAACCGATTTCGGTCGTTAACTCCTAACGATCTTATTCTAAATGTTATAGTGTTCATAATCACATCGGTTTTTGTTGGAAGCCTGAATCGTAGTTTCAATGGAAACCGATATTTTGATACTAAAGACTCTAATTCTCCAATTAAAATAACATTGTTAGGACTTAACGACCGAAATCGGTGGTATAGCGAGACTGCGGGGGCTGGGGTCCTATTACATAAATTCATCGTTATCATCATCGGTTACGTTCTGACATTGTGATTGGTTGGCTCATCGCTCGCTCAGTAATTTGACGGTTTCTCATTGGTCAACGTAATCGATGACGATACCGATGAAGTTACATAATCATAGTGCTGGTATAGTATACATGTTATATGAACGAATTAACTAACGTTGCGCTTCTCTACGCGGTCGTTTTTTGATCCCGAATCACAATGATCGCAAAACGACAGGTGTGTGTGTCTTTGTTCGGATTTAAGTGCGGTTTTTATATTAAAGACTGAAGGGGACAGGTTCTAAGTCATGTTTAATGAAAATCGGTTAAGAAGTTTCGAAGATAATATAGTTTCTAACCTATTGTTTGGTGCATTTGGATACAAAAATGCAAAATACAAGTTAATTTTACACCAATAGAGTCTTACGAAGTTTTACAGTCTATGACGTAATTATATTAAATATATAATTATATTAAAATTATTTGTTATATTTATTTATATAAACTTGGAGGTAGAGTCTTTCGTTAGCTTATTTAGCTTATGTTAACATACATACACACTTGGTTTATATGGATGATATAAACATTTGTTTTACCGGGGGTTTTCTAAATTTATTTCCCAAATAAGATGGGGTTTCCGGGTCAGTACGCTACCACCTTCGGCCTCATCTTCACTTAACATCAGGTGTAATTGAGGTCAAGTGCTAACCCTTAGTGTATAAAAAAAAATCAATTTATAGTTATGGTTGGAAGTCTCTTTGCCTGTCACACTGAGCTATAAAAACCTACATCACACATCAGCATTTCGAAGTCGTTTGCAGGATTACGTTATTATTTAGGCTTATTTGATGCTCCCTCAGAGCACGATTTGCATCACATTGGCTGTACCATGTAGATATGACGCTGCTGTTACGATATCCTCGGAAAGGTCGATTCTTTTCTACTCTGTCGAATACAACACAGCTACATAGACAACTCATTTTTTTCGCGCTCTGTAGCGTATACATGAATGCGTTCGGACGATTCTTACAAATAGTGGCGGTCACAGGCCATGACCACTTCATGTTTCTAGAGCTGATACCGACGACTATGAGCCAAAGTCTTTACAAAAGAAATATTTTCGGACTAGTAAAAAGTCCTGAAGAACATAATTGAAGGAAAGAGAGGAAGGGGAAGACCTAGGCGTAATTACTTTGACCAAGTGAAAGAAAAGATGAATGTCGTGTCGTACCAAGAGGTTAAAATGAGGGCGGAAAGTAGAGAGACATGGTCATTACTCCACCGACAAAAGCATAGCTCTTAAATTGAAGAAGTATAAGTCCTGATTTAAAGGTAATCTTCGCCACTGCTCATACGGTCTCTCATGTTGGAGCGACGTTGTTTGTGACTGCCTCAAGTCAACAGCTCAAAATTAGTTAGTATTCAATTTTTTTAGTCAGGTTCAAACACTTCCATCAGAAGACTGCATTAAAAATCCGTAATTTTAATTTACCTGCAATGTTAGATGAAGTTGTCTCACCGTTTAATTTTGCTCTAGGTACTACATCCACTCGTTGAGTTTGTATGTAATTGTGCGGACGTCGTTCACTCGTTGTGATAATGTCTCCGATGGGAGTGCGTGCAGTGTTTGTGTAGACACAGCTTAATTCACTCCACTGACAACATTGTCACTTAATCTTGTGAAGAGTTGAGAGTTTGTTGACTCTGCTTGTTTATTATATGTGTACATACGAGTGGGCTATATACTCATTTTTGTATATACTGTGGACATTGAACCGACAACTTACGTTGGTAGTGGGCGAGAAGCTTGACGTGGTCGGCTATACATTATACATTCTATAAACCAATAATAGCAATTAATAAATAAATAGATTGGGGGTTTCTGGGTGAGCGTGCTCCACATCCGACTTCATACTTTTTCCGTCTTATTCATAAAAAAATTACAAACGCTTTATAAGCTTGTTTTAGTTAAAGTGTGTTTTGTCTCTGTCGGTCATAAGGAAATGTTGTGATAAAACATACTTTAACTAAAACAGGCTTATAAAGCGTTTGTAAATTTTTATGAATAAGAGGGTTAATTTATAAATTGATTCTCTTTATAATATTATACAATAAAATACAATACAAATAGGTACTCTATTGCGCAAAATAATTTACAATATTTTTTGATGATAACAATAGAACACAATTAGGTGGTCTTATCACTAAAATTATCCATAAAATTATTTGACAATATTATCTATGTTTAATTTTTAATAAAAGAAAATAAAATGATCCTGCGGGTTTCTTATGCGCCGCTTCTTTTCCCACAGATGATTTCCCTTTCCGAAGCGGTGGTAGCTTGGACATACTGACTGACCGAAAAATGCTTAGCCCTATTTTTATTTCCAATAGATTTAAATTGACATTCAACAAATGATATCATGTATCTTACGTTGAAATAAAATGCTTGAAGTTTGAAGTTAAAAAAAAATATAGGTATTATAATAAAAATACGCCAATCCAACATTAATATTAGGTGGGATTGGGATGGTACCATATAAGTTTGGTTAAGATCTGATGTTTCGCTCCGGAGATAGCGGAACCTTACTGAATTCGGTTGTTTTACAAATTTTCGGCGGTTTAATTATTGAACTTGTGGCGTCTTGGCCACTAACATTTATACCGCGCCTATGGAAACTCTTTGGTCGGGCTCTCGGAATTCAAATAAATTCAGACAGACGTCATGAGCAATATTTCAATGTACGATTTTCCTAGTTAGTTTTTGGATAATTAATTGCTTGAATGTTTGGTGGTGTACCGTTCATGTGGAGAGCTGAATACACATACATTATTAAGAAGAGTTGGTTGTGTCATTCCTCGAAGAATCCCCGCATCCAAAACTCTTTGAAACTTTAATATTAACAGGATGTATAGGATATCCGAAGTAAGTCACGCCTCACACGCGCTGCACGCTCCATTAGCATGTAACAGGATCCCGCACGCTAGTGGGATCCCGGGGGATACAGGGATTTGCGCCTTTTTGCCCGATACGCATTACGCTTAGCTGAATTGGTACAAATGGTGGCACGGTTGAGGGTGAAGTGGAATTACTAATAGGTTATTTATTATTTAGAAATGTATGGTTAATTAATTATCAAACTTACGGAAAACGTCAATCGAGTACCTCAACAAGTGGGCCTTAAGATGAACAAGGGCAAAACGAAAGTTATGGCGAATGTTTTTTTTTTATGCATGGCGGGTACATACTTGACCTCAATCACACCTGATGTTAAATGAAGATGAGGTCGATGGTGGAAGCGTACTGACCCGGAAACCGCAACACATTTGGGGGACTGGCTATCTTATCTCTGACAACCGGAACACAACAATGCTATTAACATTGCTGTTTGGCGGCAGATTTCGATAAGATGGTGGTAGCTAGCCAGGCGGACATTTAAAATGCCCTACCACCAACCAAACCGAGTACTTAAAACATGTACCCCGCTGGGGATCGAACCCGCGACCTCCGAATTTTAAACCCAATGTTGTTTACATGGAGCCACGGAGGCGGTTACAATATCAATGTCGGGCTCACACCAATATCAGTTGGGAACTCCATTTTCGAAGTTGTAAGCGAGTATGTGCTTTCGTCTATTTAGTATAAGAGATCTGACTAGACAGGACCAACCAAGAGAGAGGTTAATCGACGAATCCAACTTGGATTTAGGAAACTGTGCAACGTCTTCGCGCCCAAAATACCTCAGTCCTTGAAGACGAAAGTCTTTAATCAATGTGTGTTACCAGTGATCATTTATGGTACTGAAACGTGCTCTATCACTATGGGCCTCCTGAGAAATCTCAAGATCACACAACGAGCTATGGAGAAAGCGATGCTAGGGGTTTTATGCATATAAAAAAAAAAATTATACGTAGTCAATAGCCTTACATGCCCCCACTGTCTCTCAATAGTCAACAACCTTAACTGTTGAGGCATACCCTCATCTCATTGGGTGATATACGGGCCATAATCCACGCCGCGGGCCCAGCACAGATTTGTGAATGTCAGACTTAGGCCCGTGTTAATAAACCATTCTCAATACAATTCTTGAGCGAAATGCGTCTTAAGCAGTTGACGCTATCTCAAGCTCCGTGCTAATTTATAAACCAATCTTGACGTCTACTCAGCTGAGATCACTTTTCAAGTATTCGCCTAAGCGGCGAATGAATGATAGTCTTGAGTTTCGTTTATTAATACGTGAAACTCGGCGCACCTCTCAAGTGAGTACTGCTTGAGTATTCACGTGCGTTTCAGGTCTCAAGTCAGGTTTATTAATCAACACGTTTACTTGAGACCGGTCACAATACTGTTCTCAATCTTGAGAATGGTTTATTAATACGGGCCTAAGTGTCCACCTGACAGTTAGTATTTTTAAACCGCGCCTGTTCACCGAATTGACTTAACAACTGCCTTCAATGGAAAACAACCGGGACCAACTATTTACCGTAAACACTAGTGGTCACCCATCCTAGGACTGACCGAGCCAGACGTTACTTAACTTCGCTAATCGAAAACAAATAGCGAATGCGACTGCGTCACGAGTGCTTTATTTTACATTGCTTTTAATTACATTACATCAACTTATTTAAGTAACAGTAAATGACAGACAGCTCTGAATGTGTATTGAGTTCCAATGCCACACAATGGGACAATTAGTCTCCTCCAATTCAGTCTCCATGTACACGGTGCAAGTAGCCGAAGCAAGTAAAGCTCCCAAATTGCTTGCGCGAGTCTTTTCCTCTGCGAATACACCTTATGCTGTAGCAACACCAACAAGACCCAGTGCCCCCATGCCACACGCATATTTGGTGTAGTGGTTAGCAACTCTGACCACTATACCAAAAGGTTGCGGGTTCGAATCCCGCTAGGGGCATATGGTTGTGAGATGAATACGGACTTGTGTACCCGAGTTATTGATGTTTTCAGTTATAATAAGTATTTATTTACAAAAAAAAAATGTATTTATGTAGTATATTAACCATCTGGTATCCACAACACAAGCCTATAAGTAGTTGCTTACTGTGAAAGTAGATGTCGCTAGATGGAACTAGATTCATAAGCTTTGCAAGCTGGCCATCAAGCGGACTATCAAAGCATCTCCAGTCTTATTCTTATAATAATCGGTTCAGCAATTGTTATCATCGTTTGAAAGGTTTTTTAAATTGATAAGTCCATAAGACGAGTAAGTGAAATTAGTGAAGGCGGACATTTGAACTATCTCAAGTTATTGTAAAATTAATTACCTTTCTGAAAAGTTTATGGTAAGCTGTTTCCCATTTCCACATAGACGTACTAAAAGAACAGATCAACCAGATTGGTTCCTGCCCCAAACGGGAGGTATGGATGACATTTAAAAACAAACTTTATACTATACAATACTATACGATACGATGCGATGCGATATGATACAATATAACACAATACAATGCAATGAAATACAACACAACACAACACAACACAACACAACACAACACAACACAACACAACACAACACAACACAACACAACACAACACAACACAACACAACACAACACAACACAACACAACACAACACAACACAACACAACACAACACAACACAACACAACACAACACAACACAACACAACAACACAACACAACACAACACAACACAACACAACACAACATAACACAACACAACACAACACAAAACACAACACAACACAACACAACACAATACAAATACTCTTTATTGCGCAAAATAATTTACAATAATTTTTGATGCTAACAATAGAACACAATTAGGCGGTCTTATCACTAAAAGCAATCTCCAACAACGACAACCCACAGCTATGGGAAATTTGTAGATAGAAAAACAGGTAGGGTGCACGATACCATACCCGTATTACATATTCTCGCTATAATTCTATTGTCCTCCATTGCACAGAGTGGCGAACCGATATCGAGTATCAGAGGCGCAAGCGCATAGCGTCTTGCGCTTGGCTGCATCTGCGCAGGTCGTCGCGCCACCTGAAACATGTAATAGGGTCTTTAGATCTCGGCTACTGGGCTTTAGTCAGGTCTAGGTTAGTAGGTCCGTTGCTACACTGCAGGAAGATCACCAAATATTACCAAACAATCTCAAATTAAATCGAATCGAAAATGCTTTATTTTGTAGGTGTACAGGGTACCAACACCGCCTCCGTGGCTCAATTTAGACAACATTGGGTTTACGATTCGGAGGTCGCGGGTTCGATCCCCAGCGGGGTACATATTTAGTACTCGGTTTGTTTGGTGGTAGGGCATTTTAAATGTCCGCCTGGCTAGCTACCACTATCTTATCTAAATCTGCCGCCAAACAGCAATGTTAATAGCATTGTTGTGTTCCCGTTGTCAGAGATAAGATAGCCAGTCCTCCAAATAAGATGAGGTTTCCGGGTCATCTTCATTTAACATCAGGTGTGATTGAGGTCAAGTGCTAATCCGTTGTGCATAAAAAAAAAACACTTAAAATAGTCAGATTTTACATTTTTAACGCTATTGCTTGTTCAAAAGGCAATTTTCCCCTGAGAAGAACAAGCAAGAAACTCGAGAGGTTGCTCTTTTAAAGAATAGTTTTTATATTACAAAATTATTAATTGTTATTTTATATTGATTGATTGAGTTTTAATTTTCGGCGAGAAGTGTAACGGTTAAATTGAGCAGCGGGTGAAAAAAAAAATTGCTGAAATGGTGGAGATCTTTTGTATACATATTCAACCTTAATGTACAACATTTGTCGCAAATAAAGGATTTGATTTGAAGAGCTAAAGTTTTATCATTAGTTACACAGAAGCTAAAATATGGTAGAAAATCGAGTACCAGTTCATCATGTTGGTATGCTACTAGGACAAGAATTCACTTCGCGGGTATAATCACGCTAACATCGCGGTTTTTACTAAAGCGCGCGCTAACGGCACCGGCGTGGGCGCAGCTAGGATGGCTATACGATGTGGAGAATAATAAATATTTTGATCACATAATAAATAATTCCAGGCTATCATAGGAAGACTTTTGTACAGTTTTCAGATTATTGGTATAGACTTCTTTTTAACTCCTGACAAAAAACGACGGGTTTTATGTGTATGACGGTGTTGTGTGTTAAAACTAGTTAAAAGTTAAATATCCTCGAAACGGCTGAACCGATTTTCACCATACACAGCTAAGAACTCCTCCAGTTTAATCTTAAATATAAAAAAAATCGGACCACGCATTATTGTGATACTTCCGGATGAAGAATGGACATACACACACACACTACACCGTCTTTCGTCGGGGGTTATAAACAGTTCTGTATCTTAATTATGACATCGACATTAGCTAGGTTTTGGACTTTTCCAGAACTCACGGACATCCTACAGTAATTGTCCGTAGCAATGTTAACGAGCTCGCGCCGACTGTGACAACAAAATGACCAGCCGAGGGATAGGGATTCTCTTTCTTGCCGTGGCGTTTCTACTAGTGTTGCCAGATGTCCCACTATTCGATGCTCGTCCCGATTTTCAGCCCAAAATCCCACTGTATCATCTAAGTAGCCTACTACTAAAAACTAAAAAGTACCTATTACTAAAAAGAATCAGTCTGCGAAGGACAAAGCGGACGCGAAGACAACCAACAACCTAAAAATTACAACTCGTAACATTTTAATGTACTGTTTAGATATTTAAATGTACCTTCCTTATTTAAACAATACAGTGTATTTGATTGATTGATTGATTTTTGTCCCCCAGTCCCGCCTTTTTAGGGCTCTGTACCTCAAAAGGAAGGAATCCTATAAAGTATCTTTCAAATACTTAGGATGTAAACAGTCCAATTTTCTAAGTCAACGCAATCAAAAAATACGGCCATTTATGCCAGATAACAAATAAATCAAAAGGCTTTAGGTAGATAAATCGTTTATTTGTTAGTCCAGTCACACATACACATAAAGTGTTAAGAGAATTTCTAAAAAGAGCTTAGAAGGTAGGTAGATACACAACAACTACATATGTGTGCTGCACTAAGACAATTGGATCACATGAGATTGTCCAAACAAGACACTGTGTTTTAGCTCAAAGGAGAATCATATGAACAAGTGCAACATAACTATACTACTATAGGGAATTTCTCGTTGACCTAGAATTATGAAATTGGGCAAGAAGCGAGGAATAACAGCACATAAAAAAATTTACATTCGATTCCCATGATTTTCAAACTCTCGGTGCGCGAGTCAGAAGCGTACTTGACCGGTTTTAATTCCCGATATTTGGAATGACGGTGCTGGCAATACTAGTTTCTACCCGCAATACTTCTTCTGTCGGTTGAATATGAAACGGCGCATCTCGTAAGCGGCACAATTCAAGGCAGTAGGTATTCAGATTGAAGACAGCTCGGAGAATATGTCATTACAAGCTCATTCAACTGCATTGAGAGTTGCAATGACTCATGTGCGTCAGTTTAAATACAATATTGTAACACTTGTTCTGGGATTTAGCTCTTTTTAACTCCCGACGCAAGGAAGGGGTGTTATGTTATAAGTTTGAGGCATTTCTATGGTGTTAAGGAATATTTAAATTACCGGAATGCTATGTAAAGTGTCACGGTTGGGAGTCGCTTAATAAAACGCCACTCGCCGAATTCTCAGAAGCTCTATTGATCTGAAATCTTGTCACGAAGAAGTCCCACTCCTAGCAGACTTCTTCTTCAATGCTCTGTGGAGTCTGTGGAGTAATGACCACGTCTCTCTACATTCCGCCCTCGATTTAACCTCTTGGTACGACACGACATTCACCTTTTTTTCACCTTTTCTTTCACTTGGTGTTTTTTATTTTTCTTAGCACACAAGACAGCAAAAATAATACTTAAACAGCGTCGCTTGAAAATTGATACTTTTGGTTAACTGAACCTCGGATATTATTTGCTAAATATTTAACAATTCAAAGGTCCTCCCAAATGCAAACATTCGATATAATAATTATCGTAATCGATACCACAGTTTACGGTACAAATAACCATAATAGTTGACGTGCATCGTTCACGAGACAGTGGTTTATTGCAAAAAGAACAAGCGAATTAGTTAATGAGACGTAAAATTGGGGTCTGTACCTAAAACGAACAGAGCCGGCCGGGAATAGTATCGCGTTACCGTGGGGTAAGGGACGAGCGACAGCGAGCAGAGTGTCAAGGCATAGCTGCGTTTAATTCCTTGAGTGAGGAACATACACATCTACAGGAGCATATGCACTCTATAAGAAACTAAGCTTTTCAGCTTTATGGTTTTGTAATGCGCTCGAGTAAAAATTTTAAACTTCCTTCAACTTACCTTTATCTTTATAAGTCCTTAATTAGATGTCAATTAGAATATGCAACCTGTATCTGGAATCCGTTTTACAATAAATACAGCGATGAACTCGAACGTGTGCGACGCAAGTTTCTCAGATCAATGAATTATAGATGCTTTCGTTCAAGGGCATCCTACAGCAGACTTTTAGAAAAATTTTCCTTACCTACATTGAAAACTAGACGATTCCTCCTGGATTGCATGGGTTTATATAGTTTGCTGCATAACAATATTGATTGTATGGAAATGGTGAATGAAATTAATTACAATTTACCGAGTCGTTCTCTAAGAATAAGGGAATTATACCAACATCGCTTGTTTGCGCTTAACACAAGCAGAACGCATGCAGGGGAGCGTGCCCCCCTGTGTCGACTGACTACCATCTATAATAAATATCTAACTGATTGGATGTATTCTTTTTATCTAAAAACCATATAAGAAACAGTGTTTGGAAGTCCTGTCGGACATTGGTGATACTTAAGTTTTAAATTAACTGGTTCGGATTGCTTTTCTGTCTTTGCGGTTAATTGTCGTGGATAACGGAGTTGGTTACACAATGACCTCCATTGTCTACATATAAGATTATAAAACATAATTGTATTGTGTAGCTGTTAGTTGTCCTGAATAAAATAAAATACACATTGGCAGTGGCGTGCACAGCGTTTTATGACAGGGTAGGCAGAATTATAAAATTTGCTACTAAATAAGAAAAAATACAACTACAAAATAATAACTTAGTTATAGCAATCCTAGCAACTGTTTAGAATATTTCTAATCATATCAGTATGAATTAGCGATCTTGAAAATGCATTTCGAGAAAGGCTTGCAATTTGATAGGGTAAACACTGCCTTTCGACCTGTATGGAGGGCACGTCACTGCACATAGGTATAAGATTTGCAATTTTATCCTATTTTTATTGTCGGAAATGAATACCCAATAGAGAGCGTTGTTTTCAATTATTTATACAAGGACTAATACGAGAAAAAGCCTTTTTTTAAGAAATGAAATCCATTTTGCGACACTTTGTAGTTCTTATATTCGCTATTTTTACCGTCCGATGACGGGTGATGTGTGTTTGCCGGCGCTGTGTGCATATTATAAAATATCAGATTATTTAGGTGATAAACATTCATGGACATGGGCTGTTCAAGCCCGTTCGCATAACCAGGCTATTTCACAACTAATAATGAAATATTATAATTTAAACTAATAATTAATAATTTTGTAACATAAAAACCTTATTTTAAAAAAGAGCTCTCGACCTCTCTCTTCTCAGGCTGGCTTTTGAACAAGTAGTAGCTTAAAAATGTAAAATCTGACTATTTTAAGTGTACCCTGTGTACCTACAAAATAAAGCATTTTTTTTATTTTGATTTTGAGATGTTTCATAATCTATGTTTGATTCTCTCTCATTCCTGCTGCCGCTGTAAGCCTATACCTCACACCAACCACACATCGAACCGCATTATTAACACGTTTTACCGCGAAATGGCAAGCGTTTTGTACGGCGATGTACGAATTTTTTTAAAATTTCCAGCAATCTGACACCAGCGCCGTTGTTTAGCGCTTTATTAAGCCGATAGCTCGTCGGTTGAATAGGGGTTGAGTTTCAAGGTATAACGTAAAACGATAGTACAATGATAGGTAAAGAAAGATGTTCTGTTGGGTTCACGGTGTCTGTTTTAATTCCGATCATTCACTGACACTGTTAGATCTATAAACAATTAAATCCCACCAAAAACATTTCATATAAAATGTTGCCAAGACGACCACATAAGGTTCTCATCATCTCATGTAGAGCCAAGCTTCTGAATCTACACGGCCTAACTCTACCGACCCCAACTTCAACAAATTCTACATATCAGTAAATATGTAACTATGGCTTGGCTGTTTCGTTACTTACTTCAGAAACTAAATATTCGCATCATGACATCATATCCTGAGAATATGAACTATCTGGTACATCGGAAACCAACTCTATGAGGGTTCAAAAAAACGACGAAACACTTCGAGAAAAGGTAGGTAGTGCCCTTGCGCTTCGCTTGACTCGTCTTGGCGGGGGCACTACCGTGCCCCCAGACAAAAGTAATTGAAAACTTAAAAAACCTCCGATATTGCTTAATATTAAACCTTAATTGCTTTTGTTTTGTAATATGTAAGTAATATTATTGTTTATTATGTAAGTAATTTAAAAGATGTGTTGTTACGGAGTTTCTTGTCGCTGCTCCTCCCTAACCATAGCACTTTGTGAAGCGATGTAGTTTAAAAAAAATAACATGTTGACTTTCTATAAGTGATAATATTTTTGAATTTAAAACATCAAACATTACACGAACCACCTTAAACAATTCTACAAACTGACACACTGTATAAATATTATGTAGGTAATTTTGTATTCGTCGAAGAAGTATTCTATATCGCACAAGTAATGTGTCGACCAACAGAAGAATAAGAATAATGTTTATTCTGAAAATGAAACTAAATATGTTAGGCTATACTTAGTACCACTAAAAACTAGGTTTATGCAACCTGTATTTCAGCATACAATGCCCTTCCCCTGGAGATTAAACAGGATTAGCCTAGCGCACATAAAGATAGTTAACAAATCAAATTTTGTTTAATAAATGTATTCCGTATTTGTTGTGCAATAAAGTATAGTTGATTGATTGAAATCAAGTGCTAGTGTGTGTATGGGGGTATGTATGTGGAGGGGGGCCGTGTGTGTGGGGGGTGTGGAGGGTGAGTGTCTGTGTGGGGGTGCATGTGCAGTGTGCAGATATCGGAACTTGGTCTATCGAACTACAGTTCTTCGCGCGTTTGTATTTCGATCTTCACTTACGGAATATGATTACCTACATTTAGCCGTAAACTGTGCTGGTGGGAACACAGATTTAGCCTTTCACTGACTGAAGTCTTTTGTGGCTTAAAAACAATAAAAATGCTTATAATTGTTGAAGAACCAAATAAATGAGATAAGAAAAACCCTACGGAACAATTCACAAACATTACGACACCACTTGATCATTTTTGCAAGCGATCCAGAAAGTGTGTCAGTATCACGGACGGATGGTGACCACCGACCGCCGTCCGCACAGTTACAGGTAAGCTTGTAATCCTACACCACTCGCACGCATGGCAGCGTCGATGACCACCTGGTCGTTGTTAACCGTCTGGCTATGTTTAACTTGTCCTTTTATCTTATGATATAGAGTAGATGTTGCTACCGATTTATCTATTTGTTTTTTTTTAGTAGTTCACGTAAGAAGTGATGATGTAGCCGAAGATGAAGCAGTAGTTCTTCAAAATTTTTTCTTAGCGAGCATGTCACCGTGGACATTACCTGTTTTTACATGCCCTTGAAAGTGACCCGTATTCCCGTGCTAATTATCCGTAGAAATCATTTACCCATAGCGTTCCCATTGCTAGTAAATAGTACTTGAAGAGGCAAAATCCAGTTGTCCCGTTCCCGTAGAAATTTACCGTGCGAATTTTCTAAAAACCTTTCTTACAGCGTGTACTCGTATAGCGATTCCGTTTTTCACGTTTCGTGGTAATTTCCCAAAACTTTTCTCACTCCAGTGGATATTACCTGTTTTAGGTCCCGTCAAATTTTCCCGTAATTCCCGTTCTCGTGAGAATTTCCCAAAATCTATTCTAGCTGACGTCTTCTACCTATAAACTATTGTATTGTATTGTATGTGTGTGTGGCTGTTGCAGGTCATCGGAGACCTGTATCACTGCGACCGTTGCCGATCTATTGTGATCGCCACTAACCTACAGTTCGTTGCTCAGGTTTGCCTCTTTGAGGAATTGGATAATTTTCCTGGCACCGATGGTTTTTATCTCATCCGGGTGTAATAAGTGGCTGCCCAGGTGGATATTACGTTTACGCATTAGCGGGCCACATTCACACAGCAGATGTGCAGGTGTTTCCTCTGCGAGGAGGCAAAGTCTGCACATTCCTGTTTCTCGGAGCCCTATGTTGAGCATGTGTTTGCTCAGACAGCAGTGTCCCGTTAGTGCCCTTGTGAGAATGCGTAAATTGTTCCTACTGAGTGCCAGCGCTTCGCCGGCCGCCTTCTTGTTGAAGGATTTGATTAGTGATTTGGAGTGTGTTAAACCTGGCGTGTTCGTCCAGAGTTTAAGAGCTGCTTGGGTGCACCGGTTCCTTAGGGTAAAGCGAATTAGGCTTTTTGAGATACCGCAGAAAGGCTCAGGACCGTACTGGGATCCGCTAGCCCCTAATTTCGCTAAATTTACCTATACACTAACGAGAGAATGAATTAATGGACCTTTCTTCACTTGTGTTGCAGAGCATAAATACAACGTTTCAAGTAAATCTGATCAGAATAATATTATTTCCCTTATAAATTATGCCAGCCCCTTTCACACCCTCTCGGGTTGAATTTTGAAAAATACTGAAATACGTATTTAAGGTTTTGTACTGTAGAGATTTCAAACTAAATGTCAAGCAAATCGACAAAAGAAATAAAAAGTTTCACACAAATTTCAAATTCACCCCTTTAAGTATTGAACTTCCAAAAATCCTTTTAGGGGTCGGCAACCTGTGGCTCGCGAGCCACATGCAGCTCTTTGGATGTGAAGCAGCGGCTCTTTAGTTCCATACCAAAATATTAGTTATTCTATGAATCGAAGTTAGCAATATTAATTCGAGAGAATATTAAAAATCTAAATATTAGTTTTTAAGCCACACTATAAATTAATGATTATTGCTAATCTAAATCATACCTAATAGTCGCAGATTGGGATTACGTTAGATTCGAAGGAGGTCCAACAGCCATTGGACCCAACTAGCGATTTGATTGCCATATTGAGTTACTCAGTATTTTGTAATCTGTGCATGGGGTACGAAATCCTGCCTGTATTACTGCTCCAAAACCCAATATAAAGAACCACGTTACCATAGAGAAATAAATGAACAGTATCACCGCTAAGTACATCAATTATTATTCTTATAGTATTAAAGATAAGCTGATGTAATGTGTCTTCTTTATCGGGCCACTAAAGCTCTAGATAAACTTTATATTTTTTAATCACATGACATGTAACATACGTACTTGTATAAACGATGTATAATTGGACATTTAGATTATTGGGTGTTATCCATTGCCTTTTTAGCGGCCAATTTATAAATTACACTTAAGCCAGGGTAATGCGGTTACTTTTTCGCAAAACAACAGGTGTTGCCGCCTCTAGTTTTAATTAAAGTTGCATAGAGTGGTGTAATTAATTATTAATACTTAGAACATGGAAATGATCGTTGGAGAAGTATGTATTAGGTCCTTACCTATGAAATTGGCGTTTTGTATGAAGAATTTCATTAAGATTGTTTTCTCCATACAAAGATTTTTGATTTTTTTTGGGAACGGCAAATCCAAATTTAGCTAAACTTTGTGTGTATTATCGGATAACATTAAGTTAAGTATAGGCAGCGTTAATTTTTAAAAGGAACCGCTTTATAAAAGTTTCAGCGAATCTAAGAAATGATTATGGGAAGCACATGAAAAAAGTTCTGTTCAAATTTTTTTATTATGTGATTTAGCCCAGAAATTAAAAAAATATTTCATGTGAAACCTTGAAGTAATGTTCCATTTTCCAATAAACAAATTTGGATATAGCTTTGAAAATCGCAGGAATTGGTACATATGATTAACGACACCTTAATGTCATAGGTAAAGACCCAATATTAGACCACGTCTGTTTTCTTCACCCACTCAGTATAATCGCATTGTCTAGTCGTTTTTGATTAGCCAAGTTAAGCTTGTCTGGTGTTGTCAGTCCTTAGAGGGGAGCAGTAATGGGGTTTTCATACGAATGTTTCTGTACTGAGGTCACAGGTGTGATTGAAGTCAAGTACGAAACCATCGTGCATAAAAAAAAAATCTTCGTAGAAAACGTTAGTCAGTGCCCCTATACAAATGGCAAACGTTTTTAGAACGACCAACGCTATCGATTCACATCTCGCAGTTAATTGGCTATCTATAATTGGCGAACAGTTGACAGCCAATCAGATGCGTTGCTATACAATGAAGTAACGCTGTCAGTCTTGGCACTCTCCTTTAGTACGGATCTTGAACACGTTTTCTACTTATCTCATAGAGAAATCGTGTTCTAGTCTGTTTCCGTGCGTTTGTATTCAATTTTATTCCTTTTTAAATTTCTTGTTAATAGATCCTTTTTTAATGTGCATAATCATTTATGTTATGTTGAAATAAATATCAGATACAAGAATCGAGCGTTTGACGTTATAGTCCAGTAGATATACGTAATTTTTTACGATAACATTAAAGTTTCTGATTTTTCGTAGACGGTAGAGTGCCCATTAGTAATAAAGTTTTTAACCGTTCTGTAGTTTGCTTTAGGTATAGTATGATCATCATCAGCCCGTAAACATTCCACTGCAGGGATATAGGCCTTCCCTCATTTAAGGGAGTATGGGCCATAGTCCGCCGCGCTGGTCCAATGCGGGTTAGGGACTTCGCATGCCTTTGAATTTTTATTTCTCAGGCATGCAGGTTTCCTCACGATGTTTTTCTTCACCTTTTAAGAGCAGTTGGATAAATGCACATAAGTAATTAAATTAAATTTGAAAACTTATTGGTACATGGCCTGCCTGGGAATCGAATTTGGGAGACCGTGTCTTAAGCGCTGAGCCACCGACACTCTAGTAGGTATCGTATAACTTAGTTATAAAACCTAAAATATTTTGCATTGCATTTTTACTTTATTGCATTGTAGAAGATGATCAAAACATTTTTCTAAAAAAATATCAATTGCTACTTTATATTTTCTACAAATAGTTTATCAAGTCGTGATATTTACCTTCGGTGAAATTTTTCGTAAATATAAAGAAGTTATTGATCGATTCTTTTCAAAATAATTACAGGAGTTTTCAGTAATTTTAATCTACTAGCCTATGTTTCATTACTAAAATCTATACCTACTGTACTATATCTAAAGAAAGCTATCGATTTTTTAGAAAACATTTTTATTCTATCCATGTGCAAAAAATCACGACCTAAGTGTGCACGACTGACTTCTTGTAGGACCGATAATCGGCCGATCAATACTTTTATCACCGATATTGTGACCGATATTTAGAAGGTCGAAGGTGTTGAAATATTTTTTTTTATGATTGACTGGATTCGCGTTTTACCACAATCTCACCTGATGGAAAGTGACGATGTGGCCGAAGAT
Source organism: Oegoconia quadripuncta (assembly GCA_949316235.1). Lineage (NCBI taxonomy): Eukaryota > Metazoa > Arthropoda > Insecta > Lepidoptera > Autostichidae > Oegoconia > Oegoconia quadripuncta. Next base: position 2,574,099 of record OX438743.1, read on the forward strand.
GAAGCACGTGATCCCAGTAAATGCCTATTCACTCTGCTCTTGAAGATCCCAAGGTTGTAGGATTCAGGAAAGACTGACGTCGGAAGGGAGTTCCATGCCTTGGCTGTTGGGATGATGAATGAAGAATCGAACTTCTTAGTGCGAATGTTTGGTATATTAACTATATATGGGTGGAATCTCCCCACGCCTAGTGGTCCGAAGATGGAAGGGTGACGCTGGAATAAGATTATGTAATACCAACGCACACTCCCCGAAATGCATCTGAGAACTGAGAGGTGTTCAAGGCTCAGCAATTTAGCAGTCATCGAATTATCACTTATGAGTCTCATGGCACGTCGTTCTACAGAATCGAGTGCAGCTAGTTGGTACTTGGCTGAACCATCCCAGAGGTGACAGCAGTATTCCATGCACGAGCGGACCTGAGCTTGGTAAAGCACCAAAAGTTGTTTTGGTGTGAAATATCGCCTGACCTTAAGGTGCCAAAATCGTAAATTGCAATTGCACTTGAATTGCAATCAGTACGTTCCATTTTTCTCCTACAAAAAATCGGTCACCGTTTGTCGGTCGTGGGTGGGTAGCCTTGAGATTATATGAAGTTAAAAGTGTATCCTCTAATAGAGAATCATGTTCTTTGTGTTTTCAATTGAAGGCAGTCGTCAAATCAACCGGTAAAAAAAACACTTTTTTGTCTGTGTGTGGGTGTCTAAGATGCGGTTTTTTTTTTATTTGAAAGCAGGTTATCTACCGATGGTTCTTAGATATGTTTTATCAAAATCGGTTCATCCGTATTGTTATAATCTCGAGGGTTTTCTAAATTTACAATTTATAGTTAAGTTGCTTTTTTGTTGTATTTTTTGGCATATGAAATAAATTGAAGTCTTCTTTTAAATTAAATTACCCAATAGGATAAACAAAATATTGTCTGGTACAAATAATACGGGTCTGAACAACTACCAGACATTAAAATAGTCTGAAGTGCCGACAGACGCTAAGCTCAGTACACAATACAGACAAAATGATTGGCAAATTGACAGTGTTATACGGACATGCACATTGCATGTCACGGGGCGCATTACAGTCGTGTTTGCGTTGAAGGGATGTAATTACTTATTGCTATGCGAGTAATTGGATATTATTCCTCTAAGAGCAAAAAATTATCAACCCTGGTCTGCAGAAAATTGAATTCTAATTAGGAACTATTTTAGAATATCAATGTACTGTTAAGTTTAACAACTGACTAGCTTTCATTACTCCTCACTTCATCGGGATAAAAATATCATCCCAAGTTTAATCCAGGGTATGTTCTACCTATAGGTATACCAAATTTCATTCAAATCCGTCCATCTATTTTGCCGTGAACAACAAACAAACAAGCATCCAAACTTTCACATTAACAATATTAGTTTGACTAGCTTTTCTAGTAAATTTCAATATAATTATTAATTAACGTGTTTTTAACCTCCAACGAAAAACGACGGGGGTTATGTGTGTAGAGTTTTCTTTTGATGATTGCCAAGGATACGGGTTTAACCACAATTTCACCTGATGGAAAATAACGATACGGTCGAAAAAAAATACAACATTATCAAACAATTCAGGAACAAACATACAAAAACTATAGAAAATTAAATACAGTCGAATTGAGAATCACCTCTACAATAGCATCCACAGTGAAGACTAGCTGACATTGCATCACCATAGGTTACCCGAACGGTAACCCGATCAGTTGTTAATAAACTCTTTGTGGTGCCGACGGATGAAGACGTCCAATAATTAATGGTGGCCGGTCACCCGCCGCGACGGTGAGATTGCAACGGTGACCACCGTGTCGGCTCCTGTGAGCAGGCAGCTTAATTAGCTGCTCGAATTGTTCAAAACGTAAAAACAATGTAAGGCTGTAGTAGAACGGTTGAAATTGCATAACGAAGAATTTATTTGGTTTTATGACCGCGTTGTGGAAACTCCGAAGAGATGGTTATGTCGAAGGCAGATCGTTGAATTGGCCATACCTAGGCGGTTTGTTATACCTATATGGCGGATATTTCCTACGTTATTGGAAACTGCGGTAACTGGAGGAGAGCTCCACTGCATGGGGCTCCTCCGTAGTGTTCAAAGGAAGTTACAACCCACTCTGAACACCCGCAGACACAGGACGTCCATTGCTGAACACAAGCGTCCCCTATTTGACGACCGATTGGTGTAGTGGATAGTGACCCTGTCAGCAAAACCAACGGTTGCGGGTTCGAATCCCGCGACGGGTAAATGTTTGTGTGATGAATATGCACATTTATTCCCGAGTCATGGATGTTTATATAAATATTTATGTATGTTTATCCGTTGTCTAGTATCCATAGTACAAGCTTTGCTTAGTTTGGGACTAGATGACTGGCGTAAGTGTCCAAAATATATAAATATATATATATATTTCCTGCGACCTTAACAGGTCCTCTTTGTCCATCGGTTCAGCTTTTTTATAAACCTTTAAAAATTAATAAATAGATAAGTCTAAACATCAGCCAATTACAGGTTTCCCTATACTCTTATTACATAAATAATCATTGATAGAGATAATAGGTATACCTATACATAGGAAGGAAGGAAAAATAATCTATCATATTATTATTAATTTTAGATATTTAAATATTTTGGAGACATTTGATTTTAACAATATAATAATGTGTGTGTACGTGTGTTTGTGTGTGTGTGTAGGGGGGGGGGGGGGGGTATTATAGGATATAGTGAAATGAATAATAGCGAGAAATAAGAATAGATATATAATATGTAATTCCTGTATTGACTTCACTCGCTTCAACTTTTTTTTTTGTTTTTTTTTTTAATCTTGGTTTAAAGACCTTACTTACCATATAGGTACTAAACGTTATGATTATTAATAGCTAAGGACAGTAGCCTGTAAAGCATCCTCGCTTCGCAGAATGGTATTACAGGCGCCTACATTATTTAAGCACAGATAGCCTCCCATGATCATTGAGCTTCTAAGAGCTTCTGTCCGGTCACACTCCGTCAACACATGCGTCACATCCTCCTCTACATCACATTCTCTGCAATTGGGTGATGACGTCTTTCCCATTAGGAAGGCAAATTTGTTCAACGGAATATGACGGGACCGAAGTCTGAAAGCCGTTACAATTTGTCGTCGATCCTACCATCAACTTTCCACTAGGAACCATAGACCATAGCTGAAAAGTAAACCATTCTGAAACCACCATTAGTATGGAAGTCCAACAATTTTTGGCTGAATTCGACTATGGTTCTTTGAGGGAAAGAAAGAAAGAAAGAAAAAATTCTTTATTGTACACAGCTTAAAAATATACACAGTGATATTATTTTAACCGGTGTACAAAGGCGGTCTTATCGCTTATAGCGATCTCTTCCAGACAACCATGGCAAAGAAACTTAATACAATACACTACTACTGCGTAGCGTAAAGCAAACTACAAAAGTAAAACATATCTAAATCCTTATACCATAATATATATAAATGATAAATATACCTAACATTCAAACAATAGTAATAATATATAATCATAATTATAAATACAGACTAATGGGCATAACTACATAAAATACTACAAAATATATAAATATATACTTACATAAACAAAATAAATACCATTATAATGTTTTAACATCAAAGCGATAAGTAATGCTCTCTTAAACGAGGGAAGTTGTTTGTCATCAAAGTGTTGTGTTGCTAGTTAATGGGAATTACACGAATTCAAATTTATCCTGTATACATTAACATTACTTTATCAAACTTTTAACCGCCGCCGTGGCTCATGTAAACAACATTGGGTTTGCGACTCGAAGGTCGCGGGTTCAATCCCAGCGGAGTACATGTTTAAGTACTCGGTTTGGTTGGTGGTAGGAAGGCATTTTAAATGTCCGCCTGGCTAGCTACACCATCTCATCTAAATCTACCGCCAAGCAGCAATCTTAATAGCATTGTTGTGTTCCGGTTCTCAGAGATAAGATAGCCAGTCCCCCAAATGTGTTGGGGTTTCCGGGTCAGTACGCTTCCACCGGCGACCTCATCTTCACTTATTAACATCACATAAATAAAAATAAAATGAGCTGTTTATTGAAATAAATTTGATAATAGAAAAAAAAAGAAATTTGAAATTTGAAATGAGTTGTAGTACAGTCGTCAGCACGACGACCGTAATGCTATACCAATGTGAGCTGGCTGGCGCTATCGGAGATGTGACTGTCGCGAGACCCGCTTAACTAGAAGTCGTCGTGCAGACGCCTGTACAAAAAATGTATGGTTGGATATATACTAAACCACTAATTACCTACACTCGAAAATGGCTCTCCGTGAGATCATCCCACCGTCATTTTAAGAGAACATTTAGAACTCATTAATGTATGCGTCACTGTTTTGTAGTAGTCCTCGTTACGTCAATTTGTTTTCCAACTGCGCAGACACTTATGCGTTCGCAGGTCCTCCCTACTGCCGAAGAAGTTCGCCGCAGGGTTTTATTGGCTATTATTATATCGAATTCGACATCATATCTTGCGCGAGAATCGCCTCCATGATATTTATCACTCCTTGCAAGTCGAGCGCTGGGCATAGACATTTGTCTATTGTGACATTTCGAGAATAAGAAAATTATGTTTAAATCGACATCCGCCATTTTATTTCGACATATTATTACATCGAATTCCACATCATGTCTTGCGCGAGAATCGCCTCCATGATATTTATCACTCCTTGCAAGTCGAGCGCTGGGCATAGACATTTGTCTATTGTGACATTTCGAGAATAATAAAATTATGTTTAAATCGACATCCGCCATTTTATTTCGACATATTATTAAATCGAATTCGACATCATGTCTTGCGCGAGAATCGCCTCCATGATATTTATCACTCCTTGCAAGTCGAGCGCTGGGCTCTATGCCTATACATTTGTTTATTGTGATATTTCGAGAATAAGAAAATAATGTTTGAATCGACATCCGCCATTTTATTTCGACATATCTCGCATTCGACATCATGTCTATTACGCGAGAATTGTATGTATATGTATGCCACATATCATTAGCATTTCATATACAATTTGTCTGCTCTACCATAAAATTAATTTGTGGAAAACATTTTGGTTTGTCACCGCTCAGTGCTGGACAGGGCAGTGGTGATTCTTTAAAGTGACGAATAATACCATCTCTTCTAAACGGTTTTCCCAAACTAGTCATTAGCGATGCCCTATGGTACAGGACATAAGCGAATAGCGGAATAATTTATATGAAAAGTGGTGACGTATTTCCAAAGGTACTGATAATAGCCAATGACCTTGGATGGCTTGAGCTCTGAGTTTGTCACTGTTAGATTGCGTTGAAATCATAGAGATGCAGCAGCACATGTTTAGGGAGACCACAAATGAAATAAAATAGATACTAATTTACTAACTTTATAATTTTTTAATAAAGTACAGGTGGATTAAATGTCTTTTTTAAGCACCACTTACCTCATACATATAGTCAAGTTTGTTAAGTCCTGGAGTGATCCGTGCGTACCTATCCTTATTGTAAAAAAAACTGTGTTCGCCGGCGAGAGCAATTACATGTTCACCGATTCACCTAACGAGACCTACGATGTAGGCACGGCCACGTTCTTGGCTTATTACTCTTTCTAACTACTTATTATAACTGCTTTATTTAGTTGTGTCTAACTATACAGGTGAGTTTTTTTATCGTAAGTAAGAAAATAGGGCATATCAGGTATCAGGTGAAATAGAAGTTATTGGCCAAGTAGTTTAAATATTATATTTTCAAAAACGCACGCGCCTGCCGTAGATTTATATGCCACTGGCGTGATTCTTAGGGTAGTAGTAGTAGTAGTTAATTCATGCGAAATTTATTTGGAACTGACATTTTCTCCAACTTTTCTTTATTTTTTTAATTTAATGATGTAATTATTTTGAATAGGCTATAAACGCGATCGTCAAATGACACAATTAACTCTTTATTGTATTATAGCTTTGAAAAAAAATTAAATTGCCTATGCCAATACCTTCTATTTCACTTACCTAATATGCCCTATTCATTTCTTTACGGTAAATAAATTCATCCGGTATTATCGCCTCCAATTGGACCATACACCCAGAAATAAGTCCAAAACTTTTTACCGCAATCATATCAAGTCGTGTGTCAAATTTTATACATCGGTGCCGTGGCGACATTCCCCTGGCATTCCAGGGGAGGCCGACAAATGGACCAGGGATAATTCATATAGATGATATCCGAGTGTTGATGATACCTGCCTCTCTGATTGATGTCGGATTTCAGTTCGAATGTGAGAAAATAATATTCCAATGAAGCTTTAATGTTATATTTTTTTATGTTTTGCACTAACGTTATCGATAATTCACGATTTTATATAAAAATAGTGGCCGCTTTTATCGATAATTTGAAATTCTCCAAAAATGATCGTAATTAAAACTGTTTAGGTGTTATTCATATTTAGCTTTTTTTATAGGCGCCTCTGCCTTTTAACCGCCTCCGTGGCTCAATGTAAACAACATTGGGTTTACGTTTCGGAGGTCGCGGTTTCGATCCCCAGCGGGGTACATATTTAGTACTCGGTTTGGTTGTTGGTAGGGCATATCAAATGTCCGGCTGGCTAGCTACCACCATCTTATCTAAATCTGCCACCAAACAGAAATGTTAATAGCATGGTTGTGTTCCGGTTGTCAGAGATAAGATAGCCAGTCCCCCAAATAAGATGGGGTTTCTGGGTCAGTACGCTACCACCTTCGGCCTCATCTTCACTTAACATCAGGTGTGATTGAGGTCAAGTGCTAACCCGTTGTGGATAAAAAAAGCGGCTTTTCGAGTGTAGGTCAGAGCGATTTTTTTATTTATTCTGTATTTACAAAGAAATCTTAATTTGTGCTCTGGACGGAATAAACCCTCTTGTAATGTACTGATAAAATACAGTGATAGAGCTAATGTAAATGAACACAGAACAAAGTGGGGTAAGACAATAAGAAGAAAGACTGAGAGAGACCGTGGACTCATTTCAAAGATATACTTAGTTTTTTTAGAGATTAAATTTAAATTGGTGTCACATATATTGTATATGTATATATAACAATTTATCACTATATGTAGGCATATTTTACACTATCATTGCATGTAAGTTGATGTTCATATCTAACGTATGTATGTTTATATCTATTGTTGGGTATCTATTATTTTATATATATTTTTAAGTCGTTGGTGCACAACCTACTTGCTTTTATCCCGTTCTACTTTTTTCTCTACCCAAAGGTTGTATGGTAGAAGTCGCTTAATAACAATAAGACCGTCTGGTTGTACAATATTTTTTTTGAAGCTATATTTATGAAGTGCATGGTAGAATTTTTGTGCTATAAAGTGTACTTGATTGATTGATTGATTGATTGCTTGTTAGCCTAATATACATACATACATACATACATAATGTCAGGACCTTTACCTCAAATGGGGTGGGCAGAGATATCCCAAACAATAGTGTTTGGATGTTCCAAACATTAAGAGTTTAATGATTGAAACGACATCCACGGTTCACCTTAAGAAAAATACAGAAATGCACACGAGACCGGGGGTGAGCCCATCGCCGTTGAAACGTGCATATCTATGGATGTTTTTGGTGGAAAGTCCCTTAGTCACCTTTTACGACACTCACGGGAAGAAAGGGGTTCTATTCTATTAGGTGCCGAAACCACAGCACTAGCCTAATATGCTAGATAGTAGGTAATTCTATTAACACCATTGTATGAACATTGTACGGAATACTCAACGCCCGACTCTCGACTCGCACTTTGCCGGTTTTTTCTTAATTACCCTTCTGTAATAAATCTAAACACCTTTGACACTCTGTTTGATGCTGACTACACTCAAAACACGAGATAGATGATAATCTCAGGATATTTAAAAAAAAAGAACTCCAAGTGCCCAATTAAGTCTATTCATCATTTCGATGATTAACATCGGAAGTGAAGACACTTTCACCTTTAGATCACCATTTTCATTTGTAAAATATAAATCTATTTCTTTTATGTAGAAACGTATCATCAATTCCTTAATGTATCAATTTTAACCCCTAATTACCGTCGGCCGAAAGGACCGCCGCGGCAGTAAGGCGGATGGCCTCAGTGTCAGCGTTTTATGAAGCGGCATCGATGCGGCCGTAGTGAATAAACAACGACAACAAACATTTTTGAATTTTTTTGGGAAATGTAAATCCAAATTTAGCTAAACTTTCTGTGTGTGTGTGTGTGTGTGTTCCAGATCGCAATTGGAAAAAGTGTATGGTGCCAATGGTCACTTCCTCGACGAATGGCGTTGAGTTGGAATCATATATCAAAATCAAAGGCCCGAAAATAACGAGTTTACATATTATTTACTAAGTAAATCAAACATTTTCAACTGTTTATCTATGATTGATTGATGGACAAAGAATTGGGGCATAGATTAATAATGAGTTGAGTTGTCGCCCTGAAAACCGTTCATTCTATGGTCTGAGGCAACAAACTATATACGTTTATCAACGTGAATGTTGAGAACTTTGTGATACGACCGATTACTTTAATCTCTTGTTCCAATTTCACTGTGTTCATTGACTATTTTTACACTTATACATGTATGTTTGTGTCGTTAAATTGATCAAATAAACGATTCATATTCTTATTCCCCGCCGGCACTGAGGCCACACCGTTCCAGCTCCGCAGTCGCGTCGCTTGTGGCTGATCGCTGCCGTCGACGCACAGGCCAAGTCTCAGGGCTAAGTGTTATTGATGTTTCAACCGCATTAACCACCTCGGGCAAATTGAAGTAGCTATCGCGCAGGTGTCAAAAGCACTGCCGAAGTGGGGCAAAAAAGGTCATCAGCTATAAAACGTCGGAATGGCGGATTGTGGGCAAAGATTATTAGAACTGAAGGGGATATGGCATTAACTGTCCAATGAGAGACGGATTTTAGCTTTAGAGTGAAGAATTTTTTTTTATTATTAAAAACTGGTTTCGCGTTTGACTACAATCTCACCAGATGGAAAGTGACGATGTAGCCGAAGATGTATCACGCGCACCCAGTAAATGCCTATTCACTCTAGACTTGAATTTTGAAGACAAAGAGAATTGAGTATAATAAATTATTATTTGTTTTATCCACACTAATATTCGGCAGAATAAGATTTGGCAGAATGGTAGCTTGGGACCTGGAGAAGGACATAAGGCTTGAAGAAAACCTTTTCCAAAAAATAAAAGACTTCGTTACCTCTCTAGTTGTTATATGCGTTCACACAATATTAATATTTCAAATTCACATCTAGTTCGATTGTACACACGATGGTGGCCTTTTATGTGGCGTATTTCGAGAAATACCCCTTCATTTTTCAAAATACGGGATCACCTTGGAAAAATCGAGAAAGGCGTCTTTTGATACCCCATTCAACCTTAAATCTATTCGCGACTTTCATGATTTTTTTTTTAATTATTTTAGTTTTAACTTCTGCTTCTACAAATTTTATATTTATGGGATCAAATAGACAGGACCGAACCTGCGTTTACTCGCCAGAAAAACCTGTTAGCTACGTCAATTTATTTGTTAACTACTATGACTATGCCACGAGGAGGTACTTCCTGCCTTGCTTCCTCCATAATAACATTTTTCTTTAGGATGTTTAAAAAAGATATATTACAATATATTAATGAACGAATCTGGCTGACCGCGCCAGACATTGCCTAACCTCGCTGATCGAAAATGAATAGCCACCAGTACTTCGTTCATTCTTTAATAAATAATATAAATAAATATCCTTGGACGTACACACAATGCCATCTAGTTCCACATTAAACAACTATATGCTTGTGTTGTGGATACCAGATGGTTGATATACTAAATAAATACATTTTTTTTTTGTAAATAAAAACTTATTATAAATGAAAACATCCATAACTCGGGTACACATGTCCGTATTCATCATACAAACATATGCCTCTAGCGGGATTCGAACCCGCGACCTTTTGGTATAGTGGTCAGAGTTTCTAACCACAATAAAGTTCCTGTTGACATACAAAATCTTCCTTTCAATAAATTTAAAGATACTATAAAACAGAAACTTATTAAAAAAGCATATTATAAAATATCAGATTATTTAGATGATAAACAATCATGGACATAACCAGCCCGTTCGCATAACCAGGCTATTTCACAATTAATAATGAAATTAGAATATTATAATTTAGTAATATGAAAACCTTTTTTTAAAAAGAGCGACCTCTCGAGTTTCTTGCTTGTTCTTCTCAGGGGAAAATTGCTTTTTGGACAAGCAGTAGCTTTAAAAATGTAAAATCTGACTATTTTAAGTGTACCCTGTGTACCTACAAAATAAAGCATTTTTTGATTTTGATTTTGACACCAAACAGGTCGTCGTTTAATATATTGTAATATATATTTTTTAAACATCATAAAGAAAAATTTTAATACGTGTGTTTTCGTCCTTTGAATTTAATTCTGGAATAATAATAATTAATTTAATAATGGACGTTAAATATTCGATCTCGGTTGTTTTCAAAGGCAATCGTTAAGCCAAGTCTGCTTAACACTGACTGTCGTCGGGCGGCCACTAATCTGCCTTATCCAAAAACCCGCACTGGACCCGCCTTTTTTTTTTTTTTTTTTTTTTTTTATGCACGACGGGTTCGTACTTGACCTCAATCACACCTGATGTTAAGTGAAGATGAGGTCGAAGGTGGAAGCGTACTAACCCGGAAACCCCAACACATTTGGGGGACTGGCTATTTTATCTCTGACAACCGGAACACAACAATGCTATTAACATTGCTGCTTGGCGGCAGATTTAGATAAGATGGTGGTAGCTAGCCAGGCGGACATTTTAATATGCCCTACCACCAACCAAACCGAGTACTTAAACATGTACCCCGCTGGGGATCGAACCCGCGACCTCCGAATCGTAAACTCAGTGTTGTTTACATTGAGCCACGGAGGCGGTTAAAATGGCGCCTGATGGATTATGGCCCATACCCCCACCCACTGAGAAGAGGTTATGCCCCAACAGTGGGAACGAGTAAAGCTAATGATAATGAATCTATAACGTTATATTTTCACAGGTATAGTGACGTGGTTCGTTACATTATGGTCAAAGGCCCGTCTTAATAAACCATTCTCATGATCGAGAACAGTCTTGTGACTATGGTCTCAAGTAAACGTGTTGATTAATAAATCTAACTTGAGAACTGAAACGCGCGTGCTTACTTAAGCAGTACTCACTTGAGAGTTTCACATATTAATAAACAGAACTCAAGACTATCATTCATTCGCCGCTGAGGCGAATACTTGAGAAGTGATCTCAGCTAAGTAGACCTCAAGATTGGTTTATAAATTAGCACGGAGCTTGAGATAGTGTCAACCTCTTAAGACACATCTCGGTTGATACAGCCTCAAGATTTATATTGATATTGGTTTATTAATACGGGCAATCACACATCTGCATTAACCAACTCACTGACGCAGGACGCGCGCGTTAACTGCGTTAGCGCAGGTTTTTATTATGACAATATTAAATCACGGGGCGGCGCGGGATGCGAGCTTAGATGATTTATTGGCGCCTCCTGGTACAGTACACCACTCATATTTACAGTCAGCTTGTACCAAAAGCGGAACATTGATAATGACTTCTTACGCCGATTGTACATCTCGAGTTTAGAGACTTTGTCAGGATTTACTGATTTAATACGCTTCAGTTTTTACCTTATTACTGATTAAGTAGGTTGATGATACTGAGACTGAATAAGAAAGATTTAATGGATGGCTCTGGGGTAGAACGCAAGGGCTGGAAGAAAATTCGAATAATTTGGGACAGTACAACATTCTATTCTATATGTATTATTGTAAGTGGGGTGTGTATTTTGTGAGTTTCTTTAATCCACCATAGCTTCTAAACACCCCAACGGATTTAATTGAATGAAATTAAATTAATTTATTGCAATATATATATGTGTATATTTTGCTAGAATTTAAGATTATTGTTTAGTTTACGGTATGTGACACCGAATAAATACTTTTTCTTTCTTCTTTCTTTCTTTTCTTTCAATATAGAGACATCGGTTCCGAATATATTTTCCTTGCTTTCGGAGTCGAAACTTTAGGTCCTTGCTTGGGGGCCGGGCGCTCTTAAATTTTTCTATAATATTTCAAAGCGCTTAGTTGATGTCACTGGTGACCCGAGAGCTGGTTGTTTCCTCGCTCAACGCTTAAGTATCTGCATACAACGAGGAAACGCTGCCAGCGTTTTGAGTACCTTGCCTCGGGGCCCCAATTTTTTACATTTGTTCTAGTTTATATTTAAATTCCATCTCTTCATTTGTTACAGTTTTTAAATAAATAAATTTATAAAGCGATAAATAAAAAAAATAAAAAATATTGCATGGTTTCAAATTAGCAGATTTTTTAAATTTACTGAAAAACGTACTTTGCTTGTAATATTTTTTGAAGACGTTAAAGTGGATGTTGTAGTCAGCGGTGTACATACAAAAGGAATTTAAAATGTATTTTTTATATAATGTATGTCGCAGCCAGGTGGTATAATCAGCCATCCATTGAATGGCTAGCTATACAACTAAACGGCGGTAATTAATTATATGACATTTAGCTGTTTTAACTGCACTGAACGAAACGGCTGGTCCTTAATTAGCCATTCAAGTGGCGAGGGTGGCCATTATAATGTATGCGCACTCGTAGACTTATTTATTACTGGGTATGGTCCGGGTCGTTGAAACAATCACAATGGCAACACTTCATTCGTGCTGAAACGGGACTTTGGTTACTAATAGGAACTCAGTCACACACTTCGTTCGCAAACTGTCGTATAAAATGCTGATTATGTTGTAAAAAATTCATCACTTACCACAGTAAAGTGACCAAAAACCATGTGAGTATCTTTTAACGATAACAAAGATAATGGTGTCGATTCGGATATACACCAACTAAACTAAAACTATTTTTGTAGTGGTGCCGTCGCATCGTACAGTTCCAGGGAGAAAGAGACAGTACTACTTTAAACGACCGGTTGGTGTAGTGGATAGTGACGCTGTCAGCGAAACCAACGGTTGCGGGTTCGAATCCCGCGAGGGGTAAATGTTTGTGTGATGAATACGAACATTTATTCCCGAGTCATGGATGTTTATATAAATATTTATGTATGTTTATCCGTTATCTAGTATCCATAGCACAAGCTTTGCTTAGTTTGGGACTAGATGATTGGTGTAAGTGTCTTATTTAAAAAAAAAAACTGGTTTTAGTTTAATTTAGTTTAGTTAGATTTATAGATAGATAGATAGACACATTTATTCACTGCACAGTACATACAACCAAAATAGAAGAACACAAACAATAAATCCTATGTAATCAACAAATAAAATAAATAAATACAATGAAAGCTTAATATACTGACGCACACCATACAAGATTTTCCCAGCGACGGGCTGTACCCACTGTGCACTGGAAGGGCTCTGACTCAGCATATGCTGCAGCACAGATAGTGGTCCATGCCACAGCGCTGGTTATTCTGCCAGTACCACTTACTGAAAAACGCACGCAACATTTCTGTGGCGAAACCAATTATTATACCAATATAATTAATATAGGCAGTTTTAAAAATAAAAGCATTAATGTTTTTGTGGGGTATTCCTTGTATACTGTGCACTTATGCCATGATCATACTGTGGCAGAAGATACTTTAATATATATATATACAATAATAACAAAGTTGGTGTACATCCGAATCGACACCATTGACACTCATTAATTTACTCCATCATGCAAAACTCATCACCATCACACACTAACTGTCACACACACTAACTCTTACACACAGAGACACTCACAACACACATATTTTGTACATATTTATAGAAAACTAATACCAAACCTATGCCAAAAAAAGATTCTTATTATGTTACTGACAATGGTTACCCTTAAAATTGAATGGGTAATGTTTTAATTAAATTACAATATAATTACAATAAAATTGGTACTATTACATTATTAATTAATAATATTATTATATGAATATCAAATCCTCAGTGATATACGAGTCAGTATATATAAATTAAAGAAACCAAACAATCATAAGCCAAATGAAAATGTCAAAATTATAGATCTATAAATATGTACAAAATTCATTCATTTCATTTTGGTGTAGTGATTACACGACCGATTGGTGTAGTGGATAGTGACCCTGTCAGCGAAACCAACGGTTGCGGTTTCGAATCCCGCGAGGGGTAAATGTTTGTGTGATGAATACAAACATTTATTCCCGAGTCATGGATGTTTATATAAATATTTATGTATGTTTATCCGTTATCTATTTTCCATAGCACAAGCTTCGCTTAGTTTGGTGACTAGATGATTGGTGTAAGTGTCCGAAATATTTATTTATTTTTATTTATTTTATTTATTTATTTTCAATACTATGTAATTTAGACATATTAACATAACGACTCGTATATCACTGAGGATTTGATTTGTTTTTATTGATATTTATATAATAATATTATTAATGTAATAGTACCAATTTTATTGTAATTACTGTATTAATGTACTAAAAGATCGCTCTTTGTGATAAGACCGCCTAATTTTATTGTACTCTTTTCAGTATTGTGCTTTGTAAAATGTACATTCTCCTTTTGTGCAATAAAGTGTATTTGTATTGTATTGTAATTGTACCTACGTCTCCTAAACCTCTTTCTTAACTCATCTTTATGGTTCGCGCATTTTCAGGGTTCAGTCACTGTTTAACATCCATCAGCTTGCCATGGGCTAAAGGGACCGGTGGCATAACATACCTATCATGTCAACCCGCGGCTCTCTTCATGTCCAGCGGCACGCTCTTGCCCGTCCGTCCTAGCATCTATTGTACTGCTAAATGAACTATTGTCCACATTCTGTCTGAAGCGAGCGAAAGACAATTCCGCAAAGACCATAAATTCAGGGAGGCCGTAAAGCGACATGTTCATGTGTTACGCATAATTAGAATATATATATACAGGGCGTCCCAAAGTTATGGGACATGAAGGGGAAGTACCTTAAATATTGTAGATAGTGAATTTTGCTCAAAGAAGACTTTATGTTATTTTTAAAAGTTAGTAATTCTGCATTCATAGATTTTCTAAAAATTACTTGCTTCGGCTGGGAATCGAACCGACTTAAATGTGAAAAAAAAAACACCCTACTTTTATGATGCCAATCGAAAGAATAGCTAAAAAATAATAACTCTGCCTAAGTAACATAGTATTTTAAAAGAAAGGAACAACATAAAATGATTGAGTCAAATTTCAAGAAAGTTATTTATTGCTAAAGTGATTTCTTCTTTTGGGGATACGTGAAAGATATGCTATACAAAAAGCGATACGAGAACGTAGGCGAGTTGCAAACAGAATTGTGCCATATCACATCGAGTGTTCACCATAAAATGATTAGAAAATCAACAGGCAGCGGGCTCATTAAAAGATTGGCGATTTGCGTAAGACAAGAGGGATCACATTTTGAGCATTTAATTAATTAATTTACAAAAAAATACCTACTTAATTGACTACGGCAGTTTCATGTATGTTTTTTATTTGATTAAAATGATTAATTTCACGTTGTTCCTTTCTTTTAAAATACTATGTTACTTAGGCAGAGTTATTATTTTTTAGCTATTCTTTCGATTGGCATCATAAAAGTAGGGTGTTTTTTTTTTCACATTTGAGTCGGTTCGATTCCCAGCCGAAGCAAATAATTTTTAGAAAATCTATGAATGCAGAATTACTAACTTTTAAAAATAACATAAAGTCTTCTTTGAGCAAAATTCACTATCTACGATATTTAAGGTACTTCCCCTTCATGTCCCATAACTTTGGGACGCCCTGTATATATATATATATATATTGATATTTCTATGTGTGGGTGCAAGGCAAAAGCGACCCGCCAAAGAAATTCAAATAGATAGTCAGTGTTCTTAAGCCGCCCATGTAAGCCTAACGCCTTAGCAATGGAAACACTCGAATTAAAATGCCAATAGTGGTCATCCACTGGATAATATTGTTTGATTTTGTATTAGTTTATAGTTTAGCAAGCGACATACATACACACACATTACACAGAGTTTATGGAAGCATTTATATTATTAGGTATTTATGTCCCATTTAGCATAGGCGTTAATTTTGGGACATTGTTCAACGCACTGCGGATTGCCAAGATTCCAAGGCCGCAAATTAAAAAAGAATTCGAAAAGCCCTCCAGGATTTATGATATTACGGGGGGGCTTTTTGGCGGGAACTCGGCGAGTGAAGTAGCATTTTTCTTTATAAGTCTTATAATTTGTGCATTCTAACTTTTGAAGCTTAATAATGGCAGAATATTGTGCAGCAAACGTTAGTGATAGTGTACAAGTGAAGGGAAGTGTAAATTAAAGTGCGTAACGGAGCTTCCGGGTTCCCACAAGAAGCCACCAAAATCTTTTGTAAAGCATTCTGCCACTTTACTGAAGAATGACTTGACCGTGACTAGACTCTGTATACGCCAAGTATACGACGAATTACTCGTTTTGACTGAGACTGACTTACAAACTGAAGAAATAAGAGAAATAAGACATGGCTGTTATGGGCTAGTTCCCTTTGCCTTCTCCTAAAGGAGAGAATGAAACCCAAAAAAAAAAAAATTATATTACGGTTGCCGCGCTTTTAGGGATGTAAAACAGTGCCTGAAAACTATTACGGTTCCAAAACTCTTGTAAAAACCACTATCCAAGTTATACGGTGCTGTGTGCTCGGTGCAAATCTGTATATCTCCCTACGGGTCCGGTAAGCATAAAAAAAAAATCAAATAAAAAATCGTTTATTTCCTTTACAACGTATTGGCAATACAAGTTGAAGGATCCTCCTTTCAAGCTTAGAAAAGCCTGTAATAGGAGGAACCACTCTTCCATATCATATCTTAGCAAAGGTTTTTTTTTTACAAAACAAAATGTCTTATAAATTTTTTAACCTAAGATTACATTTTACATAATCGTGTATATGTGTTTGTGTGTGTGATGATGTATGTGTGTATAGCGTGTATCAGTGGGGTGTGTGTGTGTGTGTATGTGTGTATATATTTATTCATTCATTGTGTATATGTTAATAAATATTCAATATCCTGATAGTTTAGTTTTTATCCAAGTAAACATAGGAACATTTATATTTGTTTTCTTTATTTATACTGTGCATTCATCTAGGTCATTGAAACCGCAAATACCT
The DNA here is from genome assembly GCA_949316235.1 of Oegoconia quadripuncta. NCBI lineage: Eukaryota > Metazoa > Arthropoda > Insecta > Lepidoptera > Autostichidae > Oegoconia > Oegoconia quadripuncta. The sequence goes on from OX438743.1 coordinate 2,591,402, forward strand.
ACATGGACAAATCCTTTCGTTTACATCGGCAATTTACCAGCGACCTAAAATTCGCGATCTGAAGTATCTCAATACTTCGATTATTCCATAAAGGTATACGTTCTATCCGTTCACTATAGAGAACCATAGGTATAACTATGGTTGATTGTAAGAAATCTCGCTATATGTTAAATCCGTCTTTGTACTCATCTAGTTTAAATCGTAATATCTATTTATTTATTTATTTTATTAATTTACATAGAATCAACATCATTGTTACAAAGTCTTATACAGAAAACTAATACCAAACTTATGCCAATTAAAGATTCTTATTATGTTACTGACAATGGTTACCGTTAAAATTTAACGGGTAATGTTTTAATTAAATTACAATATAATTACAATAAAATCGGTACTATGACATTATTAATTAGTAATATTATTATATTCGTTGTGTGTATTCTCATACATGACATGCAATTCTAATTGTTATTATAGTTTAAACGAAAATGCACTACGCAGTACAACCTATGATATGGTTTGCACTACTCTAGCTTAATTGTTATACATTAATATCTACTTCTGTACTAGAATATTTTTTTGTAATTCGTGGATAATGTCGCTGGTTGTACAATTACCTCCACTCTGTAGTTTAATGCTAATTTAAGATATACATATTGTACTACTGTTTGTTGTCCCAAATAAAATAAAATAAAATAAAATAAAATAAAATAAAATAAAATAAAATATATGAATATCAATAAAAACAAATCAAATCCTCAGTGATATACGAGTCGTTATGTTAATATGTCTAAATTACATAGTACCTATTGAAAATGAAATTAAAGAAACCAAACAATCATAAGCCAAATGAAAATGTCAAAATTATAGATCTATAAATATGTACTTACAAAATATGTGTGTGTGAGTGTCTGTGTGTGTGAGTGTCTGTGTGTGTAAGAGTTAGTGTGTGATGGTGGTGAGTTTTGCATGATTTAAAAGTAATGTGTTTTCTTTTGAACACAAACAAACAAACGCCTCCGCTTATAATTTGAGGCAGCTTTGTCTGATGTCACTGTCAACTACATAAAAGTTTTTAGCTACTGTCTCGTGAAATTTTCATAGCGTCTACAGTGGCAGCCTGGCATGTCAACGAATACACAGAAGAGCTTTCATTCATCTATTTATAAAATAAACATTATTAAAAATAGTAGGTTATTTAACAAGCGATTACTAAAATACTAGTCTAATTGTCAATTCATAATGACAAAACAATGTATTTCCACTTTGCTTGCGAGAAAAGATATCAATAAAAAAAAAAATACGCCCCGAATACAGAACCTCCTCCTTTTTTGAAGTCGGTGTAAAAGTAGAAAGAATTGTAATTGACTGAATTACACTCGCGCGATTTTTAATGATTCTAAAATTGGCTATAAGTCTTGTGCTTTCACGACCTGTTTGGTGTAGTGGTTTATAAATCCTGACTGCTAGACCAAAATTTTTTGACTGAATTAATGACTTTGCGGAGGCGATTAATGTGACCTGCAAGTTTACCTTTATTTCATGTAAAGTGATGCAATATTTTTTTTGACATTAGTATTAAATTTAATTAAATCCGGGTAAAAAGCAGCAACATGAGTAAATGGAAATGCGATTAATTATATACATATTTTTATTTATTTTTGTTTTTTCAAGCACTTGACCTCAATCACACCTGATGTTAAGTGAAGATGAGGTCGAAGGTGGAAGCGTACTAACCCGGAAATCCCAACACATTTTGGGGGACTGGCTATCTATCATCTCTGACAACCGGAACACAACAATATGCTATTAACATTGTTGCTTGGCGGCAGATTTAGATAAATCAAAATCAAAATCAAAATTGGTACCCCGCTGGGGATCGAACCCGCGACCTCCGATTCGTAAACTCAATGTTGTTTAAATTGAGCCACGGAGGCGGTTAATATTTCAATATTCTATTTTATTAGTTCCGTGATCACTGTATACTACGTTTCTTTACAATACAAAAGAAGACAAAGACTAATCCCACATTATCGGACGACGTCACTCCTCAATCAATAACTAGACCCCCAGCAAGCTATGAAGTGTTTTTATGACACCTTCCCACAATGATTGCTCGCCCAATTAGCAGGAAAAACAACGACCATTAACAGCTAAACTATAGCCCCTATTCGACATGGATGTATTATTTCTATTTGCCATCCAAAATGATAATACAATGTAGTTATCTTCTCTCCATTATGTAAGGTCGCAAAAGCTTGTTGGAGGAATCTAATGGAAATAAGAATGATTTTTGTGGAAACGTGCATGTGTTTTCTGTGAATTTGGGAAAGTTTATTTATTGGTGAAACTTTTCTTGTTATTTCGATGTTGATGTTCGAAGAGGACCCGATTACCTATAGATTTAAAAATAGCAGTATGTTAGTCGTAAGTAATTTAAACCAGACACACACACTACCCACACGCCCCTTCATACACACACACCCTCATGCACACACAATGCGCAAACACTCGAGTTACCTCAATCACACCTGATTTTAAGTAAAGATGAGGTCGAAGGTGGAAGCGTACTGACCCGGAAATCCCAACACATTTGGGGGACTGGCAACCTTATGTCTGACAACCGGAACACAACAATGCTATTAACATTGCTGCTTGGCGGCAGATTTAGATAAAATAGCGGTAGCTAGCCAGGCGGACATTTAAAATGCCCTACCACCAACCAAACCGAGTACTCACACATGTACCCCGCTGAGGATCGAACCCGCGACCTCCGAATCGTAAAGCCAATGTTGTTTACATTGAGCCACAGGGATCAAGACGACATGAACGACACCTTGCTCTTCAAAATTTATCATGCCGGATAAAAACACAACTAATCAATTTAACAACTGACAATTCCTCCTGGAAAATTATCCCATTAATTTCGTTCACTGGAACACACAAATCTGTAACAATTTCACCACAAATCTATTCCCTAATCCCTGGCGCGTGTGAACCGGCCAACGTGTACCTGACAGCATCCAGATAGACCCGGCATTGTCCGCTGTGTGACCGATGGGGTGACAATGGTGTTGTGCGGACAAATTAGTTTACTATCACTATTATACGGGTATTTGTGGAGCTTGTGGTGCTAGAAATGAGTTCTATTTAGTTGGTATGATTTGTGGTTATTGCTAGATACGTCATAATATAGGGTGTGTATTTGTAACAAGGTATACCCACTTTTGAAAATAAAATTTGAAAATTAACCTCGAAGGATTATGATATCATCGAAGTACACCAAACAACTGTATTACAACTAAACCGTTTTTCCTTTGAGGTTAAAAATAAAATAAAAAAGAGAGGAGGAGACGAGAGACAATTTTTTCCTTTTAGCACTATTTAAGCACTATTTGAGTACTATTTTTGCCGTTGTCAAAATAGCCATTCTAAGGATCCTGAACATCACGGAAGTGTGAATTCCGAGTAACTACTTCTCATCACATCTGATTTAGTCCGAAATATATAATGAGTTACACCAGACCACAAAAGCAGTACCTGCTACAATTTTCAGATAGATCCATAGGTCGCTGGTTCAAATCCGGCTCGAAGGACCAAACCGTGCGGGCTGCTGTGTTCACGCACTGTTGCTGATGTCAGATCTCAGCTGATAAGGTCTGGAGATGTCAAATGATAGTCGACCGTTATCAACGAGTGTCTTTATTCCACTGAAATTCACTATTGTTTAAAATTGTCAAATTGTAATAGGTAGGTATCTAGGTCGCGCGTGCAAGCGCAATGCAAATTAATGACGTAATTAAATTGTTATTGGAAATGTATGATTTACTCGTACAGTTATTATTTTGGAAATAAATTATGTCTTAAATAAACGAACAAATAAAATATCACCATGCCCTTACTGCGAATCTCACAGACAAAGAATTGGAAGTTCTCAAAGGAATTTTATGAACAATTCGATTATTTTAGTGTCGTGTCAAGTTTCTGAGACGCATGAATATCTGCACATTAGCTCTCTTTCAGCCGATATATCATGTTCCAAGCCTAAAGAGCGTGGTGCGTATGAATAGAGCGAGACAAACAGATCCGCCCCTTTATTTGTGGGACAAAGAAGGTATAAATAAAATAATTAGTCCGAGTGTTGAATCGTTTAACATTACCCCGCTGTAATTGGTATTTGAATAGGTCTGTTTAGCTGTTGTGGTATGGTACAAGTTAAAAGAGTGGAATACGAGAGGAAATCACTAAGGATTTTTTATTTTATTTTATAGGTACAGTCGGTGGAGACTACACTCCTCTGCTGGTGCTTGGGTATAAGTGCGATTGGTCTGGTGATGGTGGAGTGGACTGTATTTGCTGGTTCAGGAGCCGAAGGAACTTCAAACACTGACTAACTTGTATATAAATTTATTGTGGTTTGACAGTTAAAATAAGAGACAATGGTGTCGATTCGGATGTAGGTACACCAACTAAACTAAACTAAAACCTTAGAGTGGTGCCGTCGCATCGTACTGTTCCAGGGAGAAATAGACAGGACTACTTTAAAACTGGTGTTAGTTTAGTTTAGCTTAGTTGGTGTACATCCGAATCGACACCAATATGATAAATATTAAAACTTAGGTGTTGGTGAGATGCCTTCCGCCACATTGGTACAATTTCCGTATTTGTACAAATGCATTGGAAGTCCAGATCCGTACAATTTTTAATAAATGAGTTTTCTCATTTGTACAAATTATAAATTTTTCGCTAATTAATAGAAAAACTGTTTTTTTTTTTATTTATAAATATTAACATTTAGTAAACAAAAACATGGGCTTACAACATAAGCATCCAACTTGTTAAAAAAAAACTTGGGCTTCGTTCCCGGATAGATCCATTGACTGCAACCTACACCTTTATATAAATTAGTTAACATTATATTAATTAAGCGTAAATAAAAGCAACTTATCTGATTCGAGAGATAATTAATCCCCGCTACCCGCGCTCCTGTCAAATTGTCAGATCGCAGATGCGTTTTGTTTCACGAACAGTCTGCAACACAATGAAGGTTGCAGGGCTTTATTTATGAATATATGTAGGAGAAAGTCTATAGAAAAATTTAATTAGAATAGAACAACCCTTCTCTTCCCGTTGTAAAAGGCAACTAAGGAACTTTTCATCAAAAAACATCTATAATTTTGCACGTTTCCCTGCACCCCGTGTGCATTTCTGTATATTTCATAAGGTGAAACGTGGATGTTGTTTCAATCATTATGTATGTATGTTATTTAAGTTTAACTGACATTTATCTATCAAATAATATATCGATCAAGATGTAAGGGAAAATATAACAAAATCCAACCAAGACCCTCCAAACAAAATCATCAAAGTTAAGTCCGCTACATCTGTAAAATAAAGCTGTTTATGAAAATTTGAAAATGTTTGCAATAATTAAAGAAGAAACACGTCTTTGTACGCCATTTTTAGGACGATCAACATTTAATGTAGACTCTACTAGTTTACTCGTAAATTAGTAGAGTCTACTAAATCTAATCAAATCAAAATATTTTATTTCATAGGATAAAATTATCACTTGGAAACGTCACTATTAATATTACATTTAAATTTACGGCTCATTCATAAAGCTGACTCCCCAGAGAAGAACGAGCAAGAAACTCTAGAGTTGCTCCTTTAATCAGATTATGTGTTTCTATTTGTGATTTGATAATTATATGAATAATGAGACAGCTATATCCATGCTTGCTTATCATTCAAATAGTCAGTGATTTTATAAATAGCCTTTGGTTAATAATTTGTTTTATGATTGCTTTAAATTTATTTAAATGCAAATTTTGAATGTCTACTGGAACCATATTATAAAAGCGTATGTACATTGTCCTTTGAAGGATTTACTAACTTTGTGAAGTCGGCTAACATAAACAGATAACTGGTTTTTATTCCTTGTATTAAAATTTTGCCATAAATGTATTGAGATGCCATTATTAAGATATTAAATTCCTATAAAATTTATAAATGGCACGAATAGCACGCTTCTGCAGAACAAAAATGATATGTATGTCAGCAGCGTTTCCCCACAACAATATGCCATATGACATCAAGCTGTGGAAATAGCTAAAGTAAACCAGTCTTGCGGTTTACTAACTTGTGACACCCAAAAACAACAGCAGAAATAAAATTTTATTGTAAAACGTTTTGACCATGGAACCCTATGATGATCATGATGACATCTTAGGTCGGTTTACTTTATTGTGTTGAAATTCAAAAATTATTATTTAAAAAAGTTTTTTGACATAAATAAGGGCAATATCTCTAAGCATCTTACACTTGGACCACGACAAACAACAATAATTGCTGTTTGAATGGCATTTCTTTAATATGGCATTGGCTATCAAATATCATTCAACAAGCTTAGCTGGGATTGAACTTATAAAACTAAATCGGATATGGTCGTTTTTTATATTTTTAGGGGTCCGTACCTCAATAGCTCTTTTCCTCGGAAACACCAAGAGGTATCAAGTTGAAATTAATATTGAAAAGTAAGGTCTGCAGCCAAGAACTGCTGTAAAAAATTAAAATATCTGGTGTAATTAAAGCATTGAAAATATATATTAAAAAATATAGTGTATATTGATACTAAAAGTCTAAACTAAAACTACGACATTGGAACCTTCAAGAAACGAGCCTACACCTTCCTCAAAGGCCGGCAACGCATCTGTGACCCTTTTGGTGTTGCGGGTGTCCATGGGCGGCGGTGATTGCTTTCCATCAGGTGACCCACACGCTCGTTGGCCTCACTCTCATATAAAAGAAAGTCTCTGACAGATCATCAAAACCTACAGAGACTACTACTTACCCACTGGGAAGGCAACTGCTTACAATCTTGAAATTTGACATGATGTGAAGGAATATATGTGCGATAATCTTTAATTTAAAATCACACACATACATATATAAAGTCACGCCTGTTTCCCGTAGGAAAAAAAATAATATTTGATCCGATTAGCAATACACATAATTTATGTTAAATAATTGATTTTAAAGACTTGTAACAAAAAGTTTACTCTTTTCGTATGTACTGTAACATGGGTGTCAATGACAAGGCTGTGCTACACGTACGGTCTAGAATAAAATATATTTAGGAATATAAATAAAATTTTTTTTTTAGTTTTATTTTCTCCTCTAGGAGAAGGCAAAGGGATCTAGCCCATAACAGCCATGTCTTATTTATCTATTTCTTCAGTTTGTAAGTCAGTCTATGTCAAAACAAGTAATTCGTCGTATACTTGGCGTATACAGGTTCTTAGTCACGGTCAAGTCATTCTTCAGTAAAGTGGCAGAATGCTTTACAAAAGATTTTGGCGGCTTCTTGTGGGAACCCGAAAACTCCGTTACGCACTTTAATTTACACTTCCCTTCACTTGTACACCATCACTAACGTTTGCTGCACAATATTCTGCCATTATTAAGCTTCAAAAGTCAGAATGCACAAATTATAAGAATTATAAAGAAAAATGCTACTTCACTCGCCGAGTTCCCGCCAAAAAAGCCAATATAAATTCAAATAAGTCAGTGTCAATATGATTTATTTTTAATTTTAAACAATTTTCCTGCATGAAGTTTACATACAAAGAGAATTTACACACTTTAATAGAACTACGGGTAAACGAAGTTGCCCTTAGTACTACCGATAGGACTACGGGCAATTTGATTTACCCGTGGTCAGATTGATAGAACCACAGGCACAAACAATTGCCCGTGGATCGACTAGTAGAACTCGGCGATCGGACCACGGGCAATAAACGGTTTATTCACTCTTTTAAAACGGATCACATAGTTTATTATAAAATTGGTCGGCTTTTTGGCGGGATCTCGGCGAGTGAAGTTGCATTTTTCTTTATAATTCTTATAATTTGTGCATTCTAACTTTTAAAGCTTAATAATGGCACAATATTGTGTAGCAAACGTTAGTGATGGTGTACAAGTGAAAGGAAGTGTAAATTAAAGTGCGTAACGGAGCTTTCGGGTTCCCACAAGAAGCCGCCAAAATCTTTTGTAAAACATTCTGCCACTTTACTGAAGAATGATTTGACCGTGACTAGACTCTGTATACGCTAAGTATACGACGAATTACTTGTTTTGACTGAGACTGACTTATAAACTGAAGAAATAAGAGAAATAAAATTTGTCACTCGAAACTGGCAGTAATGTCCCTCGACAGTGAGGTTGACTGGTTGCCATCCCCAAAAATAAGAAGAAGAAGAAGAAATTGGTCGATAGGAAACCGCTCCGGGGCGACGGGGAAGCTCTCTCTCTATATTATAATTTTTTTTTTTTTTGGGGTGGCACTAGTTGTAGCTTTGTGCCAATTTCAGGTATATTATATTTCTATTCCACATTTAAATGCATTTCTTTTTAAATAACGCGCTGTCTACCACGGCCAGCATCACACCACACGATGCCAAGCGTTCTCCTTGGACCATCACCACACTGCCTATGAATTCTGTAGATATACAGGGTGAATTTAAATTCGTGTAATTCCAGTTTACTGGTGACTCCGCTCCTGATTACGAACAACTTTCCCCAAGGAACCGTAGCCGAATTCGATCAAAAAAATTTCGATTACCCATACTATGAGTGTGCAATTCTTCTCGCAACTCACATACAAACACACACACACACACACACACACACACACACACACACACACACACACACACACACACACACACACACACACACACACACACACACACACACACACACACACACACACACACACACACACACATGAGCATAGCAAACTTAAAAAAGGAACTAAGATTAAAAGAAAACCATAACATTTAAAATAGGTTAATTTTTACTAGCATAATAATAAGTCTTTTCCTTAAATAATACTCTGTGGATCCGTCTGGAAGACGCGGTGCACTTCCAAGTTATTTAAGAAATAAACACTTTTTTTTTATACTAAGTAACTATACTTCACCAGTAAGCACGAATTACACGAATAAAGTTTCACACTGTACTTATTTAGCTTTTAATACGGTTGGGTATACTTCGGTGATATCATAATCTTTGTGGGTTTTCTATATTTTCAATTTATAGGTATGTATTTTCAATTGTGTTTTATAAATTTGTTGTTTCATGTAAACAACTACAATATATCTAATACAAGCTACCGATTTATAGGTTAAATTTCAACAAACTCTGTATATGCCATCCTCTCCAAGCCCTCTCGTCTCGTGACTAAATTTTACAAGTAACCAACCGCTTTTACGATGAAAACAAATGATACTATTTTGACAGCTTCATTTCAAAAACAAAAGGCCAATATAGCATAGTAAGAGACCTCAGTAGCAAACAAAGGTTCTAATCAACACAACAATGCGAATGAATGCATGCGTTCACAATTATCGGGAACGTATACGCGTTTACAATTATGCCTGAGCTCATACAATAAACTGCGTTCACAATTAAGGTTTGCGCACAAATGAGTGCTCAGGTGCGACCGACGCGACCGTGTCCGTCTGTCTGTGCTCGTTCGATTAATCACGCTCGCGATTCTTGCGAATGACAGTTAATATTGCCTTTGATCGGTCCAAAGTATACCATTCAGCGGAAACGTCAAAAGCTTGGTTTTATATTTTGAATCTTCTTCAACAGCCTTATTTCCTTACTATTAGAGCTGACACGCTTTTCAGTAGATGTTTTTTTCTTTTTTAAATTATTTACTTAAAACGTAGCGAATGCAACTGATTATGTAATTGATTTTGTTTAAATATGCTAATATAATTTAAAAAATAATGATTTACTCTGATACAATTCATGAATATAAAAAACTTATACACAATTGAAAATATATCTTATATAAAAAATACGCCGTCCAACTCGCTTCCGTGTGGCATAGTACCTAGTACGCTAGCGCTATTGCCCCGCTGAATACATAAGCTCAGCTGCTGAGCAAAGTAGGCACCAATTCTCACATCTCCAGAGGCGAAGACCAGTCTGATGGATAAATCCTTTATAAATTGTATTGTGTCAGTAGACCATGGGCTCAATGGTTTGATTTGTCCATTGTTAAATCATATCTGAAACGACTTTAATCCAAGGTAGGTACCTACTGTCCCAAAATTTAATAAAAAATTCATGAGATGACCTGTTTGGTGTAGTGGTTAGCAACTCTGACCACTATACCGAAAGGTTGCGGGTTCGAATCCCGCTAGGGGCATATGTTTGTGTGATGAATGCGGACATGTGTACCAAAGTCATGGATGTTTTCATTTATAATAAGTATTTATTTACGAAAAAAAAATGTATTTATGTAATATATCAACCATATGGTATCCACAACACAAGCCTATGGTTGCTTACTGTGGAACTAGATGGCGCTGTGTGTTTGTTTAAGGATATTTATTTTATTTTTATTTTATGAGATGATTCCATGTGGCTAGAATCATATACCGGATGAGTTTTTTTACCGTAAGGAAAAAAAATAGGGCATATAGTGGCAGGACGCATGGATGGGCCATTCATGAAGCACTGGTTGTCGTTGCATGCACCAGTGTCCCAGATCACACGCAATAGTTGAATACTTACATAATAATTCTGACATACAAATTCTACAATTTCTATAATAATAATTCAATTTTCAAAATAATTTCAAATTAATATAATTTAATTTCCATGTTTCAATTTTGATTTTTCTTTATGTTTTAATTTTTCAATTGACATTTGAATTCACAATTGTTATTTTAAATTTTCAATGTCTACCACTGTTTATTAACTTAGTTATAGGTGACTGTACTAACAAAGATGGACCTTATTGTCTAGAAAAATAAATGATTTATTATTATATTAGGTAAGTGAAATATAAGTTATTGGCATAGGTAGTTGATATGCGACTGGCGTGTTTCTTATATTAGCCGAAAGACGTCCACTGTTGGACAAAGGCTTCCGCCAAGGATCTCCACACGGGTTCCCATCATGCAAAATTTATTTGGAACTCGTATTTTCTCCAAGTTTTCTTTATTTATTAATTATGTGGAATAGGCCACAAACGCGACCGTCAAATTACACAATTAATGCTTTCTTAGCTGATGGTTTTGAAAAAAATAATTAAATTTGAAAAAAATAGAGATAAGCTCGCCTTTTGTATATTTTAATATTCTCCTGTTTTTTTTTGTTTTGTTTGACGTGTATGCTTATATACAATAAAGTGTTAAATAAATAAATAAATAAATAAACTACCTATGCCAATACCTCCTATTTCACTTATCTAATATGTCCCATTTTTTTCCTTGCGGTACAAAAACTCATCCGGCATAAACAGTGCTAAGCTCTGAATTTGTTAATTTACCGACATAGACTGTTATTTACAGGGTGAATTTGAATTCGTGTAATTCCCATTAACTGGTGATCCTACCCTTGATTACGTGTAACGAGGTGTACAACCTCTTCTAAATTCTGTCTTCTTTTCGGTAATCTCTTTGGCGTTTTCTTTTTTGGAACATTATTCAAAATTCTGAATTCTAAATTATTTTCAAAAACTAGTGGGTCTTGACGCAGCTTGCGAGCTAAACTATTCTTTTCTTTTCCTTTTATTTCTTTCTTTAAATTATTATATCATTATTAAGTTTTACGAGTGCCTATCCCTTCTTCCCGTCGTTCACCTTCTTCTTCACCGTTCATCAGTGGCTGCAGTCCTGGTAGGGGCCGGAAACCTACGACCCTGAACCTCATCCTCTCTACGGCGCCCAATAGCTACTTCGACCTACAGCAGCTGAGCGTTCGCAGAACCGCGACATACGCACAACGTTCTCCAAGGAACCATAGTCGGATTCGATCAAAAATTTTCGATTACCCATACCTACAAAGTAAACCATTCACCAACCATATAAAAATCGGTAAGAAACTAAATGATTTGTTCGGCTGTATTTCGCGGCATGTGAACCCACTACAATCTACAATCCCGCTTCACACATAAACACACTTCGTCAGCCTACCCACACAGTTTACTATAATATAATTTCTGCAAAAAAATATATTTATATTTATATTTATTTATTAAAAAAAAAAAAAAAAAAAAATGCTGTTGATTCTATGTAAATAAATAAATAAATTCTGAAACCAGAATATGGAAATGGCTATGGTTCTTGGGCGAAAGTTGTTCGTAATCAGGAGTGAAGTAACAGGAATTACACAAATCAACCTGTATGTAGAATCATTATAGTGATTTACAAATCGCTTCCTCCTGTACCTTGATACATGGGCTTAATATGCGCGGCAAACGGATACATTGGCAACTTTTGATTCAGTATTGAAGCACATTCAAGACGCAATGAATAGATCTCTCTCATCTCGCATTAAAAGGCAGCACTGACCTGCAAATACAAAGATTTGTAAGGAAATACCGCAAGTGGGGAAACTTTTAGATCATTAAAAAAATGTATGAGAGAAAGAAAAAGTATTTATTGCCAACAAATACAGAAAATTTCATAGGTATAATAAAAATAAACATTTTGCATAATCAAATGTATTTGTGGCAAAGGGATTGGGCGTCAGCATTTGCTGCCAATATGTCGTATGGCAATTGACAGCGCTGGTTTTCAGCGCAACCTCTCTCTCACTTAGGTTTTCAAAATTCAACAACACAGTCAGGCGCGCTCCCACATACACTTATATGTGTGAGGAAAAATAGAAAAAAAAACACAGGAAAAAAAGAAAAAACTGCTGTTACCTACTTGCGAGTGTGATAACAAAGAAAGTGCACTCACATATAAATTTTACCTTTTATTCAGCTTTACGACGGATATCTTGAGATCGGCTAAGACGAAGAGATAAAAAAAATATAAAAAAATAAAAATTCATTTGCGAAGTAGCCACTACGGTTGACGTCAATATCAGCGAAACCAACGGTTGCGGGTTCGAATCCCGCGAGGGGTAAATGTTTGTGTGATGAATACGAACATTTATTCCCGAGTCTTGGATGTTTATATAAATATTTATGTGTGTTTATCCGTTATCTAGTATCCATAGTACAAGCTTTGCTTAGTTTGGGACTAGATGATTGGTGTAAGTGCTCCAAATATTTATTTTTTATTTATTTTATTATTCTGTGATTTTCAGCAGTGGACGTCCTGTGATAATGATGACAATGATATGGGGTTTTAAGTAAAGATCAGGTCGCAGGTTGAGACTCATTTGGAACTCCCAACTTGTTTACGGGCCTGGCTATCTTATCTCAAACAGTAGGGGCATAAATTGCTCCATTGCTTCTTAGCGGCAGTGTTACTACATGGCTGTAGCTAACAGACATTTTAAAATAACCTTTTAATTTTTGTTTTTTTTATGCACAACGGGTTGGTACTTGACCTCAATCACACCTGATGTTAAGTGAAGATAAGGTCGAAGTAGGGAGGGTCCAGGAAACCCCAACACATTTGGGGGATAGGCTATCTTATCTCTGACATCCGGAACACAACAATGCTATTAACATTTAAAATGCCCTACCACCAACCAAACCGAGTACTTAAACATGTACCCCGCTGGGGATCGAACTCGCGACCTCCGAATCGTAAACTCAATGTTGTTTACATTGAGCCACGGAGGCGGTTTCGATTCACTGTTTTTACTGTTATGAGAATCCAGTTGAAATAATCCACCACCAAAACCGTACAAATACTTACGGCTTAATAAGTTTGCTGAAATCGATTAATGCGATGTGTTCCGAGGCAATCGTCGCTCCCCTCGCCCGGTACCACTAGCGCTGTGTCTGCTTAACTATCGTTTGAGTACAATATGTTCTCTAACATCATATGACGTAATAATGACTTAAAGAATTTGTGTGACCTTAATAAATAAATAAATAAAAGGTTATTCACCACAAAGTTAATTTAACCAGTAATTAATTGATAATAAATTAGGTCAAATTTGATGAAACGGTAGGGACTCAGCAGATTAGCAGATTTTCAGTCCCCCCAAGTAGAGTAGTTGCTGCTACCAAGGAATTAATTACTATTACTCTATGAATAAATTGAAACATTAACTAAAAGTAAACAAAAACAAAAATCTATATCGAAAATCAACTCAAAAACAACTTCAAGTGATAAACCATATAAAGCTAGACACGAGAAGGTATCATATAGGGTAGGTATTTGGTAAAAATTCAATACTTGTGTGAATGGGCCAGTTAATTTAAGTATTTTTGGGCCATACCCTGGCTAGCTACCACCATCTTGCAAGCCGCCGCCGCTTGCCGCCAAGCAGCAATGTTAATGGCATTGTTGTGTTCCGATAATAATATAATAACAAGATAATAATAAGCTATAACAAGATAAGATGGCAAGCCCCCAAATGTGTTGGGGTTTCCGGGTCAGTACGCTTCCACCTTCGACCTCATCTTCACTTAATATCAGGTGTGATTGAGGTCAAATAACAACCTGTTGTGCATAAAAAAAAAAAAAAAAAAAACGAACACAAAGTGAAAATTTTGTCAAACAATTTCTGTGAATGTATCTATTTTTGGTGTAACAGTTTAGTAGTTATAAGTGTGTAGAAGAAGTATTTCATATACCAATTGGTAGATCACAATGCTAATATACCTAAAATTTTTACTATATGAAAATATATAAATGAGCCTACACCTTCCTCAAAGGCCGGCAACGCATCTGTGACCCTTTTGGTGTTGCGGGTGTCCATGGGCGGCGGTGATTGCTTTCCATCAGTTGACCCGCATGCTTGTTTGCCGACCTCTCATAAATATAAAAAAAAATGTTATAAAATCCCGCCTCTACACTCCTATTGTGACTCCTGTAAGCTAGGATCAATATAGTGGTGATCCACTCGGCGCCTGCTGAAGGTAGACGGTGCCCTACGTGAAGAGTCACACAATAGAGACCACCTTGGACCCCAGACTACATTAGACATTATTTACCAAAGGCTATTATAAAATTTCTGACTATCTGGATGATAAGCAAGCATGGACATAGACCGCTCGGCGATATCCAGTCTAATTATACAATATAATATAATTGTAACCCAAACTTATTTAAAAGAGCAACCCTCGAGTTTCTTGCTTCTCTTGGGAATCAGCTTTGTGAATGAGCAATAATGGTGTCGATTCCGGATGTACACCAACTAAACTAAATTAAACTAAAACAAGTTTTAAAGTAGTACTGTCCCTTTCTCCCTGGAACAGTACGATGCGACAGCACCACTCCAAATCTGGTTTTAGTTTAGTTGGTGTACATCCGAATCGACACAAATGTCAAAAATTTTAATAATAAGATAAAAAAATGTGACGTTTCCAAGTGATAATTTTTGTCCTACGAAATAAATATTTTTTTGATTTTGATTTGATTTTGATTAAAGCAAGAAATAGGGTGTGTAAGTAAGAAAAGAAGTTACTCACTTCCCCCTTGTGAGCATACGTCGAGTAAATTATTATTAGACTGCAAAGGTCTCGCCGTTGACACGACCGACTGCCATAAATTAAAAAGTTGAAGTTGATTTTGAATTTCACATATACAAATCCTTACCCTTTTAGTGATACCGTGGTAGAGGGTACGCGTCCCTCTGTTTACGAGTCGCAAATCCGTTCTCGGTCACTGGTTGCAGGTTACGGATTAGTGTTGAATGAGTGTCGGTGGTTGGCTGTAGCTTATTGGTTTCGATACTATGCACTTGAAGTGTACCTAAAATGTTAGGTTACGTCCAATTGTATGCCGATATTACTTTATAATGGTCCTGGGAACTCCCTCTAGATTTTTAAGAGTTAAGAGAGGTTAATTTTTAAATACAGCATAAATCAATAATATCGCTATGACCTGCACTCAATACGCCTAAAAGCTAATTAAAAATAATATAAAAATAGATTCAGTGAGGGCGCCACTGGGCAGAATAAACCCTCTTAAGTTGCCTTTTCAAATACAAAATAAAATTCAAATTATTATCAGTATAATTCTAAAATCAGTTTTCTTTAACTAATATAAGTGGATTTTTTGTAGGTACTTCCAAGGCATTCAGCGAGGATATCTACTAATTTTCAAATTATGTATAGAAGGTATTTTAGTCACTGAAAATACTTTCCTATTCAGTTGTTTTTTGTAAGTACGTTTTGTCAATTGTCTTGCCAGTTGGGATGTTTTTCCAACCTCTTTCGGTATTTAGCGACAGTGCTTCGGATTTCCTCCTTTACAGTGCTTATATTGGGTCTTTACCGATGAAATTAGAGTTTTTTTTCTACGTTAATCATATGTACAAATTCCTGCGATTTTCAAAGCTATATCCAAATTTGTTTTTTATTTGGAAAATGGAATATTATTTCAAGGTTTCACATGAAATATTTTTAATTTCTGAGCTAAATCACATAATAAAAAAAAATTGAACAGAGCTCTTTTCATGTGCTTCCCATATACATTTCTTAGATTTACTTTTATAAAGCGGTTACTTTTAAAAATTAACGCTGCCTATACTTAACTTAATGTTTCCGATAATACACACAAAGTTTGGCTAAATTCGGATTTGCCGTTCCCAAAAAAAAAATCAAAAATATTTCCAACCAACCAACCAAACCATACATCCCTATACATTTTAGAATTGTCTTGTATGATCTACAAGGCTTCCAAATAGACCTTATTTACCAAAGGCTATTATAAAATTTCTGACTATCTGGATGATAAGCAAACATAGACATAGACCGCTCGGCTGAACAGTCAGTTCAGTCTAATTATACAATATAATATAATTGTAACCCAAACTTATTTAAAAGAGCAACCCTTGAGTTTCTTGCTCGTTCTTCTCTGGGGAATCAGCTTTGTGAATGAGCAATAATGTCAAAAACTTTAATAATAAGATAAAATATGTGACGTTTTCAAGTGATAATTTTTGTCCTACGAAATAAATATTTTTTGATTTCATTTGATTTGACCTAAAATTGCGTTAGTTGTTTGTTTCTTTGAAAAAGCTTTATACTTTTTATAAAAAAAAGGACAACAATGATCCTGTGGATTTCTTGTGCCGCTTTTTTTACCACAGACGATTTCCCGTTCCGCAGGTTGGACGTACTGACTGACATATAAATGCAATAAGCCCTTTCATTTCCAGTACATTTAAATTGACATTCAACAAATGACATTATGTATCTTACGTTGAAATAAATGCTTGAAGTTTGATAAACTGAACATGACTAAGTAGATCACGTGGTGTAAAGTTTTGAATCTATACCATTCAGTCAAGGACGCTTCTATCACACCCTCACATTTGCCTTCCCCTCAATTCCCACTGTCAACACCAGCCTTCAATGACCCAGGAGACTTGAAATGCTCGCTGCATCGAAAAGGACATCGCTCCATTATGTTCGAGGGCTAAAACAATAGGCCCCCTCTGTGGACTCGAGTGTGTACGCTGCCTATTTGCACAAGTTAGTGAGTTAAACGCGCCTTATTCACTGTGACAGTTTGTTGTCTGTAAGATGTTTGTTTTAATAGTGAAGTGATCCATTATCTGTGGCAAATTGAAACAAGTTTTCTTTTCGCTTTTTGTGTTTAGTGTTCTCGACCGATAATGAAAAAACGGAGTATGGTGTTCTGTCTGTCTGTCACAGCCATTTATCTCGGAAACGAACGGTTGTCAGGGAAACGCGGGCGTTGCTAGCGACTGGGACGGTGCCAGCCTCTCATGGTATAGGGTAGCTAGGGAAATTGCGATATTATGTCAAGCTACTAAAGGTGAATAAGATATCAGAATGACACTAGGATTTAACACAACGAGGTAATGGTCTGCCACTGATGAAACACCAAAAAATTCATAGAAGAGGTATCGGACTTGCTAATCCTAGCTTCAAAGACAGCCTGTTGGTGGCTAAACGTGGCTAGCGCGCTGGGGACAATGCCGCAGATAGGACAGCTCGTGGCGATACACATTTTATAATTACGTAAATATATTAAATTTTATTTTCCTAGTACATATATAAATAAATTTATGTACAATTTTATCATAAGTATTCAGTACACAAATATTAGGTCCTTACCTATGAAATTGGCGTTCTGTATGAAGAATTTCATTAAGACTGTTTTCTCCATACAAACATTTTTAGCTAAACTTTGTGTGTATTATCGGATTACGTTAAGTATAGGCAGCGTTAATTTTTAAAAGTAACCGCTTTATAAAAAGTTTCAGTGAATCTAAGAAATGATTATGGGAAGCACATGAAAAGAGCTCAGTTCAAATTTTTTTAATTATGTGATTTGCCCAGAAATTAAAAAATATTTCATGTGAAACCTTGAAATAATATTCCATTTTCCAAATAAAAAACAAATTTGGATATAGCTTTGAAAACTCGCAGGAATTGGTACATAATGATTAACGAAGAAAAAAAACTCCAATTTCATAGGTAAAGACCCAATATGTGTATAAATACTTAGATTTTCTCGGGAATTTTCTACATTTTCAATTTATAGATACTATGGCGTCGCGAACTCGATTCCTAGGTGGGTGCCAGTACAACTGCCACCAATATTTCAATGACAAGTAATACACAAACCCAACCCAACCCAATTTGTACCTAGCACAACAAATATTACGAACACAATGTCAAGTTGAAATAAGACATTAACATTTAATATGACCTGTCCACTTGTCGACCCTTCCCATTTAGAAATCCTGGGGATTTCTTTGTCATCCTCACGTCCCCTTCTTTCGTCCCTTGAATTACTTAAGTGAGAAAGGGAGATTGGAAGGCAGGGCACATGAAAATTGAATGTAGGGTAGTTTATTACAAGGAGGCGCTTTGTAAATAAAATTGAATATGCAGAGGTGAGGAAATCACGGTTATCCCTGTGCTGATGGACTTGGGTTAGAGCTTCTATTACATGTCGCTTTCGACTTATGGCCATTATAAGGAAATATATCTATATATAGGTATAAATGTGGAAGTTTGGATGTTTGTTTGTTGTTCAATCAAGGCGAAACGGATGAACGGATTTGGATGAAATTTGCCATACAGGTAGAATATGCCCTTGATTAAGACATAGGTTTTTTATCCCGATAAAAAAATTACTTCCCGCTGGAATTTTTTTTTATGCACGACGGGTCTTCGTTAATCTGTGGTGCCGTTATTAGCGACGCAGTCTGTCTATCCATTTTCGATTATCAAAGTTAAGCACCGTCTGACGCGGTCAGTCTTTGGGTGGGTAATTCAACCAATCAATAAGCATTCATAGGTAAAATTTACACTTGATAATGGAACCGCCAAAAATTTACAAAACAACCAACTTCAGTTAAGTACCACTTTCTGAATGTATTCTCGACTCGCTGGTGTAAATATCAAAATCGCTATATGTATGCTTTTTTTTTATGCACGACGGGTTCCTACTTGACGTCAATCACACCTGATGTTAAGTGAAGATGAGGTCGAAGGTGGAAGCGTAACTGACCCGGAAACCCCAACACATTTGGGGGACTGGCTATCTTATCTCTGACAACCGGAACACAACAATGCTATTAGCAGATTTAGATAAGTTGGTGGTAGCTAGCCAGGCGGACATTTTAATATGCTCTACCACCAACCAAAAAATAAATTAGACATATCCGCGCATCAACGCTCACTGCGATCTGGCGCTGTCCGTGGTGTACTAAATTAGGGAGTTGAGTCACTTGGCTCTCCCCCCATAGGATTAGCCGCTTTGGCTTTTTGCGTCACATTAGCTACACTTCCATTTGCTGGGGGGAAGGTGGGACTTTCTTTCTTTCCTACTTTTCACCCTTAAATTCTTTCTTTAATTAGTCTGGGGTCCAAGGTAGCATTAGAGTCACGTAGGGCACCGTCTACCTTCAGTAGGCGCCGTGCAGAGTACCACTGTTGATCCTGGCTTACAGGAGTTACAGTGGGAGGAGAGCGGAGGTGGGATATCCACGATAAAGTTCTTCCATACAGGCGAAGCCGCGGGCGGAAATCTAGTATTATATGAGTTCTACATTAAAAATACTTATAAATACAAGCTTTTAATATTCCATCATGATTATCACATAATTACTCATAACCGCCTCCGTGGCTCAAAGTAAACAACATTGGGTTTACGATTCGGAGGTCGCGGGTTCGATCCCCAGCGGGGTACATGTTTAAGTACTCGGTTTGGTTGGTGGTAGGGCATTTTAAATGTCCGCATGGCTAGCTACCACCATCTTATCTAAATCTGCCGCCAAGCAGCAATGTTAATAGCATTGTTGTGTTCCGGTTGTCAGTGATAAGATAGCCAGTCCCCCAATTGTGCTGGGGTTTCCGGGTCAGTACGCTTCCACCTTCGACCTCATCTTCACTTAACATCAGGTGTGATTGAGGTCAAGTACGAACCCGTCGTGTATAAAAAAAAAAGGTGTACCAGTGGCAATCTTCTGGCTCCATCTTCAAACCCTCATCATCAGGTGTAATGAAAGTGCTCATCGCAACAAAACAAACTTGCCCATATTCGACTATCCTGCCATTTGCCATCAGGGAGTTCCAGTCCCTACATCCCGGCTCAATCATCATATCTTACATAAATTTGCAAAATTTCAGTTCAATTAGATAGATACCAAGCAAATGGTAGAAAAATACTTTGCAAATTCAGAAAAAATTCAGAAACGGACAGCTTTGTTTTTTTTTTTTTCCTTTAAAAATAATATTTCGGACACTTACACCAATCATCTAGTCCCAAACTAAGCAAAGCTTGTGCTATGGATACTAGCTAACGGATAAATATACATAAATATTTATAATAAACATCCAAGACTCGGGAATAAATGTTCGTATTCATCATACAAACATTTAGCCCTCGCGGGATTCGAACCCGCAACCGTTGGTTTCGCTGATAGGGTGACTATCCACTACACCAATCGGTCGTCAAACTTACTTGGTAAAACGGTGGTAGCTAGCCAGACGGACATAAACGCCCTACTACCAACCAAACCGAGTATATACATGTGTAACTGGATACGCATTTGTCCACAATCTTACCTGATGGGAAGTGACGATTCACCTTTTCTTTCACTTGGTCAAAGTAATTACGCCTACGTCTTCCCCTTCCTCTCTTCACTTCAATCTTCTCGTTCTTCAAAAAAATATCGTGTCGTATCAAGAAACCTAGGAAGGATAGGGAAAGGTCAGAGGCATTCGAGATGTGGTGTTGGAGACGAATGGCGGTAATAAGTTGGACAGAGAAGGGAACAAATGAAGAGGTGTTAATAGGCTCCACTGAAAACCAGCGTTGTAGTCGTTCTTCTTCTCTCGACTACAACAAATGCTGAGTTGGGGACCTAATTTGATGCCACTTTGCGACACCGAAAACTAGCCAATGCATATATTAAGTTCCACATTTCTAAACTGTGTTATAAATGTATCTTGTCGCTAAATGGATCAAATAAAGTTTTCTTATTCTTATTCTTAATTATGGTAAAGGAAAAGAGATGCCTCTTAGCCACAGTTGAGAACCGATGAGGATAGATGATAGGTCACAAAACAACTACATATTTAGATTTGTTTGTCGTTTTAAACGTTTGGCAATGATATGCTGGGCAGGTACTCACACTAAGCCGGTTTTTCTATTCGAATTATTTTAAATACATCCAAGATCCCATCGCCCTCCCCTGTATCGAAGTCATTCCATTTCGGACCCAATTCCAATTTTAAATCGATTTAATTTATTGGAAAGGAGTGCCGGTCAGTAATAGATGTCATAAACATGTAGTAGGGTGGACTGGACACCTACAAGGGGGCAACAAGACCTTTATTATATAATTGAGAGGAAAATTGATCGCTTGCGTAACAATTTTTTTTAAGTAACATTTTGATGTCTTTGTGAAAAGGGGCAGCGTAGACAACGGACATTTTGTCGGCCGCACTTTTTTGTTCTCCGTATGTCTTATTACATAGAATACCATACATTCCTTCTTCGCGGACAAAATTGTCCGATTTGGTTTTTTTTTTCTGGCCGGACAAAGTAGCCGTGGATTACTCGGCCGCTTTTCACTAAGACATCTAAATAATTTCGTTCATTTTGAACAACTAATTTTTTATTCTTCGGTGGCACTGTAGTAATAGGTGAGGCAGTTTATGCGTTGAATGAGAATTCCAGACGTGACGTCAGAATGCTCACTTAAAATATTGAATAACTCTTAAACAGTGTAAACAACATAGGGTTTACGATTCGGAGGTCGCTGGTTCGATCCCCTGCGGGGTACCTACATGTTTAATCAATCAATCAATCAAAATATTTTATTTCGGATAATTCCATATTAGGTTAGTAAGTCTTAGTTTATGTTAGTATAAAATTGGTCATACAGCTATAATAAAATGTCAAAAATCAAATGTCAACTAGTAGTTACTACCTACTAAAAGCGCTGTCCAGTGACTAGCAATAGGACACTCCTGTTTGCCTCCCACCACCCTCAGGATATTGTTGGTGCTGCCGCACACTCTACTCATACTAAGTTTAAGTACTCGGTTTGGTTGGTGGTAGGGCAATGTCCGCCTGGCTAGCTACCACCATCTTATCTAAATCTGCCGCCAAGCAACAATGTTAATAGCATTGGTGTGTTCCGGTTGTCAGAGATAAGACAGCCAGTTCCCCAAATGTTGAGGTTTGCGGGTCAGTACGCATCCACCTTCGGCCTCATCTTCACTTAACATAGGTGTGATTGACGTCAAGTAGGAATCCGTCGTGCATAAAAAAACAGCATACATATAGCGATTTTGATATTTACACCAGCGAGTCAAGAATACATTCAGAAAGTGGTACTTAACTGAAGTTGGTTGTTTTGTAAATTTTTGGCGGTTCAATTATCAAGTGTAAATTTTACCTATGAATGCTTATATTGATTGGTTGAATTACCCACCCAAAGACTGACCGCGTCAGACGGTGCTTAACTTTGATAATCGAAAATGGATAGACAGACTGCGTCACTAATAACGGCACCACAGATTAACGAAGACAGTTACAATACAAAACGAGAGCGACAATATCTCAGATACAATTGGAGGAGGACAAGAAAATTGTCTCACGCGCATTCTCTACATCTATAAATTGGAACAAACAGAAGCATTGATAACTGTTGTACGATTAACCGATGATTAAAATCGATAAGAACGTGGTAACCGAGGGTATAGCGCTAGTATGTTTTTATCGGTGTCCAATAAAGAGAAGTGTTGTATTATTGATTGTCTGTCATTTAATAGTCCACGATTATATATGTGAATGCGGAATTGTCTGTTCTTAAGTTTGCAAGCTTCTTCTGTCCGTATTTATTTGTGGCATTACAGCTCCAAAACGATTTGACCGAAGTCGATTCAGTCGTTTCATATTAGCTAATATTTAGCTTCTAGCGCATTATGATATGGCGATAGATTGATTTTTCAAAATCACTATTTGTCGACGATTAGTTTCACGAAAAAATCTTTTGCCGACGGAACCCCAGAGCATTTAAGAGACGCACATACCACATATTCAAAGTACTTCCGAAGGTCCTTTATAATATTAATTATAAATTAAATTAAAAAAAAACAGGACAGCAGCATTCAGGGAATAATTCAATGCAACATTTTCAGTTCAGTAACAAATCAGAACCCTAACCTCATACTTGTCAACACAAACTTGTCCGGTTTTGGCTTTGTTTTATTTTTTATGCATAACGTGTTTGGTACTTCACCTCAATCCCACCTGATGTTAAGTGAAGATAAGGTCGAAGGTATTATTAATATTGCTGCTTGACGGCAGATTTAGATAAGATGGTGGTAGCTAGCCAGGCGGACATTTAAAATGCCCTACCACCAACCAAACCGTGAACATGTACCCCGCTGGGGATCGAACCCTACTATAGTTGTTGTATAGAGTTATCCTTGGATGGAATTTTCATGAATAGGTAGAAGACATCCTAACATTTTCCCTAACAATAACTTGCGACACGCAATACTTTGAACTTACCGCTCGTAATTAAGTGCAGCCGCCATTTTAGTTCTGCATCTCCCCAGATGATCGCCGTACGCGAAATGTTAATTGTTAACAGAGTACGTGACTCAGTGATAGTGCGATCGGTCTTGGGGACACACGGACTTCAGGGACGAGTACACCTCACTTGACTTAGGATCAGCCCCGTTCACTTTGTATTAATTAAGTATATAATTAATATTATAAATGGGAAAATTTGGATGTTTGTTTGATTATTGCTCAATTAGCCCAGGGAAGATACAGTTTGACCTCGGAAAAACGAAAACCGCGATTTTCTTGAAACATTTAATAAAGTGTTGTTTTTTTTATTACTTGACTTGCACTTGACTTGATTAGCACTTGACCTCAATCACACCTGATGTTAAGTGAGATGAGGCCGAAGGAGGCAGCGTACTAACCAGGAAAAACCCCATCCTATTTGGGGGACTGCACTGGCTATCTTATCTCTGACAACCGGAACACAACAACGCTATTAACATTGCTGTTTGGCGGCAGATTTAGATAAGATTTTGGTAGCTAGCCAGGCAGACATTTAGAATGCCCTATCACTAACCAAACCGAGTACTTAAATATGTACCCCGCTGGGGATCGCACCCGCGACCTCCGATTCGTAAACCCAATGTTGTTTACATTGAGCCACGGAGGCGGTTAAAGCGGTTTATACTAGCAGTATGTCGGAGCCGCATCTTGCAAGATGAACAAGAAAACTGTGTGTACAGGTTATAAACCCTTCTCTTTACGCGGAAGACCGTCCTATCTGATGTGTTTGCCGTTGGGCGGCTTACACCTAGAGTCAAAGGACATCTTATAAGGAAACACAGAGAACAATGTAATAAATTGACACACGATGGTTATCGAGAGCCCACTTGGGTTTTGCATTAGATTAGCCCTTCTATACCAACACGTACTATGTCTGTTAAGTGTAAGAAGTGGTAAGGATTCGTGAAGAAACACTCGTAGTATTCGTTTTAAGTTAAGCTAGTCAGTCATGGGTGATCACTAGTGGCATTTTTATATGCGTGGTCAGAGGACACGTAATCATATCAATTTCCTTAAACTTATCTCAAATTATAAATTCAACGTCACGCTTCACAAAACAGTGATTTGGTGATTTGGATTTTGTAGACACATAAGGTAATGTAAATTTTGTATATTTATTTTAGTTTTCTCTCATTCCAATTAAAGCAGATTTTTTGCAGCCAGTTAACTCAAACTCAAACTCAAATCATTTATTGCATTCCTTATGTTTTGTTGTGATGACATTATAGTGTACTGTATCAATAAGGACCTTGTGAAGGCAAAGCAACATGAGAGAGTAGCATTTCTATTTCTATTTCTACTATTTCAAAAATCTGTGAATATAATATATCTGCAAACAATCTTATTTCATATGTATCCTAAGCAAGGTGAAGCAAGTCATTCATGTGAATTAAACAAAAATGAACCAAGAATTGAACCTTGAGGCACACCCATACTGACATTAGACCTAGAGAACTTAATATCATTAGCTGATGTTAATGATATTAAGTTGATACTTTCTACATTCTCTTTGTATAATTCAGATTTCACACATTTGAAAACTTCCCTGAAAATTATAGGAATACACTTAATCAAAAGCCTTGGCCTGATCCAGCAAGACGACTATGCATGCAATCTAGAGAATTATCCCAAACTTCAAAAATATGTTGCATGAGCTCAATACCAAAATCTTTTGTGGAGCCACCCCAAGTAAATCTAAACTTTAAAAAACATGAGACAGCTGGTTTGAACTCAACTTTTACAAAACAGTAAATGATTATTTGACATTGGTAACTTGAACTGTGTAAATAAATATAATTATGACAGTATGTATAGTACCGAATAATTAAGATTGTTATTGAGTAACTTAAAAGAACCTATAGCTTAAATAAAATCATAATTATTAAATGTAATTTTATGGAAGAATATGGAAATTATTATTATTATTGCTGAATAAGCAGGCAGTTGAAACAACTGATGAAGCTTATATCTGAGTTCAATTTCTCAGTTGTCTGAATTAAATATTTATAATTGAACTAACACATGTACCTAGATTACTATATTCGTAAATAAATACTTTCTACTTACTTACTAATATAGGTCTATATTATAGAATGTACATAATACCTGGTATAAATAATGGAATAACAAACATTCTCTCGACTTTGAGAATTTCGTTTCAAAAACTAAATTCATTTTAGTGAGTTTAAGAATGCATCTACTTAATTGTCGGAATAATTAAAAAGACTCAGTAACACCAATATAACCAGAGTGGCTTTTAATTAAAATTTTACCTTTATCAAGTTAATTGGGTAACTAGAGAGCACAAAAAGTTAGAAAACGGTTTTAGCGGTGTTACTTTCATGCATTTGCATATAATGTAGTGCGCAAAAAGTTACTAACGATATGGTACGGTGTTGGCAGCGCTGCGGAGTGATACGCTTCTGCGAACAATGTGAGGCTCCTTTGCGGGCGGGAGATGAGGCCGATGCTAATGAATAAGATGCAACTTCACGGCAAGCTTACATGTATGTCGTTTTTATTATGTTTGTATTAGTTCAAACTCGATACCTGATATACAGGTAAAAACTTACCTAGTTTAGGCATATCACTAATATAATTAATTGGTAAAACCTAAGCAAAATTATTCTACATTACTTTAAATAACCTAATTAAAATTTCTTTGATATGTTATTAGAATTAAATTATTATGTTTCGCTACGCTCAATTTTATCTCATCTTATGTTGTCTTGTCCTGTCCTGTCTTGTCTTATCTTATGTATAAAACATGTTTTCATAAAATGCCAGACATACAAACAGGTACACAGAACTAGGTTAATATTAAAAATATTCAGAACACCCCACTAAAAAGTTTTTTCTTTGTTCAAATCGAAATTTCCTGGTCCTTCACGTGCCATCCACGATTTTGCACGTTAAAGCGGGGTTTCACTGCATGCGGAGATTGTAAAGTATATGGCACGAGAGAAAGCGGGTTGTAAAAAACGCGGCTGCAGTGATTAATTAGGTTTACATGTTCATGTCAGCAGTTCACAGATGCGGGCGAAGATTGTAAAGATATGTTAAGTTACGATGTTGCTTTTATAAATACTCGAGGTTCAAGTGCCAGTGAGATGTCGAAATATCGACTTAAAACAACTGCGCCAACCTACGGACATGTTTCCACATAAGTTTGAGGTTATATTATAGTAATCAACGCCCATCATCGCTCCACCCTACTTTAGGAATACGCTGTTAAATAATCTGCTGCATTTCATGAGCAATGGTATTAATTTTAAGATTACAAATATTTGCATGTCGTTATAAATGGCTGAATGGGTGATATAACCTTTACTTAACTCCTGTAAATGTACCTAATTCAAAAGCGGATAACGTATTTGAATGGTCAAACGCTCACAGTGAGTCCATGCCCGACCATATCAAGTTTTAGACAGGCACGTAAAATATTAACGTATTCTATTTTTTCTCCACTAAATTTTTACTACATTCCAAAGTAGCATGTATACTTTTTAACAAAGAATATAAACAAAAATGTATGAGGAATGATGTTATTAGAAATACATACTTCATAGGACTTTGTATAATTTGGTGGAAAATCTAAATATTTAATCACACACATAAACCAATCTACAACAAGGGTCACACAAATACTTTAATAAATTTAAATGCGACATTTAATAGATAATTGATTATGATTACAAATTATTTTTTATTATTTTATACAATAATTATAAAATAATAAAAAATGTGCTCTATAGCACATAAAGAAAGATATTAACAAAAACACAATAAAAAAGAATACATTCACTTCATAAGTAGAACACAAGGTCATTGCTTTGAATGACAACTTTAAATTAGACATAATTGATTAATCAATTGAAAATACAAATTAATACAGTTCTATCTCTCAATAGTATAAAACAAAGCCACTCCTCGGCTCTCTGTTTCATGCACTTAGTTGTAATAAACGACGACGCAACCGATTTTGATACGGTTCTCGCTATCATTCAGAGAATTTCTTCCGGAAGGTTTAAATGCATAATATAATGCATATAGATAGATAGATAGATAAAGCCTTTATTTGTTTCCACAGTCACACACATACATTTAGCTTATACATATTGATACACAGATAAGGTAACACATTTACAACAATAACATAATATTGTAACACTAACGCATGTGTGTGCTGCAG
This sequence comes from Oegoconia quadripuncta, assembly GCA_949316235.1. Taxonomy (NCBI): domain Eukaryota; kingdom Metazoa; phylum Arthropoda; class Insecta; order Lepidoptera; family Autostichidae; genus Oegoconia; species Oegoconia quadripuncta. Next base: position 2,619,608 of record OX438743.1, read on the forward strand.
CAGTACAAATGGGTCATATCTGGGGGCACGGCAGTGCCCCCGCCAAGTCGAGCGCGAAGCAAACACTGCCGTACCATCCTTTACTGGAACCATTTCGCCGCATTTTCAGGCCCCTATTTTAGAACCTCTGGATAAGACTAGAACGCAGAAATTTTCGTCATCCAGTAAGCTATAATCACATACTTAAAATCCAAAATTTCAAGTCTGTAGGTCATTTAGTTCCGAAGTTAAGCGAATGCAAAGTTTCGCATTTATGACACTCACTCACTCACTCACTCACTCATGATCATCAAAATAGAACTAGTACTTCCCATAAACTCAGAGAGCTGAAATTTGGTACAGAGTTATGGTTTAATGGCCACATAAAGGGAAAACTATAAAAACTAGGATAATCGAAGATCTGGAGTACCTGGTGACCCTGATTAGGAAACACAAGAGCCCAACCAAACTATTAGAGATCGACATATACCGCCTTTACAAAAAATATTCAACTTGGTGGGCCACTTCATTTGATGTCAAAAATCGAAGGTCTGAAGTATCTGATGAAGAACCCTCAGCTGGTCTCAGCTGTATTAGAGATATGGTAATGCCCCCTTCTACTATTGGTACATAGAAAAATCGACTGTCATTGCAAAAATCCAGCGTAGTGGGACACATCTTCTAATTTAATCTAGCCTATAGCATCCCACTGCTGGGCGCATGCTTCCCCTTCTGCTTATAATACGCATATAAATAAAATTAAAGGAAAACTCAGGATAAGACTACACTGGCTTTTATACTTATACTTACAAGTTTACAAGAAGAAATAGTCGAACGATTAACTTTATATCTGACGAAGAACCCTCAGCTGGTCCCAGCTGTATTAGAGATATGGTAATGCCCCCTTCTACTATTGGTACATAAAAAAATCGACTGTCCAGCGTAGTGGGACACATCTTCTAATTTAATCTAGCCTATAGCGTCCCACTGCTGGGCGAATGCCTCCCCTTCTGCTTTTAATACGAATATAAATAAAATTAAAGGAAAACTCTGGATAAGACTAGACTGGCTTTTATACTTATACTTGCTTATACTTACTTATACTTATTACAAGTTTACAAGAAGAAATAGTCAAACGATTAATTTTATTCTACTCGAACATTACACAAATTAAATAAACAAACGAAAATTTGGTCAAAATATAATGCATTGGCTAAGAGTGGCGGTGATACCCGCACGCGTCGCTAGATGGCGTTGACTGTATTTTAAAACGCGCTTACGTTTTGTTTTTCCGATAACCTTATATGGCAAAGTGGCAACCGGCCGCGTTACAGTCGTTTACGACATTCTTCTATTGCGCTTGAAAATGTTTGCTAGGAATTAGGAGGGATTATTTGCATTTCGTTGATTTCGCTGATTATTTCGTGAGGTTTGCTAAGGTTAATTGGCAGGTTGTTATTATATTAATTCAAAGATTTAAACAGGTTAGGAATTATATGGTTAGTGACGGATTACTGATTATTACTTAATTATCAGAATTAAAAGAAGTTTCAATTGAATACTTTATTTAATTGTTAATTATTTAGTACCTACTTTTAGTTTTCTAGGTTTAATTTACAGTTAGGCAGTACTTCGAATCGCGTTCGTGTTTATAAATACTTTTCTAGTATTCTAGTTTAGTTTATTTAGTTAGATATTACTTCGTTTCGTTTAAAAATATCATTAATTTAGCTGTATTTCAGTACTAGGTAGGTAGTACCTTTGGTAGAAAGTTCATTGATAATTAATTATATTGACACTTGTCTAATAATTAATAGTTAACGTTTTGCTTATAGTTTGTATAGATTGAGTAGGCAGAGTAATATTTTCTTTAAGTTTTTTTTATTAAGACAAAAGAAGTCTTAAAGATATAAGTAGGTTTTAGTCTAAATATTATCGGTATTTCTGATTTATTGTCCATATACTAAAGGTCGTTGAGTTTAATTGTGTTTGATTTCGCTTGATAATAATTATCGTAAAAAATGTCGATATTATTAAAAGACGACGATGAACTTAGTGGCTACCAAGTAGTTGGTATGCCCAAAGACGGGTCTTGTCTCTTCCATTCAATATCTTTCTTGGTGTATGGTAGAACTGACTCAACTTGCAGTATCAAGTATATTTGTAGAAACGTGGGCATATATGTAATATGCCCACATTTCTACAAAAAGAAGTGAAATCCCACCAAAAACATTCTGTAAAAAACTAGCCAAATCTCGATGGAGCTGCTTGATTATCTCTAAAAAGTAATGAAATCTATACAAAGTCGTGCCAAGTGTAAGGTTCCTTACTGCGATTTCTTTATTATTATAGTTAATGTTGTGTGACTTGGCCGTTGAAGGGTACACAGGGGTACAAAACCAGGTGCTCCATGACACCATTGCACCAATCTGTCGCCAGAACCGCTACGCATTGACGATGGAAAATTGCCACTTGGAAAACGTTGATTCAATAACCAGTCAATTGTAGGCTTGATAAAGCCACTAACGTATAAAGAATGTTATGTAAACGCCACACAGATTATTCGCTAATAGTTTGCCGTTGAACATTCTTAATAACATAATTAATAACATTAATAGCGGTTCTGGCGACAGATTGGTGCAATGGTGTCATGGAGCACCTGGTTTTGTACCCCTGTGTACCCTTCAACGGCCAAGTCACACAACATTAACTATAATAATAAAGAAATCGCAGTAAGGAACCTTACACTTGGCACGACTTTGTATAGATTTCATTACTTTTTAGAGATAATCAAGCAGCTCCATCGAGATTTGGCTAGTTTTTTACAGAATGTTTTTGGTGGGATATTAATTTCCTTAAACTTATCTCTAAGAGACACTCTAGGTCCTAATTTATAAATGGCATGAATACCACGTTTCTGCAGAACAAAAATGGCAGGTTTCCAGCGATATTGTATTCCTTTCTTAGTGACGGCCACATTTAGTGGTTGGGACGACTGCACGCTGTGCTGCACGAGGCAGCTTAAAAGGCTTAAAAATCAGGGCCTCTATTAGATAATTTCGTCGTCATCGTCAACCGTTACGTTCTGACATGTGTTGGTTGGCTCATCGCCTACTCGGCAATTTGACGGTTTCTCATTGGTCAACGTAATCGATGATGATACCGATGAAGTTATATCATCTAAGGACAGAAACCTTCGATTACGAGTCTTCATATAATTTAGTTGTTAATATATATATATATCCTTGGACATGCACACAATGCCATCTAGTTCCACTTTAAGCAACTATTCATCATTCAAAACAGAAGGGGAAAGGTGCAGGGTCATCTGACACGACACGACAACTTTATCAAGAACATCATTGAAGGAACAGTGGAGTCCTCCTCTGAGGACAAAAGGAAGGCCTGGAAGAACATACATGATACAAGGAAAGGAAAAAGTAAATGCCGTGTCTTATCAGGAAGTCAAAGAAAAGACGGAATGTAGGGAGTGAGATTAGGAAAGCTAAAATACGCTGGTTATCTATAATAAATATCCTTAGACATACATACAGCGCCATCTAGTTCCACAGTAAGCAACTATAGGCTTGTGTTGTGGATACCAGATGGTTGGTATATTACATAAATACATTTTTTTTTGTAAATAAATACTTAGGTACTATAAATGAAAACATCCATAACTCGGGTACACATGTCCGTATTCATCCACAAACATATGCCCCTAGCGGGATTCGAACTCGCGACGATTTGGTATAGTGGTCAGAGTTTCTAACCACTACACCAAACAGGTCGTTAATGTTCATTTATTTATAACTAGCGACCCGCCCGGCTTCGCACGGGTGCAATTTCTTTTTGTAAATATTATCCCACCAAAAACATTCTGTAAAAAACTAGCCAAATCTCGATGGAGCTGCTTGATTATCTCTAAAAAGTAATGAAATCTATACAAAGTCGTGCCAAGTGTAAGGTTCCTTACTGCGATTTCTTTATTATTATAGTTAATGTTGTGTGACTTGGCCGTTGAAGGGTACACAGGGGTACAAAACCAGGTGCTCCATGACACCATTGCACCAATCTGTCGCCAGAACCGCTATTAATGTTATTAATTATGTTATTAAGAATGTTCAACGGCAAACTATTAGCGAATAATCTGTGTGGCGTTTACATAACATTCTTTATACGTTAGTGGCTTTATCAAGCCTACAATTGACTGGTTATTGAATCAACGTTTTCCAAGTGGCAATTTTCCATCGTCAATGCGTAGCGGTTCTGGCGACAGATTGGTGCAATGGTGTCATGGAGCACCTGGTTTTGTACCCCTGTGTACCCTTCAACGGCCAAGTCACACAACATTAACTATAATAATAAAGAAATCGCAGTAAGGAACCTTACACTTGGCACGACTTTGTATAGATTTCATTACTTTTTAGAGATAATCAAGCAGCTCCATCGAGATTTGGCTAGTTTTTTACAGAATGTTTTTGGTGGGATTTCACTTCTTTTTGTAGAAATGTGGGCATATTACATATATGCCCACGTTTCTACAAATATACTTGATACTGCAAGTTGAGTCAGTTCTACCATACACCAAGAAAGATATTGAATGGAAGAGACAAGACCCGTCTTTGGGCATACCAACTACTTGGTAGCCACTAAGTTCATCGTCGTCTTTTAATAATATCGACATTTTTTACGATAATTATTATCAAGCGAAATCAAACACAATTAAACTCAACGACCTTTAGTATATGGACAATAAATCAGAAATACCGATAATATTTAGACTAAAACCTACTTATATCTTTAAGACTTCTTTTGTCTTAATAAAAAAAACTTAAAGAAAATATTACTCTGCCTACTCAATCTATACAAACTATAAGCAAAACGTTAACTATTAATTATTAGACAAGTGTCAATATAATTAATTATCAATGAACTTTCTACCAAAGGTACTACCTACCTAGTACTGAAATACAGCTAAATTAATGATATTTTTAAACGAAACGAAGTAATATCTAACTAAATAAACTAAACTAGAATACTAGAAAAGTATTTATAAACACGAACGCGATTCGAAGTACTGCCTAACTGTAAATTAAACCTAGAAAACTAAAAGTAGGTACTAAATAATTAACAATTAAATAAAGTATTCAATTGAAACTTCTTTTAATTCTGATAATTAAGTAATAATCAGTAATCCGTCACTAACCATATAATTCCTAACCTGTTTAAATCTTTGAATTAATATAATAACAACCTGCCAATTAACCTTAGCAAACCTCACGAAATAATCAGCGAAATCAACGAAATGCAAATAATCCCTCCTAATTCCTAGCAAACATTTTCAAGCGCAATAGAAGAATGTCGTAAACGACTGTAACGCGGCCGGTTGCCACTTTGCCATATAAGGTTATCGGAAAAACAAAACGTAAGCGCGTTTTAAAATACAGTCAACGCCATCTAGCGACGCGTGCGGGTATCACCGCCACTCTTAGCCAATGCATTATATTTTGACCAAATTTTCGTTTGTTTATTTAATTTGTGTAATGTTCGAGTAGAATAAAATTAATCGTTTGACTATTTCTTCTTGTAAACTTGTAATAAGTATAAGTAAGTATAAGCAAGTATAAGTATAAAAGCCAGTCTAGTCTTATCCAGAGTTTTCCTTTAATTTTATTTATATTCGTATTAAAAGCAGAAGGGGAGGCATTCGCCCAGCAGTGGGACGCTATAGGCTAGATTAAATTAGAAGATGTGTCCCACTACGCTGGACAGTCGATTTTTTTATGTACCAATAGTAGAAGGGGGCATTACCATATCTCTAATACAGCTGGGACCAGCTGAGGGTTCTTCGTCAGATATAAAGTTAATCGTTCGACTATTTCTTCTTGTAAACTTGTAAGTATAAGTATAAAAGCCAGTGTAGTCTTATCCTGAGTTTTCCTTTAATTTTATTTATATGCGTATTATAAGCAGAAGGGGAAGCATGCGCCCAGCAGTGGGATGCTATAGGCTAGATTAAATTAGAAGATGTGTCCCACTACGCTGGATTTTTGCAATGACAGTCGATTTTTCTATGTACCAATAGTAGAAGGGGGCATTACCATATCTCTAATACAGCTGAGACCAGCTGAGGGTTCTTCATCAGATACTTCAGACCTTCGATTTTTGACATCAAATGAAGTGGCCCACCAAGTTGAATATTTTTTGTAAAGGCGGTATATGTCGATCTCTAATAGTTTGGTTGGGCTCTTGTGTTTCCTAATCAGGGTCACCAGGTACTCCAGATCTTCGATTATCCTAGTTTTTATAGTTTTCCCTTTATGTGGCCATTAAACCATAACTCTGTACCAAATTTCAGCTCTCTGAGTTTATGGGAAGTACTAGTTCTATTTTGATGATCATGAGTGAGTGAGTGAGTGAGTGAGTGTCATAAATGCGAAACTTTGCATTCGCTTAACTTCGGAACTAAATGACCTACAGACTTGAAATTTTGGATTTTAAGTATGTGATTATAGCTTACTGGATGACGAAAATTTCTGCGTTCTAGTCTTATCCAGAGGTTCTAAAATAGGGGCCTGAAAATGCGGCGAAATGGTTCCAGTAAAGGATGGTACGGCAGTGTTTGCTTCGCGCTCGACTTGGCGGGGGCACTGCCGTGCCCCCAGATCTTAAAAATGACTTCTCAATACATTTATGAGAATATGTTATATGCAAAAAAAATATAACCTTATTAGCTAAAAATAGTGATAGGCACAATGTTGATACAAGGAATAAGAACCAGTTATCCGTTTATGTTAGCCGACTTCACAATGTTAGTAAATCGTTCAAAGGGCAATGTATACGCTTTTATTATAAGGTTCCAGTAGACATTCAAAATTTGCCTTTAAATAAATTTAAAGCAATCATGAAACAGAAATTATTAGCAAAAGGCTATTATAAAATCACTGACCATTTGAATGATAAGCAAGCATGGACATAGCTATCTTATTATTCCTACAATTATCAAATTACAAATTGTAACCCATAATCTGTTTAAAAGAGCAACCCTAGAGTTTCTTGCTCGTTCTTCTCTAGTAAATTTAAATGTAATATTAATAGTGACGTTTTCAAGTGGTATATTTTTATCCTGTGAAATAAAATATTTTGATTTGATTTGATTTATCAACATATATTTTTGAACAAGAATGAATGACCCGAGCTGTATTACTCCCTCGCTACCCTCGCTCCTTCCTCGTTTACTGGACCACATTTTGTAACCAAAACAAGCACCAGTTCCTAGTGGAAAGTTGTACGTAATCAGGAGTCGAGTCACCAGTAAACAGGAATTACACGAATTAAATTCATCCTGCTTACACTAACCCTCTTATTCATAAAAAATTACAAACTCTTTATTAGTACAAACTCTTGTATTAGTTAAAGTATGTTTTGTCACTTTCTTTCGCCACGACATTTCCTTAAGAACAACAGAGACAAAACATACTTTAACTAAAATAGGCTTATAAAGCGTTCGTTAATTTTTATGAATAAGACGGTAAGCCTTTTCGAGGTTTACAATTTAGGTTTAATTCCACTAGGTACTCGTATATCTATATCAACTTTCTTTGTTTCATTATCAATATTAGGAGTTCAGTCATGCATTACTTTATTGATTCGAAGAAATAAATACACGCCGTGCAGTTAAATGGAAGCTTTGCGCGCAGATTAAGTTATATTTTTTTAATTTAGGGTGTGGTGTAAGTGGTGGCGTATTAGCGTGAACACAGATCATAGACGATTATTGTTTGATTTTCTAAATTAACACGGTCTATAGATATTATATTATACTGAATAATATAATTCGTCAACTAGCTGAGGAATGACGAAGGCCCCCCCGGGTCGGTACCCCGATAAGATAAGATAGATAAGACAAATCGTTCGTTCGAAATTCAAATTCCATTTGTCTCTACCGAGGCTGTTATTTTCGTGTCCTTGACAGAGCGAATCAGAGTGCAAAAAAAGAATGAATGAATTATTTATATCGTAAGTATTAGCTAATAAAAAAAAGATATATTTTTTATTTCTTTTAATTTAAATATTAAAAAGAAACTTTTTTAATAAAAAATAGCCAATCAGAGTGCAAAAAAAAGATGAATGAATTACAATTACTATCGTAAGTAGCTTAGCTATTACACATTTCAGATTTATATCATAAAATGTATTTTTTTTTTTGTTTAATGTATGCACCTCTGACCACTATACTTAGGCCTTCCGGGCAACCTTTGGGTATAAGGACAGTACATTTGAAAAATCATTTAAAATTTAACCTCATTACCCATATCAGGATTAAGATGTAATTTTTCTTAAGTATCTACTCATGTCAGAATCACTGTCATTCATCATATTGTTACATGTAGTGGGTACACTTATTATCCAAAAATATTTCACTTCTTCTTGCACATTCACCCCTGTTCCGATTTGTATAGCTGAAAATGAGTGTTTCGTTTTTTGAGAATCCCATAGGTACAACTATGACCCTTATGAGCCCACCTAAATTACACATATTATACATGCATATCACACATACACCCACCCACATACGCTCACTCATGCGTGCTCACACACTCTCAAGCACAGCATTTATTATACTCGATCATTTTTTTTTCGTTACAATTTTTATTTCTCTTTTTTGAGTAATGTATACTGTTACTATGTATTGTAAGAATGCGGGAAGGTGTTGGGTCTTTACCTATGAAATTGGAGTTTTTTTTTTCTTAGTTAATCATATTATGTACCAATTCCTGCGATTTTCAAAGCTATATCCAAATTTGTTTTTTATTTGGAAAATGGAATATTATTTCAAGGTTTCACATGAAATATTTTTTAATTTCTGGGCTAAATCATATAATAAAAAAAATTTGAACAGAGCTCTTTTCATGTGCTTCCTATAATCATTTCTTAGATTAGCTGAAACATTTATAAGATAAGATAAGATAAGATAAGATAAGATAAGATAAGATAAGATAAAATTTATTTCAGTATAAAAATTAACCTAAATACATGACTTATTCTATAGTAACATAGTAACATAAAGCGGTTACTTTTAAAAATTTACGCTGCCTATACTTAACTTAATGTTATCCGATAATACACACAAAGTTTAGCTAAATTTGGATTTGCCGTTCCCAAAAAAAAAATCAAAAATGTTTGTATGGAGAAAACAGTCTTAATGAAATTCTTCATACAAAACGCCAATTTCATAGGTAAGGACGTAATACTGACTCCTGAAATACGGATAGCCCTAGTTTAGAAGTCAGGCTGCTACTGATCTGTTACATACTTATGTGTCAAATAAAAGATTTTTTATTTTACTTATATTTATCAAATGCGGGCGCCAATGCCCTCTTAAGTCAGAACAGGAAATTAAAACCAAACCATTGACACCCCTAAAAGAAGAGAAAAAGACTACGCTGGCGAAATATTATCTTGTTACCTGTACCAAGCCGACTGCCTGTATCGGATAGTGCCGTTCGATATATCATGGCGCGCGTAACGGCGGCGCGGCGCCCGCGCACCGACCGCGGAGTTATTGCGCCGTAACGTTTAATTTGGACATAATTTAATTTGAACACGCCGCCGCGAGTCGCGCGCCTTAATTATGATATCCACAAACACCGCCGGCCGTGTTCTGTGTAGTTAATGTGTGAGGTTTAGCATTGCTGTTGCATGTTACAGGTATATATATTGGTTTTTGATATGATTGCAACATCATTTGTAGAGCAAGATCTGAAAAGGCTACAGCTCAGCTCACAAAAAAGGCAGATATGTTTTTATTTTAAATTAATGGGGGTTCCAGGAGTGTATGTTTTGCGTATTCTCAACCTAACTCGGATTACAACTCACTTAAGCGAAATTACGTAAGTTAATTCGTTTGTGTGCATACATGCATTACATCCAACCCGTACAATGGGATATTATGGAATTTTAATGATCAATCACCTAGACATTACCAACAGGACATTTTGCACGCTTACACATTTTGCAAAACAAAACGTTTTCAACACCTAGACATTTTGCAAACAAGATGCTTTGCACACCTAGACATTTTACAAATAAGTCGTCTTGCACACCTAATTATTTTATAATGGGACGTATTCACACCTAGACAAAATTCAGGCAGCATATTTTGCTACCTAGTCATGTTCAAAAATAGTCACCTTTCAAATGGAACAATAACCAGATGCCACGGAGATCCGTGGCTCAATGTAAACAACATTGGGTTTACGATTCGGAGGTCGCGGGTTCGATCCCCAGCGGGGTACATATTTACGGTTTGGTTGGTGGTAGGGTATTTAAATGTCCGCCTGGCTAGTGACCACCATCTTATCTAAATCTGCCCTCAAATAGCAATATTACATTGTTGTGTTCCGGTTGACAGAGATAATATAAGCTAGTCCCCCAAATAAGATGAGGTTTCAGATGAGGGTCAGTAATCCCGGTAGGTCAGCTAACCCGTTGTGCATAAAAAAAACATTTGGCTCACCTAGACATTTTACATTCAAGTGTACATATATACTTTGAATCATGTTTTATATACATACAACTGTGCATATATACGTAGACATCATCCAAACAGGACATTTAGCTACCTAGTCATCTTTGTATTTAATTTTATCTTTATCTTTGTTCACCTACTTTAAACAAGCATCTTACAAACAAGACGATTTGCCCCCCGAAATCGAGTTTTTTGCTTGTTCTTCTCAGGGGAAAATAGCCTTTCGAACAAGCATTAGCTTAAAAAAATCCGACTATTTTAAGTGTGTCCTGTGTACCTACAAAATAAAGCATTTTTTCTTTGATTTGACCTAGACATTCTACAAACAAGATGTTTTTTCAAGACCTTATGCCCACCCAGAAATTTAAGAACGCATATTACAAACCAGACGCTTTGTCCACTTAGACATTTCAAATATCATTTGTAAACAAACGGGACGTTTTACAATCAAGACGTTTTGCCGATTTAGCAATTTTATTATCTGAAACCACAATGTTAAATCGTGTACAAAATTTAATTTTAATCCAAATTGATAGGTGCTTTTATCCATTGGTCAAATAACTACCCTGTTATCAACAAAATCGATCCGAAATGGAAATACAAGAAATGCGGCGTATTTAAAACGGTTGTCATCTCATAACTTATGCAGAAACACGTATCGAATATAATTGTGGTTCCAATTCACCAGTAAATAATTATCGATGTCCAAGCGGCGCGTTTATCGGGTACCGCTGTGTTACCAGATGCGTCTTTTTGCAGGGAAACCTGGGACTATAGGTAATGCCTCCGAAGATGCCTCCGAATTCTGGTTAATATAGATCCAATGACGAGCTGCAAGCCCTACTTCATCCAGCAAAACATATTAACCCTAACATTATATACATCTTGGAGGTTCGTATCTTTGTCAAGAAGAATATCCACCTTTTCCCACAATTTTCTCGACCCACTAACTTGCGACCTCATAATAGACTAGCACTACCTTTCTCTTCCCTAAAAATAGTTCACTCTGGCCCTTTCGCAATGTCCGTAAAAATTTTGAACAAAATCCCTACACACGTTAAAAACGAAGAAAACCCCTACAAATTTAAATCGTTGCTCAAAAAATACCTAATAAATAAATGCTACTACTCGCTACAAGAGTTCCTAGACGATAAAGAAATATAAATAAATAAATAATAAATAAATAATATATAATCCGTATATTTATGTGCATGCATTGTGAATTTGATTGTTGTGCCCTAGCAGGGTTTATGTTTGATACCTAAAAATATTTTAAGATCATACTATGTACAACATAAATGCAATAAATTGAAATTGAAATTAATTTCAAACTCAAACTCAAAGTATTTATTGCATATCACAGTGGTTCACATGTATGTCGGAGATGGGCGAGTGGGTGTGGGCCTTGCTAGCGATAAAAGGTCGCATGGTAAAGGGTGGCTCGGGCAAAGGCGATACTATTGCAAGCTACTATAGGAAATCAACAACGTGTTCACATTCGATTATGACCATGAAACCTGAGATGCTTTCTGTTGAATAGAAAACATGTGCACGCCCCTCATGCCATACAACTTGGCCCCCGCGTGCAGTCTGTGAAATGCAACCGGACCTGGTCTTCAATTCCTCCTTGCTCAAATCCCATGATCAACTTCTTATTAGCTAACGACTCACCGGATTCTTCCAAGCGTCGGTGATAATAATCAAATCACTCACAGTCGGTGATGTGTTCAATGGAACTCCGACTCCTTCGACGGCTGGTAGCAAAGTGTGTCCCATTTTCGATGTGAAGACTTAATATAACTGTTAACGTCGTCACCGCACATTTCCAGCGATACCAGCGCCACAAAGTTTACTTCACATTAACCGTGTATTATGATAGTCAGATGACCGTTCGAATAATGAATTCTATCGCTAATTTATCGCTATCTGCGACATATACATACAGTTGTTAGGTACATTAAGTAGTATCATGTGACACCCTGTTAGGGCACAAGCAATTTGAGAGAGCACTATAAAGTACATGACAATCTTAGGCTTATTATGTATTTACATATTTTTTGTTACAATTACTTAGGTTTTATTGTTTGAATTTATGTTTATATATAATTTAGTTGTCATAAGTGTCGGTATGCTCAAAAATTATAATTAATCCAAACAAATGGCAAATGCAATTTATTTACAGATAGGTCTTTATGTTTTATGTAATCATGTAGAGTTTACTTTGTCTTATAGATTTTCAATGTTGTTACGGAGTTAATGTAGAGTCCTTTCCTTGACAAATTGAGTAAAAATATGAATTTATTAATAATGCTCTACGTTGTTATTCACGGAATTTATTGCGCTGAGGAGCACGATATACAAAGTTACAATAAAAATATGTTACGTTACTGTCGTAGTTGGTGGTAACCATATACTATTTTGTACCCAACGAATTATATGTAACTATTTACACGTTGAAAAAAAAATCGAATCTATTGTCACGGTAAATAGAAAAGGTGTATTATATACTAGTCCGATCGGTAGGACAAAGGCAGCCGGTCCACGTGGCCAGAGCCTATTTAATAATGTACCTTTTAGATAAATGTGGAAGTTCGAAAATATAAATGTAGAATGAGACTATATGACATCACCCAAATAAGATGGGGTTTCCGGGTCAGTTACCATCTTCGGCCTCATCTTCACGATTGAGGTCAAGTGCTAACCCGTTGTGGATAAAAAAAAAACAACCTACCTACTCAGGAATTGGTGTTAGGACTTTATGCACACAAAAGTGACTATAAGACAGAGAGAAGTGACAAAGTAATTAATGGAAGACAAGACAACCCTAAACAAAGTAAACGAATTACTTTGTTCAGGGTGGTCTTGTGTGTAATTTTACAAAGGTAATGCAGGTAGTCCCGAATAAAGTAAACCTTTAAATTGTAAATACTGTTTAGAAAGTTTACAAAGTAAGCTAAAATAACAACAAATCTCATCTCCATTTTAAAATTTGACAACTGGCAACCCCATTGGCGAGCCAAATGGAGTTATTTAGCCGTTCGAACTGGTCTGTATGGATACGGTAGGCCTTAATTATAAGACATAACTCAGCCGCCGCCTACGGAACCATTCGTATTTGTTTATTTCTCAACGCTAATTTGTTTTAATGCTATCTGATGGCGCTGGTATTGAGTTTTGTCTTCAGCAACGATCGGGGTCGTTCCCGTTTGGATTATTCTGTTCTGTTTCAATTGATATTTGTTTAGTAATTATTATTAGATTATTCTAATCATTACACATTTATTTGACGACCGATTGATGTGGGTAGTTGATAGTGATCCTGATAGCGAAACGGTTGCGGGTTCGAATCCTGTGAGGGATAAATGTTTGTGATTTTGACTATAATTTATTCCCGAGTCATGGATGTTTATATAAATATTTATGTATGTTTATCCGTTATCTAGCATCCATAGTACAAGCTTTGCTTAGTTTGGGACTATATGATTGGTGTAAGTGTCCGAAATATTTATATATTTTAACCTATACATTTATGACGATGACATGGAGGTTGATATAATAAGTTTACATATTGAGCTCTGATATATTCTGAAATCGCAATCCCTGGTTGAGAACAACCTTATCCAGGGTATTCATATAGTTTTGTCTGCCGTGAAATCTCAGAGGACTTAATTATGAATTTTTCACGCGTTACTATACAATTTTTCGTTTTACCCGTCCGTCTGCCGGCGTATCAGCAATTGTTGATGACAAATTACATTTGGGGATTTTGCACGCAATATTTTAGATTCGACTTTGCTTGATTACTTTTTAGGGTAATGTGCATTTTAATGTCTGTTTAATTCATAAATGCATAAACTATCGACCTTTATCCCAAATATGGTCAGAAGAATCCTTTTTTTTTATGCACGACGGGTTCGTACTTGACTCAATCACACCTGATGTTAAGTGAAGATGAGGTCGAAGGTGGAAGCGTACTGACCCGGACACCCCAACACATTTGGGGGACTGGCTATCTTATATCTGACAACCGGAACACAACAATGCTATTAACATTGCTGCTTGGCGTAAGATTTAGATAAGATGGTGGTAGCTAGTCAGGCGGACATTTTAAAATGGCCTACCACCAACCAAACCGAGTACTAAATATGTACCCCGCTGAGGATCGAACCCGCGACCTCCGAATCGTAAACCCATTGTTGTTTATGAACTTTCATATAAGTTTCATTACCTGGTTATATAGGGTACAATACAATATACTATACAGTAATATAAAGTATTCATAACCGCCTCCGTAGCTCAATGTAAACAACATTGGGTTTACGATTCGGAGGTCGCGGGTGCGATCCCCAGCGGGTAACATGTTTAAGTACTCGGTTTGGTTGGTGGTAGGGCATTTTAAATGTCCGCAGGGCTAGCTACCACCAACTTATCTAAATGTACCGCCAAGCAGCGTTAATGGTATTGTTGTATTCCGGTTGTCAGAGATAAGATAGCCAGTCTCCCAAATGTGTTGGGGTTTCCGGGTTAGTACGGTTCCACCTTCGACCTCATCTTCACTTAACATCAAGTGTGATTGAGGTCAAGTACGAACCCGTCGTGCATAAAAAAAAAGAAAAATCATTCCACCAAAAGGCTCAGTAGTCCGATGATCTATAATCATCAGCATCATCGGACTACTGAGCCGGAAAAGTCTCAGTAGTTCGATCATCGGCCTACTCAATCGGACTACTGATACTAGAGCAAAAAATCAACTAATTTATGTCTAAACTTTTGTTACATTGCTTGCGTACCCTGCAATATAAAGTCCGCAGTATAGACGTTTATATTTAGTTAATCACTACTCACAACATGAAAAATCATTATCTTGTTATTTATTACAAATAAAGTGGCACATTTAACTGGTTTTACTTATCGATATCTTGACGGATGGGGTGCAATAAAGAGATGGAATTGAATATAGCTGTCGTGACATCCGACACACCCCAGGTTATTAAAGCAACCGCCAATCAGGTAATAATTATAAGCTGTGGTTTTGATGTGATTTGTGCTGATTAAGTTGGAAGTTGCAACTCAATTTGGGAATGAAAAGACGGCTTTATAATAAAACGATCACTTTGTGAGTTGCTGCGGTTCGAGCAGCTGTGAAATTGCAATCACACTTAGAATTTTTATCATGTATGGTCCTTTTTTTTTTTATTTATAGAGGGCTTTTTCAATTTGAAAATATCACCTTCATGAGTACAAATCCCTATGGTAGATTTTTTTTTATAT
Source organism: Oegoconia quadripuncta (assembly GCA_949316235.1). Lineage (NCBI taxonomy): Eukaryota > Metazoa > Arthropoda > Insecta > Lepidoptera > Autostichidae > Oegoconia > Oegoconia quadripuncta. The sequence continues at coordinate 2,635,392 of OX438743.1, forward strand.
ACAGGGCGTCCCAAAGTTATGGGACATGAAGGGGAAGTACCTTAAATATTGTAGATAGTGAATTTTGCTCAAAGAAGACTTTATGTTATTTTTAAAAGTTAGTAATTCTGCATTCATAGATTTTCTAAAAATTACTTGCTTCGGCTGGGAATCGAACCGACTTAAATGTGAAAAAAAAACACCCTACTTTTATGATGCCAATCGAAAGAATAGCTAAAAAATAATAACTCTGCCTAAGTAACATAGTATTTTAAAAGAAAGGAACAACATAAAATGATTGAGTCAAATTTCAAGAAAGTTATTTATTGCCGACGACGTTCGAAAAGTAGCGATATTATCATTCCAAAGATAGCATTGATTATTCGTAAATAAGTACCCACTTCATAAAATCAACAGGCAGCGGGCTCATTAAAAGATTGGCGATTTGCGTAAAACAAGAGGGATCACATTTTGAGCATTTAATTAATTAATTTACAAAAAAATACCTACTTAATTGACTACGGCAGTTTCATGTATGTTTTTTATTTGATTAAAATGATTAATTTCACGTTGTTCCTTTCTTTTAAAATACTATGTTACTTAGGCAGAGTTATTATTTTTTAGCTATTCTTTCGATTGGCATCATAAAAGTAGGGTGTTTTTTTTTTCACATTTGAGTCGGTTCGATTCCCAGCCGAAGCAAATAATTTTTAGAAAATCTATGAATGCAGAATTACTAACTTTTAAAAATAACATAAAGTCTTCTTTGAGCAAAATTCACTATCTACGATATTTAAGGTACTTCCCCTTCATGTCCCATAACTTTGGGACGCCCTGTATAAGAGGGCGGCAAACGAGCATGCGGGTCACCTGATGGAAAGCAATCACCGCCGCCCATGGACACCCTCAACTTATTGCATAACTTAAGTAATTACAAGGCGGTCCCCAGGCAACGCCGCCGCAGGAGAATGACATTTTTTTTTGTGCACTACGGGTTCGTACCTGACCTCAATCACACCTGATGTCAAGTGAAAATGAGGTTGAAGGTGGAAGCGTACTGACCCGGAAACCCCATCTTATATACATGTTTAATGTGACCTCCTACTGCGGCGCCCGAGACCCACCCTGGCAAGTTCCAGCAACATTTTGGCCGCATCCGACATCGGTGATGCCAAAATGCAATTCATGACTCCTATATTGTACAAATCAATATCTAATAATATTCTAAGATTTTGTCTCTCAGCCTCGTTCCGCACACACAAGGATGAAGTGAAATGAAATGAAATGTTTATTTGTGCATAGAACCAGGTTAAAAAAAGAAATACATAGTTAACATAACATAACATAACATAACATAATTATTTATTGCATTTCCATGTGTTAGTTATAAAGGTCTTAAATCTATGTTAGTGTACAGACATGGAAGCCCCGTCAGGACATTGGAACATTATATTAATTTATTACTATTTATTATATTAATTACTCATGTCAAAATTTTAAACACAATTATTATTCTCATGTCAAAATAAAAATATATATATTATGAAATAGTTTTGGGATGATCTCTGGATCTGGCCTCTTCAGGCTTATACACTACACACTAACTACAATAAAAATAAATCTATGAAAAGGGCTTTTAGATGCGCTGCCAATAATTGATGATGCTCAAATGTTGCTTATTAAAAATATAGGTTTTGAGTATGAGTAATTTTAATAGTAACAATAATAATTTCCAATTGACTCGTAATATAACAATAACTGATTATAGAGATGTCATTAAAACTAAATGTCATAAGAACTAAATGTCATAAAAACTAAATGTCATAAAAAACTACTTTGTACGGGATAGCGAAAAGTAAAATGGACTGTATGAAAACTAACTTGGCTAAATGATCAGGAAAACACGGATATGAGGCGAAAGAGTAATTATTATTGCAAATAAAATAACAACCAAACCAGGAAAGAGACAGAATGCCACACTGACAGCAAAAGCGTAAAAATATAAAAGTCAAACAAAAAAGAAAATTATAAAAAACCAAGGAGTTTGCCACATACTTAAATGTCATAAAAATTTGATGTCATGAAAAGTTATAAAAAGTATAGATGTCATAAAAAGTATCAAAAGAATTATACAATTTATCTGCTAAAAACTCATTAATTGCATAGTAGCACTTGTCAGTTAAGATTGCCTTGATTCTGGTTTTGAATTCCTTTATCGTCATACATTTAACATCATTAGGCAGTTTATTGAACATTTTTGGTGCCATGCAAAAGATACTGGAGTGCTTTAAGGCCGTTTTTGAGCTTACGAGACATAAACGACCTGCAGAGCGTTGAATTCTGGTTTGAGTTTCTGCTGATGTGATAGACATCTTCTACCACGTCACAAGGTACGCTCCTTAGTTACTCTAAGTAACGTCACAAGGCACTGAATCGTGTTCTCTCACTATGGCTCCCATAAGAAGGCTCAAGGTCGCTAACGAGCTGTAGAGGGTTAGCTCTATTCTTTTGACTTGCCGAAACCACACAAAAACCAGCTCGAGGGTCATCCAACATCAAATCACGGAAGTGATAAGCTTGAGCCGTGCAATTGATTTCAAATATTTTTTTTATGCACAACGGGTTAGTACTTGACCTCAATCACACCTGATGTTACGTGAGGATGAGATCGAAGTTGGAAGCGTATACTAACCTGGAAACCCCAACATATTCGGGGGACTGGCTATCTTTTCTCTGACAACCGGAACACAACAATGCTATTAACATAACATTACAGACTTATATTATAATATGTTATATGGTATTATCTATTTAACCTTTTATTCTAATTTTAATGATTCATTATTAAAATATACGTTGATACGAGAAGACTTGTTCTTGATTCAATCTTCCATCCGTACATGGCGACTCCTGCTTGGTCAGCCTCGGGCGCGTGGTGTGATACATATGGACAATACACCAGTCATTGAACTTTCTTATTTCAATACTTAGGTAAGTTCGGAATGTTAAGGTGTTTAATTAAAGTGCATAAAAAGGAAAAAAATGGGTAAGACTCAGTCAAAGGAAGACACTATTGTTGATCAAAACACTAATGGTGTTTTTCCTTTAATATGAGACTGCACACGCAAACCAGATAATAATAATAAATAAATAAATGTTCTTTGTATTTTATTTTTGTGTGCAATAAAGAATTTAATAATAATAATTTAATATTTCGGACACTTACACCAATCATCTAGTCACCAAACTAAGCGAAGCTTGTGCTATGTAAACTAGATAACGGATAAACATACATAAATATTTATATAAACATCCATGACTCGGGAATAAATGTTTGTATTCATCACACAAACATTTACCCCTCGCGGGATTCGAACCCGCAACCGTTGGTTTCGCTGACAGGGTCTACCATCCACTACACCAATCGGTCGTCGATACACTCAGTATGAGTTAGTATTCGGAAAAGTATGCAATATTCCTAATAACTGTGTTGTTACATGACCAGCCTCACAACCATTCCTCAACATCGAGACCCGCGCTGCATACTGAACCCTAACTTATAAGTGATTAAGTGACTGAACACCGAACCTAATCAGATAATGTATTTGCCTCCGGTATGGTACACTTATATTTTGCTTTTCCCCTAGACTAGTGCTGCAAAGGACTTTAGGCTTTTATTTTAAGACTAGACTGTTAAATAAAACGTAGGCTAAAAACCTATAAAGCCATTTAGTACTTGCAGCGAGGCTAGGGTTAAGCCTGTTCAAGCCTTTTGGTTATAAGCCTAAAGGCCTTAAAAAGGCCTAACCTTGTTTAAGACTAATTTAAAATAATAAGACGCTCAAAAAGCTATAAAGCTTATGAAGCTGTTAGACCTTAAGGTTATTTAGGCTATACAACGAGTCAAGTCAAACGTGGTGAAAACAACCGTTTTTTATGGCCGATATCATGTGTGAATTTTATGCTGTTCCAATAATATAACATAACATACATACGTATCGAAATGACAACCTCCTTTTTTTGAAGTCGGTAAAAAGGCTTTTACTGCTAGCCTACTTTTTTAAAGCCTACTACTTTAAAAATGGTTATGTTTTTTAAAATGACGAAGCATTTAAAGCCCTATTTTACTGGTCTAGTCCCAAAAAGGACTGGATAGGCTGAAATTTAGGGCTAAAAGCCTAAAGTCCTTTGCAGCACTACCCTAGACACCTTGCAAAGTGTCTCCTATACTTACCAAAAGTTAATTAATTAACGCAATATCGTCTCCTTATTATCCATAGAATTTCGCATCCCACTTTTAACACCGCGTTCTTATCGCTGACCATCGCAAAAACTCGGTATCTTTTGCCGACAAAAGCCACTAACATAGCTGCCGTGGCATCCGACGGAACCCTCGCTCATTAACGCTTCTCCTGCGCATTTCCCACCTCACTTCACAACCATCCCATCTCCCTTACTCGCACAATCAAAATCCATCTTAAAAAACTTAGCAAAAGAATTGAAATTCGTCTGACTTACGACTTTTACGTCTTAAAACTGAAAAAGACGTAAGATTCTTGAAAAGTCTGAAAACAGCATTAATTCTAAGCAATAATAAGGAACAAATTCAAATATTCTAACAATAGTAACTTAAAGCGTTTTTAGTAATAAAATTCAAAAACTTTTTCAGCAAAAAAGGTCGTAAGTCGTTATACAAGGTGATATAAATCCGTGTCTTGCGAGTTTATGCTCAAGCGTGTTTTTTATAGAAACGAGCGCGTATAAAATGCTTTAAGTGTTGAGTTGGATAGAACTCGATGGCCGATTAGTGTTTTTGCGTCGTCGGCGTAATTAGGGGCTATCGGCGGTGTGTATGAAGACATAAATAAAATGAGATCGCCTGAATTAGCGACCCGGTAACTGCACGGGTTGACTTAAATTCGAACGTTGTTCACAAGGATATTTTTGCCACTTTATTTTTCATTGATTACGAACGATAACGATCCAAATACAAGTTTTTTTGTAAAAACGAAAGCAACGAGTAACAAAATACGACCTGTGTTTTTACCCGACTGCGGCAGAAGGATAATGTTTTTAAGAATAAGATTAAGAATAGTTTATTATGAACGCCACAACACGATACAAAAACAAAGAAGTAATAAATTATAGCTAAAATAGAAATATAATTATGTGAGAGCTGGTGCCTACTTTGCTCAGCAGCTAAGCTTATGCATTCAGCGGGGCAATAGCGCTAGCGTACTAGGTACTATGCCTCACGGAAGCGAGTTGAACAGCGTATTTTTTCTATAAGATATAAGTATTTTTAATTGTGTTTTATAAATTTGTTGTATAATTTTTAAATTTTAAAAATATATTAATATATTATGAAGAAGATCCCGACAATGCTGTCACGTGTTGCGGCGTGCACGAATGGGTTAGAACTCAGCTCATGCTGCGACGAATCACAGCGCTGGTTTTCAGTGCCCCCAAATGCCCAGTGACGCACGGACGGTCAGTTAAGGTCATTTAGCTTTTAAAAGTAATTAATTAGTTTGTTTATTTATCTGAACCTTTCGGGGTTTCATAAACTACTTATCTTTGTATAACATATCAAACGAAACCTAAAAATGCGCCCAAATTAAGTAACATTTTAAATAACTTTTGTTATACCGGATGAGTTTTTTTACCGAAAGGAAAAAAAATAGGGTATATTAGGTAAGTAAGTGAAATAGAAGGTATTGGCATAGGGTAGTTTAATTTATTTTTTCAAAACCATAATACATTAAAGCGTTAATTGTGTCATTTGTAGCCTTTGTAGCGCGCGGTCGCGTTTGTAATCTGTTCCATATAATTACATCATTAAATTAAATATAAAAAGAAAACTTGGAGAAATTATGAGTTCCAAATACATTTCACATGATAGAAACCCTACGAATCATCCCAGTCACATATCAATCTCGGTTATCTTATCTCGTCTTATCTTATCTTATCTCATCTTATCGTATCTTGTCGTATCTCATCTCATCTTATCTTAGCTTATCTTATCTCATCCTATCGTATCGTATCTTATCTTATCTTATCTTAAATTGGTTCTGCAGTTCTATTCACAATATTTCGACCCGAGAGGACGTTTTGCTAGCTGCTGTAGCTAGGTGCTAATCTGTCTACCAACCAAATTACATCCAAATCCGTCCAGCCGTTTAGGCGTGAAGAGGTAACAAACATTCATAGATATATACACACACATATAAACTTTCGCATTTATAATATTAGTTGGGACTAGCTTTTCGCCCGCGGATACGTTTAATTTGTTTATCCCGCGGAAACTACTTTTTATCCGATAAAAATTATCCTATATCTTAATCCATGGTATAGTTTCTACCTATATACCAAATTTCATCCAAATCCGTACAGCCGTTTTGCTGTGACTGAGCAACAAACCAACAAATAAACAAACAAACATCCAAATTATTAAGCATTTATAGTATTATTAATTAGATTATGGTTACATTTATTAAGTTCTATTTAAGACTTTCTCATGCTTCAAAGTTTTGTATTTTCTTAACAGGATTTAATTATTTAATCTACAATTGGTATCCATGGATACACCTGTTTCCAAAAAAAAAAGCACCAAAGTATGCTTTTTTTGGAAACATGTGTATCCACGGTCGATTAAGTGGATACCATGGTTTTTCGGGGGTTTTCTCAATTTTAATAGCCTTAACCCATTTTCATCAAGCATTACTAAGGCCCGTATTAATTAATGTTTCTTGAGATTGAGATCGCGTCTCAGTCTCAAGACCATTTTTTCTGATGCTGTTTTAATATGCAACAGATTCCAAGGGTCAACTTGAGGTCATGTCAACCTTGAGAACTGTTTATTAATACGGGCATAAGTCTTGCACTTAAATCGGACCAGGCATTATTAAGATACATCCATACAAAGACTGGATACACACACATAACAAAGACTGGGCACACACACATTATTAAGATACATCCATACAAAGACTGGACACACACACATAACAAAGACTGGGCACACACACATTATTAAGATACATCCATACAAAGACTGGACACACACACATTATTAAGATACATCCATATAAAGACTGGACACACACACATAACGTTATCAAACACATAACATCCGTCGCTTTTCGTCGGAAGTTAAAAAGGCGTATTTTACAAGCATTTAATTCCTATAACATTGCTTTTCGTTTAAGCATTTCTTTTTAACATAAAACTTCCGATAATAATCAATTTCTCAATACAGACATTGTTAGCGGGCACTGAATGCAAAATAAGTTTATTAACACTTGACACTTGGCAAAAAACGATAAAATTGTTGCAAAACTATCATAATTAATGTTGCGGCCAGCTCGCATCTGCATATCGACTGGGGTGACCACCGGAATGCGGGCACGTGAGACTACTGAAAATTACGGAGTCAGAATAAAAATGCGTACTCCAGTATGCATTTTTGAAATTCCCATTCGTTTTCAAATACGAATAATCGTAAATTTGACAATTGGTTGACAGCTCTCTCAGAACACGAAAGTGAATGTGCCCGGAGCCCCGATAGTAACAAAAAGAAATATAAATAAAATCTATTTTGAAACTGTATTTTCTTTTCTGTTGTGCAATAAAGTATATTTGTATTGTATTGTATTGTAAATAGAAATATTTCGGACACTTCGGACACAAATCATCTAGTCCCAAACTAAGCAAAGCTTGTAATAGATACTAAACAACAGATAAACATACCTAAATATTTATACTATCTATCACACAAACATTTACCCCTTGCGGGATTCGAACCCGCAACCGTTGGTTTCGCTGACAGGGTCACTATCTACTGCACCAATCGATCGTCAATAGTGGCAGATATATGAAATATAATCAATGATTTTTATTTAAAAAACAATAGGCTTAGCTTAGCTTAGAGGGTATGTTTTTTTTTTCGTTTCATTCTCTCCTCTAGAAGAAGGCAAAGGGATCTAGCCCATAACAGCCATGTCTTATTTCTCTTATTTCTTCAGTTTGTAAGTCAGTCTCAGTCAAAACAAGTAATTCGTCGTATACTTGGCGTATACAGAGTCTAGTCACGGTCAAGTCATTCTTCAGTAAAGTGGCAGAATGCTTTACAAAAGATTTTGGCGGCTTCTTGTGGAAACCCGAAAGCTCCGTTACGCACTTTAATTTACACTTCCCTTCACTTGTACACGAACACCAACGTTTGCTGCACAATATTCTGCCATTATTAAGCTTCAAAAGTTAGAATGCACAAATTATAAGAATTATAAAGAAAAATGCAACGTCACTCGCCGAGTTCCCGCCAAAAAGCCAGTTTTTTTTATTTTATTCATCCACATAGGATAGGCAAAAGGTTATACACCATACAGCCTCGTCGTTTGTAATTTTCTTCTTATTAATTCATATAAATTATAGGCAAAATCGTAAACTGAGTTAGTCTACATATCCGGAGGAAACCTGGCGACCCCAGTGTTGCCACATACTTGCGGACATGCAAATCGCGCCGCTAGCGTGACGCTTCTGGATTACATACACACAGACCCACAGTGAACGCACGGACTTATGGACAGATTTATTGCATACCTATATCGCTTTTTTGCGCACGCGCCCGGGTCACGCACGCCGGGTTAATTACCCACTTAGATCCTATAGGTTATGATGAAATTTGTATACAAGTTAATTATAGTTTTTTGTGTCTGTACAAAATCCGACGCAACCTTACACTGACGACTATACTATACAGGGTTGTTAGTTTGTTTGTAAAGTTCTTTATTAATAATGAATAGCCATGCCATGAGACTCATAGGTGATGATTCTATGACTGCTAAATTGCAGAGCCTTGAACACCGTCGCAAAGTCGCCTGTCCCTCAGTTTTTTACAGGATGCATTTCGGGGAGTGTGCGTTGGAATTACATAATCTTATTCCACCGTCGCCCTTCCATCTTCGGACCACTAGGCGGACCACTAGGAGATGCCACCCGTATATAGTTAATATACCGAACATTCACACTAAGAAGTTCGATTCTTCATTCATCATCCGAACAGCCAAGGCATGGAACTCCCTTCCGGCGTCAGTCTTTCCTGAATCCTACAACCTTGGGATCTTCAAGTGATGATGATGAGGTGAGATTGTGGTCAAAAGCTAATCCAGTCAATCATTAAAATAAAACAATTGTATAGGTACATCTAGGGTCCAAGGGCAATAGAGTCACGTAGGGCACCGTCTACCTTCAGTAGGCGCCGTGTAGTGTACCACTGTTGATCCTGGCTTACAGGAGTTGCAGTGGGAGGAGTGTGGAGGTGGGATCTATTGTTAGACACAATTTAAAAATTTGCACAATTGAAATTATTTAAACAGGTGTACAAAGGCGGTCTTATCACTTGTAGCGGTGCACCACGGACCACGCATTGCTGAGATACGTCCGGACAACAGTCGTTTTTTCGTCTACCAACCACACACAGTCATGTGCGTGAGCACGATGCTCCTTTGGGACAATGCACTCGGACCACAACATTGTAGGTACTAACCTGAACCCCAGGTTATACTTACTGGGGTTAATCGTTGGTTAATTGTTACAACGAACATCAGTTAATTGCTCACGGTGGTAGGTGTGAAATCGATCACGTAGATCGGTGCACGTGACTGCGCGGGCGCAGCACCAGCGGTGATGGTGAAGTGGTACTACGAGAAAGCAGAACAGACTTGTAAAACTGAAATTAAAAACTATTAAAATCAAAAGCTTTACGTGCCTACTATTAGGGTACAGCTTTCTCTTACTAAGGGTATGGACCACCATGATGAATTCGCCGTTTAGCTCGCTTGCGTCGCAAAATTTGGTAGCATGTATGTGCCCTAGGAGTAAAACTAAGGGGATAAATTGTCTGTAAAAATCGCTCATTAGCGATAAGACCGCCTAGTTGTACAATAAGATAAGATGAGCAAGATAATATGAGATGGGATGAAATGAGACGAGACGAGACGAAGAAAACGAACACAAGTGCTTTAAACTGCAAATTTTTAGGGATCACCTCAAAAATGTTTACTTACGACTATTGTATTATATCTTTACTGCTCACCAGAATCTGTGTAAAATACTGATATAGGTAATATTAATGTTAATTTGTACTTACTGTTATTTAGGAATATGATACCCGTGCTATTACCCTTAGAGAGGGAGTCTCTAAGGGTAATAGCTGAAAATCAGTGTTTTGCTCCTGAGCAATTTGACACTGAGCTATTGCCCATTTGTGCCACTGCAGCACACACATACTTTTTGTACTTTTATAGTTTCTGTCTTTATTTCCATGTTTTGTGAAATGCTATCTAAATAATTTAAACTTGATTTCTTCCTCAGTACAAGGGCTCACTTCTACATACTATAAGCTACCTTTATTTGGCTTTTATTACTGTACTGTAGTTTAAATTTTGTAAATAGTTGTGTGTGTGCGTGCGTGCGTGCGTGGTGCTTGCGTGCGTGCGTGCATGCGTGCGTGCGTGTGTGTGTGTGGCTGGATAAACAAATAAATGTTTATCTTGTCTCGTCTTATCTTACCTTTTACGACACCTACGGGAAGAGACAGGTTGGTTTATTTTTTTACGTGCTGAAACTACAGCTGCACAACAATCGAGTTGTGTTCGAGAACCACTAGTACCTACCCTCAGTGGTGTAGTACGTGCAATATTCGTTATTCCCACTACTATAATTAGTTATCTAACGTGTCATGGGGCAACTGTTAAAACATTTGCATTGGTGCCCACACACGTTATCCACAGTTATTATAATTAAAAAAAAATTTACATGGCCGTTCAAATAAATAGCACCTAATTATGCATTTAGCGTAATTTAATTATGCTAAAGATGCTCTGGTTCTGGGAATTGTGTAACCTTTAGTGTGCATGTAAATTAGATTGTCGAAGTCTGATAGAGCATATCTGAGTTTTTAATTTTACTGATAGAGGTTCTCTTGTGATAAATTATACTTGGACAATAAAGGACACTGAAGTAGTGTCTGACTAAGGGCCTCAAAAGAAACCCCAATGCAATATACTTATTTCTTGCATACACATGTACCATAAATAGTAGCTAAAAAATAACTTCTACCATAAAAATACTTTTAAAACAAGCTTTGATGACCTGAAATACAGGCTACTGCCTAGTTTAGGCATCAGTCGCCCACAATTTTTATTTATAATTGTATCTATAATAATGTAATGTACGAAATGTGGAGGGAAAGTAAACGTATTTTGAATTTGATTTTTTTTTTATATTCGGTCATGATTACCAAGTATTCTAGTAAAATGACGAGTGACATAAAGTTTTTTTTTTTATGCTTAACGGGTTGGTACTTGACCTCAATCACACCTGATGTTAAGTGAAGATGAGGTCGAAGGTGGAAGCGTACTGACCCGGGAACGCCAACACATTTTGGGGACTGGCTATCTTATCTCTGACAACCGGAACACAACAATGCTATTAACATTGCTGCTTGGCGGCAGATTTAGATAAGGTGGTGGTAGCTAGCCAGGCGGACATTTAAAATGCTCTACCACCAACAAACCAAACCGAGTACTTAAAAATGTATACCCCGCTGGGGATCGAACCCGCGACCTCCGAATCGTAAACCCACACCCTCGTCGTCGTGTGTTATCAGATCAGCTCGATGGTACCCATAACATTACCTACATTGCCACCGAACTTATATGCCAAATTTCAGCGCAATCAGATATCAGCAAGTGGCTGACAACTGTCATAGTGGCTTCAATTGACATTCAGTTTCATCATAACAAATTATTAAATTGTTGACATAATTGTGTACGTAGTTTATTGTATGTAAAGGTAATGAATAAATGCAAATGTAACATTTAGGAATTTTATGACATTTTTATGGATTTTTTTATGCCCAATGTAATGTAATACTTTATTTTATTTAACTTTACTTTCTAGTACCTAATTATAATAATAAAATAAATAAATATTTCGGACACTTACACCAATCATCTAGTCCCAAACTAAGCAAAGCTTGTGCTATGGATACTAGATAACGGATAAACATACATAAATATTTATATAAACATCCATGACTCGGGAATAAATGTTCGTATTCATCACACAAACATTTACCCCTCGCGGGATTCGAACCCGCAACCGTTGGTTTCGCTGACAGGGTCACTATCCACTACACCAACCGGTCGTCTATTATTTTTACCTTGTACAGCACACAGCATACAGCAATCACTCTTTTTTTTATTGATTGATTGATTGCTGTAAAATGGTTTGAATTTTTTTGAAATGAGAACCTACTTACATTCAAACATTATAAGCTAAATAAAACCTTGTATTAACACGAAGTCTTTGTATAAATACGCTGCGCAGAAGACTGAGAAGACAGACCCAAAAAGGAGAGTACACCAAAGTCAAAAATGCTTTATTTACACAGCGTACACTTAAAATAGTAAATTTTAAATTTTTTAAGCTACTGCTTGTTCAAAATTCAATTTCCCCCTGAGAAGTTAAGCAAGAAACTCGAAGAGTTCCTCTTATAAAATCAGGCTTTGATTAAACATAAAGGTTTTTATATTTCTTTCAATATTAATTGTGAAATAGCCTGGCATGCGAACGATCTGATTATGTCCAGGGATGATGATCATCTAAATAGTCTGACATTTTATAATATATTTATTAATAAGTTTCTGTTCTATAATATCTTTAAATTTATTGAGAGGAAGATTTTGTATATCAACTGGAACCTTATTGAAAAAGCGTACACATAACCCTTTGAATGAATTACTGACTTTCCGTACACTGACTACTGACCTGCAAGTTTATCTTTTTTTCTTGTATTGACATGATGTTTATCACTATTTTCCCTACATGATGCTAGATTTTTTTTAACATACATTAGATTTACAAAAATGTGTAATGTGTGTGACGAAAAAGTTGAAATGTTATACACTTTAAACCTATCTGTAAGTGACACTGCAGGTCTCAATTGATAAATTGCGCGAGTGGCTCATTTTTGTAAAACAAAGATTGTATTTATATCCGCGGCATTTCCCCACAGCAAGATACCGTAAGATATCAAGCTGTGGAAATAACTAAAATATACTTTTCTAGCAGTATTTACGTCTGATTTTTCTGACTGCGTACGCTGCAGGGCTTTTTCGCCAATTTATGGATATGAGGACCCCATTGCATTTTTGCGTCTAAAGTAATGCCCAAAAATACAGTAGAATCTACGAGATCTAAAGTGGCATTAATCATTATTTTATTATTATATCTATGCTACCTCCTGTAGCCTAAACAGTACAGCCGCCGTAAGCCACCATTTTTGTCGCAATTTTTTTTATTATAATCAGACTAGTTTTTTAAACCAAATTAATAGGACTTTCTTTCCAACTATTTCCCCAATTCCTTCTTTAATAACGTTCAAGATATCAGTAGAGTAGAGTCACATAGCGCACCGTTTGCCCTGAAAAGCACAAAAATTATTCTTGCGATTTCAGACCTTATTTATTAGTATCTTATGTTACGATTGTTGCTATCCGTGCTACGTTCAACATTGTCGTATTATAATATTATCACTTCTGTGAACAGTGATGAGCTGAGTGACCCAATTGCTCGTGAGAGAAACGCGACGAGCGACGTAGTGGTGCGAAACGCGACGGGTGTAATCACTAATTAGCAATCATAACTCATCAATATAGCAATTAATACGTGGCTGGTAGCCGAGCTGCTTATTTAACTAATTGCAACTGATTTTCATAAAAATTGCTATTTTGTAACAGTTTTGCGGCGGTTGGAATTATATAGAGATGTTATTGCTTACTTACTATCAATGACTCATAAATTTCACTGCTTGGATGTTCGAATCACAATTTTTTATTTATTTATTTATCTAAAATGTTACAAAGATATACTTACAAGTGTCAGAAAAACCTATACAAAAAATACATATACATACTGCACGGTGTTGTGCTCTCCAGTCTGCGGCCTCTGGTGTCTACCAGCACATGAGTACCAGTGTCGTGTCACTAGATCCTAGAGAATCTAATGTCGCGACATCATGCTCACTGAATGCTTTTTTGACGCTACCGCTTCCTATTGTCCTAGTAATAACTACTAATAAGTAGATACTTATTAATTAATTATTCGCTGTAGAGTAAGCCTTGTGAATGAACGCTAATTGTATGTCGATTGACGATTTCGTAAAACAAAAATATCATGAATTGTGAATTTAAAAATTTAGATATTAGAAAGTATTATCATAATATATCAAACTATCGCTCTCTACTTAAATGACTCCCAAATAACTACAATATTATTTATTCACACTTAGTAATAGTACCTATTAATATAATGTACTTATTGTATGTATTTTTCGACAATAGTTTTCTTTGCACTACACATGGGTAGTGTATATTCCAAGCCCCTTGGCCGTGTTATCTGGAAGATGTCGCTGTGAACAATTTTTTAAATATTTATACAATAATTTTTATTCTTCTAATACTACGAGAAAAGTCTCTTTACATTTCTTTATCTAAATAACAGCTCTCGGTAAATCCGCGTGACGTCACGGCGCTGCGTCTGCGTCGGCCGTTACAACAGGTCCGGGCAGTTTTTGCGACGGCTATTGCATGCGCGACGCGGGAGCGAGCGGGAAGCGGGTCTACTGCCGCTTATAACTTGGATACCTACACTTGTAGCAGTAACTTCATATTAACAAATAATGTAGTTTTGTCTCCGATTTAATACCAATAATGGAATATTTTGGTTATTTACATGACAAGTATAAATAAATGTTTTAAGAATCTTTATGTGTTCAAAATAGATTCTGAGATGGCAGAATGGATTACGATGAAGGGTAAAAAGAGATACTATATCCTGCTTTAGTAAATTAGATTTTTTTTATGCCCAACGGGTTCGTACTTGACCCCAATCACACCTTATGTTAAGTGAAGATGAAGTCGAAGGTGGAAGGTGGATACTGACCCGGAAACCCCAACACATTTCGGGGACTGGCTATCTTATCTCTGACAACCGGAACACAGCAATGCTATTGACATTGCTGCTTGGCGGCAGATTTGGATAAGATGGTATGCGTTGTACATTGTTCAGAACTTTCCCTCCCATGGGACCTAGAGAAAATTGCATAAAATGGAATATTAATAAATTTTTACACCCGCTCCCTGCTTATAACATCCACCGCGGCCTTAAATGATAGTTTTTGTTTATTAACATTTAATTAGAAGATAAAATTGTATTATTCTTTAACTATAGTGATGTCCCATTCATTATTTAACTATAATTGTAAGTACCGGTGCATGGATACTTGACCTATGAGCCTGCTAATGGAGAAGGTCTGAAGAAAGTGGATCCATGGGAGTTTGTATGTGATTAAAGATAAGAGTGTCGTATATGGAATGAATATCATTCGAAAAAAGTGTTCAAAACGTAATCATAATTATCCACACTTCGTTCAGGATATACTTAAAAGTTTGAAAAGTAAGAATTACTGCTCGAAGATTATTTCCCAAAGTTCTCCCTAACACGGATCACAAATAGGAATGAAATGGAATATGTTGAGTTTTTTTGTAAAGTAGCATATTTTAGGAGATAGTACTTTCAACTTCATTATCATCATCCGAAAGACTTCCATTTATAAGCATAACTACACACTAATGAACAGTTCTTCCTAAATATTCAATTCGCCATTACAGATCTGTAATGGCACAAAACAGTTTTCCACATAGTTTTAATTGGTAATAAAACAACCCTTCAATGTAATGTAGAGGTGTCATACTTACATATTATTGTAATCAATATTAATCCTATTAATATTTTAAACGCGAAAGTTTGTATATGCTTATCTCTCAATGACGCTGTACCGTCTGAGTGGAATTCCATGAAATTTAGTACAGAAATGAAATTCGACCTGGATTGACATAATGGTCCTACTTCCGTACTTTTTGCCGAAAGGGACAATTTTGGAACAAAATTGATTCCATAAAGCTGCGGGCGGAAGGATAATCAATAAATGTGACAGTAAGTTTGTTTATTCATCACGACAGAGCATTAGAATGATATAATTTTTACGCAAGGGTAGTTGACGGATCCTTGAAGGATGGGCTAATTTCATCCAGGGAAAATACTAAAAGGGGTTTACTATTGGGAAGACTAGGTCTAGATTTAACTAATTCGCCTATTACACCTAAATCTCGATTTTAACTTCACCTCGACATGACTTAATCTCGATTCGTCCAGTACTCCATATAAACTGCCGGCCTAGCGCGACTTATAATGAGGTGATAGCGGCTCGACAAAGTTTCTCGTGTCTCAAATTTTTCGTAACACAACTTGACAGTTGACTTGACTTAAGAAAATTTGCGTATGTATTAGCGGTTTTATGTCGCGTCTGTGACTCTACCTTACTCGATTCGCGCTAAGTTATGCTAGATCTCGATATGCCTCAATCGTGATGCAACTAGTTCTCGATATAACTATATCGTTACATGACACCCCGTATAAATCCAGCGGAAGCCAGCTGATAACATTTTAGTATTAATTAAAAAGCTAATCAAGAATACGAATGTCAGAATTAATACTGGGTGGTATTTCATTTCATGGTTTATCTTTGTGACGATTAGTTCTTGTCACGGCATATAACTTGTTCAAACATCGATTACACAGTGACATGTAGAGTTGAGTCATCCTACAGGCTAAGCCTAGGGCACCGATCAAGTTAGTAGAATTAATTACGTGTTGTACATTAACGGAAAAATAAGTGACTTCTTTACGTTGCGTTAAAGATGAAAGATAAGGCGTCTTATCTCTTCCACTAACTGTTATAAAAAATATGTAAAACATAAATGTATCAGACTTTCAAAATATGTTTTAGCCTTATTAAAAAGGCTAATGTCATTCTTATTCTGTCTAATTAGATTTTGTTATTAGTGCGCAGCACCTGTTCCTTACACGGTTTAACTCTTTTATCCCTATCTATAAGATATCTCTTATACATCTTAATTTATTTATTGACAAATACCCGTTACTTAGTCATGGTTTTTGTCTTGCTATTTTTTTATGGATTGTTATTATGAAATTCATGCATGTATACTACGTTTCTAAACGCATTATTGTGCAAAAATAATCCATCTACAATTTGTAAAAGTCCACTACAGGATTTGGTTCTCCGGCAATTTCTAGCGTCCATGGGAGGATTTGCCCTAAAGAAATTCTTGAGTTTTTAAGTACTTACAATATTTATTTTTAGACTCAGAACGCAGTGTCATTAGTCATTAGTTATAATTTACCTAAGTGAATTGAAGGTTAAGTGATGATGAGGCTGACATAATCATGAAATCTAAAATTACCGCAAGTGGAGAGACGAGCTTGACAGTTGTAATAAGGGATGGTTTGCGGTCGCCAAGAACAAAAACGACTGGAAACAGATGAGGGAGGCCTTTGCCCAGCAGTGGGATACTATGGGCTCTTAATAATAATAATATATATAAAAAAAATATAGATTCATTTAGATAAAAATAGTGATGAACATGATGTCAATACAAGAAATAAAGAAAACTTGCAGTTTATATAAGCCGACATTCATTCAGAGGGCTAATGCATAGGTTTTTTCAATAAGGTTCCCGTTGATATACAAAATCTTCCTTTCAATAAATTTTAAAATACTATAAATCTGAGACTTATTAAGAAAGCGTAATTAATTATTATAAAATATCAGAATATTTGGATCACAATCACAATCTACCTACAATAACAAAATATCTATAGTACAAGCTTTGCTTAGTTTGGGACTAGATGATTGGTGTAAGTGTCCAAAATATTTATTTATTTATTTTTTTATGCACGCCGAGTTCGTACTTGACCTCAATCACACCTGATGTTAAGTGAAGATGAGGTCGAAGGTGGAAGCGTATACTGACCCGGAAACCCCAACACATTTGGTGGACTGACTATCTTATCTCTGACCGGAACACAACAATACTATTAACATTGCTGCATGGCGGCAGATTTAGATAAGATGGTGGCAGCTAGCTAGGCGGACATTAAAAATGCCCTACCACCAACAAAACCGAGTACTAAACATGTAACCGTAAACCCAATGTTGTTTACATTGAGCCACGGAGGCGATTAAATTGTACCTTTTGTAATAAAAAAAACCGTTTTAAAAAAGCAATACATAAGTTTCTTGCTTGTTCTTCTCAGGGGAAAATCTACCTGCCTGTAATGTACCTGCAAAATAAAGATGTTTTGACTTTTTTCATATAAATTCCTTGCCACAATCTGGTTCCATGTAGGCGAAGCTTCGGGCGCAGGCTAGTTACTACCTACATAAACACACCAAGTTCTCCCAAGAAAATAATACAATCGACCTTCTTATTTCTCACACATGGGTATTCAATTGATAACAAATTGTAAGTAAACAGGAAAACAACATAAACTAGCATGATAAATCTACAAACTATTCATGTAAGATAATTTATAGACTTTCGAACGCGTGGAAAGAATTTTTATAGCGCATTCATAGGCGACAGCGACCATATAGACAGGCAAATGATTTTTTATCATAGTGCATGCCTTATTAGGATGTACTAGCTCATTTCGTCTGTCTTTGTGATGCCCTAGTAGCGGCACACGTCTTCGCTTGGTGAGTTTAAAATACATTTAATTTTAACCTATTCCATAATTTCAAAAACTACAATGTAATAATAGCTTCATCATAGCACTCAATTATCGAAGTATAGCAACTTCAGGTATTGGATGGGAATGTCATTTTAACATTTGCCAAAAAAAGTGGATAGGTAATTTGAGCTGTCAGCGTGACAGATGTATATTCGTTTGTTTTTTATTCTATAACCGTTCGGTCTACAATCTCTCTAATTCCATGATTCACCTCCTGTTGCATCCCTTCTGTAATATTCAGCAGCCTTCCACGTACCCACTATTGAGACTCACTTGAATCTATGAGCTATCTATCAATCTATCTATCTATCAACACACGGGCCCAGTGTGGATTGGTGAATTTATGGCAGACTATTGGTCACCTTTTTTTTTTATGCACGACGGGTTTGTACTTGACCTCAATCACACCTGATGTTAAGTGAAGATGAGGTCGAAGTGGCTATCTTATCTCTGACAACCGGAACACAACAATGCTCTAACATTGCTCTTTGGCGGCTGATTTAGATAAGATGGTAGTTGCTAGCCAGGCGGACATTTAAAATGCCCTACCACCAACCAAACCGAGTACTTAAACATGTTGCTTACATTGAGCCACGGAGGCAACAGTTAGTGCTTTTTTAAGCCGTCCCTTTAGGCCACCAACTTGGCTTAAAGACTGCCTTCAAATGAAAACAACCGGGACCGACTATTTTACGTGCCCAGCGAGGACTACCACTAGTGGTCATCTAAAACTGACCGCGAAGAATGCGACGCGAGTACTTTTTGTTTTTATGCACAACGGTTTGGTTCTTGACCTCAATCAAATGTGGAAGCGTACTGACCCGGAAACGCCAACATATTTCGGGGACTGGTTATCTTATCTCTGACAACCGGAACACAACAATGCTATTAACATTGTTGCTTTAGCAGTAGCTAGCCAAGCGGACATTTAAAATGCCCTACTTCTTCTTATATTAGGCGACTTCTTATATTCAACTCGTACCATGAAATTTAGCCATTTTAAGCAATATTCAAAATGAAGACATTGCATATCATCAACCTCCTTTTTTTAATCGTAATAACCCTGAATTGATACCAGCCCCCGTAGAATGACATGACAATTGCGAGGCGATAATATTTGTCCTGCCCAATCACTTGGACGAAATTTACAACTATCCCAATCTGACTCTACGTCACACACGACACACGACGTCATGGTACATGGCAGGTTAAATCGAAGTGACGTCACAGTTCCAGTAGCATGACTCGGTCAGCTTATACTTGAAAATTAAGAAACCCTCTACAACTTTGATGGTCAAATGATTACATCGTCCAGGTAAATTAGACCAAAAATAGTTTTAAAAGCGAAATATCTTCGAAACGGTTTAACCGATTTCCATTAAACGTGGCCAAGAACGTATCCTCCGGATTTAATATTATAAAAAAATATTAAAAACCTTCGAAAGACTATGATATCATTGAAATACACCAAAAACTGTGTTAAAATTATTTTCATTAAACATAGCTAAGTACCGGTCCCCTCGTTTAGTCTTTGATTTAGAAAATCGCACTCAAATCGGACCAGGCATTATTGAGATACGTCCGGACAAAGACACATACACAATGCCGTGAAACAGACAACACCCGTCGTTTCTAGTCGGGGGTAAAAAGTGTCAATAAACATGCAGCTTATGAGAATGAACGTACACACAGTTTGTATATAAAGACATAATAAGATTGAAATATATGCGATATGGCACAACTAATGGTCACAGTTATCGTTTAAAAGAATTCTTATTGTCACGAGTCGAGTGTGAAATTACCCTTAAGTGCACTTAGCTGTCGCGAGCAACCGATGGATGATTTGTGTTAATTACATTGCCGGTTTTGTGGGACTAATTAGAAGGAATGTCTTCATCTATATGACTCTCAGGTGATTTCTGCTATGGTAGTATACTATATTTAATTACAAGTAATGGAATCCCTTCCATAGAAGTTTGAATAGATTCGCCTGGTATAGAATATTTTTTTATGCTATAATTGGCAGCAGCAGTACAGCAATGGCGTGCCGTCCACACAGGCAGCAAGGCAGTGCCTAATTGAGTAACAAACAAATAAACATCCAAACGTTCGCATTTATAATGTTAGTAGTATTAGTAACTAGTCAGATTAAGCGTAGACTTCCATAAGAAGAAACAACTATAAAATATTACATTCTCATCATCATATCAGCCACAGGACGTCCACAGCTGAACATAGGCCTCCCCCATAGATTTCCAGAGCTACCGGTTGGAAGCGGGCGCACAACGCGGCCAAACACAATACTCTTTGTCTGTATCCGGATGTATCTCAGTAATGCGTGGTCCGGTTTTTTTTATATCCTTAGACATACACACAGCGCCATCTAGTTCCACAGTAAGCAACTACAGGCTTGTGTTGTGGATACCAGATGGTTGATATACTACTTATATACATTTTTTTTTGTAAATAAATACTTATTATAAATGAAAACATCCATAACTCGGGTACACACATGTCCGTATTCAACACACAAACATATGCCCCTAGAAGGATTCGAACCCGCGACCATTTGGTATAGTGGTTAGAGTTTCTAACCACTTTGACAAACAAGTCGTCGAATCGTCGATTAGAATGTGATTTCGAGGAGACCGCTTATTAGCTATGTTTTATGAAAACGATTATGTACGAGATGTTGATACCCCGTTCATTCCAGTAAGCAATGGCGTGCCGTCCACACAAGCAGAAAGGCAGTGCCTACCCTAGGAATTGTAGCGTTCCTCGAAATGCATTGTATAAATAACTGATTCATACTGATGTGAACAGAAATATTCTTAACAGTTGCGAGGATTACTCTAAGAGTAAGTTATTATTTTGTAGTTGTATTTTTTCTCATTTCATAGCAAATATTAGGTCCTTACCTATGAAATTAGTGTTTTGTATGAAGAATTTCATTAAGACTGTTTTCTCCATACAAACATTTTTGATTTTCTTTGGGAACGGCAATTCCAAATTTAGCTATACTTTGTCTGTATTATCGGATAACATTAAGTTAAGTATAGGCAGCGTTAATTTTTAAAAGTAACCGCTTTATAAAAGTTTCAGCAAATCTAAGAAATGATATGAGAAGCTCATGAAAAGTGCTGTGTTCAAGTTTTTTTTTAATATGTGATTTAGCTCAGACATTAAAAAATATTTCATGTGAAACCTTGAAAATATATTCTATTTTCCAAATAAAAAACAAATTTGGATATAGCTTTGAACATCGCAGGAATTGGTACATATGATTAACGAAGAAAAAAAACTCCAACTTCATAGTTATAAGACCCAATATTATCGTTTTGGCTACACTAGGGCCCGTATAAACCAATCTCAATATAAGTCTTGAGGCTGTATCACCCGAGATGCGTCTTAAGAAGTTGACGCTATCTCAAGCTCCGTGCTAATCAATAAACCAATCTTGAGGTCTACTCAGCTGAGATCACTTTCCAAATATTCGCCTCTATTCGCCGCTGCGGTGATTGGCCTTCGTTTATGAATACGTGAAACTCGGGGCACTTCTCAAGTGAGTACTGCTTGAGTATGCACGTGCTTTTCAGGTCTCAAGTTAGGTTTATTAATCAACACGTTTACTTGAGACCGGTCACAAAACTATTCTCAATCTTGAGAACGGGTTATTAATACGTGCCTAGGACAAAACGCTGTGCCGCCACTGCAGGGGGCCGACCGCGCTAAGTTTGAACGATAATACCAAAGCTAAACCAAAACAAAAACGTTACGTTAAGCACATTTCGTATCGCAATAATCACTTGAACGGAAATTAAACTAGTTTTTTTTTTAATACTCATGGTTTTGGGTTTGGTTTTACTTTGGTAGCGTCAACGATATAACCGTTAACAAAAAATAGCGCGATACCATTTTTTACTTTAGCTAACCTAAAGCTAAACCAAAGCCAAAAATGTTCTGTTCGAACGATAAAACCTTTGTAAAATAGCGCAATTCATCCCCAGTACAGCATATATTAAAAACTCTCCAACGCTCAACAACATACCTCTGCGCAATTGAATCGATCTTGTTTGCTGGATCTGTACCTGAACGGTCATTCTTTTTTCTTTTTTCTATGCACAACGGGCTATCACTTGACCTCAATCACACCTGATGTTAAGTGAAGATGAGGCCTAAGGTGGAAGCGTTCTAACCCGGAAAAACCCCATCCCATTTGGGGGACTGGCTATCTTATTTCTGACAACCGGAACACAACAACGCTATTAACATTGCTGTTTGGCAGCAGATTTAGATAAGATGGTGGTAGCTAGCCAGGCGGACATTTAAAATGCCCTACCACCAACCGAATCTTCTTTTTACCGAGTCGGTGGCAAAATATTCAAATTACAATACAATACAAATACACTTTATTGCACAACAGAAAAGAAAATACAGTTACAGAAAAGTGGTAAGAATAGAACGTACAATTTGGCGATCTTATCACTAAAAGGCAACTTCAGGCAACATTTGAGCATAGGTAAAGACAGTACATTTGAAATAGGCAAGTTGTGCGGTATTAAATAGGGACGCAGATACAAACTTTGTGAATAGATTTTATATATTTACATACACATACTTACATAGATCGATCGAAAATATCATATACTTAGATAGACAAATATACCTACTTAAACATAACATATCATATACTTTGACAGACAAATATACCTACTTAAACATAACATATCATATACTTAGATAAACAAATATACCTACTTAAACATAACATATCATATACTTAGATAGACAAATATACCTACTTAAACATAACATATGATATACTTAGATAGACAAATATACCTACTTAAACATAACATCAATACCTAAAATACATCCAATACAAAGGACCGGTCATTATTGCGGCGTTATACAGACATATCAACACTTCGATGTACTGCCAGTTCACTGGGCAACGCTGCAGCGATTCCAGAACAACCCAAGTTTCGATGGATGGCTTTCTAGGGATCAACTATGGAGTCCATATTTTTTTTAAGCACAAGGTTAACGCTTGACGTCAATCACACCTGTTAAGTGAAGATGAGGTCGAAGGTGGAAGCGCGTTCACCCGGAACCCGCAACTTACTTGGGGGACTGGCTATGTTATCTCAGACAGTCGAAACTCAACAATGCCTAACATTGGTGCTTGGCGGCAGACCAGGCGGTTATTCTGAAATAACCTCATCATCTCAGCCCGTAAACATCCATCCTACTGCAGGGATACAGGCTCTCCCGCGTATGCGTCCACCACGCTGGCCCCATGCGGGTTAGGGACTTCACATGCCTTAGAATTTTTATTTATCAGACATGCAGTTTTCCTCACGTTTCCTTCACCGTTTAAGAGCAGTCGGTGCACATAAGTTATTAATTTAAGTTATTAAAATTAAAATGTGAAGTAAATAGTCGCCAGTGTTGCCAATGGTATCGCAAAATAATTCCACCATAGTTATTTAATTACTTTATTTTAAAAAAACGAAGGTGTGCAAAATTCATTTTAAAGCAGTTTTACAATCTATATTTTAGTACCTTTAATATCAGTGTAGTACCAACCCGGTCGGAATTTACTCGGAATAAAAAACCGCCCTCCATATAAAACGCGGGCAAGTCCTTTAAAAACTCATTGGTACATGGCCTCTCAAATTGAGAGAATACGTCTTAACCGCTGAGCCACCGACGCTCCCCAGAAATAACCTTCCATCAACAAATCGAGTACTAAAATGTAGGTACCCTGGTGGGAATCCAAAAAGTCTCGTATTTTTCGTATTAAGCAGTTGTTATCAAATTTCTTTGGTTGCGCATTTTGCACCTAGTTGAATTTGATTTCATAAAAAAAACAATTTCCCGCCAACTTAGCATTGTTTCTCAGCCTGAGAAAATGAGTGAAAATATGCGAAGATTAAAAAAATCTTGGAAATTAAAAATAAATCACATTGAAACTTTTTCCCCGACTTATGTCCTACGATGCTTCACATGTTCTTAGACATGGTTTCTTCTTAAGGTTTCCTTGACCTGGGTTCGAACCCACATGTTTCTAACCTCTATAAATTGATGTGAGACCAATCGTTAAGACTGCTCCCTGATATTCCTATTAATAATTCAATAAAATAAAGAGCGTTAAGTATGTCGGCGGCATAAAGCTGTCCATCTTGTAACCCGAACAATTCCTTCAATTGGTCGATCAAAAAAGTGTTATTGTCCGAAACGCATCGATACCGGCCGCATCGGCGCGGGCGCAGGGCAAAGTCGACGCGCGCGCTATGCGATCGCGCGACACAGACCGACTGCGTTTTTCGCATTTAATTGCGGTTGTACAGGGTTGCAACTTCCATCTCTTTATGTATGACTTTTCTTTGACGATCCCCGATACTACCAAAGAATGTGGTATCCTGCCTCGACTCTCGCTCGGTCGATTGAATGTTCTATAATTACAGTGGCATTGTTATTAGTTATTTCTGTTTTGAAATTTTCGGGTCTTCGCCTTTGTATTTGTATATACTTATCTAGAATGTTACAATATATCCGTCCAGCCTACAAATCACCGGACACTCATGCATGACATAGTGATTTCTATTATTAGACATTTTTCCGTACACGCACACTTACAGTGATAACTATAACTCCTAAAGTGTAAAAAAAAACTAAAAATAAAATAAAATGGAAGGTACCTAATAAAATAACATGTAAGCATTCGTATGTGCGGATCCCTCCGGTATTTATTCACAGTAAGGGGTCATACGCTTGTAACGAACACTCATTATTATATAGACTTCATTGTCGAAGACTACCCTAATCATATCAGTCAGCCACAGGTCCTTCATTAGGTCATTCATCCAAATTGTAGAGATCCTACGTTGCGATTGCCGTTGCATTATTTAATATATCTGTAGGTAACTGTAGGTAACCCAAAGGCTGCCTGGAAGAGATCACTTTTACTGATAATGTCGCCAAATTGTACATTCTATTCTTACCACTTTTCTGAAACTGTATTTCTTTTCTGTTGTGCAATAAAGTGTATTGTATTTATTGTATTGTATTGTATTGTATTGCATTGCATTGCATTGCATTGCATTGCATTGTATTGTATTGTATTGTGTCTGCCCTATAAGTGCTAGGTCACTGGATTCAGAGACACAGGTCTCTGCTGAGGTGTTCCGTGGGCAGAATTACTTTTAGCAAAAGAACAATATCGTTAGCCTTCGAAACTATTTACGAAAAGTTTTGGAAGAGGAAGTATGTAACATAAAATCTGTGACCCATGTTGAAAATCTCGATTAGGTTACATGAGCGGTATAGGTAGTGATACTTTCGACCAGGTGCTGCTTGGAACGAAGCGGGTAAGGCAGAGAAACGTAATTACCTATGCGCGTATTATTGCATTAATGTGCGAAGAACTTGCCTTTACTCGCTTCATTCCAGGCAGCTTGTGTGGTCGAGTATGATCTCTACCTATACCACGCTGTGTGCGTACCTACCTAGAGGATCTACTGTCAACCCTACAGCAAACCCATCGTTTTCACATATAATTGCACTGTATCATCGCATACTAACGTGCCCTTTAATTTTTTACGGCCCGCTCTCGTAATGACATAATCGGGGGCCCTCGGATGCTACGCCCCGTTTTTGCAGCCACATCTGCGCATGCTTTGGAGGAATGTTTCTAGGTTATAATGTGGCTCAAGGAATAATGGAAAGGTGGGAAATATTCCATAAAGCTTAACCTTTTAATCCCAGACACACAATGGAGGGAAGATCAAGAAGTGCACGCAACTGTTGGCAGATATATTTATTACTCAATTTAAGTGTTGATTAACAATAACAGAACTGTCAAAGGTTTTTTTTTTTTTTTTTTTATTAAAAACTGGTTTCGCGTTTGGCTACAATCTCACCTGATGGAAAGTGACGATGTAGCCGAAGATGTATCACGCGCACCCAGTAAATGCCTATTCACTCTAGACTTGAAGATCCCAAGGTTGTAAGTGTCGGGAAAAACCGACGCGGGCAGTGAGTTCCATACCTTAGCAGTCCGCATTATAAATGACGAAGCAAAGAGCTTAGTGCGGATGTTCGGTATGTTGACAATATATGGATGGAAACCCCCCCCGCGCCTGGTTGTCCGAAGATGGAAAGGGGACGGTGGAATAAGATCATGCAATTCCATCGCACACTCCCCGAAATGTATCCTGTAAAACTGTGAGTAAGATTCGCACCCTGAGGGATCCGCACCTAACATCAACATTGATAAATAATTTAAACTGACAAACTTGCTTCCCTAGATTAGAAAATTAATGTTTTCGGATTTTCTCCGTGAACTTTCCTTCACATAAATTATTAGATAACAGTCTAAGGCCCATATTAATAAATCGTTCTTGTAATTGAGATCGCGTCTCAGTCTCAAGACCATTTTTTCTAATGCTGTTTTAATATGCAACAGATTCTCAAGCGTCAACTTGAGGCCATGTCAATCTTGAGAACTGTTTATTAATACGGGCCTAATTCTTAATAGATGTTAACGAACTGAAGTTCACACAGCCACGTCTTATTAGGAGCCATAATCCATCAAGCGGACCCTGTGCAGAGAGGACTGCCTCCAGTTGAAGGACAACCGGAACCGACTTTCGTATATATGAATATGCCATGCCACTAGTCGTGAGCCATCCAAGTTGTAAACGAATAGCGAATGTAACAGTATCACGAGGAATCTGACTATCTGGATGATAAGAATGCGCGGACATGAACCGCTCGGCAATATCCAGTATATTTTATTCTTAATTTTCTATGTCGAATCATAAATTTAACAATTATTTCAAATTGTATTTGTATTGACTTATTTAAAAAGAGCAACCTCTGAGTTTCTTGCTCGTTCTTCTCTGGGGCGACTGCCTAGTGAATGAGCGATAACTGTATGTAATGACGATTTCAAATGTTATTCTTATAACTTACGAAATAAAACATGTTTGAGTTGATTTGATTTGACTCTATCCATCCATATTAATCGTATTTATATGATACGTCTGTCAGTTTATTATATTTTAACGACATTGCCCCTAAACCGATGATGGTATTGAAATTTGAAAGAGGGGTAGCCTGGGAGCTGGAGAAGGGCATGGGATGAGTTGAGATAAGTTGAGTTGAGTTCAAGTTTGAGATGTGATAAAGTTAATCGACATGTGCGAAAGCGAAGTAGACATATTACCTGAATGTAATATGTAAAGAAATTATCCCATGGATGAAGTTGGGGTAAGGTGGTAGACCTCCTTCCTTATCCTTTAGGAGGTATTTATGGCGCTGAAACATTATTTTCTCACTATGGGTATCATAAGACAGCCGAAGGTCATGCAACAAGCTATGAAAAGGACGATGCTCGGCGTTTCACTACCAGAACGAATGAGAAATTAAGAAATCCGTAAAAGAACGAATCCTGCTGTGCTTCAATAAGTGGCAGTGGCTAGAGCATAAAGCTCGAGGAACAGATGACCGGTGTTAAATTAACGTTCTGTAGTGGAGACTACGCAAAGGGGGATGGGCGACTTAATGAAGGACACTGGAAATCGCTGGATGCAAGTCGCTTCCAACCGATCGCTCTGGAAATCTATGTGAAAGCCTATACTGAGCAATGGACGTCTTGGGGCTACAATGTTGGATATGATGTTTACGATGAAGCTAAGTCCTGTATAGCTGTATTCGACTCGAAACATGATTTTTAACAACCACTGGCATAAACATTCTCCAAGCACAAAGGTCTCTGTTAAATTTTTTAATTACTTAACTATTGCCTCCTTAATTAACTCAACTAACACCATAAAACACCTGCCGCCGTTTTACACCGCCATTTTAAATCGCAATTACACAAAATGGCGGCTGCGATTGGTGGGTGGAAAAAAGCCGGGAGAGTGTTAATCGCGCCAGATTCGTCGTTAACGAAGTGCGATTGAAGGTAATTATACGCACACACGCGTGCGTACGCGCAATTATCGAGCTAAGCCAGCGTGGGATAGCACTTGGGGTGTGATAAGAAAACGATTTACCTTAGGACATACCTACTTAAGAGGCTGATAACTTCAATGACTGGCAGCCATCGGCGGTATTGTTGTTACTGTCAGTTTTCTTAGAAATGAAAGAGACACAGCGATTTAGATTCACACATACACGCTTTTTTAATAAGGTTCCTGTTGATATACAAAATCTACCTTCCAATAAATTTAAAAATACTATAAAACAGAAACTTATTAAGAAAGCACATTATAAAATATCAGATTATTTAGATGATAAACATTCATGGACATGAACAGCCCGTTCGCGTAACCAGGCTATTTCACAATTAATAATGAAATATTATAATATAAAATAATAATTAATAATTGTTAATATAAAAAAACTTCTTTTTTTAAAGATCAACCTCTCGAGTTTTTTGCTTGTTCTTCTCAGGGGAAAATTGGCTTTTGAACAAGCAGTAGCTTAAAAAATGTAAAATCTGACTATACACTTATAATAGTCAGATTGCTTGATTTGCAGATTGCAGAATGCTTTATTTTGTAGGTACAAAATAAAGCATTTTTTGATGTTGATTTTGAGATGTTTCGATAAGAAAATTGCGAAACCAAAAATGACTTAACCACCAAAAATTGGCAAGAAAAATTGAATTGAATTGAAGAATTGTTGAAATCTGTTCACAATGGCCTGGGATGTCGCGAAACACACTTAAAAAAATACGACTGTATGTATATTTTCATAACCTGTTCCTTTTTGGCACGTCAAGAAAAAAGAAATCTATTGTAATAAAGGCAAGTAAATTGTTTTAAATTTCATCAAATATATTGGGTATTTACCTATGAAATGTTTTTTTTCTTCGTTAATCATATGCACCAATTCCTGCGATTTTCAAAGCTGTATCCAAATTTGTTTTTTATTTGCAAAATTGAATATTATTTCAAGGTTTCACATGAAATATTTTTTAATGTCTGAGCTAAATCACATATTAAAAAAAAACTTGAACACAGCACTTTTCATGAGCTTCCCATAATCATTTCTTAGATTCGCTGAAACTTTTATAAAGCGATTACTTTTAAAAATAAAATTAATGCTACCTATACTTAACTTAATGTTATCCGATAATACACACAAAGTTTAGCAAAATTTGGATTGGCCGTTCCCAAAAAAAATCAAAAATGTTTGTATGGAGAAAACAGTCTTCTTCATACAAAACGACAATTTCATAGGTAAGGACCTAATACTACTACTAATATTTTGCTTTTTCCTACAATGTTGGAAGGCAAAATGGTCTGAATCCATACAGTCTAGTCTTCTGTAATATTCCTCCTGTGGTATTTCTTCAGCAAAGTGACAGAAGCTGCTAAGTCCTTGTGGGAACCCGAAAGCTTCGTCACCCACTTTAATTTACACTTCTTCACTTGTACCTACACCATCACAGACTTTTGCTGTACAATGTTCTGCCGTTAATAAACTTCAAAACTCAGAATGCACAAATTTCAAGAAATAGAAACAAAAATGCAACATTAATCAATCAAAAATGCAACATCACTTGCTGAGTTTCAAAAGTGTTATAATTCTATAAGTTGCACATGTCATATGACAATTTCAAACTGTTTTGATTTCGTATTAACACATTCATGATACAGGAATAGTAAAAAACTTATTTTGGACGCGATATCTCACTTTCAATTCAGGCGTAAAGTGTACTATGTCATAAAAATGCCGACAGACGCGGAATCGTTTCACTAACTGTCAGCGAGAAGTGTCGGTTTACCGCGCGCTTGCCGAAAATGGCCGTCGACAAAAAGCGAGGCATTCTGCCAGAACAGTGGTTCGATTTCACACCTTTTACGGCGGGATTGGGAATCTTCTACATGCTAAATTTTGTAATTTGTAAGTTATATAGGTACACTTCGCCTGCGTTGAATAACTTCATCACGGATATGTGATAAATTGTTTATCCCGTGGGAACTACTCACTTTATCGGGATGAAAAATATCCTATAATTTAATCCGTGGTATGTGTTACCTATTTTTTTTTTTATGCACGACGGGTTCGTACTTGACCTCAATCACACCTGATGTTAAGTGAAGATGAGGTCGCAGGTGGAAGCGAACTGACCCGGAAACCCCAACACATTTGGGGGACTGGCTATCTTATCTCTGACAATCAGAACACAACAATGCTATTAACATTGCTGCTTGATGGCAGATTTAGATAAGATGGTGGTAGCTAGCCAGGCGGATATTTAAAATGCCCTACCACCAACCAAAATTACCATACCAAAATTAAAAAAACGATATACCGAATTTCATCCAAATCCGCTCATCTGTTTCGCCAGAATTGAGCAACAAACAAATAAACATCCAAACTTTCGCATTTATAATGTTAGTAGTATTAGTAACTAGTCAGATTAAATGTAGACTTCCATAAGAAGAAACAACTATAAAATATTACATTCTCATCATCATATCAGCCACAGGACGTCCACAGCTGAACATAGGCCTCCCCCATAGATTTCCAGAGCTACCGGTTGGAGACGGGCGCACAACACGCCCAAACACATAATACTCTTTGTCTGTATCCGGATGTACCTCAGTAATGCGTGGTCCGATTTTTTTTTATATCCTTAGACATACACACAGCGCCATCTAGTTCCACAGTAAGCAACTACAGGCTTGTGTTGTGGATACCAGATGGTTGATATACTACATAAATACATATTTTTTTTTGTAAATAAATACTTATTATAAATGAAAACATCCATAACTCGGGTACACATGTCCGTATTCAACACACAAACATATGCCTCTAGAAGGATTCGAACCCGCGACCATTTGGTAATGGTCAGAGTTTCTAACCCGTTTGACAAACAGGTCGTCGAATCGTCGATTAGAATGTGATTTCGAGGGACCGCTTACTAGCTATGTTTTATGAAAATCCGTTAAGCTGTTCCGAAGATATTTAGATTTTAACACAGTTGTCTGATGTATTTGGACGAGGTGTGATAGTCTTTCAGGGTTTTATAAATGTTCGATTTATAGTCATTCTTTAAATGTGTGTTTATAATGTATATATGACAATGCACATTCTCCTAAATGTCGAAATCTTTAATATAACAAGTTTAGTAATTTTGATTACAATTTTTTAGCTTCTATTTCGCTGAGGCTAAGTCTGGCTCTCCAAAGAGGAAACGCACTTAGCCTCTTAGGCACCCTTCCGTTTCAGGGAGATCTGAGTCAAATTTTTTATTTGTAAATGTGTATTTACTATTTCGTTTTTGTAAATATTGTGATGTCAAATAAATATTGTAACATTTTAGATAAATAAATTGATACCATTATGTCTAAACTTGTTATGTCCTAATGTTCCGATTGAACGCGGATCCACTTTCGCCCTTATCACTTAACATCAAGTGTGATTGAGGTAGTCCATAAAAAAAATGCTTTTTTTGTGTGCCAGCATTGTGGGTGCAATGGAAGACGCCCGCGGCGCGGGCGAGGCGGGAAATATATCGACAAGGAGATAGCGCTGCCCAAATATCTTCATTAGCAAATCGCCAGTTATGTATGTCTTAATGTGGATCTGCCTGTGAAATATTAATAACTAGCTTTTCGCCCGCGGCTTCCCCTGCGTGGATTTTTTTATCGGGTTATTACTTGACCTCAATCACATCTTTTTTTTTATGCACAACCTGATGTTAAGTGAAGATGAAGTCGAAGTGTACTGACCCGGAAACCCCAACATACTTGGGGGAACTGGCTATATTCTTATCTCTGACAACCGGAACACAACAATGCTATTAACATTGCTGCTTGGCGGCAGATTTAGATAAGATGGTGGTAGCTAGCCCGGCGGACATTTAAAATGCCCTACCACCAACCAGTAACTTTAACGCGCATATTTTTAATTTGTATATCCTGCGGGAAATGCTCACTTCATCGGGATACAAGGTATTGTAATAAGAGATATGTAATAGTACATTGTGATATAAGGGCCCAAAGTTGATCATTGCAGCCGAGGCTTGATTGCTAGCCCGAACCGTAGGTGAGGGCTACAAAAAAAGCTGAGGCTGCAATTATCAATGGGCACGTGTGTCACACGACGTTTTATAACACATTTGTGAGGAAATAAATAAAACATGGGGCTACTGAAATGAATAAATCTTTAATTATTTGTTAAAACAGTTATAAAAACCAGAACAATTTGAAAAATGTAGTACTACGTTGCCAGTCGGCATTTGTAACATAGTCGTACTGTTAACTGTCTTCCTCTCACTCTCCTGAGTGAAAGTAGGAGAAATGAGACCAGAATAGGGCTCTGGCTCTGTAGTTAAGGGCTGCGGCGGCGGAGGTGGCTGCGGCGGCGGAGATGATGGCGGGATGTATGTGCTCGTTGATGGTCGAGAGTCAGCACGGCCCGGCTCCAAATTAATATTTTTTGTAATACAGGAACTGATTTTTTCTTTATTCCTGACTGAATCGTGAATGTAGCCCTCGGCGACGTTGGAGGAACGCCACCCTCCGTGGCGTTTCAGTGTCAATATATCCGCTCCTGAATCGGCGAGCAATGTAGCCGAGGACCTTCTAAAACTGTGCCCTGTGTATTCATGTGCGTTCTGTAAGTTGAGAAAAGTGGCGATTTGTTTAGGCATCATTCCAAATTTATTACGGCCGATGGGTTGGCTGGTGCATTTACCATTCTGGTAATTTAGAAAAAATCGATTAGTCTTCGCTTTTGTGGAACGGAGTGCTGCGTATTTCGTTACGATTTCATAAAAAGGTTGTTGTATTGTAAATGAGCGTGGTATTTTATTCTTTGTGTTCTTGATCTGGACAAGGAGAATTCGCCCATGGTCCTCGACATCATCAGTGGTTATATTTGTCAGCTCTTGACGTCTGCATGCACCATTTATGCCGAATATTAATGCAACCTGAAAAGAAACAAAAACTGTGTAAGTAGGTATACAATAAAACCGAAGTAGGTACTTATCTAGTTATATCGTAAATAAATACGAAAATTAAAGGAATTATGTTTAATAATTTAGTTTTAACTGACCTTTGTTGCCAAATATCGGCTATCCGGAGCTTCTTTCAAGTATTTCTCAATATCATCAGCCGCAAATACTTTAGATTTCTTGCTGGTAAAGCCTTCACCTTTTCTTTTCAGGTAAGCCAGCAAATTTGAATACGGCTTGATATCAACACCTTGTTTCGTTCTCACAACACTTTTAAGCATTGAATATTGACTCCACAACGTGCTCGGCTTATATTTTTGTGAGAGTTCCATGAAGTAGGCTAAAAAAATGCTTTCTGAAAATGAATGAACATTTTTGTTTTTTTTCCAGAGTATGAAATTTTCGTACGCTTGCAAGTACACCTCAACTGATTTTTCAGGTAGAAGGCTTAAAGTAGCTTGTTTCGCCGCGTTTTTAAGATCCGGGGGCGTAGATTCCATGAAATCCTCGTCGCTTGAAGACATTTTTGCAAATTTTCACAGAGCGCGCGAAATAACTTTTACTTTTTTTGCTCACAAATTAGCGCTGCGCGCGCACAAGCGTTTTTTTTTAATTAGGCAAAGGATACTGCAGACAGCCAGTACAGACAGCCACTAACAAATTAGGAAATTAAAGTTTTGTGTTCTTATTATAAATAAATGGTTGTTATTTCTTGTCGAAACTGATTGAAATAAAGATTAATAATTTATTTTAGTGTACAAATACCTCTCAAAGTATTTAATTTTTTAAAATTTTTATCAATTTTCGGAATAAAAACTCTTTGCTAGGATTAAAAAAATTACCATAGACGAAACTTCTTGACATTTTTAAAAAAAAAAACCGTACTACTTTTTAGCCCGAGGCCAAAATGCGCCACTTTTTGAACCTGTTTTTCATAGAAAAAATACCACTTTTCGAGCAAATGTGTTATAAATATATTTTACATATCTCTTGCTCTGTAAGTAGTCGCTTACTTCCCTGAATGCCGGGGTGTATGGATGTCATTACAGCATAGGTTTCAAAACCTACCATGTAATGTTAGCATTACAGCATAGGTTTTGGAATTTGAAAAAAGAACTGTCATACTCATACTGCAAGAAGAATATTTTTTTAAAGTTATTTTTTTTTTTGGTATCGATTATTTACTCGAATCGGAATCGAGACAATTTATAGTAGAATTTATGAAGATTTTATTTTAAATATCTAACTCTTTGTTTCGCAGTCACATCTTATGTTAGTTGAAATCGATTTAAATATCAAACTGGCCAGCACGATTTGACGCGCTTGCGTGCCATAATTTTAATTAAATACACATGTTTCTCTTTAATAAATGTTCATAGAAACCTGCTTTCTTGTTTTTACTTACCTCACAATCGATATGTAAAGCAGAGTGTTTATCTCGGGTGTAAGCATCAATTGCATACTCGGGCTAATTAGCGCCCTCGCTGCGCTCGGGCGCCAAAAACCTCGTATGCAATTGGATGTCATACAGCCCTTGGTTAACAATCTACTATTAATGTATGTTATATCTATATACCAAATTTCATCCAAACCCATTCGTTTCGACGTAATTGAGCAACAATTACATTAGATGAACTCAATCTCTCCCCTCTCTCCTCTTGGCCGCAAACTAGAATACACAGTAAGGTTTAGATAAATTTATATTCTAAGCTGTCGTAGCCTGGATTTAAATTTGAAAAATTGTCATACATCCTTTGAGTTATTTCACTGTGAAAGCCATAATGTCATTTAATCTTCAATGTAGGATACGATAATATCACTTAATTAAAATACTTATTCAGCCACAGGACGGATTCTGATAAATATAAACGTAGACATCATTATGTTTATTATAAAGCAATTCACTAAACTCCCTTAATTATTTAATGATTAATTTTACTCTCCTCTACGGAGACAGCCTTGCAAATAACCGCTAATTTTGAGTTAATAATGTACGAATTGAAAAAATAACTTACTGGGAGTCGAAACCAGCTACCGTTAGATTAGCCTTATATTGTTTAAAGTGAACCATGGAGGCGGTTAAAAATTATGCGATATTTTTACACTTCAACGAAAAATAAATCTTCCCCTTTCTATGTCTTATCCACACTAAGTTGCGGGTTCACCGCGTGACCCCATAACTCAGGGTCCAGATGTCAAGGGGGGCGGAGGGCTAACTAATGGGCCACTAATTGTCGGCCTCAGATTGAGACGGAGGTGGACGTATCTAGTGTAGGTAACGTATGAATAGGCCGCCTGCGGTTTCTGTCAAGATGTAGGATTTATAGGAAAAGCTCATGTAGTTTTTGTGAGTTTCTCTATTTATTTGAGGTCAATCATGCCATATGGAGATGAGGTCGAACATAGAAAAGGTTTGTAATTGATTTCTGTGTTTTTTCAGCAAGCAAAATATCAAATGCTTGAGAACCAGAACGCGGCCATGCGTACGGCATTATCTGTGTCATCGTATATAGAAGTCCTGTAACGTACAAGTGTCGGGACACGCGTTGCAGCATAGAAAATGAATAAGAATAGTTTATTATGAACGCCACAACACGATATAAAAACAAAGAAGTAGTAAATTATAGCTAAAATAGAAATACAATTATGAAGAAGATCCCGACAATGCTGTCACGTGTTGCGGCGTGCACAAATGGGTTAGCACTCAGCTTATGCTGCGACGAATCACAGCGCTGGTTTTCAGTGCCCCCAAATGCCCAGTGACGCACGGACGCCACGTGAGGTACAATAATGCTCCATAGTTTGTCACACCACAAACTATGGAGCATTATTGTACCACTAATCATCGGTTGTCGTTCGAGTAGCCCCACTTGGAAATCATATCATGATGTAATGTGCCGTTTGTATGGTTTGAAGAAGCATGTGCTGAAGTAGATACAGTGGGGAGAGGAGCATATGATTGCGCACTTAGGTGACAGAAGGTTTTTTTTTTGCGCAACGTGTTAGCACTTGACCTCAATCACACCTGATGTTAAGTGAAGATGAGGCCGAAGGTGGAAGCGTACTGACCCGGAAACCCAAATATTTGGGGAACTTTCTATCTTAACTCTGACAACCGGAACACAACAATGCTATTAACATTGCTGTTTGGCGGCAGATTTAGATAAGATGGTGGTAGCTAGCCAGGCGGACATTTAAAATGCCCTACCACCAACCGAAGCTTTGGCTTGCGAATTTCTTGGGCTAGACTAAATACTTCGATAATTAATAGGTATGGCCGTGTGGTATCCGGCAGGGTATATATAAAATATAACCAACCCATGTCCTCCCGTGCCTTATAAGGCGACTAATAAAGGAAAACTTTTTTAATACCTTGCGTTGCTTGGCCCAGGGTAATCCAGCCAACTTCACTAATCTTTCCGATGGTAAACGCGACTGCGCCACGCGTCTGTCATCGGCGGGATACTACTTCAATCAGTATCCATAACCCATTCAATAATGACTACATTTTACAACCAACCTGTATCCTCTAACAAAGAATTAAGATATCGAATGATATCCAGAATCTCGAAACATAATAGCGGTCTTTCGGACACCGCGGCAATTAACACTAAAATACCATTCATTTGAATGTGGACCTATAATTTGGACGGAGGTGTTGCAGCGCTCGAGGGTTGGTGTTTATCAAAATGGTATTGTGTGGTAATGAAGATATTTGTATCGGTATAATTATAGCCTTAGTGTATACCTAATAGGCATATCGGACGATAAGTCATCAATAGGCGAAGATAAATGTCTAATACGCGTTGGCATATATTACAATGGATTGGACAATTTCAACAAACAAACAAAATATTCTTTATTGTACAACAATAAGAAGCATAAAAAGAAATAAGAAAAAGGGGATGGTACAATTTGGCGGCCTTATCACTAAAAGCGATCTCTTCCAGACAACCTTTGGGTTAGGAAGCATTATGCAGATGACATGTAGGTAGCGTGCACGGTAAACTAATTTTAATAAAATAAATAAATCAATCAATTCAAGTGCTCCACAGAAAAAAAATTATATAATTTCTGACTATCTGGATTATAAGCAAGAATGGCCATAGACCGCTCGGAGATTTTCAATCTAATTATACATTTTAACCCTAAACCTACTTAAAAAGGAGCAACTCAGTCTCTTGATCGTTCTTCTCTGGGGAGTCAGCTTTGTCACTGAGTAATAATGTCAATAATTTTAATATTAAGTTAAAAAATGTGACGTTTTCAAGTGATAATTTTATCCTGCGAAATAAATATTTTTAGACTTTGTGAGAATTGTAAGCACCTATGGATAGATCAGAGCACGGTCTGTGTGACTGTGATGCCATGGGCGTAAGACGTTGTGCGTCATCTGGGTAAGACATATACCGAATCTGGTGATTATCTTACAACGAGCACTACCTAGTCAAAAGACTTTGAATTGTATTTGAGTTGGCATTAAAAGAAAACGAAAGCAGCAAAAGGTACAAATGAAGTGACTTTGGGCATTCACTCAAACTCAGGGCAAGCATAAGAATGAGTGAATTTCTAGGATTCCATATAAAATCAGTTTAACTGCAATACATGTCAATTCAACTTAGTAATGTAAAAGACACATAAAAAAATGTTAGTCAATAATATGGCATATAATAAAAATTGCGTTAGGTTTAACTAAGGTAGAAGAAAATCATTGTTAAAAAAAATATTACAGTATAAGCAAGCACGGTTTCGAAAATGAATATTTCTTTTTTTATATACACACAGCGCCATCTAGTTCCATACTAAGCAACTAGGGTTGTATTATAGATAAACTACACAAATACTATTGTAAATAAATACATATGTAAATGAAAAACATCCATAACTCGGGAACACATGTCTGTATTCATCATACAAACATTTGCCCCTAGCGGGATTCAAACCCGCGACCTTTTGGTATAGCAGCAGAGTTTCTAACCACTACACCACACAGGTCATCAAATTAAATCGTCATATTCAAAGTCAATTATTAAGGGCAATGTAAAAATTGTAAACTATGATTGAAATAGTTTTAAATAAAAAGTGATCATATAGTAATGGAAAATTTAACATATCTGAGTCAATCCCTCTAATAGAATGCGTGGATTAGTCCATTGTGATGCATATTTCCTGCGACATTCCAGATATGAATTTTCACGTCTGGAATATTAGTAGGTGACGTAAGGATTAAATAACATAGCCCGTTTCAATACAAAAATATTAGCTACGTTTGCTTTGATGTATGAAGAAATGTCTAGAAATGCGTTATAATATAATTGGCCGACATTACTAATTTTATAATGCCTCGTAGATATTTTGTTTATATTGGGTATTTACCTATGAAATTGGAGTTTTATTTCTTCGTTAATCATATGTACCAATTCCTGCGATTTTCAAAGCTATATCCAAATTTGTTTTTTATTTGGAAAATGTAATATTATTTCAAGGTTTCACATGAAATATTTTTTAATTTCTGGCTAAATGACATAATAAAAAAATTTTAACATAGCTCTTTTCATGTGCTTCCCATAATCATTTCTTAGCTTCGCTGAAACTTTTATAAAGCGGTTACTTTTAAGAATTAACGCTGCCTATACTTAACTTAATGTTATACGATAATACACGCAAAGTTTAGCTTAAATTTGGATTTGCGTTCCCAAAAAAAAAATCAAAAATGTTTGTATGGAGAAAACAGTCTTAATGAAATTCTTCATACAAAACGCCAATTTCATAGGTAAGGACCTAATATTATTTGTAAGTACATGAAAATCTCGTAGTTGACATAAGCTGCATGGGGTACG
Organism: Oegoconia quadripuncta; assembly: GCA_949316235.1. Lineage (NCBI taxonomy): Eukaryota > Metazoa > Arthropoda > Insecta > Lepidoptera > Autostichidae > Oegoconia > Oegoconia quadripuncta. The sequence continues at coordinate 2,674,917 of OX438743.1, forward strand.
CGTCGACTTTACATATAAGCATTTATAAGTCTGTGACTTCAATAGACATCTCCCCGCATAGTCTCCAGAAATCAATTCAACTCGGGACAAGACTATCGTTATCCCAACAGGGCTACTGAAGGATCTATTGTTCACATTAGAAATAGAGCTTACCAACTAAACTATCAAGTATTGGACCTTGGACCTCGGACACGCAACGTATCCTATCCACGATCCCGTTTTTAACTGTTCCAAGGCGGCTAAAGATGTATTGCAAGGGAGGAAACACCATCTTGATAAAGGTAGGTGGTTAGCAATGATATATGGTAGTGAAGCAGAGCGGGGGCGTGAGCGGATCGCTCCGGAGGTGTCGGATAAATCGCTCCGTAAGATTGAAATCAAACCGCTTTGTTTTTATCGTACGTTGGTATCGGACATCGGAGCATTGCCAACTGGGGATTCGGTACGTTTATGTGTTATTTTGCAATGGATATTGTGCAACAGCATACTGTGACACTTAAAGGGCTTTATATTAGGCGGATTTTTGTTCTGGTTACATAAATGGGAAAGTTTGGATGTTTGTTTGTTTGTTTGTTATTCAATCACGGCGAAACGGATGAACGGATTTGGTTGAAATTTGGTATTAGTGACACTAATTCGAAAACAACTAGTGTTGTAATTTTTCGTGAAAAAGTCAAAAAATTTCCATTATGTACATTCATAAATAATAAAATGCAGGTACAAAATCTTTACTGACGACAAGAAGCGATAAGTTCTAAATTATAAGTAAATATGAATTGAAAATTTAGAAAACCCCGACCGGCAACGATTGCCTTAAGTGAGTGTTTGTGTATTCTATGAGTTTGAAACTAAATAACGGCGGAATATTGTACGGCAAAAGTCGATGGTTGTGTACAAGTGAAGGTAAATATAAATTAAAATGCTTAACGAAGCTCTCGGGCCGCCAAAATCTTCCGTAAAACATTCTGCCACTTTACTGAAGAATGACTTGACCGTGACTAAATTATTTGACTTGCTTTAACTGGAACTGACTTGACTAAACTGAAGAAAGGGCTGTGAGGACTTAGCTCCCTTTTGTCCTTCTACGACAGGATTGAATTCAACCAAATGGAAACTAACTCACAACTGTCAAACTTTGACGACCGATTGGTGTAGTGGATAGTGATCCTGTCAGCGAAACCAACGGTTGCGGGTTCGAATCCGGCGACGGGTACATGTTTGTGTGATGAATACGAACATTTATTCCCGAGTCATGGATGTTTATATAAATATTTATGTATGTTTATCCGTTATCAAGTATCCATAGTAAAAGCTTTGCCTAGTTTGGAACTAGATAAATAATAAATGTAATAAATAATAAATGTCTTTGCACAAACTCACAGCGCCATCTAGGTCCACAGTAAGCATCTAGGCTTGTGTTATGGATACTAGATGGTTGATAAACTACACAAATACATTTTTTTTTTTGTAAATAAATACATGTATAAATGAAAAACATCCATAAATCGGGAGCACATGTCTGTGTTCATCATACAAACATATGCCCCTAGCGGGATTCGAACCCGCGACCATTTGGAATAGTAGCAGAGTTTCTAACCACTACACCAAACAGGTCGTCAATCGACAATGATTGGTGTAAGTGTCCGAAATAATTATATTATAACGTGTTCTCTAGACTCACTCGTCGGGTAAATGCGAACTTCTGTAATTTTCGCATCGCAATCAAAAGCGTACGAATCAAGAATCCGTGCCGGTGTTCTGCCGATAGCATTGACCGCGGCACGTTTGATACGGATATACGAAGTGCCGGGATTGGTGGAAAAAGAGGCCGTCGACTAAATAAGGTGTTAAGTACAGTTGTCTATAAAAGGGATAAAAGGTAAAGTTAATAAGTACATTGGCTCACTCGTGCGGTGTTTATGTTATTGATGTAGTGCCTGACAGACGAACTAGTAGACATCAATATAGGACTCCCTCACCAGAACAACTTCTGGAGGCCCGTGCATTTCCACAAAATTCAGTAGAATTTGTCAGACCCCTGCGGATCGAGTTTTAATTCCTTCGCGTTTGAATTTAAAATTTTGGTAACAACCCTCATTAGAACCGCCTCCGTGGCTCAATGTAAACAACATTGAGTTTACGATTCGGAGGTCGCGGGTTCGATCCCCAGCGGGGTACATGTTTAAGTACTCGATTTGGTTGGTGGTAGGGCATTTTAAATGTCCGCCTGGCTAGCTACCACCATCTTATCTAAATCTGCCGCCAAGCAGCAATGTTACTAGCATTGTCGTGTTCCGGTTGTCAGAGATAAGATAGCCAGTCCCCCAAATGTGTTGGGGTTTCCGGGTCAGTACGCTTCCATCTTCGACCTCATCTTCACTTAACATCACGTGTGATTGAGGTCAAGTACCAACCCGTTATGCATAAAAAAAAAAAAAAAAAAAAGAACAACTCCTGCTTGTTCATTTCCAAGAATTCCACAGAGTTTAACAGTGCCCTGCGGACCGAGTTTTATAAATAAATAAATAAAAGGTATTTATTCACCACAAAGTTAATTTAAGAAGTAGTTAATTGATAATGAATTAGGTCAAACTGTGATGAAAAGGTAGGGACTCAGCAGATTTGCTGATTTTCAGTCCCCCCCAAGTAGAGTAGTTGTTGCCACCAAGGAATTAATTACTATTACTCTATGAATAAATTTAAACATTAACTAAATGTAAACAAAAAGAAAAAAAACGATATCTAAAATGAGTTGATCCTATATCTTATAGAATACTATATCTAAATTGATGAAACAACTGCAAGTGATAAACCATAAAAAGCTAGACACGAGAAGGTATCATAGGTATTTGGTAAATTTTCAATAGTTATGTGTGATTGTGCGAGTGAATTTAATTGTTTTCAAATTATTATTACTAATTTAACAAATTTAAATCATATCCGAAACATACTTTTAATTAATTCGCTTTTAAAAGCACACGGGAAAATTTCAAATTTTAGAAACACGTTTGTCACTTCCTTTTCATCACCTACCACCCCATTTCAGATGTCGCGACGCTATGTATGTATGTACCTTAATCTACAATGCCTTTATGAAGCAATACAGAAGGTTATGAAAAACAAAATGGCTGCTATTATTATAGTTCACTATAACAGAGCAATAAATTAAACTCATTCGGTAGAGTGCGAAAAAATGTAACATCATTAAACCGTAGTGGCGTTACTTGTTTATTGGCTAGGTACGAACGAGGACAGACTATAATAGCATTTCTACCTAAACAGGTACAAACAAGGACATGGTTTAATAGCGTGCAAGTCACCATAATTCTTTCCCTGGCCACATTACAGTGATAAACTTAAATTCATGTCCATTGTTCTAATAATGCATCGGCTTATTTCATATTAAGGCTCAGGCAGATGCAGGACATCTGTTTCTAAAGATGTGTGCACACTACTCATTGACCGTTTTCGAATCGTTTTACAACGCCATAGACAGATATATAGACATCAAAAGTCAGAGGTTAAAAAGGATAATTTACCCTTCTTAGTAGCTTTTATTTCCGATTTATCAAAACTGACTCAAAAACGTCATCATACATTCATTCAGAAAAGGAACAGAGTCTAAGGCCCGTATTAATAAACCATTCTCAAGATTGAGAACAGTCTTGTGACCGGTCTCAAGTAAACGTGTTGATAATAAACCTAATTTGAAACCTGAAAAGCACGTGCATACTCCAGTAGTAATCACTTGAGAGGTGCGCGTATTAATAAACGAAACTCAAGACTATCTGTCATTCGCCGCTGAGGCGAATACTTGAGGAGTGATCTCAGCTGAGTAGACCTCAAGATTGGTTTATAAATTAGCACGGAGCTTGAGATAGCGTCAACTGCTTAAGACGCATCTCGGTTGATACAGCCTCAAGACTTCTATTGAGATTGATATTACGGGCCCTAGACAACCCTCGGAGCCAGTGTGCACAGCGCTTTATGCTAATTGATCAGTATCCGGCGGTAGATTGTCAATTATTGGCACTTTCGACGCGTCAACTCATCGCTGAAGTTTTGTTTGAATGCAATAAATACTGCCATAGGTTATTTAGTCATTTATTATGACCTAATGAATCACTGTGACAAGATTTTTTTATTATGATTATGATCTAATGAGTCATTATATAGATTTAAACATGTAAGACATATCGAAAGTCGCTTTTCCCATCTACGAGTAGCCGAAAGATTTAAGTAAGTAGCCTACCTGAGGAATCATTTAATCATTTCACAAGTTTACATCGGTACATTTTAAACAAATACAATACATAGATGAGGAACGGTTAGAACTTGTGAAGCCTGGTTTCTTCCAGGTTACCATGGTCTCAGTGGCATACCCTTCATACAGGCAGAAAGGCAGTGCCTGCCCTAGAAATTATAAACTTTCCTGGAAATGCATTGTCAAGACTTTTGATTCATAGTAATAAATCGACAAAAAATATTCTAAACATTTATTAAGATTGCTAAAAGAGTTGGTTAATATTTTGTAGTTTTGTATTTAGTAAATTTTATACTACTACTCTGTGAGGTTATCTACCATCTGTACGATAGCTACCACCATCTTATCTAAATCTGCCGCCAAGCAGGAATGGTAATAGCATTGTTGTGTGCCGGTTGTCAGAGTAAAGATAGCCAGTCTCCCAAATATGTTGGGGTTTCCGTGTCAGTACGGTTCCACCTTCGATCTCATCTTCACTTAACTTCAGGTGTGATTGCGGCCAGTAAAAAAAACATCCATTTCCTTAAATCTGAGAGTAGTTGGCACTATTCTAAAACAATCTTTTTTGAGATAAAGAGGGTTTTTTGCGACAGATATAGGACAAAAACTTTGAATGGCCCACCTACAAAATAATTGCTATCAGACTGGTTATCGCTGAGGGTCTTTTGTCTATATTATTACGTTATTTAATATTGAGGCCGTTCATAGTAAAGTGTCCATTCTGTTGACCTTTTCTCCCTCGTCTCGCCCGCGAGCGAAGCAGGATTTGGTTTGTCGGTCGGGGATGAAATAAATGACAGAGCAAAGTAACATAATATTATTTATTTTTTCTAAATTCGCTGTAATTTCCTCTTATCTTTCCAATATGGTCAGAAAACGCACTTCACTACCCTTAGAGCAATAAAATTGTACTAATTATAAAGCCTGCCTGGTTGTACAATTTTGAAGTTGTATTTATCAAGTGTATTCTTAAATATTTGTGCAACAAAGTTGTACTTGATTTATTTATTGTTTTTTTTTTTGTTTTATTCATTCATATAAATTATAGGCAAAATCGCCAAGTCTTCTTTTTTGAAACGGTAAGGCTGACGCCAAATCTTGATTCAAGTCTTATTCTTATAGATATAAAGCCAATTCAGTAATATAAGTCCAATCCAATAAGTTATGTCTAATCCAGTAGCTATAAGTCTAGTCCAATAGTTGTAAGTCCAATCCGACTTGGTCGTAAACGAGGTTAAATATCTTCTATAGTTGTACAAATAAAATTGTATAAAGGTATATAGGTTTCCAAGTTTCTTAACAAGTCTTTGATAGCGCACGGGATAAGCCCTTGCTTCTTGTTTTATTTATTGAAAAGTCTATTAATCCTTTTTTTTTTTTTTTTTCATCTGCAGTGATTGACCAAAATCACTCCAAAAAGTTTGATTGTAAAATATATAGGCACTCTTCTTCTTCTTCTTATTTTTGAGGATGGCAACCAGTCAACCTCATTGTCGAGGGACATTACTGCCAGTTTCGAGTGAAAATTTTTATTTATCTTACTTCTTCAGTTTATAGGTAAGTCTCAATCAAAACAAGTAATTCGTCGTATACAGAGTCTAGTCACGGTCAAGTCATTCTTCAGTAAAGTGGCAGAATGCTTTACAAAAGATTTTGGCGGCTTCTTGTGGGAACCCGAAAGCTCCGTTACGCACTTTAATTTACACTTCCCTTCACCTGTACACCAACACTAACGTTTGCTGCACAATATTCTGCCATTATTAAGCTTCAAAAGTTAGAATGCACAAATTTTAAGACCTATAAAGAAAAATGCTACTTCACTCGCCGAGTTCCCGCCAAAAAGCCATATAGGCACTCATCGAAGGATAATCAAATTAGAAATAATCCGAGTGCGAACGTCTAGCTTATTCTAAATTTGAATTTAAAAAAGCATTGGAAAAATAACCGCGCAATATTATGTGAGTTTCAGTGAAAAGTTACTACGAGTGAATATGATTTTGTTTACGCTTCTCTTGTTGCGGTTGGTAATATTATGGACCTAGCATTACGTGCTTTTATTTCTAGTCATGTTTTTAGAAATAACACTATCTATATAATTATAAATCAATTTGTGCTCGGTGCAACAATCTAGTATTGCTGGGGTTGCCAGTTTTGATATGACTGTACTAATATGAATAAGTATGGGCATCCGCTAATCACATGATGTGTTCCTGTTGAGTATTTAACCGCCTCCGTATAGCACAATGTAAACAACGAGCGTTTACGAATCGAAGGTCGCGGGTTCGCTCCCAGCGAGGTACACTTTTAGTACTCGGTTTGGTTGCTGGTAGGGTATTGTCCGCCTGGCTAGCTTCCACCATCTTACCTAAGTCTGCCGCCAAGCAGCAATGTTGTAGCATTGTTGTGTGCCGGTTGCCAAGTTAAGATAGTCAGTACCCCAAACAAGATGGGGTTTCCCGGTCAGTACGCTTCCACCTTCGGCCTCATCTTCACTTAACATCAGGTGTGATCAATCACTTTTGTAACCTTTGTAAAAAATGCACGTGATATTTGTTCAGATCACTGGAAAAAACACTTTGGCAACGTGCACAAATAGATACAAAATGCAAGCGTAGCCAGTATGTAAAGTGAAGAGAAATCAGAGACTGTTGGAGGGTTATTAATTGTTTATGTCCCAGCCGGAAGGTTAAATTAACCATCCAATTGGATGACTAAGCGTCATAAATGCTTTAATTTTTTTTTTTTTGTTTGGGCTTTTTGGCGGGAACTCGGCGAGTGAAGTTGCATTTTTCTTTATAATTCTTATAATTTGTGCATTCAAACTTTTGAGCTTAATGGCAGAATATTGTGCAGCAAACGTTAGTGATGGTGAACAAGTGAAGGGAAGTGTAAATTAAAGTGCTTAACGGAGCTTTGGGGTTCCCACAAGAAGCCGCCAAAATCTTTTGTAAAGCATTCTGCCACGTTACTGAAGAATGACTTGACCGTGACTAGACTCTGTATACGCCAAGTATACGACAAATTACTTGTTTTGACTGAGACTTACTTACAAACTGAAGAAATTACATGCCCATTGTAAGCTGAATAAATGTTTTTCTTTTTTTCTTTAAATAAGAGAAATAAGACATGGCTGTTATGGGCTAGATCCCTTTGCCTTCTCCTAGAGGAGAGAATAAAACGAAAACAAAAAAAAAAAATTTCATTTCACGTTCATATCACTCACATTAGTTGCTCAATCACCGCGAAACTGAAGGAATTTGGTATACCAATATACCCTGGATTAAGACAGGATATTTTTGTCCCTATAAAGTGAGTAGTTCCCGCGGGATAAACAAATTAAACATATCCGCGATAACGTTATTACGCAGGCGAAGCCGCGGGAGGAAAGCTAGTAGGTAAATATATAGAATTTGGATAAGATTTTAGTTCGGAACGGTCCAATGGATGAACTTGCTTATTGAATCCATAAGCCGGATTATTTGTTCAAGATGAATTCTCTAAAATGGAGCGTAATTAAAAATGCCTATTGTCTTCCGAAGGCGTTCTATTGAATGACTTGAATCCTTGGTGGCAGGAACTTTTTTTTATGCACAACGAGTTTACACTTGACCTCAATCACACCTGATGTTAAGTGAAGATAAGGTCGAAGGTGGAAGCCTACTGACCCGGAAACCCCAGCTTATTTAGGGGACAGCTATAACATTACTGCTTGGCGGCAGACTTAGATAAGATGGTGGTAGCTAGCCAGGCGGACATTTAAAATGCCCTACCACTAACCAAACCGAGTAATAAACATGTACTCCGTTGGGAATCGAACTATACGAAATCGAATACTGGGGTTGGGGGGGGGGGGGTGGGGGGCTGGCAATACCTACCTGATAGAAAGTTACATTGTTACGTAAATATCAATTAGATGAACTTTATCAACTAACTTTACTGCCAATTTATAAATGAATTGAAATCGGCCATCTTGAATAAAACACACTCGGTGCCTTGTTAAGAATGTAATTTAAAAAACTCATTTTGCGTTTGTGTTGCAAAGCAGATGTTTCATTTAATAATCGGTCAAGCGTGTTGCGGACCTACTTTAATGGTTCTGTTTATTTTTATTGTGTAACGAGCTAAGTGATTATTTAATTGGTTTACTTGAGGGTACAGAAGTAGCTTTGCAGTGTAATTATAAAGAAATTAATATTTACAATTCCAACAGCTTACTCAAGTATAGTTATACTACAGATACGTACCTACTACTTAATAATGGATTAATTTGTAACAAAGTTAATTTTACCCATTATAAACTTTCATTGAATTTCTTACGTCAGTCATACATACCTTTAACTGTATCACGACCTTTATCCCAAATATGGTGGTCAGAGATGTCAAAAACACTAGCTTTTACGTGTTCCAATCTGGGGTGTCGGAAAGAAAGGGATTAGGGGCAATCCTAGTTCCTGTCTGCTCCGCGTGCTGGTTGGTATGGACGCAGGCCTCCTCGGTTTTCCGTGGCCTCCAGACGAGATGTTTTAACTATAAGTTTTGCGCGGGACGCGGTTGATTTGCTATTTTGCGTGGTTTAACACGGCTGATTTCGCTTTATGACTTCAGTGCTGAATTGGGAGCTCAATAGCGATGTGCTCGACCCGAGTGTCAGATAGGAAGTGATGTTTATTGGACGATAGGATGAGAAATGAAAGGAAATTGAGGGTAGGGAATAGTGCTGTACCTGTTATAACTCATACTAACTAATAAGTATTACTACTTATTAAAAAAAGCTTCTGTAACTGAGGTTGTTTGGAAGAAATCGCTATCAGCGATAAGACCGCCTTTGTACACTTCATCATCTATGTTAAATGTTCTTTGTATTTTATTTTTGTGTGCAATAAAGAATTTAATAATAATAATAAGTACGTTTAAATCTACCACGATCATTAAAAGTTTGATGCTTGAAACAACATCCTCGGTTCACAGAGAAATGCTTATTTTTTGTGTAAAGTCCCTTAGTCGCCTTTTACGACACCCAGACGGGACACATGCCGAAACCACACATGTTTAAACATATTAATTGTAAAATTTATTTAAATACAATGTAGTGTTTTTGTAAAATGTAATTAATACCGTGATGCAAGTGGCTCTTAAGACCTTAGTGGGACCCCACCCCCACCCTTAATAGTCGAGGGCATTAATCCATTATTGCATGTGTTGTATTGTATGGTAACTGTCCCTCTGAACTATAAATAGTAAAATTTTTATTCCAAAACATTAAAATTAAGAACAATGTGTTAGTTTAACGCAGCTAATTTACTCTTAATTTGAATTTAAACATCTATATGTCGGAGATGGGGGTGGGCGTTGCTAGCGACTGGGACGGTGCAGCCTCGTGGTAAAGGGTAGCTCGGACAATTGCAATATTATTGTAAGCTACTGTAGGCGAACAGGATATCAGACTGACACTAGGCAATTAATAGCATAATAATGGTCTGCCATTGATGGAACACGAGTGCGATTACCTTAAATCTTCAAGGTGGCAATTACAGATCAATTACCCACAGACAAATTAACATTCAATTATGATCATGACACCTGAAATGCTTACCGGTGAACGGAAAACATTTGCATGACTTGAGCCTCGCATGCAGTCTGTGGAATTCAACCTAGCTAGTCTACAATTCCTCCTTGCTCAAATTCCATGATCAACTTCTTATTAAGTAACGACTCAGCGGATTCTTCCAAGCATAGGTGACAGTCACTCACGGTCGTTGATGTGCTAAGTGATGGTCCATCTTCTTTGACGGCTGGTAGCGAAATCAATATCATGTTCGATGTGCAGACCTATAATATTGTTGTTAATGTCGTCATTTCCGTCGATACCAGCGCCACCAGGTTTACTTCCCATAGCAAACCGCGTACTATAATAGTCATTTGACCGTTCGAATAATGAATTCCATCGCTAATTTATCGCTATCTATATACGACATATAGATTTGCACGTTAAAACGACAATCGACTCATGACCGCAATTCTGTATATTCCCGAAGGTGAAACATGCATGTTGTTTCAAGCATTAATCTCTATAATGTTTGGAACACCCAAACGCTAGTGTGTGGGGATATCTCTGACCACCCCATTTGGGATAAAAGTCGTAACTTTATGTATATGTATGAATTCATACGTTCGATAAATTATGAAAACATCATCCAGGTAAACAAAGCAACTTATGGTACTGAAACTTTTTTATGCACAACGGATTGGTACTTGACCTCAATCACACCTGATGTTAAGTGAAGATGAGGTCGAAGGTGGAAGCGTACCGACCCGGAAACCACAACACATTTGGCCTGGCTATCTTATCTCTGACAACCGGAACAGAACAATGCTATTAACATTGCTGCTTTAGATGCAGATTTAGATAAGATGGTGGTAGCTAGCCAGACGGACATTTTAAAATGCCCTACTACCATAGCTTTGTTGTGTTCCGGTTATCAGAGATAAGATAGCCAGTCCCCCAAATGTGTTGGGGTTTCCGGGTCAGTTCGTTTCCACCTTCGGCCTCATCTTCACTTAACATAAGGTGTGATAGAAGTCAAGTACTAACCATTTTTCCGGGTTTTCCCCAACGATAAGGAACCCAACTGAAATAGTAACGAGTTCGATTCTTGGCCATTATTTGCAACCAACTATAGATAACACCATTATGAAATAACGCGGATAACAGCTACAATATATGGCCCTAGTACACGAAGCGACTGCACTATAAACCGATGGCTTTATTAAAAATATAAATAAACAAATAAAATCATTTAAGGTACCTACTACCTACAATCTAAGCCTTTGATCATATAAATTATCAATATGTATAAAATAGAGATGTTCACTTAAGCTAATCGCTTTAATAACAATAATTCAAATATCTTAATTATAACATGCATACATTTTTTCATCGTACCTGCTTAATTTTATGCAAATGTCTTTTCTATAGTGTTTAAAGGTTATATAAATACCTACTTTGTTTAGAGATCCGTATAACTAATTTCGGAAAAAAAAACTGAATTATAGGATCACTTTGTAGTGCCCATTCAAAGCCTTTATCCGACTGCTCCAGAAAGGAGGGTAATGCTTTTCAAATCAAACCAAATCAAAAATGCTTTATTTTGTAGGTACACGGGGTACACTTAAAATAGTCAGATTTTACATTTTTAAAGCTACTGCTTGTTCAAAAGGCAAGCAAGAAACTCAAGAGGTCGCTCTTTAAAAAAAATGGTTTTTATATTACCAAATTATTAATTATTATTTTATGATTCATGATTAATTGTGAAATAGCCTGGTTACACGAACGGGCTGGTTATGTCTATGAATGTTTATCATCTAAATAATCTGATATTTTATAATATGCTTTCTTAATAAGTTTCTGTTGTATAGTATCTTTAAATTTATTGAGTGTACGTCTGTAAATAAGTGTCGATATCTCTGTTACCTCTTGTAGTCAAAACGGCTTGACCGGTTTTGAAGTGCGAGGTGATCGTTCGATTCGTTTTTTTTTTTTTTTAATTATTTAAGGCTTTGGTACGTTCGATTCGTCTTGACCCACAGAATGTCATAGAATTAATTATCATTGAACCGCAAAAAAATTGCAGAACAACCAACTTCATTGGGGTTCCACTCTCTATCTCCTGAGCGCATCATCAGAATTTAACCAAATTCATTGAACCCACCCTGGTGATAAACCTTTTTTTTTTTTTTTTTTTATTTTTTTTACGGGGGGAAAACACATTTACGCGTTCGACCCGCCGCTGACGGGGGTCAGCGGCGAGGATATGTGGGACTCACCGCTCCAGACGGGAGCGGTCCTACCCACTAAAAACCCCCCGGTGTTCCTCCGCGCGCACCGAAACGGCGTGGCCACGGGTACCCCTCGGTAATCGTCCGCAGCCACGCCAGCGCGGCGCCCGCCGCCAGGGCAACGGCGGCGGCGGGCCCTCCTATAGGCTGGAGCAGGGAGGAATCTCCTGGTCCAGCCACCTCAAGAAGGCGCGTGGGAACACCACGCGCGCCTTCTCGCGAGGCTTGCGTGTGGGTGGTGACTTCCCCGAGTCACCACCCAGCCTCGCTAGCTGGTGATAAACCCTATCAAACAAAAAAAAAAAAAATTTTTATTTTTTTATTTTTTTATCAAACAAAAAAAAAAGAATCGTCAAAATCGGTTAATAATGGGCGAAATCATTGGTGAACTTAATCTTTATTATGCACACAACATAAATATGCAATGTATAGAAAATGTAGAATAGCGAGCTTAACTTTCTACCAACAGACCTTAGAGATCATCATCATCAGCCCGTAAACATCCCACTGCAGGAATATAGGCCTTCCCTCGTATATGAGCCACCACGCTGGTCCAATGCGGGTTGGAGACTTCACATGCCTTAGAATTGTTATTTCTCAGGTATGCAGGTTTCCTCACGATGTTTTCCTTCACCGTTTAATTTTTTACAGTATTCGGCCTATATCCTTGCAGTGGGATGTTACGGGTTATTAAATTTCAATACGTCACGTGCAGCTGGTTCTGAGAAAAGGGCCTCAAAAGTTTGTCAATGGTGAAGTACGTAACCCACAGATCACGAGTCCTTCTCGCACTTGAGCGTACATTGGTAAAATTTATTTTATGGGTGCCATGTTGAATTTTTTACCCTAAAATCTCTGGAGATCACGACGAATCTAAGCCCCTCGCACTTCAAAATCGGTCAAGCTGTACATCTATACATAAAATACGGGTTAAAATTTATATTACGTAATATCACTCTAAATGCCAGACTTTATAAAGACAAACAAAAATTACAGCAAAGCAGACATCGTTTAAGCGCTTACCCCAAATCGCTGGGGTAAAGTTTCAGTTTGTAATTCACCCTCATCCTTCATTATATTCGACCCAAATAAGCAATTAGCCCGTGCTCCCACTATCACGTAAACGAGCTCTTTGTGAGACAGATGAGCTCACGAAACGTTTAAATTATGCTCAGTCTATAGTACAAGCACAAGATGTGACTTTGCAGCGAAAACCCGCTGCAGCGGCTTGCGGGTACGAGTTAGATGAGAATTAAAACAGTTTGTTTTTAACCCCCGAACGAAAAACGACGGATGTTCATTTATTTATTTATAATTTATCACATGAGTACAAAAGGTACTAGCTTATCTCTAAAAACAGATTTCTTCCAGCAATACCCTGCAAATGTGAAGGAAAACAGGTACAATAGCATAGACATACATACGTACACTGAGAAAAAAGTTGAAATAATTAACTTAAAATCAAAAGACTATAATAATTTATACTTCAAATATACTACAATTTCATATTAAATAAACCTATTTCATATTAAATAAAATACGTAAGTTTTAACCATAAAATAAGTTGTATTCTACTTACACATAATACGCTAAATATAAAAGTCTGTAATGAAAATGAAATGAAAATGAAAATGAAAATGATTTATTGCGTAACAATAATTCACGACAGTAATTAGTTGTTGAGGACCCCTATTAAGTAAATAAATACCTGTACCAGGAGTCCCCGCTCTTCGTTACAAGTTCAAGTTACAGCAACATAGGAAAGTAAAACACAATTTTTACAATTAAAATATAAGTAGTGTGTGTGGATGTGTGTGTGTGTGTGTGTGTGTGTGTGTGTGTGTGTGTGTGTGTGTGTACACGTGTGCGCGTGTGCGTGTTCGTGTGAGTGTGAGTGTGTGCATGTGCGCGTGTGTGTATGTGTGTGTGTTATGTGCGCATGTTAGCCCTACGAAAGTGTCTTGGGATCGAAAGCTGGATACCAGCTTTCGCCAACTAATGTGTACGTGTATGTGCGCATGAGTGATGCTTACGTAAGGGTGAGTGCATACATGTGCTAACTGGGCTGTTATGTTGAGTGTTACCTATTTTATGAAACTACTGCCATGAGTGTTTCTGTGTGTTCATAACTTAGGGTTTTAAGGTGTAATATGATTGCGCATACCAAAAGTTGTTTTTTATTTCTGAATGTATACAATCCAGGACTTTTAGTTAAAACCCATGACGACCTGTTTTGTTGTTTGGCGTAGTGGTTAGCAACTCTGTCTTATCCGCTATGGGCATATGTTTGTGTGATGAATACGGACGTGTGTACCCGAGTTATGGACGTTTTCATTTATATTAAGCATTTATTTACAAAAAAAAATGTATTTATGTAATATATCAACCATCTAGTATCCACAACACAGGCCTATAGTTGCTTACTGTGGAACTAGATGGCGCTGTGTGTATGTCTAGGGATATTTATTTATTTAAAGATCAATGTTATGTGTTTGACAGCGTTGTCTGGGGTTTGTTAAAGAGTAAACGAGGCAGGTTATCAATCAGTTTTTTAACAAAAATCGGTTAAGCCGTTGCGAATATACCCGTACAAGGTGAAATAGAATTCGTGGTAATGCCACTCTTGATTACAAACAACATTCCCCGAGGAATCATAGTCGAATCAAAAAAATTTCTGTAAAAATTCTGTAACCACCTTCAGTGTGGAGGTCCAACAATTTTCGGCTGGTGACTTTCTTTTTTTTTTATGCGTAACGGGTTGGACTTGACCTCAATCACATCTGATGTTAAGTGAAGATGAGGTCGAAGGTGGAAGCGTACTGACCCGGAAACCCCAACACATTTCGGGGACGCCAGCTTATAGCCATATCTTATCTCTCAAAACCGGAACACAACAATGCTATTACATTGCTGCTTGGCGGCAGATTTAGATAAAATGGTGGTAGCTAGCCAGGCAGACATTTAAAATGCCCTACCACCAACCAAACCGAGTACTTAAATATGTACCCCGCTGGGGATCGAACCCGCGACCTCCGAATCGTAAACCCAATGTTGTTTACATTGAGCCACGGAGGCGGTGACTCCACTGCTGATTACGAACAACTTTTATGATTTTATGGACTGTATAAAGATTAAGAGGGTTCCTTCTACCATAGTATACATGTTGGCATGTGTGCACAGTGTACAAGGAATACCCTACAAAAACATTAATGCTTTTATTTTTATAACTTCCTGTATTAATTATATTGGTACAATAATGGTATTGGTTTCGCTACAGATATGTTGCGTGCGTTTTTCAGTAAGTGGTACTGGCAGAATAATCAGCGCTGTGGCATGGACCACTATCTGTGCTGCAGCATATGCTGAGTCAGAGCCCTTTCAGTGCACAGTGGGTACAGCCCGTCGCTGGGAAAATCTTGTATGGTGTGCGTCAGTACATTAAGCTTTCATTTATTTATTTATTCTATTTGTTGATTACGTAGTCATGCAGACTCTACCGCCCACGCGCTCTGCGATAGCGCCCGAGCAGACGCCCGAACCGCGGACTCAGCGCATTTTATAAGATAAGGGCTTCCTGCGTGGAGCCTGGGATTAGTTTTAAGACACAATAATAAAATCAGTCTCTATCGAGAGGTTGACAGCTAACCTCGTCTCTTCTTTTTAAAAAGCCCTCTCTCCGAAGTCGCGACAAATCTACGTAGGGTTTATTATTGTTGTTCTACTATTTTGGTTGTATGTACTGTGCAGTGAATAAATGTTTTTATCTATCTTAGGGTGGTGAAAATAATATTTATTCTACTGTAACAAAGACAAAGCAAAGACAATACAATAAACCAAAAAGACAAGCAAAAGGTAACAAAATATAAAAGTAAAAAGTATACAATATAACTATAAAAAGGTGACTATACGGCACAACTTTTCACTGGGAACCATAGCCGAATTCAAATGAAAATTGTTGGACTTTCATAATGAAGGTTTCAGAATGGTCTTTGTTTGGGTAATCGAAATTTTTTAACTGAATTCAAGGATGGTGCTAGTGGAAAGCCTATTTTATTTTATTTATTTGGGACAGTTGACAGCAGCGTACTTACATCGTTACATTATTAACAGTTTCTGTAGGTATTAAGTATGCATACACAATCCACGACACTATCCACGAGGTAAGTAACACAGTATTTCACAGAGCTTACAAAAGTTGTTCATAATCCAATAAACAGGAATTACACGAATTAAAATTCACCCTGTATAGCTTTTCACACAGTTTGTTAGTGTATTTGGATAATACAATAATCTTTCGTAGGTTTTCATAAATTTTTTTTCGTCGATATTAAAAAGTACAGCCCTCAAAATTGCTGGAACCAGCCGCAAACCGCTAACATATACAGGTATTCATTGCCAACGTTGTCTCGCGACTCCTCCCGCCCCGAGGCACAATTAGCTCCACAAAGCTCTGTGTCGTCGTCTTCCTGCCCGCGTCATACCGCTAACTCGATTGCAGAGACTTGCCATTATGGCTGCTACTGTACAAGATAATGCAAATTTGAAATTAATGTTCCCTTCTTTGTCCTTATGTTGTAAACATTATTATGTTGATTTTGAACATAATTCTATACTATCAGAGAGTTATAGGTTAGATTGAACCTTACTGAATTTGAATTCATGTAATTCCCATTAACTGGTGACAACACTCTTGATTACGAACAACTAATATATTAAAAAAAACTTTCCCCAAGGAATAGCCGAATTCGATCAAAAAATTTTTGTTTACCCATACAAAGTAAACCATTCTGCAACCTCCTTTAGTATAGAAGTGTAAATGTAGTGAAAAGATTTTCGTAATCGGGAGTTGGCTCACCAGTAAAAGAATTACACGATTTATATTTCACCCTGTATAGATTCTTAACTTAACCACCTTAACCGCCTCCGTGGCTCAATGTAAACAACATTGGGTTTACGATTCGGTTTCGGAGGAACCCACAGCTATGGGACATTTGTACTACTACCAAATAAACTTAATATGCAATACTGGAAAGAACGAGGCATCAACATTTCGCATTGATGCTGTGTCAATTAGCATAATGACGGAATTGTTTCAAGGGTTGCAACAAGAAAGCTGGACAGTTCCAATATGACTGTTGCGGAAAACTAATTCAGGAGTGGAGACCACGATTGGATAAACGTTAACCGCCTCCGTGGCTCAATGTAAACAACATTGGGTTTACGATTCGGAGGTCGCGGATTCGATCCCCAGCGGGGTACATGTTTAAGTACTCGGTTTGGTTAATGGTATATAGGGCATTTTAAATGTCCGCCTGGCTAGCTACCACCATCTTATCTAAATCTGCCGCCAAGCAACAATGTTAATAGCATTGTTGTGTTCCGGTTGTCAGTAATAAGATAGCCAGTCTCCCAAATGTGTTGAGGTTTCCGGGTCAGTACGCTTCCACCTTCGACCTCATCTTCACTTAACATCAGGTGTGATTGAGGTCAAGTAGGAACCCGTCGTGAATAAAAAAAAAAAATCTCCTCAATGTTTTTTTTCAGTGTACGAGTATATGATCTAATATACTCTGGAGGGTATTCTTATTATCAATTTATAATTACTAAAAATATTTGCATATCTGATAGTCTCCTCGCCTATAGGTACTTTACAATACCTGTCTGATTAACCCCAGTACAGACACAAAAGATTACAACTCAATCTGCTCACAAGAGTGGCCACCCTCCGACGCCTCAGGCTGAGCTCCAATATTGAGCGTCGTCGGACCGAGAGGATCTTGTTATATCACTCCCTGACTCACTATGGGAGGGACGGAGGGAATGTTACTAGTAATCCCATCCAGCTAATGTTACAACATGTGAGTTCGATGTATTTTTTGTACGTGTATTTATTTATTTATCTAAAATGTTACAAATATATATTTTAATTACTAAATACCTATAATATTATAAAACAAGCTACCAATTTCGTGTAAAAAATACATTTTTTTTTTTGTACAACAGGTTGGTACTTGACCTCAATCACACCGTGAAGATGAGGTCGAAGGTGGAAGCGTACTGACCTGGAAACCCCAACACATTTGGGAGACTGGGTATCTTATCTCTGGCAACCGGAACACAACAATGCTATTAACAGCTTGGTGTCAGATTTAGATAAGATGGTGGTAGCTAGCCAGGCGGACATTTAAAATGCCCTACCACCAACCAAACCGAGTACTTAAATATGTACCCCGCTGGGGATCTAACCTGCGACCTGCGAATCGTAAACCCAATGTTGTTTACCTTGAGCCACTGACGCTATATAATACAAGGTTAGTTTGAAAGGGGGTACTACGCTAAAAGTGAGGTAGGTACCTATCGTAAGTACAACACATGACTATGAACCAAAATATTCCGAAGAAAAAATTGTCGACCCCTCTACAGCTTTACCTACTACTTTATCCTACTCGCAGTGTGGATATGTCATGGAACTAATAAGTACTACGTTGTACGTAGTACTTATTAGTTCCATGGGATATGTCGATTTTTTTTAAATATTTTACTTGCTAAACCTTTTCCATCCGTAATATCTAATAAACGAGTGTAAAACATAGTTGCGAAGTTCATTACTGCGATGTACGTTACTGCGAAAGTTCACCATTACGACGTAAGTTGTCGCGAAAGTTCTTTACTGCGTTGTACGTTACTGCGAAAGTTCACCATTGCGACGTACGTTGGCGCGAAAGTTCTTTACCGTGTTGTACGTTACTACGAAAGTTCACCATTGCGACGTACGTTGGCGCGAAAGTTCTTTACTGCGATGTACGTTACTGCGAAAGTTTACCATATGCGAAATACGTTATCGTGAAAGTTCTTTACTGCGATGTACGTTACTGCGAAAGTTTACCATTGCGCCGTACGTTATCACGACAGTTCTTTACTGCTGTTTGAGCATTTTAACTCAAATCAAAATTATTTATTACATAACTATAGGTTATTTCAATATTTGGTAAATAATACAACTGTTCATAATAAATATTTCGTAAGGTGGAATCATGGATGTTTTTTTGAAGCATGTTTGTGACATCCAAACGCTTATGTTAGGGGATACTCCTAACCACCCCATTTGGGATAAAGGTCGTGATGTTATGTATGTATAATTATTGTATAATATGTCAATAAAGGTTAATCTTCAAATTCAAGCTTTATTGTACAAAGAAAAATACAAAAATATTATTTTTTATGATTGACAGGATTCGCGTTAGACCACAATCTCACCTGATGGAAAGTGACGATGTGGTTGAAGATGAAGCACGCGATCCCAGTAAATGCCTATTCACTCTACTCTTGAAGATCCCAAGGTTGTAGGATTCAGGAAAGACTGACGCCGGATATACTTCAAACCTGTATATTAGGTATATCCTTGGTAAAACTGTATGTGGATCATAGGATCCACAATAAACTATTTGAATTTGAGCCAAATCTATGCACAAAATCATTCCTAAATCAATTAATTACGTACATAACGGATTACGTATGTACGTTATACGTACGGATATCACAATCAAAAATTACTGTAAATTATTTTGTGCGATTTTTATTGCATTGTACATACATTTGACGACCGATTGGTGTATTAGTGGTGTATAGTGACCCTGTTAGCGAAACCAACGGTTGTGTAAACCAACGGTAAATGTTTGTGTGATGAATATGAACATTTATTCCTGAGTCATGGATGTTTATATAAATATTTATGTATGTTTATCCGTTACCTAGTATCCATAGTACAGCTTTTCTTAGTTTGGGGCTAGATGATTGGCGTAAGTGTCCGAAATAATAATAAATAAATAAATATCCTTAGACATACGTACATTACCATCTAGTCTCACAGTAAGCAACTATAGGCTTGTGTTGTGGATACCAGATGGTTGATATACTACATAATTATTATTTTTTTGTAAATAAATACTTATTATAAATGAAACCATCCATAACTCGGGTACACATTTCCATATTCATCACACAAACATATGCCCCAAGCGGGATTCGAACCCGCAACCATTTGGTATAGTGGTCAGAGTTGCTAACCACTACACCAAACAGGTCGTCGAATATTTATTATTAAGTTTCATTTAAATTTTAGTTACCTATTATATTTTACTTTGCAGCTTAGTACCCCCTTTCCGACTACCGTTGTATAACAATACAGATTATACAAGTATTCCATTTGTGACTTCTAAAAAATTACTATCACGTCAGTCATACTCTGGCGGATACTCAGCAGACCCACCGAGTCGCCCCTACTAGTAATCCGATACTAATCCCAAAACAATTACGACGTCTGGTATCTCTAAATGAGAAAATAACCCAATCTTGCATGCCCCGGTTACCTACAGAGGGCACTGAATAAGTAATGCAAGAGAATCCGGGAGGCGAGTAATGTTTTAATGAATTCATAAGTACACTGAGGTTTTGGGTTACATAATCTCTGGCACCTTTGTGTTTTGGTGGAAGTAGGAAGTTTGGTTTCGTGAATACTTAGGGTGGTGAATGAATTTACCAAGGTATGTAGGTAGCTACAGCTGACGTCCTGATTGCTATAAGTTTGTTGACAGTTACTTTGTATGTTCTTACTAGCTTTCCGCCCGTTACTTCGACTGCTTGAAATAACTTTAACGCTGAAATTTGATTACCCCGCGGATTATAAATGTGAAAGTTTGGCTGTTCATTTGGTGCTCAATCACGGCGTAACGGCTGAACGGATTTGGATGAATTTTGGTATATAGGTAAAATATACCCTAGATTAATACATAGGATATTTTTTATTCCAATAAAGTGGGTAGTTCTCGCGGGATAATCAAATTAAATATAATCGCCATATAGTTATTCCACGCAGGCGGAGCCGCGGGCCGAGAGCTAGTTTGTACATATAAATAATTAATAAATAAATATCCTTGGACATACCTACACACAATGCCATCTAGTTCCACATTAAGCAACTATAGGCTTGTGTTGTGGATACCAGATGGTTGATGTTTGTTTGTTTGTTTGTAAACGCTTTATTGTACAAAAAGGCAATACATTAATTTTGCATTGATACATAATTTGAGTACAACGGCGGACTTATCCCAAAGAGGGATTTCTTCCAGTCAACCATAGGGTTAGTTAGAAAACAGTTAGGCGTAGACGACCTACGCCAGCTTGACCAGCCCCAGATAGGCCCCTGTAATTTTACGACATCCACAGAAAGAGATGAGTTGGCCCTATTCACCTCTGCTGGATACCACACACGAAAGACAGGTACATCTTCGTAAAATCAATAAGCACAACAATCAACCCTCAAGTAGACAGACCCGAAATCAAAACATAACTGTATCACTCATCTCGAGTCCCGCCAAATTGAATCAGCGACAATCCGCAGGACATATTGTTCTGCGATTCCGGGACAGATCCAATCTCTAGATCCGATCCAATCTGGGACAGTCTCATGGGGTATTTGTAATTTGTTTTGGGAATGATATCTCGTTTGGATGAAGAGTTGAAACATAAATATCTCGTTGAAACTAAACTATTTGGATGAAACATTTGGCATGCCTTGGCTGATGAGCGACAGACACCATTTGCAAAATTATTATAGTCACTGTAGATCTGTATGCTCTAAACATGTGTGGATATCGCTCTGAAGTACTGAATCCGGTCTTCTGTTCTTCGTTTTCAGTTACTGTCAATCGTCTTGCGCAGATCGTCGCACCATCCGGCAGGTGTGCCTCCCAATTACGTTTTTTTTTTATGCTCGCCGGGTTCCTACTTGACCTCAATCACACCTGATGATAAGTGAAGATGAGGTCGAAGGTGGAAGCGTACTGACCCGGAAACCTCAACACATTTGGGAGACTGGCTATCTTATTACTGACAACCGGAACACAACAATGCTATTAACATTGTTGCTTGGCGGCAGATTTAGATAAGATGGTGGTAGCTAGCCAGGCGGACATTTAAAATGCCCTACCACCAACCAAACCGAGTACTTAAACATGTACCCCGCTGGGAATCGAATCCGCGACCTCTGAATCGTAAACCCAATGTTGTTTACATTGAGCGACAGAGGCGGTTAACGTTTATCCAATCGTGGTCTCCACTCCTGAATTAGTTTTCCGCAACAGTCATATTGGAACTGTCCAGCTTTCTTGTTGCAACCCTTGAAACAATTCCGTCATTATGCTAATTGACACATCATCAATGCGAAATGTTGATGCCTCGTTCTTTCCAGTATTGCATATTAAGTTTATGTACAAATGTCCCATAGCTGTGGGTTGTGTTCTATTGTTATCATGAAAAATTATTGGAAATTCTTTTGCGCAATAGAGAGTATTGTATTAAAAAGGATCTCCAACGCTCCAATGAAACATGCCTCTGCGCAATTGGATCGATTTTGTTTGCTGGATCTGTACCTGAACGGCTGTTGTTGGGACTTCACAGACAGACAGAGCTATCAGCACTTCGATGTACCGCCAGTACACCAGATGGATGTTTTCTAGGCGTCCGTAAATACAACTTAAATCAGATAATTTCTTTCGTTCAATTTTTACCAACAGAATGGATCTGTGTTATTGAGCCTATTTCATTTATTAGTAAGAATACTTGTAATCGTTGCTCCATATGGGAGAGGTTTAACGGGCTTGACTTTTACGGCTCTCGATGTATGGATCACTTCGTAGCTGGATAGCATTTCTAGAAGTTGAATGTTACGATGTCTTGGGACTAATTAGAGAAAGATGAAAGGTGCAAAGCAGGAGTAAATAAAAGAATGTTGCCACTTCCCCCTCGACAAAGCTTGATGTTACAGTCAAACGAACTAAATCATATAATTTGTACAGAATATCCATCCCGTTTCCGACGAGACAAAGCCGTACCTTGTAATTGTAATAAAAATCAGGGCAGCATTCACAGACAGTGACTCTAGTGTTGAGCGACAGCGTATATACACCTACTTACTAGCTTTATGCCTCAGATTTGCCTACATGAAATTCGTTTATTGCGGACATTTGTCAGGATGAAAGTAGTCTATAAGCCTTATCCAGATCCCAGGCTACCCAGGATTCCAGGAATCGCTCCCGAAGTTTAGTCGTGAACATATAACAAACAGAGTTACTTTCACATTTATATTATTAGTATGGAATTTGAAAACTTTATTGATCAAAACCTTTAACAGACAATATTGGTAGGTCGTGGAGCGTTAAAAACTGCTTTAAGAAGAGGATGAGGTCCAGTTGAGTATAGAAAAAAACATAAGACAAATATAGCATTTCCCATATCGATTCTAGATAATCTCTATACTCTTATAGAGATATACTGAACGTAATAAACGTGCCCCGTGGAACGATTTGCATCGCTTTCGAAGGATTTTCCCTGACCGTCACGCTGAGGTGGCAAATTGGCGATAGCAGATTATTTGGGAGCTCCGGCACCAGTAACGCTACAGTTTATCACTGGTCTGTGCAGTAATTATTTAGTCCAATTTTACGACACTCACGGAAAGAAACTAAAAAGGTCCTATTTTAATCCGCCCAGAATTATTTTGGGCGATAATTCTGTTTGCAATAGTTTTAAAATCAAAGTAAAACAAGATATCCGATTACCAAATTTTATCGTTATATACAAGAAAGATTACCGGTTGATTTCGACTAATTTACGATGATTAAAGATCACCCGCTTCCGCTATCGCTCCATTAACATACATCTAACCTAAAGCCAGCGGCAGTCGGCCCACACCGGGCAGAAAGCGGAAATAATGCGATAATACAGGACTCTATCAACAGTCGCAATTAAAATTAGTCCTATTTTTGCGAACGAAATTCAATGCTAACAATATTTGTCGCGCCGCTGCGTTTTTTCCGACTAGTGGATTCGTAGGGGTTTTATTTTACAATCATATCACTGTTCCCGAATATAATTGAAAAATCTACTTTTACCCAACTGCTCAAGGTAAGAGACATTTTTCGATATGTATGTTATGTATGTACGCAGCTGCATGGTAAATATTATTTATGAAAGGTTATCAACAGTCTTAAAACTTAAATAATGTAACTTGTACCTTTGACGGCCGATTGGTGTAGTGGATAGTGATCTGTCAGCGAAGCCAACGGTTGCGGGTTAGAATCCCGCGACGGGTAAATGTTTGTGTGATGAATACGAACATTTATTCCCGAGTCATGGATGTTTATATTAATATTTATGTGTGTTTATCCGTTATCTAGTATCCATAGCACAAGCTTTGCTTAGTTTGGGACTAGATGATTGGTGTTGGTGGAATATATATTATTTATGTTTATATTAAAAACCTACAGACCAATAATATACTTAAATAAAGCTACAAATTATATAACAACGACATAAGTTAAAAAGAAAATAACCCGACAACATATTATAGATTTTGCGGGCGCCATATTGGGTACAAATGGTAGGCTTAAAAACTTCGTCAACTACGCTGGCCCATTTCACAAAGATATCTAAATAACTTCGTTGTTTATTAAGCTCTATTTATGGGATTTATATATTTCGGTAGTACTATTTATACTCATTTTTTGGGGATATAAAGTATAATCACAGGTAAAGCAGACTCTACTTATGAAAATGAGGATTCCAGTAACACGTGACACCAGAATGCTTACTTAAAATGTTGAATAACTCTTAAACTGGCTTTTTGGCGGGATCTCCGCGAGTGAAGTTGCATTTTAATTTATAATTCTTATAATTTGTGCATTCTAACTTTTGAAGCTCAATAATGGCAGAATATTGTGCAGCAAACGTTAGTGATGGTGTACAAGTGCAAGGAAGTGTAAATTAAAGTGCGTCACAGAGGTTTCGGGTTCCCACAAGAAGCCGCCAAAATCTTTTGTAAAGCATTCTGCCACTTTACTGAAGAATGACTTGACCGTGACTAGACTCTGTATACGCCAAGTATACGACGAATTACTTGTTTTGACTGAGACTGACTTATAAACTGAAGAAATAAGAGAAATAAAATTTTTCACTCGAAACTGGCAGTAATGTCCCTCGACAGTGAGGTTGACTGGTTGCCATCCTCAAAAATAAGAAGAAGAACTCTACTACAGTGGTGCTTTGTTAGGAAATATTTCAGCACAATTTTTTGAGATTGTCAAAAGGTCCAATTCATCATTTCCAACATTGCAGCCACAGGATGTCCATTTCTGAGGTCTTCCCCCATAAAGAGCCAGAGCGACCGGTTGTCAGACATAAGATAGCCAGTCCCCCATCGGCCTCATCTTCACTTAACATCAGGTGTGATTGAGGTCAAGTGCTAACCCGTAGTGCAGAAAAAAAGAGCGACCTGAATCCAGCAATTTCATCATCAGGTCGTCCGTTGACGTTCGATTGACCTATAGACAAAAATTAGTATATTCTAAGAATTCGAAAACCTGTCCAAGAATCTTTTGTCTGTCTGTCTACGTAACCGACAAATTAGAAAGCCCTCGTGCTCGGTCTAATGTGACTGAGGTATTATTTTAGGAGTACAGTGTTATTGGAAAGGTTCAAATGTCAAAAGGCTTTCACTGGGCAGTCGTGGGAACATCAACCGATGGAATTGCCTGGGAATAATAGATACCATTGTAAGTATTGTTTAATACAGTTTTCGTAGAATGGAAGCCATTTCGGTGATTGGCGAAAGGTGTTTGATTGAACAATACAATGGTGTTGACGGGGAAGTCAAATTTCTGCTGGCAAAATAGAGAACAGAGATATAAAAGGTATCACTTATTTTCTCTGCAATGATATTATATTATATTACTTAAAATATAGATGATGTTTTTTTTTATATATGAGAGAGCGGCAAACGAGCATGCGGGTCACCTTTGGCAACACCAAAAGGGTCACAGATGCGTCGCCGGCCTTTGAGGAAGGTGTAGTCTCGTTTCTTGAAGGTTCCAATGTCGTACTCGTTCGGGAATACCGCTGCAGGAAGTCCGTTCTACCGTCGTCCGTTCCGTGGTCGTACGTGGTAAGAAGTTTCTTGAGAAACGTACAGTGGTAGACTTCCACTCATCCAGGTGATGTGGATGGAAATTAAATTTTCGACCATTATCATTACCATTGGTACCATTTATTTTCCACACACACATAAATATAAATATAAGCTGTATATAAGTGTAACAAGACATTAAAGAAGGCTCGTACTAATAAAACTATCCCAAGACTGAGAAAAACTTATAGAATGATACTTGAGATTATTCTATTTCTTCCGTCTAATCTGAATTTGAACAGCATCAAATATATAATATATTATTGAGAGTGAGACTCGATCTCAATCCTGAGACTGCCCCGTCAAACGGCCCTTAGTTTTCAAAAAAAAGAAGCTATTTTACAAAAGATAATAAATAAATAAAATAAAAAAGCCACACAGCATGGATTTTCAGCCTGCCCCTGACTGCAGTAACAATAGTTTTTTTTTTAATTCACGCACACATCACAAACAAACATCAGCCTTGGACATAACCAGATCGTTGGCATGTCAGATTACGTCACAATTAATAATGAAATATAAAAACCGGTTTTTAAAAGAGCAATCAGCAATAAAATATTAGTGAATGCGACTGCGCCGCGGGTTTTTCACAATTAGTGTTATTAGAAGCATTCCATTTGGCAGCAGCTTCATCTAGGTGGAGACACTTCTTTGACCCGTTTTAAAACTCTAATGAATGCTTCAGATTTTGGACGCGAGCATGCATCGTTAAATGTTTGAAGTGCCATTATCTTTTAGCACCTAACTACATATACATAAAGGTACAATCCCTGTAGACAGTAACCGATGTCTACATCGGTAATATTTTTAAACACTTACAACTCATAGTTTTTTTTTTTTTTTTTTATTGAAGAGGTGGGCAAACGAGCAAGAGGCGCACCTGATAGTGAGAGAAGTACGAGTATATGATACCTACATTGCGCCAATTAATAATGTATACATAACTTACGAGTTACAAATGTTCTGAACAAAACTGTAGTCATTTAAGAAAACCTAGTCAAAGTCAAATCATAGTCAAAAATGCTTTATTTTGTAGGTACACAGGGTACACTTAAAATAGTCAGATTTTGCATTTTAGCTTACTGCTTATTCAAAAGATAATTTTCCCCTGAGAAGGACAAGCAAGAAATTCGAGGGGTTGCTCTATTTAAAAACAGGTTTTTATTTTACAAACGACCCAATGATATTTCATTATTAGTTTTGAAATCGTCTGGCATACGAACGAACTGGTTAAGTCCGTGGTTGATTATTATCATCCATATAGTCTGATATTTTATAATATATGGTTTCTTACTTTCTGAACCTTACCTAGTACGCATAGCCCTCTGAATGAATTACTGTTTTTGCGCAGTCTTCATACATGACCTGCAAGTTTATCTTTATTTCTTGTATTGGCATCATGTTTATCACTATTTTTTCCTAAATGATGCTGTATTTTTTTGACAGATATTATTACATTTTCAAAAATTAACTGTGACGAAAAGTTTAGAATACTTATAGTCTTTAAACTTATCTCTAAGTGACACTTCAGCTCTCAATTGATGATAATATCGTTCAGATAAACAAACCATAACTTTTAAAAGCTTAAGCGAAACGGCTTAATTTCCATCAAATAGACTAACCACCGAGCAAACACCAGATTTCGGAAATAAAAATTGTTTCCAAATCGGTTCAGCCGTTTTGATGCTACAATACCTGATACACAGATAGGCTTCATTGCATCAGGAGTTAAATAATAAATATAAATAATGAGTAAATAAATATTTCTGACACACTATATACTAGATATATAACTATTTATATAAACAACCATGACTCGGGAATAAATGTTCGTATTCATCTACTATTCATCACACAAACATTTACCCCTTGCGGTATTCGAACCCGGAACCGTTGGTATCGCGGACAGGGTTACTATCCATTACACCAACCGGTCGTTAATGAAACTCATGCACTTAAATATCGACATTAGGTATTGGTTACAGACCGTTTAATATAGCAAATACTTATTTACTGATATTTCTTTTATATTGTACAATATATAATTTGCAACTATTAATCTCCCTTTGAAGATGAACATGTCAAAGACTAAGATCATGAAAGTATAGCACGAAGAATGGAAGTAGATGGAGAAGAAACAGCATATGTCCAAGACTACATCTACCTAGGTCAAAATAGTTTCTTTCCAGGCCAGACAGGACAAGGAAATCGAAAGGCGAACCGATAATGCCTGGAAAAGCTATTGGTCTATGAAAGAGTTAATGAAGGGAGACCTTCTAATGGCACTAAAGCGAAAGCTTATGGACATGTGCATTCTTCCCATTCTTACATACGGTGCTCAGATTGGTCTTTGACGGAACGTCCGAATTCAAAACTCAGGATTTGCCAGAGGAGCATGGAACGTAGCACATTGGGAGTCAAACTGATCGACCGCGTCAGAAATGCTACACGACGCTCACGACCTCGGATCGCTGACGTAGGGAAAAAAGCGGCAACGTTGAAGTGGGACTGGGCGGGTCACGTGGGCCGCATGCCGTGCGAGTTGTGGGCAAATGCGTCAACTATTTGGACTCCTACAACAGCCAGACGCAAACGTGGCAGACCGCGAAAACGGTGGAGAGACGAGCTTGACAGTTTTAATAAGGGATGGTTTGTGCTCGCCAAGAACAAAAACGACTGGAAACAGATGAGGGAGGCCTTTGCTCAAGCAGTGGGACACTATGGGCTCTTAATAATAAAATAATAATAATCTCTCTAAAAAAAATTGCGCTCTTTCCAACGTGTTCCCATAAAATCAAAGACTTTATGAAACAACCAGAACTACCAACAAAGACCTCTCAATAAAAGTAAATTTACAATAAATCGATTGCGAATAGTAATATTCCCGTTGCGACTATTTAAACTTCAAAATGTTAACAATACAGTTAACTGTTAACCCTTCAATAGCCCTCGAGCAATCAAGTAGGTTCACTTAGTAGGGCGCTGGGTACTTCAAGCCCCAAAGACAAAAGGCTGGCATTTCTCCTCAATTTAACTCTATTTTGTAAACAGCTCTCTAAACTAAGAGGCAATTCTTGTAAAGTCAACATTTAAAAATGTATTTTGTTACGAATGAAGTGGTATAGAATTTATTTTTTTCACGTGGGAAATGGAGGATTGTATATTACTTTGTAAGTGATTGTGTCTTGACCGGTAAACTGTCGAAAATCGCATTGTATAGACCACATTATAATGTTAGTAGTCTACGAAAACTTAATGTACGTAAAAAAGAATATTGCAATTGTTTAAGAAAAAAGTGAAATACACACAATAATAAACAAGATATAAAATAAACTTACCATTCATATAAATAATAAATAAAATAAATAAGACATTCAAAGTTTGCCTTTAAATAAATTTAAAACATCAACAACATAGGCTATATTATAAAATTTCTGTCTATCTAGATTAGTGGTGGGCAAAGTAAGGCCCGCGGGCCAGCTCCGGCTAGCCAAAGGATTTCATTCGACCCGCCGACGACGACGGTCCTTACAAATAAATAATATTGGTTCTTTACCTATGAAATTGAAGTTTTTTTTCTTCGTTAATCATATGTACTAATTCCTGCGATTTTCAAAGCTATATCAAAATTTGTTTTTTGTTTGGAAAATGGAATATTATTTCAAGGTTTCACATGAAATATTTTTTAATTTCTTCGCTAAATCACATAATTAAAAAAATTTGAACAGAGCTCTTTTCATGTGCTTCCCATAATCATTTCTTAGATTCGCTGAAACTTTTATAAAGTGGTTACTTTTAAAAAATAACGCTGCCTCTACTTAACTTAATGTTATCCCATATTACACACAAAGTCTAGCTAAATTTGGATTTGCCGTTCCCAAGAAAAAATCAAAAATGTTTGTATGGAGAAAACAGTCTTAATGAAATTCTTCATACAAAACGCCAATTTCATAGGTAAGGACCTAATTATATGGCACGCGATAATCATAATCGCATAAAAGTTAAATTCTAATTTATAACTAACATTTGTGAAAGTATGTAATACTGCAATGTAATGTTTTTATAATATAATTAAAATATTTCAAAAAACTCATTTTAACTATAAGTAATTATGGCCCTCCTCTGAAAAATCTTAAATTTCTGGCCCCCCCATGAAGAAAGTTTGCCCACCACTGATTTACATGATAAGAATATGGACATGAACCGCTCGGCGATATCCAGTCTATTATTTTCTTTTTTCTTTCTCGATATACTTATTGTAAAAATACTTATTTAACAAGAGCAACCCCTTAATTTCTTGCTCGTTCTCCTCTGGGGAGTCTGCCTTGTGAATGAACGATAATTGTATATCATGACGATTTCAAATGTTATTTTTATAACTTACGAAATAAAACTTTTTTGAGTTTGAGTTTATATTATTGCTTTTATACAGCCATTGTAATCCGAGTCATGTATGAATTTGGATTGGATTGGATTTGGTTGGTGGTAGGGCATATTAAATGTCCGCCTGGCTACCTACCACCATCTTATCTAAATCAGCAATGTTAATAGCATTGTTGTGTTCCGGTTGTCAGAGATAAGATAGCCAGTCCCCCAAATAAGATGGGGTTTCCGGGACAGTACGCTACCACCTTCGGCCTCATCTTCACTTAACATCAGTTTTGATTGAGGTCAAATGCTAACCCATTGTGCATGAAAAAAAAATACTACTGGGACTGGTATATCAGTAAACGTTCCCGAGATTTAAGTTATCTATAAGATCTAAGTAGATAACTAATTCCATGCGATCGAAGTTGCGGGCGGAGAGCTAGTGTTTATATAAATATTTATGTATCACTATCAGTCACCAACTTGTAAAAATCCACTACTAGACATAAGCGAAAATAAATGATTTCTTTCTTTCTGTAAATACTGCCTACATACATAATATCATGACTTTTATCCCAAATGGGGTGATCAGAGACATCCCAAACCTTAGTGTTGGGGTGTTGCTTAAAACAACATCCATGGTCCACCTTAAAAATTATACAGAAATAACATGTAGCAGGGGTGAGCACAACGCCGTTAAAACGTATAACTATATTTTTTCAATGGAAAGGCCCTTAGTCGCCTTTTACGATACCCACGGGAAGAGACGGGTTGGTTCTATTTTTTTAAATACTGAGTCCATACGGCTCAGCACGTGTATACTAGATCAGCAACTATATTATCATTCTGCTGTCCAGAATTCGATTCCTACTTAAGAGAATATTGAAAACGATTTTTCTAAATGTAAGTCAACACAGAGTAAAAGGATTTGCAGCGGGCCGCAGTTTAGCGAGTTCATTACCCAACCCTAACGTTAGTCTTACAGGGGTTCCGCGCAGACGGACCGCGACATGTAGAATCCAACTATTCTACTAATATTATTTAATGTGAAAGTTTAGACGTTTGTATTGTTGCTCGAAAACGGCGAAAGCGGATGAACTGATTTAACTGAAATTTGGCGCTTAAAATAGGACATATATTTATAATTAAATTTCTCAGAAGTGGTGCTGTGTGGTTTCGGCACTCAAATAAAATAGAACCAACCTCTCTCTTCCGACTAAGGGACTTTCCACCTAAAACATCTATAGACTTGCATGTTTGAACGGCGATGGGCTCACCCCCTTTCACGTGTGCATTTCTGTATATTTCTTAAGGTGAACCGTGGATGTTGTTTCAATCATTAATCTTTTAATGTTTGGTACATCCAAACACTAGTGTTTGATATAATTCTGACCACTCCATTTGGGATAAAGGTCGTGACTTTATGTATGTTATGTACGTATTCCATACAAACTTTCAACTTAAAATTTTTCGAAATGAGTGAATCGCTTCTAATGAAATTTTATACATATAAGTAGGTAGTATACATAGATCTAAAAAGTTAGTAGAAAAGATATTCAAAATATCGGATTTAAAAGATTTTTTTTTCTTTTACTGTGGAAAACTAAAAATCGCTCTAATTTAGTTTCAAGAGTCTATTTCGAAAATGTTCTCTACCAACTGTTTAGACCTATATAGTGCTTTATACGTATAAACTTACATTAGAATCGGCATATTCATTTCGATAAAGGACTTGAAAATTTGTATGGACAACCGTGCAGGATTAACCCTCTTAATATTGATACATACATATTTTAAAAACTGTGTCTGTGCGACTGTGACTATATCAGTAAATAGGAAAAGAAATGATTACAATGATAATCAGTAAGGTCAATCATTGGTGGATTCGGTCAGACCCTGACAGTCAGTGTTTTCGAGCCTAGAGGCTCATACTCTCTCACTTGGAGATATGGGCCATAATCCACCAGCTGGCCCAGTGCGGATTAGTGGATGGTCAGACTTGTGGCCACCTGACAGTCAGTGCTTTTATGCCGCCCTTGTAGGCCACCGACTTGGCTTAACGTGTCCTTCGAAACACGAAAACACTCGTATTAATATGCCACTAGTGGTCACCCATCCTACGGCTAACCATGCCGAACATAGATTAATTTGGACTATGCAAAGTCAAAGTAAAAAATGCTTTAGTTTGTAGGTATACTTATGCAGAAGTACAGAAACGTTATTGATGCACTTGTGGGCACAAAGATTCTGTGAGACAGAAACTTATTAAGAAAGCATATTATAAAATATCAAAGAGCAACCCATCGAATGTCTTGCTTGTTCTTCTCAAGGGAAAATTGTACTTTTAAACAAGCAGTAGCTTAAAAAATTTAAAATTTTACATTTTTTAAGTGACCCTAAAATAGTCAAATTTTACATTTTTTAAGTGAGCCTAAAATAGTCAAATTTTACATTTTTTAAGTGAGCTTAAAATAGTCAAATTTTACATTTTATAAGTGAGCCTAAAATAGTCAAATTTTACATTTTTTAAGTGAACTTAAAATAGTCAAATTTTACATTTTTAAAGTGAGCATAAAATAGTCAAATTTTACATTTTTTAAGTGAACTTAAAATAGTCAAATTTTAATATTTTTAATTGAGCATAATATAGTCAAATTTTGCATTTTTTAAGTGAGCTTAAAATAGTCAAATTTTACATTTTATAAGTGAGCCTAAAATATTTTATTTATTTATTGATTGATAAATATTTTATTTATTGATATTTTATTACATGCTTTCTTAATAAGTATCTGTTTTATAGAATCTTTGTGCCCGCAAGTGCTTCAATAACGTTTCTGTACTTCTGCATAAGTATACCAACAAACTAAAGCATTTTTGACTTTGACTTTGCATAGTCCAAATTAATCTATGTCTGGCTTGGTTAGTCGTAGGATGGGTAGCCACTAGTGGCATATTAATACGAGTGTTTTCGTGTTCCGAAGAACATGTTAAGTTTCTGTTTTATAGAATCTTTGTGCCCGCAAGTGCTTCAATAACGTTTCTGTACTTCTGCATAATGCCGTCCAGAGTTGTTTGATTTGTCGCGATGTTTTATGCACCATCGGACGCGTTGCGATCACAAAGTCAAAGTCAGTCTGAGCTCGATATTCCGATATTTGCCCAATCGGTGGGGTGAGCATCGAGGGGGTGTGCAACAAATCTTTTTTTTTCTCACAAGTGTATGACATGAATATAAAGGTCCAAGTGTCAATAAGGGTGCTTACTATTTTGAAATAAATTGATTGTGAAATTTTTTACACTTGCGTAAAAGGGTAGAGTGCAATCTCATTTCGGGGGAAACTATTTTATTTTAAACTTATTTTAAAATTTTAGGAAGACTATATTAAAAATACTGTAAACTCCTTACAAGTCATTTACAAGTCTAATACAAGTTCATAGCCTTCTTTGACAGGAACTCGCGCGACGATATCTAATTAATCTAACTAATATTTTGGATGTGTTTTCGTTTGTTGCTCAATCACGGCGAAACGGAAGAACGGATTTGGATGAAATTTGGTATATAGATAGAATATAACCTGGATTAAGACATAGGATATTTTTTATCCCGTTAAAGTGAGTAGTTCCCGCGGGATAAACAAATTTTCGCGATAAAGTTATAACACACAGGCGAAGCCTTGGGCAGAAAGCTAGTAGCATATAAATAAACGATAAAAAAAGGATTGAAACTGAGTCGCATTCTCAATCTCAAATTCGATTTATTAATATGGCCGTAAAAATTGTTCGTTAACATATTTTTACCATTTCAACTACAATGTTAATAAATACGTTACTCAGACCAAAAAACCACAGTAACTCTGTTGTATCAAAGAAAATCAGTAACGCGCGGCCATTAACGAGAAATTGTAAAAAAAAATATATGTAAATGCATTTCCCGCCGTTTCGTGTTGCCATTCAAAATAGGAACGTATTACCGCCAGTGAAAAGAACTGTCTCAAATTACTTTACATCGCCCATCCCCCTCAGTCCCGTGAAGACCGTAAGTCTGTCCCTTTTTAAAGCTATACAAACTCAGATAAACAAATACAAAGGGCCTAATTGAGTAACTAGTAAAATGAGCGACTCCGTCTCGGTCCCTTCGAATTTCGTTACAATTTTACGTCTGCCGTTTTTCAAATAACTTCCTTTGAAATTTAAACCCTATTGTTTCCGCTTTAACAATTACAACCATGTTTAAAAAATGTTATTTTGAAATTGGTAAGGTTGTAAAATTTTGAAGAGGCGCTCTCTCGAGTGGTAAGGGAGTTCGAGTCCGGGTGGGGAACTTAATTTGTCAACAATTTTCGATATTTGAATAAGTTTCGCTGCTCAATGAGCTTCTGTCAGTTTAAATTGTTATTTTTTTTCTCTCTTTAAATAATTCGTTGGCTCGTGCTTGTTAAGAAAAAATACAATCCCTATAATAGAGTTTGTAGAATATACGTTAAGTATTACGGATGTAAAAAGTATTATGTTTGCTGGATGAGTTCTCTATTAAAAATATACGTTCATCCTTTGTCTTGAGCTGAGTTTAACAGAGCAGAAATTTAAACGCCACATTAAAGAAACTCTGTGTAAGAAGGGTTATTACAGGATAGATGATTATTTAGGCGATAAGGAGGTCTGGTGTTAGCTGGTCGTTATGTTAATTGCTATTGTTTTGTAATATGTAATATAAAATGTAATATTATTGTACAGATGGAAACTAATTGAAAAGATGTGTTGTTGCGGAGTTTCTTGTCGCTTCTTCTCCCTAACCATAACACCTGGTGAAGCGATGTAGTTTAAAAAAAATAACATGTTGACTTTCAATAAGTGATATTTTTGTATCCTACATTGAATAAAGTATTTTTGATTTTGATTTTGATTTTGAACGGCGTGCAGTGTTTTGTCACGCGGTAGGCAGAATAATAAAAAATACAACCACAAAATAATAGCTTAATTTATAGGAATACACGCATCTGTTTAGAATATTTATCAGAATATACTATATTGCCAATGCAATTCGAAGAAAGCTTACAGCTACTACAAAAATCTGAACTTAGTATTGAGTTTTGATATATTATTAGTACTTACAGTCTGATAACTTGTTCATCTTGTTATATAACCGACCTCCCAACCAATCTACGGAATCCTCAACATCGAGACCCACGCTACATACTGAACCCTAGGTGATTAAGTGAACCGAACTCCGAACTTCATTAGATAATGTAAATAATAACATAATGTATTCGCCTCTCTCATAGCATTTAGATATTGTAATTTACTTTTCTCAACATTAGTTATGTAAACATCCCCTCCAAACTAACTTATATACTTGTATTCCGCAACTCCCTATTCATTCTAATTCCTAACTTTTAAGCTGTACAACGAAACTCTGTATCTTAGTTATAATTTTTATATTAAATACAATTTCCTTTTTAAAAAGTTATAGTGGCAACTTATTGTGTAACAATCATATGATACTTGTATGACAATTTGCTAGGGTAGGCACAGCCTTTCTGCCTGTATGGAGGGCACGCCACTGGTCTTAAGTCCTTAGCCTAGATAAAAGTAGTCATGAAGTTGGGTACTATTTTCTTGCCTAAAACGTAGTAGTAGCCTATACAGGGTGAAATTTAATTTGTGTAATTCATGTTTACTGGTGGACTCCACTCCTGATTACGAACTACTTTCCACTAGGAACCATAGCCGAATTCAGCCGAAAATTGTTGGACTTCCATACTAAAGTTGCTTTCAGAATGGTTTACTTTGTATGGGTGATCGAAATTTTTTTGATCGAATTCGAACACAGTTCCTTGAGGAAAGTTGTTCGTAATCAAGAGTGGCGTCACCAGTTAATGGGAATTACACGATTTCAAATTCACCCTGTATATTCTATGGTAGTAGTCATAGAGTACCTCTTCCGGCCTAGAAGAGTGATCATTATAGTACTGTTTTCTAGCCTAGAAAACAGTACAATCGCGGAACGATGTAGTCGAAGTTGTAGTAAATGTATTCACATTAAATTAATTAAGGAATTCGACTATCTTGGTCTAACAGATCCCAAGATAAGTATTAGGTCCTTACCTATGAAATTGGCGTTTTGTATGAAGAATTTCATTGAGACTGTTTTCTCCATACAAACACTTTTGATTTTTTTTTTGGGAACGGCAAATCCAAATTTAGCTAAACTTTGTTTGTATTATCGGATAACATTAAGTTAAGTATAGGCAGCGTTAATTTTTCAAAGTAACCGCTTTATAAAAGTTTCGGCGAATCTAAGAAATGATTATGGGAAGCACATGAAAAGAGCTCTGTTCAAATTTTTTTTATTATGTGATTTAGCCCAGTAATTAAAAAATATTTCATGTGAAACCTTGAAATAATATTCCATTTTCCAAATAAAAAACAAATTTGGATATAGCTTTGAAAATCGCAGGAATTGGTACATATGATTAACGAAGAAAAAAAACTCCAATTTCATAGGTAAAGACCCAATATTTACAGAAAATAGACACTCGAAGGGATTTTCATACCAGTTCAAATTGTTAATGTAAAGCTGGAGATACTTAGCGTGAATATTTGGTCCGTTAACTGATGGACCCATTTACTCCAATACCACCTAATTTTTGTGGTGTAACTTCCTATAGTGACGACCGGTTGGTGTGGTGGATAGTGACCCTGTCAGCGAAACCAACGGATGCGGGTTCTAATCCCCCGAGGGGTAAACGTTTGTGTGATGAATACGAACATTTTTATTCCCGAGTCAGGGATGTTTATATAAATATTTATGTATGTTTATCCGTTATCTAGTATCCATAGCACAAGCTTTGCTTAGTTTGGGACTAGATGATTGGATGTAAGTGTCCGAAATATTTATTATTATTATAGTCATAATCCTGATTTCTTTGTAAAATATTAGAGTACCCATTAGTAGGTGGTAGGGCATTTTAAATGTCCGCCTGGCTAGCTACCACCATCTTATCTAAATCTGCCGCCAAGCAGCAATGTTAATAACATTGTTGTGTTCCGGTTGTCAGATGTGTTGGGGTTTCCGGGTTAGTACGCTTCCACCTTCGACCTCATCTTCACTTAACATCAGGTGTGATAGAACAAAAATGTTTTCTAACCATTCTGTAGCTTGCTTTGGGTATAATACAGGTATTTAGTTATAAAACCTACAATATTAAATTAATGTTACCACTGAGAACTTCATTGCGTTGTAGAAGACGCTAAGATCTCCTAAATCATTTTTTTCAAATAAAATTAATCATAGGCTACTTTATATTTTCTAAAAATAGTTTATTGAGCCGTGATATTAGCCCTCGGTGATATTTTTGATAAATTTAAAGAAGTTATTGATCGATTTTTTTGAAAATAGTGACAGGAGTTCTAAGTACCTATATTCTCCAACGCATTGAAATTCACAGTGGTAATTTTTATCTAATAGTCTATCATTCTGATGGTCTTCTGACGCGAAACAAACATTGCTAAGTACCTAAGTTATTATTTTGTAATTGTATTTTTTCTCAATTGATAACAAATTTGATCATTCTGCCTACCCTGTGACAAAACCTGTGCACGCCACTGGTGGATAGTGACCCTGTCAGTGAAACCTACGGTTGCGGGTTTGAATGCTGTGAGGGGTAAATGTTTATGTGAATAATACGAATGTTTATGTTTATGTTTCTCCGTCATCTAGTATCTACAGAACAAGTTTGGTTAGTTTTGGACAAGATGATTGGTGTAAGTGTCCGAAATATAATATTATTGAAAATTTTTGCACTGGTACCCTATCCTCGCTTTCTCTGGCAGGGCACTAGCTGAAAAACAGTGTCTTACCGCTATAGATGAGGATCCACACTGAGCGATGGCCTATTTGTGGTACAGATACACATACAACTCTATTATAAGTTGTAATAGTTGTACTTAATTTTTGTTTTTCTTTTTATTACTGTGAAATAAGGCTACATTTCGTAAGAATAACACCAAGCATAATAATTGTTGCGTCGAATATTTTTGTATATGTTTCTGTAATATGCACATAAACGCTTTATCTATATATCTATTAAACAAAAAATGTCCTCCGAGACTTAATGAAGATTGACTCGTAACGTATAGGCAAGTGAGGTGCGCAGGAGTCGTGGACATCCGCCAATCAACGTGATCGGCGCATCCTCATTGCAACAGGATGGGGCTAATTCCAACTCAGACTGCCGTCTCGGTGGCCATTGGTCGAGACTGGTGATTGATTTGTTAATAGGAGTTATGGTTCTATAAAGAGGAAGCGCCGAACCGTGAGGTCATGAAAATCAGCGTTCTAGTTTTCATACAACTGCAACTTATGCTGAAAACATTTTTCACACCACTTTACGGCACCGATCCTATAATAGCTCTAACTTGTGATTTTGTTTTTATTATGCACGACGGGTTCGTACTTGACCTCAATCACACCTGATGTTAAGTGAAGATAAGGTCGTAGGTGGAAGCGTACTGACCCGGAAACCCCAACACATTTGGGGGACTGGCTATCTTATCTCTGACAACTGGAACACAACAATGCTATTAACATTGCTGCCTGGCGGCAGATTTAGATAAGATGGTGGTAGCTAGCCAGGCGGATATTCAAAATGCCCTACCACCAACCAAACCGAGTACTTAAACATGTACCCCGCTGGGGATCGAACCCGCGACCTCCGAATTGTAAACCCAATGTTGTTTACATTGAGCCACGGAGGCGGAGGATGTTTGTTCCTTCAAGATCGATACTTAGTCTAGTAATGTTTAATGACCTAGTACCAAATTACGTATACCTACAGTTTTTGAATGAGACTTAAAATTTAATTGTTTTGTATTACACGAAGGAGGCAGGGGGTCATATTGAAGGTGGCATGGTCGGGCTCTCGGGGGCGGGCCTTGTCTTCGAGTATTATACATTTTGTCTGCTTTTAAAACCCCGACGAAAAACGACGGATATTGTGTTAGACTGCGTTTTGTGTGTGTCCAGTGTTTGTCCGGTGTATCTCAATAAAGTGTGGTACGATTTCAGTGCATTTTTTTTTAATCAAAGACTAAACGAGTAGACAGATTCTTAGCCATGTTCTTGTCAAATCAGAGCGATATTTTTGATTTATTCTGTATTTAAAAGGAAATCTTAATTTACCCAATGAGAGCTATTCTGGACGGAATAAACCCTCTTAACGTCGCAAAGTCGCCTATCTCTTAGCTTTTTACAGGATGCATTTAGGGGAGTGTGCGTTGGAATTATATAATCTTATTCCACCGTCGACCTTCCATCTTCGAACCACTAGGCGTGGGGAGGGATTCCATACGTATATAGAACATTCGCATTAAGAAGTTCGATTCTTCATTCATCATCCGAACAGCCAAGACATGGAACTTCCTACCGGCGTCAGTCTTTCCTGAATCCTACAACCTTGGAATCTTCAAGAGCAGAGGGAATAGGTATTTACTGGGATCGCGTGCTTCATCTTCGACAACATCGTCACTTTCCATAAGGTGAGATTGTGGTCAAACGCGAATCCAGTCAATCATAAAAAAAAACTATAACGACCAGACCGTTAAAATAGACCGAACCAAACCATCAACATAAACAATAAATACGTAACCTTAAAAACAAGCAGACATTAGCATCACCTCATTAAGCATCAAAGATAAAAGCAAAAACATTGACAAACTGCTACCATAAAGAACTACGTCAGACAGAAATTGCAAACAACAGCCAATAAATTCACTTTTTAAAGCATTATTGTCTTAGTTTCATACAAAAAGCTATCTAAATACTTTGTTGTATGAATGACGAGGCTTCGTTCTTCGTTCCCTTCATATTGAGGCAATTAGTCTAGCGCTGACAATGTTACAATATTTATGTAACACCTTTGAACAGCTGTTGACCGGAAAATAGCTTGGTTGAAACTCAAAGGGTTAGCTATCTATTGAAATATTCACATTCATTGGCAAGTTCCCAAGGAAATTTGTAATCACAGTTATCAGTACGACTCATGCTCATCTGGTATTTAGACCACTTTATCGATCAATTAATTTCTTATACCAATACCATGTGCTGTAAAGCTGTACATTGCAAGTGTACAGTCGTATTTTAAAATATATTTTTAAGAGACTTTAAAAAAAGGAGGAAGTTCTCAATTTGACTGTTTTGTATGAGAGCCGACTTGATGATTATTTTTCGTTAAATAGGATTTGCCGCATGTGATGCTCTCCGAAGACAGAATAGAGCCTAAGTCGGATGTTTTGTGAATTATTGGAAACGGTTTTGTGAATTATTAAAAGAGCAACCCTTGAGTTTCTTGCTCGTTCTTCTCTGGGGAATCTGCTTTGCGAATGAGCAAAAATGTCAATAATTTTAATATTAAGATAAAAAACGTGACGTTTTCATGTGATAATC
Source organism: Oegoconia quadripuncta (assembly GCA_949316235.1). NCBI lineage: Eukaryota > Metazoa > Arthropoda > Insecta > Lepidoptera > Autostichidae > Oegoconia > Oegoconia quadripuncta. The sequence goes on from OX438743.1 coordinate 2,715,849, forward strand.
TTTATCCTACGAAATAAATATTTTTTTGACTTTGACTTTGAAACAACTAAATTGCTTCAAACTAAATTCATCCAGATGATATACAAGAATTAGCAGCTTTGTTTGCATTGTAAGTTTGTGTTATAAAGAAGGCTATATAACTGTGTGTCTGAGTGAGGCGTTGTAGTGCAAAATATTAGTGTGTTTTACACTAAGTTATTTATTTTCGAAAACTAGTGTTTGCGAAATTGCTACAAGCCATTTTTGAATAATCGATTCAGTTGCTTCGAAGATATTCAACTTTTGACACAGTTGCTTTGTCTACATGGATGATATTATTCTTTTGACAGTTTCTAGGAGATTTTCTAAATTTTCAATTTATATAATTGGTTGATATATAGCCTTAAATACCCGAAGAAAACTGTTTCATCCTCATCATATTATTTCCTGGCTAAATCTATGGACAATGAGCTAAATAACAAACCATTATAGTCACGGCCTAATTCATGTAAGTAGTTATGTGAAAAATTTCAATTGAAACCACTTCGACATAAATTAAGTCGAGTTATTCGACAAAAACTATAATTTCACTGTACAAAAGACAAAAATAAACCGTTGGTAGCATTATAGTCGGACTAAAAACTGCTTCTCACTGCTGTTTCTGCTCCTGTCATCGCTGCGTCGACTCCAGAGGCAAAATAAGAATTAAATAAAATAATAATCGGTGAGAACGTGGGGTAAGAAATTGATAGCAATGGACGGTGTATTAACTAGAAGGTGCAATATTTGTCTCCCTCTTGGATGACACTTCTACTAATTTCTATTGAGCTGAGCTTCAACTGAGCTCTATCCCAATTTTACTTTGATGCTTAGCTACAAGATCCGTCAAAGCTAAAAGTGTTTTATAATAAAAATACATTAATTAAGCTTGTTCTTGTTTAACCATGTTGTGTATACATGCTTGGGATTCCAATCTAGTTCGAATCTAAGTTAACTTTAAGTTCTTCTCATGTACGATTGTAATCTGTTTTGTGTACCAAGAAATTAAAAAAAAAAAAAAAAAATATTAAGAATCCAATGGTATTCCAAAAATCACAATTATTTAAAGCAAGAGTGTAACTTCGTCACTAACCCTCTTATTCATAAAAATTTACAAACGCTTTATAAGCCTGTTTTAGTTAAAGTATGTTTTGTCACTTTCTTTCATTACAACATTTCCTTATGAACGGCAGATACAAAACACACTATAACTAAAACAGGCTTTTAAAGTGTTTGTATTTTTTTATGAATAGGACGATAAGAGTGTAACGTTTTTGTCCTATCAAATATACCCTAAAAGCAAATCATAGAGTAAAAATAGAACTATTTGAAAAATATCAAATTGTGTACTGTGACATACTAAGTAATAATTCAAGCATATCTAATTTTAACAATAGACATAAAACAAGTGAAAACTTGGGATTATTCATGGGCCGTTATTGTCTCCAACTTTGAATAGAATAGAATACATTCATTCGTCGACCATGACACAAGTCACTTAACCTATATTATACACATACAATATAGAATACTGGGTTGGTATGCAGTTAAAACTAATAAAAGTAGACGTGACCCATATCAGGGGCAACGAAATGGTCCAGACTCAGCATGTGCTGTGGATGGAAACCCGCAGCGCTGCTTATTCTGCCAGAACAATTGTAGGAAATGTCGTCTTTTCCTGTCCACTTCTGTAGCCTATGTCCTTCTCCAAGCCCAAAGCGTTTCTATCTTCTATCAATATTCAAAGGATAGCAGACAGACAAGGTTACTTTTGATTTGTAGATCCTAATCTGGATTTTATTAAGAAGTCAGTTTCACCTAAAATCATTTCCAGCTGGAAAAAGACCTAGATCATTCTTAATAGTAATTTGGATAATCGATTGATGTAATGACTATTGACCCTGCCGGAATCGCTAGTGGTAATTCCTTGTTTGATGTGTACTAACGTTTATTCCCGAGTCATCGTGTTATATGAGAGAAACTTAGTTCCCTAAATAAGATGAGGGATCCGGGTGAGTACGCTTCTACCTTCGGCATCACATTCACTTAACATCAGGTGATTGAGGTCAAGAGCTAACCCGTTCTACATTAAAAAAAAATATTTATTCGTTATGAAGTAACCGTGTATTTTCCTAGTTTGGGACTACATAATTTGGTGTAGGTAATTTGGTAATTTGTTATAATACAGGGTGAAATTTAATTCGTGTAATTCATGTTCTTCTGACCAGGAACTATAGCCGAATTCAGCCGAAAATTGTTGGACTTTCATACTAAGGGTGGCTTCAGAATGGTTTACTTTGTAATCGAAAATATTTTGATCGAATTCGACTGTGACTCCTTGGGGAGAGTTGCTCGTCACCAGTTAATGGGAACTACACGAACCGAAATTCACCCTGCAAATTCAAGGACATCACAAATGCCAAATCACAAAGTCCCCCAAATGTGTTGGGGTTTCCGGGTCAATACGCTTCCACCTTCGACCTCATCTTCACTTAACATCAGGTGTGATTGATTGATTGAGGGCAAGTACCAAAAAAAAAAAAAAAAAAAAATGCTGCCTCCCATTAGGTTGTTTGATCGACTCAGCTCTACCAAACCAGTCGGTAGCAGAGTCGCGCCATCAAACCTTTTGTCCGTCCATCACAAGTGACTTTTCAAAATACTAACGACCCAACTGTTTTTAGAAAACAATTTAAGAAGCTTCCGTTTAACACGGTGGTTTATTTAAGCCATTGTTGGTAAGCGGATCGCTTCTACGCCTAATCGTTACGAACGGACAGAGCGAACGCAAACGGTCACGTATTTTTTTTGTTAATCAAATAAACATTAATAATTTTGTACGTCAAAACGTAAGGAAGCAATTACTGTGGGCTGTTATTGGAACGGTAGCTGACGTGTGAAAGGTTGGGGTGTATTTGTGGCTACGGGATTAGGAATCATATATGACAAGTTAAGTTGGAATTTTGAGGACCCCGTCCCAAGGGCGAATCCAGACTTAAGGGTTACGCACTCAAAGGGCAGCAAACTTTATACCTTCAAGCTAGAGTTTATTGCATTGATCTGTCAGTCAGGTATGTCCAAGCTCCGGAATGGGAAATTATCTGTAGGAAGAAGCGACGTAAGAAACCCATTGTGTTTTTATTTTATTTTTTTGAGAAAAGTATATAATTCTGAAAATTTTATAAATTTTGGGATCTGGTCGAACTAGGGACACCAAGCTTGTTTGTCAGATGGTCAATAATTTTTGTAATAACCATTAAGCTGTTTTGCTAATCTTATTTTGACGTGTTAATTATTTCTCAGTTAGATTAAGAGGGTTTATTCCTCCCAGTGGCGCCCACATTGGATAAATTAAGTTTTTTTTTTTAATGTAAAATAAATTAAAAAACGTTTTAAAGCTAATTATAAATACCTAAATAGCCTTGATTACGGTTATTTTTCAGAATTCGCAAAACGATAATAAGAGTATTACCCATTCAAACTATTATCACAAAGACCTAGGACCATGGAGAGTCATGACCCCCTATGACCCCTTGATCAGCTGTTGCCCCGTTCTCACTGTGAACTTCTCCACCGAGAACATTCACACACCGCGCTACCTTGCAAATGCTTCACGGAAACATTCGTTTATTTTTACAATAGCATTACGATCTTTATGGGGTGGTTAGGAATATCCCAAACAGACGCATTTGGGTGTTCCAAATATTAAAAGTATAATGCTTTAAACAACATACAAGCGTTCGCCTTCCGTAATACCGAGATAGACGCACATCGCCGTTGAAACTTGCAGGTCCATAAATATTTTTTGGTGGAAAGTCAAGTCGCCTTTCACGACACCCACGGGAAGAGACAGTTTGGTTCTATTCTTTTAAATTACCTTGTATATCGACACTGCATTGATCAAATCAACGTTAACATCTTTATCCTCACTAATAAATGATTGATCCAAAGAAATATTAGCTTAAACGACTGAAACGTATTGAATACGTTATGCAGTCGCGACATAAATTACCCTATTTGCAATACTTTCGACGCCGTTCGCCCTACGAGAGGGGTGAAAGGCGACATTGCTTCTTGTGGGTTCCTCCTGCTAGCGTATAGAGGGAAATACAAGAGCAATTTATTATTGACGCCAAAACACGATACAAAACCGAAGAAGTTGTAAATTATAGCTAAAAAAGAAATACAATTATAAATAAGATGCCCACAATGCTATCACGTGTTACGACGTGTATGTACAAATGGGTTAGCACTCACTTTATACAGCGACGCATCGTCGCGCTGGTTTTCAGTGGGCCCAGATGTCGCTCCGTCAGTATTTAATCATGATTAATTATAGGCTTAAAAATATGTAATGGTACAAGTAGAAAATATTTACAGAATAGAATAAAGTAATAAAGTTTTTAGCGAGTTACTAAATCTTACTACTCTCGACAATAATGTACTTCTATATATGAGAGTGCTCTCCAATTGAAAGCTGGAGGTTAAAATATCCGAGAAAAAGGGGCAAAGTGATGGTCAATCCCTAATGCTAATAAAATACAATACACCACGAATGCACACAATAGTCAGTAGCTAATCTACTGAGTGTAATGTAATGTACTCCAAATGGTCGCGGGTTCCAATTCCGCTAGGAGCATATGTTTGTGTGATGAATACGGACATGTGTACCCGAGTTGTGGATGTTTTCATTCATAATACGTATTTATTTACAAAAAAAATGTATTTATGTAGTATATCAACCATCTGGTATCCATAACACAAGCCTATAGTTGCTTACTGTGGAACTAGATGGCGCTGTGTGTATGTTTTAGGATATGTATTAATTTATTATTAATGACGCCTGATTAGTACCTACCAAATGACTCACGTATCCAACTCGCATTCATTTTAATAACATGAGTTTACTCTCATGTTATTAAAATCTCCATCTCGGGCACTCCCATACCTACAGAGAATTTGGGATGTGTGCAGATTGGTAACTTGCAAAACACTCACAATTCGTTGAATTGACCAGTTCTACAGAGTATATTTAACTATGTCCCGTCAGAAATTAGGAGACCTCTGAGCCCGTATTTTTATTTGTTCGATAGTGGATTTTAGTAACCTTTCGATATCGAATCGAATATCAGACCATTTATAATATAGGTGCTAATAGTTTTAGGATTATTAATGCCCGAAAACTTAAATGCTTCTTAACTTTTAAAGTTGACCGCTTAAATATCAAGCTGTCACTATTTCGTTGACATTCAAATGCGACATAATATGTTTAAACTTTAAGTAAAGTTAAGAAGCTTTCGAGTATTCGGCCGTAAGTCCACTTTAAAGACTAAAATATGAGTCCTAGAATCACCACTTCACCAAAAAAAATATCCCAAAAAAAAAAAATCTCCCAAAAGCACCTTTTACTACACGTGATTTGCCAGAGCTCTGTTATGAATTCGTTAATATCAACCTGAAGAGACCGACAACGGTTTGCATTAGATAGGAAGAGAATAGGAATTATATTTTATTTCTAACTACTATTGACTTGCTCCAGTGTTCTAAGATTTTCCCGCGGACAGAGGGGCCACACCCCGATGTAATTGCGCGGGAAACTTATCACATTATCAAAAAGCGACAAATCGCCGAATCCAACGAATCCTTTGATCTACGCTGCTCGCTAATTTGACAATTACACCGGGCGCGTGGGGAGACCTTTCGCTGGCGAATCGAACGGGAGATAGCGAAGCGAATGTTACTATGTGTTCACACTTCTAAAAAACTATAAATAGTTTTTAATATTACAATGTAACGAAATGGGTTTATTAATAAAAAGTTCTATCTAAGTAATTAATATTAAGAAGTCACATATTTACAAATAAATATCTTCTAGAAGGCTGCTAACTATATTTAGTTACTTACTATTAGCACTTACGTTTCTTAAAAATGCTTAATTTTTAGCAATTGTTACTAGATTTAGAACACTTTATTAAATGTTTCAAGAAAATCGCGGTTATTCGTTTTTTCGAGGTCAAACCGTATTTTCCGTGGGCTATTCGGGCACATTGACGCACGGCAGCCTTCTAGAAGATATTTTTTATTTGTTAATATTTAACTTCTTAATATTAATTCCTTCGGTAGAAATTTTTATATATAAGCTAAACTTAATAAGCTAAAGTTGAAAAAAGTGTTTCTGTAAAAAAATAATCAATCAATCAATCAAATATGCTATATTGTTTAAATAAGGAAGGTACATTTAAATATCCTATAGAAACTACAAATTAGGCGGCCTTATCGCTAACAGCGATCCCTTCCAGGCAAACCTATCATCACGTAATTCAATACGAGTAATTAAGTGGGTTAGCACAAATAATTTCTTAATTGTTAAGTACATCTGAAAGTTCAGCATATTGAAATCAACAAGTGTTATCTTATAGGTAAGCAAAATAAATGCTCAATTGATGGATATTTCTTTAAATTCAAAACATTTAGGGAAATTATCGTTACAAAATATTAGTTCTCGTTTTTAATTCTTAAGCAATGCAGCTCGACGACATTTTCACCTAAAACACAAATAACATAAATAAATAACAACAATAACTATAACATGCTTAGTTTTTTATCTATCAATAAGTTAACCGTGTTTAACAAAAGTCTACCTAATTAAATATCAGTTAGTATTTATTGTTATTAAGATACAAATTAAAAATGGGGTTTTCTTTTTTTTTGGGCTTAATTATTCAAAATTACATCTCTAATATACCTCTAGAAGATAGCAATTATATAAGTCGGTTCTGAATTATGTATAGCTAAGCTAATTTTTTACCGTATTTTCCCTGGTCTAAAAGGCAGGCGGCGCTGATGTTAAGTGAAGATGAGGTCGAAGGTGGAAGCGTACTGACCCGGAAGCGCCAACACATTTAGGGGACTGGCTATCTTATCTCTGACAACCGGAACACAACAATGCTATTAACATTGCTGTTTGGCGGCAGATTTAGATAAGATGGTGGTAGCTAGCCAGGCGGACATTTAAAATACCCTACCACCAACCAAACCGCGCGACCATGTTCCCTCTTTGGATTTTCAATTACCCATACAAATGGGTAATCGAATTTTTTTTTATCGAATTCGGGTATGGTTCCTTGAGGAAAGTTGTTCGTAATCATAAGTGGCGTCACCAGAATTAAGACAAATAATATTAACATTGTCAGCTTGTCTCACAAAAACATTTTATCTCTATTCTAATCGATATTTTTTTTATTATATGGCTTTTGTTATCGTGCATTTTCAGCACAAAATCGAAATTGTACATTTCGCTAGCGAATTTCGAAATCGAATTCGCTTACCCACTCGCAACTATACACCCTGTCCGATACAAAAGAGTCTGATGACGACGCCACGTGTCTATCTCACTTTGTAACCCTTTGTAACCCTATCGGTGCATGATACTGCCACCGAAATAATTTGATAAATGTACCCTTTCACCCGCTATCGCAAATCGAAGTTATGCAATGTTTAGCGGGATTAATCTTAAATGGGTGACCGCTAGTGACATTTCCGTAGAAGTGTAACAGTGCTTCGGTCTAAACGTATAACAGCCAGTTGGAATTGAATTCGTGACTTAGACAATTTCTTTGTATCCGAGTCAAAAGTGAGCAAGTTGTAAAACTGCAAACAATATCTTTCCTACTTTAATAATCCACTAACAATAATAAACAAAATATACGAAGCATTTTAAAGAATTTTGTCAATTCCGCAACTCTACAACATAGACTAGACGTAAACTGTGAAATTGTTGTTCTAACCGAGTATTGGCTGACTAAGCGTTCTAACTAGACTAGGCGTGACTAAGACTAAGTATTGGCTGTAGTAGCCTTTAAGCATAGATTTATTCTGTATACCTACTTTATTTATTGATATCTAGTTTGTACCTACAGATGGTTATATTATTTTAATTTATAGAAGCCCTAGCTTCGCCTGAAACACAGGATTTTCCTAGTTCAGGCTTCACTACTACTAGTGGTACAGTTTGCAATTCAGTATTATTATGTAGATTCTATGTTTCAATGTACCATTTGAATTAATAAATATATTTGATTTGATTTGATTTGATTTGAAGACAGCCGGGGTGTTTTTTTATTATGACCTGGACTGGACACCCGTTTGACCACAATCTCACCTGGTGGAAAACGATGATGTGGGGAAAGAATTGAGCGCGCTATTTCCAGTAAAATTAACATATCAGGGTCACTAACTTGACTCAAATTCACCAATCCGCACTGGGTCCATGGGTCATAGATTGGAGACCTCTGGACTTCCTATTATGTTGCCACTTATTACTGAAGAACTATTATTTAGCTGATTAGGTATGTGGTTTAGAGATATTTCACAAAGTCACAATTTAGAGTTATTTTTAAATTTACGAATGTTAGCTTCAATACGAAGAACTGATTTTCACGAAAAAGTCACTTACAAATTTAAAAAACTGTTAGTTTATGAGAATTCGGACGTCAAATTTACGGATTTTGTTCAAAATCGGTAAAACGGGTCTTAAGAAAAAAACTCAAACAATTTATTACATGCAAGATTAATACAAAGCTAATTGGATGGTATAATAAAACTACCCAATTTTAATCATATCCAAAATTTAATTAGAGATTTAAAAAAAAAAAAAATTCAGTGTTATGTCGCTAATTGTTGAATAAGTAAAACATTGTTCTTTAGGTTACTCCCCGCAGACAAGGGATCACGTATATTGTCTTGCCCCGCGTGTCCTGACAGCTGCACCTTTGACGACCTCCTTAACGCCACAGAGAGTGCTGTTAGAGTGGCTAAGTTTTGGTCCAATAAAATTTGAAACTAGCCTCGACACGAGAAGAAGAAAAAAGCAAAGCTTGTACTTTGGATAGATAACTGATAAACATACTTAAATATTTATAAAAACGTCGTAAATGTTCGTATTCAACACAGAAACATGTAAACCCACGCTTGTCGAATCATGTCGCAGACAGGGTCACTAACCACTACACCAACCGATTGTCAAATAAGCTGACATTCTATACAAGCGTTTCACCTGGCGACCGATAGCTCACTACTACGAGCTGTAAAATTACGTTGCAGTCATATGTTACACCTCATAGTATATTGACGACCTGTTTGGTGTAGTGGTTAGCAACTCTGACCACTATACCAAAAGGTTGCGGGTTCCAATCCCGTTAGGGGCATATGGGGTGATGAATACGGACATGTGTTTTTTTTTTTTTTTTTTTTATTAAAAACTGGTTTCGCGTTTGACTACAATCTCACCTGATGGAAAGCGACGATGAAGCCGAAGATGTATCACGCGCACCCAGTAAATGCCTATTCACTCTAGACTTGAAGATCCCAAGGTTGTAAGTGTCGGGAAAAACCGACACTTACAACCTTGGGAGTGTACTCGAGTTATGGATGTTTTCATTTATAACAAGCATTTATTTACAAAAAAAAAATGTATTTATGTAGTATATCAACCATCTGGTATCCACAACACAAGCCTATAGTTGCTTACAGTGGAACTAGATGACGCTGTGTTTATGTCTAAGGATATTTATTTATTTATTATTTATATCATATACCATAATGGTACTGCATCCCATAGTAGCCTAACAAATTGACACAGGTCGAAAGATCGAAAATTTCAAAAAAAAACGGATGCCGATTTCTTTCTTAAACTGCACACGCCGCGAATAAGAGCTATGCGCTTGCACATTGTTCTAAACGAGCGGCTAATTTGATCTCCGGAAACACCGAGTGTCACCGAACTGCACATGAATGCCACCGAAATGAGCATATAATACACGCGGTGCCTCCAATGAGACCAGACTGAATAAAATAAAAGCGTATTGTCAAGAGGAAGTGAAGCAAAAACCGTGCACTGTTGATTTTGTCAAAGGGCACCGAATTGTATGTGTGCAAATTGGTAGGTGAATGTTGACAGCAATCTTACACGGTCATAATGAATATTGGATTTCAATATGTGCAGCTTATGAGAAAGAATGTTGGAAAGTGGTGGAGATATATATGCCCCCGAATATCATTATAATGCGAACAGTGGTCTGGAGAGTTTAACCGCCTCGGTGGTTCGGGGTTCGATCCCCAGCGGGGTACATGTTTAATTACTCGGTTTGGTTGGTGGTATAGGGCATTTTAAATGTCCGCCTGGCTAGCTACCACCGTCTTATCTAAATCTGCCGCCAAGCAGCAATGTTAATAGCATTGTTGTGTTCCGGTTGTCTGAGATAATATAGCAAGTCCCCCACATGTGTTGGGGTTTCCGGGTCAGTACGCGTTGTGCATAAAAAAAAAACAAAATGAACCGTAAAAATTTCTTAGTTCGTATTGTATAAGTATTTGACTAATGCCACGGTATAATGGACATTTTGCATTTTCGTTATAAATCGAAGAAATAATTGAAAACGTAACACAAAAGCCGCGTAAACACGCCAACGATATTAACTCAACAGGAGTTTATTTTCGGTGTCACATCTCCACTTTGATCATTCGCAGGTTATTTCGCGTTCGCAAAAGGATTTTTCCTTTGTCAGTTGACGTATCGCGGATGATTGACGGGCCGATTCGCGGCGCGAGAAATTTCACACCACAATACATCTTACACGCAATAAAAATCATTGGCAATCGAAAATGAACTTTACTGTCTTAATTTAAGGGAAAAATATCACAAATGGAGGGACAATATGTAAGTTTGTCGAGGCGTAAAATAACAAAGCTGTAACTTGTATTTTTTTAAATCGAAGCCATTCCGATTTGTTACCTATTTCTTTGAATTAAGGTGGTCGGTATTAGCTTTCGGTGGCAAATTGAATACTGTCCAAGTCTAATAAACAGTGCGAAGGTTTAGTCGTTGGAAAATGAGTTTCCTTACCGTCGGCGGCGGGGGAGAGGGTGTAATTGTCGCGGGTTGCGGGATCAAAGCCTCGCCGTCAGAAGTCGGCGCCTTTTGATTGTTTTTCCCAGTCATTGCCTTTTTGCGCGGCCACCTGTCCCACTGAAGTTATTTACGAGAGCGACTGTACAAGTGACGAGGTAGGGATAATTGATAGTGAGATTAGTTGCGATTGAGCCTGTCACGATTGTGTTAAGGATCATGTACGAACAAATTAATTAAGCATAGGTAATGTTTTAAATGTTTGGAGCTTAGTGGAAAGCGACTATGCCACTCCATGGTTACTATGTACTATGCAATAATTATGTTATAACTTCAAGCATTTATTTAAAAATAAAATACATGATATAATTTGTTGAATGTAAATTTTTATCTACTGGAAATAAAAGGGCTTATTCCATTTATCTGTCAGTTACTATGTCCAAGCTACTAACCGTTTCGGAAAGGGAAATCATCTATTTTATTTTATTTTATTTATTTACATAGAATCAACAGCATCATTAAAATTCTTTTACAGAAAAGTAATACCAAACTTATGCCAATTAAAGATTCTTATTATGTTACTGACAATAGTTACCCTTAAAGTTGAATGGGTAATGTTTTAATTAAATTACAATATAATTACAATAAAATTGGTATTTAAACATGGTATATAAACATATACTCGCCATCGAATAGCATCACAGAATGTGCTAAATCACTGTTACAACCACCTAATGCCCTTATGTCAATGTTTACAACAATTTATTTTCCTTAATCCCTCGATACGGATACATTCCATCAAAACATTGTTGATATCCTCCATCACCTCATACTTGGCACTTTTGGGAGATTTTATTCCCATCATGTGAGTGTACTTGTATAGTACTCATGGCGTGGTTGTACTATTTTACTAGTACAATTCGTTTTCGATTAGCGAAGTTAAGCATTATCTAGAGCAATCAGATGTCAATCCAGAGATAATCCATCTTTGGTTGTGTAAATTTCAATTTTTCCTCACAAGGTATAACAGCTTGGTGGTCCTTGGGATTTCTGTCCATTCTTAAATATTGGGTCTTTACCTATGAAATTGGAGTTTTTTTTCTTCGTTAATCATATATGTACCAATTCCTGCGATTTTCAAAGCCATATCCAAATTTGTTTATTTGGAAAAAGGGAATATTATTTCAAGGTTTCACATGAAATATTTTTAAATTACATAATGAAAAAAATTTGAACAGAGCTCTTTTCATGTGCTTCCCATAATAATTCCTTAGATTCGCTGAAACTTTTATACAGCGGTTACTCTTAAAAATTAACGCTGCCTATACTTAATGTTATCCGATAATACATACCAAGTTTAGCTAAATTTGGATTTGCCGTTCCAAAAAAAAAATCAAAAATGGTTGTATGGAGAAAACGCAGTCTTAATGAAATTCCTCATACAAAACGCCAATTTCATAGGTAAGGACCTAATCTGCTTCAATTCGGGGGGAGTCTAACCATAGTAGAAACAAAATCTAATGCTTTTTCCACATATTATGTTAGTTCTTACCCGACTACGTGAAGCCGTAATTTATTTATTTATTTATTTATTTATTAAAGAAACCAACAGCGTTACAGTTGTGTATAAATATTACCAAGTACGAATACAAAAAATAAGGCAAATTACAGGTTTCATCATATAAACTATTATTGTTTTTTTTTTTATTTATTTATTTTTGTAATGGAAGGCTTATAATTTCTTTTTCTAAATTTTGATTTTTTTTATGATGATGACGGAACCCTTAATTTAGATACAACTCTAACACGTACAAGACCGTGTTATTTGAGAGATTCCCGGAGAGTTTTTGTTTGTACTCTGTAGGTTTGGAGTGTTTCCCGAGATGTTTGTATACAGGCGCCTGCAACCGTGGCTGGAATATTGTTTTAAAACCGATCCCGAAACCGGAGACGACTTGAGTTCGACTCTCATATTTACACAGTTTTAAAGACACGTCAACAAGGATGCTCTGTGTTTAGGGTTGGTAGACAGATGTTATTTAATTTATTATGACAACCAATTGGTGGGTTGAAAACAATGGTTACAGGTTCGTATCCCGCTATGGGTAATCAATCATGGGTGTATTGGGTCTTTACCTATGAAATTGGAGTTTTTTTTTCACAAAATTCCCAAAAATTTAACAAAATAAATTTAATTAGGTAAAGACAGAATTGACCTAATTATTAGTTTTTAAGCTAAACAATGACCATAAGTCAATCACCTAATCAGACAAACGCAGGCAGTGTAATAGCGTGTCAAATATTGGGTCTTTACCTATGAAATTGGAGTTTTTTTTCTTGGTTAATCATATGTAACAATTCCTACGATTTTCAAAGCAATTTCCAAATTAGTTTTTTCTTTGGAAAATGGAATATATTTTCAAGGCTTCACATGAAATGTTTTTTAAATTCTGGGCTAAATCACTTAATAAAAAAAATCTGAACAGAGCGTGCTTCCTATAATTATTTCTTAGATTCGCTGAAACTTTTAAAAAGCGGTTACTTTTAAAAATTAACACTGCCTATACTTAACTTAATGTAATCCAATAATACATACAAAGTTTAGCTAAATTTGGATTTGCCGTTCCCAAAAAAAATAAAAAAAATTTGTATGGAGAAAACAGTCTTAATGAAATTCTTCATACAACGCCAATGTATCAATCTGTATAACGAAGTCAGTGTAAATAGACATCGGGACAAGAACAGAAACTAGATAAACCATACTTACTCTTCTTTTAATCCTCTCAGTTCAACAGCAGCAGCTAACAAAATGTCACGATCATATACAAGACACAGCTATTTGTAGTTTTGATGACATTTAGCAATGTATACAGTTGAATAACTTATGAAATTGTAATTAAATAAAAATCTGTAAATTAGTAGCGACATAAATGTGAACTAAATATGAATATATATATGAATATATATATGAATATGAACTAGATGTATATCTTCCCAAAAATACTAAATCTGTAATGTATACAGGTAAATATCGAATGGAAGTCCAACCAGTAATCAATATCTTATATACAACAATTGTTATTGACAAAATAATTAATTCAACTATAGCATGATAATTATTTTGTGACAACCCTAAAAATCCATCGCGACGACACTACGTAAAGTAATGTGAGCTGAAGTCAGAAATTGGTGTTTAAAAACATCTCGCGAGCGGCTGACAAACAGACTGACACGCGGGCTGCCTTCCCACGTCATTACACTTAAACAGACAATGGAATATCTGTGATGGACCCAGACTTTCGGCTACGGAAATGGAAGTAGATGGGAGATGCATCATATCAAAAGATTCCTTGAGAATCCATGTAATACAAGTACGACAGAATGAAACTAGTTACGAGTAAAGATTATTGATTCTCTGGAAGAATGACCACGCGTTATATGGAAAACGTTCATTTAACAATACAATAAAACATTTCTTTATTTTCGTCGGTAACTAGTTAGGAGTAAAGATTATTGATGGTCTGCAAGAACGTACACGCGTTATGTGGAAAACGTTCATTGAACAATACAATAAAACTTTTCTTTCGGCCACGGAAATGGGAAGTAGATGGAAGATGCATTATATCAAAAGATTCCTTGAGAATCCATGTAATACGAGTACGACAAAATAAAACTAGTTATGAATAAAGATTATTGATGGTCTGCAAGAATGAACACGCGTTATATGGAAAACGTTCATTGAACAATACAATAAAACATTTCTTTATATTCGTAGGTAAAGTTTGCACTTGAAAATAATCACTTTTTGAAGATATCAGGCAGCATTCGGAATTACGTCCCAGAGTACCAATATTATCTACTAGCTTTCCGCCCGCGGCTTCGCCTGCGTGGAATAAATTTATCGCGGATATGTTTAATTTGTTTAACCTATGTTCCTATATGTTCTATCCTATGTTCTAGTTATATACCAAATTTCATCCAAATCTGTTGATCGGTTTCGCCGTGATTGAGCAACAAACTTCAAACTTCAAGCATTTATTTCAACGTAAGATAAATGATATCATTTGTTGAATGTCAATTTAAATCTACTGGAAATGATAATGGTTTATTGCATTTATCTGTCAGTCGGTATGTCCAAGCTACTACCGCTTCGGAAAGGGAAATCATCTGTGGGAAAAGAAGCGGCGCAAGAAACCCACAGGATCATTGTTGTCCTCTTTTTTTTTAAATAAAGTTTATAACATGCAACAAACAAACATCCAAACGTTCGCATTTATATTTTCGAATTTTACTAACTAATTTTATTAGGTACTCATACAAATCAAACCTAAAAGTTGACGTTAGTTTCATGCATTTTTATCGTTCAAGTAATCGATTATTGAGTTGTTAATTTTCTAATAAGGAAGGAACAAAAAACACCTGACACTACGTTCTTATTTTATAATATAGACCTCATTATTTTTAACTGTAAAATACCTCGCTAATCATATAATTAAGCAACTTCACTTCATGCTCTCTTTAAACCTTATTGTCCGTGGTTCGTTGAGTCATTAAAGACCAAAGACTATCAATAAGTGTCAAGCATTCGTAGCGAAGTAACATCCGCTATTCATTTTGGATTAGTGAATCAGCGGTTCAGTGGTTAAGACAATTCAAAACGGTTAAGATAAATCTCCTAATTTAGGAAGTCCGGGTTCGATTCCGAAGCAGGTCATGCACCAATGAGTTTTTAAATTTAATTTATACTACTAAAGGCCAGAATTTAAAAAATATTTCATGTGGAACCTTGAAATAATATTCCATTTTCCAAATTTTATTTTAACTTATATATACTTATATATACTTATAATACTTATGTGCATTTATCCGACTGCTCTTAAAAGAAACAGAACATCGTGAGGAAACCTGCATTTTTTTTTTTATATGAG
The DNA here is from genome assembly GCA_949316235.1 of Oegoconia quadripuncta. Taxonomy (NCBI): domain Eukaryota; kingdom Metazoa; phylum Arthropoda; class Insecta; order Lepidoptera; family Autostichidae; genus Oegoconia; species Oegoconia quadripuncta. Next base: position 2,731,701 of record OX438743.1, read on the forward strand.
AGGGCGGCAAACGAGCATGCGGGTCACCTGATGGAAAGCAATCACCGCCGCCCATGGGCACCCGCAGCACCAAAAGGGTCACAGATGCGTTGCCGGCCTTTGAGGAAGGTGTCCACCCCAGAATAAGTAGGGCAGCCTGAGCGATGAGGGATTCTCCAGCAGTGCTGGTACCCTCCTGGGGTACTAACTCTTTAAATACCGCTACCATTCTGGAGAGAGACTGGAAGGTGGGCCTCCGGCGCCCTCGCTCACCGGACGAAGCGCAGTGGCAAAATGCCACTAATCAGACGTCGGTCTTCTGCGAGAGGGTGGTACTTCCCACTGTCGAGCCGGCCCATTCATGCTGCAAGCTAATGGCTTACAGCGTGGCTCTACCACTACATGCCTGCATGCCTGAAAAATAAAAATTCAAAGGCATGTGAAGTCCCCAACCCGAATTGGTCCAGCATGGTGACAACGGCCCGCATACTCCCTCATTATAGGAAGGAAGGCCTATATCCCTGCAGTGGGATGTTTACGGGCTGATGATGATAATGATTACACCACTCATCTAGTCCCAAATTAAACAAAGCTTGTACAACGATACTAGATAACGGATAAATATACATAAATATTTATATAAACATCCATGACTCGGGAATAAATGTTCGTATTCATCACACAAACATTTACCCCTCGCGAGATTTGAACCTGTGCGGCGGTTAATTAGGCGGCGCCAGCAGGTAGGTAGTGAAGGAAAAATACCAATTGAGTTGGATACAGTGGGTGTATTGTTCATTCAGCTCACTCCCCTGCACCCCTCGGCAAATCTCCCCGTACGGTCACTGGCCTGAAGGTCTTGGAGCTGCAGTGGACGTAGCCCTCGAGTCCTCTCGTAGACGACACGACGAGGTCAAGGCTGGATCAGCGGTTTTCGGGGGAGGGTAGATCTACCCCGAATGTCTCCCAGGTGCAGACCTGGATGTCGAATCCGACAGTAGTTAGTTAGGAGCTTGATCCCTAGAGGGATCTTCCGTAGTCTACTTAAGAGGGTTCAGGTGGCTACCGAAGCAGTGTTCTCCGGGGGCAAGGTCGCGGTCAAACAGAGGACGATTCGGGTTCCCCCATCTCTAATTAGAAATCGTCTTAACTACGTCATCGCAACCGGACAGATTAGCGTACCGCAACACCGTGACGAGACCCTTTTTAAATAAAATAATAATTTGAGGGTTCCGTAGGAAACTTTTATTATAAAGATGAAGTAGTGTGTGAATAATAAGTAGATTAAAAGGTAAAAGCGTAACGGCGCTAGACGCAACGTTGCACCTGCAACCGTTGTTTCCCTGACAAGGTCACAATCCACTAAACCAATCGATCGTCAAAGTAAATAGCGATCAACATTTTAGATCGACTTAGTTTTGCAACGTCAGAACATTATCTACTAACATTTGATTCTGACTGTACATATCTGCATTGTCACCATAAAACTACATAGGCTCTCACCGGTGCTTGGTGCCGAGGCCCCCAACCTTTAATTAACGAAGATGACTCCATTCTACCCCGGCATCCTCTTAATTAAAAAAAAATTATACACTTTTTGTGCCATTACGTGTATGTTGGGTCAACTTGTGATTCACGATGACATTTGAAAAGTTCATCGAAGGGTGATACGAGGTATCAATTTTAATATTCATTGGTTTTGCATGACGCAGGCATGATGCTATGATTAGGCGTCATTCCTTGATTAATAGTCCAGTTAAGATAAACTTCTAACTTTCTATAATATAATAGTCTATGTTTTATTACTAAATACCTATATTATATCTAAAGCAAGCTACTGATTAGTTAGAAAACATTTTATTCTATCTCTGACAGGTAGTCTATCCATGTGCAAAGTCACACCAATGTGGCAAATTGGTGTGACTATGATTCATTTCATATAACCGTAGTCACACCACTATAGCCCAACGCACCTTTGCCGATAAAGAACAAAAGATAATCAATGTTTTTATATTTAATTAATTTTATCGTACACTTAATAAAATATATGTTTTATTACTAAATACCTATATTATATCTAAAGCAAGCTACCGATTTGTTAGAAAATATTTTTATTCTATCTCTGACAGGTAGTCTATCCATGTGCAAAGTCACACCAATGTGGCAAATTGGTGTGACTATGATTCATTTCATTTATCCGTAGTCACACCACTATAGACCAACGCACCTTTGACGATAAAGAACAGAATATAATCAATGTTTTTATATTTAATTAATTTTATCGTACACTTAATAAAATAAAGAAGTAACGCAACAGGGGAAATAAACGAAGTATCAACCCAAATAAGAAACTCAAATAGAATTTGGTCAAGGGTGTATTGGTGTGACTATGGGTCAGGCAAAATGAACCCTTTGTTCCCATTAGTTCTGTTGGACAGTTCTGTTAGCCGAACTAATGGGAATTTTTGTCTCTCTAGTTCTATAAATAACTTGAACTTTTTTTTGACCGAACTAATGGGATTTTTTTGTCCCACTAGTTCTAGTGAATAACATGTCAACCTAACACGAAGGGTATGGCGGAAGCGAGCCGGGCGAGCAGAGCGAGCTAACCTAACCTATCCATGTCGGGGTGCCAAAAACTCCCGTGCTCGCTTCGCTCGCACTCGAATTAGAACTCGACAGAACTACTGGGAATCCCTAGTACCATTTGTTCTGTTGATAGAACTAGTGAGACAAAAATTCCCATTAGTTCGGCCAACAGAACTGTCCAACAGAACTACTGGGAACATAAGAAATGAACGGTAGTCACACCAGTGTGACTACGAATAAATGAAATGAACCGTAGTCACACCAATGTGGCAAATTGGTGTGACTACGGATCGGTTGGGAAAAATTCACGCCCTTTAAGATTATATGAAGTTAAAAGTGTATTCTTACTGGAGTACTAATCGAGGAATGAGACCTAATCATAGATTGCCTGCGTCAAGCAAAACCAATGAAAGACTTAAATTACTGTGAACTTCATTACGTCGGAGAATAAACTTAGATCACCTGCCATTTTCAAAAAAATGGATCAATTAATTCTTTATATTTATGAAAAATTTCACAGAGGGCAAATGTCACGACTCAATAAACTATTTTTAAAAAAGGTAAAATAAGGTAAACCATTGTTTAGGGTTTTAGAAAATTGTTTTAGGACACTTCATATCAAATCAAAAATGCTTTATTTTGTAGGTACACAGGGTACACTTAAAATAGTCAGACTTTTACATTTTTAACGCTACTGCTTGTTGGATACTCGATGTTGCTCTTTAAAAAAAAGTCTTTTATATTACAAAAGCGTACAACAATATTTAATTATTAATTGTGAAATAGCCTGGTTAGCTTAGCATCCCTACAATGCAATGAAGTTCACAGTGGTAACTACAATTTAATATTGTTGGTTTTATAAATAAATACCTATGCTATATCTAAAGCAAGCTACAGGATGGTTGGAAAACATTTTTATTATGTTACTGATGAGTACTATATCCTTCTACAAAAAATCAGGAACTTTAAGATTAACAATAATATTTTTGTCATTTTTATTTGGCTTAAAATTACTTAATTCCTTTAGTTTGACTTTTAACACTATGCAATTTAGACTCACTAACATAACGACTCGTATATTACTGAGGATTGTTTTATTGATACCTATATAATAACAATAATGTAAAAATACCAATTTTATAATTAAATGATTTAATTAAAACGTTACCCACTCAATTATAACGATAACCATTGACAAGTAACATAATAAGAATCACTAATTGGCATAAGTTTGGTATTAGTTTACTATAATATAATTTCTGCAATAATGCTGTTGATTCTATGTAAATAAATAAATAATAAAAAAGGATTTAAAAAAAAAACGACTTGAAAAAACCCGGAAAAAATAATTTAATTAAACTACTGCAATATTAATAACTGAAAAGTATGAAATAAAAAACCAGAGCAGAATGTTCTTTAGAGATAAATATACACTATTATATATAATGAGAATACAATACAATTTATATGCTATACAATAATAGTTAGGTATAATAATGAAATTAAAAATATATACAATAGGTACTTTTTGAAGTCGGTGCCTGCGTAGCCTATAAAATACACAATCAACAAAACAGTAAAAATACGCCCCGAAAACAGAACCTCCTTCTTTTTTGAAGTCGTTTAAAAATAAAATAAAATACACAGAAAGACACGGGTGAGTTCTATTCTTGTACATGCCGACGTCACACAGCACCTTATCGTGCTTATTCATTACGAAATTATGACTTAATGCTACAAAAACACTTGGCGCCACCGCATACGTGAGAATACCATTCCTATACCCAATATCACTGTGGACTGGGTAATTTAATACTTAACGTTTTTTGCCAAAAAGTTTGAATGTCAAAGAGGAAGTCATGTCTGTTTACTTAGGACCGTCGAATGTAATGGAGAAAAATATTTAGCCAAAAGCCGTCGCAAATATTATACCGTGTCGGAAATGTTTTTAAACATAACATCGGATTGTTCACTGTATAACTTCACTTTTAATAGTCTTTCTACCTCTTTACTTTCAACCGCCTCCGTTTCGGAGGTCGCGGGTTCGATCCCCAGCGGGGTATATATTTAGTACTCGATTTGGTTGGTGGTAGGGCATTTTAAATGTCCGCCTGGCTAGCTACCACCATCTTTTCTAAATCTGCCGCCAAACTGCAATGTTGTGCAAAATGCAAAAAATAAATAGCATTGTTGTGTTCCGGTTGTCAGAGATAAGATAGCCAATCCCCCAAATAAGACGGGGTTTCCGGGTCAGTACGCTTCGGCTTCATCTTAACTTAACATCAGGCGTAATTGAGGTCAAGTGCTAACCCGTTGTGGATAAAAAAAAATTACTTTAGTTTTAGGAAGGGGACATGTCCAATTCCCACAATGTCTCATTCTCTACAGTTCCCGGTATGTATACAATTCCCGAAGAAGCGTATCTACAGGATTAGTGCACTTTTTAGGAGTCCATGTCCAAATTGCAAAAACGGTATGCTCCTGTCCGCATTGTCACAGCCATTTATATTAAAGACTAGCTTAGTAACTTTGTCTGAAAAAAAAATATCCTTTGTTTTAATCCAGGGTATACCTACCCCCTACATACTAAATTTCATCCAAATTTGTTCATTCGTTTCACCGTAATAGAGCAACAAACAAGCAAACATCTAAACTTTCACATTTATAATATTAGTTAAAGTTAGACTAAACGAGGGGACAAATGTTAGCCATGATTGATGAAAATCAGTTAAGCTGTTTCGAAGATTTTAGTACAGTTTTGTTCGATAATATCAGTTTTTCGAAGGTTTTCAAAATTTTCATTTTTTTTAAATATTTAAACTTAAACTCGGAGATTTGTTCTTATCTGTGTTTGATCGAAATCAGTTAAGCCGTTTCGTAGATATTCAGCCTTAAACACTACATTGTGGTCTATTTTTTTATTTTGTTTTATCCACAACGGGTTAGCACTTGACCTCAATCACACCTTTTTTTTTTTTTTTTGACGGGGGGGATAACACATTTACGCGTTCGACCCGCCGCTGACGGGGGTCAGTCAGGTCAGGTCCTACCCACTAAAAACCCCCCGGTGTTCCTCCGCGCGCACCGAAACGGCGTGGCCACGGGTACCCCTCGGTAATCGTCCGCAGCCACGCCAGCGCGGCACCCGCCGCCAGGGCACCTCAATCACACCTAGCTCTAGATCTAACCTAGATAATGTAGGTAACCATTTGTTCAATCAATGTTGTCGGGGTTTTCAAAATTTATATACTTACAGATTATTGACTACATGGCTGAAAGTTGGCAACATTGGTAATTACACCAATCATCTAGTCCCAAACTAAGCAAAGCAAAGTAACATAACATAACGGATAAACACACATCAATATTTATATAAACATCCGTCGAGAATAAATGTTCGTATTCATCACACAAACATTTACTACTCGCGATATTCGAACCCGCAACCATTGTGCGATGGGTGTCGAGAAACCTTTTCACTGTTTGTAGCCCTTGTGTCGATATTATTTATGTTATTACATTATTAAATATTATACCTTGTCTTAATATTAACTAATCAGTTAAATATAAAAAGTTAATTATAAAAAGCATACAGTTAAATATCATAATTTTCCACTTGCAAACTGTTGCATGAAAATGAAGTACAACCGAAGACTGGATATAATTTAGAAATGTTTAGCCTCTCATTACTTCTAACATCGCTCCCTAACAAAAAGATTAAAGTTCATCTAATCTTTTTGGGTGGGTGTCTACCAAAACACTGGCTGTCAAGCAGGCGGATGCCGTGGCGCCGGCGCGCGGCGCTGTCGGCCAGTTGGGCTGCGTCACTGCGTCGTGCGTCTGCGCATGCTGTAGTGTGACACAAATATCAGGCGAACGCGTGAATTTTACATGTTATATTCACTGAAACAGTTATAATATAATGCACTAGCTGTTACCCACGACTTCTTTCGCTTGGATCATTTCATCAAAGTCAAGTCACCAAAAAAAATTGCCTATCTATATGTTAATCCAGGTCCTAAACTGTCTACCAACCAAATTTCATCCAAATCCGTCCGGCCGTTTAGGCTTACACATACATACATACATAATATACATACTTACACTTTCGTATTTGTAATATTAGTTGGGATTCCGATTAGTTGGGATTACAATGCAATCAAATGACCGCCTCCGTGGCTCAATGTAAACAACATAGGGTATACGAATCGGAGGTCGCGGGATCGATCCCCAGCCGGGTACATATCTAGTACTCGGTTTGGTTGGTGGTAGGGCATTTCAAATGTCCGCCTGGCTAACCACCATCTTATCTAAATCTGCCGCCAAACAGTAATGTTAATAGCATTGTTGTGTTCCGTTTGTCAGAGATAAGATAGTCAGTCGCCCAAATAAGATGGGGTTTCCGGGTCAGTACGCTTCCACCGTCGGCCTCCTCTTCACTTAAAATCAGGCGTAATTGAGATCAAGTGCTAACCCGTTGTTCATAAAAAAAATGTAAATCAAGTAGGCAATGCGACGCAAAGGAATGCAAAAAAACTACAGATCATAACGAGCATCGGTATTTCACTACGAGTTCGAATTAAGAACGAAGAAAGCGGTCCAAGAACGAATGTCATAACTTATGTGATTATCCAGCGGGTTAGTATAAGTTGGACATGTGGAGAGGATGAATGATGGAAGACTTACAAAAGAAATATACAAAGCGAACGTGGATGGTAGTGTTGGCAGGGGAAGACCACGGCGAACGTACCATGATCAAATCGGGGGCGTCTTAAAGAAAGGCCAAGTCAAGAGTACCCTAAACCGACGAGCATGTATGAACAACCTTATGAGAGTGAAGGAAACAGAAGAGGTGTGTCAAGATCGTAGCAAGTGGAAGTCTGTGGTCTCTGCCTACCCCTACGGGAAACAATCGTGACATTATGTATGTATGTATGTAGTATAAGTTGAAGTGCATTTGACGTAGTGCATAATGATGGCCATTGGAGCATAATTTTTTTAATAGTGGAGACCACGCACCAGCATATGCAGCGTGTTGTTCCACCAGCAATAAATATCGTGTGAAAACGCTGGCTGCAGCTCACTTCCAACCAGTCACGCTAGAAAAAATAAAAGCCTGTAATCAGCAATGGCTGTCCTTTGGTTGATATGATACCTTAATGATGATAAATAAATTAATATCTTTGCACTTACACACAGCGCCATCTAGTTCCACACTAATCAACTAGGATCGTAATGGATACCGATGGTTGATAAACCACACAAATACATTTTTTTTAAACATACATAATTAGGTCCTTACCTATGAAATTGGCGTTTTGTATGAAGAATTTCATTAAGACTGTTTTCTCCATACAAACATTTTTGATTTTTTTTTTTGGAACGGCAAATCCAAATTTAGCTAAACTTGGTATGTAATATCGGATAACATTAAGTATAGGCAGCGTTAATTTATAAAAGTAACCGCTTTATAAAAGTTTCAGCGATAGATTCGCTGAAACTTTTATAAAGCGGTTACTTTAAATTATTAATGGAAAGCACATGAAAAGAGCTCTTTTCAAATATTTTTTATTATATGATTTAGCCCCGATATTAAAAAATATTTCATGTGAAACCTTGAAATAATATTCCATTTTCCAAATAAAAAACAAATTTGGATATAGCTTTGAAAATCGCAGGAATTGGTACATATGATTAACCAAGAAAAAAAACTCAAATTTCATAGGTATATAACTCCAATATATAAATGAAAAACATCCATAACTCGGGAACACATGTTTGTATATTTGGACATTACTAACTGACAGACAACATTGGCTACATAATACTCGTATTATTTGTTGATAATTGCTTGAAGTTTAGCTTCACTCGAAATGCCATTATTGATGGAATTAGCGCGATCGATCGCTGCATTCTCAAAACGCTGCCTCTCATAAATCAGCCCTCCCATTGAAACTCGATCACGCCAGGGTCGGAAGGTGATAGCATGTCTAACATCAACTCGACGCCTGTAATGAACTGCTAAATACAATGTCAACACATCAGAGGGTTAAAATTAGTCGCAGAAACTCGAGACGGGTACAATTTACCCCCACATAAGTCTACACCTGATCTATCTATAGCTAGGTAGCAATGTATTGGATTATGGATTGATGGGTAATTAAAAGAGTAGCAGAATTTAACAGCCTTTTCATAAGTGTGTAATCTAGTCTCAAACTAAGTAAAGTCTGTACTATAGATAGATATTTTAAAACAGATAAACATAGACATAATTCATTTATTTCTCTAAAAGATTTATTTTGCAATTCCAATTTAGTGTTATGGCTGCATCGTTGTGCACGATGATTCTGCCAATGTCAGGGTTGAAGTTCACAATGCTAAGGTTGACGATTGTGCGGTAAGTTAAGCTTCTCTAGTTTATGTAGCTGGAGAGAGGACAATCTTAACACTTAAAACAAACAAACATCCAAACTTTCGCATTTATATAGTTAGATTAGATTAATAAGATTTAGAGACTAAAAATATGTATTTAAATACGAAGTTCAATTTTCTGTTGCTATCAAATATTCCAGTTATCTTCTCCACCATTGTCTAAAATTACTTCTTGGGACATGACCTTGGGTCATAACTTGTACACGCCTATAGAACTACGGACGTCCGGCCTGATCGACGTCCAATTACGTCAATTGAAGCACAGACCAGTCGGATAACCGTAAACACTGACTGGTTTATTAAGCCGCCCAATCACTCTAATTGGTCGGCCGAAATCTAAAATCTAAACCTAACCCATGTTAATGAACGTTGGACGTCGAACGCAAATTACTAGCCGAGTAATTCTAGCAAACAGTGCGAGCAAACTGGTCATCTGACAATCAACCCTTCAGTGTTTACCCGCGCGGGTCGGAGCGACCCGCAGTTGAATAATTCATACGACGTCACAGCTAATTGTAATGAAATTTGCGTCCCCCCGCGCACTTGGGGCGCAATCTCGGTTTGTATGGCGTAAATTGTGTGATTTATAATCGACGTTATTATTATATTGTAAAGAAACAGTTTGAATTGGTAAGTTTTCCACTTTCAATTCAGTTTTCTATCCATTGTTTTAGTAATAAGAATTTCATTCACATGTTGTTTTCACTTCATTTGCTATATTCTAGTACTAAACATCAGCAAATAAATCGCTACTTCGCCTCCTGGCGTTAATCTGCCTTAAATCCAGATTAAAAAGTGGTATTTTTTTAGAAAAACGATAAATTAATTTTCACGTTGCAACAGATTCTTTGTTTATTAGTCATAGATAATAACAGTGTAATATTAAACAACGTTTGTAACACTGCTGCATAAAGCGTTTAATGTGTGGCTGGTGAAACGAATAAACGTTGTCCCATCTTTTTTAATGAATATTAACTAATTATACCTACAGATATTATCCAGTCACTTCACATGTCTGACACATTAATTGCAGTACCACCATCCTACATGTAAACCAACCCCTTTAGTAAGCGTTAGAGAGCGCAAGTCTTATTATTTTATTAGTTCACGCGCGATTTAATCACGATTGTTGGTTTTGGTAAGTTAATAAGCGGGAACGGGTTGAATGCGCCCCACTTTGTCCCCGAGTGACGAGTTTCTGACACTGTGACCGAAGGGGGGTTAACTATTTAACGTGACACTATGCTTTTGCCAGTAACTGTATCAACATATAAGTAACTTAATAACAACAAAAATATTAATAGCCCTGACATAAGTAGGTAGATACCTACGAATACCTATACCAAACCAAGTCTAAGATTAATCGTAAATTGGTTCCAAGGCCGGTATTAATAAACCAATCTCAATACAAGTCTTGAGAGTGTATCAACCAAGATGCGTCTTAAGCAGTTGACACTATCTCAAGCTCCGTGCTGCTTTATAAACCAATCTTGAGGTCTATTAAGCTGAGTTCACTTCTCAAGTATTCGCCTCAGCTCACCGCACAGCAATATGATAGTCTTGTTTGTTTGTTTGTAAACGCTTTATTGTACAAAAAGGCAATACATTAATTTTGCATTGATACATAAATTGAGTACAACGGCGGACTTATCCCAAAGAGGGATTTCTTCCAGTCAACCATAGGGTTAGTTAGAAAACAGCAGATGGGCGTATACAAATTACAGCAAATTAAAGCAAATAGTCTTGAGTTTCGTTTATTAATACGCGCATTTCTCAAGTGAGTACTGCTTGAGTATGCACGTGCTTTTCAGGTCTCAAGTTAGGTTTATTAATCAACACGTTTACTTGAGACCGATCCGAAAACTGTTCTCAATCTTGAGGATGGTTTATTAATACGGGCCTTAGTGTTTAACGAAAATCGGTTCAGCAATTTCGAAGATAATTAACATTTAACACAGTTGCTTTATCGGTTCACCTTACGAAATACACAGAAATACACACATGACAGGGGGTGATCCCATCACCGCACCGTTAAAGTGTGCAACAGATGTTTTTTGGTGGAAAGTCCTTTGGTCGCTTTTACGATAACCACGAGAAGAGACCGGTTGGTTCTATGCTTTTTACGTTCTATTCTTTTGAAGTCTTATTTCTAAAAATATTTACTTTATTTTTCAAATAATGCTTACGTCTCAGCTCAATGTTTTTTGCTCAAAATATCCTTTCTCAGAATGTCCTTTTTCAGAATGTCCTTTCCCAAATGTCGATTTCTCGAAATATCCTTTTCTCGAAATGTCCCTACGCATGTTTTTTTTATATTTTCATATAACTAGTTCCCTAAAACTAAAACCCTAGATCCGAATATATTTTTTTTTAATAATTTGCTTTGATAATAAGATTCTGTTTTATAGTATCTTTAATTAAAAGACTTCAAAAAGGAGGAGGTAATCAATTCGGTTTTTTTTATGTTTGTTACCTTAGAACAATCTTGTGCTTAGAACTCATTTATAACTCGATTCGGAAAATTGATTTTTTTTTGTTTTTTATGCACGACTGGTTCGTACTTGACCTCAATCACACCTGATGTTAAGTGAAGATGAGGCCGAAGGTGGTAGCGTACTGACCCGGAAACCCCATCTTATTTGGGGGACTGGCTATCTTGTCTCTGACAACCGGAACACAACAATGCTATTAACATTGCTGTTTGGAGCCAGATTTAGGTAAGATGGTGGTAGCTAGCCAGGCGGACATTTATAATGCCCTACCACCAACCAAATCGAGTACTAAATATGTACCCCGCTGGGGATCGAACCCGCGACCTCCGAATCGTAAACCCAATGTTGTTTACATTAAGCCACGGAGGTGGTTATATTATAGGCAATACATATAGCGATTTTGGTATTTACACCAACGAGTCAAGAATTTACATTCAGAAAGTGGTACCTGACTGAATTCGGTTGTTTTGCGAATTTTGGGCGGTTCAATTATTGAGAGGAAGATTTTGTATATCAACGGGAACCTTATTGAAAGGAACTCTAAAAAGAATAGAGTCACTAGTGCAGAAATGCAAATAATTTCATAAAAAAATATCTTAGAGAAGGAAATGCATTAACTAAGCTTAAAAATAAATCCACAAGCAACCTTTATCTGTGGCATTCTGAAAATCCCCGGAGGACTCAAAAGATCTTAACCATAGATAATAAACCATTGGGGTGTTGCCACACAACGCTCATTTTTTATAGAAAACCAGCAAAAATACATTTTGCTGTTACAAAAATACAAATACAGAACGTTATACAATTGGAAATTTGTTACCGAACTGCAAATGTAGAGTGTGTCCTTTGTAATTTCGGGGGAGAGAGGGCGTTATCGTACTACGTTGTGTCCATCTATTTACTAATGACTTCCGGGCGTCAGGTGCACCCCGGCCTCCCCAATTCTAATGATTTTTTATGCGTTCGTTTCGGTTTTAGTAAAAAAATACTCATTTCTTATAAATAAGTTATAATAATAATATGTTATAGTAAAAATACGCAAACTCGCTTCCGTGAGGCATATAGGACCTTCTTCTTCTTATTTTTGAGTCAACCTCACTGTTGAGGGACATTACTGCCAGTTTCGAGTGAAAAATTTTATTTCTCTTCTTTCTTCAGTTTATAAGTCAGTCTCAGTCAAAACAAGTAATTCGTCGTATACTTGGCGTATACAGAGTCTAGTCACGGTCAAGTCATTCTTCAGTAAAGTGGCAGAATGCTTTACAAAAGATTTTGGCGGCTTCTTGTGGGAACCCGAAAGCTCCGTTACGCACTTTAATTTACACTTCCTTTCACCTGTACACCAACACTAACGTTTGCTGCACAATATTCTGCCATTATTAAGCTTAAAAAGTTAGAATGCACATATTATAAGAATTATAAAGAAAAATGCAACTTCACTCCCGAGATCCCGCCAAAAAGCCTATAGGACCTATTGTAGCCTGAGCAAAGTATAGGCACCAGTGTGCGAAGTGTGAGTTTTGTCTTGTTTTTTTAACTTTACCATCGCGTTCGCGTTTACGAAAAAGTCCCTATGAAAAAAATCGTTTTCCAAACTATCCGCTAGAGAGCACATTTCTTCATACAAATAAATAATAAAATAAATAATAAATATCCTTAGACTTACACACAGCGCCATCTAGTTCCACAGTAAGCAACTATAAGCTTGTGTTGTGGATACCAGGTGGTTGATATATTACACAAATACATTTTTTTTGTAAATAAATACTTATTATAAATGAAAACGTCACGTAAACGTGAACGTGCTAGTAAAGTTGAGTCGAAACAAAAGTCACACTTTGCCCTCAGCTCTCACATCTCCAGAAGCGTGGACCAGACTAATGGATAAATCCTTTACAATTTTTTTTCGTATCAGAAGACCATGGGCCCTATGTCTCCACTGCAAGCATATTATTTATAAAAAAACCAAGTAATAGTCTATTGCAATTTATATAGTGCCGCTATTGATAGAGGTCTCAAAATTGAGATCGAGAATCACTCTAAATACAATTTTTTTAATACTGAAGTACATAGCAGTATCTCAAGTGGTAACTTAAGTTCATCTCAATATTGACATCGTTTTCTTAATACGAGCCTTATTATAAATGGATGGATTGGAAAACTAAAATGCCAATACCTTCTATTTCACTTACCTAATAGTAAAAAAACTCATCCGATATAAGTCTATGTTCAAAGCTAAATATCTGCGTAACTGCTTAACCGATTTTTATCAAACACAGAACCTGTCCCCTCGTTTAGTCTACACATTATGACGACCGATTGGCGTAGGCAAACCGCGTTTGCCGGTTGGAATTCCGCGACGGGTTGTTTGTGTGATGAACACGAACATTTTATTCCCGATTCATGGATATACTTTTGATAAGATTAAAATGTCCGTTATTACAGACGAGTATCCTAATATAAATTCATTAAAGACAAAACATAGACCTGATTATCTACGTAAGCTGGAGTATATACCTTTGTACGAGTTACCTAAATACACTAACATTTACGGAGCGAGGACGTGGGAGTACATGTTACCAAACATTTTAAATGATATTCCCAAGGAAATACATACAGATATATTTATAAATATAAAAAAATGTAAACAATCACTTAAAAAGTACTACATGGGTGGTGCTGGTGATACTGTAACTTGTAATAGACAGTAAGTGGTAAGCGATGAGGCTCAGTGTGTTGCGTATAAACCTTGAATAGGTTTCTGTGGCGCACTTTTGTATTGTGTTAAACCTTTTTCATATATAATGAATAAATAGAAAAAAAAAAAAAAACTTATAAATGTTTGTCCACTATCTATAGTGTCCATAGTACAAACTTTGCTTAGTTTGGGACAAGATAATTGATGTATTAAAAAAAAACTATTTTATACTTGAGCTTACTAACTGCTCGACTATCAAGTACCTAGTTCCTTTGATTTATATGAGTAAAATGAAGTACTTATCTTATCGCATATTTTGATTATAAAAAATTATAAAATACGGCACTAGTCCTGGTATAAATTGCAATAGACTATTTCTTTGGTTTACTTAGCTGATGTAAAAATGGTAACGTATTGTACAAAATCACCAACCGTTTACGATTAATGTAATATATAATAACGACTGAACATAAATATGGTATTGCGTTAAAACGTGTAAACTTTACCACGAGTGTTAACAATTACTAGGCTAAATTCTGGAAAAGATTTACGCGATGCGAAGTGTGCCTAACTTTTTTAGATATGGTCTAGTTTTGGTGTTACTAGGCTTGCCAGACCGCCGGGAAATCCGGGATTGTCCCGGAATCTTGCCTCTTGTCCCGTGTCCAGGAATTAGCGCTCATTGTCCCGGATTTTGAAAAATTATTATTTTTTAACAAAATAAACTAGCAACATTATTATTTACGTTCTATCAGAAGAAGTTTTATTTTTATTAGAAGATACATAATTTGTTTGTACTGATTTCCTACCAAAGCTTAATAACAAAACATTATGTACCAAAAAGCAAGGTACCGATCGTTTTTTAAGTTAGGAATTTATTGATATAAGATTTATTTAAGGTACATAGTATCTTATTATTATTGTTTTGTTTTCTTCAGTTTATTACTATTTAATTTGTAATTTAGTAATTGTCTACCAAAGTTTTAATTTACCAATTTAAGCTAATTACATACCTACAGCTAATAAAAGTATGTTTTTTGAAAAAATGGCATTTCATCTTTTAAATATAAATATGAATCCTTTGAAAATAAAAAAAATATATGATATTTTCTATTATGGCCACGACCCGACATTGTTTTTTTTTTTTTAGAACTGTCCCGGATTTGATAAGTTCCTATCTGGCAACCCTAGGTGTTACCGTTCAAACTTATCACGACTGGCTGTTTACCAACAGCTTTGCCCAAGGAGCCATAGTCAATTTTCACGGAAAATCTTTGACTGTCCTTGCGCAGACCACTTAGTGTTGGTACCCGAAAAAAATTCTGTCAAATTCGACTATGATCCGTCCGGGAATTTTCTGGTAAATACGAATGGTTTCACCTGTTAACATGATTCAAGAATTCAATTTACACCCTGTATATGAGGTACCTTGTTTTTGAGACAGTCATTTAATTTTGTCATTTCATACAAAACCTAACTTTTTGGGCTAGTTTTGAGCTAGCAATTAAGTTTTCTGTTACGGACCTAAAGACAAATCTTAAAATAAATATAGGTAACTAATAATATGGAGTTCTAATGTCGTCATCCATCACATAATCATCGCTTATATTCAAATTTAACACTTACATATATCAATTACTGCTATCTATATTCAAATATGATCCATAAACCTTAACATCAAAGTCCACAATTCACTATGTGCCGTTATAAAGAACTAGGGTATCGCTTACAAATACCCATGTTGCAACTCAACGAAGTTAAACTCTAGTGTAACGGCATAGAAGTGATTTTTTTTCGTCGTCGTACGAGAAGAAGTTGGGTATCAGTTACAGGATTGGCTGACAGCGACCCCGCCCAGTAGGGCAGTATCCATTTCACGCACACCTAAAATTCCACCCACTACTGCTCAAACAACTTAATATAACGGCGCATTGGATTGCAATCGGATTGATACCTACCGCTCGTATCACAGCACACAAACTTGTGACACGCCAAAATTCAAATTTAAAAAATGGAACAACTTCTGTGGTCCCCGATGAGAGGTGAAATCACCAATTATTGACAATTTTTGTTACGTTCGCAGTATTCGCATTTTGTTTGTTTTAATAGACCTTGCATTGTTTTAGTAAAACTTAATTAATAACTTCCACATCATTATTGTCGTACTTCAATTTGCCATCGTTACGTAGTTTATTTTAATAACAAACGTTTTTAAATTCATTTGCCGTCGGCAAACGATTTCACCCAACAATCTAACGCCTCAGTAGACAGACCTATTGTACAACGGAAGCCCCTGTCGTTGAATGCATATTAACGTTTTTTTTTTGATAATAATATTAAAAGCATTTCTGAATAAGTAGATTATTATCTCGACACTCTCCCCTATAAGATAGTAGATAGATATTATTATACTTACTTCAATAACAATAGCTTGTGTAAACTCATTAAAAATATCGGATGATTAATTCAATTTCCATTCCTTTTGTTTCCATACATATTGAGTAGTTACATAACATTGTAATGGACGAGTTGTTTGCTTTTTTGTATTAGTACAAGAAGCGAACAATAAAACAAACTTTCAAATGTGCACCAACAATCTAAAAATAAAGTTTTGTTTAGGAATGACTGTCTCATAAGATTTATTTAGTAGTTACAAAACTTAAATAGATTGTTATTTATAATATTTCAACAAAATATTCCTAATAATTTGATATGCATTGAATAAAATTATCAAAATATTTTAGTTCTCGAGTACCCTAATTTATATTCACGTAACGGAGTCACGCACGACCCGGTCCAGTTGAAATAACACACAGCATCCCTGTTTTGATAGCCATCCCGTATGGAGAACAGGTCCTGTGGCCACTTAGTTACAATAGGAGACGTGACCAGAGACAATGGAGCCAAAACTCTGACCACTCAAGTGGTCAAAAGTGGGCACCAGTAGCCATAGCTAAAGAATGCCGCGTGGTTTTGAAATCGATGACGTTTGTGTTGAAGTTTGGTCAGCTGGACCATTCGGATGAATAAACAAAATTTGGGATAGTTAGAAAATCAAAATATTGTCCCTGTTCAATATGCATAACATACTTAAAAGTTTTAACTGACACCTTGGCGCAGTGTTGACAGCGTCTGGTTAGAGATATGGAGATCTCAGTTTTGATCCATACAATTTAATAATACTAGGTAATTGATTTTTACCAGACTGCACAAGAAAGCAATTGTTTTTCGAGTGTATGTATGTCTGTCTGTTCCTTTGGCGCATCCGGTAGCCTAAACCGACTGACCGATTAGACGTGCATGCGGTGTCGTTAGATCCGTCTTGATGCCTGGAGTGTCATCGGATAGGTACATTTTGTGGTAAAAATTCTAGCATGGCTTCCGTACAATACAAAATATGCCATTGGGTTTTTGGTTTTTAAATACAAAATAGTTATTAACTGTCTAGCTTGCTTATATCGCCAAACAGCAGTTAGACGCAGCATTCTTGTATTTTAGTATTTCAGATAAAATGTCACAAAAGTTCGAAAAATTAAGGGTTCTAAGGTAATCACTTTTGTACTGGGGCTCATTCACAATTGCTTTCATAACGACATACTTACACTTTTAGATCAAAACATGTATTTTCCACCTCTACGCAATGGTCTCATCATTGGCCTATACAGATGAGAATAGCGGCTTGGTCGGTGTTACTCAAAGTACCTACCTATACTTACTTAGATTAGCACACCGTTTCCTCTAAATCACGCACGCAAACGCACTTCACAAAACAATTTCCGATTGTTTACGATTATGATTCATAAAGATAAAATGATCAAACCCCTTATTTGTCACTGACAGCGATTTTATAATATCTTTCGAGCGCTGTGAAGTCAAGGTGACTTGATGGACAGTCACATGCTTCTAAAGTATAAGTATTTCTTGTCGGAATTATAATTTTCCACCTTGCTAGTTTTCTCAGTATATTATTAAGTGTTTGGCTTTAAAGAATGTTATTACATGAAATGTAAGAAATAATAACTACATATTTAAAAACCAAAAAAACCCGTCAACATATTTTGTATTTTGCGGACGCCATGTTGGATTTTTTACCATAAAATATATCCTATGACACTCCGGGTACCAAGACCCATCTAACGACACCATGCACTTCGAAATCGATCAAGCCGTATAGCATACAGGATGCACCAAAGAACAGACATACATACATTTGAAAAACATTACCCTCCTTCCTTGGGCTGTCGGGTAAAAAACATTAGCTTAACCATTTAAAAAAATCTTAGACAAGACTTCAACAAACATTATTTTCAATCCAAATCATATACAGAACGACGAACGCATTCAGTGGAAATGAAACAATGTAAAACGTCTACCTAATCTATACAAGTGCTGTGTTATAAATTGGCGCGGGAAGGTACGGGGCGCGGCGGAAGCGGCCAACAGTTTCCGCTGCAGACAGCGCTTATCTGTTCCCAATGGAATTTATGGACCGTTTTAATGGGAAAATATGACTTTATTTACAGCCAATATGCTTAGTACACATATCTGTTTATCATAGTAGGCGTTAGTACTAAATGCACTCAGTAAGCTACAATTACTACCACGGTAAGTGATCGGTAACTAGTACATTTGCCTTAATTTGTTGTTAAATTAATTATTTATGTAAAGTGCACACATTAATACAAAATAACTAATTCATTTATTAAAGTTATTGACTTACTCGTATCTTACAGTGCACACATTAATTTTATAACACATTAATACAAAATAACTAATTCATTTATTAAAGTTATTGACTTACTCGTATCTTACATTAAAAGGCATCTCATTTAGATTCCTGACAACTAACGCCATCTGTCGCAGACCGAGAGTACTATAAATGTGCATATTAGCGCGGTAGTATCTACAATTTCTTATTCTATGCTGTCGAGGCTTATTAATTAATTGAACGGTCTTTAGTATCATAACAGGGCAGTACGGGAATGGTCAATTATTACATAGGAGAAAATGATCACTTGAGATAGGTATTAATATTACTGAAATTACTGCTCATTCACAAAGCAGACTCCCCAGAAAACAACGAACAAGATACTGGAGGATTCTCGTTTTTAAATAGGTTTTGGGCTACATAATATTAAATTACATAATTACACTGAATATGTCCAAGCTTGTTTAACATCCAAATAGTGTACATGTTGATTATAGCCGTTTGTAAATAATTTCTGTTTTATAGTGGTTTTGAATTTCACATTTTGATTTCATTTTCATTAGGGAGAACAGTGTTGAATTATTTTGGTGATAATTATACATATTATTATTATTATTATGATAGTAAAACATGGTAATTTGGTTGGTTATTTTCAATCACTAAGTTGGTATTTAGCGGTGAATAATAGAACGATCAGTGCAATAATCATTTGGGTGTTAAAATTAATGAACGGGCAGTTCGATAAAATAGTTACGTACTTTCGATAGTTACACCGAAAGCTGAGAATGTGTGAACTATTTTAGATTAGAATACTTGTTCCCAAATTAGATGAGATTGTTTTGTGATTTTTTTTGAAAACACATTTTACCAATAATATTATTGTTGTTAACCACACGATGGGTATATTCACACAGACCCAAGTTTATAATATCGATAGCGATAGTTAGCCATATAGGTGGATAGATTATAAATATCCATCCTTGTGACTGTTGAATGTACTTAAATAACGACTTTCGACAAAGAAAGAATTTCTTAATTCGATGTTTGATTCTTTAGGTAGGAACGTTACTGCATATCGGATACTTGGGATTCGGTTTCGATAATTCTGTTTCTCTTTGAAAGGGTGTACCTTCTTATAATAGGTCTTTACCTATGAAATTGCCGTTCTGCAGTACTGGCCATTTCAAATCAAAATAATTTTTGTTTGGCTAGGAATTCTAATTTCAAAAAATAATTTTATTTTAAAAACATGGAATTCTTTTTCCAAAAGTAGTCACTTGTTTATTGATTAGTGTTACATTTTCATCGCATTTCAATCTTTTTCGTCATCACGGCAATTTCATAGGTAAAGACCTAATATTAGTTTGTGGAGATCATGATAAAGCGAGAGGGATACACGAATTCCTTAACGGTTGACATAGTAAAGGAGTTGTGATTAAGTCATCGATGATGGTGCATCAGCTCTAATGATAAAGTCAGAAGCCAAACCACGGCATCGTGTTTGGGACAATTTAATATGGTTCTATAATTTATGGTTTGGTTTAATAGATTCTACTCAGGTGATAATTATGATAATAATAGGTACACAAAAGATAATAAGTGAATGGGAATGTGACATTTACAGTAACTGCCATGTTTTAATCGACATTTATAAAATCTGGCATTAACAAAATTTTTCGCTTAAGGTATATGGTGGTTTAAGACATTCGATATTTTCGGAATCTAATAATTTTATAGAATCTGACATTCATTGAATCTGTCGTTTGTAGGACTAGGACTTGTCTGACATTAGTTGACAAAACCTATTCGAGGACTAACGTTTTTCTTTCTTTTTTTTGGTAATTTTTGTCATTTATTGACGATGTCCATCCCATCGTAACCTATTAGGTACCTACTTAATTAAAGACTAACGTTACATAGCGTAAAATATTAAGTTTAATTTAAGTATATTGCAGCTGCCGACGGTAAACAACTGCAATAGTATGCCCCAAGATCTTGAGTTGAGCTCCGAGCGCGCCCTCTCGCGGCCTAACGAAGCCACTCACGAGACTGGCGTCTGCCTGTCATCTCGAGTGGGTATGTTTCCGCTCGAATAATGCTTTTTCCTTGTAAGTTCAGTCGACGGACAGCAATCAATCGTTATTTTACCAGAAAGGCACCTACATACATGTTTAAACAATAATTTCAAACTATAATACCAAATCTCTTTAAGACTACTGCAAAACGCGGACGTCTCTCTGACTTTCTTAACTTTTACATACCTATTCTCAATTATTATTGAACAGCCAATAGTTGGCCGACAACCGACTTCAGTAAGGTTCCGTTCCCTATATTCATTCATTTCCAACATTATCTTAGATACCTTTATATAAAGGTCTCACATAACTATCGCGATATAAACAAAACATACAATGGCTATTCAAACAAGAAAGTCATTATTATTCCTGTCGCTTATTTGTGAACTGTGCCTTTTAACGTATTTTTTTTATTTTGTTTTTTAATGTAGTATGATACATAAAGAATAATAATAGTTATTACCTATCAAATTTTTAGCTGCTGAAATACCTGATATGTGATGAAATGAAGGTGTGAAGGCTCACTTGGTTGTGCTAAACTTTTGAAGATAATAAAAATAGACTTCTATGCGTCTATGGACCTGTGAAACTATTTTCAGCATATTTCTTAATCTTCTTTCCCTGATCAAAACTAAGCCAATGCAATGAAGATGTAAATTAATTGTTAACTAAAATTTAATCGAAATTCCAGAGGGCCGGTCGCCACCGTGAGTGCTTCATTACCATGGGTCAAGTGATACCTACCGGCTGAAGCAGTGGAACTAAATATACATACACCCGGCTAAATTAACTTCGTTTGTGCAAACCGGGTGCTCGGATTTTAACGGAATTTGTGACGGGCACATCTAGATTAAAAAAGTATGGAGTGGCTTGCAGTGAAGATGATTGTTGATACAAATAATCATGAAAGATTTTCTCTTTTACTATAGTTAAAATATAAAAAAACATTGAAAATCGTCCAGTGTTTGACCGATGTATCCCAGTAATACGTTATCCGATTTCAGTGCAGTGTTTAATATATTTAAGATAAAACTAGGGGAAAGATTCTTAGGGCCGTATTAATAAATGGATCTTCAGATTGAGATCGAGTGTCGTTCTCAATACAATTTTTTTTATATACTGTTTTATTATGCCACAGATTCTCAAACGTCAACTAGGTCGTCTCAATCTTGAGAACGGTTTATTAATACGGGCCTTAGTTTTATGATAATCCGTTGACCCTGTACGATATTCAGCTTTAACACCTTTAAATAAATATCTATATTTCTCCCTCTACCAGTCACTTTAACTTTAAACATGCTGCTTCGCGTACCTAAGTGATATTATAATGTTTAGTTTTTTTTTTTTTTTTATTTATTTATCCATAGAACATTATTTGAACAATCTTCACTATAAGACGCCTACGAAAACCTGTAAAGGTTTGTGTGTAGTGCGAATGAGGTCACTGACCCGCCACGTTATTAATTATTACAAAAGCAACTTAAAATATCTACATACATAATACATAGTTAATAATAATAGTTCCTCGGGCGTTTGCGAAAGTTTCAATTTATTTATTGCAGTCAAACGTACTATATAAACATTTGTAATCAATAATCGAATGCATTTCTGTTCATATTTCTAAAGATGTTTGGTAAATCCAACGCGTTTGGGATATCAATGACCACCCTGTTGTCATAAAGGTCGGGAAGGTGTCTGTATGTAAACTTTGTACAGCTTTTTTTATTTCCTTTACATTTGTCAATAATAAGGAATATGTAGATATAGTTAACATATCGAGGTCATATAACGAAACAAAAGCAAGTCCTATTCCATTAGCAATAACAATCAACTGTGATGGAACATGGTCTAATTTTCGATGAATATTATGCTACAATATTATATTGCAGAGATCATAATTATACGTATGAATAATAACAATGCACTACTCTAGTCATTACAACATAACATTACCACTCAACGTTACTCTATAATGCACAAGTCAATAACTGTAACATTCACCCTACTCACAAAATGGCGTCGCACAACATCTATGCAGCTATAAGCACACTTTTTTTTTAAATTCGCAATAGCCTAAGGTTGAAAGTCCTGCAAACAAAATATGACAATAATGGAAATTACAATGTCACTGCACATAGAATGGCGATTGAATTGGTACGCACATAAAGGCTGGGTGTAAAATAACATTTTAAATAAATCTTTGTGTTGGGGCGCCATAATAGCTATTGCAGGCTCTCGCAGCGACTGACGCACCCTCAGCAGGAAATCAAAATGCGGGGATTCGGACATACGAGTTGATAGGACAGTTTATTTTCATAAATATTTTATTTATTTTTGTAATAATTCAAATACAAAAATTGTTTTCCATTCACGATTCTAGAATATTGACCATTATTGTAACAAATGCCCCGTGTTATATGGCATATAAACAATTCTTTATTTCAACTAACAGTGTACACAAAAGTGAAATTTTACATTTCTTAAGCTACAGCTTGTTCAAAAAGCAATTTCCCTCTAAGAAGAACAATCAAGAATCTCGAAGGGTTTCTCTTTCAAACAGGTTTATGTAACTAAAGGTACAATTTATTTCATTATTAATTGTTAAATAACCTGGCACGCGAACGAGCTGGTTCGTTTAAGGATGTTTACTTATCATCCAAATAGTCTGATATTTTATAATAAATATGCATTTTTAATACCTTTATGGAAAAATTTAAGCAGAGCCCTCTGAATGAATTACAGATTTTGAAGAACCGGCTTACGTGACCATGTATCTTATTTCTTGTATTGACATCATGTCGTAATATTGTTCAAAAGGATGTAGTGGTCTTTGTTCAACGATTTGTGTTATCGTGCTCTGGCGGGTGATAGCTGCAATATGTTCTAATACGTGTTATTGCTATTCAAAAGTAGGTGGCGTTACTGACGCACGTGTTCAAAGTTTTTATTATGAGAATGTGCCCAATGTCCGCTCTAGTATAATTAATCAAATTTTTTTGATTATTATTCTCATTCTCATTTTCAACGAGATATGTCATTGGCCAATGTTTGGTTATGTCATCGAATCAGGAATTTTAAAAGTAGCTGGATACAACTTCCAACCGGTCGGTATGAAAGTCTATGGGGGAAGCCTATGTTCAGTGTTGGATGTCCTGTGGCTGTTATGATGATGATAGTATCGAAATTACGTTGCCAAGTGAAAAAACAAGCTTTGTTAATGAAGTGTGATGTCTGTAATTTTAATATGACGAGATAAAAGTTTATGTCGCGCGAAATAATATTCGTCCTGCTCATTCGCTTCGACGAAATATACAACGATGTCATGCTATGGGTGTTGAGCACGTGAAATTAAATAAAAAGTGTCAATCTCGATGTCCGATTGACTCCGCAGTCAGTGTCCCCGGCAGAGCGTTCACAAACGAAGTTACACAGTCAAGTAGATAACGAGTGGTCCTCGCGTGCCCTAGCACGTAACGTAGTCAGACGTAGTACGTAACGCGGTTACCGGCCGCCCGGCATGCTAATGTCTCGCATGGAAAAAACCTAACGAAATAAGAGCGATGGTGTTCTGTGTGACACGGTTTTTGGATGATGGGTTCTGTCCGTAGCTATAGCTAATATGGCTCCCGTGTCGTAAAAGGCATATATACTATAATCTATAAATAGAAAATGTAGAAATTCTTATTCCACCGTCACCCTTCCATCTTCGGACCACTAGGCGTGGGGAGGGATTCCACCCGTAGGTATATAGTCAATACACCGAACATTCGCACTAAGAAGTTCGATTCTTCGTTCATCATCCGAACAGCCAAGGCATGGAACTCCCTTCCGGCGTCAGTCTTTCCTGAATCCTACAACCTTGGGATCTTCAAGAACAGAGTGAGTAGGCATTTACTGAAATCGCGTACTTCATCTCCGACCACATCGTCACTTTCCATCAGGTGAGATTGTGGTCAAAGGCGAATCCAGTCAATCATAAAAAAAAAAAAGAATCCAAAAGATAAATCAAACCAAACTGTGTTAAAAGCTAACTTCTTAAACCATTTCCATCAAACATGGTTAAGAACTCAAACCCAAGTTTAGTATTAAATACGGGCTGAATTTGAATTCGTGTAGTTCCCATTAACTGCATGGTGACGCCTCTCTTGATTACGTACAACTTTCCCCAAGGGAGCGAATCGATCAAAAAAAAATTAATTATCCATATAAAGTAAACAATTCTGAAACCGCCTTTAGTACAGAACTCCAACAATTTTCCTGTTTCCTAGTGGAAAGTTGTTCGTAATCAGTAGTGGAGTTACCAGTAGGTAAACAGGAATTCATCATCCCACTGCAGGGATATAGGCCTTCCCTCGTATAATGAGAGAGTATGGGCATATTCTACCACGCTGGCCCAATGCGGGTTGGGGACTGCACATGCGTTTGAATTTTTTATTTCTCAGGCATGCAGGTTTTCTCACGCTGTATTCCTTCACCGTTTAAGAGTAGTCGCATAAATGCACATATGTAATTAAATAAAATTTAAAAACACATTGTACATGGCCTGCCTGGGAATAAAACCTGGACCACCCAAATTGGGAGATCGCGACTTAACCGCTGAGCCGCCTACGCTCCTGTATAATAAAATTTAAGAAATCCCCCGCTAGTGTATCACGTCAATCATCTAAATACACCAACACATGCAATGCTCCTATTCTAATGACTTAGTCTGGGGTATCTATAGTCATTGGTAGGTACATTCTTACTTTGTTCACCGATACGAAAAAAAAAACTATACCACGAAATTTCTTAACAATAAGAATGTACGCAACGAACTTGATGGAACCCTAATAATGCAAAAAGCACAACTGCCTGTCCGCCGGGGTTCGTCAGTAAACCGAATTTTGCTTTTTTCTTCCATACCGTTCAAAACGTGTGCAAGGCGCGTGGATTTTTTAAAGGAAAATTGATGCAGATTTTGGTAGACTGAAGTTAAAAAGACACTTCAAGCGTAGTTTTTTGGCATATTCTGGTTTAAAATTGACGTTTAAAATTCTGCAGCCGGGTAACTCCCGGATAGGTGCCCGGTGGGGATATGTGCCTCGTTTTTAAAAACTCCAAAGTAATAAACCAAATCTCGATCTAACTACCCATTTCTTACAAAGCGCTACCCGTCCCCTGCCAGCACACGGAGAGCGACTGCGAGGTGAACATGCAGCTACTTGATTGCACCAAACGAAAATTTTTACGCGCGAAATTTTAGTTCTTGGTAATTTTGGATACTTTTTGCAGTAGTAGAACTTTTTATTAATAAGTTAAGAATTTTTATATATTTCATATTAAAGCTAAAAGAGTCTAAAGAACATGTTTTAGTTGCTGTTATTTATTATTATTTATTTTTATAGATAAAGATAATAGATTTATTCAGAAAGTTGGGGATCTATCCTTCACAAAAAGGACAGATGCCCCGAGGCATCTATCTTCCACAAAAAGTAGCGTCAGGTCTCTGCCTACCTCAACGGAAAACAGGCATGAGCATGTGTACGTATGTATGTATTTATTATTTATAATATACTTACCTTCCTCTATTTTTAAATTTTAGTAAATTATAAGTACCTACTAATCATTCTTAATATTTCACATTTAACTTTTCCATTACTGTTGCGGATAAATGCCCTACTCAAAAATGTCTTGGAGGATAGATGCCTTATCAGGGCATGGGGCATCTATCCTTCACACTTGTCAGGAGTAAAGTGTTAAAGTTACAATACTCAAATTTGGACAGAATACATATACCATTATGTAAACATATTATTCCATTGTTAGATACCTTAAATTTTCACGTATTTCAATGTAAGGCACATATCCTCCGAGCCGTATTTACTCGAAGGTCATCTATCCTCTACTGGGCACAGAACTTCCAATTTTTGGAGGTGTGTAACAATTTTCATAATTCTAAAATTCATATGTTCCTGAAAATATTACTATAACGCTTTTGTAGCTGAAAGACCGTTCTACGTTTGCCTGAAAATAATATTTCGCTATTGTCAATGGGTTTTGAGCAAGAAAGCGAATACAAAAAGTGTAGCACCTAGCCACGAGTGCTTCTTTCAGTTCAATATAGAAATTAGTTAAATCCCAGTAATTCCAGTAAGTATACGGTACCTACATGGGTATACAGGTAAGTTTTTTACCGTAAGGAAAAAAATAGGACACATTAGGTAAGTGAAATTAAAGGTATTGGCATAGATAGTTTATTTTTTTTCCTTTTTTCAAAAACATAATAGAATAAAGCGTTGTGTCATTTGACGATCGCGTTGGTAGCCTATACATCATTAAATTAAATAAATTAAAAAAACTTGAAGAAAATATCAAATCAAAAATACTTTATTTTGTAGGTACACAGGGTACACTTAAAATAGTCAGATTACATTTTTAATGTTACTGCTTGTTCAAAAGGCAATTTTCCCCTGAGAAGAACAAGCAAGAAACTCGAGAGATTGCTCTTTAAGAAAAAGGTTTTTATATCACAAAAAGGCATAATAATATTTCATTATTAATTGTGAAATAGCCTGGTTATGCGAACGAGCTAGTTATGTCCATGAATGTTTATCATCTAATCTGATATTTTATAATATGCTTTCTTAATAAGTTTCTGTTTTATAGTGTCTTAAAATTTATTGAAAGGAAGATTTTGTATATCAACAGGAACCTTATTGAAAAAGCATATACATAACCCTTTGAATGAATTACTGACTTTGCAGACGCGACTTATGTGACCTGCAAGTTTATCTTTAGGTATATCTTGTATTGACATCATGTTTATCACTATTTTTCCTAACTGATGTTATATTTTTTTTGACATACATTAAATTTTCAAAAATGTACTGTGACGAAAAGGTTAGAATATTATACTTTTTAAATCTAACTCTATATGAGTTCTAAATAAATTTCGCATGATAGGAACCCTATGAATCCCGCCAGTGGCATTATCAATCTCCTTCCGGCGCGTGCGTTGATGAATGTTTAGAAGAAAAAAAACCACCTAATTGCCAATACCTTCTATTTCACTTATTAATATGCCCTTAGTTTTTCCTGACGACAAAAAAACTCCTCCCGTATAATGGAATCACCACTGGTAAATACATGTAGATATGGGTGCCCTAACTATATCAGGCAAGCAAGAACTAGACTGTAGATTGGAAGCTGAAAACTTGTCAGACATTATCAATAGTGATAATAGATCAAAATTTCTATACTAAACATAGCTAGTATAGTAAGAAATAGAAATAAGTAGAGTAAGAAAATATAATGACAGTATAATTTCCATAATTATAACATGTACATTATAAGTAGAATAAGAAGATAATAATGTAACAGATAAAAATATGTAATTAGTAAGCACAATGTGTAAGTAGGTTAATTAAGAAAAACGCAACCCAGTCTTTTATTACCCCTAAGTCCCATACAAAAAAAAAGTAAACATAGCTAGAGTAGAATAGCATAGAGTACAGGTGGGTACCTGTAACGTGAGGCCATGACGAATGACAGAAAGATAAAGTATGAGGAATGGAAGTGCGAGAGGCATAAAAGCGGGAACTAGTATGAAAGAGTAGAATAGGTGAGCACAGGCTCCAAAATATACATATATTGGAGGTACATAGGAATATATATAAAAAAAAAACTACATCAGGCAACGACCGAAATCTTTGGACTTCATAAATTCATTTATTTCCCAAAATATATTTGATCTGAGTTAACTCTACAACTTACACACGGGAAGTAAATCCGTATTCTTTTCAAATAAAAGTCACTGGTAAAATCAACGTTTTTACAATTTCAAGTCATTTTGGAATACTTATCTATTGTCATTTCATTCATTCAACATCACACTCAAGTTGTTAATCAAATTTGGTCAGAAACGACACCCCCTACTGGGGTAGCGCAAAATCAATTTAACAGTGGTTCAATCCTATATTCCATTTTGTACAGTCGACGACGGCATGACGTGTTATCCGTCCCAGTGTAACCGCGCGTCGCTGCTACGTAATACCATACATAATTTATTTTTTTTTGGCAAAAGGGGCTGAAATGGGTATCGATATTTTAAATTGGAGTTACTAGATCAAGGGGGATATCGTATGAAAGCGCTTCATTAAAATTTGCACATTATAAAATATGCTGGATGTGTTTTTATAGAAGGTATTGGCATAGGTAGTTTTTTTTTTCAAAACCATCACAGAATAAAGCGTCAATTGTTCCAATTCCAATTTAGTGTTATGGCTGGGTCGTTGTGCACGATGATTCTGCCAATGTTTTTTTTTTTTTATAGATTAGATTAGATTTATTTAGTTCACTTTTACAATATTAAGTCACACATACAGTTTCGTAAATTTATGATTTTTAAAGTAAAAGTGATTGTCAAACATAAAACAATAACTATACACATACATTACATTACTAGATTATTTGTTTAGTCACAAAATGAACAAAATAAGATAGAAATTTAGCATCTACTTACATATTATTATATGTAACTATGTCAAAATTAATTAATAAAGTAAAAGTATGCAACCATTGTTACGTTAACGTCATACTATTTTTGAATAATGAAATAAAACAAAACTAAAATAAAATAAAAACAAATAATGAAATAAAATAAAATAAAATAATCTTAATGAAATATATATGATATATAAATCATATATATTATGAGAGAGCGGCAAACGAGCATGCGGGTCACCTGATGGAAAGTAATCACCGCCGCCCATGGACACCCGCAACACCAAAATTCAAATGTCAGTCAATTGTGTCATTTGACGGTCGCGTTTGTAGCCAATTCCACATAATTATATCATTAAATTAAATAAAAGAAAAGTTGGAGAAAATATGAATTCCAAATAAATTTCGCATGATAGGAACCCTGCGAATCACGCCAGTCGCATATCAATAACCGCCCAACGCGAGCGATTAAAAAAAAATTAACTACCCATGCCAATAACTTACCTATGGGCTTTTTGGCGGGAACTCGGCGAGTGAAGTAGCATTTTTCTTTATAGGTCTTAAAATTTGTGCATTCTAACTTTTGAAGCTTAATAATGGCAGAATATTGTGCAGCAAACGTTAGTGTTGGTGTACAGGTGAAGGGAAGTGTAAATTAAAGTGCATAACGGAGCTTTCGGGTTCCCACAAGAAGCCGCCAAAATCTTTTGTAAAGCATTCTGCCACTTTACTGAAGAATGACTTGACCGTGACTAGACTCTGTCTGAAGACAGACTCTGACTAGAGTCTGAAGACGACGAATTACTTGTTTTGATTGAGACTGACCTATAAACTGAAGAAATAAGATAAATAAAAATTTTCACTCGAAACTGGCAGTAATGTCCCTCGACAATGAGGTTGACTGGTTGCCATCCTCAAAAATAAGAAGAAGAAGAAGAACTTACCTATGCCCTATTTTTTCCTTACGGTAAAAGAACTCATCCGGTATGTATTTACGTTTCATTGTAATAAAGCTAAATATCTTCGAAAAGGCTCAAAAGATTTTCATAAAACTTGGCTCAGAACCTATCCCCGAATTTAATCTAAATTTTAAAAAAAAATACAAAACCCTTGCAAGACTGATATCATTGTTAGAAGGTAAATGTCTTCGACACTGCTTTACTGATTTTCATCATCTCATTTAATTTTTAATATAAAAAACTCCACTCAAATCGGACCACGCATTAATTACTGAGATACGTCCGGAAAAAGACTGAACACACACAAAAAAAACACAGTCAAACACACAACACCCGTCGTTTTGCGTCGAGGTTTAAAACACTGATTTTTGACGCGCGTCACGTTACAGACCCCATTCCAGAATACTGTTGCAACACGACACTCTTACCTGGGGTATTATAACGAATAATACGATAAATATCTCAATACCACAGTGAAATGTACAAGTCGTTTATTATATTAACCAACGTGTTTAAATATGATATTCTGCTATTGATAAGTTTAAACAGATTAAAAGTAAAACCGCTATAAAAGATGTCTGTAGATATTTAGTCTTTATATCCAATTTTTTCGACAGTTAGCAATTGTGCTTAGGAGAAACTTTATGTACGTATATATTCTTTATTGCACAAAAAATAGGACAAACAGAACACAGGAAAAATACGGTTTGAACTGGGACATTTAATAAAGTAAGTTTAATAAAGTATTGTAAATGTAGTAACAATTGCTAAAAATTAAGCATTTGGAAGAAACGAAAGTACTAAGTAACTAAATAAGCTCAAGTTGAAAAATGTGTTTCTTTAAAAAAAAAACCCTTTCCAAACAGACTGCTGAAACAATGCATAAAGGTTAATTTTAAAAATGACAAAATAATGTACTTAGTAACATTATTTTGGCATTTTGTTGTTAAATTCTTGGAATTCTCAACTAATGTGAGTTCTTATTATGATTGATAGAAAAAATATCTTGCGTATTTGTTCTACTCAATCATTGGTAGGTAACTATTAGAGTTAGGACAATCTACATGTTATAGGTAGGACCTACTCTTCAATAACTTTCTGTGTGTATACACTTTTAAGGAGTACATTTTTAGACGAGTTTTTGTGGACACTGGACTATATTTTGGCAAATGTATTTGCGGCTTGCAACAAAAGTTTCTCCTTTCTTTATTTTTCTTTAAATTTAATCTTCCAAAAAATCTTTATTTGCATCACAGATTGTATAAAAATGTAACTTGGCTACTTATTTGTTTTTCTATGGTAACTGTCTTCCTGCGATACGGTTCTAGGGCCAGTGTAGGAGACAGAGTTTAAGTAATATACTTCTCAGATAATGATGCCAGGATAACATTTGTTTAAATATATACTACCTATGGTAAAAAATTGAGAGTTCTATAGTGTTTAATGGCATAATAATAAAGATTTTCATTTCATTTTAATTTTTTTCATTTTCAAATAACACGTTTTACAACGCTACTACTGAATACGTCCCAAAAACCAATTCACCTACCGTTAACAAATTATGCAACAAAAAAAAGGATCCACTTTCAATCTAACTCACATAACACACCCCAATGTACAAAAGTGTCGCACATTTATTAATCATGTCACGACACCGCCGCACGACAGTGCGACAACGCCCCCCGGCTGCGACATCTACATGACAATCGCAGTCCCCTGGCATGTATTTAAAGTTAATGGACGCTACAATACAATGTAGTAGGTACTATGTGGCGGCCATGATGGCCCCTCTGCGCGCTGTTGCGTTTCCGCTGCGTGATCGCTGTGTTGGATAAATGTTTCTAACAATTTAGGTACCTAGGTACGTATTATTACTACTTAGTATTTTCTTTCAAATCAAATCCAAAATGCTTTATTTTGTAGGTACACAGGGTACACTTAAAATACTTAGTCAAATTTTACACTTTTAAAGCTACTGATTGTTCAAAAGGCAATTTTCCCCTCAACAAGCAAGAAACTCGAGAGTTAGCTCTTTAAAAAAAAGATTTTTATGTTGCTAAATTATTATTTTATATTATAATATTTCATTATTAATTGTGATATCATCTAAATAATCTGATATTTTGTAATGTTAGTCTGTCTCACCATCATAATCAGCCCGTAAACATCCCATTGCAGGGATCCACTTCCATCATATTGAGGGAGTATGGGCCATAGTCCGCCACGCTGGCTCAGTGCGGGTTGGGGACTTCACATGCCTTCGAGTTTTTTAAATCTCAGGCATGAAGGTTTTCCTTGACCGTTTCAGAGCAGTCGGATAAATGCACGTAAGTAATTAAATTAAATTTAAAAACTCATTGGTACAAGGCCTGTCTGGGGATCGAACTTTGACCTCCCAAATTGGGAGACTGTGTCTCCTCCACTGAGCCACCGACCCTCCTACTAGTCTGTCTTAACAATAAGTGTAGCTTTAAAAAAAAATTTTTTTTTTCATAAATTTTAGTAAAATAATTACCGACGATTTACCATCATTGTTCCAATAAAATTCACTATTAATTCCATTTTAATGAATTAAAGTTCAAAAATAAATACAAATACATTTTTTTCTAAGTATCATTTTTTTTTTGGTTAGCGTGGAAGTTTTCCACCATTTGCAAGTGGAAATCAATATTCTCTACCCCAAGTGGAATTATTTATATTTCAGTTATCTAATAATAACAGTTTATAGAGCAAAGTTTAAAAAGAAAATGAAAAAAATCCCTCGTAAGTAAAATAATTTACGTAGATACTTATTTTATTTTACCTTATCATATTATTTAATTTGAGCACCCTTAATTAGTATAGCATTTATTACAAAAGTCTTATTTATAGGTCAAAATTTCATAACGTAACTCCCGATCCCTCTTATCCACAGATAATGTAGCAGACGTCCTCCGAGAGGACCGGAGGGGAAGCGAAACGTGCCATCGCATCCGACAACCCGCAAATGCTCCAGGGGGTCACGGAGGGAAAACCATAGTTATAATATAGTGGTATATGAAGCTTATGGCATAGGTACATAAAAGAGGGAATCTGTGGATACCATAAAATACAGATAATCAGGCAACACTTTTCAAAATTTCATGAAAGCAATTTTCCTTTAAAAAAAAGCAGATACATTTCCTCTTAGTGAAATAAAGACCTTCCTTGATAGTTACTCCAGTAGGCACTTAGGGCTTTTTGGCGGGATCTCGGCGAGTGAAGTTGCATTTTTCTTAATTCTTATAATTTGTGCATTCTGACTTTTGAAGCTTAATAATGGCAGAATATTGTACAGCAAAAGTTAGTGATGGTGTACAAGTGAAGGGAAGTGTAAATTAAAGTGCGTACGAAGCTTTCGGGTTCCCACAAGAAGCCGCCAAAATCTCTTGTAAAGCATTCTGCCACTTTACTGAAGAATGACTTGACCGTAACTAGACTCTGTATACGCGAAGTGTACGACGAATTATTTGTTTTGACTGCGACTGACTGTATGGGTTTAGATTTTAGATAGATGGCTGTATGGGCTTAGATCTAAGTATTTGCCTTCTCCGAGAGGAGAGAATAAAACGAAAAAAAAGTAGACACTTAGTTTACATTTTTATTTATTATTTTAACTTATTTGCAATTTATTGGATTATTTATTTCAAATTATTCCGGATAGCAAAGTCAAAGTCAAAAAAACCTTTATTTTGTAGGTACACTTAAAATAGTCATTTTTTACATTTTGTAAGCTACTGCTTATTCAAAAGGCAATTTTCCCTGGGAAGAATAATAATGAAAATCGAGGGTTTTTATAATACAA
The DNA here is from genome assembly GCA_949316235.1 of Oegoconia quadripuncta. NCBI lineage: Eukaryota > Metazoa > Arthropoda > Insecta > Lepidoptera > Autostichidae > Oegoconia > Oegoconia quadripuncta. The sequence goes on from OX438743.1 coordinate 2,765,937, forward strand.
AAAGGCGCAATAATATTTCATTCTTAATTGTGAAATAGCCTGGCATGTGGAACATTTAGGCCTGCATTCGAACCCGACACTGTTGGTTTCCTGGGCAGGGTCGCTACGCACTACACCAATCGATAGTCAAAGATAATAAATTATCTGTGAATAAGTTTGGTTACAAAATTAGCAATACCGGGAATCGAACCTCCTGACGTTCGCTGCTAAAGGCTGTGGTCATCAAATGTGGGACGCCGTCCCATCGTTAGTGGTCGTGACTGGACGTTTCTATATTTGTCGTCCTCCATTATACTCAGACGTGGCTGAGTGCCTCCAGGCGCAGTGTAAGCGGATACAGTAGGGTAAGTATGAGAATGTCGGTTCCCGATATGAAGTCGATCTAACAAACAAAATATTCTTTATACTTCTTTCATCTTTTACAACGATAAATAAAAAAGGGAATAGTACAATTTGGCGGCCTTATCACTAAAAGCGATCTCTTCCAGGCAACCTTTGTGTTAGGAAGCATTACGCACATGATATGTAGGTAGCATGCGCTGTAAACCAATTTTAATAAAATAAATAAATCACCCATATAAATACATACGTTAATTGAATACATACAAACATACATACTTAATATACTTACATATATAAACAAATAATACATATAATATATACCTATATTTAAATTTATACTAATTAAATAGAATAGTACGTAACTAAGCACACAGTAATTACCATTTTATTCTTCCCACTTTTCTGAAACTGTATTTTCTTATCTGTTGTGCAATAAAGTGTATTTGTATTGTATTGTAATTAATGCGAGTATGGAACGAAACTCAGTAAATGAATACTCAATATATATTGGGAACCTAAATAAAATTGTCTTTCTATAACATCGCGTCGTGAGTATGCTTATACTTAGTCGATTTGGTGGGTGGTAGAATTTTTAAAATATCTGCCATCAACTTACAATAGCAGGTGACAATAGTGTTATGTACCTGCTGTTTGAGATAACATGGCCGCTGGTGAGCAATTCCATCTTCAGCCTGACCGTATAAATATTAATATAATGGGGTGAGCGGCTTTCGGTAGCAGTGGGTACACTATGATTAAGAAAAAATAAGCAATTTAAGGCGTTTACTCATCCGTCACTATTAGATACTCTTATTAACCAGTATTATAGAAATTTATACGTTGCCGAGATCGTTCTGCTGTAACACTGGAGCAGTAGCATTTGCCATTTGTTTTCCAAAAACTACGTCTGGCGTGGTCAGTCCTTAGATAAGGGATCACTATAGTGGCATTTTCATTACGAGCGTTTCCGTCCTTCCAAAGGCACGTTAAACAATCGGTTCCGGTTGTTTTCAATCGAAGGCAGTCGTTAAGTCAAGTCGAAGGCCTAGAGGGGAGGCTTGAAAACACTGACTGTTTGGTGGCCACTATAGTCTGATACAAATTCGGACCCGAGTGGTGGATTGTTGCAAACACCTTCTCCTAGTCAGAGAAGACTATGCCTTAGCAGCCAGTAGGGATAGTTACATAGTAACTAAGTACTACTCCTGTACAACCAGTATCAAGAACGGTACAGCTGAGCGTCGCCTACTGAAGGTATGCTGGTTGTTCGAAACGAACGGGCTTCCTTGCTCGCTCTGACTGCCTGTTCGCTCTCTCTCTCATCTCATCGCAATGGCCGATTAGGCATTGTCTTATTTGAAGAAACAAAAGTTATAATGAAACCGTTCAAAATATTCTAACAAAATATTATTTTATGTTCCTTCCCGAACACTGGTCCTATATTATCTAATCTGTGACCTAAAGCTGTTGATGTGATTAGTATAACGAAATTCTACCTAACGTTTGAATTTGATGTGTATCTTTTTTGTGAAAAGACTACAGTTGCCTTACTGTGTTATCCGTATACAGTGGACCTGGTATCTCGCTTCGACCTTAATTTGTTTTTAAATAATACCTCTACGCACGATGTGTAGACATCTCACGATCAACCAAACAGTCACTTGACTTTAGTTACCTTTTTTCCTTGTTCAAGGGCCAGCAGCTCGCTAACGCATGGGCTTGAAAGCCAGCGTGAACGCTGAAGATTTGAATTGATCTTAGGTCACGGCATGTTACAACCAATGATACTATATCTTTCTTCAATCAAACTATCTATACTATATCGATACTATATCAAAGACAAGTTGATTTATAAGCCAGTGTGAGTATCATCATCATATTAGCCTCTGAACAAAGGCCTTGATTTCCAAAGCGACGGGGAAGAAGCAGCCTACATCCAGCGACTTCGCGCAACCTTCATCAGGTCGTTCTTCCACCTTAGTGAAAGTCCCACGCTGCGGTTGCCGGCGCGTGTCTCTACTTTAAAACTTCAATACTCTTAAAATTTTTACAGGCCATTTAATTCAGTTGTTTTCAATCAGTTCTTCGAGCTGCGCCCTGCCCACTGCCACCTCAGCTTACCAATCCGTTGGATTATGTCGCTGACCTTTAGTTCTTCTACGGATTTCTTTATTTCGAGCATCGCCCTCTCCATAGCTCAGTACACAACCATGAGCTCTCTTATAAAAGCTATAGTCAAAAGACACCTTTCCTTGTCATAAGTTATCACTGGTAACTGGTAACACATTGAGTAAAGACTTTCGTCTTTGTTAGTTTAGTAGTTTGAGATGGTCTATTGTAAATGACAAAGTTGTATGTTTGTATGAGGTAATCTTTGACGACCTGTTTGGTGTAGTGGTTAGAAACGACTGCTTTACCAAGAGGTCGCGGGTTCGAATCCCGCTAGGTGCATATGTTTGTATGATGAATACAGACATGTGTTCCCGAGTTATGGATGTTTGTCATTTATTATATGTATTTATTTACAAAAAAAATATATTTGTGTAGTTTATCAACCATCTGGTGGTATCCATAACACAAGCCTAGATGCTTACTGTGGACCTAGATGGCGCTGTGTGTATGTCTAAAGAAATAAAAAAAAATATCTGGAAATACTTACTGACTCTTTAAACAAGGGCAACATTTCCATATCTTCAAAGCATAAATTTAAAAAACCGCCGCGGACCTGAACGTAATAATGTCATCTAGGTATGCGAAGTAACTGCAGTGTTTGTTAGATATATTCGAATCAAATAAACCCATTTTCATCAACCATGGCTCAGAACCTTTCCCATAGTATAATCTACATAAAAAACAAACTCAAACTGGTCTACGCATTGGGATATATCCTGACAAAACCTGGACACACACGTGCAAACATACAATAGCGTCAAACAACCATCGTATTTACATGGGAGGCTAAAAACGCTTTAAGTTTATCAGCGGATTGGTTATCAACTGCCCGCGATTCACGCATCCAATCAGCTGCAAGAAATGGAGAGTTTTTCATTATAGAAATGTTTGGCACTCAAGTGTTTATACATCTACCTTTATACAACCTTTATACATCTACAGGCTGTTTGATATAAGATCCACGGGGACGATAAGCTAGCCTATGCGTAAAACCATGCCATTTCATAGCTTGTGAGCATATTGTGTTCCAGACATATCACAAAAGCGTATGTCATCATCACCGAGAACAGTCGCATCTAGGCGGCCCACCGTGCCGGATTCTGCGGGACCGTCCCGATTTTGTAATTGTAATTCTGCATTGGGATCATTAGTAAAATAGTCCCGCAAAACGCTTGACATGTCCCGGATGTCCATACTTACATTATTAGTTCTGTTTACTATTAATTTTATATAGTGATATAACAATATATTCTTTGGTAGGTACGCTGTCGCTTTCGAGGTGCTACAGTTTGCAACTACAGTAGCTATCATCGCTATTTTGTAATGCGTATATTTATTTCTGTATCCAATAAAAATTATTCTTCTTCTTAGACTGGTTTAATTATCGAAAAAAATTCAACCTTGTGGAGAATATGAAGATTTATAATTTTATTTATATTACAACCTCTTCCCGCCGTTGTCGTAAAAGGCGACTAAGGGACTTTAACACCAAAAACACACTACATACTATACACTAGCACGGTTCAACGGCGATGTGCATTTCTGTACATTTCGAAATGTGATGCATGCATTAAACTTTTAATATATGGGAGCACCCAAACACTAATGTCTAAGATATCTCTGACCACCCCATTTGGGATAAAAGTTACATTATGTATGTATATATGTATTTTGTTTTGTGATTTTAGGGCAACGGCTCCAACCTAAGCTCGTGACATAAATGGGTAAATAATATCCTGCATTGAACTTCCATAGAGTTGGCCGCTTATACGTATCTTCATACAGTTGGATTAACAAACAACGAATTTTATAGGGCTATTGATCTGACGAGAATTATTGAGAACAAAGCGGAGACGCGATTCTGTTGCGAACAGTGTCGCCGCGTTATCGTTCAGTCAACACCTACCTACATTCAAAAATCGCTTGTGTAATAACGGGGTCCTTTGGTATACAGAACGTTGTCATCCGCGCATATGACGTCACTCGACATTGACAGCTGACTCCACGCACGCCTCACGCACACACCCACAAGATCCGTTTACTTCGGAACATTCGATAAAATTATTGATAACATTCAACCAAGATCACTTCACCGATGACTTTAGTACTTATCAGTGCCTTTCGTTTTAAAAACATAAGATTAATAAATTAAATTTTTAGCCATGAGTTATAAAAGTAGGAAAGTGAGCAGGAACGTTTTGAAGGTTGTGAGTGGTTGGGAGGCAGTGGAATTGATTGTGAAGTGTGTGTTCATCGGTGTTTGGCAGCTCATGCAGATCTTGGTGAAGAGGTTATGGAGGGGTCATAGGAGGAAAGCGAAGAATTACCCACCAGTTGAACTAACAGTGGATTCCTCCGTCGGTACACATTGCTACATTAAAATTATGGTAGGTTTTTCTATGACTTTGAATAAGTAGGTAGAAAAGTATATAGTATACTAGATATATAGAAAGTTGAATATTGCATTGACGTGAATTTCAACTTATAATAAATCAAAGCTGTTATAATTACCGAACAGCAAACGTAAACAAAAAAAAATCTAATGCAAATCCGTACCTGACCCTACCCGCAATTTTCATTATTTAAGTCTTACGTATTTGTGTTAATGGCATTAAGACGCTTACTCAAGATCTGTGTTTGAGAACGTTCCCAATGAGAGCTCTAGTACCTAATAACTATAAACTGAAAATTATTAAAATAATTGGAAGACTATGATATCATCCAAATACACCAAACAACTGGCTAAATTCGAAAAAGTTTAACCGATTTTCATCAAACAGTTAATAACAGTCCACTAGTTTAATATTATAAAATAACCACTAAAATTGAACCACGCTTTGGCTGTTCGAATTATGAATGAAGAGTCGAACGTCTCAGTGCGAATTTTCGATATATTAACTATATGTATACGGGTGGAATCCCTATCCCCACGTCTAGTGGTCCGAGGGTGGAAAGGCGATGGTGGAATAAGAGTATGTAATCCCAATGCACATTGTCCTGAAATGATCCTGTAAAAGACTGAGAGACAGGCTACTTTGCGACGGTGTTGGAGACTTTATAGTCATCGAATGGTAACCATATGAGTCTTATATGGCTTTTCCACGGTTTGAGGGTTATAGACTCATTGTTATCGATTTTATTATCTATCATTATCATCAATCATGGGAATTAGCACCTATACCACGGTACTAACTACCTATATAATGTACTAATAGATGACCATGACCATAGTTAAGTAGGCCTCTTTCACTTTACCGCAATTTATTCGATCATGTTGAGTTGGGAGCGGCCTGTACCCAGCGACTTCCCGCGCTTCATCAGGAGCCCGATTCTCGCGCAATCGTGTGTTATTCTTGTGACTCAATGTTCCACAATTAAACAGGACATAGAAATTAAACATATCCGCGATAAACTTATTGTAACGCAGGGGAAGCCGCGGGCGGAAAGCTAGTTATGCATAATATCACGACCTTAATCCAAACGGGGTGATCATAGATATCCTAAACATTAGTCTTTGTATTCTAGAGCTTATGCTTGAAAATAACATTCACGTTTTTTTTATGCACGACGGGTTCGTACTTGACCTCAATCACACCTGATGTTAAGTGAAGATGAGCTCGAAGGTGGAAGCGTACTGACCCGGAAACCCCAACACATTTGGGGGACTGGCTATCTTATCTCTGCCAACCGGAACACAACAATGCTATTAACATGCTGCTTGGCGGCAGATTTAGATGAGATGGTGGTAGCTAGCCAGGCGGACTTTTAAAATGCCCTACGACCAACCAAACCGAGTACTTAAACAGGTACTCCGCTGGGGATCGAACCCGCGACCTCCGAATCGTAAGGCGGTGTGTAAGTAGGAAAAGAAGTTTCTCACTTGTGAGTATACATCGAGTAAATTATTATTAGACTACAATGCTCTCGCCATTGACACGACCGACTGCCATAAATTAAAAAGTTGATTTTGAATTTTACATGTGAAAATCCTTACCCTTTTAGTGATACCGTGGTAGAGGGTACGCGTCCCTCGGACACGTTGAGCGACGGAGGCGGTCACCTTACGATATACGGGGTGTCCCAAAATTAGGCCGTCACGCTGACACCGGAGGTAGACGGACTTAAGGCGCATCAAATAAGCTTAACATGCCCATAGAAAACTGTAATGAGTATTGAGTATAACCAGTTTCATTGATTTTTGAAAAAAATACCACTTTTTGATGATTTTTATATCAGAGAGCTTTTAAAAAACTGTTTATTTAAAAGAAAAATACGTTTACGGCTTGGTCGATAGTTACTTATGATGTGGCGAACATTATTAGTCGATGATTAAAGTGAAACATCGACAAATTTATTGTCAAAGTCAACTTTTATTCTCTCTAAAAAACAATAGCTCGACTTTGAGCAGCTACCACGAAAAAAAATTCTCAATCTCATTACACTTTTCTATGGGCATGTTAAGCTTATTTGATGCGCCTTAAGTCCATCTACCTCCGGTGTCAGCGTGACGGCCTAATTTTGGGACACCCTGTATACAGAAATGCACACGTGACGTTTAAAAGAATAGTCTAGACATTGGTGTGCTTTTACAGAACTGCGGTTGATATTAATTAAATAGAAAATACGCTACCATTAATCATGCAAATCAGCCCTGTATGAATAAACTATATTATACATATAGCTATACACATGAGCTTATGGACCAACATCTCGGATAGTAGGTACCTACCTATTACTCTGCCAACTCGCTAAAGAATCTATGTATAAGTATGATAATTGTTTTGGGAGCGGTTAGGCGCACCCTCTGTTAAAGACATCGTCTCTGCCCCTATATTTTATTGTATTTAAATGAGATTTCTTGTATTCTTAATGTATTTTTTAAATAAAATCACATAAACCTTTTTGTTTCTCGATTTAATCATTGCATGCATCTGTATGTTGCCGGTGCTCATGCCTGTAGGTAGGGTGTTCCTCAAGATGACATAAGTTTCTGGGACATTTCGTTAGACCTAGGTACTTGAAAAAACTAAACAAATCTTAACAAAAAACCTTTTCCTGACATTACGTGATAGGCGTTAGGTTGAACCTCAATCTCACCTGAGGTTGAGTGAAGAGAAGGAGGAATGTGGAAGCGTAACTTTTGGGGGACTGGCTATCTTATCTCAAACAGCGGGAACACAACAATGCTATCAGCATTACTGCTTGACGGCAGAGTTAGATAAGATGATAGTAGCTGGTACTAAACATGTTACTTACCCCGCTGGGAATCCACGTGATTATACATGGTTAATTATACGTGTTTTTTTTTAAATTCTTATGTAGCGGTCGAGTCCATGAATATATGAAAAATATATTCAAAATCATGTTTGGTTCACCAAGCGCAATGGCTAAACAGTGCGCGGTAATCGATGAAGAAATATTCATAGGCGATCATTCTGTGTTAATTTAATCAATGAATTTTTAATACCACATTCATTTTTATTGTTTAATTCGATTGACGGCCGATTGGTGTAGTGGATAGTGACCCTGTCAGCGAAACCAACGGCTGCGGGTTCGAATCCCGCGACGGTTAAATGTTTGTGTGATTTGTCATGTGTGTGTACATGGATGCAATAAAATGCTTATCTATCTATTTAAAACAAAAAATATTTTTACACTAAAGTTTTACCATAAGCAGTACAACTTCGTTTACCCAGTGAGCGCATGAAAAAAATAAAAAAATTGGGCGGACATAATAAAATCTTTTTCAGCGTCATACTGTGAGCCCATTCAGATACAGACACATTCGATTGCGACATCATCATTCCGACGTCAAAATGTGATTACCAACTTAATTTTCAGGGAGTAAAATACCACTATGTAGAAACGGGGCCAAAGTCTGGACAAGTGGTTTTCATTTTCGGAGATGCCCCCGATACGGGCAACCTATGGGGACCGACTTGGGCTAGAGTTGTCCGCCGGCTCGCTGAAGCTGGGTACCACGTCATCACCCTGGACTTGAGGGGCACGGGGGGCAGCGAGGGAGGTAGTAGGAGTGACCTGTCACCTCCGAGAGCTGTTGAAGAACTAGCGACCTTGATGGAGGCGCTCGGAGTATCGGAGAATAAGCCAGCGGTTATAATTGGCTTTGGAATAGGTGGTATGTTAACTTGGTAAGTTAGGATTATTTAATTAGATAATTAGATACCTACTATAAGAATATATGTGATTTTGATAATTCAAGACAGTTCAATAGGTACACGCGACTGTAAGGCCCGTATTAATCAACCAATCTCAATACACGTCTTTTGGCCGAGTTTTTTTTTTTTCAAGAATTGTTACATTGGGTCTACAAATTAGGTCACATAGTCATCGGGCCGTCTTCCGATATTACTTTAACGATAAGCATGACAAACAAATAAACAATTTCTTATCACTCAGATTGCGATATAATAGCATCCAAAGTTCGACAGGATCCGTCTGCCGCGCGTCTGTGCGTTTGACAAAGTTTTCCTATTGCTTGAAGATTAGTTTAAAATATCGCTTTGTATATTTGATTTTTTGTTCATGTTATTTATATTGATTTAAAAGAATTTTCGTTTCTCAAGCACTGGCTATTTTTGAATAAAATGAAATCTCTTTAAAATGTAAAATTGAGATTTGAAACTAAATGGAAAAAGAAATCTGTTTTGAAATTTATTTAATTCATTTGTTTCCGACGACCGATTATTGGTGTAGTGAATAGTGGCCCTGTCAGCGAAACCAACGGTTGTGAGTTCGAATCCCGCGAGGGTTTAATGTTTGTGTGATGAATACGAACATTTTTCTTCCAGAGTCATGGATGATTGTATAAACATTTATGTATGTTTATCCGTTATCTAGTATCCATAGTACAAGCTTTCCTTAGTTTAGGGCTAGATGATTGGTGAAGTGTCCGAAATATTTATTTTATTATTTTCATTACTTTGAAATTAAACATATAAATAAATAAATAAATATTTCGGACACTTATACACAGGGTCACTATCCACTACACCAAACGGTCGTCTTATCCACAAGTTCTTGTAATAAAGTAATGAAACGTAACAACTAACATCGCTTCTAAAAATAACGACAATAGCTTAAAAAATTAAAATAGACAATTTTAAGTGTACCTACAAAATAAAGAAATTCTTGGCTCTTTAGGGCTGATAATCTGTGCAAGTGGGGCTTCTCCAATGGCGAGAGTGATCGATGCGAGTACGGAGTCTCCCCACAGACAATGGATCACGTATTGTCTTGCCCCGCGTGTCCTGACAGCTGCACCTTTGACGACCTCCTTAACGCCACAGACAGTGCTGTTAGAGTGGCTAAGTTTTGGTCCAATAAAATTTGAAATTGCCTCGACACGAGAAGAAGAAGGGCTGGTGCAGTGTGTCAACCAAACTGTCACTAAATAATTAATTCGATTTAATTTCTAGCTTTTCAATCAATTACTAATCGTTCCAGGTACCTGGTCCACTGCCACGCGAGTTTAGTATGCAAGTTTGTGGTGGTGGGCGCTCCTCATCCGAATCTCTACTGGCAGAACCCACCGGCCGCGTTCTGCCACGGAGCCCTGCACTTCATACAGGTAACTTACCTACTCCGAGTACATAATCGCATAATCTATTATTACATTATACGCATTCAATATAAGTAGAACAGTAGGTATACAAATCTGTCAAAACTATAACAAAAGACATCACCCATATCAAGGCACCGAAATGGTCCTGACTCAGCATGTGCTGTGGGTAGTACCCACAGCGCTGTTCATTCTGCCAGAACCAGCACTGGGAGATATAATTGATGGCTATTATTTTATCATTCTTTTACTATGAAAAACGTATTGTAATTCCAGTGGCCCCATTTCCCGGAGCAGTGGCTAGCGGAAGGGGAATTGCAGGAAGTTGAAGGCCGCTGGGCCAGCTCCCGTGCCTGCGACTGGACCGGAGCTCTGAATTATGTCAGAGGTATGCGTAATGTCATATGGTTCATTACCTGGGCAAAAACTCAAAGATTTTATTGTTCAAAATCAAAATCAAAATCAAAAATATTTTATTCAATGTAAGATACAAAAATATCACTTATTGAAAGTCAACATGTTATTATTTTTTTTTAAACTACATCGCTTCGCAAGGTGTTATGGTTAGGGAGAAGAAGCGACAAGAAACTCCGCAACAACACATCTTTTCAATTTGTTTCCATCTTTACAATAATATTACATATTACAAAACAATAGCAATTAACATAACGACCAGCTAACACCAGACCTCCTTATCGCCTAAATAATCATCTATCCTGTAATAACCCTTCTTACACAGAGTTTCTTTAATGTGGCGTTTCAATTTCTGCTCTGTTAAACTTGTTCTGTTCTGTGCAGGATACATAAACATAATTACCTATTAAAAATCCACATGGTCATTGGCACTGGCATGTTACTGGAATAAAGTCCACATGGTCATTGACACTGGCATGTTAATGGAATAAACTCCACATGGTCATTGGCACTGGCATGTTACTGTAATAAAGTACACATGGTCATTGGCACTGGCATGTTACTGGAATAAAGTACACATGGTCATTGGCACTGGCATGTTACTGGAATAAAGTCTACATGGTCATTGGCGCTGACATGTTACTGGAATAATGTAAACCGAGCATTACTCCTTCGTTAATAAACAAAAACAAGTCAACCAGATCCTTCGTGCCTATGGTAACGAAGGACCCATAACCTCCTGGCCATATCAGCAGGGTTAGCACAACTTATAAAAGGTAACGAAGATAGCTACTCGACAATATCTCGTGTCGCTCGGCGTTTCACTACGACTCGCAAGCGAAGGTCACTGATAACCCAAAGGATTAGCGAGTTGAAGTGACAGTGGGCAGGGCATATAGCTCGAAGAACTGGTGGTACCACCGGCAGTGATCATACATCGGCAAGCGCAGCGTAGGACGTCCATACACAAGGTGGACAGACGACCTGATAAGTAGCGCTGTTATGCTAGCGGTGCAGGGATGCGCAGTGTCTTGTTTTTACTTTGGCTAAAACTATAAAGTCTTTGGATTGCTCATTTTTGGGCAAAAAACGTTTCCCAAAGTATGTTTTCCAAATTTTCATTTGGCAAAACAATTTTTCGCAATTTTACAGTTCGCAATACTATTTTCGGCAATTTAGTGTTTAACAAATAATTACATGGCAATGTTTCATTTTACCAAGTATTATATAGTCAAATATGGTTTGGCATAACATGCTCTTCCCAAAATTATATTGTTATTATACGAATCAATTCCACCACGCTCTACTCGCGCTCTATTGGGGTCACAGTTCTAACCTAACCCACTTTTCTAGCAGTTCTAATCTAGCCTACGTAACATTGTACTTAAAATAGTCTATATCTCACATCAAATGTTCTCACCGTAAGAAAACTATATATTCTACATTTAATTTTGAAAAAACATAAACACCTCCCATACAATGCAGATATATTTACGAAAAGAAGACATTACACCGTTGCTCCAACAATAAATGTTATGACCACATTCGCTAGCAGACAATTTCCTCGACAAGCGGCCCATTTATATAATTTTATTAATAGAGAACAAGGTATACTACTCTGTGTAAAAAGTATCGGGAATATGTCAATAAAAAGACCCGCGTAAAAGAGGTCGTTCTAATTTTTTTACTGCATGTTGGTAGCACTGTACTGATTTAGCGCGCAAAATTTGAGCGGGATCTGTCATTTAATTTGTTTTAAACTACACTTTTTGTTGGTCATAGTTTTGAGTCCTCGGCGATTTTTACAATGGAAAATATTGTTGAACAAAGAGTGTGCCTTAAATTTTGTGTTTCAAATGATATTTCATGTGGTGAATCACTAAAAATGTTGCGAAATACCTACGGCGAATCGTGTATATCGAAAACAAGGGCTTATGAATGGTATAAGGCTTTTAAAGAAGGCCGAGAAGTAGTAGTAGACTTGCCTCGTTCTGGTAGACCTTCAACCGCTACGACCAAAGAAAACATCGACAGAATCAAGAAGCTAGTGCTCGAAAATCGACGTATGAGTCTGAGAGAGTTGGCTAGTGAGGTGAACATACTCGTATCTTTTAAGTCCGTCCACAACATTCTCATTGACATTTTAGGCATGAAACGCGTCGCCGCTCGACTAGTTCCAAAAGAGCTCAATTTTGTTCAAAAAGCGCAGCGAAAGCATGTCGCTGAAGACATGGTTTCCCGAGCTTCTACGGATCCGACCTTTATGAAACGTATAATAACTGGCGACGAGACATGGGTTTATGAGTACGACATGCAAACAAGCCAACAGTCTTCAGAATGGCGTCTCGAAAACGAGCCGAAACCCAAAAAACCGCGGCAAAGTCGCTCCAAAATCAAGGTGATGCTGACAGTTTTTTTTGACTACCGTGGTGTGGTTCACTCCGAATTCCTTCCAGAGGGAGAAACAGTGAATAAAGAATATTATTTAGGCGTCATGAAGCGTTTGCGTGAGAGTATCCGCCGAAAACGTCCAGATTTGTGGCAACACAACTCATGGATGCTGCACCATGATAATGCACCATCACACACAGCCATTATAGTGAAAGAGTTTTTAGCGAAAAATTCAACAAAAGTTCTCGACCAAGCACCGTATTCACCTGATATGGCTCCGTCTGACTTTTTTTTATTTCCCAAGTTAAAATTACCACTTCGAGGAAAACGTTTTGAGTCGATAGAAGCCATAAAAGAAAATTCGCTGAATGAGCTAAAGGCCATACCGCAAATAGCCTATGAAAAATGTATGGAAGACTGGGTGAAGCGGTGGAGATGTTGTATTGCAAGCGATGGGGCCTACTTTGAAGGCGATAAAATAAATTTAGATGAATAATTTGTATTTTTTGTTTTATTGACAAATTCCCGATACTTAGTACACTGAATGTATATCCCCGTACATACTTCGAATGCAAAAAGATCATGTTTAACTGGTTAATGACCAAAACATACGATGACATTGAGTCCATTGTACAAACGATTGTGTAATAACCTTCCACAAAAGATACAACACAAAACCACCCAAACATACTCAAGTCCACAATCGCACACTTACATATGAAATGAAATGAAATGAAATGAAATGAAATGAAATGAAAATCATTTATTCATGTAGGCAATACAATATGCACTTATGAACGTCATTTGTTTTTTAAACTACAACTAGCTCGGAACGCGACCACTACTGAGAAGAGCTAGCGAGAAACTCAGAGGGTTTGTCTCTTTTCAATAAATCATGTACAATCAAGAAAGGTTACAACAATTTTATATATCGAGTAGAGGAGCCGTTTAATCCCATGGATTACTTTCATTAATATAGTCTGAAATTTTGTAATATCCCTTTTTACATAATTTTTGTTTTATAATAAGTTTAAATTTATTAAGCGGAAGATTCCGTATATCCATGGGAACCTTGTTGTAGAAGCGCACACATTGACCTCTGAATGACTTATTAACTTTACTAAGTCTACTAAAAGGTACAGCTAATTGATTTTTGCTCCTTGTATTGACATTATGTCGGTCACAATGTTTCTCGAATGAATATATATTTCTCTTAACATATACAAGATTTTCATATATATATTGTGACGAAAATGTTAAAATATTAATTTCTTTAAATATTTGTCTTAATGTATCTCTTGACCTTAATTTATAAATTGCACGAATAGCTCGTTTCTGTAAGAGAAATATGCTATCTGTATCAGCAGCGTTTCCCCACAGCAAGATACCATATGACATCAAGCTGTGAAAGTAGCTGAAGTAGACTAAGCGCGCTGTTTCAATATCACAGATATTTCGAATTTTCTTAACAGCATATGCGGCAGAACTGAGTCTTTTCATTAGTTTTTTAATATGGGGTCCCCACTGTAACCGAGAATCTAAAGTCATACCAAGGAATACAGTTGTGTCCACAAGTTCCAACTGTTCATGTTTAATTCTTATTTTGGTGGCAACCTGTTCAACATTAGGTAATGAAAATCTAAGACATTTCGTTTTGTTCTCATTAAGGAGCAAGTTATTGACTGTGAACCATTCGACTATTTTTGAGACAGCATTATTCACTTCGTCATATGCTAATTGATATCTGTCAACTTTAAATATTAAAGAAGTGTCATCAGCAAACAATACGATCTCGTGTCTTTCCTTAGCGAGGTGAGGTAAATCGTTGATATAAACTAAAAATAGGAATGGTCCCAGTATTGAACCCTGCGGTACGCCCATGCTAACTGCAGATCCTGATGATCTCTCTCCATTGATATCAACCCTCTGAATTCGATCACGTAGATATGATTTCATTAGGCTGAGTGCTTGGCCCTGGACGCCATAATGGTGTAGTTTCATAATTAAGATGTCATGGTGGACGCAATCGAAAGCCTTGGACAGATCACAAAAGATGCCAAGGGCGTCCTGTGAACCCTCCCAGGCATCAAAAATATGTTGTAACAACTCAATACCGGCATCTGTTGTCGAACGTCCCTTAGTGAAACCAAATTGTTTGGTTGTAATCAAATTATTCAAATTGAAATGTGAGAGCAATTGATTTAAAATTAAGCTTTCAAATATTTTACTTAAAGTCGGTAAAATTGAGATCGGTCGGAAGTTTGTACGAACTTGAGTATCACCAGACTTAAATAACGGAATTACTTTACTATGCTTCATCATGTCAGGAAACACACCATTATTAGTACACTGGTTGAAGATAATAGCTAAATGAGGAGCAATATCCTCTATAATAAAACTAATTATTTTAACTGATAGACCATGAAGATCCGCTGTCCTTTTCATATTTAAAGATTTAAATGTCTTAATAATACATAATGGTGTAACGTGATGAAATTTAAATACATCGGTACATTCGGTTACATTTTGTTTTAGTAATAATTCAGCGAGAGTGGGGGAAGAATTAAGAGACTTAGTTATCGATACAGGAATGTTAGTGAAAAAACTTTCAAACGCGTCCGCGATTTCAGGAGCATTAGTTAATGTTTGACCTTCTACGTTAATTTGGTAATCGAAACTACGAGTTTTGACTTTTCCAGTTTCAGAGTTGATTACTTGCCAGGTCGTCTTAATCAGGTTTGAGCTACTTATAATCTTGTTACGAACGAACATAGATTTGGCTATCGTACATACTTGCTTAAATAGCTTTGAGTAGTTCCTGACATAGTTTACAAAAAGCTCATTCTGATTTATTGTTTTTTCTTCATATAGCTCGTAAAGTTTTTCTCTACTTCGATGTATGCCCACTGTGGCCCAGTCACTAAACTTCAAGCCATCATTAATTTTTATTAATTTTGTTTTAAAAACAGAGTCGAATTCATTCTTCGTTAAATTAAATAAAGTATTATATAGTTTATTCGGATCCTTACAGTAGGATAAGGTGGGTAATTTAACTTTAACATTATTACTAAAGGTTTTTAGCCGACCTTCATTTATAGGATTACATATTATAAGTCTTGTGTTATATTTTCCATTAAATGCAAAAGTAGCCAACTGACCACTATGATCCGATTTTAATTTATTAATTATGTTCTTGTAAGTTGGTTCAACATTTGTGAATATATTGTCGATACAAGTTGCTGTCGAAGAAGTAATTCTAGTAGGCTCTAGAAATAAGTTTTTGAGGTTATGACAATTGAATAACGATAATAACAAATTACTAAATGGAGATGAACTATCTAAGATATCTATATTAAAGTCGCCACAAACAATGACACATTTATTATTATTACAGATTTTATTTAAAACTTCATCCATAACTTTTTCAAAAGTAGTAAATAATGACTTCCCACGTCTGTATACGCTTACTACAACAAGCTGCTCCAATTCTACACAAGCGAGTTCGATAGTTTTTTCAACAGACAAATTGACGATGTCGGTACGTTCTTTGTATTTTAAATTGTTACGAACAATTATCAAAGAACCCCCATGATTCGCTGTTTGTCTGCTAAATGAACTACCAACCTGGTGATTTTTGAAACTAAACATGAACTGTTCTGACGTAATCCAGTGCTCAGTGATACATAGTATATCAATTTCGTTGGAGATCAAAAACAGTTCAAGTTCAAACTCTTTGTTATACATGCCGCCCTGAATATTTTGGTGCACCAGGTTTATTTTACAGATATTTTTTTCGCGTGAATTTTTATTTTTATTGGTGCTTTTTAAATTATTTGACATATTATTTCCAATTAAAATATTATTACTTGTAACCTTAACTTGGCCAGAGGAGGTCTCTGTTGTCTTATTATCTAATTTAAATTATTGGAAACATATTCCAATACGTTAATATTACAAGTTGTCTGCTCAATAGGAGCTGATTTTGCCTGTTCAATAGAAACAGGTTTTTCTTTAGCCAACGTATTGTTGGCTGAGTTATACAAATAATAATATAAAATGTTGCAAATGCTATGTTTGCTATATCTATTGAGATAATACATATCTCTAGTCTGATGAAACTTTGAACTAATTATACTATTAGTGTCTATCATGTGAAATTTAGAAAATCTACACGTTAAAGTATGTAACGTCAAATGCACACATAAACATAAACACACACACTCACACGCGCACGCGCACGCGCACGCACACGCACACGCACACGCACACGCACACGCACACGCACACGCACACGCACACGCACACGCACACGCACACACACACACACACACACACACACACACACACACACACACACACACACACACACACACACACACACACACACACACACACACACACACACACAAATTATAAGAAAATGGATAAATATTTTACTTACCTTAAATAATTAAGTAATATTAATAATGTTAAAAAACTTAATAAATAATGTTAAAATATAAAATTGTTATAGAAGAGCGGTCTCTCCTAACACAAGCAAATTCTTGCTTAAATGGAGATTCCAAAACCTGCAATGTTTTGATTAATTTAGGTTATTGAAATAATTTTTTTTTTATTTTTTTATTATTTATTTAACTATTGTACTTACATGTTTATTCTGATTGTGTGAAGTGACAATTTAATAGGTAATAATTATAATAATGATGATTTATATCACACTTTTCTGGTTTTTACAATTTATCACCCATATTAAAATGAAAATTTGAACGAACTTATTTTTGGAATATAATTTTTTACAATATAACGCATTTGCTTAATGTATATTATAAAAACTGGAGCAAGTAAAAAGTTGCCAAATTAATATTTGACCAAGTGATTAAAATGCGAAATATAAATTTGCTAAAGATTCTTTTGGGAAATGAAACTAGTGCGATAAGTTTTTTGGGGTTTTTTTTTTTTTTTATATGAGAGGCGGCAAACGAGCATGCGGATCACCTGATGGAAAGCAATCACCGCCGCCCATGGACACCCGCAACACCAAAAGGGTCACAGATGCGTTGCCGGCCTTTGAGGAAGGTGTAGGAGTAAAATTTGACGAAAAAATGGAAGGATATAAGTCTTTACAACTTCTTTTAGGAGCGGCGTGGTGGCGGGTCCGCCCTGACCACCGCATCGAATCGCCAGCCCTACTCGTGGGAGCGAGGGACGGAGCGGCCCAGCTGGTGACCAGCGCGCAGCATTGCCTCTATTCCACACTCAGGATGGTGGGCAAACCCGGCCCAACAGACCATGAGCTGCCAGCTATTGTACTCGATTTCCTTATCGGTGAGTAGGGGGGCTATAACCTTTGTTCGTTCAATTCGTACATACCCGACTGTATATCGACTAGTTCCATAGGAAAAAAGAAGTTGATATTTCACCAAATGCTGGCGCATTTTATGACAGATGTCGACAAATTAGCGGCTATTTGGTGGTGAAATTAAATCTTCACTAGGACCTGTGGTTTTGGAGATATTAAGGTGGCTATGCCAGGAAGTGCACTTCTTGACGCGACCACCAATACCTAACCCCCCCCTGGCATTTCGGTGGCACTTCTTACACCTGATTCGGCACAGCTAAAAATTGAAGCCCTCCATGATCATCGTATTTATGCCTTAAAAAGTTGTGGCCCGGCGCCGCCATGGTCTAAGAAATTTTGGCCAGCCTTGTCCTAATGACGTAACGTGAGATTCTTCGTTTTCGTGACTTATTTCGACAATTTTTACTTACTTCCAGCGAAAGAAAAGTCAATAGAGGTGGAATCAAAAACGTTGGTAGGAAGGATGTTAGGCGCAGTCGCAGGCAGAGGGAGGGAGCTGACTGCGAAACTTGTGTTACAGCCTGTTCAAGCGTAGTTACATAAGTAGTGTACAATGATCACCGCAGGTTGTTGTCATGGACGAAACTTATGTGGTTTAGCAATTATTTTAATATTTATTAAAGTGAGTGTGAGGGATGGAATGTTCTGGAAGTGCCATGATTTTTGTTATTTATCGTAGTTGGATAAGACTCACCTATAGTAAATTAATAATGTTTTTATCTGTAACTAATGCATGAAATACTGTTATTTTTTTAAATTGTAACAATCGAATACGTTATCATAAATCGGAGTCGGCAGATCGATTATCCTTGCAAGCTAAATTCAGTAGTATTTATTATGCGATAAAGATGAGATTTAAGCAACATTTTTGTGCGACGCACGTTCATTGGCATTGCAACATTGACATTTGATAGTCCAATGCAAAATTTTCACTTTTTTTCAACTATAATAGTTATCACACGAGAAAATATAAGGTTTAAATTAATTTAGCATGCAAGGAAAATCAATCACCTTCTTTGATCTATGGTTATTATATTATTTAAATAAAATAAATTAAAATGTCAAAGTGGATATTTTATTATAATTTGCCTTTCAGAGTGATTAATTCAATTAGTTTTAATCATGGTTCTATCCTGTTCTTATTACTCCAGAATAAAAGAGATGGCATCACATTACAAATAGTTTTAGAGCTTAGACAAGTAGTGTCGTCCGAAGAGACACCACTGTAAATTTTTATATAGGGTCTAACAAAATTAACCCGACAAATTTTGGCAATTGCACGTACATGACAATAAAATAATATATTCATTAAAAAAACTAGCCTTAAAAATTTCGTTTCCGAATAAAAAAATTTTATGTAAGTGCAAATGAAAATACAACAGACTTACTTCATTTTGATTGTACTTTATTTTATCAATGAGAAAAAAAAGGCAACGTTCATATGGAAGACACCAAAGGGGGTGGCGGGGCACAGGGCGCAACCAATCACAGCAAGTCGCGGCGCCGGGGCAAGCGCCGGCGACGAGCGGCGAGTGGTCGTCCTTCGGCGTCTTCAAAAATACCGCGGCACGTGTTTGTGTGTTGTGGCAAAGCACTTAGAGTGCGCGGCCATTAAGGTCCAACTCACAAAATTTACATTTCTAAATTTTATTTTTTTAATAAAATCTGTTAACTTTAATGTTTTATTTTTTTCGTAATAGGTACATCCTATACATACACTCGGCAACGTTTGTCTGGTTAATTTTGTTAGACCTTATATATAATTTTAATGGAATAAAGAAATGAAACCACAGAAACAAGTGCAAATGCATTTTTAATACGCAATATGCCCACAAAAAGCTAACCATTTATAAATTTTTCACTATCAATATATTATATACACAAAATGTCAATAGATTTCAAAATCATCTACAAAATTCTACAGTAAAATTGCGCATTGAACTGCGCAAAAGTAAAGGAAGATTTCTTTTATATATCACAATAGCTCATATTCACATGATAGCCGCTAATATTTTTGAGCAGATATATAAATAGTTAGATTAGCCGTACGGTGAAAATGAAACATGAATTTTTGCGATAATCTAAAATGCCATGTTTGTCACTTTGTTCTATAGGCGGATCCACATAGCCCGAACCGCAAGCCGAGCTTTTCAAAATGACTCTTAATCAGTGTGATAACACAAATCTTCTTAAACATAATGGTTTACGAAAATTTTAATTAAATTATTTACTGATTGCTGACATCTTAGCAATGATATCAGAAATACTCAAAATAATGATAATCTACAAGGTTACTTTATGGTATACCTGAAACCTAAAATTAGTTTGGTCGGAAGCACGCGTGGGGGATATGTTTATATGAAGAATATGGACATATATGTACTTGAGTTATGGGTGCTTTTATCTATAATATGTATCAATTTACAAAAAAAAAATGTAATATATCAACCATCTGGTATCCATAATACAAGCCTAGTTGCTTAGTGTGGAACTAGATGGCGCTGTATGTTCAAGGTATATTTATTCATTGTTTGCCACCATTACGTTCGTCTCCTCCTGGACAGTGAGCTCGTAACTAAAAGGACCTAAGTAACATCTAGGCGTTTCGTTCTTGGTTCGAACAATGTACACTCGCTGTGTCATACCTACAGACATATCTAACTGTTTATAAGTCTGCTCGTAAGTGTATAAATTCTACAGTCTAGGTACAATCAGAGACATTGGCATTCTTTGATTCCTGCGTAACAACCTGTTGTTAAATCTGCAGCCTTTTATGTGCTGTCAAAAATGTCTAGTGATTTTTTTTTTTCGAAGAAAACCTAACACCACTGTTGGTGATTGTACCTAGTAACAGTAGAGACATAACCTTTGAATATTTTGGAAGTTAATATTGTCCAAACAAAATCAAGTATGATTCCAAAGGTGTATGCCCTCTGCCATATTTACTTAGTCTATGAAAATGCCAACATCAGTTTTAGGCCTTAATGTTAATTTAATACATCGAGTAGGCACTATTTCAAATACTGCACATTGATTAGTTCTGCATAAGAATGAGAGGTGCGGACTAGAATCAAGAAGGCGGGTAGTGAGTTCAGTCAATTTGCCCGACTGCGGAAGGACATGGGAAGTGCTATTTACTACTAATGAATAAATAGCTAGAGTAATAGTATTCTTTGCTATTCTTTGCTACAGTATTGCAAAAGACTCGGGTCTTCGTATTTTAATATAGTAGATTGGAGTCTCGAGTTGTCGGCTAGTTCTCTGAACAACGACTCGAGCTGTAAAAAGAACGTGTCGTAAACTGAATAAGAGACCACAAAAGCTAGCGTTAAAATTTCGACTGGAAGCTCGATGTTGAACACTCCCGAGTCAAAATTAGTTATAGTAATTATTAGGTCTTTACCTATGAAATTGGACATTTTTTTCGACGTTAATCATAATGTACCAACTCCTACGATTCTATAGCTATTTCCAAATTTGTTTTTTATTTTTAATGTCTGAGCTAAATCACATAATAAAAAAAAACTTGAACACAGCTCTTCTCATGAGCTTCAAATATTATTTCTCAGATTCGCAGAAACTTTTATAGAGCGGTTACTTTTAAAAATAAACACTGCCTATATTTAACTCAATGTTATCCGATAATACACACAAAGTTTAGCTAAATTTGGATTTGCCGTTCCCAAAAAAATTTCAAAAATGTTTGTATAGAGAAAACAGTATTAATAAAATTCTTCATACAAAACGCCAATTTCATAGGTGAGGACCTAATATATTATCAGGGTTGGATAATAACCAGTCTTTTTCATTTAAATAAAATAAACAGAGAAAATATTGAGTATCGATCTGTTTTTTAACAAATGTGACAGTTTAACAGTTTCATTGCTTACGTAGATAATGCGCAATACATATGAGACTCAGACTCGAGCAAGACTCCCGGAGAAGCACTCTAGTACTAGACTCGAGCAATAGATTCCTATTGCAACGAGTGGAGTTATAACGCTAGTTTTAGCGCTTGGTATATAAAATTAAAGCATTTTCATACAAACTGTAATCGACCAAATATAAAAAATAATAAATACAACCAAAAAAAATATTCTTTATTGCAACAACAATAAGAAACATAACACAAAGATAAACTGCAGTTTTAATGGTCCAATTGGCGTGAATGAAATAGATTTTCATAAATTATTGTTGGAATTATTTCGTAATTTTGATGTTTTCATACAATTTTAACTTTACATAATTACTAAAATAAAGGAAACATCTGATAATTTTGTAGGTGTTTAATTACATTACAGTATTATAGAAGATGATTTACAATTATAAATAAAAATTGTGGGCGACTGATGCCTAAACTAGGCAGTAGCCTGTATTTCAGGTCCTCCCCCATTACAACTTTGCAGTTGTAGGTACCTATCTATAAATGTATATATATGATACTCATTGGTAAACGAGAAGACGTTAGTGGCGTTAGTAAGGGTGTCCCTGGAAGTATGGATCAAATCGAACAGGGGCATGGGGAAGGTCATTCCCAAACTTTTTAACCCTATGAATGTCGGTGCCATTTTTGACGGTTCAAAAGTTATGATCAATTTTTTACATTTTCATATTATCGAAAAGTGCTTATACAAAAAAAAATTTTAAAAGAAAACTAGCAAAGCTATCAGCTTAATTTTTTAATTAAAAATAATTAATTAATTTTTTTTTTTTTTTTTTTTTTTTTTTTTTTCAGCTTAAGTTTGGGAATGACCTTCCCCATGCCCCTGTTCGATTTGATCCATACTTCCAGGGACACCCTGTATATATAGGTGTGATCGATTGTAGTTTGTTTGAAAACTATAACAATATCTTTGTATTTAATTTCTTCTGAACAACGATGCCTAGTTGGGAAACAATAGAATAATTTGTGCAATAATAAAACACAATATACTTCCACCTTACCGCAGTCGGATGTGTTAGCAATCCATGAGAAGGAACCACGAGGGTGTATTAGTCAAAAAAAATGGAAGAATTTCATATGAAAACGTTTGTTTGAACATTCCATTTCAATTTGGCACAGTGTTGATTAGTTTTACATTTATATCGAACAAGAGCCAATGACGACGCCCCAATTGCAAAGCAAGCCATTTGTAAATACAAAAAGTACAAATACTTTATTCATATTGTTTATATAGAAATTCATCACGATCAAGACAATATGCTGACCACACAGACACGTGAGCTGTGCACTTAGGCCGGTATTAATAAACCGTTGTCAATATTGAGATGACCTTAAGTTGACGCTCGGGAATCTGTCAAAAAAAAAATAATATTGAGACTGAGACGCGATGTCAATCTCAAGATCGATTTATTAATATGGCCCTTAGATTGGGCAGTTTTTAAAAGTTTAGGATTTTAAAAATGGCCACATATCTTCAAATTCCAAGCATTTATTTCAAACGTAAGATTCCTAATATCACCTAATGAATGCCAATTTATATGTTTTGAAAATAATATTGTGGCTGAGGGCATTTTCTTTCAGTCAGTATCTCCAATCTGCCACCGCTTCGGAAACAGAAAACTTTTGTTGCAAAAACAAGTCTACGGTTCCCTGACGACATCCGCAAAGATTTGAATATCAGCTAAGTGTTTTTTTTATGCACAACGTGTTGGTACTTGACCTCAATCACACCTGATGTTAAGTGAAGATGAGGTCGAAGGTGGAAGCGTACTGACGGAAACCCCAACACATTTGGGGGACTGGCTATCTTATCTTTGACAACAGGAACACAACAATGCTATTAACATTGCTGTTTGGCGGCAGATTTAGATAAGATGGTGGTAGCTAGCCAGACGGACATTTAAAATGCCCTACCACCAACCAAACCGAGTACTTAAATATGTACCCCGCTGGGGATCGAACTCGCGACCTCCGAACCGTAAACCCAATGTTGTTTACATTAAGCCACGGAGGCAGTTGAGAGGTTGCTTAACTTCGCTAATCGAAAACGAATAGCGAAAGCCACGGAAGCGGTCGGCGGCATCGAAGATATTTGGAGCTCCGTAAAATTCTATTATGTATACAGTACATATAGATCTATATTTCTTTGATATAGCTTACAACTCAACTAATTGAAGCAATGCGAGGGCGTCGTCTTACACAGACACAAGCTGACAGTTAACGCTATAGCTTATTCAGACCCAAATAAACTTAAAAAATAAATAACTTTAAAATTAAAATAACTATACAACTTAAGTTTAAAATTATACAACTTAAACGTAATGGCACTAATAGTTGACTCGCAATGACAGTGTTGTGTTGGTCAATGGAATATCGATAAAAACCTACCATAGAGATTATTTGGATTATTCTCCAATAATTTTAGAAGGCGAAGAGATTTGAGCCCATATAGCCTAGTGTTCTGTAGTATTCCATAATTTTCTTCAGTTATGTGACAGAATGCTTTAGGAAGATTTTATCGGCTTCGTGTGGGAACCCGAAAGCTTCGTTACGGACTTTAATTTATACTTCCATTCACTTGTACACCAGCATCAGAATGCACAAATTTCAAAAAATAAAAAAACAACATCGCTCGCTAAGGTCCCGCCAAAAAGCCCCAACCAAAGACAATAACATGATTACTTCAAAAACAGCGAAAATTAGGGCAAATTCATACTGAGCAAAAACGCACGAATTCCAACGGCTGCGCGCGCATGTTTTGCCTTACGATCCCTTACTCTAATCTAAATTTTTACTCAAATCAACTCTTCACGAGTAAGTTTAACAACTGTGTTAAAACACTAAAAGAAAACTAAGTTTTTTTTTATGATTGACTGGATTTGCGTTTGACCACAATCTCACCTGATGGAAAATGACGATGTGGTCAAAGATGTAGCACGCGATCCCAGTAAATGCCTATTCACTCTGCTCTTGGAGATCCCAAGGTTGTAGGATTCAAGAAAGACTGACTCCGGAAGGAATTGAACTCAATCTAGCCGCTATTAATAAAAATACATTTAAAGTGGTTGAAAAACCTAACAACACTGACATTGCCGTCAATATTTATTTCGTTTAAATACAAATAGTCTCATCATAACATAACTAACTCGTTAGCTTCCAAACAGTCTGAACACAGATGCCGAAAGCTTTGAACACATCGCACACATTGTCACCGAAAATGCCCTATATTATGATATGATGTTTTATGGAGTGACAATGAGAGGTTTCCTATATAATCTGTGGAGATATTATTTCTAGTAATGTTCTATTACAGGAAATTGTGTCATACATTAGGAATCTATTCTGGACTACCAGAGATTATAAAGAAAACTTATCATTATTTCTGTTAGGTCCTTCATTAGAGTATGTCAAAATACATAATTTCACGATAGTGAGGACTGACAACACCATAACACTGTTACATCCTTGTATGGTATTTATTGTCAGACGATAATAATTATCTAACGTTTTATCTTCCCCAAATACAAGAGTCTAGATTCAATATCTAGAATGTCAATGTACAAATGAAGTTAACCATGAATTTCACTCCGAAAACATCAACGAATGTAGATCTTATACTGTAGTCTCCCCTTTAACATCCACATCAGATACCGCCTCGCTCACACAACTGTCACTGTCCGTAGGTTTGAGCGTGACATCACTATTCACCGTTACATCCAACCCGTCCTTTCGCATCGTTCTATCCTTGTCTCTACTCGTAATCTGAGTGTACAATTCATCTAATTCACTCGTAAAAGACACTGGGCTCTCCCTGTTTACCTCTGGGCAGCTCAGTGCCGGCGTCGGTACGTATTTACCTAATTTGGGATTGCTTTTTATAGTTTTTCGCCAACCAGGATCATAGTTCACGTATTGGCTTTCAATATTAGATACGTCTTCGTTACTAAAGCTTATCTCGTTTGGACACATCGAAGACGGTGATGGAGCGTACAAGCCGTGACTTCGTATGCTCACTTCAGACATTTGATAGTTTGGGCAGTATATGTCGCTTTCATTTTCAAATCCCTGCTCACTGGCGTTAGTGCTACAAGTTTCAAAATCGTATTGCGTGTTCGATTTGAAAAACGAATCTTTATCCAACTTTCCTTTGTCAACCTCGTTGTGTAACAGATTATCTAACTCCTCTGCAACTTCTAAATTCTGTGGTGTGCATGATCTGTGGATTTCATCACTATTCATAGTACATTCCTCAGAAATGTCTTGTAGTGACTTGTCAATTGCATTATTGTCCTGTTTCGGTTGTAAATAATCAATGTACTGCCCAAAGCTCTCTGTATCGGTAATTTCGTTGGTGGAACATAAAGCACTTTCTTGGCACGAGGTTAACTCTGAGTGCGTGTTTATTGTTTGATCTGAGCACGTGTGAGGCATGGCAATTTCCGAGGCTGAACTGTATTCCAAGCTGCATTGCTGCGATATAGTTCTCATCTCCGGTTGTTCGGCGTGACTTTGCAAGCATTCTTCGGAAATGCTCTGACGTTGTCCGTTAAAACTCTTAGGTAAAGCTTTCACAATCTGGTGTTGAGGTACTTGAGTTTCTGGAACGTTTGTGTAAATATTCATTACTTGTGATCTACTGGTTTTAGGGTCGTCTACTTTATTCCACGAGTTCCTATCTGTCGCGAAGTGTTTGTAGTCTCTATTTTCGTCTTCCAACAAATTCGGATTTAGCGTATTTCGAGTCTCTTTTATACCGTTATTGGATCTTTCGACGTGTATATTCGTATTGTTAACTTTGGATCCGGAATTTATTATATTAGCAACACCGTTGTACGCTTCGGACGTAGGTAAGGGCAGTGATATGTGTGAATCGTTGTCGAAGTCCCTTCTCGTCGGCAACTCTAGGCAGTTTCGCTTCATGTGCTGTCGCTGTTTCTTGAAAAATTTCTTAGCTACGTTCATTTGGTTCAGGTTGTAGAACATTTCTGGGCCCACATTCGTTGGATCTGGGTACGTCATCATTGAATTATTAGATCTATACTGCTGTCTGTGTAACACTACTAGGTTTATGTTTGGCGTCTTTCCGTTCGTGTTTTTGAGCATCTCTTTCTGTAAAGTTTGTCCGTTCAACTCGGCTCCACCTTTAAAAGTGCCGCTGTTGTTAGTTTTGGAATTAGTTCTGTTGGAACTTCTACTGCCTGATCTTGATCTGTTGTCGTTTGGTATAGGGTTTGTTAAGGGCGCAGTTGGAGGTGTGTTTGTTGGTAAATTCTGTTGATTCGTATCGAAAACGCTTCTGTTCCTACAGCATTGCTTACTCTTCTGCAAATAACAGTGCATCATGGACCACTGGGCTCTAACGTCACTCCTCGCGATACCGTAGAAGAATAGAATAAACGTGCCCAACACCGTCGAGCATACTGCATAAATTATACTACAAATATCTTCCTGGTAAGGTAAATACGCTGGTAGAGGCCGGTAGACAGCAATAGCCCCACATGTCCATACTGACATATACAAGCACATAACAATAACTTGTGCTCTCAGCTGTATTATTGGCGTATGCTCGACATCTTCAATTTCTGAATCCACCGCAGACTTAATACTCCTCCTTTCAGTATTCTCATTGTTCTGATTCGGTTCCCACATTTCCAAATCGACGTTCTCTGTTGCCTGTGTGCCTTCAGACAGCTGAACGTTCATATTTCTAATTGTACATCGAATGAGTAAGAATAACACTAGAAGAAAGATTAGTAGGATGCCGCCAGGGACGAACAAGGCGCTTAACGCCGGGGCCGTACTCAGAAAGCACTGAGAATAACCCGCGTAGTCTTTCAAATTGACCGCGCCCGATATCCCACAGACAATCAAAGCGATACCCCACCCAACCAAATATAGACCCAAAATCGGCTTCTGAACTGGCACATCAGACGGCATATCATCTTCGGGAGTCCTCACAGGATTATGCGTCTTTGTCACCCATTTGTACATGTTACTAGCCGACACACACATCCACAGCAGACACGAAAGAGACAAGTAGTGTATCAACAAACCTAATATTTGACAAAGCTTGACATCTTCAGTTTGATATATACCTAATGTGTACATGAAACATAGTAAGCCTATTGCTATCCAGGTGTTAATTAACGCGTGCTTGGATTTCTTAGCCATTTGTATAGCTGGATAACACATGATGTAGGTCAATGTGGCACAACTCACGCAACCAATCAGGATGAGGCTGCCGACGTAGACCGCTGGATGGGATACCTTGAAGCGAGCGCCGTCGGTACGTGCTCCGTATATACCCGTCTCAACGTTCTGCAGGAACCCCACGTAAGCTAGACGAGTGCAGCTAATAATGATCATCTCTGAGATCACGTGAGTTACCCGGCAATCTGCAAAGACAAAATTGAAAATTAACACTCCTGATGTGATGAAGAGATGCAGTGAAATTACCCATAGATTATTACTTGTTACTTCGGCCGCCATTTTTATGTCTCTTAAGTTTACAAAACAAATAGATAAGTAGGTATAGGTATGTGCTGTGTGGTTACGACACTCAATTTTTTTTTTATGCGCAATGTGTTCGTACTTTACCTCAATCACACCTGATGTTAAGTGAAGATGAGGTCGATGGTGGAAGCGTACTGACCCGGAAACCCCAACACATTTGGGGGACTGGCTATCTTATCTCTGACAACAGGAACACAACAATGATATTAACATTGCTGTTTGGCGGCAGATTTAGATAAGATAGTGGTAACTAGCCATTTAATATGCCCTACCACCAACCAAACCGAGTACTAAATATGTACCCCGCTGGGGATCGAACCCGCCACCTCCAAATCGTAAACCCAATGTTGTTTACATTGAGCCACAGAGGCGGTTAAATAGAATAGAACCAACCAGTCTCTTCCCGTGGGTGTCGTAAAAGGCGACTAAGGGACTTTCCACCGAAAACCATCTATAGATCTGCGCGTTTCAACGTCGATGGGCTCACCCCATCTCACTTGTGCATTTCTGTAATTTCATAAGGTGTACCGTGGATGCTGTTTCAATCATTAAACTTCTAATGTTTAGAACACCCAAACGCCATTGTTTGGGATATCTCTGACCACCCCATTTGGGATAAAGGTCGTGACGTTATGTCTGTATGGGTATATTGCGGAGACGTACACCAAATATCTAGTACAAAACTAGGCAACGTCTATACCTACTATAAATATTAGATAGGATGTACATAATATATACATACATACGTAAATATTTATCCATCCATGACTCATGACTAAATGCTCGTATCAAATACAAATACTTAAATGGAAAATCTTTATTTGCTTTAAGTGTGGTTACATTGCATTGGTGGTAATATTGATAATAGTAGGCTTCCCACACTTAGTCTTTTGAGGCATGCAAATATGTCGCTGAATATAATTCAACACAAATTATAATACATTTAAAATTTCTTAATTAATACTAAACCTTTCAGCAATTTATAACATGTTGTCCAATATTAATGTCAAATTATTTCATTATATATAAATTATAATTATTACACATCCAATGTTAAAATAAATTAATAAATTTTAAGGTAAGTCAATTATATGTCAAAGTAGGTCAAATGAAATGTAATCCCAGTATATATTATGTCAACTTCCATTCATTTTCATTTCCATTCCAATGTACACTTGGATCAGCCATATTTAACCGCATGCCAATTTTATCGACAGGGCTAAATCACATCATACAATAGACATAATTCAGGTTAAGTTGCTGTCAGCTGCAGTTAAGCAGTCCATTAATTTACTCCATCATGCAAAACCCCCCACCATCACACACTAACTCTTACACACACAGACACTCACAACACACATATTTGTACATATTTATAGATCTATAATTAATATAATTTTGACATTTTCATTTGGCTATTTCACTTTCAATACTATGTAATTTAGACATATTAACTTAACGACTCGTATATCACTGAGGATTTGATTTGTTTTTATTGATATTTATATAATAATATTATAATTAATAATGTAATAGTACCAATTTTATTGTAATTTAATTAAAACATTACCCATTCAATTTTAAGGGTAACCATTGTCAGTAATATAATAAGAATTTTTAATTATCATAAGTTTGTTATTAGTTTTTTGTATAAGAATTTGTAATAATGCTGTTGATTCTATGTAAATAAATAAAATAAAAAATAAATAAACCAACATTATTGCCAATAAACTAGATAGATAAGGTGGTAGCTAGCCAGTCGGACATTGCCCTACCACCAACCAATATTTAGATTGTAATGTATTCATTCACCTGTTGTGTTCTCGTCCCAACGCTTGTACACCGGGTCCCAGACGGCGGCGCGGCCGTCCACTCCTCCCACGGTGCCAGCTCGCACCGTCGCTAATATCGGCTCTATTAGATCACCAGGAAGGCTCACGTTGACTGTAACATAAATTATTTGCGTTTCTGTCACTCTTATTACTGGCATCTTTACTCGTGGTAAAAAAAAATCAGGTTAAAGCCTTTTTTTTCATCTCATCTATTCAAAAAACGATTATTGGTTCCACAGTAAGTGCGCCCAAAATAGGTCTTTTCTCCAAGAGAGTTTAGAACAGGAAATAAAAGAGTTTTGAATTTGGAACATGATTTAATGTTTCTTACATTACATCCTTCATTCCGCTCTGGAATCAAAATATCGCCAGCAAAAATCTTATTTTGCTCCCTTGTTATACAATCTACTATTTACGTGATGAAACCACACAGCGGGCATAAATTTTTTTTTATGCACAACGGGTTAGCACTTGACCTCAATCACACCTGATGTTAAGTGAAGATGAGGCCGAAGGTGGTAGTGTACTGACCCGGAAACCCCATCTTATTTGGGGGACTGGCTATCTTATCTGTGACAACCGGAACACAACAATGCTATCAACATTGCTGTTTGGCGGCAGATTTAGATAAGATGGTGGTAGCTAGCCAGGCGGACATTTAATATGCCCTACCACCAACCGAAAATCGAATGACAGTCGTGAAGTCTGGTTGTGGTCTCTTTTTTTTCTAATATACAGAAATGCACACGTCACGTAAAACGTGCAAATGTACCTGTTGTTTTTTGGCGGAAAGTCCCATAGTCGCCTTTTACGACACCCGCGTGAAGAGACGGGTTCCATATACCAAACCACACAGCGCTTCATATAACAAATTCCCATAAAATGTCATTCGGTCGCGCCTTCTCTAAACTAAAACAAGTACAGGAAGAAAAAGACAGCACCACTTGTTCATTTTGTTAGTTTAAAGAAGACATCCAGACTTGTTTGTGAATGACAAGGAAACTTTCGTGTCTCTAGAGATCATTTTTTTTTCCGTTAAATTCACTCCTCTCGGAGAAGGCAAAGGTATCTAAGCCCGTACAGCCATGTCTTATTTCTTCAGTTTATAAGTCAGTCTCAGTCAAAACAAGCAATTCGTCGTATACTTGGCGTATACAGAGTCTAGTCACTGTCAAGTCATTCTTCAGTAAAGTGGCAGAATGCTTTACAAAAGATTTTGACGGCTTCTTGTGGGAACCCAAAAGCTTCGTTACGCACTTTAATTTACACGTCCCTTCACTTATACGCCATTACTAACTTATGCTACACAATATCCTGCCATTATTAAGCTTCAAAAGTCAGAATGCACCAATTATAAGAATTATAAAGAAAAATGCAACTTCAGTCGACGAGATCCCGCCAAAAAGACCGGGATCACAGGTTCGTTTCTTAGCGGGGACATGTTTAGTACGGGTCTATATTAAACGCATACATTAAATACTCCCATTTTTAACTCACATAACATAATCCGCATAATTTTAAAACCGCATAATCTTAATTTCTATAAAATGCGAACGCATAATCTGTGCATAATATTAATATTCATAACAATAACAAAGCATAAATTTCATAAGTATAATGTTAGTTTTCATACTCATGAAAAATTCGAAATAAATTGTGAGAGACAAGTAAAGCTTTTATATTAATGCACAGCTAATAATGACTAACGTACATTATACCTAGTAAGTCATTTGTTTTAAAATAAAGCTTCTATTTTTATATTATACGTTCAACCTAACATCGAAGGCTAAGGCGGGAGGCGAAGCCTAACCAACAGTGTCGGGGTGCTCCGACCCATCTTGCTCGCTCGCTTAGCTCGCTCGCTCGCCACAATAAGATGCGCAAGTTTTATACAGCCTTAAATAACTATGTATGGGTGCTCGTTAATATGTTATGTAAAGGAGACGTTTCAAGTCTGGCCTGCACATTGTACCATTAATGCAAAATTGAGAATAAATGTACGATTAATAGAAAAATATAGAAATTGCAATCTGTGTAGTATTTATTTTGTACAAAAGCATCATTTAAATTACTTAGAGGGCATTATGGCAATTTATCGGCATGTGATGTACCTACGAGTTCGTTCTGAAACTTAATAGAATGAATGTATGTAACATGTTAAAAAATATGTATCTGCCACTACTGGCAGATTAAAAAGCATTCTGCCACTTTACTGAATGACTTGACTGTGACTAGACGTTAGATATATGACGAATGACTTGTTTTGAATGAGACTGGCTTCACTAAACTGAAGAAATAAGACATGGATGTATAGACTTAGATCCCTTTGCCTTCTCCGAGAGGAGTGAATTAAAACAAAAAATGTTAAATGATACGTCATTGTCATAGCAAATGCAAAGAGTATAGGTTATGTATGTATTCAGAAGTGAGTGACCATGGACTTATTATTTAAACAGGACTGAGTACTCGCCGCTGAAAAACGAGCCGAGCAGGATGTGTAACGTAGAGGCCGTTTGTCTCTGTCTAACAGGGTGACCACAATATATTTGTTACTTGGGACAAATGTTGTAATAAAATATTTGTCAAAAAACTTTGGCGTTTTGACATTAGCCGGCGTGAGCCATTTATTTCGCATTTCTTCATTTTTTGGGAAACTGCAATAATAGTACAACAGTCAGGACCCTAATCAATCACACATATTTCACATATTTCGACTCATTTCAAGAATTCATGGGCATCCTACTTCTTTGATTTACAAAAATATTATTTTTAGCTTACCTGTGGAAAGATATGTTGCAACCACCATAGGATTCACTTGGGCAAGTATAAACGCAACACTTTTTCACCATTTTACTCCTTTTACTTGTTATAATATAACAAATACTTTAAAAAACTTTTAATGCAAAGAAAATTCAAAATCACACCGAACCGCCATTACATGACATGCTTTTCAGGGTTACCATAAAAATAACAAAATCGAAATAAAAATGTATGTTTTCTGTTTGATTTAAGAATATATGAAAAGAAATTAATGCGAATGTTATTTGTTTATTTATAATTGTTAAAATAACATAAAAATATAAGTGTTTCAATGGAATTTTTGAGTAGCCAAAACTGTTGATCATAATCATTTTTTTTGCTGGCAAGATGTAAGAACGAGACACACGGCCTCCGTTATTTCTATCTCTCTCGGCTCGGATTTGCCTTTGTGTATGGTGCATCCAATTTAATACCTTATTGCGTTGACATAGTGATCATTTTCCTAAATGATTCTTTTGATAGTTATCAGTCCTGTTTAATTAATAAGTCCATGTGAGTGACAGACAATGACACGCCATCTTTTTTTAGGTCAGGTATTGCCCTATCGATGGGTCTTTAATGTTTTTGAACAAAAAGACTAGGTCAGAAACGACAGAAATGATATTTGAAATACTCCTAATAATTAATGATGTTTCTAAAATACAGGTGTACAAAGTCCAGGCCATGGTTCCATACATTCCTGAAACGTCTCCTTTGATTTTATAAATATTAAAGTTATACTAGATAATGATATGCACATTTATATTATGCAGTTTTATTATTATGCAGTTTTTGTATTATGTGATTTTATTATTAGGCGGATTTAATATTATGCGCATTTGCGTTATGCCAAATCTGTTATGCGGATTTATATTAGGACAATTAGATTATGCCAATTAAAGGACACAAAAACAAAACACACTTACTCAACTGAAAACCAACAACCGGTGAAGTGATTTCCATATTCATATCCTCCCGTTTAGTACTCCGGCCGTAGTAGTCTTTCGCCCTGTGCGCCCACAGCTGGCCGTTGTCGTCGTCACGCTCCGGCAGTAGGGGGAAGAGCGACGCATCGTTGTACACAGCTACTACCAGGTCGTGGAGCGTGGTGGTCTTCAACGAGCCAGGCTCAGTCGCTGTCTGTTGTTGAACGCTGTAGAGGAACGACTGCGGTATCTGGGAAAATGATATTTACAATTTGCTGACAATTAACAATACAATTACAAATACACTTTACTGCACAACCGATAAGAAAATACAGTTTCAGAAAAGTGGTAAGAATAGAATGTACAATTTGGCGACCTTATCACTAAAAGCGATCTCTTCCAGGCAACCTTTGGGTATAAAGACAGTACATTTGAAATAGGTAGATAGTATTAAATAGGGATGCAGATACAAACTACGTGAATAAATTTCATATATTTACATACACATACATACATAGATAAATATACCTACTTAAACATAACATCTATAAAATAGCAACAAAATACAAACGTAAATATATAAGTGTACTAAATAAATATTTATTGATATATAAAATAATAATAATAAGCGACAACAGGATTGTGCTAAGGTATAGAGAGAAGCTAAGAAGAGAACACAGATTAGAATTAACCAGTTTTAATATAAAATGGTGTCGATTCGGATGTACACCAACTAAACTAAAACCAGTTTTAAAGTAGTACTGTCTCTTTCTCCCTGGAACAGTACGATTCGACGGCACCATTCCAAAACTGGTTTTAGTTTAGTTGATGTACATCTGAATCGACACCATTGTCGTCAACCACAATGTGAAAAATTATGCGATATTTTACAATTAAATATATAAATATGTTAAAAAATATATTTTAAGTGGCCTTATTTCGTTCAGTTATATTTGGTTAAATATAGCGCCCTCATTGGATAAATTAAGATTTATTTTTAAATAGAGAATAAATAAAAAAAATCGTTCTGACCTGCGCTCGAGAAAATTAAAAGCTTTAAATTTAATGTACTTTAAGTACGATGGTACCATACACGATGGTGTCATGTACAGTGGTGCCATACACGATGGTATGTATACACACTAACCGCCTCTATGGCTCAATGTGAACAACATAGGATTTACGAATCGGAGGTAGCGGGTTCGATCCCCAGCGGGGTACAGGTTTAGTACTCGGTTTGGTTAGTGTTGTTAATATTAATAGTGTTGTTGTGTTCCGGTTGTCATAGATAAGATTGCTAGTCCCCCAAACAAAATGGGCTTTCCGGGTTAGTATGCTTCCATCGTCGGCCTCACCTTCACCTAACATCAGGTGTGATTGAGGACAAGTGCTAACACGTGGTGCATAAAAAAAACCATACACGATAGGCAAAATAGACGATGGCACCACACACAATGGCAAAATACACGATGGCACCACACACAATGGCAAAATAGACGATGGCACCACACACAATGGCAAAATACACGATGACACCACACACGATGGCAAAAAAACACGATGACACCACACACGATGGCACCACACACGATGGCACCACACACGATGGCAAAATACACGATGGTACCACACACGATGGCAAAATACATGATGGCACCACACACGATGGTAAAATACACGATGGCACCACACACGATGGCAAAATACATGATGGCACCACACACAATGGTAAAATACACGATGGCACCACACACAGTGGCAAAATAGACGATGGCACCACACACAATGGCAAAATACACGATGGCACCACACACAATGGCAAAATACACGATGACACCACACACGATGGCAAAATACACGATGACACCACACACGATGGCAAAATACATGATGGCACCACACACGATGGCAAAATACACGATGACACCACACACGATGGCAAAATACATGATGGCACCACACACAATGGCAAAATACACGATGGCACCACACACGATGGCAAAATACATGATGGCACCACACACAATGGTAAAATACACGATGGCACCACACACGATGGCAAAATACATGATGGCACCACACACAATGGCAAAATACACGATGGCACCACACACGATGGCAAAATACATGATGGCACCACACACAATGGCAAAATACACGATGGCACCACACACGATGGCAAAATACATGATGGCACCACACACAATGGCAAAATATACGATGGCACCACACACGATGGCAAAATACATGATGGCACCACACACAATGGCAAAATACACGATGGCACCACACACAATGGCAAAATACACGATGGCACCACACACAATGGCAAAATACACGATGGCACCACACTCGGCACTGGCTCACCTGCACGCTGGCGTGTATGAGCGCGTCGGTGACGGCGACCAGCGGCGCCACCGTCCGGTTGGTGGTGGTGCAGTGGAGGCGCGGGCCGCGTGCTGCCGCCTCGTCGGCCGCCGTGCTGTACCACACGCACGTCACGCCGCTGAAACCCTCGCGAACAGGGAACCGCTCCACCGCCAGGTTCACCTGGAGACGGGGTATTGGGAGTTACAATTTTTTCAACATACTTGCTCGTAAAGTGTATCGAGCAGCTCATAACACACGCGTGTGTTATAAACGCAACGCAAATAGTGAAGTGTTATTCCATAACCGCACTATTATGGCAAACAACATAAGTGTCATACAGCCAAATGATAACACCACCAGCCCAGTGAATAAACCGCACTATTTGCTATGGCAAAGAACATATAAGTCTCATACAGCCAAGTGATAACACCATCAGCCCGGTGAATAAAATATCGCTGATCTCCATGTGTTATGGAAATCAATAATAAAATATGCTTTAAATTGTTTTTTTTTTTTTTTTTTCAAATTTTGAAATAGCCCTCCATGCGGCGCCAGCCAGTAGGCAGCACGCCGCGTGATTTTTATTCTGTTTCCTCGCAAGTATGTTGAAAAACATCGTACCATATACATGCATATAATGGTTAAACACTATAACGCACTGATATCGTAGTGTACTATAACTAAATATAATGGCGTGAAAAATACATTTTACGTTTGCGGTTAGCATCAAATAGTAGATTGTATAACAAGGCAGCAAAATTATATAATTTTATGGCGAGTGCGCTATTATGAATCAATGTACATCGCCCGAGGTAAAAAATAATTTTGCGCTCGAGTGATACACTCTACTTTCATCTCCCTCTATGAGAAAAAAAAGGAAGCGCTAATTATGTAAATACATTAGTTGATCATAAATAATTTAATATTTTTGTCGGTTTGGTATAAAACGTTAGTCCATTGCTGGCAATTATAAATATAAGTAAAATCCTGGCAACACTGCCATTGAAATTATATACACTCTTTTTCGTACCCAGCAAGACGGCCAGTTTGTATTTTAATATTTTACATTCCATTAAACATTGGATTTACAGTCCCTTCAAAATCAGAGTTGTATTTTTATTGTACAAACTACAGTCCGTCCAGATTGACTTGTCCTATTTGGTAAACAAATATGGCGTACTAGCAACCAGAGACAATTTATAGGGTTGGGGTATCACCGAACCAATGATGGTGAATGAGTACGAAAATGAAGTGAACTTGATCATCTAATTCAATTAATCATTTAATTTGATTAATCATCGTCATTTCAGCCCACAGAAGTCTACTGTTGGACATAGGCCTCCCCCACAAATAGAACAATATATAACCGAAATAAAAAAAATATTAACAAGCTTATTAAATCAATCAAAAATAAGAAATCGCTAGTGTGAAGAGAGCCTAAAATTTCTTTACAACTAATTAAATGCGTTTTGGATTCCTATAAAAATTAATATTTTCCAAATAGATGACGTCAATTCAGTTCATTGATTCAGTTCTTTCGCTCATCACATTACATTACTTTTCCCATCCCTAAAAATCACAACCAAAATAGATTTCCGAACGTCAGTAATGTCAATGTTTTTTTTATCCTGTGGCAGCAGTTTTCGTTGAAATTCACATTCCATGTGTTTCTTATATAATTCAAGACATCTATACACAGTGTACATGGCGTGATTTATACGGCAAGTCGTGTTTTTGTTACGAATGTGGTTTGTTTACCAAATAAGACAGGACGGACTTTATGGAATGTTATTATTATTTTTTTATTATATGGCAATCGGTCGTCTTTAATGAGATCAACCATGATAGTGTCCAGTAAAATGTGAACAAATTCCGTGCGTAGTTCGCGCCCTTTTTTGTAGTATTTTGTTTACTTAAAGGACGGCGGCAGGCAGCCATTAGTTGTCAGAGATAAGACAGCCAGTCCCCCATTAAGATGGGGTTTCCGAGTCAGTACGTTTCTGACTTCGGGTTCACTGGTGTGATTGAGGTAAAGAGCTAAATCCGTTGTGCATTAAAAAGAAGTCTTTTTCAATTTTTGTATGATTATCGGCAGAGATACATGGCTCTAAAGGCTACGCTTTTTTCTATTACATTCATCAGTCTTTTCCAATGGGCAACGATAGTTGCGGAAAACGCGAAAACTGTCAATTTTTATTTGTGATTATAAGTAAAAATCTCGTACCTTATGTCCCTGAATGTTGCCAGTATAGTTAGATATGCGCTCGGCCGCCCGCATCATCTCCGTACACGAGCCGTGCTCCCTCTCTGCTGCGGCCATCACCGGCGCTGTTACGTTCATCGCCGCACTTATCACGTCCAGCAGTGATGAACCTGCATGTTACCCCTTATTAAAGAGTTGTTCGTACATTTTCATCGCAAATGTTCTTTTTTTGTTTTTTTTTTATATGATTGGCTTCACAATCATATGTATTTTTTTTTTATGATTGGCTGGATTCGCGATTGACCACAATCTCACCTGATGGAAAGTGATGATGTGATCGAAGTTGTAGCACGCGATCCCAATGAATGCCTATTCACTCTGCTCTTGAAGACCCCATGTATATGTGACTATTCTTAAATTATGTCCAAAATTTAGACTTTTTGCTCGGGTATTTGTTATTTTTAGTAATTTTCAGACATTTCAGTGGGCATGTCTAATTGATTAAGGTCTTTATAACAGAATTCTAAATACATCTGGAGTTTGAAATATAAAATATATATTCCGGAACTTATATTAATCATCTAGCCCCAAACTAAGCAAAGCTTGTACTATGGATACTGGATAACGGATATACATACATAAATATTTAAATAAACAACCATGACTCGGGAATAAATGTTCATATTCATCATACAAACATTTATCCATCGCGGGATTCGAAATCCCAACCGTTGGTTTCGTTGACAGGGTCACTATCCACTAACCGGTCGTCTACATATATGAATCTACGAGAGTATCTATCTTTGAAATCTTTCTTCTAAGTAATCCCACCTCCACACTCCTCCCACTGTAACTCCTATAACTTAGGATCGACAGTGGTACTCGACACGGCGCCTACTGAAGGTAGACGGTGCCCTACGTGACTCTATTGCTACCTTGGACCCCAGGCTAATTAAAGAAAGAAATAGGGTGTGTAAATAAGAAAAAGGTTTCCCACTTCCCCCCTTGGCAAATGTTCTCTTTCTTCTAAGTAGTGATCAAGACTCGAGTTTGTTTCTGTAATAATCTGTTAATCATAGACAAGTCATAGATATGGATTGATATAAAATAACTGTGAACCATTAGATACATTATTAAGCAACATGGAATAATGTCAAAGTAGTAAATCGGCTTCGAACTCAGGTTGGCCGCAGCATAGATAATCTGTGCAGGTGGGGCTTCTCCGATGGCGGGAGTGATCGATGCGAGTGTGGAGTCTCCCCACAGACAATGGATCACGTATTGTCTTGCCCCGCGTATCCTGACAGCTGCACCTTTGACGACCTCCTTAACGCCACAGACGGTGCTGTTAGAGTGGCTAAGTTTTGGTCC
This sequence comes from Oegoconia quadripuncta, assembly GCA_949316235.1. Classification (NCBI taxonomy): domain Eukaryota; kingdom Metazoa; phylum Arthropoda; class Insecta; order Lepidoptera; family Autostichidae; genus Oegoconia; species Oegoconia quadripuncta. Next base: position 2,806,154 of record OX438743.1, read on the forward strand.
AATAAAATTTGAAACTTGCCTCGACACGAAAAGAAGAAGTAAATAGTTGATTTATACATTACTTCAGTTTCAACTTCAGTCAGACTCACAATTTTGTTTACTTGCAGATAGATTAGCCAACAGAAACTAGTCGTAAAACATACAAAATATCTTCGAAAGATTAATTTAAGCTTTATTATACTCACCCAAGTCTTTTTCTTCCGAAATATACTGCATATAATTCTTTATAGCGTCAGCTATGAACATGACATCGTCTGGATCATTTATCTCAGCCAAAGGGTAGGTTTTCTCCTGAATCAACATGGTCAGACGCTCTGTCGCATTCAGCGCCGAATATTGCACCAAACTGACATTCAACAGCGCAAATTGCTGAAGCAATTTAGTTACATTGCTAATATAGGAACATTCGGCAGCATTTACTTGACCCCAAGTCGCATTGGCACTGCACTCTCTATAGGCCATCCCCTCACCACTCCTGCAAGGCACTGCAGCCGTGCGATTTATTAATAACTGAGGCCATGAATATAACCCTTTGTTATTTATAGTGTGATTCGTCAGACAATATTGCGTTTGATTTGACAAAACTAGAACTTCAATGGTATAGTTATGCTTTATATGGTTTTGTTCACTGTAGCTGCATGTCCAGTTTCCCGTGTGGTGGTTTGTTATGTTTGGGACATAGACTGTGGTTTCAGCAAGCCCCTCCTCCTGCATGTCTGTATTTGTGACGTTCACATCACATATTTCTAGCATTGGATGTACCCATTTGAGCTCATATTTCGCAACAACCGAAGCAAATGGCGCGTTGCAAGATAAAGTCAATGTATCGCCTTCAAAAACTACTTGATCATGTGCAGGTTTAACTATTAAGGCGTTGGAAGGCATGACACTCCCGCATGAAGATAGATCGAGGAATATCTTCAGCTTTCGAACAGGTTTGTTGACCATATTTTCAGGAGATGCACATTTGAGGGTTCCAAGTTTAACACTGGTATTTCTTGCCCAGTCTCCAACCCAAAGAAGGTTGCAGTCACAAATTAGTAAATTTCCTGTTATGTCTCTGTAAAGATATAGAAAGATTGTGTTTGTCAGTGTTATCAAATTAGATTAGATCTTTTGTATCATGCATGGATGAATAATCTGATTAGACGTCATAAGGATTTTAAATACAAGATTCTAAGTCACGATATGGACAAAGCATGGTTGAAAAAACAGGATTTGTAGCTAATGTAGTTAGGTACGGTGAAAATAATCAATAAATAATGGGTGCAGAATAATCAATAATATAAAAAAATATTACATAGGATAACAGATTTTAATGTAATATTGAAATTACTGCTCATTCACAAAGCCGACTCCCCAGAGAAGAATGATGATTATACAAGCGTTCTTACATCATCCGCCCTTTATGTTGGGCGATACGATAACACGGCGTGCTTGCGCCGTTACCGTTCGACGTCGCTTCTCTATATTTTACGCCTAATATATGTATATATGAGAGATACATCACAAATCTAGCTTCAAACATCATAATAAAATTAAATGAGTAAACTCAATGGTGACAATATTTCTATAAAAAAAAACAGTCACTTACAAATGCGTCAATCCAACCAGATAGTCAAAAGTGCCTGCAGCAAGAGTAGAAATGAGGTTCTGAGCCAAAAACAACCTTTCAAGAGTGACAAGTCCTTTGAATATCTCCTTATAAACATTTGTGATCTGGTTATATGACAGATCCAACCTCTGCAGTGACGTCATATTGTAGAATGCATCGGATTCTATGAGAGATATCTGGTTATGACTTAAATCCCTGAAAAAAAGAAGTAATCTTTGGTTTATTAAAGGTTAAATATTTAATTCATGATGGGTGGGGCTAAGGTAGATACCTAGTATGTTCGTTAACCCTTTGTGGGACACTTCAACACTCACCATTTATTATTTATATAGGTACCAGTTTTATTATTTATATAACTATTATTTATTTATATATCTTATTTATTTATTTATTTATATATCTTATGTATTAGCTGTAAGTTTTCCTAAAAGCAAATAAATAAATAAATAAATAAATAATGGCAAAAGTGGGTTGTGCCCCGGAAAGAGATAAATATTGAGAAAATTGAGTGACAGTTTCAAAGAAAATGTAAATCTGTTAGTATTTTGCGCTCCCTTCAAGTACTCTCTCTGACCCAGACTGGCTGCCACCATCTTCTATAAGTCTACTGCTAAGCAGTAAATCCTACTGAAATTGAATGCTGTTGGATTGAATAACATGATAATCGGATCGAATTTTAAGGGCTTCATTTCATTGACTTTAATCAAATTATACATATTTGTTACATTTTTATAACTTTTCGAGTTTTTGATACATCGAGACTGTGAACTTTTGAGCTAATAATTTGTCAATATTTTAGAGTATCATGCTAATTGATAGATGTTTTTAACAGCATTGTACATAGGTATGTGTTATGTTGTGGTGTGAAGGCAAGACATTCTGACACTTTAACCAGAAGCAGAATAATGTTGACAAAAAAGTAAATATTACGCACATTATGTAATTACATCAATAAATAACAATAATAAATATTCTTAGACACACAGCGCCATCTAGTTCCACACTAAGCAACTCGTCTTGTATTATGGATACCAGATGGTCGATATACTGTATAAATACATGTTTTTTTGTAAATACATAGTATAAATGAAAAGAACCATAACTCGAGCACACATGTCCATATTCATCATAAAAACATATGCCGGGAATCGAACCCGCAACCTCTAGACATTACACCAAACAGATCACTTAAACTTGCATCAATATTTGTTCAAAATGAAAATTTATTGAGCAATGACATAAAGCATATACACAGCATTATTAGGTTTAGGTGTAATGTCTCTACTAGAGTCTGAATACACATGTGTACATACATAATTAAAGTCACTCCTGTATCCCGTATGAGTAGACAGAGACCACAGATTGCCACTTGCTACGATGCCAATGCCAAATAATATGCTTTATGGTTACATTTAGAGAAATTAAATTAATAATAATAGATATTTCGGACACTTACTCCAATCATCTAGTCCCAAACTTGAGAATAACTAAACCAAAATAACTAAAATAGTATAATGGGCTCTGCTATTGGTGTTCATTCTAACATGACTTCTCTAAATTAAAACAAGTTTTAGACTGGTACAGTTACATCTTACTTATTATTCCAAAAAATCAGCACTACTTTCAAACTGTTTTTAGTTTAGAGAAAGTCACATCAGATACTATGCCTGTCTATAAACCTTTTTATTGTTAGTTACTTACAATTTCTGCAAATTGGGAAGGTGTAGCTCTCTTGACAGAGTAGAAATAGCGTTCCCAGATAAGTTCCTGAAATATTATAATTATTGTAAAGACATATGGTGAGCTAGGATAACTTGATTCACTATTTAACTACATAGTCAGATAATGGTTGAATAACACTAGAACCTTGCTGAAGCACCCCATGTACTTTAAGCTACAGAGACTTGGATATAATGGTTAGGAGTTAGATAAACAATGATAACTTCGTCTGTGGAATGTCAATGAGAGCATATAATCAATGAACAACTGTCAGTAGAGAACACTGAGTCCCTTGTCTAAAGACAGAAGGCCATTGGCAAATAGACCAACCATACTCACAAGCTTACAACCAACGTCCAGATTTTACTCAAGTCTATCTCCTTGAGCTCCGTGACCTGTGCAGATATTCCGCCACAAGTGAGCTTCAGCGACTCTCCGGTTACAGGCTCTGCTGCCACCCCATCAGCAGCCTTACTACCGCAAGAACATAGCGACGGACAGTGACCCAGCCCCCCGCGCACCAGCAACGTCAAATACACCACAACACACAGCTTCATCGCGGCTGTTTCACACAAAACACTAATAAATCCAATGGCACTAAGCCAAATACGAATAATTATCACATTTTCACAAATTCCTCACTTTCATCAATGACATGTTCAAATTATCGGACAAAGCAAATGAAAATTCGGTTTATTACGACGGATAGCACTAAATGCAACACATCTTCCCTTGGCACAGTTTACGTTTTCTGAGATTTATAAAAATAAACAAAAATTGTATCTTGCAATATAACACACAACCGACATTTGTAATTTTTTTTTTTTTTAGTTTTATTTTCTCCTCTAGGAGAAAGCAAAGGGATCTAGCCCATAACAGCCATGTCTTATTTATCTTATTTCTTCATTTTGTAAGTCAGTCTCAGTCAAAACAAGTCATTCGTCGTATACTTGGCGTATACAGAGTCTAGTCACGGTCAAGTCATTCTTCAGTAAAGTGGCAGAATGCTTTACAAAAGATTTTGGCGGCTTCTTGTGGGAACCCGAAAGCTCCGTTATGCACTTTAATTTACACTTCCCTTCACTTGTACACCATCACTAACGTTTGCTGCACAATATTCTGCCATTATTGCTTCAAAAGTCAGAATGCACAAATTATAAGAACTATAAAGAAAAATGCTACTTCACTCGCCGAGTTCCCGCCAAAAAGCCCCATAATTTTTTTTTTCGTTTATTCTCCATCTCCAACAATGTTGGAAGGCAAAAGGATCCGAGCCCATACAGCTTCAAATTTTTCTAAAAAGATGGTGTTTTTCCAAAAATCTGTAGAAAAAAGTATTGTATCTACTTTCGGTCCGGTTGCTAGAAACGTGTACACCATGAAGCTTATATCATGAAGATACGATTACGTATTCCAGGAGTAAATCAATCGTATGGTGTGTAGTGACAGCTTTTGTTTTTATATGGGGTAATTTGTCACTCGATACTGGCAGTAATGTCCATCGATAGTTGACATTTCTAAAAATAAGAAAAGTGACAGCTAGGTTAACCAACATAAGCGAAGCGAATTAGCGAAAAGAAAATTCAAATGTTGAATCCGTTGCTTTGTTGGTGATCGCCTGTGGTCAATTTTGTTTTTAGCTTTGATGATTTCAAATATCTACCTACTGTAGTGTTAATATTAAAATGAGTGACCAACGATGTTCCGACAGTGATCAATCCAAGCGGGATATTCCTTCTTTTATTGAACCACGACCGCCACTAATCTCCAATCCTTTCATGAGACCTCGTCCTCAGAAGGGGACGAACCTCTTGGAATTATTCGAAGAAGATTCTGAGGGTGAGGAGCCTGAATGGCTCCAGGTCTACCTGCGATTGAAACCCTGCATTGAACGGAAGAACCTATACGAAGTGAAGTCGGATCGATGTCTCATAACTTCAGTGGACACAGCCCCTGCGGGACATGGGCGACGGACTCAGGCCAATGTCTGTAAAATGTATACATTCTCACACATTTTCGGTACAGAATCAAATCAGAAAGTGAGTACAGTTGTATACTTAATTAGACTACATTATGCATGCACTATATAGTTTTTGCACTTGCTTTACAAATTTCTAATATTTTTCACCCATAATTTATGCACCGATTCAAACTTATATTGTCACTTTGGTTGAAGGTGCAGAAGTCAAAAGTAATGCTATTGATTGACATTGAACAATTCACTTTTACGTTTACATGATGCAATTTGGTTGCTTCCTCCAAATTGAAAGGCAGAAGTGAACCCGTGTAATTTAGGTATTACCCCTTTAAGTAATTGTATGTGACTAATACAAATATTTATTCCTGAATTTGTTATATTTGTACAGGCTTTGCCTAGTTTAGGACTAGATAGGTTGTTAAGTTACCAAAATATTTATTATTATTAATGATAATTTTATCTTACAAATTATTTGTGAATTTTTATATATTTGGATCTTCGTTTCTAAATGAAATCAGTGTCGATGAAGAGCCGATGAAGAGCCAAAAAATGCCTTTCTGTCATTTTTGCCTCAGTACTATCATAATAACACCGTAACGATTAATTACACTATAGCGACTGGACAGACAGAACAACTTCATTCAAAGTTTATACCAAAGAGAAAACTGTGACTTTATTTGAGTCAAACTAAATTTGTTTTTATGGAAAAAATGAACAGTCGACTATTTTAAAGCAGCAGAGGCAAGTTGGTGAAGGTGAAGTACTCAAACATCTGCAATCCATATGGCAAATCCAAAACATGTAATTCGTAGGATTTAGTTATAGGAGAGGCAGTTATGTAAATATCTTTAATATGACATATTTATAATTTACAGGAAATTTTTGAGAATGTAGTCAAAGAGAACTTAAAAAAACTACCAGAGGGCCACAACTTCACTCTCCTCACATATGGCGCATCAGGTTCTGGCAAAACTTACACCCTGATGGGCACTGTGGCATCGCCAGGGCTGGTGCCACGTGCCTTGGAGTATGTGTTCAGAGTTGTGGATGCCGCTCAGCAGCCGCTGTATAAACCTGCTGATGGTGGAGCAAATAAACTCGGGTATGCTGAGCAGGATTATGAACTGCAGGTATATTGTATTGATGTATGTATTACTGAGAGACTTAAAGAAATAGTTTTGCTATGGCATTCAGTCATAAAAGAATGTGTAAGATTAAGTAGTTTGCATCTTGGTTTGATGACCAATTGGTGTAGTGGATAGTGACCCGCTATGAAACCAACGGTTGCGGGTTCTGTCCGGTTAAATGTTTGTATGATGAATACGAACATTTATTCCCAAGTCATGGATGTCAAGAAAAATTTATTTAAACCCATTTCATGACAAACAGGTACAAGGTAAATATTTTATATATGTTTATCCATTATTATATAGTACAAGCTTTGCTTAGTTTGGGATTAGATGATTGGTGTAATTGTCCAAAATAATTACAATATCAATTTCAATTCAATTTAATTTCAATTTATTCAATTAAGGTAAAATATCAACACATCATCTTTACAGGCTATGCCCAAGTCAATAATGCAAAATTATATAAAAATTTGTGATTGTGACAACAATATTCTCTCATAATTAATATAATTCATTAAATTAAACTTATACAATAAATAAATCCTACCACAAAAATTACGTCATATAATATAGAAAGGAAATGATTACTTATTTGTTAATATTATTACATTTGAAAAAAGTCGCAATTCAACACCGTCAAGGAAAGTCCATACAATAGAAAGTCCATCAATTTGATTACCTGTACAAACATTATAAGAACTACCATTTTCCACAAGTTATTACAATTACTGCTGGTATGTTTGACTAGAATTCTGTGAAATATTGACTAGAATTCACCATGAACATAACAGCACTTGACATTGTTGGACTACAACTTGATTGCAATTACAAATTGTATGAGTGTAAAATATAATGGATGATTCACACCTGTCAGTGTATCGTTGCAGATTTTTCACTAAGGAATGTTGCCATTCATCATTGTCAATTATCAAAGATTTTCTTTCTTGATCACTGTAACTGCTTGTTAAAAGAGAATCTACCAACTATTCTAATTAAAACACAGTGGGCTATAAAGTGAATAAGGATTAATTATTCTTATGTTCTAGTTATATTTTGTGTACATTTGAATAAAACATTTGAGACCATATTTTTCCTGCATTATAGAAATCCTTCTCACCACTGCCTTGCACAATTTCCTTTAATAAGCTAACCAGTAATATTTATCTTTTAGTGGGTGAAGAGACTGCGTCACATATCGGCTCCTTTACGCGAGAAATACCGGCGCATGAGCGTCCAACTGCGTAGCGACCTCACTGCCAGCAACCTCGATCTGTCTAATAGGACTAGGTATTATATTTGGGTAAGTTTAAATATAATATATTATATTTATAGCCACAACGACCGCCAAGCTGAAGTGGGACTGGGCGGGCCATGTTTGTCGCATGCCAGACGACATGTAGGCCAAAATCGCCACCACCTGGAACCCACCGTTAGAAAGAAGGCGTCGCGGCAGACCGAAAAGGAGATGGCGGGTTGAGTTTGATAAGTTCCTAACCAACTGGCCGGAGAAGGCGTGGGATAGAGAGCCGTGGAGAGAGAGCCGTGGAGAGAGAGGAGGGAGGCCTTTGCCCAGCAGTGGGACAGTATGGGCTCCTAATAATAATAATATTTATATAATAATTTTTCACTACTAAGAATAAAAATTTAAAACTCTGAACATGTCAGCTTCTATCTGTTTCTTGTGCAGTAAAGTACCAGTCATTCATTCTTGATTGTACAATATTGTAGAATATTGCAGGTGTCATTTGTGGAGATCTACAATGAAGGCATCTACGATTTACTAACTAACAGTGACCGCAACAGGGCGACATCCAAACTACGCATTCGGGAAGACGTGAACGGAAATGTTTATGTTAAGGTGAAGTATTTCCACTAATATTAATATACCCTTCTTATTACTGTTTTTCAGTGAGCGCTAAAGACGAAGGGCTGCTCCAACCATCTCCACACTTATCTATCTTGACCTAGTAACATCCAAGATTGTTCTAATCTCGTCACTCCCATCTTTTTCTATGACTATCTACTGACATTTTTCCATCTCTGGGATCTGACTAGTCATCACCATTTACTCTTCTGTATCCATAACCACTAACATTATGAATGTGAAATTATTATAAAATTGTTTGCTTTAGCTGATGAGGAAGCAACACATGAACCGCTCAGTAATATTCAGTCTGTTTAATTTTTGTTGAGGCTTTCTTAGTCAATATTGAAATAGTTCCTATTGCTATTATATTACATGAAGTTTGTCCACTCGACAGTTGCGCCAACTTTAAATTGTTACTTGCACTTAGCCTTTTTTCTCGCCACAATACTTTCAACAGCGCGTTTATTCTATTCTACTCGACAGGGTGCAACACATGCGTTCGTCCGCACGGGCGAGGAGGCCTACGATGTGATGGTGGCAGGGAAGCATAACCTACAAGTGGCCGCCACAGGCGTACACTCTCATTCATCTCGCTCCCACTGCATATTCACCATTACTATGTTGACTGAGACAGGTAATAATGAATTGTAATGTACAGCCAATGCATGTCCTCTCCTTTATATATAAAAAATTCCAAGTCAAAGGGTAAAAAGTAACCCTTCTAATTTATTCTAACTCCTCTATCGATCTATGTATTGATTTTAATTTACATTATATATATATATTTATTTTGAGTAACATTATTTCAACAATTTTTTAGATATCCGCAGTTTTCAATTACCTTTTAATTTGTAAAAAAGCCTTATTAGTCAAAAGGTATGTGATACGGAATAAACCCAAGTTAATGTCGAAAGTCGCTCCACTGGTTTTTATATTGGAAGATAAAAGAACCACACGCATGATATTCATCTTTGGAAAAATACTTCTCTATAAAAATTTTCTAAAAAAATCATGCTATAATTGTTTCTCAGAGGGCGGCGTTCGCACATCCTGCGTTCGTCTATGTGACCTCGCTGGCTGCGAGAGAGCGCGACAGACGCGCAATACGGGCGCTCGCATGCAGGAGTCGCGTGCCATCAACTCCTCGCTCCACGTGCTCGAACGCTGTCTCCACATGCTCAGGCGCAAGCAGCGGCAGAGGGTCGACTCCACACTGGTGCCGTACAGGTATACTTGACGTCACATAGACACAATTCACCTGTCTCATGCTAGAACGCTGCCTTCACTTGCTCAGGTGCAAACAGCGGCATAGGGGTCACTGCACTCTGGTGCCTTACTGGTATGCCGAACGTCACATAGACTCAACATGCACGTCTCATGCTAGAGCACTGCATTCACATGCTCAGACGCAAGTAGCGACAGAGGACTCGACGTCGTCTTGACACCAGTGCACCGCCTTCACATGCTTGAGTATGTCAACAGTAACAAGCAGCAATAGACGATCAACTTCCTCTCGTGACGTTTAGATATGCTAGGCGTCACATAGACGTTGCGTACGAAACTTCATACGCATCTTCGTTTAAACACAAAATTAAACGACTTATCAGCAAATGCAGATATAATCTATTGGAACCTACCCACAGAGAGTCAAAGCTGACCCGTCTGCTCGGCGCTGGACTGTCCGGAGCTAAGGGCGAGGCAGTGAGCATGGTGGTGACCCTCAACCCAGCGTCCGAGTATGCCCATGAAACCAAACACGTGCTTCAGTTGGCCGCCGTAGCTAAAGACATACGTGAGTATGATTATCACAGTAGTCGTCACCATGGGCGCACACCTCGTGGTCGAAGCCATGTTTTGTACATTTTTCATCTTACCAAAATAGTTGGAATTGTTGATTATGAGTATGGCAACATCGTCGTACGACGATGGAAGGAAGGAAGGACCAATCACAGGATTGGTCAATTTATATATAAAAATCTGAGGCTTTTTGGCGGGAACTCGGCGAGTGAAGTAGCATTTTTCTTTATAAGTCTTATAATTTGTGCATTTTAACTTTTGAAGCTTAATAATGGCAGAATATTGTGCATCAAACGTTAGTGATAGTGTACAAGTGAAGGGAAGTGTAAATTAAAGTGCGTAACGGAGCTTTCGGGTTCCCACAAGAAGCCGCCAAAATCTTTTGTAAAGCATTCTGCCACTTTACTGAAGAATGACTTGACCGTGACTAGACTCTGTATACGCCAAGTATACGACGAATTACTTGTTTTGACTGAGACTGACTTACAAACAGAAGAAATAAGAGAAATAAGACATGGCTGTTATGGGCTAGATCCCTTTGCCTTCTCCTAAAGGAGAGAATGAAACAAAAAAATATAAAAATCTGATTAGCCAGCTCACGTGACATTTTAATGACGCACGTTTAATTTGACACCAGCATTTTGCTAAATTTTTGGTCAAGCTTAGTTGTCCATAAAAATTAATAATGTGACCAACATTTGTTGGCTTTGATTGTAAGAATCAATAAATCATCCATGCCTCCAGATTAAATGTTCGTATTCATCACACAAATATATACCCCTAGCGGGATTCGAATCCGCAACTGTTGGTTTCACAGACAGGGTCACTATGCATTACAACTAGTCGCAGGCGGAAAGCTAGTTTCTGAGTGCTTTTCATTTTTATTTTATTTTATGCACAACGGGTTGGCACTTACCTGATGTCAAGTAAAATCCCATCTTATTTACTTTTATTTCTATGTATATTTCTTTGTAATTTAAAAATTGTGTATGTGCGTGAACGCAGTGGCGTAAATAAATGCTTATTTGGGGAATTGGCTGTCTTATCTCTGACAACAGGAACGTGAACACTGACTTTGGTGAGCAAGCTGTACTGTACATAGTCATCCTGTCTGCTCAATGCAATGATGTACTATAGTAAACCGTCTGTTCAGAGGTGAACCACACGATGGTGGAGTCGTCGTTCGAGAGCACCGCTACCGACACCACGTACGACAGCGGCCTCGAGGTGATGAGACTGCGTGCCGACAACGAGAGGCTGCATTTTGAGCTAGTGCAGTAAGTTTATATGTATATACCCGATGAGTTTATTTACCGTAAGGAAAAAAATAGGTCATATTAGGTAAGTGAAATAGAAGGTATATTATAGGTAGTTTAATTTTTTTTTTTTCAAATCATTAACGAATAAAGCTTTGTGTCATTTGACGGTCGCGTTCGTAGCCTATTTCCACATAATTACATCATTAAATTATGTTGATGATTAAGTGGACTGTATGTTCGAAAAAAAAAAAGCGTAAAAGGCGGAGTTTTAATTTAACGAAACCAATTGCTTGGATAAAGGCGACTCGCCAGGTTGCTTGATCCCTCCACCGAAGATCTCCACAAAGAGGTGGAAGGTACCTTCAGCTCTCTCTTTGAAGGCCAGCTGGGCTGACCTCGATATCGCCTATGTTACTTTTCTCCTGGGAGATTGTATGGGTTCGAAGCCAGGGTTGAGTAGCCTTCAGCGGCAATTCGTGGCGTAAGCAAAGGTGGTAACGACAATTATACATGTTAGATGAAATTATACGAAAACCGAAAAAAACTGCGTGAACGCTGTGGTGAAATTAAAAAACTTGTAGAAGATAGGCGTTTCAAATAAATTTCGCATGATTGGAACCCTAAAAGGAATACCCTATTTTATCCTAACGGTAAAAAGCTCATGCGGTATATCGCAGGCAGATCGTTCAGTTAGCCATTCAATTGTATCCTTAGGCGCATTTATTTCAAACAATTACATGCATAATTAATTATTAGTTACATTTAAAGTTAATACAAAATTCATAATCATGACTTATTATATTCGTCTCAGGTTTCGATTCGGATAAGATGGATTCTTTATAAATTTAAATTAAATGGATTTACAAATGTGCAAAGCTCCCAAAAAATTCGCCCGTGCCTCGGCGTGGCGATTAGGGAAAATTCATCCATAGAATGGGCTAAAAGTCACGTCATGGAAAGGCTTATGTCCAACATTGGTATGTTGGTGTTATAACATGTTGTATGTATTAAACAAGGCTGGTTTTTTGGGGTTCTTCTGGTACAAAGAAGTGATGATAACCTTCTGCCTGATTCAAAAAAGTGACTAAGTAATTATAACCGACTGTTTAACATGCCATCTAAAGCACGGAAGCACTTGTATGAAAGTACCACTAGAATAGAAATCTTTATTATTTTAAATGTGGTGGATGGTGGTGTTTCCATTTCTAAATAATGTTCAATCACAGTGTGCGAAGTGCGAGTTTTGTCTCGTTTTAAACTTTACCATCGCGTTCGCGTTTACGCAAAAAGTATCTATGGAAAAAATCGTTTTGCAAACTATCCGCTAGAGGCGCTGCACATTTCTTCATAAAAATCGTCACGTAAACGTGAACGCGGTAGTAAAGTTAAGTCGAAACAAAACTCACACTAATAATAAATAATAAAACTGGTAAACAACTAGTGGTCATTGATCGCACCAAACATCAACTTCGAGACTGTTTTATTTAGTACCCATTATATTTAGGGCACAATCTCGCAACAAAGAGCTGAGAGCGTCCATGGAGGAGAAACAGCAGAAAATGTCGAAGACAATGACGGAGATAGCGGAGGAAGCAAAGGACATGATGCGGCAATACTACGAGGCGCAGTTGCAGGCTTTGCGCACTGAAGTATGTTTTATTTCATTCTGTATAAAATTGTAACGAAATGAATCGTTTATTCATGCATAAGAACCGGGTAAAAAAAGACATAATTTCGGTATGATCTCTGGATCTGGCCTCTTCAGACTTATACACTACACACTATAACTATAATAAAAATAGATATCTATAACAAAGAGTATTTAGATGCGCTGCCAATAATTGACAGTGCTCAAATGTTGCTTATTAAAATAAAGGTTTTGAGTATGAGTAATGTCAACAATAACAATAATAATTGTTATTAACAGCTAAATTTTAAATGTCCATCCACATTTGGAATACTTCGTACCTACACAATCTCGTGTTCATTGGTCCGGGGCTAATAAATTAGCACCTAGTATCATTACTTCTTATAAATTTTTTGCTTAGTAAATTTTCATGATTGATGAAGAATCAAGCCGCAGATTAATATTGGTGTCGATGCGGATGTACACCAAATAAACTAAACTAAATCCAGTTTGGAGTGGTGCCGTCGCATCGTACTGTTCCAGGCAGAAAGAGACTTAACTTTGGTTACAACGCCATCTATTTGCTATCGTAAAAACCTTAGTTGCCTTTTTTATGGTTATCATTAAACTCAAAAATTGTAAATCCTTTTTAAACGTTGTATTCATAGGTACTTCAAAAGGATATCAAAATACCGCAAATCTGTTAAACCGTAGTTACCGAAAACATTTAAGTTTAACACAGTTGGTGTCTTTATCGAGGTTGGTTTGACGACCGATTGGTGTGTAGTGGATAGTGACCCTATCTGTGAAACCAACGGTTACGCGTTCGAAAATGGTAAATGATTGTGTGATGAATGCGAACATTTATTCCCGAGTCATGAATGTGTATATAAATATTTACGTATGTTTATCCGTTATCTAGTTAGTATCCTTAGTACAAGCTTTGCTTAGTTAGGGACTTTTTGGTGTAAATGTCCGAAATATTTATTTATTTATCTGGATGAAGGATTTTCTAATCATCTATTTTGAGAAAAGAAATTGAGAAAAGACTCCAGAGTCGTAATAACTTTTTAAAGTGCGTTGCTCCCGTACAAGATGTGGCTTCGGATGCTCGCTGCAGCCTGTGGCGGCAAAGATACTTTCTTGCATCGTTCCTCCCGCTCGACGAGTCTCTTCCTCCTGGACACGATTTGCCATGGCCAACATGGTAATCCTTAAATCGGCTTCGAGCTCTGTTTGGCCGCAGCAAATATAATCTGTGCCGGTGAGGCTTCTCCGATGGCGGTAGTGATCGATGCGAGTGCGGAGTCTCCCCACAGACAATGGATCACCGATCAGTCTTACTCCGCGTGTCCTGACAGCTGCACCTTTGACGACCTCCTTAACGCCACAGAGAGTGCTGTTAGAGTGGCTAAGTTATGGTCCAATAAAATTTGAAACTTGCCTCGACTCGAAAAGAAGAAGAAGAAGATTGAGAAATGTTAATCTAATCATGTTGTTGGAACTATAAAGCTTTACATTAAATACCTACTCCAGTTAGCTATAATATTTCCCATCAGTTCAATATTAGTGATTTCTCAAACACCGATCCAAAAATATCGTTTCTCCTTTCAATTCAGATGGATGAAATGCAAGAAGAATACGAGGACAAACTAAAAACAGCGGCGTGGTCTGCGGATATTCGGCGAATATCCTCCGAGCCAGGCACGCCGTCGCGTTACCTACAAAAGAAGGTATGGCGAGACTAAATTTTTTTAATATTTTGTTATAAGTTTTTTAATATTTTGACGACCTGTTTGGTGTAGTGGTTAGCAACTCTGGCCACTATACCAAAAGGTTGCGGGTTCGAATCCCGCTAGGGGCATGTGTTTGTTTGATGAATACGGACATTTGTACCCGAGTTATGGATGTCTTCATTTATAATAAGTATTTATTTACAAAAAAATGTATTTATGTAGTATATCAAACATCTGGTATCCACAATATAAGCCTACAGCCTACAGTTGCTTACTGTGGAACTAGATGGTGCCGTGTGTATGTCTAAAGATATTTTTTTTTATATTGAACTGGATATAATTGACGATGTGGTTGAATATGCAGCATGCGATCTTAGTAAATGCCTATTCACCCCGCTCTTAAAGAATCCAACATTCTCGGATTTTGCACTGGGGACTGCAGATTCCATTCCTCGGCAGTTTGTGAAGGAACAGCCAGAATATTAAAGCCCGTATTCTAGAATGTTACTCAAGCAGAGATCTCCACTTGAGGACTGTTAAAAAGGGACAGCTTTATGTAACTTGTATAGCTTCATCTCTTTCTTACTATGCTCAAGCGCAGATCTACGCTTGAGCAACATTCTGAAATACATTCTTAATACTGTTTTAATATGCAGCAGAATCTCAAGCTTAAGGTCATCTCAATCTTGGGAACGGTTTATTAAGTGCGCGTGTACTCAATAATGAATAATCGTAAACTTTCTTCATTCGTTTCAGGTTTCGCAGCTTATGACGGAAATCGCTATTTTGGAGGTAAATTATATTCGTATTTATGTTTTAAAAATAAGAGACCAGATTGTTATGCTCTTGAACATCTCGTCCATTTCGGCGAACGGCAATCGTAATCGCAAGAGCTTTCGCTTTGAAGATGTGTTTAGTTTCATTGCCTTCACTGTAATGAATAAATGGCAAAAAATATAACGTTTGTTCCGTATACTTTACTAATTCGCCAGATATTTTAAGTGTTAATGTGATTGCGAGTCTACGCTACAGTTCACGATATACTTTACTCTGAAAATACACTATTCGGGAAGTACCCAATTCTACTAAATACATAAAAAGGACTTTTTTCAAATTTTTCGTTAATGTACTAATCAATATTCAAAATAATCCATACTTTATTTAATATAATAATACTTTACATTGTATGAGAGCGTGGCTTTTCATAGCCAAACAATAGTCTTGTTGCTACATTCTGGGACAACGTAAAGGTTAAACATTATTAGATTACATAATTAGAGTTAGTGTATCATATTGTATGCAATTTTTATTTTCAGGAGAAACTAACAGCAGAGAGGCTCGCACGTGCGCGTGCGGAAGAGGAAGTGCAACATCTACGGGCGTGCATAGACGAGAGAGATGGTAAGTCTTCACAGCTTATGCTTTTTCATTTAAATGGATGAATTCCTTCTGAAACTATGATCTTAAATTATGTCTTCGCCCCTGTATTACTTTATCGCGCACAAGTCGGTTCAAAAGTAGCCTATGTTCTCCTCCAGCTCCCGAACTACCTCTCTGCGAAATTTCAATGTGATCGGTTCAGTAGTTTAGCCGTGAAAATCGTACAGACAGACTTTCGCATTTATAATATTAGTATGGGTACGATTAATTGTATTTTGACTCTATTGTTTCAGAAAAAGCAGAAGGCAACGTTGAGAACAATGACGAAGTAATCCTAACTGATAGTGAGGGCGACGAAGATGATTCATGCAACGAAAGCCTCGAACCTACTTTTAAAAAGGAGGATATTAACCGATCCAGACTTCTACAACAAAGTTTAATTAATGAAACTATCAATAAGTCTCATAACAACACTACAGTAAATCTAGATAGTGATTATAATGATACCATTCAAGATAATCAGGTTAATGATAGCGTTATTGAGAAATTGAGTGAAACACTTGTCGATGACGGCCGTGATGACACAGCTAAGGATTCCGTATATCTCACCGGGGAAAGTGCATCAAGTGAAAAATTCGGGGAAACTAACGATAGTCTTAATACAAATCATAACGAAACTGCTAATCTAATAAACGATCATTCAACAACGCAAAATAATTTTAGAGGTACCCATCATAACGAAACTACTGATCTTTCAGTCACTGAAAATACTTCTATTGGGGGTGGTTGTTTTGTTAAATACTCGAAAGAAAACGTCAGTGATAAGCCTGTTAAAGCATTTGCTCGAGGAACATATTTTGTGAGGTGTTCCGAGATTAGTGATAAAACGGACACGAGTAATGAATCTATTAAAGGGCATTCTGTAGATAATAATAATACATTTAACTCTATTGTAGCTATGGGAGTAGAAAAGATTAGAGAACCGGTAAAGAAAAATATAAGTCACAACTGCCTGAAATCACCTAATCCAAGTGACGTATCATTGGCACAGTTCGAACTACTAGAAATAGCCGCAACCGAAGACGATTCTCAAATGAAAGAGACAGAACTATTCTCCAATATAAAAATTCTAAAAGAAAAAAGAATATTCTTTGAGGATAATAAAAAAGAAGTCGATTGTTTGGAAAAAGGCAATAATGAAAAAAAGATTTATTTTGATAATTTGGATGCAACCAGTCAAGTTGATAAAAGAACCAATGATCATGTTGCAAAACTATTAGAATATAACGATGATAGGTCACCGTCAATAGTCAAGGACGATGTTACCAATGATTTCGAACCCAACAAAGTAAAGAAACTATTCGGTGAAAGCTTTTCAAGGCAACCCGATTTAGTGTCACCTGCTCGCAAACCCGTAGTTTTACCCAAGAAGTGTGCCTCTGTTGACATATTTGATGGTTTTGATTCGCCGCTTATAATTAAAGCTAAAGAAAATAATGATTATCCAGAGTTACCTGCAAAAACTCTGGGCGGCATAGAGACAACTGAACCTAAATCTAGTAATGAGAAACTTAGTGAACTAACAACTGAAGGTGATCTATTCAATCTAAAACCTATAAGCGTACACATTGAAAAACTTGATATTGCTTCATTTAAAGATAAACCGAAAATTGAAACTGTTAGTAATGGAACAGGTCGTTCTAAAGATAAAAGAGGCACAGAAGTTATTGAGAAATCTATAATTGATTTGAATATTTCAGAACCACCCAAGAAATCAATTGAGAAAATTTCTGACGATCAAAAAGTTAATGTTAAACCATTAAAAGTAGAACGACCGTTAATTGACCATAGTCTTACAGTGATTCCAGTACCGGATGACGATTCACAATCCGAAACACAGATAAATTCAAAAGAGAACAATACAATGGAAGATTTTGAAAATATCTACAAAGACATAACAGCACCTAGGGCCACAGAATTTGAGTTGCTCATCTCTCAAGAACTGAGTTCAACTAAAATCCACGAAAATATTGACTTGGCAAATACTGAAAAAACTAAATATAACTTACGTCACAAAATTAACCTGTCTATTGAAGACGAAGAGAAACATAAAACTGCAGAAGTAATATTAGAAAGTCAAGCAAAATGCTCCAGCAAACCTTCGAAAAAGAATCTAAGATTACGCAAAAGAAAGAATCAGCCCGAGGATGGGGTAGAAGACAAAGAAATTTCAAAGCTGAAAGACATAGTCAACCTACAGAAGGAGTTCTCTGACGTAACTTTAGATGTCCCAGCAGACAAGAAAGTCGTGAAAGATATACCATCGCCTGAAAAAGTTTCAGGGGGAGAGGAGAATCAACCACCGATAAACGAAATGCAGAGTTGTCCTTCTAAAAGGTAAATTGTAAGACTTTTTAAACTATGAAATATTCTAAAAGAAACTGGGAACCCTTGTAGTTTTAAGGAATATATCCAAACTTTTGTACTTAAAATACCTATAATATTATTAGGATTACGAAAAACAATTTACTCACTTCATTAACAGTAATAGATCCTTTACATTTGAGCTTTTGTTTAAGAGTACAATTCTAAATTGAAAACTTATTAGCATAAACTTTCTGTTTCACTTATTGATATCCTCTAAAAATCAATATTTTACCACGTTTGCGATGTATAAATTTTATTTCCGTGCTCATTATGCAGTTCAAATACAAAATATTGCACTCCACTATCAGTTGCAGCAATAAATATAGATGACATCCCAGATGACATTCCATTTTATCGTATTTTGTTTTATCTGAAGTTTTATGACGTAAAAGTAGCAAATGAGATATGTACAAATAGGTCTTATAGTATATAACGAGGTTTAAAACTTTTTGTATTATTTTTCTCTTTAACATCGTATTATTATTTTATATTTTTCATCGATAATTAAAACCAACCATATCGCAGTGGGTACACGGGTAAACAGGAATTACCCCTACGCCCACCGGTTGGTGAAGCCAGTGGGTGCACGGGCCGCGGGTGGAACCCCCCCCCGACCGACCTCCGAAATGTAAATCCAATGTTGTTTACATTTTTGTTTGTTTGACATACAATGTTGTTTGACTTTTTTATTCACATTTATTGAATAGTTGGTAATTGTTGTTAATTATATTATTAGGCGAAGATAATATATATTTTATACTAAGTTTATTTATTTCAACATTGATACGAGTACATGGCATAATTTATGCACAAAAGAAGCTGCCAGCTCTTTTGCCAACATAGGACTAACTAAGCGCAACGACAATCTTTAAAAAAACGTCGCGGTTCCGTACCCCACGGGCCAAAGGTCTCCACGCCAAAGGGCACAAATACGTTATCTGTACCCAGAGTTGCGTATTTGCGCCTCTTCGAGTACAAAGCAGTATGTTTATATAAGAATTATTGTACGTTTGTTTGTATTGTATTGAGCTGAGACTGGAATGATTTTTAACTAAATTAGGGTACTTCACTATCTAATAAATTGCCTAAAGCAATTTGGATTGTTTTACAAACTCAATGAACAACATCCCGGTACTTTGCGGGGAATTATTATACTTTAATGTAAAGAAACGTCTCTCTGTCTTCCATCCAGCATAACAAGAAGCCGCAGAAAGCTGTTCACGCCTCGCGCCGAACCGCTCGAAGAGTCGCTTGGTGCGACGGGAGATAGCAATGAGAGGGTTCGAGTTCCGAGACCCTCTTACCATCGAGCTGCTAGAGTGCGACGCAAGCTTTAAAATTTTAGTTTCTAGACTTAGAGAGGGTTAATAATGAAATAATAAAACACAAATAGCCAGTGGTACAAAAAATTGCATCATCGTTTCTAGTAGCATGACCACCGCGATATAGTTTAACACACGTTATATAGGGTCTAGCAAAATTAACCCGACAAACTTTGACAATTGCACGTACATGACAATAAAATAATATATTCATTAAAAACACGAGCCTTAAAAATTTTATTTCCGAGTAAAAATATTAAATGTAAGTGCAAATGAAAATGCAAATTAACAGACTTACGTCATTTCGATTGTACATTATTTTATCAATGACAAAAAAAGGCAACGTTCATATGGAAGACGCCAAAGGGGGTGGTGGGGCACAGGGCGCAACCAATCACAGCAAGTCGTGTGGTCACCTTTCGGCGTCTTCAAAGATACCGGGGCACGTGTATGTGTGTTATAGCAAAGTACTTAGAGCGCGCGGCCATTAAGGTCTAACTCACAAAATTGACATTTCTAAATTTTATTTTTTAATTAAATCTGTTAACTTTAATGTACTTTTTTTTTTTTTCGTAATAGGTACATCCTATACATACACTCTGCAACGTTTGTCGGGTTAATTTTGCTAGACCTTATATATCGCGCGCATCTGTCAACATGCTTATTTACGACTGTTATGTCGCTCATTTTGACAGATGACCGTGGCAAAATGTGTGACAAACTATATCGCAAGTTGTCATGCTACCGCTACTGCCTCAGTATTATGACAACGTTTGTCGCGCGCGACGTACCATGACAGACGCGATAAATGGTTATGTCGCGCGAGATATTTGCTCCTCATTTGCTTGGGCGAAATATACAATTATCCCACTCTCACTCCTACGTCGCGCGCGACAAACGATGTCATGCTACAGGGGCTGGTCTATTGAAAATTGGGGTTTTTTTATTGAGAAATAATTTTAAAATCCGCTCCAAAACTTATCTCAAAGGTCTTAACGGATGGTGCCACTAGTTTGCTAAATCGCACCAACGGAATTCTCCGGGCGCATTAGGAATTTATAAATTATCAGAAAATAAAATCCGTAAACAAACGAAAGTCACCGACATGTCCAGTTGATGCAGGCTTGAAGAATTGATGGGGGCATTAAGCGCAGCATACAACTATAATACGTTGCCCCTCTTAAAACTACCGTTTTATTTTATTTTTCAATGTAATGTACGCCTTTTGCTAATAATAAGTTAAAAATTTTGTCAAAAGTTTGACAGATGGTATACTTTACCCTGTGGCCGATTGTACACAGGCTAGGCATATATTCTTTCACTGAATACCATTGCATAGTGAAAATTGTTCTTTGGCATTGCGTTGGATAGACTTTGGATATAATAGCTAACTCGTATTTTATTATTGTATTATAAAAATATGACAAAATGTTTATTTTATTACTACAGTCGCGGAGTAAATAGTAGCTATAGTATTGTATTTAGATTTATTGACAATAAATATTATTCGAATCTACATGGTTTTTTATTTTTCAATTTTCATCCCCTTTTTGGTTCTCGTGATTGACCAACATTAAAGTACATTACTAATTGTAGACTAGTGATTATCCGTATACCTTCAGTAGGCGCCGTGCAGAGTACCACTGTTGATCCTGGTTTACAGGAGTTACAGTGGGAGGAGTGCGGAGGTGGCAGTAGTGATTATCCAGGCGCGATAGAGGTTTATGTCGCGCGAGATATTTGTCCGCTCACTGGCGACAAACGATGTCATGCTTCGAAATGACTGATTTAAAGAAGTTGTTAGATTCGTCATGATGCAATCCAAACAAAGTTTATGTCCGTCCATGAAATACAAAATGGCGTCTACTTCAAGCAGTTTGCATGGCTTGATTGATTTTCAAAAACCAACAAAAATATTTATATTAGAATAAAATGACTTCAAAACGTAAATTTAATTTCCCTAACATGAGTGTTTGGGTGTTCCAAACATTTAAATAAGTTCTCTTTTTGCAATAAACAGAAATGCTCAAATGACTGGTGAACCCATTCGACGTGCAAATATATAGATGTTGTTTGGTGGAAGGTCCCGTTTATTAAAATTAATGCTCATTCACATAACTTACCAGATATGCGCAAGAAACTCAAGGGTTGCTCTAGTTGTTGGGTTACAATAGTGTAAAACGGACAAACAACGAAAAAATAGTAGTTATAGCCATTTTCGTATCTTTTCGTGGTCGGAGAAGATTAATGCATCGAGACAAAAGAAGTCTTATTTTTGGCTTTAGTACATAATCTAAGCTTTTTGACCTCTAGTTTCCTTTTGGTATAGTTATTTTACTCTTTGCCTCTAGTACGCAGACGTATATTCCCGACCTTATTTTGCGGTGCATTTTATCTATTTTGTCACCTTAGGGTTTTATTTTGTAGTTGGTAACCCTGAAATTAATTGTCAACTGTCATGTATGGCTGTGCTCCTTGGCCTGCCTATCGAAGGACGAACATTATTAAAAAATAATTGTCAACTGTCACTGTCTTGGCTTTAGTAAATAAACGTCGCACATTGAAGACGAGGCAGTATGGCTTTGTTCCTTAGCCTTTCCTATTATAAGGAAGAAGAAAACTTCTCTCTCTATAAACGTCGCACACTTTTGCTCGTTTTACATTATTCTTTTTCGTAGACAGAGTTGTTTTCTGTGTTAGAAGAACTCAACAAAATCATAATTTTACATATATCCGACTATGACTACCAACGCCAGGGCGGCGGTGTCTCAAATATTGCGCAACAAGGATGAGACTGGTGAGGAGGAAGATGAACCTAAAAAGAAGTCTAGAGAAGACTGGAGGAAAGCTAAAGAGCTAGAAGAAGCTCGTAAAGCTGGCACAGCACCAGCCGCAGTCGATGAAACAGGTATTTTATACGATTTCTTAAAAGTAACCTGCGTAGTTTGTAATGTGGGTGTTGTAAGCACAGTATTAACTGCAGCTTCATTCAGAATCTTTAACTCAAAGAGCTGCGGCTCATACTACTGCTTATAACAGAGGCTCAGATTTCTAGAGCATTTCCCCTTAACTGCAGTGGATAAGAATCGGCCAATATCCATGTCTATATTCTCCACTGCTTTGATACTAAAGAATTTGGATTTTAGTGATACAAAGTACGAGTGAAGTTATTGGTTCATTTTGAATACAAAAACAATATACAATACCTTTAAAACATTTTTTCAATTTTTCTTGTCCTCAATTTTGTAAGTACATAATAACTTACTCTTGTTTATATTAGGTCCTTACCTATGAAATTGGCGTTTTGTATGAAGAATTTTATTAATACTGTTTTCTCTATACAAATATTTTTGGAATTTTTTTGGGAACGGCAAATCCAAAGTTAGCTAAACTTTGTGTGTATTATCGGATAACATAGGCAGTGTTTATTTTTAAAAGTAACCGATTTATAAAAGTTTCTGCGAATCTAAGAAATAATATTTGAAGCTCATGAGAAGAGCTGTGTTCAAGTTTTTTTATTATGTGATTTAGCTCAGACATTAAAAAATATTTCATGTGAAACCTTGAAAATTTATTCTATTTTCAAAATAAAAAACAAATTTGGAAATAGCTATAGAATCGTAGGAGTTGGAACATTATGATTAACGAAGAAAAAAATCTCTAATTTCATAGGTAAAGACCTAATAGTTATAGCGGAGGGTTTGCTACATGCAGATTATTTGGAAAAATTGTGGTTCTTGGAAAAGATTTTTTTTTTTATATGAGAGGGCGGCAAACGATCATCATTAATTTATATTTTGGTTACTCAATTGAGCCTAAATTGCGTTTTGTTCATGTTCAAATTAACGAAAATTTAAACTACATATTATTGTGCCCCCTTGACTCGGACCCTTAATGTAGCCAGGCAAGTATTAAAAATACCACCCACCAAATTGAATACTAATCAATAGTAGTACTGGTGGATCACAACTTAGATACTGGTTGCCATTAAATGGAGAGTTGAAGTCCAATACATATGGAGTCATAAAACTCAAAAAGTGAAACACTAACTAAACACAACATTTACAGGCAAAGACATAAACCCCCACATACCACAGTACATCTCATCTGCGCCATGGTACTACGGGACCGCCGGTCCCACTCTGAAGCACCAGAGGCCTCAGCAAGACCGGGAGGGCGAGTTTACGAAACTCGACACTTACTATAACAAGGGTGTTGATGCTGTAAGTATTGGAAATTGTTGTTCCATTGGTTTTCCATATTCCTAAATACGAACATGTATTCGTCAACAGCCTTATGTTCCATGCCTGTGGCTCAGTTCCTCACTAGGGCTTGTCTCATAATCCACCACATAGTCTCCACTGTGGATTGGTGGATTTGTGCCAGGCTAGTGATAGTAAGGTCAAGGGCCAGAGTAGGTCACTAACTTGCAGCAATATTTTTTTAATAATATGAAGTAGTTAAATACCCATACATTAAGAAAAGGAGTAAACATTTATAATGTGAGGCACAGAATTTCACAAAACCTTACTAAATGATAATAAAAAAGATTAGAGTAAACAAAAAGTAGATGACAATACAATAAAATTGCAATCACTATTATATTTTTTCTACCATAGGCATCACATGCTTTTCCATTGAGAAAATTCTGCACTGAATAGACTGGGACTGATTGGGACTGACTGGCAATAGATTGAGACTAGATAAATAAATAAATATTTCGGACACTTACACCAATCATCTACTCTCAAAGCAATGCTTGTGCTATGATTATAAAAACAATTATTCCAAATTGTATTTGTATTGGCTTATTTAAAAAGAGCAACCCCTGAGTTTCTTGCTCGTTCTTCTCTGGGGAGACTGCCTAGTGAATGAGCGATAACTGTATGTCATGACGATTTCAAATGTTATTCTTATAACTTACGAAATACATAATATTTTACATACATATTTAATATTTTTTATGCATTTTACAGACAAAATTAGTAACAAAGTTCAGGAAAGGGGCCTGCGAAAATTGTGGTGCAATGACACATAAAAAGAAAGATTGCTTGGAGCGGCCAAGGAAGGTACAGTAGATGTCAATATTATTATAAAAATCTTCAAACATCTCGTCATTCGTACAAACAACTACACTGTTCACAATATTTTTAACTTTGTCCAATCGTTTGGTTTTCTGTGACCACACATGGGTAATTCCTATCTTTGGTATAAAAATTTAAAGAATTTTTTTTTATGCACATTGGGTTAGCACTAAACCTCAATCACACCTGATGTTAAGTGAAGATGAGGCCGAAGGTGGAGGCGTACTGACCCGTAAACCCCATCTTGTTTGGGGAACTGGCTATCCTATCTCTTGACAACTGGAACACAACAATGCTATTAACATTGCTGTTTGGCGGCAGATTTAGATAAGATGGTGGTAGCTAGCCAGGCGGACATTTAAAATGCGCTATCACCAACCAAACCGAGTACTAAACACTGGGGATCGAACCCGCGACCATCGAATCGTAAATCCAATGTTGTTTAGATTGAGCCACGGAAACGGTTAATAATTTATAATAATAAGTAAGTATGTTTCACATTTAATTAGGTATACCTAATTAATAATATTGTATTGTAATGGACATGTCCAAGTTCGCGAAAGACGCCTATGGAAAAAATAAATGAGTATGAGTACAGTAGTCTTTATTTTTCCATATAATTGAAAATTATTATTCTATCTATGATCTATGATCTATGTATGTATGTGTATGTAAATATATGAAATTTATTCACGTAGTTTGTATCTGCATCCCTATTTAATACCGCACAACCCACCTATTTCAAATGTACTGTCCTTATACCCAAAGGTTGCGTGGAAGAGATCGCTTTTAGTGATAAGGTCGCCAAATTGTACATTCTATTCTTACCACTTTTCTGAAACTGTATTTTCTTATCTGTTGTGCAATAAAGTGTATTTGTATTGTATTGTATTGGATTATTCCATTAATTGAATATTGCATATAATGAATGATACTTGAACACAGAGACAATAAATTTTATAATAAGGTTCCTGTCGATATATATGTATATAAATAAAACTACAAACTATCAGCTAAAGGTTATTATAATATTTTTGACCAAGTATTTCATGTAAATTCAAGAAATACCACTACAATATTCGGTGTAATTACATCTTTTCTCTTTATTTTGTGGAATCAGAAATTGCTACATTAAACCTACTTAAAAAGAGAAATCCTTGACTCCAGCTCATTCTTCTCTAGGTTTCTACGTTTTAAGAATGAGCAGTAATTTTAAGTCAAAAAAATTAAATGACTTCAAGTAACTTTGTTGAAAAAAGCTTTTCTCATGCAATGTTTATTTATTTATTCAGTCTTTCACATACAGCATTACAGTAAAATTACCAATGCACTGTACGGTTACTTAGGTAGTACAAATTAGTTACCAGAATTTATAGCTATTCTTAATTATTTATCTAAGTCAATCATCCATCAATCTCACAGCACTGCAGACACGCCCTTCTAACACTCGGCCAACTCCCAGCGAACACATCACACTCCTGGTCTCGCTCCAACAAGGCGTTGAGTCTGCGAAGTCCGCGCAGGAGCGGAGAGTTTTGGTGGGCCACTGTGGGCACATATTGTTTTTTTAATTAATTTGAATAACCTTACAAGGAAGGAAGGATTTATACAGCAGTGGACATCTTTCGGCTGATATGTTGATGAACCATTTCCCACTTCTTTCTCCAGATTGGTGCAAGATTCACAAATGCAGGCATAGCAGCAGATGAGTTTGCTCAGCCAAACCTAAATCTCAGCTACGATGGCAAGCGGGACAGGTGGAATGGGTACAATCCATCACAGCACAAAGCTATTATTGAGGAGTATCAGAAAGTCGAAGACGCCAAGAGAGAAATAAGGGCTAAGAAGTTGGAGCTAGGTAAATTTTTGTGTATTA
Source organism: Oegoconia quadripuncta (assembly GCA_949316235.1). Taxonomy (NCBI): domain Eukaryota; kingdom Metazoa; phylum Arthropoda; class Insecta; order Lepidoptera; family Autostichidae; genus Oegoconia; species Oegoconia quadripuncta. The sequence continues at coordinate 2,832,971 of OX438743.1, forward strand.
CTGACTTTGGATTGGGGACTAATCTATATAAATATATAAATTTGTGCATGTATGTGTATATGTAAGTGTGTGTGTGTATGACGACTGCTCCGCTACACACCCAGACTGTGCCCCCAGAGGTACGACGGATAGATTCGAATGCTCCGTTGTTGAGTTACCTGTCGTGCTCCTTTTAAGTTATGAACACATTGGAGGGACAACTAAAATGAAATACTAATGAGTATTTTATATCCATGTTTCAATAAAAGAAGGAAATATAGCAATTGATAATTAACAATTATATTATATCACTGACATTGACTCGGATGACTGATGATGATAACAAAGACTATGCATATTAGTAGTTCTAAGTAGATTTTATTGTAGAGATGCTATAACTTATTTGAAGTACTCCTCAGAGTCGAGTGCAAATAAAATGGTCATCATGTGGCCCATCTTTTGTAGGGGCAAAGTGGAACCATAAATATAATGATATAAGATGTGCTCCACCAAAGGAGCACTACAGATCATACAAAATTTACCCGTTCTAACACCAGGGGCACATTTTGGGTGTTCAGTTGAGCAGTTGTCATGTGTATGTTTGTTACCTCTTCTACTTGGCTACTTTTTATCGCGGAAAAGAGACTGGTTCCTGGCTGACTAGCTAAGCATGTGGAGAGTGAAGTCTCACAACAGTCCCGCTCTAATTTAATCACATAAAACTATTTGTAAATAATTACAAATACACTCCTGAATCCAACAATATATATTTTGTTAACATTGCAGACCCAACCGCGACAGAGGATGATGATAACGCGGAAGAGGATGAGGACAAGTACGTGGATGAAGTTGACATGCCGGGGACCAAGGTAAGTTCATATTATATTGGTGCACTCTGAAATTCAGTAAGTTATATATATTAAACTTTTTTTTTTATTATAAAGCCACTATTTATTCGTTTATCAAGAAGGAAGCCGTCAGGTGAAATAAAAATCATTTGTTGGTTAAATAAATGTTTGATTAAATCATTTATTTACACGATTATTTATAATAATCTATACATTACATATTTACGCTATGTCTGGGTGGTTAAGAATAGCTAAACGGCAATGTGGCTATATATCTTAGTGGTTAAAAACCTACGTAACTGAACATCCGGGTGGCTATACGTCTTAATGGTTAAAACCCTATATAACTAAACATCGGGGTGGATATACGTCTTAATGGTTAAAACCCTATATAACTAAACATCCGGGTGGCTATACGTCTTAATGGTTAAAACCCTATATAACTAAACATCCGGGTGGCTATACGTCTTAATGGTTAAAACCCTATATAACTAAACATCCGGGTGGCTATACGTCTTAATGGTTAAAACCCTATATAACTAAACATCTGGGTGGCTATACGTCTTAGTGGCTAACAACCTATGTAACTGAACATCCGGGTGGCTATAAACTAGCATTCCATGGAATTTGCTAACTATGTAAATAAACCGCCATATTAAAATTGATCTTCAATAGCAGAGTGAATAGGCATTCACTGGGATCGCGTGCTTCGATTCATGCGTGATCGACCACATCATCACTTTCCATCAGGTGAGATTGTGGGCAAACGCGAATCCAGTCAATCATAAAAAAAAGTCTCTGAATGATAAAGTTACTAGTGATGGACAAGACTCTTACTTACTCCTTTACTTATGTCGAAACAATATCGAATAATAAAATGGCGGAAATAAAAAACAAGTAGGTACGAGAGAGATCTGAGATCGTCGTTTGTTTACATAGTTAACAAATTCCATAGAATTACACTTTACGTTTTAGTGGTTAAAAACTTACGTAACTGAACATCCGGGTGGCTATACGTCTGACTGGTTATAAATCAGCATATAGCCTTATAGTGATGTACTAAATACAAAATTACAAACAGATATATTCCCGTACAGGTGGATTCAAAGCAACGTATCACTGTCCGCAATCTGCGCATCAGAGAGGACACGGCAAAGTACCTGAGGAACTTGGACCCTAACTCCGCCTACTATGACCCGAAGACACGTTCCATGAGAGACAACCCTATACCAACCGCTCCCGAGTGAGTATCTTCCAGTATTTGCTAGCACGGAATACTATTGTTTATTTTTACACATAAACTACTACATTACAGATATCCAAAACGTCACATTTCATTACATTAATCGATATCAAGTTATATTTTCAGGTAACCAATCACCTACAACTGGCTTGTATGTTTCTTTCATTGTTTTTACAAGCTTTTATTTAAGTTGTCCGTTTCAATATTTGCATGTAAAATTAGAACCTTTTCCTGTTTACATAAGGAGCTGAAATTTTGCCTACGAAACTGGGGAACCTGGGGTTCGAACCCGCGACCTCCGATTCGTTAACCCTATGTTGTTTACATTGAGCCATGGAGGCAGTCAAGTCCAATTAATGTTTATCTGTTATATACATGTATTCAAACACGTTCGTCTCACTCCTTCACGCATTTACACCGTTTCATTATCCTCTCCATTTTTTTATGCACGAGTTGGTACTTGACCTCAATCACACCTGATATTAAGTGAAGATGAGGTCGTAGGTGGAAGCGTACTGACCCGGAAACCCCAACACATTTGGGGGACTGACTATCTTATCTCTGACAACCAGAACATAACAATGCCATTAACATTGCTGTTTGTCGGCAGATTTAGATAAGATGGTGGTAGCTAGCCAGGCGAACATTTAAAATGCCCTACCACCAACCAAACCGAGTACTTAAACATGTACCCCGCTGGGGATCGAACCCGCGGCCTCCGAATCGCAAACCCAATGTTGTTTAGATTGACCCACGGAGGCGGTTTGAAGATTTTTTCTTTTATTTGTAAGGTCTGATCCTCAAGGATCAGAGTTTGAACGCTGTTACCTGTGACTCAGTCTTAAAACTAATGCGGTTATCAACGTGTAATACCGTTTTGGTAGAACTCTTATTTACAACTGCAGGGATCGAAAATACTCAGTAAAGTCAGTAAAAGTCAGAAGTCAGTAGAAAGTGGTCAGTAAAGTCAGTATATTGGCTACCTATGTACTTTTCGCCATGGATTTTCTTTTAAATGAAGTTATAAGAACTGAGTGCTCCAGTGATGTGATGAATTAATCGAGGTCATTTATGCACGGGGTCATACCAATTTGAGAGATCCGGGTTCAATTCCCTGGCATGTCATGTACCAATGAGTTTTTAATTTAACTACTTATGTGCATTTATCCGACTGCTCTTAAACGGTGAAGGAAACCTGCATGCCTGAGAAATAAAAATTCAAAGGCGTGTGAAATCCCCAACCCGCATTGGGCCAGAGGACTATGGCCTATACCCCCTCACTATACGAGGGAAGGCCTATATCCCTGCAGTGGGATATTTACGGGCAGATGATGTAGTCTTTGCTTAGTTTGGGACTAGATGAATGGTGTAAATGTCCGTAATATTCATTTAATTGGCGTGTATGTCAGGTCGGAGTACACTGGTGAGAACTTCGTCCGGTTCACGGGCGACACGCGGTCGCACGCCGCGTCGCAGATGTTCGCGTGGGAGGCGCACGCGCGCGGCCTGGACGTGCACCTGCTGGCCGAGCCCACCAAGCTGCAGCTCATGCAGCGGGAGTACCAGCAGAAGAAGGACCAGCTCAAGACGCAGGTCGGTCCTACCTCATGCTTACACACACGCACATTCCAACACAAACGAACATGTAAAGGATGTATACCGAATTATACTACTATATCCGAAATATACTACTATATCCGAAAAACGTTCGATTTTTGAAACGGTTGATCGAAAGCCGAGTGCTTTGCGGAGTTTGTTCATCAATAAATTTTTTAATTAAAACTAACTCCGCAATGTACTCGGCTTTTATAATGGTATACCGCATTACACTAGTCTGAAATACATCCAGATCTAAATTAGAGAAAAAATGTCGCAAGCGACAAATTACAGACATATTCATGATATGGATACATAACGTCGTACATACAGTGGTGTAAATGACAATGGTATCGATTCGGATGTACACCAACTAAACTAAAATCAGTTTTGGAGTGGTGCTGTAACATCGTACTGTTCCAGGGAGAAAGAGACAGTACTACTTTAAAACTGGTTTTAGTTTAGTTGGTGTACATCCGAATAGATATTAGTGGCGTGCTTTCCATACAGTCAGATAGGCAGTGCCTACACTAGCAAATATAAGCTTTCCTCGAAAAGCATTGGTCAAGACAGCTGATTCATACTGATATGAACAGAAATATTCTAAACGGTTGCAAGGATTGCTAAAGAGTAAGTTATTGTAGTTGTATTTTTCTAATTTAATAGCAAATTTTATCACTTTGCATATACTGTGACAAAACGCTGTGCACACACTGGTAAATGACTTGTATTACCTGTCATCATCACCAACTTTGGAAGGAGTGGTTACTTACTAAGGAGTTGATCATGGAACTTGAGAGGAATTGTTGACTAGTCTGGATGGATCCCACGGATTGCATGGGAGAGCGGAGTTCGATGGCGTGAGGGGCATGCACTGCGTTTACCATTCACTGGGTAGCATCTCGGGTTGCATGGGCGTTGACGGCACTATCTTATTGCCTGAGTATCCCGGCTGTATCCATCGTTATCTGTCTGTGGAGTTGAACTCTGATGAATTATAACAGGTTTCGCCTATATCAAGCACCAGTGTCCACAAAATGAGTTGTGCATATTAAAAATATTGTAAAATATTAATCTGGAGAAAATGAATCATTTACTTACTTTATTTACCATAGTATAAAAATGAGAAATTATAGAACGTTGTACGCTGTTGAGACATGACATTATAATGGACAGAAGTGTCACACTTACAAATTATTTCTTTGTGTTTTGACCTTAAATTTATTGCATTTCATTACTTCAGAACGACGGCAATATTGACCAGGATGTGAGGAACAGAATAAATGCAGGATGAATGAAATGGCGACAGGTTTCTGGGACTACATGTGACCCACGAATGCCCCTGAAACTCAAGGGGAAAATTTACAAAACCATCATAAGACCTGTCACCATGTATGGATCTGAATGTTGGGTAATGAAAGAAACTGATGAAAGTAGAATGCATGTGGCAGAGATGAGAATGCTAAGATGGATGTGTGGTGTGACTAGAATGGATAAGATCAGGAATGAGTATATCAGAGGAAGTCTAAAAGTGGCGCCAATAGCAGAAAAGCTGAGGAGTAATAGGTCAGCATGGTTTGGGCACATTATAAGGAGAGATGAAAGGCACGTAACTAGACGAGTGTTACGTATGAATGTGGAGGGATACAGAGGTAGAGGAAGACCAAAGAAGGTGTGGGTAGACTGCGTGAGGAATGATATGTGGGTGAAAGGGGGAGTACGGAGATGACGGCTGATAGAGGAGAGTGGAAGAGGATGACATGTTGTGCCGACCCCAACTAGAGTGGGATAAGGGCAGGAAAATGATGGATAGAGTACCTGTCAGTGATTTATATAAAAAAAAATCTAACAAATCGGTAGCTTGCTTTAGTTATAATAGACCTTTAAGATTATAGGAAGTTACACCCCTAAATATGCATATCTTGAATGGACTAACTGGGTCTGGCACAGAACGAAAAATCTAAAATCCTGTATAAACCTTGATTGACCGGTGTTTTCGAAATCGGTTGCAAGCAAGTTTAAATGTATTTTATTGAAAATTCTCTACTAACTTTTAAGCATAGGGGAGGTCCTATGAGGGTGGCATTTTCCCGTAGGAAAAAACCCTCTACAATATAAGAAAAAAAAAAAACCTTTTAAGCTTAGGTTTTTCTTTTCAAACATTTTGAACTTGAAAATTTGTATGGAAAGCTTAAATCTAGCATTAAATATTTACACCTAACACCGCATTCTTTGACATATATTTTCAGGTGAAGCAATCGGTGCTTGAGAAGTACGGCGGTGAGGAGCACCTAGCGGTACCACCCAAGGAGTTGCTTCTAGCGCAGACGGAGGTGTTCACTCGTTACAATCGTGACGGGACCCTTGTCACTGGGCCGGAGAAACAGCTGGCCAAGTGAGTTACATGCTTACCTACTGTACTTTTTCTTTAGGTTCATTTTTTTTTTTTTTTTTTTGGTTTCATTCTCTCCTTTAGGAGAAGACAAAGGGATCTAGCCCATAACAGCCATGTCTTATTTCTCTTATTTCTTCAGTTTGTAAGTCAGTCTCAGTCAAAACAAGTAATTCGTCGTATACTTGGTGTATACAGAGTCTAGTCACGGTCAAGTCATTCTTCAGTAAAGTGGCAGAATGCTTTACAAAAGATTTTGGCGGCTTCTTGTGGGAACCCGAAAGCTCCGTTACGCACTTTAATTTACACTTCCCTTCACTTGTACACCATCACTAACGTTTGCTGCACAATATTCTGCCATTATTAAGCTTCAAAAGTTAGAATGCACAAATTATAAGAATTATAAAGAAAAATGCTACTTCACTCGCCGAGTTCCCGCCAAAAAGCCTCATTTTTTTTTTTCATTTTAATGCTCTCCTCTCGGAGAAAGCAAATAAATTTAGGTCCATACAGCCGTGTCTTGTTTCTCTTACTAGCTGTTACCCGCGACTTCGTCAGCGACCAATGTGAAATGTGACCAATTTGGTAGTAGAACGAATTCTTTGACTCAAAGGCATTCCCACTAATATTACCTGAATGTATTTAAAATTATTCACCTTTTAATTTGCCCTATCCAACTACCTATTAAAAAGCTTTTTCAGCTGAGGTTGTCTGGAAGAAATCGCTATGAGCGTTAAGACCGCCTTTGAACACTTTTATCATTATGTTAAATATTCCTTGTACTTTTTTTTTTTTTTTTTTTATTAAAAACTTGATTCGCGTTTGGCCACAATCTCACCTGATGGAAAGTGACGATGTAGCCGAAGATGTATCACGCGCACCCAGTAAATGCCTATTCACTCTAGACTTGAAGATCCCAAGGTTGTAAGTGTCGGGAAAAACCGACGCGGGCAGTGAGTTCCATACCTTAGCAGTCCGCATTATAAATGACGAAGCAAAGAGCTTAGTGCGGATGTTCGGTATGTTGACAACATATGGATGGAAACCCCCCCCGCGCCTGGTTGTCCGAAGATGGAAAGGGGACGGTGGAATAAGATCATGCAATTCCATCGCACACTCCCCGAAATGTATCCTGTAAAACACTGAAAGGCAAGCGACCCTACGGCGGTGTTCAAGGCTTTGCAATTTGCCGGTGACCGTTGAGTCATCGCCTATGAGTCTTATGGCGCGTTGTTCCACAGAATCGAGTTTCGAATCGTTCGAACTTTATTATGTGTGTAATGAAGGATTTAATAATAATACCTATTCTATATGAACCAGTCGCTTTTCCGGGATAAAAAGTGGCCTATATGTTAATCCAAGTACTATTCGGTCCACCAACCAAATCTGTCCAGTCGTTTAGGCGTGATGAGGTAACAAACATACACACATACATACATATACACACACACACACACAAACTTTCGCATTTATAATATTAGTTGGGATTTCTTTTTTTTTATGATTAGCTGGATATACGTTTGATCCCAATCTCACCTGATGGAAAGTGACGATGTGGTCAAAGATGAAGCGCGCGATCCCAGTAAATGCCTATTCACTCTGCTCTTAAAGATCCTAAGGTTGTAGGATTCAGTTTAGTGAAGGCAGTCTCAGTCAAAACAAGTCATTGGTCGTATAATTGGCGTATACAGAGTCTAGTCACGGTCACGTCATTCTTCAGTAAAGTGGCAGAATGCTTTACGAAAGATTTTGGCGGCTTCTTGTGGGAACCCGAAAGCTTCGTACGCACTTTCCTTCACTTGTACACCATCAGTGACTTTTGCTGCACAATATTCTGCCAATGATGTATACCAACTAAACTAAAACCAGTTTTAAAGTAGTACTGTCTCTTTCTCCCTGGAACAGTACGATGCGACAGCACCACTCCAAAACTGGTTTTAGTTTAGTTGGTGTACATCCGAATCGACACCATTATTAACCGCTGAGCCACCGATGCTCGTTGTCGTCGCATGATATAAAGTATGTCTCTATTTATGTTTCAGGAGCAAGTATGAGGAAGACGTACTAATAAACAACCACACGACAGTCTGGGGCTCGTATTGGCGCGACGGGCAGTGGGGCTACAAGTGTTGCCACTCCTTTATAAAGGTTTGCTCTTTGCCTCTTCCTTAGGTAAAAACTGTGTAACTTTGGCTTATAGATTTTGTCTAATAGTTCTTATAATGATGCTGTTGATTCTGTATTATGCAAATATAAAATAAAACTTTTGTGACGACCTGTCTGGTGTAGTGGTTAGAAACTCTGCTGCTATACCAAAAGGTCGCGGGTTCGAATCCCGCTAGGGACATATGTTTGTACGATGAATACAGACAAAACAATTTATATATGTATTTATTTACAAAAAAAATGTATTTGTGTAGTTTATCAACCTAGTATCCATAATACAAGCCTAGTTGCTTAGTGCGGAACTAAATGGCGCTGTGTGTACGTGCAAAGATATTTATTATTTATTAAAAAAAAAACTTTGAGGGCTATATGGAATATCCCACACGGTATTCCATATAAACTTTCAAATCCATTTTTTTTTTCGAAATTAATGCACCGATTCTAATGTAACTTTATAAGCATAAAGCACGTACTTAGATCTAAAAAAAATATTAGAGAATATTATCGAAAAAGAGTAAAATTTGAGTGATTTAAAGATTTCCATAGTAACAGAAAAAATGCAATATATATTCTTTTAAATTCGATATTTTAAAAATATTTTATACTAACTCTTTATATCTATGTATCCTGCTTATACGCTTAAGCTTCATTAATAATAAATAATAAATCATTTATTTTTCCAGACAATAAGGCCCATCTTTGTTAGTACAGTCACCTATAACTACGTTAATAAACAGTGGTAGACATTGAAAATTTAAAATAACAATTGTGAATTCAAATGTCAATTGAAAAATTGAAACATGGAAATTAAATTATATTAATTTGAAATTATTTTGAAAATTGAATTATTATTGTAGAAATTGTAGAATTTGTACTATGTCAAAATTATTATGTAAGTAAAATTCAAGTATTGCGTGTGATCTGGGGCAACTGGTGCATGCAATGACAACCAGTGCTTCATGAATGGCCATCCATGCGGCCTGCCACTACAATCATCAAATCAATTGCCGCTGGCCCGTGTCCGCCGCACCATGGATGTCGCTCTCTTACGCATAGTAGCGTGAAAGTCGTCCACTCGCGTTTTTTTTTTTTTTTATGCACAACGGGTTGGCACTTGACCATAATCTCGCTTTCGCGAACATCCTCGATGCGCTGCAGAAGCGAGGCAGCCGCAACAGCGTCCTGAATGCATTATTATATTAAACGCCAAGCGCGTCATTAGAATCGGTCTATTCATTTTGTAAATTTTATGAAAAGTTTGTATGGAAGGCCGTGTCTGGTAAACAAACTTACCATGTAGGGCATTTTAAATGTCCGCCTGGCTAACTACCACCATCTTATCTAAATCAAGCAGCAATGTTAATAGCATTGTTGTGTTCTGGTTTCCTTTTATTATTAATTGTGAAATATACGTCCTATATAGGTTGGTCCAGCGTGGCGATAATGGCAAACTTACGTAGACCAGTTGATGTGGAGGTAAACAACGAGCATTGTCTTTCAACCTTTTTCCACTTGCAGATGTCCTACTGTGTGGGAGAGGCGGGCAAGTCTGTTGTTTTGGATGTAACAGAAGATGCGTCAGCAACCGCCAGCGTAAAGGAATCTGGGGAGAAAAAAGAGAAGGAAAAACATAGAGGTATGTTTAACAGACTTCAAAAAAACCACTTATACAAGGTTTTTTTTTTTTTTTTAATCTCTTTTAAGGAGCTTTGTCGAGAATCGACTATGCCGCTCCGTGTAGACCAACAGCAATAACTTAACTACAGCGGTTAACACCAAAAAAGACGACCGGTTGGTGTAGTGGATAGTGACCCTGTCAGCGAAACCAAAATGTGGTATACGTCTTCCACTACTTCACAAGGTTATTTATTGCAGTGGCGTGCCCTCAATACAGGCAGAATGGCAGTGCGTACCCTTGAAAATTGTAAGCTTTCCTTGAAATGCATTGTTCTACAGAGCAGGAGAAGACTGCCAAATTCTGACTCTCAACGGCCCACTGGACCTCTTAAGAACTCTACGAGTACCCCACTGGGAATCGAACGGTTAAAATTTCTATGAAAACTGTAAATTATTGTATTACAGAGAGAGTGAGCAAGTCATCATCTTCATCTTCCTCCTCAAGTTCAGACAGCAGTTCATCGGACTCCGAACCCGACACCCGCACCAAGACCGAGAGGACTAGTAGAAAGAAGAAGAACAAGAAGAAGGCCAAAAAGAAGAAGAAGAAGGAACTCAAGAAGAAAGAGGACAAGTTGAAGAAGGTACTTTTTTTTTTTATGCACAACGGGTTAGTACTTGGCCTCAAACCTGATGTTAAGTGACGATGAGGTCGAAGGTGGAAGCGTACTGACCCGGAAACCCCAACAAATTTGGGGGACTGGCTATCTTATCTCTGTCAACCGGAACACAACAATGCTATTAACATTGCTGTTTGGCGGCAGATTTAGATAAGATGGTGGTAGCTAGCCAGGCGGGCATTTAAAATGCGACCAACCAAACCGAGTACTTAAAAACATGTACCCCGCTGAGGATCGAACCCGCGACCTCCGAATCGCAAACCCAATATTGTTTACATTGAGCCACGGAGGCGGTACTTAGTTTAATGGTAATTCGATGTTTGCTAAGAGCTTGTAAATTTTATTAGCGCTGAGTCTCAAAACGTTTCATCACCATCACCATCTTTTTTTATAATATTATAAAGAGGTGAAGATATTTGAAAGTTTGATAGTCTATGGACGTAAATTTGGACGTAAGTCTCAGTAAATTTGTGCTGGAAAAGGCAGCTACCATATCTTTTTGTACTTTATCTGTGTACATCTAAATACTTTTTAATTTCAGGCTTTGGAATCCGAAGAAAGACACCTTAAACGCGCAAACTACCTGCTCTCGGTCGACGAACGAAAGCGGCCCTACAACAGTATGCACGAAGTGAAAGCGCCAACGGAGGAGGAAATTGAAGCCTATCATATGAAGAAGAGAAGAGAGGAAGACCCCATGGCTCAGTTTTTGTAAATTTGTCTATAGTAATATTTATATAAATTATGTTTAAGTGACTGAAATGTTTATTTTTCTTTGTAGTTTAAGCGGAATGTTATTCACATATTTAGGCGCCGTAGGTAGACAAAAGTATAATTTTCAAAAATTTTAATAAAATACTTGTACAGTTATCTCAGCTGTAATTTTTTTGTATGTATATCGTCTGTTCTTTAGTTAGGTTTGTGATAAGGCAAAAACACTGGTTCTAGGAAAATTCTCGATTGATTTATTTTTTGAAAAACATGCTTTTTGTCGTTCTTTAAACAAAATATCTTAAAAACTATAACGAATATCAACATGAAACTTGCTTTGTTAGATAGCTTTTTAGTAAATCTAGGTTTTTACCAACCATTTTGTCAATACAAGTGTATAATTTCTAGCAATTTATTTCCTATAAAACTTCTCCCAAGCGATATCACTAGCCTTCGCGCGGCGGCTCGCCCATCTAATTACGCGTGATTATATTCTTTTTTTTTACACAATAACCCGTTGTTTGTTTAAAGAACGACAAAAAGCATGTTTTTCAAAAAATAAATCAATCGAGAATTTTCCTAGAACCAGTGTTTTTGCCTTATCACAAACCTAACTAAAGAACAGACGATATACATACAAAAAAATTACAGCTGAGATAACTGTACAAGTATTTACTGTAACAAAATTATTTGAATTCAATTTCCCGGAAAAAACGGACGATCAACCAGAATACGGATGACGACATAAATAAAGTCTAAAATAAAGAAAAAGGCAGAATAAAGACAGGCTTGGAGACACGGGCGAGCGCGGGGCGCCTCATAGTAGTGGGCGGGACTACTCGTCCGCCACTTCTTCTGCTTCACCCCCTCAAATACTTAAAACTCGTCTACAACGTAAACTAGTTATTCTGAGCTAACGCTAAATGACTCATCATTTTGATCTTCATTGCCCCACTTGTGACGCGAAAGAAGCGCTTCACTGTAACGGAAATCTTTGGCGGCGCTAGTGGATTTGAGATCTCTCAAATCCAGTAATCTATCTAGATTACTACATTATTATCGTACTCCAAGAAGGAGGAAGTGTTTTGTTGGAGATTCTTCTCTTTGACATTTACAAATCTCATTGAGTATTGTGCAAAACTTGTAACAATATATTCTTTGGTGTGGCTGAATGTTCGCTGATCGGTGCACGAAATATAAAAAACTAAGGGGCTTTTTGGCGGGATCTAGGCGAGTAAAGTTGCATTTTTCTTTATAATTCTTATAATTTGTGCATTCTAACTTTTAAAGCTTAAATGATGGCAGAATATTGTGCAGCAAACGTTAGTGATGGTGTATAACTGAAGGGAAGTGTAAATTAAAGTGCGTAACGAAGCTTTCGGGTTCTCACAAGAAGCCGCCAAAATCTTTTGTAAAGCATTCTGCCTCTTTACTGAAGAATGACTTGACCATGACTAGACTCTGTATACGACGAATTACTTGTTTTGACTGAGACTGACTAATAAATTGAAGAAATAAGAGAAATAAGATATTGCTGTATGGGCTTAGATTCCTTTGCCTTCTCCGAAAGGAGTGAATATCTGTGAATATAATGAAAAAAAAACTAATTTGAATGTTGCCGGAATATTACAATATTTTCTACTATTGATCTTTATTATTCCGACTGGCCATGGCTCCGCGTTCAAATGTTATATAACCAAATAAAATCAAACTTTTTGGCGGGAACTTGGCGAGTGAAGTTGCATTTTTCTTTATAATTCTTATAATTTGTGCATTCTAACTTTTGAAGCTTAATAATGGCAGAATATTGTGCAGCAAACGTTAGTGTTGGTGTACAAGTGAAGGGAAGTGTAAATTAAAGTGCGTAACGGAGCTTTCGGGTTCCCACAAGAAGCCGCCAAAATCTTTTGTAAAGCATTCTGCCATTTTACTGAAGAATGACTTGACCGTGACTAGACTCTGTATACGCCAAGTATACGACGAATTGCTTGTTTTGACTGAGACTGACTTACAAACTGAAGAAATAAGATATGGCTGTTATGGGCTAGATCCCTTTGCCTTCTCCTAGAGGAGAGAATAAAACGAAAAAAAAAAAACAAATAAAATCATCGAGGCGTTCATTGAGTATATTTTAGATTAAAACATGAGTTGCATATAGCATAATAACAGGAATGCGACATATAAATATTCATAATTGAAACCGTAAGATAAGTAAGTTTGTATTGGAAACTTTAAGGTGGTTGGTAAATTTTTAAATTTTAAACGTCGCCGCCTTTTACGATCAAGTGGCAAACGTCAAACGAACGCTCTGGCTGTCTTTTAATTTCATTTCCTTTTTGATTAGTGGGCCGTCCTATTCATATTTTTGTGATTGTTTGATAAATAAAGCATAATGATGGCTGAAGATACGACAGCCGATGCGACGAGGCGTTTAAATGTTAAGAAACAGACTCTGGACGACGCTTACGCGGCTCCGGCAAACTTCCTAGAAATCGACGTGGTGAACCCAGTGACCACTATGGGTGTAGGAAAAAAACGCTACACAGACTACGAAGTCCGAATGAGAGTAAGTTATTCGACGAATTATCTATTATTAGCAGATAATTAGATTAAACTGTGCGTGCACTCATCAATTTGTGTATTTTGTGGGCGTATTATCACGGTATTCAAGGTGACGAGATTTCGATGCATCGGCTATAATTTAATGTGCTGTCCGTTTCCCGAGGATTCATCATTGTATATCAATTTGTTGGTTACAGACGAATCTGCCGGTGTTCAAAGTGAAGGAGTCGACTGTGAGAAGGCGGTACAGTGACTTTGAATGGCTCAGAAACGAACTCGAAAGAGACAGCAAGGTAAACTTGTTACTCATACACTGATAATAGCATATTTTTCGTCTTATCAATTTGACCAAAACAGTAATCTTCTGATTCATGGGTTGCTGTTGAATTTTGATTGTGGTTAGTATCATACTAAAAGCTTACAACATTGTACTTAATTGAATTAAAATATATGAAGATATGCTAATGTTGATGATCAATATATCTAATTAGTAATCTATCACAGAATGCGTACTAGTACCTATATGTAATTTGTGCAAACATATATTTATAATAAAATAACTCTTACTATTGGTATAGTTGATTGGTTTGTGGGTCAAGTCATTGTCATAATAACTTGTATTAAGCACTACAATGCATTGTACACACACAAAAACAAACTACTACATAGAGACAGGTCTGTAAATAGGTAGGTATGAGTAATGTACAATATTGTGCCAGTGTTAGGGCTCTCTGACTAACTGAAACGGCCTACTCAGGGGGACTGCTCTTACCCATACCAAAAAATAAATTTCACCATAGATGAGAATTATGTCATCACCACTGATTTCTTATCCAACATAATGAAGATAGGGAAGAGCTTTATTTACAACATTAGTCTAAATGGGAGTAATATGCCAAAAAGGGGTTATTAGGTTAGGTACTATAAACATTAAGATGTATATATAGTTAAAATATTTTTTCGAACAAAATTCAACATTTCCGTACTGTTGGATACAGTAGATTAGTCAGTTTTGTATGGGGATTTTCTATTTCGAAATAAAAACTTTAAACCATGGAAAAATACCTAACAACCCTCCTTTGGATTAGTAAATAAGGTTAGTTGGAACTTTCAACAATGTCATATATTTTACTATGACAACAATGGACAGATAGCAATTTTGCTAAATATTAACAAAAAATAGTTTAACAATTAGTAATTTCATAAAACAATGACTTCCAATTTTATTAGTCATTGGATTTACTTACAATATTGTATGTACACTTGGTTCGATAATTAGTCATACATGGCTATTTTAAATGATTAATAGCAGCAAGCTGCTTGTTTAAGCTGTATCATCCTCAGTTGGCTAATTTGATAGTCTAGACAAGAGGGTCATTTTAGAGAACTACGATTCATATAACTTGAATAAGCATCATGTTAGAATCAATCATGTAGAACAGTCCAGTATGAATAACTATGAAGCCAACTGTACTGACACTTTAATGTAATCTGTTGGTTGGGTCATTCAACTGGCCTTTCCATCTAATATGACGTGAATGATGTAGTCTTCATTACTAGGGAAAATCTTGTTTCATGGCTCCGTTATTTGAACGACGATTATGTATCTACAGGAAAATTTATGATTAAAGCCTATAATGAAATACAAACCTTATTATACAAAAAATTTCATATCCTAAATTATCAGTGACGTTTGGTGACGAACAACACGTGATTATGATGATATATATTTTGGATGTCGTTCTTTTGAACGGAACCACAATTGAAATCAAGAGTCTGTAAAATGGAACGGACTATGATGTAAACTTTTTATAATATTATATTTCAGATCGTAGTACCACCTTTGCCAGGCAAAGCGCTCAAGAGACAACTACCGTTCCGTGGAGATGATGGCATCTTTGAAGAAGAGTTTATTGAGGACCGTAGGAAAGGTTGATGAACATTAATATTTTTATCAGACTATATAATTTCACCAAATTCACAACCACAAGAGAATACATATCAATATTTTATTAGACAGAAAGAGATTGATCAGTTTTATGACATGACTCAAATTCAATCCGTTCTATCAGAGCTTATAGGTATTTATCAGCCTTATTTATGACACTATTATGCTTCCATTTTAAATTGGGCACCGATTTGTCTGTGTCTCTGGGGAGATTTGTATGTTCTATGCTTCTCTACAACATGTTTTGTGGTAGGGCATTAAATGTCCTCCTGGCTAGCTACCACCATCTTATCTAAATCTGCCGCCAAGCAGCAATGTTAATAGCATTGTTGTGTTCTGGTTGTCAGAGAGCCAGTCCCCCAAATGTGTTGGGGTTTCCGGGTCAGTACGCTTCCACCTTCGACCTCATCTTCACTTAACATCAGGTATGATTGAGGTCAAGTACGAACCCGTCGTGCATAAAAAAAAATGCAGCCAACAAAAAACCGATCAGGGCGGCGAGAGTCGATAATATATAATATGATATATCGAAAATATAAGTTGCTTCGATTTTTGTGGGACGTTTGCTAAAAATATCCTTTTATAGTCAGTATGCTTTGGGCTTATGATCTTTGCCCATATTGGAACAAATCAACTGTGTTACAAATGAAAGATAAACTGCACAGTATAAGTTATGTAGATTTTGCAAAATCATTTATAGAATCCTTATCAAAACATTCCTTTTCTATAAATTTTTACATTGTCATCAATTTTCTCCAGGTTTGGAAGTATTCATCAATAAGATAGCAGGACATCCACTGGCCCAAAACGAGCGGTGCCTTCACATGTTTCTACAGGAGCAGACCATTGACAAGAACTATGTGCCAGGCAAGATACGGAACACATAATAACCTCTGATGAACTGACCTTAGGACTTCGGGACAATTCTACTCTCACTGTTACCTGTCTCTTGTAAGTTGGTTCACATCTATATATGTGGTTAGATTGATTTCAAACCATCATTTTATTGAACAATTTTACAGTATTTGATTTGTTAGGCCTATATTTAATTATAACCTTTGAGAGATTAAAGCGCATTTAATTTATTTATATATTAAACTGTAAAGAATAATCATTGTAAGGTTGAAAGATTAATTTGAAATAGATAAAATTTTAATAAATTAATTTTGAGAAAATTTTACATCTGCACCGAGTTTTAATTTGGATAAATATGACAAAATTAACCATATATGTAGATGCGCCGAGCAAAATAATAAAAACTTAAACATGAGACTGGTGTCTGGTAAATGTAATTTTTTCACAAAATGGTTTTGGATGAGAGAATTGTTTTGAAGTTCGCCCTTCCGAATTTTATTGCAGTTGTGAATAATGTCTGAAAGCTGTCCACCGCCATATGTCCACTACACCAAATGACCACTACGCAATGTACTCTTTGCGACCGCAATCTCATCCGGTCAGTAATGCATTTGAAATGTTCGCGCTTATGCCTGTAGCAATGGACAATAGCTGACAGTGGTTGTTGATTCGGTTGACACATGTTTATAACTAAAAGTTTGTCTATCCTTTTTTGACTATGAGCACACAAAACAGCAGCCTGTCCCCTAGAGAGCATGTGTAGACATGACAACTAAAAATGATTAAAGTTGTTTAAGGTTACGATTTCAGAACGGAGTGACAGGACTGAAATATCATGTCGTTAGTCTAAATTTAGTTTAAGCATGTACCAACTGAAGCAATATCATTGAATGTGCTAATAACTTTCTAGTATCAATTTCATAATCACATTTTGCAATAATATTCCCGGAATGTAATCTAATTCAAATAGTAACAAATGAACATCGTCAGCGCAGCATTCCACAGATTATATTTTTTAAAGAAAGTCTAAAAAACTTGAAGCGTCGTCGTTTTGTAAAAATGAAACTGTAAAGGTACAGTCTGGTGCATAAATAATCCTGTATATTCTAATTAACTAAATTAGAACAAAAATTGATTATATTAAGATAAATTTATCGTTTAAAGCAATATTATTGGAGTTGTTAAATTTTAATTACTGTCATCTATCAACGTGTACACTTTTACGTTTGAATAATTGAAATTATTTAGTCAAAATTAAGTTACATAACATTTTTATTATATAATATTTTAGTTTGTACAATATATGTATATGTATGTGTAATTATGTTCAATCTCATTATTTTAAAATAATATATTGATTTTTGATTTCAGTGAGGAAATTAAGTGTATTTATTCATATTGATGGTATGGTATCGCATTAGGAGCAATGTGAAAAATGATATCCACAAATACTTTTGATAGGTACCTTTATTTTACTTAGTAAAAGTGAATTAGTCTATATTAGACATTAAAAACATTATTATGAAGTCGAGGCTAAAAACAGATTTCGCAAAGATATATTACACCAGTGATTGAACAAAGTATTCTTTAATGTCTTTGCGATAATCGGTCGTGAAATAAGGCCAGGGATATTCTTGCCAGCGTGAGGCCGTTTTGGAAATGAGTTCTGCAAACATCTTGCTTCCTTCATTACTAACGCCGTTTTTTAACAGCTGTTATGGCATACCAAAAAAATACATTGCCCTAATGTGAATAGAAGTAAATCTGAACATAGATAATAAATTAGATATGAAACATAAGTTTTGTTCATGTAAACTATGGGGTACTAGTACGGCAATATGCAGTGAATAAATGTCCATAGATAGACAAAGAATATAATTCAGCGCTGTACATTGCGCTTGGTAAAGTAATACCTAATAAGGCCCTTAGCTATATCAAGCGAGTTTAAACTGTGTTAACATTATTTAATATTTTATTTAACATTGTTTATGTAAATGAATAAGGCTATGTAGTTATATATCTTTTCACGCGATATGTGTGTGTGCCTCCGACTTGTTAGACATAGCAAAGGGCCATATTACTTGCTCGATGACCATACTTTTTTAAATGTAGTGATTAAAAGCCTTTGATGTACTAAGTTGACAGCTTTTCATTTTTATAGGTAAGTTGACGAAACATTATGCAACAAAAAAACTGCGATAGTGCGTCGATTTCTGTCGATTATTTCAAAAATGAGCAAAAGGATTTGCTCATTTTTTTGTCTCGAAATCAAATATTGTTGTGATCAGTGTCCATGTGATAATTAGGCCAAGATAATTACACCATTTTTTCTAAATCGTTTACAATGGCGATGCCTTTTGTTAGCCGGATCTGGATAAAAAATGAATAGTTGTCAACGCAATAGCTCTATGTTCACTCACTAATAGTGTTAGTGTTGTCATCATTAGTGAATACGACTGTTTAGACAAAGGTATGTTATTTGGATATTTGTTAATGTCAATCATAATAGGATAATGAAATAAAATTTGCTATCATGTCACATTGTTGTTTTATTCAAAAGCACGGTCGTCACCATAGCTGCCACCAGCCCGCGTACCTTGACAGCGCGACGTGACGTAAGACTGGGATAGTTGTATATTTCATTGGTTTGGTGTAGTGGTTAGCAACTCTGACCACTATACCAAAAGGTTGCGGGTTCGAATCCCGCTAGGGGCATATGCTTGTGTGATGAATACGGACATGTGTACCCGAGTTATGGATGTTTTCATTTATAATAAGTATTTATTTACAAAAAAAAATATTTATGTATTATATCAACCATCTGGTATCCACAACACAAGCATATAGTTGCTTACTGTGGAACTAGATGGCGCTGTGTGTATGTCTAAGGATATTTATTATTATTATTTCATCCAAGCGAACGTTGCTCATGTTATCAAGCGCGACATAAAACGTTTACCGCGCCTGATTTAAGAAAAGATCGGTTGGTGGTAGGGCATTTTAAATGTCCGCCTGGCCAGCTACTACCATCTTTTGACGACCGATTGGTGTAGTGAATAGTGACGCTGTCAGTGAAACCAACGGTTGCGGGTTCAAATCCCGCGAGGGGTAAATGTTTGTATGATGAATACGAACATTTATTCCCGAGTCATGGATGTTTATATGAATATTTATGTATGTTTATCCGTTGTCTAGTATCCATGGTACAAGCTTTGCTTAGTTTGGGACTAGATGATTGGTGTAAGTGTCCGAAATATTTATTATTTAAAAAAAAAAAAAAAAAATCTTATCTAAATCTACCGCCAAGCAGCTACGTTAATAGCATTTGTGTTCCGGTTGTCTGGGATATCCCTGCCCGCCGTATTAGGGATAAAAGTCGTAACGTTTTGTATATATTTTATTTTGTTATTTTTAGGCCTACCATTTCACCTTCCATTAGCTCGTGCCCCCTAAATGGTCAAATTTAGAGATAAGATAGTCAGTCCCTCAAATATGTGTTGGGGTTTCCGGGTCAGTACGCTTCCACCTTCGACCTCATCTTCACTTAACATCAGGCGTGATTGAGGACAAGTACGAACCCATCGTGCATAAAAAAAAAAAGATATCCCCATCGGGCGTTGGCGGGTGCGGAAAATTCAGGAAGATGTGGGGCTTTTCTAATGATGACAAGTGCGACTGCGGTACCATGCAATCTATGGTGCACTTGCCGTTCACTGCGCCTGTAGTATCTTGGACAGAGAAGGACCTTTTTAAGCAAACCGAAGAGCCATGGACATTGCTACTTTCTGGGCCAAACTATACTTAAGGTCATTATAATTTTTGCCATTGACTTGAAAAGAATAGAAGACCATAGGTGGGCAACAAAATTGTTAACTATGTTAATCGCTAATCCGTTACTAAAAAAGTTAACTTCGTTATATAAAGTGTTACATTTCGAAAGATTTAACGCGAGGTAACGATAATCCATTACGTGATAATTTTTTTTTATATCGTTGCGTTAGTGATCTACTTATAAAAACGTCCAGGAACAGAAAGTGGAATTCCTAAAATGTTGGTTTTGCAAAAATTTTAATTTTTTAAAAGTCGAAATTGCATAAAGTTGAAGTTGAATCTAAAAAGAGGGAAGAAGAAGGTTGAATCTAAAAATGTTGAATTTGCATAAAAACTGTTGGTTTGTGTTCTAGAAGTTAAACAGTATTTTGGTTTCGAAGCACTCTTTAATTAACGATAAAAACAAATCTATTTGTAAGACTGATCCGACTGCGACTTGTTGAGGGCGTATTTTGTACTCTTGATGGTTGCCACCGACTCCTCCTGCCGCCAGAGCTTCTGGCCGCGGATCTCGATCTCCTCGTGCCATGCCTCTTGCGTTTTCCTGTATAAATAATAAAAATAATTAATACATTTTCCACATACACACAGCGCCATCTAGTTCCACACTGAGCAACTAGGCTTGTATTATGGATACCAGATGGTTGATAAACTACACAAATACGTTTTTTTTTTGTAAATAAATACATATATAAATGAAAAACATCCATAACTCGGGACACACATGTCTGTATTCATCATACAAACATGTGCCCCTAGCGGGATTCGAACCCGCGACCTTTTGGTATGGCAGCAGAGTTTCTAACCACTACACCAAACAGGTCGTTAAATGGAATAGTAGTTTATGCCTTACGTCCCGCTGCTTGGGCATAGCCTCCATTTATCTGGGACGTAATACAATTCACCACGCAGGCCCAGTGATTGAATGTGAAGTGTGATTGAACGCTATGCTGTGAGCATGCGCTAATATAACGAGTATTTACAGCAATGAGACTTCGATCCGGACAGATTCCATTAAATAAATTTGCATTTATGATGGGAAAATCTCAGTCACCAAATTGCGTTGAGTGCAATGTGATAGAAAACGCATACCACATAATGATGGAGTGTGTCCGGAACGAGTCCTACAGATTCCAAATTTTCGTAGAATATAATAATATTAAGGAGGTCGGAGGATGTAATACGGCGCTGGCCTCGCCGCTATCGGCAGCGGCACGAGCGCTGTATAAATTGGTTAGGTTAGGGTTGAAATTATGATAAATTAATTTCAACCTTAAGGTAGGCGTATAGTACGTATAGAGCGACATAGTCACAAAAGTGACCAAGCTCTTTACATAAAGATCAAAAAAATATATATATAGGTATATATCAATGTGATAGGGGTGGTACTTCTAACCCGTTAAGGCTAAATACTACATCCAAATCCATCGACAAAAAAAATAATATGGGGGGTCCAGCCCCCTTCCCCCTAAATTTATGACCATTTTTATTTTATTTTCAATGTACTGCGGCGCGCTCGATACTTTATGCGATATCAAAGGTTTCATACGTCGTAGAAACATGAAAAAAATGGCAAACGGTACCTAATGATACTGGCTAACTAATCAATTACTTTGTTTTGTATGTTTGAGATTATTTTGGTAAGAAAAAAAAATTATTACTTAATTATTTTGTGATTTAAAATCACTTTTTTTATGTTTTCACGGATTGCTCAAAACTAAGTAATATTATTTTTTTTGTCGATGATTTTGGATGTAGTACTCAGCCTTAACGGGTTAGAAGTACCACCCCTATCACATTAACGAGTATTGCGTAGCAGCAAGAAGCAATGCAGTACAGCGATCAACATAAACTAGGGAACGTATTAATAAACCAATCTCAATACAAGTCTTGAGGGTGTATCACCCGAGATGCGTCTTAAGAATTTGACGCTTGCTCAAGCTCCGTGCTAATTTATAAACCAATCTTGAGGTTTACTCAGCTGAGATCACTTCTGAAGTATACCCCTCAGCGGCGAATGAATGATAGTCTTGAGTTTAGTTTTTTAATACGCGCACCTCTCAAGTGAGTTACTGCTTGAGTGTGCACGTGCTTGTCAGGTCTCAAGTTAGGTTTATTAATCAACACGTTTACTTGAGACCAGTCATAAGACTGTTCTCAATCTTGAGAATGGTTTTTAATACGGGCCCTAATCTGATTCACGCTATTTTTACGGCTGAGAAAGAAAGAAAGTTTCTTTCTGAAAGAAAGAAACTGTTTATTCGCCACTTTGACACATATACAACAATTGTTAGGCAAGTAAAATAACAGAACACTCAGATAAGTGTCGCAGCAGCGAAAGGGAAACGACTCAGCTATATGCTGACCCTATAAGAGCTCAGCGCTGGTTTACTGTCGCACCCTGGCTGCATAGTGAACAGCCTTAGGGTAACATACATATTATTGCAATGGTTAAACCAAGTGACCTGCAGTTTTCAGTAAGCGGCGCCGTATTGGGGAAGATGCTCTGCAGCAGCAGAAGGCACGGCAACACCACGACGGAGAGGAACTGGATCTGCTCCGCGGGCTGATTCACGCAGCGCTTGCGGTCCATCATGCTGAGTGGTGTATAGCCCATGGCGCGCTCTCTGTCCCCCTGGTACACGAGAACCATTACTCAGGCTAACATTAGGTGTCATTACTCTACAACTACCGTGTGGTTTCAACATCTAAAAAGAATAGAACTAACCCATCTCTTCCCGTGGGTGTAGTAAAAACCGACTATGGAACTACACCTTGTCACGTTGTGAGTTGTGTGGAACTGTGGAAGACATACACCACATACTATGTGAAT
The DNA here is from genome assembly GCA_949316235.1 of Oegoconia quadripuncta. Lineage (NCBI taxonomy): Eukaryota > Metazoa > Arthropoda > Insecta > Lepidoptera > Autostichidae > Oegoconia > Oegoconia quadripuncta. The sequence continues at coordinate 2,856,232 of OX438743.1, forward strand.
GTAATCGGAATCGTACGGAAAGACAACATTTGTTTGAACGTTTAAAATTGTGTAGAGTCAACGTACTTAGGTGTATTTCACAGCATCCTGGCCGATCCAGCCTCGGCTGAGGCCAGAATTCTATATAACTTTGTTGTTGATATTTTAGGTTTTAAGTAATGTGAAGGTTAGGGTATGATGAGGCTGGCATAATCATAGATTCTAAGCCTCAAAAAAAATTTCAAGATAAAAAAAAAATAACCTTGTCACGTGTGTATTTCTGTATATTTCAAAAAGTGAACCGTGGATGTTGTTTCACATTTGGAACACCCAAACGACTTTTATCGCATAAATGGGGTAGACACAAATGTCTACGTCACGTCACGACCCAAAGGTCGTGACGTTATATGTATTCTACATTACACTGCAGGGATATAGGCCTTCCCTCGTATATGAGGGAGTATAGGTCGTAGTCCACCACGCTGGCCCAATGCGAGTTGGGGACTTCACATGCCATTGAATTTTTATTTCCCAGGTATGCAAGTTTGCTCACGATGTTTTCCTTCGCCATTTTAAGAACAGTAAGATAAATGCAAATAAGTAATTAAATGTAAAAACTCATTGGTACATGACGTGCCTGGGACTCGAACCCGGATCTCCATAATTGGGAGACCGCATCTTAACCGCTGAGCCATCGACGCTAATAAGCTCTTCAGACAGACCTTATTTAGCGCAGATGAACATTTTGTATGGCAATCTACAAGAATTAATTTAACCAATATCTGATTACCTGATTATAGAACTCCTCGTAAACAGCTTCGGCTATAGCTTTTGAAATACCGAAAGGCTTGCAAGAACCAGACAAGTCACTCGTCGTCATAAGTATGCCCTGAAATCAGAATTCCAAATAATTTCTTTTAAGTGACGATACGCGTCCACATTGACGATAATATTGATTCATATCAACCTTGGATACAAAACAAACTAGGATTTTCATCTGTATTACTTATGGCTCTCTTTTCTTACTATTCTTATCCAGTATAACTTTATGACGAGTTGTTTGGTGTAGGGGTTAGAAGCCCCGACTGCTTTACTATATTGTCGCAGGTTCGAATCCCGAATATGTTTGTATGATGAATACAGACATGTGTATTCGAGTATTAGATGTTTACATATATAATTGTTGTTACTTTCTTGAAGGCAGACGTTAAGCCAAGTCGGTGGCCTACAGTGGTGGCTTAACACTGACTGTCAAGTTACTACTAGTCTGATACATAAAGCCACCAAGCCAAATGTACGAGGTACGAGGTACGAGCCAAAACTACTTGCTTAGTGGCGAACTAGATGGCGCTGTGTGTATGTCCAAGGACATTTATTTATGAAATTAGCCCTAGCGATAACAAAATTCGCTACAATTATATAGAATTCTATGTAGCAGCAATGGTGTCCCAGTACTCTACCGCCGCGTCTGTCACCTTAAGCATCCTCCTATGAGTGTTATCCCCCCAATCGAAGCTGTGTTCAGCAACTATCGGTGTGAGTTGCGCCCGCACTTGGAAGTACACCGCCAAGTCTGTGCATAGGATATCGTACTTGATCTCCTCCAGGATACGGTCCTGATCCGCTGTAGGAAGATTTATCAGGATCTTCTTATCCTGGTAAGTAAAGGGGATCTGGATAAGCGAAAGGCATTCAGCAGAGCTAGAATGCCCCATGGTCTCTCTATAATCACACGCGATCACGTTCATGCTTTAGGCAAGTAAGAGAGACAGAGCTCCGATCTCGTGCGCCCATATTAGCCCCGCAGAACTTGGGTCCACTTAATTTTCTTCTGGCTCGTGTCCTTTTTTTCGTGTTATTTGATAATATAGGTAAGTTTCCATGGAAGTGTTCTAATAAAATGAAAATGGAAACATTAAGCTTATTTAAGCTGCAACTATCAACTAAATTCTTACACCAAAATTAAAAACTTAAACACTAAATGAAAAAGTTACAGTTACAGTAGTTTGTCCAAAACTAGTAACATCGATGGCTATTTGGTTTGCCTCAAAAAGGTCCTTCTCTGTGTAAGAAACTGGAGAGGCAGGGCACAACATGCCGCAGTCGCACTTGTCATCATTAGAGAAACCCCACATCTTCCTGAATTTTAACATCTTAAAACAAAGATGATTTTGTCTCATGGACTCACCTAAAGACTTCACTAGTAATGTGAAATCTTTGGTCTCTAGTAAAGTTAAGTAAAGTAAGGTAAAAGTAAAAATCATTTATTGTGTCAAAAACAGTGTTACATATAAGCAGTGAGGTAGCCCTGGTCCCCACACTAGGATTCCCTGTGTTGTGGGTAACCATCAGTCTCTTCCCCATCCAATTAACAAAATATCACAAGTGTTGTACCATATGTCCGTCTATTGTTTCAATACAGATGTAATGTTGTCGAAACCCTATTCCTCATCGATATATCTATTCAAATTGTAGCACTTAAGCTGGGAGATCTATCTCTACGGTACTAGAGAAAGAAGAACGTGAATTGAATACCTATATGTATACAGCACTCACCTCAATGATCTTCTTTGCCAGGAAATAATGGTGGTACTCGAGCATGGAACCCTTGTACATGTGTGCGAGTGGATGCTTAATGAGCGTGAGGAAATTGTTGTTATATCCAGGATGGTCCAGGTCATGACATAATCCAGCTAACATCAGTGATGCCGTCTGAAATAACGTGATTGGTTTGACCACAAAATTTTACCGTTTATCTATCTAACTTAGAGTGCTCTCCTGACAGGCTCTACACCGCAATCGGAAGACCTATTTGAGGAATGCCAGCTGAAGGAATTGTAGGTAAATAAGCCTTGGCAATTCCCAAGTAATCAATGAGGCAGTCGCGAATCACCTGCTACCAAAATCCATCAACAGCTCTCTCCCCGTCAACTCGGCTTCATTCGAAATCAAGAACGGAGAAGTTACATAAAAATCTCAATGTCTACTACTTACTTCTATACAACTTACCTCAAAGAAATCAAAATACCCAGTATTCGACGTCATTATCAAGAACATTGTATGAGTAAAGCAGAACGCATGCTCCGCGTTGTGATATGGGTTAGTCCTATAGCAGCTGAGGATTGTGAGAGCGAAGTCAGCTAGGTTATGCCTATCGAACTTCTTGTCAGCAAATGTCTCGATATACATATAGCACACGAGGCCTGGCATATCCTCTTTGTTGCCTTCGCTTATGTGGTAGTCAAAGCTGGAAACAGAAACGAGAGATGCCCTGCTGAGAACTGATGACTTGGAGTTTTAAAATATCAATAATGTCGCCCTAGAACTTTATATGAAATATAAGTTTTAACTGAGTCGATGACCCGTTTTCGGGTAGGTTACTAACAAGCAAATATCCCTAAATAATTTTGCGTTTAGCAGATTAGTATTGATTCTACTATCCATACCATCATAGTACCAATTTTGAGCTTTCCTTTGGTTGATATCTCTTTCTCCTGCGCCTACTACTTTATTCTTCAAAAGAGCCCTTCTTTGGAGAATGTCCTGAGTTGCGTAAAGTCTCATTCAATATCTCAAGGATATAAGTCAGTAAAGTTCCTTGAATACCTACACGTGGTTCTCATTCTACAAAATTATGTTAATCAACGAACCTCTTGAAATTAGGTGGGGCCATTACGATTCCGTTGGTCTCCATGAGTTCTTCGTGGTCGTGCTTGCAGGGCTTCAAGTGGAGACTCATCAGCTCGTTGTAAACTTGATTCTTATTCTCCTGAAAATTTAATAACAATATAACATAATATCAGTTAAAAAGAGGTTATCGAAAGACACGAGAATAGTGATTACTCTACAAACAAATACGTGGATCTTACTAAGAGAAAAAAAAAACGCTTACTCAAAAATTTTAACATAATGAAGCATGACTGAAGCAATTAAGACACTTACATGAAACACTTTCTTCTGCTGCATGTTATAGAAGTGCACAATGAGTGAGCAATAGTTGATGAAAACAGTGAAGATCTGTTCGTCTTCCTCGTTGAATGGTTGAGCGTTCGTCTTGTTAGTTAATTGCACTACACCTAAAGAATAGAGACTGTGTGCTTACGAATTCTAATGTCAGTTTGGCCAACTATGTAGTACAAGCAAACATATTACTAATCAGAGGTAAAGTATTAACTGGCGCTGTATGTAGATTACTTGTATTGAAATTAAATGGGATGTACCCAGGTTTGAACACACTTAAAAGTTGAGTTTTCAACAGTTTTGGCTTCAAACTATTAGAATTAACAATATCTGAAAGTATTACGTAAATATCCGTAGAATTTGCCCTAATCGCTCGAGCTGTAATAATAAAAATCGCCTTTTAACATAATCACGGAAACACTCTGATTGATATCTATGTCTGCACCCGGAACTATAGGTTAACTCGCAAATACTAACCAATAACACCCTGTTTGTCTATAATGGGTGACACCAAGCACGACCTGACAACGGTTCCTGTCGTGGGATCCACGTCTCTGATGAACCTGGTATCTTTGTACGCATCTTGAACGTTCAGCGTCTCGCCGGTTCGGGCAACAAGACCAGCAGGAGTCTGCTCTAGGGTCAAACTGAAAATAGAATACTATGTTCGAGTCCGATAGCAGCTTTCTTTCTGACAAAGAGCGTTTATTTAGGTAAGGTCAGAGAAGAAAATCTATAGAACTCATTGAGGGTAACCCTTGCGAAGACGACGAATTTCACGATGCAACAACAAAATCTTAAGAAGTAACATTAGTTTCCTTATATAGTAATCAAACTGTGGTTCCATGCTCTCGTCAGATGTCGGAAATCTTCCTATTATACTATTGGCCCCACAGTTAAGGAGGTTGACTTTACAATTAATACTCCAGTGCGAAGGTTCCATGATAGATATGCACGTTTTACACGATTACAGCAAGCGGAATCCTATGTGTTTAGAAAATATATTGAAAGCACTTCATAATCCTTCTGCTTGCTTTAGTACCTGCTCATTGCATGCTGTATTGATGTATGCTCATCATCCAAGCCAGATCCAAATTTGAAAAGCTCCATTTTAAATTACAACGAGAGCTACCATTCTAGAAATAGCCTCAATAACTCACTTGACTTTCACTTTTTTCTTAGGCATAGTGGTTTTTTCGGTACTCCAACCGTCATCCCACATTTCTGCTTGCAGCTGGTCTCCAAGGGCCTCCCGATCTATGATGTAGAAACTGCTCCTCATCGCGCCCATGAATGACTTCACTACTGCCTGATATGATAAAATTTAATAGTGCCATATCGAAACAACAGTAGACCATAGCAAGTTCTTTCTTTATCGCCATGAACCAAATAACTCGTCATTGCAGTATAAGGAACCTAGCTAAGCTAAAAAGCTAGGTGCTTGATCTAATATACAACTATCAGGCAGTCTACAGCACAAAAGACAGAAGTTCAAAATTTCGGCCTTTGGTTCAATTATGCTAGTGCACACAAACTGCACAACAATTATATAAGTCGCCTTTATCGACACCTACTGGAAGAAATGGGTTGACTGATTTAAGTGTGCTATACCTTGATATAAAAAGTACATGTTGTTCATTTATAGATAATAAATGCCGATACCGCATGGCGACCACTGCAGGTTTGCCTCGTAAGTGTCGCTCGAAAGAAACACGAGTCTTGAACACATATATTCGTTTTTGTGCGAGAAATTACACAAATAAATGGTGGATGAGGCGTTAATACTCACCAGCATATCAGTGAGCATAGTATCGATGGACACCAGATCACAGAAGTAACTCTGCAAAAGAGCCCTTAACTCTGAGTTGAGATGCGCTGTCTTCTGTAGGGTGATGCGTGCCTGAGCCTGATGCGCGGCAGCTCCAGCCCAGCACGCCACACTCACAACTGTGTAGAGAACGTTCTGAAACCATTTGGAGATCAAAATTCAGAGTGGACCATGCACCGGCAATCGCAGAATAGGAAGTGCACCCACAAGGTGGACAGAGGTGACTTCTATCTTCTCGCTCTAGAAATCTGTAGGCGTAAGTTCTGTGTCGGTCATCCTAATGATGACTTCCCAAGACGTGAGCTGTCGGTCTGTGACAGACAGTTACTGAGCGTATGCAATAATTACTCTTGTTCCAACTGCATGTCAATATCAACCGACTTGATTTTGATGTTGGGACGTCTGCGGAATACTATGCATGGTCAGTCAGTATTATTATATATCTATTTTCATCCAATACGACCGTGCTAAACGTTACTTAACTTCGCTAATGATGATGCATCTGCACCTCGTGACAATGGTTATTAAATAAGATAAAAATTACGTTATTATATGGTTCAGCATAAGTCCGGTACAACTCAAGCACCGCATGGCATTCGCCGTCTGGTTTCACTACGGGCATGCAGAGTGCCACCTTCGCGTCTATCCACTTCAGACCTTCGGCGAAGCGCCGGTCTCTTTGCACGTCTTCCAGGAGGAGGAACTCTTTGGTTGCCGCTACGTGAGCTGCTGCTACTTTTCCTTCAGCTGTAAAATCATCACATTGTTATCACTTCGGCTTTTATTAGGTCTAGCGCTGGATAAACGCCTCTCCCGAGGGTCATATTCTTGGGTGAGAATGAGCTGGCGATCGCAGATTGTAGGAATTTCACGCCAGTATACATTCCCTGCTGGACATACACCTTTCCCAATGCGCGTAACCACACCCCCTCTTTTCGACCTGGCGATTCAGAGCATTCGACATTAGGTACGGCCAACGAACATCGGTTCTGTGACAGATTTGTAGTTTTTTTAGATATAATTTTGTATTAGTAAGGTTGTCTAGCTGCTAGTAAGAAAGAAAAATTAATAAACCAGATGGGATCTGAATCTGAGATCATGAGTCATGACAGACAATAAAGTCGAAAAAGGAAACATACATACATAAGGAAACGTACATAGTAATTATAGAAAACTATTTGAGACCATTAAATGCAAGATGAAGGGCAAATACTTTTCTCGTATACTCGTAAATAACTTTCGTAGCACTTACCTACCTCCAAATTTTAACCCCCGACGAAAAACGACGGGTATGTTACCTATGTGTTTGTCGGCGTTGTGTGTGTCCAGCTTTTGTTCGGATGTATCGCAGTAATTCACCGTCCACTTCGAGTGCGGTTTTTTACAACGAATAACAATGTGAAAATTTCTTGGCCATATTTGATGAAAATCAGTTTTTTAAGCCGTTTCGAAGATATTTAGCTTTTAACAGAGTTTTTGGGGGATTTTCTAAATTAGTTTTTTTTATATATTTAATATTAAACTCGGGGAGAGTATGGAAATCGGTTAAGCCGTTTCGAAAAGAGGTTTTCAACATTTTCAATTTAATAAGTTGTTACTAACCGATTGGTATATTGACCTCATGACGATCTGGATTCTTCGTATTTCGAGGCATCAGGACTATCTCGTTCTTTAATTTATTCACAATGTATACGAAAACACCTGAAATAATATAAGAGCAATAGCATGGTTACAATGTACTCGTAAAGGTACGCACTATTAATGTGTTACTGTGGTAATAAAATCTATTCAGTTATTTTCCCCGTACCTTCCCGTGGGTGTTATAAAAGGCGGCTAAGGGCCGGCCCCTTAGCCGCCTTTTATAACACCCACGGGAAGGTACGGGGAAAATAACTGAACGGCACGGCACGGCGTGTCATGGCATAGGATTTTATTACTAATCAAGTTATTTTGAATCTTATTTATAATGAGTTTAGAATTCATGTTACTTTATTTCGATACCAAGTTGCAGCGACGTGCCGCGGGATGTTGCGGCATGACGCGACGCGCCGCTGGATGTTGCGGCATGATGTGTCATGCCCTTTCATTCCGCGGGTTGCCGCGGCGCGCCATTGCATCCCGCGAGATGTATGGGTCACTTTGTGTCGAGGAATTATGATAGCTAAGCTCCTTGAAATAAGGTTTAAACTTGTGCAGCGGTCATTTCGGTTAATGGGACGCAGTCCGGTCTTTGCGCGGGGGCAAGGGAGGGAGAAGACGCACTGGCGCGCGCTTTTTATACGCCACGGAACAACGCGCGTGGGCGCCGGCCCTAAGGGATTTAACACCAAATACCTACATCCATAGATTTGCACGTTTCAACGGGCGGCGGCGGCGTGGACACGCCTCCACGTGTGCATTTCTATACATATATTTGAAAGGTGGATGTTGTGTCAAGCAAACACTTTTATTGCTTGTAAAACCCAAATTTTATGAAAGACGTCCCTGCTAGACAAAGATCTCCACAACGATCCGCCCTGTGCTGCCCGCATCAACATCTTCATCTTCGACCACGTCGTCACTTTCCATCAGGCGAGTTTGTGGTCAAACGCGAATCCTGACTGGATTCGCGTTCCAGTAAATGGGAAACACGCGATCCCAGTAAATGGCTATTCACTCTGCTCTTGAAGACCCCAAGGTTGTAGGATGGACAAAGACAAGGTTGAAAGACTGACGCCGGATTACGAGAACTTACCCGAACTGTTCGTTATTGTTTTCAATACCATAGCAGTTTCGTACAACAGCGAGTCCAAGTCTACAGTGTCTTCCAAAAACACAGTAAACCTATTTATATCCAAGTAAGTTCCTTCTTTAGACACTTCGTCTTTTAAGCCTTTCCGTTCGATCTGCGCGTACGGCGCAATCACTCGCCGCGTGACCTTGTCCAGTTTCTCTGAAGCTACAAGGAAATGGGACTGAACTCGGGACATGCTGGCTTCAGTTTTTCTGCCTATCTTATCATCGGACTGAGTCAGCGTGTCCTGGCGGCTTTTCACAGACTTCACATTTCTTGGCTCGAACATGATTACAATTACTTTCACTCAAATTAATGATAAACTCGATTTTTAACAAAAATAATAACTAATATTTGATCAATGTTCGAAGTATTTTGACAAATAATGTGTCTACATGACATATTAGTTTATTTTTTCTAAACCCTAGTGAAAAAACCTTACTGAAGCGAATAGGTATATTGTATACCAAGGAGTGCGATCTTTTCCGCGGACAGTTGCTCTGCCAATCTTCAAATTTTTCTTCCACCATTATTCGATAAAAAGTATCGGTACTTTTTCTCCGATTTTTCTCATTGCTTAGGGCACTTGAAACTAACATAATCCTATGCCCAATAAAATAAACCATAATAATAACTAAAACAATAAATTGAAACAATTTAAATATTTAAAAACCACGAAACACGACGGCATATTTTGTATTTTGCGGGCGCCATGTTGGATTTTTTTCATAAAAACACTCTAGAGCAGCGGTTCCCAAATGGTTGTCCGCGGAACTCATTATCACGTAATTGGTTACGTTCTGACATGTGATTGGTTGGCTCGTCGCTTGCTCGGCAATTTGACTGTTTCTCATTGGTCAACGTAATCGAAAACGATACCAATGAAATTACGTAATGTAAGGGCTGGAATGATTTACCTGTGCGGAGCTCGTTATCGGTTTCGCTTTCTACATTCAGGGGCTCTTCGTTTTAGCTTACATGCTTACATAATTTCATCGTTAGCGTCATCGGTTACGTTCTGTCATGTGATTGGTTGATTCATCGTTCGCTCAGCAATTTGACGGCTTCTCATTGGTCAATGTAATCGATGACAATACCGATGAAGTTACATAATGTAAGGGCAGATCCCGATGTTCAAAATAGCTGATGTTACAGCAGTCCGAAGTTGTGGCGTGTCCGAAGTATTTCGCTGTTGAGTACCCGATATGAGAGTCATTATTGATTTAATGTGTACCTACATTCTTCATATACATCAAATTTAACTCAACAACTGTTTATTTTGTGTGTCACTTGAGTCCATCAGTACATAAGAGATATATGTACGGTCTACCAGACGGCATTTTTGTGTGGATTGGAATCCCACTATCGACCTGTTAAATGTTAAGCTTTTAATGTACAATGGTTGCTTGGTTAACGTGTGGTGGACTGTACATAACTGCAGGCTGTGGCTGAAATTCAACCGCTGGTTCCAAGCAACCATATGCTGAACTACAGAACTTTTTGTCATTATATACAAAATCATTTTATATTTTAGTTTTTACTGTTTTCTTGGCAAATAAAGATTTTTATTTATATATTTAGAGCCCCGGGTGTCACGTTTCAATTAGGCCTATATCAAGAAATGTCAAGCTATGTGCAACTGTGTCAACGTGCTATGCTATGTCAATCCACATCACCTGGATGAGTGGAAGTCTACCACTGTACGTTTCTCAAGAAACTTCTTACCACGTACGACTTTTTTTTTTACGACACGTTTTGGTGTTGCGGGTGTCCATGGGCGGCAGTAATTGCTTTCCATCAGGTGACCCGCATGCTCGTTTGCCGCCCTCTCATATATTTATATATATATATATATAAAAATTATTTTTTACATTGAAATAAATGAACATCTAAAGTTACTCAGTGTTTATATTAACTATAGTTTAGTACTAGAGAAATCATTCTAAAAGTCAGCGAATGTCTTACATAATGTATTTGTACTTATATACAAAGTGAATTTAAATTCGTGTAACTCCCATTACTGGTGACGCCACTCTTGATTATGAACAACTTTCTCCAAGGGAACCATAGTGAAATACGATCAAAAAAATTTCGATCACCCATACAAAGTAAACCATTATGAAACCACTTTTAGTATGGAAGTCCAAGAGTTTTCAACAAATTGGTCTTTTTGTTTAAATATTACAATTCAAACATAAAGTGATTTATTTTTTACCTAATTACTTAAAAGTTATTAATGTTACTTTACGTATTTATTTGTACTAAACAAGGGAAGCAATAAAATAATTTGATTTAATCAATGACTTTTTAATTTCACTTACCTAATATGACTTACGGTAAAAAAACTCATCCGGTATAAGGTTCATTCCGGGCACATACCATTAAAATGGGATATTCATCTTCAACTACTCCACACCAGTGCAACATTAAAACCACTTTAAAACTGAATAAAAGCAACACTATATTAAACTAAACATTACATAAAACTCTTGCTTGAGTAACTACCTAATCTTGAGTTTAAAAGATGAGTCATTATTTAACGTAAATAAAGCTCATTATATTTAATTTGATGCCTATTAATATTCAGTGACGCCCTTGCGATTTCTTTTTAAATATATTTTAAAACCATAGACTTAGTTAAGCGTCAGTGATTAAATCAAAAACATTACATACACACTTATTTTTTTATATAAAAAAATATCACTTTGGAGAAATACGAAGAAAAGACTTGTGTGGTGGTATCTCTAATGATTTCGTTATTTGTACACAAGGATGTTAAGAATGCTTAGAACTATTTAATATGAATATATTATTAAACAATGCGAATAACGACCCTAACATTTTAATCGAAATTGTGGATAACCACATATACATGCACCGCTAAATCAGATAGCTGTAATTAAAACAAGAATTTCATTTTATACAGGCTGAAAACTTCTATTATAGTGGATGAATTTTTTAACGTAAGGAAAAAATAGGGCATATTAGATAAGTGAAATGGAAGGTATTGGCATAGGTCGTTTTTTTTTCTTCAAAACCATAAAATATAATAAAACGTTGTGGCATTTAACGGTCGCGTATGTAGCCTATTGCATATAATTACATTACTAAATTAAATAAATTAAAAAACTTGCTGAAAATATGAGTTCCAATTGCGAACTTCTTTCTTTTTCTCGTTCATGAACTTCTGCCAGTCGCGTATCAATGTGCGGCAGGCGCGTGGGTCGATAATGGTTTTGAAAAAAAAAAACTACCTATGCCAAGAACTTCTATTTCTTATTATTTCTACTTACGGTATAAAAACTCATCCGGTATATCTAACGTTCAGTAGATTCTAATAATTCAAATATTCTAAGATACATTTTTCTATACACCAATTATTGATAAAATTCATCATAATAGATTTAACAATTTATACAACACTCTATTGGTTGGTTGTTAACACCATTAGATTTACAATAACATAAAAATGTTGAAGCCCGGCGAGCATAATACTGTTATCCAGATATATATAAAGAAATTGTGTAAAATATTTAATATATTTGAAACGGCTTAGGAGGGTTTGTTCCGTCCAGCAGCGCCTTCATTGGATAAAAATTGTAGCATAAAAAATATTGCTCTGATCTGCACTCGAAAAGCTTAAAAGCGATATTTCTAATATATTCTGTATTTAAAAAAGTCTTAATTTATCCAACGGTTAGTTGGCGCCCGCCTCTGGACGGAATAAACCCTCTTAACTGATTCCATCAAACACTTAACAACCATCTCGCAACCAGTAGCTTTATACAATAAAAAACATTTTTTAAATCTGTTCAGCCGTTTTGGCGCTGCAATGCCACAGATAGAGTTAAGCTTCAAACTTGATACAATAACTTTATGTAGGTCAATAAGATGGGCTCGCGGGAACGATTCAAAATGCAAGCGAATGATAGTGCGACTGTCATTCGCCCCATCAAGTAACAACTTGTAATAGTTAATAACACTGTCTCTGGCACCGATGAAGACAAATATTTATTATATGAACGATTTACTTTCTTTAAATATTAGGTCTAACAAAATTAACCCGACAAACATTGGCAATTGCTCGTACATGACAAATATACAAGACCTTATACTTGACTTATTAATACGTAATACCGTCATGTTTTCGACACGACACAATTGAATCTATTATAAAATTGGGATACATTGTGTTGTACCTTGCTAATTTTAACAAAAAATAACATTGTGTGTTTCTACAAATAATGATCGATTCCACCTGGTATAAGAAGTATCTACACTTGATTACGTTCTGAAACTCGTCATCCTGTATATCATTGAAACAATGTCTGATTCCACCAGGTATAATTCACAAGTAAGAAGGTCAGCGTTGACTAGGCGGAAAAACGCTCGAGCAATTAATTCCTGCAACCGAAAGGCACCCTTCATTTTTTTACGGTTCAAAATTGTAATCTGTTCCGCAACAATGTAAGGTTGATTATTGATTGGAAGAATAAATATGTCAGCGCAAACTGTCGGAGTGGTGACGAATTGACTTTATTGGGAAGTTGTAAAATCAACTTTACCTACATGTCGCTAGAAACCGCTCGGAGGGGTTATAAAATGAAATATCATTTTATACACCTGCCAAGTCTTCTTACTTGTCCTACGTACTATTTTGTGACACGAACGCTGCATGCAATACTTTTTCTACAATTATTTTTAAATATTACCTACTTAACATTTTAAAATATTATAAAATGGATTACCTACCTATAATATAACAAAATTAATTATAATATTAATAAAATTAATGGTACCTATTTTTTTTCTATAAAGTATGTAGTAATATCAACAGCAGCTCATTCTAATCTCTCCACTTTTATTCGTGTTTGTGTTACCTATCTCTTGTTTAGGTCTAATTGTTTGTGTCATTTTTAAAGTAGCCAAATGAAGCATTCTATTTTAATCTATGTAAAAAAGAATCAAATGTTACAGCAAAAGGAATGGCTGATAAATACTTTTAAAAACAAGCTGTAATATTCTATCATGATTATCACATATTATTCTGGTACAAAGACGAGTAACATAAAATCTATCAAGGAGTTCCAGTGGCAATCTTCTGGCTCCATTTGCAGACCCTGCTCATCAAGTCTAATGGAACGTGCTTATGACAGCAAAAGAAACTAGCCCAAATTGGACTATCTTGTCATTTCCTAATCGACCTCATCTTCACTTAGCATCAGGTGTGATTGAGGTCAAGTGCTAACCCGTTGGGGATAAAAAAAAATAGGGAGTTCCATACCCTACATTCCGGCTCCCATCATCAAATCAACTGGAAGGTACCATAATATTGAATTGTACCAAACTTGTATAAATATGCTAAATTTTACCTCAATCAGATACCAGCGAGTGATTGAAAAACGCAAGTTAAATAAAAGCATATAAAAATGACCATGCGTTCGAATAAAAAGAAATGGACGTACAACGTCACAGCCTGATATCTTAGGGTCAGAGGAAGACCAGTGAAGAGATGTGTGAGGGAGACTTACCCAGGAGAAGAGCGTCTTGGTATTGCTGCCAATGGCACATCATAGAGAAGGCCTACTCCAAAGAAAACCTAACAATAAAACCAAGAGGTTGATATAGTATAAATAGAGTCAAGTTATAAGCGTCAGGGTGAATAAAGTCTATTTTATATAGGGAGCTGTTTACAATTATTCAAATCAATAATGTCTATTCATCCTCAAACTCTGATTTATTTTTGATTTATTTATTTATTTATTGATTTATTTATTTATTTATTATTTGAGTACTTCTTGTAGTGTTTTGTGTGTATATAATGTGTCAGTGATATGTGTTTATTTAGTAAGCTACTTTCTATCTGTCATATACATTATGAAAATTGAGATTCAACTGTCAATCGGACAATTTGCGCCGACCCTTAATTTATGGTCTCTCAGAAAGCCCAATAAGGCTGGAGATTGGAAGAAGAATGACCATTTATTAAACCATAAAAGCCATTCTAAATTTCATTACACATATAAATTACAAAAATAATTCAAGGCATAGCAACAACACACGAATTAACATTTCTTTAACAATTCTCCACGAATACAGACCGCTATCCCACAACTTAGTCTTTTTTCATAGAAAATACTGCCACTCTCAATATGCACATTCATCTCCGCTATCACTTTATACACAAAAATGTCATTTAAGGCCAAGTTATTAATATTTTCTCTTTTTTAGGTGGTGGACTATCTGTTGCTGGTGTCATCTGAAATAAGAATGATAAACAAACACATATTAGAAATTAGCTGAAACTGTTTTTTTTTTTCTAATAATACAGAATTAACAGCATCTAATCAATCTACGAAAGTTTGGATGTTTGTTTGTTGCTCCATCACGGTGATACTGATGAACGGTTTTGTTTGAAATTTAGTATATAGGTAGAACATACCCTCGAATAAAACATAGTATATTTTTTATCTCGATAAAGTGAGTAGCTATCAAACTTTCTAACTTCAAACTTCAAGCATTTATTTCAACGTAAGATGCATGATATCATTTGTTGAATGTCAATTTAAATATATTGGAAATAAAAATAGGGCTTAAGCATTTTTCGGTCAGTAAGTATGTCCAAGCTACCACCGCTTCGGAAAGGGAAATCATCTGTGGGAAAAGAGTTTCTTTTCTTCACTAAAATATCGCGGGTTCAGTTTGGTAAATTTTCATAGCACTTTAACAATGAAGCTCTGCCAACTGTAGTAGGTTCCACTGTGTCACACTAGTACACAATATCTGTCAAATACAGATTCTCGTTTTATATGACAATACAATACATTTTGTTGAAAAATCAATAAACTCAAAAAAAGTTTTATTTCATAAGTTATTTCTTATACAAGTATAACATTTGGTAACATCATGACATACAATTTTCGCTCATTCATAAGGCAGACTCCCCAAAGAAGAAAAAGGGGTTGCTCTTTTTAAGTAAGTTCTTTTACAATTTATGTTTCAACAAAGAAACAAAAAAGAAAATAATAGACTGGATATCGCTGAGCAGTTCATGTCCATGCATTTTCTGAATAAACATTATTCTTATTCTTATAATCTAGATAGTCAGAAATGTTATAATATCCTTTGGCATATATAAGTTTCTATTTAATTTTTAATGTCTACTGGTACCTATTATAAAAGCGTATGCATTGTCCCTTGAATGACTAAAGCCTATTACAGAATATTACTCAAGCAGAGATCTCAGCTTGACGACAGTTAAAAAGGGACAGCTTTCGTAAATATCCCAACTATCCCAACTAACATTAAAAATGCGAAATATGCATGTTTGTTACCTCTTCACGTCTATATGGCTGGACGGATTTGGATGAAAATTGGAGGAAAATTATTAATATGAAATCTTACAGGCGGACGAAGTCGCGGGTGGAAATCTAGTATTAAATAATAATATAAAATATACTATTAAACAATAATCATTATAAGTTATAGATAAAAATTCAGACAATACCAAACTAAATAATATATCCTATACCCATATCCTAGTCCAATTTGTTGGTGACCAATTGGTGTAGTGGATAGTGTCAGGGAAACCAACGGTTGCGGGTTCAAATCCTGCGAAGGATCAATGTTTGTATCATGAATACGAACATTTATTCCCGAGTCATGGATATTTATATAAATATTTATGTATGTTTATCCATTATCTAGTATGTATAGCACAAGTTTTGCTTAGTTTGGGACTAGATGATTGGTGTATGTGTCCGAAATATTTATTTATTTATATAAATTCCATTGTCTAGAATATTGTGTCTTGTTCACAGTGCATTTGCATATCAAGAGCGTACATTGGATCCAGTGGCCATTTAATAAATTAATATTTATTTTCATATAAATATAAATTTTAAATGTACTTACTGGATCCACTCGAAAAGCCTACAATCTAATTAAGTTAAAATTAAAAACCCATGCCAGTTCAAGAAATATTTTTTGTCAACTGTCGGCAAACGCCAGCTCAGGCGATAAATCATATGCTGACAAAAGGCATTAATAAAAATTATTATAATACTCACCGAATCAATAGACATTTTCCTTTTAAAATAATTTATATCTTTACTTATTGCTAGTACATTATTTTCTAATTTGATTCTTTTCATATGCCCAGACAACAAATCGGGCGGAGGCTTTATTCTGTCGTGCGTCCATGGTGGAGATGGTATCTTTCGGTTTTGATTTGTGTTTATAACATTCAATTTAGGTTTCACCTCAGGACTCAAATGGCGGGACTTATTTAACATTTTGCCTCTTCCAGAATCTCTATACTTCCTTTGCCCATAAGGAACACAATAGTTATGAAAAACTTCCAATAATTGATCCCTCAGCATAATGTCGAGGTTCGGGATTCTAAGTTGTCTCTGAGAACAATAAACACATAATAATATTACATAATTTATTAAATTGTACATAAACAACATTTTAGTATACCTGTTGTATAATGTGCCTAAGTTGGTCGTTACTCAATAGCTCTGGATGTAATAACATTTCACATGGTACATCCATGTCTTTACAGGTTATAAGTTAAACATAAAATACAAACAAAAACAACCCCACGTTATAAATAGAAAACATTTATTTAGCAAGGTTTTTAAAATTTCAAGCGGCCCACAAATAATGAAATGAAAGTAGCAAAATGAATAAATAAAAATGAAATGGCTTTACAAATCGAGTACAAATTTGACAGATCTGTATAAGCCATCTTCTTTTAAGATTGCAATAGCGCAATAACTAGCTCCTAAAAACACTCCTTCTTCTTGACATTAGTGTTGCATTCACGACGATTGTTCTAGAGTCTCGATTGTTCTATCTTTCTTTGTTTGCTAGTGGTAGATAACAATTTGTCTCGCAATGACGAACCATTTGAACTTTTTTCGATAATAATTTGTCTCGCAAAGACGCTTAATATTTGAACTTGTTTTGATAACAATTTGTCTCACAAAGACGCTAAGTGAAATTTTGAACTGTATTTGTAAATAAACACTAACAGTGAATAGTGTTGCTACTGGATGAAGAAATCGTTATTGAAATCAAATATCGTTGTGGTCAAAAAAACGTTATTGTTAAATGTCAATATTGTTGGTAATTCCATCAATCTCAACAACAACTCATCTTTTGAGTGAGTTCTTCCAAAAACCACAGCATAAACATTTTTAACATTGAAAATGTTTTTTTTTTGTGGCTTCGGTATAGGTTCGATTTTCAGCAAAAGTGCGATAAGTATCGCCTTGGTGCAGTGGGTTTTGAAAAAATATACTAAACATATACATACTTATTTTCTTTTATATGATTAAAGTATTCTTTCATTCTTTCTTTCTTCTCTGCAATGAGTGTTTCACGAGCTATAATACAATTTCGGCTAGAGTTAATTAAGTCAAACATGTGGCGCTTATTGTTCAAAAACTAATGTTTCTTCAACGAACGTGTAAATTGTGACAGTTTTAGAGGTATGGAGATAATTTTTATAACGTAATATATGTATACTATACTTTATTTTTTTGATGAATAAATATAAATAATCATCATCTTCTTGCCTTGGTCCCAATTCATTTTGGGTCGGCGTAGTAAGCCTTTTTCTATAAATAATATGTTTAGAAAATTTATTCAGTTCATCAAATAGATGCGTAAATCGTTACAAATCAAGTACCTGTTACAGATACTAAAGTTTATGCAAAGTCCAGAATATATTTAGATAAATATTTGATTATTAATGAGGTAACTTGTCTGCTGAAGGATCGAAAACGAGAGAATCATGATTTTCGGAGGATATCTGGCTGAATAGGTCCATAAAAGCGACCCTGGGTCACCCCAGATTGGTACAAATCATTCGGTCAGATTTACTGAATGGAGCTCCGAGCTAAAGTTAAGATATCACTGGAAAAGCTCGCTTACTGTGATAAGCAGCCTGTTTTGGTTGCATCTTTAGCCGATGTGTCCACCACCCAAAACTAATTTCCTCCATAATTTAATCTCCATAAAGAATTAGTTTTCGTTATAACACAAAAAAACTTAATTGTAAGCTCGCTCATACACAATACATCCTTATGCGCCAATTGTCATTTTTTTGAAATCGGTCATACAGATCGTTTTCGTTCGTTCGAGGCTGCTGCGGCCTGTCCTGTCATCCATAGGCTTCGATTGTTTGCCTGTATTTCTATTTCTTATTTGTTTTGAAATCTTGTAGGCAATTTATTAACAACAGATTATTTAGTTTAGTTCGATAAAACTAGTTACTAGCCCAGTGCTTATTTTTTGTTAGCATTTGCATTACTGTGGTGCGAATTTTTACGTTTTTACTTTTAGTATGTACAAAAATAAATAGTAGATCGTGTAAAAATCAAAGTGAAAAAAATATAAAACAGTTCGATTAAGTGTGTTGTTTGTAGTGATACTGAAAAAGGTGTAACAAATGAAAATTGCCGCTAAAATTTCGATGACTGAACTCGATACCGAGATTACTTTGTCCGCGGTGGGACTATGTTCTTTTTGGGCGTCCTAGCAATCGGCGTGATCACTGGCCTGCAGAATGGCACCACAGAGATTCCGTCTACGAGTACAGACGTCACGGAGCCTGTAAAACCCAACGACATGGGGTTGGTTGCGCCGACAAAGCTATCGGATTCGCCTGTGCTCGACCATGTGAATGTGACTATTCAGGACCGCCCGTCGATGGGTTCGATGTGGGATATGTATTTTAACCACTGTCCGAAATGGCGGCCGATAAATCATATTTTTTTTCAAGTTGCGAATGTTTTTCTTCTTCTTTCGTTTTTGGCGCCACACACTCCAACCGGCCTGATATGGCTGCGTGTGTCTCTGGTGCTAGGTTGTGCGTTCTTCGCCATGTGGGCTTGGAGTATAGAGTGTTACCTGGACGCTGTGTTGTGGAACAGTGCATTCATTGTGATAAACTTTATATACTTCGCAGTACAGTTCTATTTGTTAAGGCCAATCAAGTTTCACAAGGACGTTGAGGAGGTAACTATATAATTCACTAATTTATTTTATTACTTTACTATATTTTTTGTGTATTATGGGTGTGTACAAAAGTACTAAAAAGTGTGCAAAGTTGTTATTTCATATGTAAAGGTGGCAGTATTTATGCTATATCTTGGTACCTGTCTACCTTTATATACATCTGTGATATTATTTATCAAGTCAACAAGGCTATAAAATTCGCAAACATGACTCAAGCTATCTAATATTTTATATGATGATTTTACTGACATGTTCACATAAATTTTTCTTGATTACCGGAAAACTTATTCAGGGATTACACCAATTAAATAATATGTAGTATTTCAATTTTAACAATGATTCTTTAAGGTGCTTTGTTTAGGTGGTGGTATTGAAGTGGTAAAATTCTTTTAGGTATTTTGTTATAATTAATGCTAAGTCCACTTGAAAAATCATTTTGTATGAATCTTAAAATTTTGCTATGCTTAATGTGTTATTTATTTGCATTTATTATTACCTGGTTTGCCTAGGAATATTTGTAGTATGATGATGGTTCGCCATGGCGACCACTTCGACTCGGAATTGGTTTGGCGCTGGTGCACTCCAAGATTTGTAGTATATTAGGACACTGAAAAAGCAAATTATAACAATTCTCAAGTGAATCAAATGGTTCTATCATAAAATTACTATCACGTACCAAGAATGCAGCCTGCGGCCAGCATTACCTCATTGAATGACAATAATGCTGTGTTGACAAATGTTAGCCTCTATGATCACCTGATAGGTACCTCAATATAAGACAAGTGGATAAATCCTAAGTAAAGTTAATTCTATTTATCATAAGTTAATGATAAGAAATGATAACAGTAATCAATTAAAACTACATAATAAAAGTTCTTAGGTAGTTTTAATTGATTACTTAAAAAGGGTCTTAAAAAGGAGCTTGTTCATCATAACATATTCTTCAGGGTATGTGGCCTAGCCTAATTATTTTAAATTAAAGCCTACAAAGTCATATATTTTATTGCCCATGAAGATTTTTTACACTCACCACTATCTGGTTCCACACTAATGAACTAGGCTTGTATTATGGATATAGCTTTATTAAATCACTAGCTTTCCGCTAACTAAAACTAACTTTATTGCGGAAATTTGTTTATCCCGCGGGAACTACTCACTTTATCGGGATAAAAAATATCATATGTCTTAATCCAGGGTGTGTTCTACCTATATACCAAATTTAATCCAAATCCATTCATCCGTTTCGCTGTGGTTGAGCAATAAACAAACAATCAAATAAACAAACAAACATCCAAACTTTCGCATTTATAACATTAGTTAGACTAGTTAGATAGATTACAAAATAATATAGGTATATACAAATTTCGTTATTCTTGAGTTAGTAACATTTTCAATAAACCGAATACACTGCTCAATAAAACAGTAAGAAAAATGTTGAAGATTGATAATAAATTTAGGAGCTCATACATTTCATAGCTTTACTAGCCTTTCCCACAGTTTGTTTGTTTAGTTGGGGTTTATTAGGAATTTATCATCCTGACATGGTCTATCTGAGTGCCAAATACATTCAGTGGCCTATGCATGATTGAGATCAAACATCTTCACAAACTATCCATTTTATAATATAATCCTCACACTATCCGTGCCAGTCCATCGATCGCTGTCTTTAGGAAAAGAGTTAAGGAACATTACCTTTCCATTTCATAGTGTTATTCCGTGTATTATATTATGTATGTTATACTTTATATTCGTATGTATTGAAATATGTACTTATTTATGTATTTATGTACTTATTAGTATGTAGTTACATTTATATTCAGTTAGGTTTTTTTATCTATCATATTTATCCATTTTTTAGATTGTGCACGTCTTATCTGCCTCTTCCAGTCATATCTCTCTTTCGTAGGTCTGCTGGAAGAAATTTCATTGTAGAAATAAGCAGAACCTGTTGTGTCGTCTCTATTATGTTGTATCTGTATGTCTTTTTTTCTTGTGTGCAATAAATGATAAATAAATAAATAAATAAAATAGTGGAATATTATTGATAGGATTCTGACAAGAAACCATCCAGGTGAAGGCCTACTCCAAATTTCTCCAGGCATCTCTATTTAGTAGCCATTGAGAGGCAGCTATCCTTTTAATATCAAAATGCAAATGCTCCAGAAAGGTTAGATATTTCAAAGAAATTCCATAGAAAATGTGAAATAATGTACCTACCTACCAGATGCATTGAAATGCAAAGCAATTCTTAAAAATGTTAATTTTGAGCTGGGACTGGATATGCGCTTGTGTTTGAGCCCCACTACAATCAGGTTGAAAATTGCAGTCATAGTCCAATTTCAAATAAATTTTTTTCCAAACTCCTTTTAATTTCGAGACAAAAAAAAATTACATTTAATTCTTGTGCCAGTAATTCATACTACACTAGAATCATATTTGATACTTGCTTCAAATACAAAAGCTTATAATAAAATATTGGCCTGTGACTCAATATGGCACCTGACTGTACATCAGAAATAAATTACCTTGAGATAAGAAGATTATTGTGAAGTTCATGTCTCGGACTAGAGTACACAATGTAGTCATTTGTCTCCCTAGTTTTTATAATTCTATTGTTAGCTTTGTCAATATTGATTCAATGCTTGAATATAAATTAACCTATCATTTACCTACTGACAAAGTCAATAACTTATTTAGTTAAGTTTAGATCAAAGTATATTGGTATCTATCACTGGTTTCTGCACGTAAGAAGGATATAACCAACCCGTCTCTTCCCGTGGGTGTCGTAAAAGGCGATTAAGGGTCTTTACACCAAAAAGACATGTATAGAGTCAAAGTCAAAGTCAAAAATGCTTTATTTTGTAGGTACACAGAGTACACTTAAAATAGTCAATTTTACATTTTTTAAGCTACTGCTTGTTCAAACTGCAATTTTTCCCTGACAAGAACAAGCAAGAAACTCGAAGGATTGCTCTTTTAAAATCAGGCTTTGATTTTACAAAAAGGTTTTTATATTTCATTATTAATTGTGAAATAGCCTGGCATGCGAACAATCTGATTATGTCCAGGGATGATTATCATCTTTTAGTAGTATGATTATCTAATATTTTATAATATGCTTTGTTAATAAGTTTCTGTTTTATAGTATCTTTAAATTAGACTGCACATTTTACCGCGATGGGCTCACCCCCTATCACGTGTCGTGTCAGCTGCAAAGAAACCAGACCCCCTATTCATATAATGACTGTAAGTACGGGGATCTGGTTTTTCTGCAGCTGACTGTACATTGACGACCTGTTTGATTTAGTGGTTAGCAACTCTGGCCACTATACCAAAAGGTTGCGGGTTCGAATCCCGCTAGGAGCATATGTTTGTGTGATGAATACGGACATTTCCATCTGGTATCCACAACACAAGCCTATAGTATACTGACCTAAGCCTATATTGACGACCTGTTTGGTGTAGTGGTTAGTAACTCTGCCCGCTATACCAAAAGGTTGCGGGTTCGAATCCCGCTAGGGGCATAAGTTTGTGTGATGAATACGGACATGTGTACCTGAGTTATGGATGTTTTTCATTTATAATAAGTATTTATTTACAAAAAAAAAATGTATTTATGTAGTATATCAACCATTTGGTATCCACAACACAAGCCTATAGTTGCTTACTGTGAAACTAGATGGCGCTGTGTGTATGTCTAAGAATATTTATTTATTTATTATTTATTTATTTATATAGTTGCTTACTATATACTTATATAAATACTTAATATATAGTATAAAACACAATCGCTAGAAGCACTTATAGATAGTCAACTAATGTTCACGAGGCGGGAGTTAACGAAAAGAAAAAAGTCAGAGACATAAGTAGTGGTTTTTGACTTGAAATTTAAAAATATTTAAAGATTGAGCTTTCCTAATAGATTCCGGCAAAGAGTTCCACAGACGAGTTATTATTTATATATCTGTGAATTAAAACACAAAATAAAATAATCTAACCATGACGTAGCTTTGTAGAAACTCAACTTAGCCCGGCCTTCTCGGATTATCCCCCAGATAATCATCTCTCTTGTAAAATTACGGCAGTAATCCTTTCTACTTAAGACTTATAAGAATCTTTTGGTTAAACAACCTTGGATGGAAAACACATTGTCAGGCATTGTGTAAGAACGTAAACAAGTAGAGTAAGTTAGTTCAAGCTCAAATAAATCTCGTTTGGCGATATTCTCAGCTACCAGGAAGTTGTATATCCCACACCATATCGCAGCTGCAAGTCGGGGCCCTAAATGAATCATATTGGTTTCGAAAGCCAATAGACTTTGTAACCGGTCGGCTGGCTGTCTAAGTGACGTGAGGCAAGCTGTTTTGTGCCCTATATTATTGTATTGCATACGCGCTTCCGTTTATTGCTGCACAAATTAGTGTAACAGGAGATGTGGTAAGTGAGTGAATGTTTGTGTGTTGGCCTTCTGAAATTAGTAAACTTGACATGGACGATGAGCGTGCGTTACTTATCGCGATCGAGGCGTATCGAGAACTAGTCTTCCCGGTAGTCACAGTTGTTTAATGAAACGTTACATAATATAATATCCTTGGACATATACAGACAAAGGTCATCTAGTTCCACACTAAGCAACTAGATTTGTGTTGTGGATACCAGATGGTTGATACACTACACAAATACATTTTTTTTTTGTAAATAAATATATAACCGCCTCCGTGGCTCAATGTAAACAACATTGGGTTTACGATTCGGAGGTCGCGGGTTCGATCCCCAGCGGGGTACATGTTTAAGTACTCGGTTTGGCTGGTGGTACTGGCTAGCTACCACCATCTTATCTAAATCTGCCGCCAAGCAGCAATGTTAATGGCATTGTTGTGTTCCGGTTGTCAAAGATAAGATAGCCAGTCCCCCAAATGTGTTGGGGTTTCCGGGTCAGTATGCTTCCACCTTCGATCTCATCTTCACTTAACATCGGGTGTGATTGAGGTCAAGTACCAACCCGTTGTGCATAAAAAAATGAGTATGCCAAATTTCAGGTCAATCATATACCAGCAAGTGGTTGGAAAATGGTTTGCAAATTTTGAAACGGACAACTTACATACGAACATTGCAAACTAAATAAAAGCTTGTCATAAGTGAGGCAAACCAGGGCGAGGTATCCAGTCAGCAGTACGATTCACGACCACATCCACAAAATAAAATTATATGTCGATTCTACCCTCTGTGGTTTAACATAACACGAAAGGGGTGGGTTTGATTCTTAGTGGAGCATATTATGTTTTTTGTAATCAGTTTTGTTGATGAATTTTAAATGTCAGCCTGGCTAACGAGGGGTAGATGTTTGTGTGATGAATACGAACATTTATTCCTGAGTCATGGATGTTTATATAAATATTTATGTATGTTTATCCGTTATCAAGTATCTACAGTACAAGCTTTGCTTAGTTTGGGGCTAGATGATTGGTGTAAGTGTCCGAAATATATATTTGTTTAAGTCTACCGCTAAGCAGCAATTACCACTTGAGTTCCGGCTGGTTGATAGCAGTCCCTCAAAAGTTAGGTGTTTTGAATGAGCCCGCTACCACCATACCCCTGTGTTTACCGCTAACCTGTTGTGTAAAAGAGAATGAACAAATCGCCACTCGCTCGCACTTTGAGCTCTAATGCCTTGTCGCATACAAACGTCCATTGCATAACATTGTCTTCAGGTTAATTGTTACTCTATCGCTTTCCTAATTGGATTCTGATCTGTGTGCTGAGGTATTAAGATAAGCAAGTTGTTAGATCCTACCTTCGGCAGATATTGTAGTCGTCTGTAGAAGTCTGTCCTCGTATTTCCTATAGATAGATCTATTGCATTCACATCACATGAACAACCGCTTACCCATGGAGCGCTTGGCACCGTTTTCCAGGGGATTATTTGCCCTAATCGTCACGCTGCTGGTTACAAATCGCAAAATTTTCTGGGAGCTTCATACCAATGACGCTTTGACTATGGTGTTATGGGAAGAGAGGGTTGTTCCCATTCCACTTTGCGAACGACACGGCCAATTTTAACTCTATTGCCTGAAATATATTAAATGTCGTGTAATACAAAACAAGTGTTGTCAGAACATGTAAATTTTGATTTCCATGGCTCATTATCTAGCGCGTTATGGAGGGTATCTGTTTTAACCGCCTCCGTGGTTCAATGTTTACGAATCGGAGGTCGCGGGTTCGATCCCCAGCGGGATACATGTTTAGTACCTGTTTGATTGGTGTTAGGGCATTTTTTTTTTAATAAATAAATATTTAAAAGAAATAAATATTAAATAAATGTCCGCCTGGTTAGCTACCGCAACATACTACCACTAGCAATGTTAATAGCATTGTTGTGTTCCGGTTGTTAGAGATAACACAGCCAGGCCCCCAAATAAAATGGGATTTCCGGGTCAGTACGCTTGAACCTTCGGCCTCATCTTCACTTAACATCAGGTGTGATTGAGGTAAAGTCAGGTTGCGCATAAAAAAAACTTTGCTGTCATCATGGGATCACAAAAGTGAACTGAAAACCTGTATGAAACCCTCAAAATCTTGACCTGCAATCTTCACTTTCTGGTCACACATCTTGACCTTTTGAGCTCTTGCCTGACTTTCAGCGATCTTCTGCTCCGGAGGGAAATATCTGCAATCCAAAATAATAGAAACCTTTTATCTCTCTTTTTCTCTACCTACTTGTATATTGTTAATTGGGTTTTAAGTTGATTTAGGCTGACGACGTCTCATACCAAGCGATAGATATAAAATATTTTATAGCCTAACCCTCTTATTCATAAAAATTTACAAACGCTTTATAAGCCTGTTTTAGTTAAAGTATATTTTGTCACATTCTTTCATTACAACATTTCCTTATGAACGACAGAGACAAAACACACTATAACTAAAACAGGCTTATAAAAAAAGCGTTTGTAATTTTTTATGAATAAAACGGTAAGATAAAATAAGCCTAAAGCTCACATACAAAAAAACAATTATCCACCAATAGGTGTAGTGGATAGTGACACTGTCAGCGAAATCAACGGTAGCGGTTTCGAATCCCGCGATGGGTTAAATATTTGTATTATATGAACACTAACTGTTATTCCCGGTCATGGCCCGTTATATAAATATTAATGTTAACAATTATCCATAGTACAACTTTTGCTTAGTTTGGGACTGAAAGTGTCTGATGTATTTATTGTTATTTCTGAATTAATTCTCACCTATAGTGTGAATATATATATATCGTACTACCTTTCAGCCCGCGGCTTCGCCTGCGGGGAATAACTTTATCGCGGAAATTTGTTTATCCCGCAGGACCTACTCACTTCATCGGGATAAAAAATATCCTATGTCTTATCTAGGGTATGTTCTACCTATACAAACAAACATCCAAACTATCGCATTTATAATATTAGATTGTCTCTTCATTCAATTGCGTAGTTTCTTTATGGCTTTGTAACTCAGTTTGAGTTCGAAAATATTGGGTCTTTACCTATGAAATTGGAGTTTTTTTTCTTCGTTAATCATATGTAACCAATACCTGCGATTTTCAAAGCTATATCCAAATTTGTTATTTATTTGGAAAATTTAATATTATTTCAAGGTTTCACATGAAATATTATTTTAATTTCCGGGCTAAATTGGGCTTCCCATAATCATTTCTTAGATTCGCTGAAACTTTTATAATGCGGTTACTTTTAAAAATTAACGCTGCCTATACTTAACTTAATGTTATCCGATAATACACACAAAGTTTAGCTACATTTGGATTTGCCGTTCCCAAAAAAAAATCAAAAATGTTTGTATGGAGAAAACAGTCTTAATGAAATTCTTCATACAAAACGCCAATTTCATAGGTCAGGACCTAATATCTACTCGTCAATATCTGGTCGCAGGTGTGACGGCAGCCTTACGGTTTATCTTACAAATGGGGAATCTTTTTTGCGATCAACAAAATCTTGGAACGCGGCCAAACTTATCTGCAAGTGATGCGGACCGCATAAGCACTCGTACCGCCAAATCTCAGGTTTCGCTTAGGGAATGAACGACAAAGAAAACTGTAGAAACTTGGCAAACCCACTAAAAATAGATTGAATGCTTTAAAGCTTGGTTACTTAATGGAACTAGATTTTTTTATAAGTTGGATAATGATTGCTGTTTCTACACGCCATAAATGACATGCATTTTACTGATCTTAAAATGGTTTGATTCGGATGTACACAAACTAAACTAAACTAAAACCAGACGCACTAGTGTGAGTTTTGTTTCGACTTAACTTTACTACCGCGTTCACGTTTACGTGACGATTTGTATGAAGAAATATACAACGCCTCTAGCGGATAGTTTGCAAAACGATTTTTTTCATAGATACTTTTTGCGTAAACGCAAACGCGATGGTAAAGTTAAAAACGAGGCAAAACTCGCACTTCGCACACAGTTTTGAAGTAGTATTGTCTCTTGCTCCCTGGAACAGTACGATGCGACGGCACCACTCCAAAACTGGTTTTAGTTTAGTTGGTGTACATCCGAATCGACACCAATTTCAAATAATTACTATCGCCCTATTAGAACTGATGTAAAGTGAAGATGAGGCCGAGGAAGCGTACCGGCCAGGAAACACCATCTTATTTGGGGGATTGGGTATCTCATCTCTGGCAACCGGAACACTGCTATTAACATTGCTGTTTGGCGGCTGACTTAGATAATATGGTGGTAGATAGCCAGGCGGACATTTAAAGTGCTCTAACACCAACCAAACCGAGTACTAAACATGTACCTCGCTGGGGATTGAACCCGCGACATCCGATTCGTAAACCCTATATGTTGTTAACATTGAGCCACGGACGCGGTTAAATTCGTCAAACTTTAACACTTTCGACCGCTTTACTTTTTATGACATAACCTATCCTATGTCATTTGGACTGTCACGACGAATTTAACATTACCTCATTAATTAAGATTAAAGAATCCCAATACATACATAGATACGTGCGAAAAACATAACCCTTTCTCCAGTCGGATAAAAGTATGTAGGTAGATCCTTATTCTTGCTAAATAACAATAATCTTTCACAATGTCCACATATTGAAGAGCTATTTCCCAATGTGATTTTGGACTATATGTCGCCAATATTTTTATAGACCACTAGATTTCCATTCGCGACTTCACTTGCGTGGAATAATATCATCGCGGTAATTTGTTTATCCCGCAAGAAAACTCACTTTATCGGGAAAAAATGTCCTATATTTTAATCCAGGGTATGTTCTACCTGTATACCAAATTACATCCAAATCCGTTCACCCGTTTCGCCGTGATTGAGCATCAAACAAACAAACAAATAAACATCCAAACTTTCACATTTATAATATTAGTACCAATTCCTGCGATTTGCAAAGCTATATCCAAATTTGTTTTTTATTAAGTCAATAATTTAACAGTTTTATTCAAAAAATTAAACGTCAATAAATTTCTCAAATAAATAATAATAACAATTTAATCACAGGTAAAAAAATCCATCTAGCGCATCTCCTCGAGGCGGCATTGTGCCCAACTGAGACTTATTCTCTGAGCTAGGAAGCCGCCCGCTCTGTGGTCACCAGAAGCCTCGATGAGACGCGCCGACAGATCTTGGACCAGGCGTTTTGTCTGAGGGCCCCAAGGTCCCATCGTCTCGACCCCAACCGCCTAATATTAGTTGGGCCCGTGATAATGAACCGTTTTCAAGATTGAGATGACATTAAGTTGACGCTTGAGAATCTGTTGCATCAATCAATCAAGAATATCAAAAAAATTGTATTCTGACTGAGACGCGATCTCAATCTCAAATATCGATTTATTAATGCGGCCCTTCGATTATCTACTTCATTATATTCTTCATGTAGCTTTTGTTAATTGTGCAATAAAGAGTATTTGAATTGAATTGAATCTACACCAAAAAATATCTCGAGGTGAAACAAATTCCTCCTATCGAGAAGGCGGTATAAAGGTCTTAGCATACGTGACGGGTAATTTCTCGGACGGAACGGAGACGGGACGGGTATAGTTCCTAACGTGAAAGTGGTTTTAAAACATACGTACAGTGACGGTGTTCAACGATATTCGTGCTAGTGCTGCAACCATATTTCAGCACAAAATGTTCGATTTTACTTTTGAAGAACTAGCAATGGTTGCCGTAGCATTAGATGAAGAAGATGCTATAACGATGTTTTTTCTATTGCCGTCCCGTTCTGCCCGTGTTTCTCGCCACGTGTATTTTATTGCTATGTTTTTAAATGCAACGATGTCAAAAAATCGTCCCGTTCCGTCCGGCACGAGAATAAAAACGTCACGTATGCTAAGACCTTAAAACTCGACTGTACGAGTATCTATCCGCCTAATAAAGATTGAAGACACATTAGCAATTCTAATAAAAACTCTAGTGTCTATTAAAATGTATTAGTGAAACAGTTCTAGTCGCTAATTGGTTAAATGCAGGTTAACTAACGATACTGCGGACGTTTGCGGCGGCTATAACTTAATTGCAATGTGACAAGTCAAGCTGGAAGATTAACGCTTACAAGCTGTATGCGGAGTATTATCTCACCACATTAGCTCAGCACTAGTTGCATGACAGGCGCGATAAACGTTTATATCGTTCGAGATAATATTTGTCCTGCTCATTCGCTTGGACGAAATATACAACTATCCCACTCTCACGTCACGTCGCGCGCGGCAAACTATGTCATGCTACGGGGGCTGATGTACTATTATAGACGTCACGTGGCTTTGGACCAGTCCAGTTTTATCAATATTGCGTTAAGAGGGTTTATTCCGACCTTGGCGCCCTCATTGCATATAAAACATCTAAAAAATCGTTCTGACCTGGGGGCCTACAATCACCTCTTATAGCAATATTACAGTAATATTACTTTGGAAATTCGTACCCCGACCGCCTTAAAACAAGCTTATTATAATATTGTTTTGTTAAGCAGTTTTGTGACGTCACCGCTGAATCATTCGCTCAATTCGTACCATCATCGTTGTTTAACGGTCGTTTGACAGCTAGTAATATTGCTCAAACGTCAAATTTTACAATCTTAAAAAAGTTAGTCTCTTGTGATGGTTTTATTATTATTTTAGTGGTATAAGGATAATAAACCGTTATTTTCGCTTAAAAAAGTAAGTGGACGTGTTTTTCACAATAACTCTTTATAAATACATTGTGTTCATTGCGTAAACCTATAAGAAATACATTAAATGTGATGTGGTTTTAGATGGCCAATGATTATGAATTATTCGAGTTTCTGGAAGATGATGCCGCAGAGGATTTGTCGGAGAAGATGCAACGTCGAAGGCGATTACGTGAAGAATGTATTCCCTTCGATATTGACGAAGCTGAATTTGTTCGACGAGTTCTTTGTCTAGGATGTTTGCTTATTCTATAAATGCACAAAAATCACTAAAACATTAGTTTGTATATACTTACTCTCTAGTCGCCATAATATAAATTCTATAAAACCAGTAAAAAAATAATTTCAAACAAATAAAAATTTTATACCAAGATTATGGAAGAAAGCGCCGCGCTTATTACTTTGACACAATGTTTCATTTTACGGAACAACACCGGCGGCGGGCGGCAGCGTTACTTCACATTTAATTTACGCTTTCTTGCATTACTTCAATGAAAATGTATATTTAAATTTATATATGCATAAATATAAAAAACTTTTATTTCTAATTATGCATTTCAACAATAAAAATAGGAACATAAACGACAAAAATCATGCACAATATTTAAATAATTGCGTATACCGGAACGCTATTATTATTCGAGGTGTGAAAGTGATAACGCTATACAAAGGTATAACGTTGTCTCGTTCTTCTGACGGCAAGGAATAGACAAATCATTCGTTCTTTCCCATCTCTAAGCAGGAGTAAAACAATATTGTTTTGTATTATCGCTAGATGATCGCGGTACGAATTTGAGTAATATTACTTTAACATTGAAACAAAACGTTCCTGAAACATGATGGTTTTTAAAATGATCGTTGTAGGCCCCCTGCACTGGAGAAGCCTAAAAGCTAGTTATAAATAATACCTAAGCAGCTTGATGGGGGTTGTTTTCAAGAATTCACGATTATAAAATGACTGGCCGTTTTTATCAATCAATTTAAATAATTGAAATTGTAGCGCAACAATCTGAAAATGGCGCCATACCGCGCCCGCGTAGGAATAGCCGCCTCCCGGCAAGGTTCCGAGTTTGAAAAAAAAAAGAAAAAAAAAGTAACACGAATGTCATGGCGTGTGTACGCGCAAGAGATTATTATTGATTGATATTGTTTTGTAGGGTTATGTTAAAAGGGTTGTATGTTGCTCGTTGTCGTGATAAAAAACATTCTATGTGCCTAATATTGCGTTTTCCTTGTTTGATGTCGGTATCTCCCCGCTATAAAATTAATCTTAATTGAGCGCCAATGGACGGGATAAACTCTTAACACTTTGTGTTAATTACGTAATAATAAAAAGGATTTCTGCCAGTGAACATGTGTTTCAAAAACACGATTCCTTGAAATTTATTTAATAGAAATAGATCCACAGTTACGTCTCAAAGTCAAATAAATTTAAGACCTACTTGACAACACGTCATCCTTCCATATGTATATCTCACCACATTAGCTCAGGTGTACTATCTAATTGTAAAATTTCAACCGCCTCCATAGCTCAATGTAAACAACATTGGGTTTACGATTTGGCGGTCGCGAGTTCGATCCCCAGCGGGGTACATGTTTAAGTACTCGGTTTGGATGGTTGTAGGGCATTTTAAATGCCCGCCTGGCTAGGTACCACCATCTTATCTAAATCTTCCGCCAAGCAACAATGTTAATAGCATTGTTGTGTTACGGTTGCCAGAGATAAGATAAGTCCCCCAAATGTGTTGGGGTTTCCGGGTCAGTACGCTTTCACCTTCGACCCCATCTTTACAAACCCGTGCTGCATAAAAAAAACACTACGTAATTAATTTATTTGAAAAATTAACATATATGTATACATAAAAAATCGACTAAAGTTATTGTATCAAAGTACCTAAACAACTGTTTTAAGGAATGTCGACAGTATTCAATCAATATATTACGAATAGTCTTTTATAATTAAATTGTTAAACGTTCTGAATAACACACTGACCTACTTACTGTAAAATGGACTTCGGGTCCAAGTGTCCGGACTATAATAGTAATAAAATACAAAAGAGAAACATAATAATTAATAAAGGACGACCGATTGGTGTAGTGGATAGTGACACTGTCAGCGAAACTAACGGTTGTGGGTTCGAATGCCGCGAGGGGTAAATGTTTGTGTGATGAATATGAACATTTATTCCCGAGTCATGGATGTTTATATAAATATTTATGTGTTTTTATCCGTTATCTAGTGCCCATAATATAAGCTTTGCTTAGTTTGGGGCTAGATGATTGGTGTAACTGTCCGAAATATTTATTTATTATTTATAATCGCATTAGTACTGCGACTGCGTTCCATCTCTCCCACCAAAAACATTATACTGTAAAAACTTGTCATTCATTTGTCATTTAGACCTACAAAGAGTTCAAATCTAGATCTAATGCCAAGTTTCTAGACTTTAATGTTTAAACCAAACCAAACATTGTCTCCCTTTAAGTCTTTAAATAAATAAAATAAAATAAAAATAAATAAATATTTCGGACACTTACACCAATCATCTAGTCCCAAACTAAGCAAAGCTTGTACTATGGATACTAGATAACGGATAAACATACATAAATATTTATATAAACATCCATGACTCAGGAATAAATGTTCATATTCATCACACAAACATTTACCCGTCGCGGGATTCGAACCCGCAACCGTTGGTTTTGCTGATAGGGTCACTATCCACTACACCAATCGGTCGTCAAAAGTCTTGTCACAATAGTTTGGAATAAATGACTTCAATGAGACCTACATAGTTGAACAATATACCTTTAAATTGGTATGTCGCAGAATATCCTAAGGTGACGAATACGTACGTTTGATTTTAAAAGCTTGAAGCTCTTATTATTACTACTTTAATTCTGTTTAAATTTGGTAAGTTTTGTACGACCTGTTTGGTGTAGTGGTTAGCAACTCTGACCACAGGCTGCGGGTTCGAATCCCGCTAGGGGCATATGTTTGTGTGATGAATACGGACATGTGTACCCGAGTTATGGATGTTTTCATTTATAATAAGTATTTATTTCCAAAAAAAAATGTATTTATGTAGTATATCAACCATCTGGTATCCACAACACAAGCCTATAGTTGCTTACAGTGGAACTAGATGGCGTTGTGTGTATGTCTAAGGATATTTATTTATTTATTAACCTGCTCACTTAATTTTTACTGGTGAGTTAAAAGTTGCCGAGTTTAAACTTAAAGTAGTAATAATTAAAGTAAATAGTATTATCACCTTAAGCTTTTGTGCGACATACCAATTTAAAGCAGAGTGAATAGGCATTTACTGAGATCGCGTGCTTCATCTTCGACCACTCACTTTCCATCAGGTTATATTGTGGTCAAACAGGTATCCAGTTAATCATAAAAAAAAAATTTGTACAACAATTTTGATAAGGATCAGACGGGATAAATAAATTAGGACCGTCTTATATTTCTCCGAAGAACGTTTCGCCGTAAGACGTCAGCGAATGGCCTTATATTGCGGAGTTTGCCGCAAGGATCTAGCGATTATATGTGGTAGTAGGTACATCATGATCTTATATAATATTTATTTGTATTTGTATGAAGCACGAAAACTCTCGTATGTAAATGAAGTGGTCACCCTTCCAAATGTTTCCAAGCGCCAGACGTTGCCTAACTTTGCAAATTGAAAACGAATAACGAATACGCTCTGTGTGCAAGAAATTAACGAAATTAAATTGTTTTGGACTGGATGTGCATTTATGAGGCTAATGGTACATATATACTTATTCCGTTGTCCTTTGGGATTAACGAAATGGCTTTTCCTTGCAGTTTGGGTCAGTAGGGCGGTGGGGTGTACTGGATCGTAGTGGGGCACTGAAACGCCTCGGGGCGAAATGTGAACGACCCCTCGGTGATGCATGACGATAAACTGGGTTTTGCTTGTTATTTTATAAATAAAAATGAAAGTGCATGTTATTGTGAAGCTGAGTAAATATACAGGATGTTAGGGAGGTCGATGCCGTATAGAGGGTGTTATTTAATGTTATTTGGGATAATATCATGCAGGTATACAAAGCAACTGTGTTAAAATGTAATACTTTTGAATTAGGATTCTGATTTTCATCAAATATGGCCAAGACCCTTTCTCATAGTTTAATGTTATATATACATATACATATATAATGTCACGCCTGTTTTCCATAGGGGTCGGTAGAGTCCTTCAATTATGTTTTTTTATAAACATGTTGTGTCGTATTAAATGGCCGATCATAATTCTTCTTCTGTTCTCTATTGTTTCCAGAATCCCTCTCTGCTCATTCACCCTCCTCAGCACTTCGTCATTTGTTATCATGTCAGTCCAGCTAATACCCTCCATCTTTCTCCAACACCACATCTCAAATGCCCCCAATTTCCTTGTCCCTTTCGTTTAAAGTCTATGCCTCGCTTCCGTATAATGCAATGCTCCAAATAAACAGTTGAGGGAAAAATCGAAGAGAAAAGAGGAAGGGGTAGACCAAGGAACGATTACATCAGCCAGATATAGGAGAAAGTGCATGTACAAGTAGTTATACGACATAAGGATGTAAAGAGAGGGCAGAAAAAGAAAGGAATGGCGGTTACTCCACCGACAAGAGCGTAACTCTTAAATTAGAAGAAGAAGGTAGAGTTAGGAAGTTAAGAACCGTATTATTATTCTTACGCGTTCCCAGGTCCTCCTTACTGCCGAAGAAGGTCGCGCGGGGTTTTGGTGGGTACCCCTCCCGGTAGGGAGGGGAGGCCCATATAATCGTCTCGCCGTCCCCCAGGCGAGCGGTATGCCAAAGGCGTAAAAAAAAGGAACCTTATTATTACACTTCGGTATACCACCGTGACACTCGTGGCGCTGTCGCATTCTCTATTCGTTTTGAAGTTAAGGAATGTCTGGCGTGGTCAGTTATGGAATGGGTAGTTAGTGTCATTTCAATAGGAATGTTTCTGTGCTTTAGAGGGCTTGTTAGATAGTCGGTCCCGGTTATTGGCAATTGAAAGCAGTCGTTAAGCCAAAAAACGGTGGCATACAGTGGCGGCTTACAAGGTCAGTCAGTCGACAGTCAGGTGGCCACTAGTCTGACATAAATCCGCACGGGATTGTATCCTATGACACTAAGGAAGAAAACGAGTAGATGACATCTTGCAATTCAAAATCGGTCAAGCGGTTTAGGTAACATAGAAATTTACATACCTACATATTTATCTACATACATACATATCTACATATTCGAAATACATAACCCTCCATTCTGGGATAGTTGCGTAAAAAGACAATACAGTATATCACGCGGGCAAAGCCGCAAGCGGAAAGCTAGTGTTATATTTATATCCTACGTTGAAAATAAACGTTTCTTCATTTCCAATGATTCCTCATAAAGTCGGTCACGACAACTTTCAGGCCATTCAATTCTTCAACTGACCTTATTATCGCCGGTTTTGTATTTAGTTTGCAAGAAAACTTACATATCGAATCACGGCGCATGGCGTCGTGTTTTCGTTTACGAGAATCGATTTTATGCAAAATGTGTGCACCGTTGCCCGTCGATAAATTGCATCTGCCTCTAACCACTACACGAGTTGTGGGGTGCGATTTTTGAACCTCTACCCATGGCGATCGCAAACAATTTCACGTGCGAAATTGTGTTCTATTTGTTCCGTTATTTGTTTTCTATGGGTGCCGTTATTTATTTTCTATTTGTTCTCTATTGGTTCCGTTATATACAATTCTCAATTTATTCCGTTATTTATTTTCTATTTGTTCCGTTATTTGTTCCCTATTAAATATAAGAAAATAAAAAACGGAACACCGTTTTTTATTTTCTATTTGTTCCATTCTTTGTTCTCTATTGGTTCCGTTATTTATTTTCAATTTATTCAGTTTTTTTTGTTCAATAGGTTCCGTTATTTGTTTTCGATATGTTCCGTAAAAATTATGTACACGTGGCCGCACGTCGACGTTAACACTTCCAGGGTATAAGCCTGTTTGGCCGCATTCACATAACCGAAAGCGTCGTGAGGCCAGTTTACACTGGTAGTGTTACGGTCGGTGGTAGGGCATTTTTTAATATCCGCCTGGTCAGATACTGCCATCTTATCTAAGATCCAGACCGTTCCGTATGAGCGCTCGTCATTTAACACTTGACACGAAAAAACAAGAACTAGCGTGACAATAAAGAAAAACTCGGCAATGTCAAAAGCCAACTATAATGGAATATACTTTTACAAAATCCTCATGATGTGCAAGATCTAAAAATTTTCTTTTTCATTTTAACAAACTTTAACTCCTACGGCCGCTGTGGTTTACTTTTTGTGACGTAACGTGGCCTTTAACACTTAGGACTGTCACGACGAAGCTAACGTTACCTCATTAATTAAAATTGATCCAGTCGTTTCGGTGCGACGAGGGAATAAAAACCTCACATACATAGACACGCGCGAAAAATATAACCTCCTCTTTAGTCGGGTAAAAAGCAGTATAATTTTAAAAACGAATACCATATACAAAGGGATACAGCGAGTGACGTTGCATTTTCGTTTTTATTTCTTAGATTTTGTGCATTTTAAGTTTTGAAGCTTAATAATGACAGAATATTCTGCAGCAAAAGTCAGTGATGGTCTACAAGAGAAGGAAAGTGTAAATTAAAATATGTAACGAAGCGTAAATAAAGCGTAAAATGTGTGCGTAAAACTTTCTGCCAGTTTACTGAAGAATGACTTGACCGCGACTAGATTCGACGAATGTTTTGACTGAGACTTAGTTCACTAAACTGAAGAAATAAGAGAAATAAGGCATGCTGTATGGACTTAGCTCCCGTTGGAGAAATAAGTCATGAATCCACCACGGTGCGGTTCAGTAGACATTTCCTTCCACGTACCGTTACTTTTTGGAATAAGCTCCCAGCGGATGTCTTTCCGAACCGATACGATCTGGGAACCTTCAAGAAGCGAGCATATTCCTTCCTTAAAGGCCGGCAACGCCACTGCGGATCTTCCGTTTCCGTAGATGGTTATGGGCAGCGGTGACACTTACCATCAGGTGCGCCTCTTGCTCGTTTGCCCACCTCTTCAATAAAAAAAAATAAAAAAAATGTATGGACTTAGATCCCGTTGCCATCTTCGAGAGGAGTGAATAAATTAAAAACTAATGTCAACCAACTCACAGCTGTCAAACTCATGGTTATTTTTTTAAATGCCAACTTTTGAAATGCGAGCATGTATGTTTTATAGTCCAAAATAATAGTAAACTAAATTTTCTCAGGAACGCATGAATATTTTTCGATAATATTGTTGCTTATTGTAGAATTCAGTATTTCCTGTAACTAAATAAAAAAAATATCGAAGAACGTTCACGATTTCGTGGCAGAACTTAATTGTTTTTTTTTTGTGATGAACTGGATAAGCGTTTGACCACAATCTCACCTGATGGAAAGTGATCATGTGGTCGAAAATGAAGCACGGTATCCCAGTAAATGCCTATTCACTTTGCTGGTGAAGATCCTAAGGTTGTAGGATTCAGGAAAGACTGACGCCGGAAGGGAGTTCCATGCCTTGGCTGTTCGCATTATGAATGAGGAACTTAACTTCTTAATGCGAATATTCGGTAACGGGAACGCGACGATGGATTACGAGTACTTTTATGTTATCCCAACGCACACTCACCGAAATGCGGATCAGGTGTTTGCGATCCCGCAGTGCAGGACTACTATACTAGAGCACGCCCCGCTAACAACTGCGCTCCGAATACTTAATGGGGTACCGATTGACGTGTTTCATTGCTCGTTGACGAAGTTCGCAGAAGCCACCTTAACTTATTTGTGTAAAATTTAATTGACATTTACACTATTATTAATTTTTGTTATAATTTCATTGACATTGTATTATTGTATGGACTTTCCTTGACGGTGTTGAATTGCGACTTTTTTCAAATGTAATAATATTAACAAATAAGTAATCATTTCCTTTCTATATTATATGACGTAATTTTTGTGGTAGGATTTATTTATTGTATAAGTTTAATTTAATGAATTATATTAATTATGAGAGAATATTGTTGTCACAATCACAAATTTTTATATAATTTTGCATTATTGACTTGGGCATAGCCTGTAAAGATGATGTGTTGATATTTTACCTTAATTGAATAAATTGAAATTGAAATTAAATTGAAATGCATCGTGTAAAAGACTGAGGGACAGATTTCTCTTTTATGTGTATTATTCCTCCCAATGATTGATTATGTGCTAAGAATATAGGGAAACCTATAATTGGCTGATGTTCAGATTTAACTATCTTTGTTCATTATGGTATATAAAACCCAGTTTGCTTTAAAGTAAAAAAAAAAGCGAATGCCTCAAAAATCGCCCTCCTGTATCCAACTACAGCGATATAATCGGATTATAGACCAAACTTGGCTAAGACACTAGCCTATATTAGTTTAGTGAGATACAAAGTTAGTATTAACTAGATTATAGCGATAAAGTTTCTTTAATCTTGGATATTAGATTATCGCTGACCAATACAGCATAAATAAATATAAATATCTTTGCACATACACACAGCGCCATCTAGGTCCACAGAAAGCATCTAGACTTATGTTATGGTTACCAGATGGTTGATAAACTACACAAATACATTTTTTTTTTGTAAATAAATACATATATAAATGAAAAACATCCATAACTCAGGAACACATGTCTGTATTCATCATACAAACATATGCCCCTAGCGGGATTCGAACCCGCGATGTTTTGGTATAGCGGTCAGTGTTTCTAACCACTGCACCAAACAGTCGTAACCGAAATAGTTATTAAACCGAAGGGTCTGTACAAAGAAAACTTTATTTGATCCATTATGAAAGCTTAATTTTTCGCAAACCAAATGAGTCCAAAAACTGTTCAAGATAACCTCTAATATTTTTGAACGACTTGTCCAACGACATCCCACACGTTGGCGTACAAAAATAAAACGAAAATCATCCCATTTTCCGTGTACCGTACCGTAAATGATGTTTTTTTTTAAGATTTATTTTATCACTTTGTCAGCGTGTATTATACAGGGTGAATTTGAATTCGTGTAACCGGTGGTCCCATTAACTGGTGACGCCGCTCACTCATTATTACGAACAACTTTCCCAAAGGAACCATAATCGAATTCGGTCAAAAAATGTTCGATTCCCATGCAGAGTAAATCATTCTGAAACGACCTTTAGTATGGAAGTCAACAATTTTCGGTTGTATTCGGCGGCTATGGTTCCTAGTTTAGTCACCAGTAAACGGGAATTACTGGAATTATATTTGATCCTGTATGCCCAATTACAGCTTTCTAGTAAGTTTAACCGCCTCCGTGGCTCAATGTAAACAACATTGGGTTTACGATTCGGAAGTCGCGGGTTCGATCCCCAGATGTTTAAGTACTCGGTTTGGTTGGTGGAAGGGCATTTTAAATGTCCGCCTGGCTAGGTACCACCATCTTATCTAAATCTGCCGCCAGGCAGCAATGTTAATAGCATTGTTGTGTTCCGGTTGTCAGTGATAAGATAGCCAGTCCCCGAAATGTGTTGGGGTTTCCGGGTCAGTACGCTTCCACCTTCGACCTCATCTTCACTTAACATCAGGTGTGATTGAGGTCAAGTACATTATGCATAAAAAAAAAGTTTCTAGTTTCTGAGCCAAGCCGCGGACAGAAGGTGGAACTATAAGGGATAAGTTACTAAAAACCCCCAAAAACTGAATCACTTCGTTAGTTTCTGTGAAGTGTAGTGAGTAATTTTGCGGGACAGAGCCTCCCGACGGAGCAGAGCTGAGACTTTGTGTAATTATAAATTCAACCGATCGATGCAGCTGAATCAGAATAGATTCAGCAATGGAGTCGTAATTGCGCACATTCTTAGGATGTGAAGTCTGCTTGATGAAAACTGACGGCCATAACAACTACATGGACGATATAGACATTTCAAAAAAATAATTTTACCGCACTAATATGATTAAGCGTGTCTTTGTTGTATACTAATCAAACTTTGCATAGATACAACAAACAAAATTGTTACGGATTTCTGAGTTCGGATGTCACTTTTCTGTATGTTCCAAAAATGTCCTACCAATATTCTCTACACATCTCTCAGTGAACGTATTTCATGAATCGGTCATAAATGTGGAAAAAAGAACGAACAGAAAACGAATCCGCGTGTGAAATTGTTTCCAATCGTGATTTTGAATCCAGCAGTGAATGTTGACGTATAAAATGAATAACTTAAACTGGCATTTGCTCGTAGGGTATTAATTCAAACCATTCAGCCTAGAGTACCATTTCAGTGCTTGAAACAGAAAACAAAAGGATCTTTTAGAAAACGGCGCTCCGAGCGCCATATTGTTCGAAGTCATTGTGTACAGCACTGGCTCTCAAACTTATTTCGCTCACCACCCATTTTGAGAATAAAAAATGTCTAAGCCAAAACAGCTGAACCCATTGGAGAATGGTTTATTATTTTCGATAGCTGGTGGTCGCAAGATGGTTCTTAGCCATGTTTGATGTAAATCAGTTAAACCGTTTCGTAGATATTTAGCTTTTAGTGCGGTCGGTTTGTTTATCTAGATGATACAATTATTGTGTCATATTGATAAACGTGCCATAAGATGTGGATGGATATGCAGATAGGATGTCATCAACAGCTTTACACGTTCACCCCTTTTGGGTTATAGCCTCCTCTCACTGGGAGAGCAGGCCATAATCCACCACGCGGGCCCAGTGCGGTTTGATGGATATGTGTCAGACTAGTGGCCACCTGACAGTCAGTGTTTTTAAGCCGCCACTCCAAGCCACCGATTTAGCTTAACGACTGCCTTCAATTGAAAACAACCACCGGCTATTTAATGTGCCTTCCGAAGTATGGAAACACTCGTATTAAAATGCCACTAGTGGTCACCATCCAAGGAGTGACTGCGCCAGACATTGCTTTTTTTTTATGCACGACGGGTTCGTACATGACCTCAATCACACCTGATGTTAAGTGAAGATGAGGTCGAAAGTGGAAGCGTACTGACCCGGTAACCCCAACACATTTGGCGGACTAGCTATTTTATCTCTGACAACCGGAACACAACAATGCTATTAACATTGCTGCTTGGCGGCACATTTAGATAAGATGGTGGTAGCTAGCCGGGCGGACATTTTAAAATGCCCTACCACCAACCAAACCGAGTACTTAAACATGTACCCCGCTGGGGATCGAACCCGCGACCTCCGAATCGTAAACCCAATGTTGTTTACATTAAGCCACGGAGGCAGTTGAGAGGTTGCTTAACTTCGCTAATCGAAAACGAATATCACGGATGCTTTAGGATATACCCTTTCCAATTTCTAAGTCCAAGTTTCTGACACCACTTAATTTTCTCTGGGCCTCCTATCGCCCCACTGAAAGCTGTTGCAACAAGGGGGCGTTATCGCTCACTTTGAGAATGACTGGTATACAGTATGGTGCACGTAGAAAAACCTTCATTTGGAATACCGGAACGGCTCTGTTTGCTCAGCTTCCAGGAATATTAGAGGTGCAGGCGGTGTGTGTTTTTGAAAAAGTGTTTTGAAAGCCTAGTTGTTCTTGGCATTCAACAAATGTAATATTACATAAGATATATAAGTATTTATTGAAATATGTAGACGATTAAACAAAAATTTCAATAAATATAATAATAAAATATTTCGGACACTTACACCAATCATCTAGTCCCAAACTAAGCAAATCTTGTACTATGGATACTAGATAACGGATAAACATACATAAATATTTATATAAACATCCATGACTCAGGAATAAATGCTCATATTCATCACACAAGCATTTACCCGTCGCGGGATTCGAACCCGCAACCGTTGGTTTCGCTGACAGGGTCACTATCCACTACACC
Organism: Oegoconia quadripuncta; assembly: GCA_949316235.1. NCBI lineage: Eukaryota > Metazoa > Arthropoda > Insecta > Lepidoptera > Autostichidae > Oegoconia > Oegoconia quadripuncta. Next base: position 2,898,929 of record OX438743.1, read on the forward strand.
AATCGGTCGTCAATAAGCAACTTTATCTGGTCTGTAGAACATAATTAACTTGTATGTAACGTAATTTCATACAGGGTGAAATTTAATTCGTGTAATTCCTGTTTACTGGTATACTGATAACGAACAACGTTCCAACCATAGCCCAATCGATCAAAACATTTTCGATTAACCCATATAAAGTAAATCATTCTGAAACCACCTCTATATGGAAGTCTATGAATTTTCGGCTATGGTTCCAAGTGGAAAGTTGTTCGTAATGAGGAGTGGAGTCACCAGGCGAAAATTGTTGGACTTCCACACTAAAGGTGGTTACCGAATGGTTTACTTTCAATTCAATTTATTTTATATTTTTATATTTTATAGTTGGTAAAAAATATAACGTAAAGATAAAAATACATAAACTAAGCCTACAAACTATAACTAGATAATTTAACTGCACTTAAACATATAACATATTATTGACTACGTATCACACACAAATTTATATATATACATAATATACATATATTAAATATATAAATATATATTTAAAAAAAATAAATTATAATAGTTAAATAAAAATACATGCCATTTGTTTGCTCAGAAATAACTTAGAAATCATATTGACAACCACGGAGAAGATAAGAGGAGTTTCAATGATTTTTTTTTATTTATTTTTTTATTGAAGGAAGTGCGCTTTAACTTGCGTTTTGAAGACGTTTATTGATGGAGCGCGGCGAATTGACTCCGGAAGAGAGTTCCAAAGGCTTTGTACTTTGTATGAATCGATTTTTTTTTTATTGAATTCGGCTATGGTTCCTTCGGGAAAGTTGTTCGTCACCAGTTAACGGAAATTACACGAATAAAATAGTAAAATTATTTGTCTTAAATTATTTTTGACTCCATAAATCATTATAACATCAGTAAATAATCAGAACAATATCAGATTAAGTACTAACTGATAGGATCGTTTAAACGAAAATGGCATAACAAATGCACTAACTCGCATGTTATCATCACGATTAGATATGCAAATCGTCAGCAATCTAGTTGCTACTCTTTGGCCAGACTGATGGAGACGCGGGGCCACATTCGAGTCTTCCATTTGTTGTTATCTTTGTTACGGAAGTTATCAACACTCTGTGACCTTCCCAGCCCACCTAGGCCCAGCTGGGTCGAGTCACGAGGTGTATATGTACAGAAGGGGCAGGTCTTTCTGATGTTGTTTTAGTTACGAACGTGCAGTCAATCAAATCGAGATAACTATACAAACACATACTAATTGTGAATTAGGTGAAGCTGCAAATTTGTCTCTTAACAGAAATGAATAGGAGTTTTATTCGAAGATCTGTGGAGTTTGCTTTTCTTCTCAAATATTTGTGTAATACTCGACAAGCTCGAATAATGTGCCCGTAAAACGAAAACAAATATAAAGTTAAGATAAAGGATTGTTTTATAGAGCTCGACATGGATACTACCACTTTAGACGAAGTAGTAAAATATTACCTAGCCGAGTGGGCGATAAACCTGAAGATTCACGAGTTTAACCTATAAAGAAAGTAATAAAACACTACATTTTAGTAGATAACCGTGTACTAAAAATGTTTTTGAAAAATCCGTCCATTCTGTGTATACTTATTTCTTTTACAAAAAAGTTCGTAATATACCAAAGTTAGTAACCAGGTGATAGGTCTTTCGCATTGTCAGGAGGCCGATTGGGCACTGCCCTCATATTCATTTCTGTCACCAATTACCAATGTCCACATATCCAATGGCGAGTGAAATAATTATTTAAGTATTGAAAAAACAAAAAAGGTAGTAAGTTTTTTTTTTTTTTTTTTCATTTATTTAATAATAATGTAATGTTAAACAGACATTAGTAATTGTGAACCCAACATCATTGGTCACAACGTAATTATCATGTAATAATGTGAGGCCTAATACAGCAGACTGACAACCAACTAAAGATACTTATATTAAGTTATATAGATGGAGTATATATTTACATATAATCCATGAACATTTATGTGTTAATACATGGTGTTTTGAGTTGTGTCACTTGTGTATTCTTATGAGTTTGTTAAATGTAAATTTGTCATATTTGACGTGAAATGATATGGTTTGTGTGCAATTATTTAGTTTGATAAGGTAGACTGGGTATCCGATATTATACCTAAACGGTATGTAATAGACTTTTTACTATGATACTATATAATATGGATAACGCAGGTGCAGATTTCAGTAGTATGTTTTCCTAATTGAGGATAGTAGGTAAGTTAAGTTGTAAGCGTGCCAGGTAACCAATGCTATACGGATTGCCATTGCTGTACATTGCTATACACAAGTTGATAGCAATGGACGGTGTGTTAACTAGAAGGTGCAATTTTGTCTCCCTCTTGGATAATATTTCTACTGATTTCTATTAAGAATCCAATGGTATTTCAAAAATCACAATTATTTAAACCAAGAGTGTAACTTCGTCACTAACCCTCTTATTCATAAAAATTTACAAACGCTTTATTAGTTAAAGTATGTTTTGTCACTTTCTCTCATTACAACATTTCCTTATGAACGACAGAGACAAAACACACTATAACTAAAACAGGCTTATAAAGCGTTTGTAATTTTTTATGAATAAGACGGTTAGTGTTTTGCGGACGCCATGTTGGATTTTTACCATAAAATGTATGTATCAAGACGAATCTAACGATACCATGCACTTCGAAATCGGTCACTCCGTTTTGGCTACAGGATGCGGCAAATGAACGGACATACATGCATACATATTTACATACATACACTCGAATAACATTACCCTCCTTTCTTGGGCAGTCAGGTAAAAAGGCTGGTTGAGAGCATTGAACCATTTCGCTTATAAATTGGTAAGATAACGGACCAATTACGAAAGTTGAAATTGACATAAAATTATATCCAAATCGTAATAAATGACCTTAATAAATATCCTTCGATATATACACACTGCCATCACTGACGATCTGTTTGGTGTAACGGTTGCAAACTCTGACTGCTATACTAAAAGGTAGCGGGTTCGAATCCCGCTAGGGGCATAAGTTTGTATGATCAGTACAGACGTGTGTTCCCCAGTTATAGATGTTTTATTTGCAAAATAAAATGTATTTTGTGTAGTTTATCAACCATCTGGTATTCATAATACAAGCCTAGTTGCTTCGTATGGAACTACATGGAGCTGTGTGTATATACAAAGATATTTATTTATTTTATCTAGATCTACACTAAACAACTAAAAGGATAGGTACCAGATGGTTGATAAACTACACAAATAGGTATGTTGGTATACCTGTTTTCTTTTTTGTAATTATACGGGGTGAAATTTAAATTGTGTAATTCCTGTTTACTGGTAACTTCACTTCTGATTATGAACAACTTTCCACTAGGAACCATAGCCGAATTCAGCCCGAAATTGTTTGACTTCCATACTAAAAGTGGTTTCAGAATCGTTTGCTATGGAATGGGTAATGGAAATTTTTTGATCGAATTCGACTACGGTTCCTTGGGGAAAGTTTGTCGTAATCAAGAGTGGCGTCACCAGTTACTGGAAATTATACAAAATCAAATTCACCCTGTATAAGTACTCATTATAAATGGCAACATCCATAACTCTTTGCTCGTATTCATCGTGCAAACATTAGTTGTTTTCAAATTCGGGTGAACAATTCGGGAAGCGTACCAGCGACCCCTAGATATAGTGGTCAGGGATACTAACCACTATACCAAACGGGTCATCAAACCTAATCCACCACATTTAATAAAAACTTACATCTAAATAACTGTAGGTATAATTGCGTGTATATACATATATTATAGACGATAATAAGATTATTGACGCCATATTCGTGCGTTCCCCCATGTTTTTTTGCGTATCGGGTCTTCTACCTGTTTATATTTAAATGCCCAATGCTGTGACGTCATCGGCGCTACAGGTTCCAAGAAAAATGAATGCCTACCGTTTAATATGACTTGATGTAAACAACGGTTAGGTTGTACCGATCGTCAGAGGGCGTATGAGTTTTGTTTCGACTTAACTTTACTACCGCGTTCACGTGACGATTTGTATGGAGAAATGTGCAGCGCCTCTAGCGGGTAGTTTGCAAAACGATTTTTTTCATAGGGACTTTTTTTCGTAAACGCGTAATACACGATGGTAAACGAGACAAAACTCACACTTCGCACAAAATATATCAATAATTGTAACTAAATCTGGATGTTTGTTTCTCAATTACGGCGAAACGGATTTGGTATATTCTTGTACCCTGGATTCAGATATAGGATATTTTTTATCCCGATAAAGTGAGTAGTTCCCGCGGGATAAAACAAATTAAACATCAAAGAGACGGATTGGTCCTATTCTATTTGCGTGCCCAAACCACACAAGCATATAATAAACCGTATTTTCTCCACAAAGAGGGAAAACCAATAAAATATAATTATATTTATACAGTTCGCAAAACCGATTTGATATTTTCGTGACATTAAACTTATACCCACGTAAAAATTTAATATTCCAAAATTTACGTAGGAAATATATAAAAGCTTCAGGCAGATGTGAATAACCAAGATGGCCGCTTCGATAGGCGTAAATTAATAAACCGAACAGGCTCGTGGTATAAATACTTACCGAGTATTTATCATACCTACATATTAATACATTAATTAATGTGACAGTGAGATAACTCAAAGAAGACTTTGTTTGTACTTATCTCAGTGTGTTTTAAGGTTCCGTATTCAATAAGGAACCCGCATAGTTTTGTTATGCCCGTCTGTCCACGGCTTAGCTCAGAGGATCTTAGGCCCGTATTTCACAATGTTACTCAAGCAGAGATCTCCGCTTGAGGACAGTTAAAAAGGGACAGCTTTATGTAACTTGTATATCAGCATCTCGTTTTAACTATGCTCAAGCACAGATCTACGCTTGAGCAATATTCTCAAATCGGGCCTAAGACTAGAAAGCTGTAATTAGGCATGGATATATTAATCACGCCAAAAAAGTAAAATATCATAGTATTTCGAGGGTTTTCATTTTTTTTTTATATCTAAGATAAAACCCGGAGATACTTTCTTAGCCATGTTTGATGGAAATCCTGAAGGTATTTCGCTTTTAACACTTTTGGTCTACTCTATCTGGATGGTTTACCTAATCATTTCTCCATCAATATTTTCGGGGCTTTCCAAATTTTCAATTTATATAGTTTTTAAATTATCCAGTAACGCGAATATCTTCGATCTTGCATCGCTAGTATTGACGCATTCCACGTCCGCGATATCGATCGACTGTTACTGTAACATGGTCATCAATAGATTTATTATCGATAGTTGAGTATCGATCGCTAACACAGCACTAGTAGGTACTAATAACAGGTCCGTGCTTTATGGAATCGCAGTAGATTGCTATTAAGGCCAATTACTACTAGTGCTATAAAAGGTGTTATGGTTATGAAGAAAAAGCAGCCTAAAGAAAGCTAGAACCGTGAAATCACAAATTCCGATTCGTCACGGATCAATCAGGTATTTTGTAACGAGCACCATCGCGCCTTTACGGGCGGTTATCACGTTAGATAATTGGTCTAATAGCGGTACAGTCGGCACGAAACTGATCTGCAATAAATTTCATGTTATCTTTGAGTGCAACTCAATGTAGGTATAAAAAATACATTAAATACTATAAAAATGTAGAAACCCCCCGACAACATTGGGTGAACAAATGATTATATCGTCGACGTGGGTAAATCAGAAGATACTGTTGAAAGCTAAATGTCGTCGAAACCGTTAAACTGATTTTACACGGCTAAGAACTTTATCCCTTGTTTAATCCCAACTAATATTATAAATGCGAATGTCTGTGTGTGTTTGTATGTATGTTACTTACCTAAACGGCTGGACATATTTCGTTGAAATATGGTTGATAGACAGATTAGGACCTGGATTAACAAATAGGCTACTTTTTATCCCCGGGAAAATAATTGGTTTCTATAGGATAGGTATTATTAGTGGGATTGCTTTTGAATCATAGAGTGACGCATAGAACGAATTCTACGCGGACGCAGTCGCGTGTAATAGCTGGTCTTAAATGTTAAAAAATCGCCCTCAAATCAGACCACACTGTATGAAGATACATCCGGGTAAAGACCGGAAACGCAAACCACCTTCAAACATAAAGACACATCGTTTTATGTCCAGGGTTAAAAAATGGAGCAGGTTCGGCACGTACCTATGTCTTTTTAAGACCGTTACATATTTTGTAATACTCATCTTGGCTGTCGATAACATCAAATGAATCATAACATAAAATGTTTGTTCAATAGTTTCTTATGGTCTATAGTATTTTTAGAAAGAATTAGTATCTCGTAAATGTAATTTTTTTTTGGTACTCATTGTCCACAATACTATGTTAACAGTATCTAAGTAATCCTTGTTAATGAGATTGACTAGATAACCGATTGTGATAAATCTTTTTTTGTTTATAAGAGTATTGTCAGACTGATATGATCATAATGGAACAAAGTGTTGATTTTTATGAGCACGCTACTGAATTGCATAGAACTACTCTTAGTCAGGGATAAGGAATAATTCAATTTTCTTGTTCACATACATTTGATGCTGGCTGTACGTAAATGGCAGTGTTGTCTCTCCGCACCGTCGTTCGAGTTTTTTTTTATGATTGACTGGATTTGCCTTTGTCCACAATCTCACCTGATGGAAAGTGACGATGTGATCGAAGATGAACCACGCGATCCCATTAAATGCCTATTCACTGCTCTTGAAGAGATCCCAAGGTTATAGGATTCAGGAAAGACTGACGCCGGAAGGGAGTTCCATGCCTTGGATGTTCGGATGATGAATGAAGAATCGAACTTCTTAGTGCGAATGGTCGGTATATTAACTATATACAGGTGGAATCCCTCCCCACGCCTAGTGGTCCGAAGATGGAAGGGCGACGGTGGAATAAGATTATGTAATTCCAACGCACACTCCCCTAAATGCATCCTGAAAAAACTGATAGACAAGCGAGTTTGCGACGGTTTCTCAGCCAATAATCGTTATTATTGCAGACTGCAGTGCCATTGTATATATCGTAAGCTATTTCTAATTGAAATACAATGGAGCTTTTTGCTTCCTTCTGTTTGCCGTTAGTGGAAACAACGGAACCAAATACTCATTGTGTTGAAATAGTTACAAGTCAGATCAGTGAGCACGGTTTCTTATGCGCCTGTTGTTGCTATCTCCGGAGTACATCATCAGATCTAAACCAAATGGCACTCTGACGGTAAACCCTAAAAGAAAAGAATATCATCAAAATCAGTCAACAATTGACGTAGATGGCGCAAAATTGAATGAGAATCTGTAATTGGCATGCCTTTGGCTTATAAATTTTGTGTAATATTTTGCATCATGCTGTTGATTCTGTATTATCAATAAAATAAAAATAAAATACAAAAAATCATAACCCTTCCCCGTAGTCGGGTAAAAAATACCGTCAAATGGAGAATCTCCTCTTTTTGAGGTCTGTTAAAAAATACGAGAGTGCATGAAGCAAAAGAGGTGTGTCAGGATTGTAGCAACTGAAAGTCTGGTGAAAGAAAAGCTACGGGAAAAATGCGCTAGGGTAGACTTTATGTAGGTATGTACAAAGTAGTGACAATCATAATTTTAACTAACTAATAAGAGATCAACGTTAATTTGTTTTTAAAGCCTTAGTTCAGTGTTCTACATAGTTTTAAAATGAATTTGAATAAAGATATTGATATTCTAAAATATTAATCAAATAAACCGTGTACCTACTACTATACATATGGTATTCATTTTCATTGACTCTAATTGTGATCACTAAGTAGCTGTGATGTTGTGTTGACATTTTTGGTTGTTGTAGTTAAATAAGGTACCCACCGGTGACGTGAAACCCAGGCATAGGTATTCCTTATTATGTGTGTCCAAGTATGATAAACGTTTATTATAAGTTCAAACGTAGCTGGTAAGCTAAAAATAACGTTTGGATGCTGTCAGCTTATTAATTTAGGTCTCGCCGATGCGACGCCTACAACACCGTATTACCTAATGGAACTCGGTAATCACAAATTGTGGATGCGAATTGAATAAGGCTTTAGTTGAAGAGATTTGTGGGGGGATCTGCCAGTGCTATATAATTTTGTTACAAATTGGTGTTATATGGCTTTCTTGTTTAGTTTGCATTGATAGCGAATGCTCAAAGCAAAACTAATAGTGTACGTGTGCGAATCGGAGCTAGGGTTGCGTACTATTTAGCAGAAATAAATTATAATGATTTCAGAGAGGATTAATAAAGTGTGCAGATTTATTAATTTAAATTGTAAACAGTATTTTTGCACTTATTTGTGCGTTGTTTTTAATAGAATTATACGGCTCTCTAATTTAATTAAGAGCTCATTTATTATCTACTTCAAGGAAGCCATGCTCTTCTCTTTCCGCCACTTCGCATTCATAACCTAAAAGACCACCGAAAGATTCTCTCAGGGAAAGCTGAAGTGGCAGAAACGGAGAATATAACAGATATATATTTTTTTATTGGCAAATTCGTTAGAAAGTTTTCTGCAGTCGTTTGCTTAAAATCTGCTTTAAGTAAATACTAATTCGCTCTGCAGTTGTTTTAAAATGACTAGTTTTCTAAAATTTTAAAATCCATAATAGTTTTTAAATAGTTACAGTAAGTTAATTAACTTAGTTAAAATAGAGTACAATCCTATATTTTAAAGTAAGGTTAGCAACGCCCCGGTTTTGTTACACAATGAGACTAGAGTAAAATATTCTATTAACTCTTACTTCTGAGTTCATTAACTTAGAATTAGTTGTACAATTCCGTTTTAAAACAACGCAGAATAATAATTGTACCTAAAATTACACACATTCTAAGTAATATATCAATTACAATGTACCACAAATATTGAAATAAATAATACTCTTTCTCAAATATTTTTATTTACTCTCGCTGAAACTGTACTTTATTTCTTCGAAAATAAGTTGGCAACTCTAGGTTGGTACTGTCTGACGCTAGTGTGCAACGCGAACCGTGTCTCACCTGTGAACAACTCTGTCTTCACCAGGTATACGAAGCGCTTTTCAAGCCCCTCCGTGTCTCCAGAAGGCAGTTCCGGCGGGTGCTCATGTGCATGCGCAACGTCAGGCACCTCAAGTGCCACGAGCTCTACGCGCACGAAAAAGTCACCAAGGTGGACAGTTTGTCGCTCGTGCTCTCCGGAAAGTGAGTTGTCTCTTTATTTTCCATTAGACAATAAATTCGTTGCCTTTGTACAATCATTGAAAACAGAAGGGGAGAGATTTTGGGTCATCTGATACGACACCTCGCTCAGCTGTCCGCGCGACTAGTCCACACACGCATACACTCTCACACAAAACACGACATTGCGAAATTGATACATGCAACGATTATTTGACATTGATTGAATTATTTGACCAATTTTTTATTTGTAATATTACTTGTTGACTAAATTATTTATAATTACTTAGTTTGTCTCACTATTCACTTTTACCTCTAGTTTGTATAATGATTATTATTTAATAGTGACTTCCCACCTAATTATTTTTTTAAGAGAATGGTAATGAAAAATGAGAATATGTAATTGGCATGACTTAGGCTTGTAAATTTAGTGTAATATTTTTTATAATGATGCTGTTGATTCTGTATTATCAATAAAATAAAGACACGACAACAATCAAGAACATCGGCAGAGGAAAAGTGGAGGGGAAGGCCTGGAAGAACCTACATGGTACAAGTGAAGGAAAAAGTAAATGCCGTGTCGTACCAGGAAATCTAAGAAAAGGCGGAATTAGAGAAGTGTGGAAAGGGCTCCACGGACAACAGCCATAGCTCTTAAATTGAAACGTGACCCCTCGTACTTACAGTCATAAATGTGAATAAGGGGGTCATATTTCTCTGCAGCTGACTGTACTTGTGCGTTTGATGTCCTGGCGAATCTTACCCGTCTAATTAAATTGGATCTTTACCGTGCCTTATTAAATGCAGTAAAGGCTCTCTAAAAGCTGTATGTTTTCCATTAAATGTTTTTCTTGTCTCCCGTGTGTGTCCCATCATGACTATTACTTAAGGACTTTTACTTACATCATTAATTCGGCAATAATGTCTTATTAAACGTGTTTTCAAGGGCTCAACCGTTACAAATTAATATAGTTTTTATAACAAAATCCCATTAAATATATTGGAGCTCACGCAACGACAATTTAAAAATATAATCAAAAGTACCCTTATTAGAAAGGCCTATTATATACATATTCATGATTACTTGGAAGATAGAGATGCCTGGCTTCAGTAGTATATTTTGTATCTGTCATTGCCACTATACAGCAGCAAGATGTCACTTTTAAATATAAAACAATGTCGCCACATAGCATCTAACCTAGCTTTAAAGAAATTGACAATGCCCATTTACAGCAGGTATTAGCCTTAAGGAAATTGACAATGCCCATTTACAGCAGCTACTTATTATGTAGACTGACAATGCCTCTTTACAGCAGCTACATTACTCTAAATTATTTTATAATCCTTTTATTTGTATCCTCATATTAGTTAATAATTAATGTACTTTCGCCTTTACATTTAATTAGGTATACATTTAAAATTAATTTATTGTATCATATTGTAATGGACATGTCCAAGTGCGCGGAAGACGGCTATGGAAAAAATAAATGAGTATGAATATACATAGAAAACGACTTAATAGCGATATTGTAAATTTTGTGTCAAGTAAAAATACTCCCATATCAGTTCTGTTTATGTCTGGTGCAAGCACCGGCAATCGTGGGATGTTCACCCATAAGGTGGATGGATGACCCGATGAAGGTCGCTAGTCACTGGATGCAGGCCCTTTCCAAGCGGTCGCTTAGGATATCCTTGGGAGAGGCATATATTTAGCCGTTGACGTTCTGTGGCTGACATGATGGATGGTAAATATTTCTTTTGTTACAAAAATATGAGTATGTAAAACTAAGCAAAAGTTACTAACTACTTTCGTAGTTGTAACTTTTTCCCTTTGCTCTCTAATTGAATTTATTCAACTGGCTTATTGTGATAAAAATACATGTAATATTCGCTCCAACTTTTCTTTTTCTGATTTATATTCCAAGAACCGCATGTGGGATTAGAAGTGCTAACATTAAAACGGGCTAGGGATGAGCTGTCATAAATAGTGTTTACAATAGCGAGATCCCGCGCGGAATCAATGATGGCCTCTCTGACCTAGTGAGGGGGTTAAAGATAGAGTAGGCTTATAAAAGTAAAGCTTATACAAATCTGTTAAATGACTAGTAAAGAGTTAACAAAAGATTCCCTACCCTGTCGAAGTGAGATCGGATGTATGCTTAATGCTGATGCATTACGTTTGGGTCCATGGGGATCATAAGAATAAGTATACTATAATTTGATGCAATTTTGAATGTAATATTTAAATTTATTCGGGGTTAACACACTGGTTTCGTTTATCGTGTCCGAAATAATAGATAGATAAGCATTTATTTGCATCCATGTACAAACACATAACAAATTTCACATATGAAAAATACAACCAAAACAATAAAACACAAGTACAGAACAACAAATAAGTTATGTGTGCCGCAGTATACAAAAAGACTACAGGTCAGTGTATGGATTTGCCCGAGGCAAAACACTGGTATTCTGCTGAAACCTGAGGGTTGGTCGTGGGACAACTGGAAATGTGAAATGTGTTTTTGGTGTTATCAAATTAAAACTAACGTTATTGGTAAATGAATATTGTGTAAGATTATTCCCGTAACATATTGGATTCAATTAATAAAATCATAGAATAAATAATCGTTGCATAAAAATTTACTTCTATTTATGTCTTAAATATTTGTACGCCCTAACGTGCAGATTTTGTTGGACTACTTATCTATCTACAAAAAAAGACCATTATCTATATACCCAAAATCTAACAAATAAATAATTTTCTTTCTTTCTTTCTCATATTAAGTCTGGCTCCACGGCGATCATAAAAATGAAATAAATTGAAGTATTAATGTATTATAGACTTTTTTTTTACTTAATCACGATTGCGTTGTACGCCTTTTTTTATTCCCCGTTATACACTCTCTAACCGCTTATGGGGTTGGCTGGAAGAGATCTCTCTTAGATATAAGCTCACCTTTGTATCTTTGTATCTGACAATTGTATCTTTTGTGTTTATTTGCAATAAAGAATAATATAAAGAATAAATCCGGACAGCTCATAAAAGTCGCTACTGTGTCGAAGTGAGATCGGATGTATGCTTATGCGTTATATTTTACTCCACGGAAATCATAAGCATAAAAGAAACCCTTATTTACAAAAGATCGCCACTGGGACGAAATGAGATCGCATGAATGCTCAATCAATGCTCATATGTATGGCTCCACGGCAATCATAATACACCCGAATAACAGGCGGCCGGCGAAGCGCTGGCACTCAGTAGGAACAATTTACGCATTCTCACAAGGGCACTAACGGGACACTGCTGTCTGAGCAAACACATGCTCAACATAGGGCTCCGAGAAACAGGAATGTGCAGACTTTGCCTCCTCGCAGAGGAAACACCTGCACATCTGCTGTGTGAATGTGGCCCGCTAATGCGTAAACGCAATATCCACCTGGGCAGCCACTTATTACACCCGGATGAGATAAAAACCATCGGTGCCAGGAAAATTATCCAATTCCTCAAAGAGGCAAACCTGAGCAACGAACTGTAGGTTAGTGGCGATCACAATAGATCGGCAACGGTCGCAGTGATACAGGTCTCCGATGACCTGCAACAGCCACACACACATACAACACAATACAATACACCCGAATAGCTCACAAAAGTTTGCTACTAGGTCGAAGTGAAATCGGATATATGCTCAGTGCTCATGCATCATGTCTGGAACCATGGGGTATACTAAATGCAGACAGCTATGCCACGAGCTACGAGCATGTCATTCATAATCTGGCTTCAGTCCCGCTTAATTACTGGACTGGGATCACATAACAATAAACCCGATGGGTCGAAGTCAGATCGGATGTATGCTCAATGCATTGTACTTGGCTCCAAGGCAAGCATAAGAATAAATCCGGACATCACACAAAAGATCGCTACTAAGTAAAAGTGAAATCGGATATATGCTCATGCAATCATGTCTGGGTCCACTGCGTAAATTAAATCGAGACAGCTCGCAAACCATCCCCGTTAGGTCAAAGTAAGATCGGATACGAGTATATTCTTAATACTTGGGCCCTAGTCCCTCTTAATTATTGGACTGGAATCACATCACTACAAAGATGTTGTTTTGTTCATGGACAATTCTCGAGAATGCATGGAAGATGTAAATTATAATGTCATGATCTTTACGCTCTGATAACTACATAAATTAGTTATTTATAACAGGGACGTATACAGACTTTATATAGTCACTTTTTTAACCTATCATATAAGTTCCGAATTAGTATTTTTTTTGGAAGGATGCACTTTTTCAATAAGAGCGCACTTTTTAACCAACTTCAAAAAAGGAAGAGGTTATAAATTCGGTTGTATTTTTTTATGTTTATTACCCCAGAACTCAGTTATTTATAAACTAATTCAAAAAAACTTATCATTCATTTAATAGGACATACTTCCAGGGTGGCCCCATGTTAATCGTAATCCTGTTCTGATGATGGGATCTAGGAGGCATTGAGGGGACTCCTCACATATTATAGGCATACATATAGCGATTTTGGTATTTTCACCAACGATTAAAGAATTTACATTTAGATAGTATCATATGGTGAAGTGGATGTGTTGGAGAAGATCAGAGATGGCCATCAACACAATTTGTTACCTCAGAACTCCGTGATTTATAAACTTCCTACCACGTACGACCACCCTGTGGAACGGACCTCCTGCAGCGGTATTCTCGAACGAGTACGACATTGGAACCTTCAAGAAACGAGCCTACACCTTCCTCAAAGGCCGGCAACGCATCTGTGACCCTTTTGGTGTTGCCTCCCTCATGGGCGGCGGTGATTGCTTTCCATCAGGTGACCCGCATGCTCGCTTGCCGCCCTCTCATATAAAAAAAATAAAAAATAAATCCGTTCATCCGTTTCGCCGTGATTGAACAACAAACACACAAACAAACATCCAAACTTTCGCATTTATAATATTAGTTAGATAATTTCAATCAGAACAACCACTTTCTGTACTGAGTAGAAATTTCATCACTTCGCACATTCACATCTTCGACGACCTGTTTGGTGCAGTGGTTAGAAACACTGCTGCTATACCAAAAGGTCGCGGGTTCGAATCCCGCTAGGGGCATATGTTTGTATGTTGAATACGGACATGTGTACCCGACTTATGAATGTTTTTCAAGCCCTCTTAATTAAAATACATATTTTTTAATATCCTTGGGACATATACAGACAACTAAGCAACTAGGCTCTTGTTGTGGATACCAGATGGTTGATGCACTACACAAATACATTTTTTTTTGTAAATAAATACATATATACAGGGTACATATGTAACACCCCTCGTGTGAATCCCTCATCGCTCAGGCTGCCCTACTTATTCTGGGGTGGACACCTTCCTCAAAGGCCGGCAACGCATCTGTGACCCTTTTGGTGTTGCGGGTGTCCATGGGCGGCGGTGATTGCTTTCCATCAGGTGACCTGCAAGCTCGTTTGCCGCCCTCTCATATATAAAAAAAAACTGATTTGGATTTTTTTTATTAAATAGGACATGCTTCCAAGGTGGTCTCATGTTTAGCCATATTTTCGTTAATTTGAATAGGGTTTATCACCAGGTTGGTCTGATATACATTTGGTTAGGATCTGATGATGCAGTCCGGAGATAGAGTGTGGAACATAACTGAAGTCGGTATTTTTTTAAATTTTTATCGGTACTAATATTATTAATACGAGTCTGTCTGTTTGGATTTCATGCCTAAACTAACGAACATAATCATATTGAAATTTGGCAATGGACATGTAGCCTATACAGTATACATGTCATCTCAAAAAAGTCCGCAATAGAGTAATTCAACACTGGCGAATACGCAGCGAGATTGCTAGTATATCTCTACCAATCGCAAAGTAAACCGTTCCGTTTTGTCATTTTTGGTACGGAACACTAAAAATACAGTCTAATTGATTACCCGTCGAAGTCGGTTAATGAAATAGACGAATTTTAGCTTCCCATTTTGCATGAAACAATATGTGCTTATTCCGTAGCCGCCAATGTTATTTTGTTATTCTATCCACAGTATGGAATCGTGAACCGCTAGGGATATTCATTCTAATTATTTTTTCCCTTGTTTCGACGAATAATAAATTTTTAATTCAAAAAGAGCAACCCTTCTTGTTCGTTCTTCTCCGGGGAATCAGCCATGTAAGCGAGCAGTAATTGTATGTCATGACAATTTCAGAAGTTTTTGAACTTGATTTAAATCGTCATGGTCGATCGGCATAAAAAACCTGTCAAGTACGAGTCGTAATGAGTCATAGAATTCATTGTAGCTATTCAATAATAATAATAATAAAAAAATACTTAAATTAAATTCCGCTAAGTAGAAAAAACTAACTAAAGTAATACAAAATTCATATTTTTTTCTGATTTCTAATTTCTTAATTGTTCCTGAATTTCTTGAGCCATGCTTTTACGAGACAAGTTGGAGAATTGCAATCTTGAAGTTTTTTGAAAAAGTTTACTAAAAACATTACACAAAATATAATGGATATCGCGGACTTCTTCAGGCAGAAAAGTAGCGTATGTCCTACTCCGTATACCAAGCTACCTTTCAGCCAAATTTCAAAATAATCGGTTTAACAATTTATGTGTGAGAATCGGACAAACTCTCCCAATTGTAATCTAATTAGACTTCGGTCGCATGGAACATTTCATCAAAATCGGTTCAGCAAAAAAAAAATTGCCTATATGTCAAACCAGGTCCTAGTCTGTCTAGCAACCAAATTTCATCCAAATCCGTCCAGCCGTTTAGGCGTGAATATGTAACAAACATACATACACACACAAATTCGCATTTATAATATTAGTTGGTATATGTATCTACGCATTCGTGCTATAATATTCCTTAATTCCATTTCTGAATCGAGCAAAGACAGATCAACATTTAACGTTCTCTAGTTTAAATAAAATGATTAATTTTATCTCTTCTTTCAGCTCGGTAACTAAACGATAAACATTCAGAAACGGATGAAACGAGAAACATCTATCAATGTTGCTTTTGATCGACAGACGACATAGCGATCTATTTTCATTAGGGAAATACGGAGCTGTGTTTCGTCAGTTGCCGCGGAAATATCTATAGCACCGGGCTTCGTTTGAGTTCTATCTCAAAGTAAAGGTAATGCAAGATCCAATTGTAATCAATAATACATAATGATTTTTAATAATAAAATTCAGTTCACGAGTTCAGTGAGCACGGTTTCTTATGTGCTTGTTGCTGCTATCTCCGGACTGCATCATCAAATCTAACTAAAATAACTATTTAAGTATTTAAAAACTAAAAAAAAGCGACAGTATTATTTTACAGGCGCCATGTTGGATTCTTTTACTATATAAAATGTATCCTATAACAAACACTCTAGGGATTAAAACGAATGGAACGACACCATCCGTTTCAAAACCAGTCGAGCCGTTTAGAATACAGGCGGTAACGTAGAAATCATACATATACTACAAAAACATAACCCTCCTTTTTAGGGCTGTGGGGTGCTACGTCAAAAATACTTTTTTTTTAATTTTAATACACCATCGTGAAACCCTGATCATCACATCATCAGCCTTTCATGTTCCCACTGTTGGCACAGCCTCTTCATACAGGGTATGGGTCATAATCCCACCACGCGGGCCCATGCCTTGTGGATCGGCGGCTACACTATTCTTGAATGACGTAAGCAGTGTAGTTTCGGCACGTAAAAAGAAGAGAACCGACCCATCTCTTCCCGTGGGTGTCGTAGGCGACTAAGACATCTTCCACCAAAATCATCTGTAGATTTGCAAGTTGTAATGACGATTGTCTCTAACATGTCACGTATGCATTTCTGTATATCTCGTGGACGTTGTTTCAAGCATTTTAATGTTTAGGATATGTCTGCACACCCCATTTGAGATCCTTTATTACATTATATATGTATGTATGTCTCGCTGTATAATAATATATATTATATGTGGAGTTACTCTAAGTATAGGATGGTATTATTCGGTTCGTGTCACATGCCTAAGATTCGCCCAGTGTTTTACTTCTTCGTTCTTAAAGCAGACACGTGATGTATGTAACGTCGCGTCATTTTTCCCCAAACCCTGCAAGCACAGGATCTTCCAGTTTAGTATATTCACTGCGAGCATGTGCTTTATCTTCATTGACATTGTTATTACCCATCCAGTTAATCATTGAAGAACCTTACCTCTTTGGCCTGACTTTCTAGAACATGCAGTTATAAAAGTCTAATGTTTCTATAGTATCATTAATCTTCTTCATCAACCTTTGAGTAGTTGGTTTATTCATTATACACCCATCAAGTTATAAACGTTCCACTGAAGGTCAAGCCTTCCCTCACTTAGATAGCTTAGCCTAGATTAATCGTAGTTTTCCAATGCCCTTCGTTCTCCAGGCCTTTACCCCAACATCTTTCGCAGCAACCGCAATTCGTACACACTTTTGGGCGTTTGTGGACAAGAGCAAAAGTTGTGAATGAACCATTGAAAGGCAAAGTTGGTACCATCTGCATAAGTTAGTCTGACGCAGAACATTGCGTAATGTACATGAGAACAGGGAGGCATTTGGGCGGCCTACGTCTGAGTCACCCAGTTTACTCACCTGTAACAGATGACTAGCCTAAATCCACTGAGGTGAGTTACACGGCAAATGCAGTACTCAAATCTAAAACGCTTTTCCCGAAAGACATTGTATCTTCTCCGTAATTTCATATTATCATGCTCGTAAATAAAACTGAGTTGGGTTAACTGTTTGAATGACTCATTTAATTATCATCTTGCATCAGTCTTAGTATCCTATTAGTCAACAGTTTAAATTAAAGATACTGATTCGTTTCCGGTATTGAAATTTTTAGGGGTTGTATCATGGCCGCAATATAGATGTCGATGTTCTTTTTGAGACTTTTACGGTTAGCGACTATGCTCGAGCATGATCTTGTATATTTCTTTTATAGTTAGTTTCCTTCCTTATTTTTTTGTTGTAGGGTGTTGTTGTTATTGCTATTTTGATTAAATATGGCATTGAGGTTAGTTGTACACTTTTCGTTGATGTAGAAATCATTTACTCGTAGTCTTTCGCTTATTCGCATTGACGAGCGACGAATTGACAGAGTCAGCTAGTTTCACCAGAGTGGCATATTGATTAGGTAAGAGCAAAATGCAAAATGAATCTCAGCTTTTGAAAATGTCTGCAATTGAAAATGTTGTTCTAACTAAACTCTGGAAAACGGCAAATGATTTAACATCTGCTAGCTTATCATGTAACTTGCAGAAGCAGTACGACAATTGTAAATTGCACAATAATCTCTGTCAACCATCAAACTCGTATTACGTATTAACAATAGCAATGCGACAACCATGCATTTTGCGATAATCACAGTCCTCGCCTCTGCCTAGCAACCGATGACATAAAAAGTGCAGCCCTGTACTACAAAATGCATTTGACAGCTGACGGACAACCTTGGGTAATATGGATATTTTTACAGTTCGCTACTGATCGCTTGACAGTTGCAAAAATCTGTGAAAATTAAATGCAAAATCTCGCTCCGGCCCATTTCAACCCGCACGTATAAGTGTATGACCGGTTACGACCTGTTTTCAAAGTTCGTGGCAATGGGCAGGCCCACCGCGACCCGAATGCAGGAGGCACTTATAGGACTTGTTGCAATCGATTCGAGGACAATCTCCGCATACGGAACGCTGATTTGTTTGTTTTGACACAGTACCAGTAAGTGCAATAGCGACAATATTTTGTAATGTCAACAGCGACTGTTTGTTATGCGGTTTCCCAACCTGTAGGGCGATCGCGAATATTCACTCGCTAACGCATACGTCATTACTCCACCGACAAGAGCATAGCTCGTTAATTGAAGAAGAAGAACGCCTTCGTATGGCATTTAAAGATAATGAAGAGCTACCAAAAGTGACAGCTTTATACATTCTATTGTTGTCCTTCTTATCAAGGAAAGCAATGAAAACGGACCAGCCTTTAGATTATATAACTTCATCGGTATCGTCATCGATTACGTTGACCAATGCTAAGCCGTTAAATTGCCGAGCGAGCGATGAGCCAACTAATCACATGTCAGAATGTAACCGATGACGATATCGATGACATTATAACCGATGACCTTAGATCGCGGTGTCAATTTTTAAAATGACAGCAGTCGCCATCGTATTCCAAAAGAAACCTATAGCGGATACGATCACCGTTCGCGGGCGCACTACTGAAGCTGCTAACACAATACTGCTAGGTGGTGTGAGATCAAATCAGGAGTGAGGTATCCGTAGAAGAGAGTCACCGACATAGTCCAGCGTATTATTATTGATGTGGCGTTCGCAGGGCACATAGCTCAAAGAACTCATGGCCATTGAGGCATTAAGTTTCTGGAGTGGAGCAAGCGCAGCGTTGGACGTTCACCCAGAAGTTAGATGGACGACTTGATAAAGGTTGCCGGAAGTCGCTGCATGCAGGCTGCTTCCATCTAGTCGCTATGAAAATCTATGGGGGAGGCCTATGTTCAGCAGCTTGAAATAGTATACCGAATCATATATTATCAGTTATCACTCGTCTATCGAACGATAGACCCTTTATAGAGATGTGATTTTGTAGCTAAAATACCAACTCCAATTTGTAGGATTCCTCTCGAATTCAAAATGGACTATTTTCGAGATGTACAACTTTGTATACAAATTGACCTAATTACGCGACGATGAGGCTTTTTAGATTCCGTACTCAAGACACTCGTGTCATTAAGCCTTTAAATTTGTTGAAACCTTTTACGACATCCACGAGATTTTGTTCAATTCGTCACAAGCAACCACAGAGCGGAGAAGTCTCACCCGCGTCTCTATGTATTTTATTTTTTGTATACAACGGGTCGCCTTTTACATCAATCACGCTTGATGTTAAGTGAAGATGAGGTTGAACATGGAAACGCGCTCACCTGGAACACCCAACATTAACATTTTGGCATGTCTGCACCCTACCGGCTGCGACATGTATTATAATTTTTTTATATGTTGTAGGATCGTGAAAACAAAGTTGTTCTTTAAATTTATTTTTTTTGTTTAAGGCTTTGGCCACAGAGCCATCGGCCGAAACCATGACAAGTTCAAATGCTCTAAACAACTTACTTGAAGCCCAGAAAGTTTGACTCGTTGGTCTGCTCTCTTTCTAACACAACCGCAAGGACAGTAAGATCCGGGAGACCATGTGTGCGAGATTTGTATGGGAAAACTCTGTCAAGGTCACATTTTTCGTCTTCACTTATTATAGATGCTAAATTATTGAGAAATAATATTAAATTGATCCGATTGAAATGAGGTCCGGGCACTATCCATCAGGAAAATTTGCATTTTTGATGAAAAAGGCAGATTCACCTAATTGCGATGTTTGTGGACAAATTGAAGACGTGCAACACTTACTGATGGAGTGTGCCAAGTAGGGCTTGGTATTCGAATATTCGTATTATTCGAATATTCGCCCCATTTACCCATTCGAATATTACTTAGAGTAGTATTCGAATTTTTCGAACTTTTCGAATATTAACTAAACTTTAATAATAAAATAAATATAACCGTGAATTGAACAAAATAACGCCAAATTAAATTCTCGCTACTGGAAACACCATCAATTAGACTGTCATTCGTTCACTAACGGTCTAGCAGGACCCCGATTCTCCCGCGTTCGACATTTACTGTCGATAGACATCCATAGGTTTGTCACTTTTGCGCGCCCTTATTAGTACGAAAGAGATAGTTATACCAATGTCTATCGACAGTGAAATCTCGAACGCACGAGAATCGGGGTCCTGGGCTTTTTGGCCGCCAAAATCTTTCGAATTCTGCCACTCTGAAAAATGACTTGACAGAGACTAGACTCTGTATACACCAAGTATACGACGAATGACTTGTTTTGACTGAGACTGACTTACTTGACTTAGAACCCTTTTGCCTTCTCCGAGAGGAGCAAATTAAACCTAACGGTCATGCGATTGCAATCATTTTAGAAAAACCTAGTTTTTTCTTTACAAATCAGTCGATGCTACTTTGATGTCTGTGAACTTCATAAAATCTACGAATTATGTGCTATATTTACTTATTTTGTTTTTTTAGAAAAAATATAATGAACATTCGAAAATTTCGTCATATTCGAATAATTCGAATAGTAGCGATTGAACTATTCGTAATATTCGAATAGTAAAATTGGGCGAATATTACAAGCCCTAGTGCCAAGAACAGTAGAGAGAGACATATGTTTATTAGAAAATTTAATGTGAACAGACTCGATGTAGGCATTATTCAAAGCTTACTAGTTGTTCCTACTTCTGTCGCAACTTTGTCCTTGTGTAGTCTGATGAACGCTTGCCATCAATAATTCTCTCTTTAGATTAGGTACAATGGGATTGACATATCCAAAAGGATAAAAATCCCAAAATAAAGTAAGATTAAAAAAAAAATCTTCACTAAGGTATATGATAGTGTTTTATCTAATAACATCGTGGATTTGACATCAATATTCGATCTAATGTGAAGTGTTCTACTTACGATTTTCTAATTTGAATTTTTACTTTAATTGATATCATAACAACTCTTTTTGCCATTTTGAAGTCGGTGGTGTTTTTTTTTGTTAAACAGTAGTTTTTTTGTGTTTAATGTGCAATGGTAAAACAAAATAATCATTTAAATACGTTCACTACCCGTTACACATGTTACCTTGAATATCGTAACCAGTTTTGGGCGATAACTGTCGGAGACTGGACAGGTGCAATTACCATTCGACAGCAATGAATGATAATAATGAAATGACATTTTGTTTTATTTTATTTTTAATGGGTTATCTTTTGACCTCAGATGCACGTGATGTTAAGTGAAAAGCCAATATTATAGATCAACTGTATTTTTAATAAAAATAAAAGTAGTTTTAATCATAGTGTTCATTGGTTTTGATTTTTAACACCTAAATTAATAATAAATTAATTAGCAAGAAGTACCCGATTGTTATCGGATTCCTTTTCCAACTAAATTTCAAACTGAGTATCTTTCAGTCCCTTAGTAAATAGAACACTTGCCATTTCGTTTTAGAAGACGCGGTTTATCGCGTATTATGAGCCGGCGGATTAAAGAGTTAGAGAATACGCAGCGCAGAAGAGCAAGCGAGATAGGTGATTAGAAGTACTTACTCGCGTGAAATGAAATGACTAATGGATGAAAATGTTGCAGAAAGACAATGGTGCGTAACGTCTTTTATTTAAATTGATATTTAGTTATTTTGTTTTGATCGTTCGTGAATGCGTGCTTGCGTTTGACTGTTTCTTTTTACTGATTGTTTCGTGGTTTGAGGGTCTGTAGATATCCACCTTTCGCCACTGATAGCTGACCAGGGGAACATTTACCATCAACCAAAACGTGAACAAAATATGTCCAGGGCTTACATTTCAAGGGTTTTTTTTATATATGATTGACTGGATTCGCGTTTGATCACAATCTCACCTGATGGAAAGTGACGATGTGGTCGAAGATGAAGCACGCGATCCCAGTAAATGCCTATTCACTCTGCTCTTGAAGATCCCAAGGTTGTAGGATTCAGGAAAGACGGACGCCGGAAGGGAGTTCCATGCCTTGGCTGTTCGGATGATGAATGAAGAATGTAATACTAATAAAAGTTACCTGTGTGCACTTGCGTTCGATGTTACCTGTACATACCCATAGTAACCCAATGTTGTTGACATTGAGCCAAAGTGGACATTAAGATTGAATACCGAATAAAGTATTGGGTCTTTACCTATGAAATTGGAGTTTTTTTTCTTCGTTAATCATATGTACCAATTCCTGCGATTTTCAAAGCTATATCCAAATTTGTTTTTTATTTGAAAAAATGGAATATTATTTCAAGGTTTCACATGAAATATTTTTTAATTTCTGGGCTAAATCACATAATAAAAAAATTTGAACAGAGATCTTTTCATGTGCTTCCCATAATCATTACTTAGATTCGCTGAAACTTTTATAAAGCGGTTACTTTTAAAAATTAACGCTGCCTATACTTAACTTAATGTTATCCGATAATACACACAAAGTTTAGCTAAATTTGGATTTGCCGTACCCAAAAAAAAACACAAATGTTTGTATGAAGAAAACAGTCTTAATGCAATTCTTCATACAAAACGCCAATTTCATAGGTAAGGATCTAATATAAGGATATCTGAATTATAAAGTCATCGATGTAAATGATAGTGGGTAAGTAAACCATCACTATCTGAGGACCGCGAAGGCTACACTGCGACCCCGAATTTAGCCAATCCGGGGGGTTAGATAGGAAAGTGGCGACTGTATGAATGTTATGCTAATATACGAATAGTGCAGAGTAATTGAACACAAATCACAACTTGTCAATATCCATGGATGAAGTCCAACTTCGGCGACATTTCGTTCGGTTCAATCCGTCCGATGTCTACTGAAGCACAGACTATATTTCTTTCTTTTTTGTATGATATGAACTAACAGCAGATAAGGTCATAACTGATCAAATACATGGGTCACAGATGCGCTGTCACCCTAAATATTCATAAGGAAAACCTCATAACTCTGTTCATTTCCTCTCTTATCGTTTACAATTTAATTTCATTCCTTCAATAGCGGTTTTCTTTCACATTTTTCATGTTACCTGAAGATTAATTCATGTCTTCACACACGCACGACATAAATCCTTAACAGCGCGTCTGGGATCCATAAAACCCCCCGACTTTACATCCACAGTAATTGCAGCGCTAAAGTCGTATTTACGACTTGTCCCATACATTCGTACAGCTGTGAGCTCTAAATACAGTCCACGGACTGGACGATTTTTAGGATTGCTCCGTGTTTGTTTGTATAAGTTGGTTTATTTGCTAGACGTTTTAACGCTGTTAAATGCTATCCAAATGACCTAAATTAGAATATTGATGGACCTAATGCTTGCCTAATCTTGCGCAAAGCGCACCCTGACTGCATACAACAGGACGAAAGGGCTCGAACCTCGGCTTAGGTCGTTGCATGAGGGAATTTAGAGACTTGATTACCATCGCTTCGTAATGTGTATAGTCAGAGAGAAGAACGACGCAAGAAACTCTCTGACACCCAATTTTCAATTTGGAAAAAAGCTAATTGTAGTGTGCTATACATAGGTATGTTTAGTGATAAAACAGTGAAAGGCCTAGACGACCTTAGTCGTACTAAAATCGCGGTGACTCTAAGGTGTGACAAAGATGCGAATCTATACTCGCAAAAGTTTTATGTGTTCCTAAGAAGGTAAAGGTTTATCTTTCAGACTGACTTAATTATTTAGATTGAAATTATATGTCAACATGGTTTTTTTAACTAGTCACTACAAGTATAGGTAAGGCGATAAGTGGAAACCAGAGTTCCTATATACAGGTCCTGCCAACTCTCGCCTACGAATTATTATTCTGAGTGCGCGTAATGATGTGGTTACCGCAATTCACCTATTGTGTCATTCGCTCCTAATGAATTATGTATGTTGGTTACGGTATAGTTTGTAGTGAGATAATTAGTTTTGTCTGATCTGAATTTTAAACGGATTAGCCAAAGAGATCTTTATGGTCGGAGGTTTTTGATGGATTGGATATGATACGAAATGAAAAAATCTGCTGAAGAACCATGCCTATCGACATTGCTGAATGATGAATAAAAACAGTGTGAAGTAAGTTATAGGTAGGAACACGTTATAGTCTGTGGCCGACTGTACTACAAATAAATATACAAGCCGCCAGCATTATGTCTGTAGTGTGTACTCACAGTAATTCCGCATCCCATTTAACAAACTATAGGGCGACTAACTTCCCCATTAAGGTCTCGACGTTTAAATCATGCATTATTTTTTGCAGAATTGCCCACTTGTAGAGTCAGAATGGAAATGACAATCTTAGAAATGCTCTTAGGCTTTTATTGGCTTTTACTACAATCAAAGAAATAAAGAACGTACGTACGAAGGTTTTCTTTTTTTTATGATTGACTGGATTCGCGTTTGACCGCAGGTCAGTATGACGTGCACATTTGGACAGATAATTTTACTTACTTTACTTATACTTTTATATACTTTAGCAGTCCGTATGATACAGACATAATTTTTGTAACTGGTATGGTTTTTAACTGCTCGTTTGTCATACGGTCCCTTACCACCGGGAGGGTTCGACGCTACTTCCGGAATACTTCCAGTCTGATTGTGTCGTATCATGTTCGTACATTTTTTATTTATAATCCTGCCAAAATCGCTGGAATTGAAGAATATGAACGCGGTAACATCGTCGTACGACGATGGATATCCAGTTTGGAAATAGGACCATAAAAATAAGTAATTATTCAATATTAGAGATCCTTGGGGAAGGCCTTTGTCTAACAGTGGACGTCTTTCGGCTGATATGATGATAATTCAATATTACAAAAAAAAGAGGTGGCCAGAACAAGTATCACGCACGAAGTAATCATAGTTTGAAACGGGGGCAGAGACGAGCTCGCGAGACGTCACCAGTCGTCTCGAAAAGTATCTACTCAGTTTACAGATGGGTATGTAGCTATCAGGGAATACATCAGCATTCTTGCTCTTGTCTTTATGCTGATCTGAGATTTACTAGCTGGATAAATAATAACGGCATTATTGCTGACGGTACCCAAATTTTCAGCTGACGGCAGCGTTCAGTGGTTTATTGTCGTGAGACTCCATTAGCGGCGACCTTTCGCATTGGAGTTTATTCTGGAATGATATTTGGGCATAGAAAGCTTTAATGTCAAGGATTGGGAGCTATCTTTATAATGGTTTGCGAAGGCCTTTATTTCGAACTTTCGATGGGGTAAATGTTTTAGTGGAGGTGTTCGCAATATAAGGGGTGCCTATTTGGAATATGGGGATAAATACTTTGAACGATGATGTTCATGTATTAGACCGTCGCGAATAGAACTATTTGGGAACGTTTTTATCTAAATCTGCCGCCAAACAGCAACGTTAATAGTATTGTTGTGTTCCGGTTGTCAGAGATAAGATAGCCAGTTTCCCAAATATTTGGATTTCCGGGTCAGTACGCTTCCACCTTCGGCCTCATCTCCACTTAACATCAGATTGAGCTCAAGTACTAAATCGTTGTAAAAAAAAGTTTGAAAATTTAGAAAATCCCACAGATAATTACAATATCACCTAAGTCAATAAACAGAACAACAGTGTTAAAAAACTATAACAATTATCTTCAAAGCGGCTGCACCGAGTTCGATAGAAAATGACTAGGGTCTACTGTCCATTAGCATAGCTGTCGTCATTTACTGCTGGTTGTACGCTCCTTGCAGCTTGATTATAAACAAACGAAGCTCTGTCCACAAAGCGGGATTGTCGCATTTGCATAGTGGCAAGCAATCGTCACACAGTTTGAGCAGCAACATGCGCCCATATTCCTCTTAAGTGAATACGTACATACATAACGTATATTATTCCAAATAGGGTGGTCAGAGATATCCCAAACAATAAAAGAAAGAAAGAAAGAAAGAAACTGTTTATTCGCCACTTTGACACATATACAACATTTGTTAGGCAAGTAAAATAACAGAACACCCAGATAAGTGTCGCAGCAGCGAAAGGGAAACGACTCAGCTATATGCTGACCCTATAAGAGCTCAGCGCTGGTTTACTGTCGCACCCAGAGCAGACGAGTTACCGTCGCTAGTTGCATAAAGACAGGACAAGTCAAATGAATTAAAATGTGCTATGTAAATTAAATAAATACATAAAGATACTTGTTATGTGCATAAAACTTGTTTATATAAATAAACTTCCCTTGAAGAACAAAGATAAATAGAAAGAAGTTCACTGTTTGGGAAATGATTAATCGACTAGTGCAACTAAAATATGTTGCTGCTAGTATCAATAAATACAATGGCTCAGATCTAATAACGCCTGAATTTGCAAAGAGATGAAATATAAGTAATAATAATAATAAAACGAGTAATTGAAAGAATATTGCCGCTATACAAGCACGTGAGTAAATGCTGCAAGCTTAGCTTGCTGGTCCAGTAGATACCTTCGGAAGTGCAGTTTAACAATAGTGTTTAGGTGTTCCAAACATTAAATGCTCTAAGTCCAAACTTTAAAAGTTTAATTATTGAAACTACATCCACGGTTCGCCTTATGAATATACAGAAATACATAGTGACAGGGGGTGAGCCAATCGCCGTTGAAAAGTGCAAAACTATAGATGTTTTTTGTGGAAAGTGCCTTAGTCGCCTTTTACGACACCCACGGGAAGAGACGGGTTGCTTATATACTATCGTTGACGACCGATTGGTGTAATGGATAGTGACCCTGTCAGCGAAACCAACGGTTGCGGGTTCGAATCCCGCGACGGGTAAATGTTTGTGTGATGAATATGATCATTTATTCCTGAGTCATGAATGTTTATATAAATATTTATGTATGTTTATCCGTTATCTAGTATCCATAGTACAAGCTTTGCTTAGTTTGGGACTAGAATTGGTGTAAGTGTCCGAAATATTTATTATTATTATTTAAGTGCCGAAACCACACAGCACAAGAGAATTGCAAGATGTAATTTTTTTGTAAAATATATAGGTAGGTACGAGTACTGCGTCAAGTGGCACTACCATTACGATAAAGGAAAACATCGTTAAGAAACCTGCTTACCTTCGGTGTACCTGAGGTGTACCTCAAAAGTAATTTCTCAAGGCTTTGTGTTTTTATTGTAGAAATTATGAATAATATTTCGTTGTAGGTTGACACACTCTCGCATTGCAGGACCTATTCAGATTTTGTTTCAACAATATAAAAACATTTTAAGTGTCTTTAATGGTAAAATTATTGAAATACTGAATCATCCTGTTATTAATTATCCTGGAGTAATAAATTGTCTGCAGTTGATGATTTTTTGAGCTTTGGCGTAAGTCAATATTGGTCGGCATTTATTTCGTCCTCGTCTAATAAAAGCGTTACCTATGCTGTAATCACACCATCTTTTGACATTTTCCTAATTATAAGACGTGCGTTAGCAATGCTAAAATTGAATGAAATGACCTATATTTATAACCTACATTTTATATGATAGTACTGAGATGCGAAATACGCCTGGCGTCATTTGCAGCATGCATGCAACCTACAAATAACTGTCTCGCATGCAAGCGCTCGATTTTTTTAAAAACAATTTAGCTACAGGCATTTAATATAGAAAGACATAGGCTTTAGACTCCTTGCGTCGGGTGATAATAAAGTTTGCGTAAATGGCTGTTTCGAGATGATTCTTAGCCATTTATGATAGAAATTCAGTCGTTTCGAAGACAATCGGTTTGTATAACTAGATAATATTTTGATAGTAGGGACTTTATAATTTTATTTAACTCATGCATACGACGCAGACGACCGATTGGTGTAGTGGATAGTGACCCTGTCAGCCAAACCAACGGTTGCGGGTTCGAATCCCGCGACGGGTAAATGTTTGTGTGATGAATATAATAAATAAATAAATATTTGGGACACTTACACCAATCATCTAGTCCCAAACTAAGTAAAGCTTGTACTATTGATACTAGATAACGGATAAACATACATAAATATTTATATAAACATCCAAAACTCGGGAATAAATATTCGTATTCATTACACAAACATTTACCCCTTAATATGAACATTTATTCCTGAGTCATGGATGTTTATATAAATATTTATGTATGTTTATCCGTTATCTACTATCCATAGTACAAGCTTTGCTTAGTTTGGGACTAGATGATTGGTGTAAGTGTCCAAAATATTTATTATTATTATTATATACCGAAAGTTATGAATAAATGATGCCAATGTCATCCGTCCGTAAATTCGCGTAGAGAAATCACGTGGAAACGCCACGAATAACTTCCTGTTTTAAATGCGCTGCGTCGCCGCATGAATTTCCTCAAGCTCTTATTTCCTTTTAATTTGTGCTGCGGAGTGTTTAGAAGTTTTCTGATCGTGGGAGATATATCAGATCGTAGATTACTTTCTGTAGTACGTTTTAAACTTTATTTATAGAACCTCAATGCTGTTGGATTATCCAAACGCCTCCATTTATTTGGTTCTGTATCAGAAGGATTCTAATAGAGTCCTATTACTGAGCCATTTTTTTCCGTCTGTCTGGGGCCTCCAGCTCCGAAAAATTAAGATAATAGTTTTTGTCAAAGTTCAGACTTTACAATATTGTGTTGATTGAATATTAATATTGTGTTCATTTTATTATTTGGACGGCACGACGACTGTAACACTAACCAGTGTAAGCAGCGAAGCTATTGAACATGTGAACTGTTGCGGTCGTCTTATAAATATCGGTCAGTTCTTGAATGGACCAGTAACTGCATTTTGAAACTGTAGATCCTGGTTTACAGGAGTTGCAGGGAGTGTGGAGGCGCGTAATTAGTCTGACACAAATCTTACAATGACACTGGGCCCGCGTTGGATTGACACCAATATCTTCTCCTGGAAAGCAACTATGGTGACGACAGGATGTTGTTGTCAGCGATATCAGACGACCGAATGGTGTAGTGGATAGTGACTCTGTCAGCGGCACCAATGGTTGTGGTTTCGATTCCCGCGAGGGGTAAATGTTTGTGTGATGAATACGATGGACAAATCATGGATGTTTATATAATTATTTACGTATGTTTATCCGTTATCTAGTATCCATAGCTCAAGTTTTGCTTTGTTTGGAACTAGATGATTTGTGTACCTAAGTATCCGAAATATTTATTTAACAAATTTTATTTATTTTCAATACCTACCTAGACTAGGACATTCTTTCTATCAAAACTGGTAATCGAATTTCTTGTCCAACTGCTAGATACATACATACATTTGAAATCGTTCGTTTTGATTATTGTTTAACCAAAGTCGTCTCTAGCTCTGATAGTTAGCAGGCTGAAGTAGCAATTGCAGGTCATATCTGTCGCAGTACCAACAATCGTGGAGCAAGCGGGTTCTTGAGTGGAGACCGCGACCAGACAAACGTGTGGAACGCTCCGTAGCTAGATGGAGTGACAATCTCTCAAATCTGGAACCGACAGTAAAACCAAAGATGGCTCATGGCGCGCTTTGGGAGAGGCCTGTATGTGGGATTTTAAAAGCGGCCAAATTGCTTTTCTTAAATATATCACTTATACCACTACGTACTTAATTTTGAATATTAATAAAATGTTCAGTTGCAAAGTTGCAATATTGTTTTCCATAGTAGATTTCTAATATATCTATTTCTAATCTAGATTTGGTGTATTTGATAAATATATTTGTAAATTTGTTTTATTTTTCATATTATTTACACTTCCGTTTCTGCATTCGTTTCTGCTAAAATTTACTTTTGACATCTGTTTCCGTTTCTGATTCCGTTAAGACACTTCCGTTGCATCACTAGTGAAGATATATTTGAATGTAATCAGATTATAACACCTGGTGTTGTGCTATATTCCAGGTTGGTGGTATCGCAGAACCAGCGCGCGCTGCACATAGTGTTCCCGCACCATTTCCTCGACTCACCGGAGTGGTTCGGCGTGTCCACGGACGAGTTTTTTCAGGTATGTCACAGACGTAACGTCTTTATAAAATATCGCAAGAAGTCTCTATTCGTTCGGATTAGTAGTTCCAAGCAATTTCAACTAAATAGTGCTGTACTCATATGGATTTAGTTTCATCTATGAAATATGCGATGCGTAATTTTTTTTTTTATGCACAACGGGTTGAAAGAAAGAAGAAAGAAAGAAAGAAATTTATTTATTTTGATAACATTAATTGGTACAAATGGTGGTAACTAAACATAAGAACATTGGTTATCAAAAAAGGTTACAGGTTAAAGGTTGGTGCATGACCTCAATCACACCTGATGTTAAGTGAAGATGAGGTCGAAGGTGGAAGCGTACTGACCCGGAACCCCAACACATTTCGGGGACTGGCTATCTTATCTCTGACAACCGGAACACAACAATGCTATTAACGTTGCTGTTTGGCGGCAGTAGTAATTTTAAATTTGTGACTATCAGGGACCTGTACTGCATTGAAACTAATTGAAGCAATGTCCATCATCGGCACTACTCCTTTTCAGAAAGACATCTAAATAACTTCGTTGTTTATGATTACTATTGGTACTCCTGTATGCGAAGTGTAAGTTTTGTCTCGTTTTTAACTTTACCATCGCGTTCGCGTTTACAAAAAAAGTGTCTATGAAAAAAATCGTTTTGCACACTATCCCCTGGAGGCGCTGCACATTTCTCCATACAAATCGTCACGGGGGGGGCTGGAGCCGCTCATGCGTTCCCAGGTCCCCCCTACTGCCAAAGAAGGTCGCCGCGGGGTTTTAGTGGGTATCGTACCGCCGTCCCCCAGGCGAACGTTACGCGTCAGGCGTTTCCCCGCGTCAAAAAAAAAATAGAATCACGTATTGCTATGTGGAGTTACGTGTCAATTATGTCAGTTGTTGCGCCAATACGCGAAATAAAGTTTGACCAGCGTTATGAGACCTCTGTTCCATCACCGAGACACCAACGACAAATCCGTATTTCAATGTAACTAAACGGGAAGGAAATGTAAGTGAGACATAAATTTTGTTTATGACGTACTAAAGATAAAACAAGTCACTGTCTGTACAAAGTACGTTCTAAATGTTTGCCGTTGACGACATTCTCGAGTGGATTTTTAACAACGAAAATTCAAATATTATTACGTTAATTTATCCACATACTAGGTTTCCGCCCGCAGCTTCGCCTGCGTTGAATAACATTATCGCCGAAATTTGTTTATCCCGCGGGAACTGCTCACTTTATCGGGATAAAAAGTATCCTAGGTTTTAATCCAGGATATATTCTACCTATATATCAAATTTCAGCCAAAGAGTGTTCTGAAGAACTGTTCGAGCTAATTTAACCTAACCCGCTGCTCAATTTAACCGATACACTTCTCGCCGAAAATTAAATTTCCATCCACATCACATGGATGAGTGGAAGTCTACCACTGTACGTTTCTCAAGAAACTTCTTACCACGTACAACCACCCTGTGGAACGGACTTCCGGCAGCGGTATTCCCGAACGAGTACGACATTGGAACCTTCAAGAAACGAGCCTACACCTTCCTCAAAGGCCGGCAACGCATCTGTGACCCTTTTGGTGTTGCGGGTGTCCATGGCGGCGGTGATTGCTTTCCATCAGGTGACCCGCATGCTCGTTTGCCGCCCTCTCATATAAAAAAATAAATAAATAAATCCGTTCATCCGTTTCGCCGTGATTGAACAACAAACACACAAACAAACATCCAAACTTTCGCATTTATAATATTAGTTAGATAATCTCAATCAGAACAACCACTTTCCGTACTGAGTAGAAATTTCATCACTTCGCACATTCACATCTTCGACGACCTGTTTGGTGCAGTGGTTAGAAACACTGCTGCTATACCAAAAGGTCGCGGGTTCGAATCCCGCTAGGGGCATATGTTTGTATGTTGAATACGGACATGTGTACCCGAGTTATGAATGTTTTTCAAGCCCTCTTAATTAAAATACATATTTTTTAATATCCTTGGGACATATACAGACAACTAAGCAACTAGGCTCTTGTTGTGGATACCAGATGATTGATGCACTACACAAATACATTTTTTTTTGTAAATAAATACATATATACAGGGTACATATATAACACCCCTCGTGTTATAAGTTGAACGCTGTGTCTTGGGCACTGTAGCTCTTAACCGTGAACCGATTTGGATGCGGTTTTTTTTTTATTGAAAGCAGACTTCTTAATTGAAACTTAGACAAGTTTTATCAAAATCGGTTCAGCCGTTTTGTTTCAATCGCTTGTTTTCGCGGGGGTTTTTATTTCCATCCATTTCATGTGTAAGTTATAAAACTGTAATACCTAATCACATACGTAACGCGAACGCTAGACCGTAGACGACGCAACGTGCGCTTTCACTTTCGTTTAAACCGCATATATTAGCGTTATTAAATAACTTATTCTTATTCGTGTTACGTGGGTGGCTCGCGGTCGCATTTACGGTGAATAACAAGGTCGTAATAACAACCATATGGTACAGGCTACACTGAGAATCAAAGTGATATTAGGCCTCAGTTACAAACAATGGAACAGACAATGGAAACTGTAATATTTCCGCTACCAGGCAACGAAATGCTGGAATAATATACCACCTCCATTAAGGCATATCGGAACATTGAGCTTGTTCAAAAAACATCTTAGGGCACATTTAATGGAAAAACAAAAAATTGGAATTCCAAAGCGTTACCTGTAGTGGAACTGCCTATGTACTTCTCTTTTTCTTTTGTCACATCATTGTCATTAATTTAAATTACTACTCAACACTAGCTGTATCAACAACCGACTTTTCACTCGCGATTGACCACAAATGTACACGCAGACGGGAACATGCACGTACTTTTATGCACTCGTACTTGTAGGGGTTGTAACTGAAAACCAGTGTTTCGCTCTTTGAGTGATGTGCCACACTGAGTTATAACCCATTTGTGCTACTGCGGCACACACTCGCTCTTTGTATTTTCTAGTCTTTACGTTTATTTGTATGTATATTTCTTTGTAATTTAAAAATTGTGTAATTGTGTGAACGCAGTGGCGTAAATAAATGCTTATCTATCTATCTAATAATTAAATCAAAATTGTATTAATTCTATAATGTGACTATTAATTTTATATAATGTATTAATGAATATTGACATAAGATTATTAATATTATATTATTACATAAACTAGGTATAATAATATTGTAAAAGTAAATCCAAGCTGATATGTAGATATTAATTGCTACTAAAGTTGAGACATTTATAATATTAAATTGACATTTGTAGTAAATGGCGAGAGAGTTGAATATGTCCATGAGTACATTTACCTGGGTCAAATAGTCTCCTTTCAGGCACGACAAGATAAAGAAATAGCGAGACGCATTGAAAATGCCTGGAGGAGCTTTTGGTCCATGAAGGAACACATGAAGGGCGACCTTCCACTGTCACTAAAGCGCAAACTCATGGACGTGTGCATTCTCCCGATCCTCACATATGGCGCTCAGACTTGGTCTTTGACAGAAGCCCAAAGGTCCAGCCTCAAGGTTTGCCAACGAGCCATGGAGCGCAGTGTACTAAATGTTAAACTGACCGATCGCGTCCGAAACACTACACTTCGCTCTAAAACCCTTGTTGCTGACATAGCCACAACGGCCGCCAAGCTGAAGTGGGACTGGGCGGGCCATGTTTGTCGCATGCCAGACGATATGTGGGCCAAAATCGCCACCACCTGGAGCCCACCGTTAGAAAGAAGGCGTCGCGGCAGACCGAAAAGGAGATGGAGGGATGAGTTGGATAAGTTCCTAACCAACTGGTCGGAGGCGGCCTGGGATAGAGAGCCGTGGAGAGAGAGGAGGGAGGCCTTTGCCCAGCAGTGGGACAGTATGGGCTCCTAATAATAATAATAGTTGTTATTAACATAGTATGACTATAATATGGCTTAGTTTGATTAATTTGATAGTAATAATAATTTTTAATAATTAAATTTTTTAATCATTCAATTTTTGCATGTCAGTAATGACTAAATGTGTGATACAAATTATTCAGCTATACAACCTGTACCCGACCACATTTAGAGCAAATAAATATATCATTTCATTTCAACAAAATATACATATACTGCTATATACATACATACTGATGAATATGAACATTTACTCCCGAGTCTTGGATGTTTATATAAATATTTATGTATGTTTATCCGTTATCTAGTATCCATAGCACAAGCTTTGCTTAGTTTGGGACTAGATGATTGGTGTAAGTGTCCGAAATATTTATTTATTTATTTATTATTTATATTATACATATACAACAATAAGAAGCATGACACAGCAAGGAAAAAAGGGATAGTACAATTTGGCGGCCTCATCACTAAAAGCGATCTCTTCCAGGCAACCTTTGGGTTAGGAAACATTACGCACATGATATGTAGGTAGCGTGCGCGGTAAACTAATTTTAATAAAATAAATAAATACATAATATATTAATAATAAATTAATACATTGTGAATTTGAATTAATTCGTGGTATGGGAATATTAACTGGTGACGCCACTTTTGATTACGAATAATTTTCCCCAAGGATCCATAGTCGAATTGGATCAAAAGAAATTCGATTGAACATACAAAGTTAACCATTCAAACGAGGAGGCAGATCGTCTCGCAAGGGAAGCTGCGACAGATGGTGAAACCACCAACTCTGCACCGCTTTACTCATGTGGGAAAATATAAAGTAAGAACACTAGATGTTTACATGGCAAATGTATATTTGGAAGTGATTGTCACAGTAAAAGCAGATGTTCTATACTAAAAATTCAAAATAAAATAGTTCTAATATGGCCAGTATCACATCTTACAACATCCACCCGTAATGACCATATTCAGAAGCCTTAGTAATAACAAACAAACACTGTAACATATAGAAAAACATTGTAACATAAAGTAACTACGCCTTAACTAAACCTATACTATTGATACACCTTTGATGTGCAACTTTCCCAAGACATTTTGTTAACACGTCAGCTAACAGGTCACTGGACTTAGTGTATTGAAGCACAATCACATTTTCAGATACCTTTTCGCGAATAAAATGGTACCTAACATCAATATGTTTCGATCTGCCGTGGTGTATAGGATTATGAGCTAAGTTCTGCGCACTCTGACTGTCACTGCAAATGGTTATACTAGGATATTTAATATCACATACCTCGGATATCAAACGACGTAAGTAAATAGCCTCTTTCGCAGCATCAGTCAACGCCATGTACTCGGCTTCGGTAGAAGACAGCGCCACTGTAGGCTGCTTCTTCGATGCCCACGAGACAGGTCCATTTGCCAGTTTGAAGCAATAACCTGTGTAGGAACGACGATCATGCACACAGTTCGCAAAATCCGCGTCCGTATAACCTACGAGAAGTTCTCCTGTCTTCTTATAAATAAT
Source organism: Oegoconia quadripuncta (assembly GCA_949316235.1). Classification (NCBI taxonomy): domain Eukaryota; kingdom Metazoa; phylum Arthropoda; class Insecta; order Lepidoptera; family Autostichidae; genus Oegoconia; species Oegoconia quadripuncta. The sequence goes on from OX438743.1 coordinate 2,935,233, forward strand.
AGAATGATCTATAGTGCCTTTTAGGTACTGAAGTACTCGTTTCGCTGCCACCCAATGCGTGCTGTTATATTTGTTGTTATACTGACTAAGGTAGCTAACAGCAAAAGCAATATCAGGTCGAGTATTAACAGCAAGGTACATTAGACAACCTATTAAATTCAGATAGGCATAATGATTATTCTTACAATCCGAATCCTGAAGAGCACCTATTTTGCTATTCGCCAAGGGAGTGTCGTACTCTTTTGCCTGCCCTAAATTGAATTTTTCTAGTAGGAATTCAATATATGACTTTTGATTGACTCGTATTTCACCATTTTCCGTTGAGATATTTAATCCCAGATAATATTTCAGTGGACCTAAATCTTTTAATGTAAAATATTTTAGTAAGTCACTCTTGACAGCGTCGAATGACTTTTCATTCTGGTAATAAACAATGATGTCATCCACATAGACTGCTAACAGGATTAATTCTGAACCAAGGAGTTTTTTATATACGCATGGTTCGGTAGGTAATCTAATAAAACCTATTTTACTCAACACTTCATTGAGCTTAATATTCCACGCGCGAGGAGCCTGTTTTAAGCCATACAGGGACTTTTGCAACAGACACACTTTATCTTCGTCACCTTTGCTCTTAAAACCCGGAGGCTGGTCCATGTAGACTTCTTCTTGAAGATCGCCATTTAAAAAGGCGGTGTCGACGTCTAAGTGTCGCATCTTCAGGCCCATTTCTGCTGCTAAAGCAATCAAAACGCGTAAGGAGGAATTCCGAATTACCGGAGCGAAGGTTTCATAGTAATCGACACCATGAACTTGATTATAGCCTTTCGCGACAAGTCTAGCTTTATATTTGATTATATCGCCATGGGCATTCCTTTTTAATTTGTAAACCCATTTGCATGGTATAACCTTCTTATCTGGCCTATTCACCAGAATCCACGTTTTCTTTTCCAGCAAGGCCTGGTATTCATCTCTCATAGCATGATACCAATTATCTCTATCTACTGCATTCACCGCTTGTTGATAAGTAGTCGGTTCATCCATTTGAGAGGATATAGTCTGCATACAAACACAGTTGGCGGCAGTATTGTGGATTTTTCTAGGTCTCAGATTATAGCGTGGTTCTGCAACCTCAACATCAGAATCACTTTCTTCTAATTGTTCTGGTGACGGGGCAAACCCAAGTTGACTCGGCTCAAAGTCGGCAACAGTACTGGGTCCAGGTATCGGATCCTCTCTACTATTTGTTGTAGAGTCGATCTGTGAACATAAAGGTAAACGTGCCGGTTGTGGCACATCCACCCGTGATTGAGGACTAAGGAATAAGGGTACACGTACCGGTTTGAGCGCACCAGGCGCTAACTGGTATTTGACACCCTTTCCTTTTTCCTCTAAATCCCGGAAAGTGTCTTCAAAGAAAACCACGTCCCTACTTTTGACAAGTCGTCTAGGATATTTTGCATCTCGGAAGTAATAACTATTGGGATCGTCAGAATAGCCAACAAAAATATGCTCGGTTGCCTTCACGTCCAACTTCTTCCGATTACAATCGGGGACATGAATCAGAGCTCGACATCCAAAGACTCTTAAGTGTGATAGGTTCGGCTGTTTACCATACCACAGCTCAAAAGAAGTCTTACCTTCGAGAGCACGGTGAGGAGTCCTATTCTTAAGATAGACTGCAGTTTCCGTCGCATCTTGCCAATATGCTGGAGAAAGAGAACTGCCAGAGAGCATAGACCTAGCCTTCTCTATGATCGTTCTGTTGATCCTTTCAGCGATGGAGTTTTGCTGCGGACTATAGGGCACTGTCGTCTGATGCTGAATTCCTTCCATCTGTAAGTAATTTGTAAGGTCAGTATTGACATATTCTGTCCCGTTGTCGCTCCTCAACACTTTTATTTTTAATCCCTTTTCTCGCTCCACTAGGGATTTGAAAATACGAAATTTATCCTTTACTTCAGCTTTTGAAGAAATAAAGAATGCAAAGATCATACGAGTAAAGTCATCTATGAAAAATAAGACATACTTACTTCCTTGAAAAGACGTCTCTGATAATGTACAAACGTCAGTATGGACAAGTTCTAAAACTGAAGTTGCCCTTTTATACGGAATCCTTTTGAAAGGCTTCCGACTCAGTTTTCCTTCTACACAGGCCACACATGGTTCCTTGTCAACTGTTGAATAATCTATGCCTACTACCTGGTCCTTTTTTAAGCGATCCATCCCAATGCGGCATAGGTGACCTAAACGTTTATGCCAGAGTTGATACCTGGACACGTCAGAGTGCACATCAAAAGCAGATAATTGACGTGGTACATTGACTGTACAATCTAAAGAATACAGCCCACCACAGATCGAACCATGTAGCAAAGAAATACCTGTACAAGAAAAAACACTAGAGTTATAAAAGTTACAACCAGATTTATCAAAAACCACACAAAAACCGTTATCAACTGCTTTCTTTACTGAAATAAGATTAGCGTTCAAATTAGGTACATGAACAACGTCACTAATCTTCGTAACCTCATCACACATCGTAATAGAAATATCGCCAACGCCTTCACTGGATAACACCTCTCCATTAGCAATTGTCACTTTGCCGGTGGGATATCCTTTCACGTTCTCCATCCATTCTCGTCTTGAAGTCATATGGACCGACGCCCCAGAATCTATGTACCATTTAGTACTCTCCACGTCACCAATGACATTCAACGCACTTAAAGAGTTTCTATGATTCTCAGATTTCTTTTTCTTGTCCTTCTTATGGGGACAGTCTGGACTCTTATGGCCTGGCTCCCGACAGTCGTAACAGATAATCTGTTTCTTAGTTTTTGATGAAGATGGCTTAGATTTCTGATTAGTCCGTGTTTTCAGGGCAGTATCCTGGTTATTCTCCTTTGGTTTATTCAATTCATTCAACAATTTCGTCTTTATCAAGTCAACAGTAATTTCTACATTTGAGTTCTCCAATGCCATAACAAGAGGGGCATACTGTGGAGACAAACCTCCAAGAAGAATAGCAGCGATTGAAGCATCTTCTATGATCTTGCCGATATCGGCAAGGTCCTGGACTGTTGACATAACAGCATTAATGTACATTTCTATATCATTGAAATCATCTAGACAGTACCTGTACAACTTCCGTTCGAGGCTTATTCTACGTCCTAAGCCTTTGTCTTCATACGCAGAGGACAAGGCTTTCCACGCAGCTTTAGCCGTTTCACAAGGTCTGAGAAGGGTGATTGCCATACCATCAACTGTGAGACAAATTTTCGATAACGCAATCTGATCGTCACGCAACTTTTTCTCAGCGGTAATTTGACTACCTTCAGGGTATCCGGCAACAGTTTCCCATAAATTTTCGTGTATTAGGTACATACGCATCTTGAATTTCCAAACACCAAAACCGTCTCTGTTTACTAGCGGTTTTATTGCAGAAATTGAACTTGACATTATTTCACAGCTAATGTCAAAGACGAAAAAATGAAAAATAAGCGAAATTATAATTTTCGCGACTTTCAACAAATATGTTTTACACGCACGTGTTAAATATTTAGTGTTCTTTACCTTTTCGTGCTGATAACGTGTGGGAAAATATAAAGTAAGAACACTAGATGTTTACATGGCAAATGTATATTTGGAAGTGATTGTCACAGTAAAAGCAGATGTTCTATACTAAAAATTCAAAATAAAATAGTTCTAATATGGCCAGTATCACATCTTACAACACTTCTTCTTGAAGATCGCCATTTAAAAAGGCGGTGTCGACGTCTAAGTGTCGCATCTTCAGGCCCATTTCTGTTGCTAAAGCAATCAAAACGCGTAAGGAGGAATTCCGAATTACCGGAGCGAAGGTTTCATAGTAATCGACACCATGAACTTGATTATAGCCTTTCGCGACAAGTCTAGCTTTATATTTGATTATATCGCCATGGGCATTCTTTTTTAATTTGTAAACCCATTTGCATGGTATAACCTTACTTTATATTTTCCCACAACTCAGACATCGTACATATTGTTAAAGGACTTTGCCACGACAATTGGAAGGAGTATTTTGACGAGCGATCTCGGTGTAAGGCGATATGGTACAAAACAATCCAACCTCAGCCTTTTCATAGCCCTTGGTTCGGAGATGCTGATATGAGCAGGACAAACATTGTCACGGCCTTCAGGCTTCGATCAGGACATATTCCATTAAATAGTTTCGGATACTTAATGGGTAAAATACCATCACCGCATTGCACAGAATGTGGGGTCACAGAAGACGTACCTATATCATATTTTAAAGAAATGTGTCCGGAACAATGCAGAAAGAAGACAACTTCAAATAGTATATACTTTGTTTGAGATAGGGGGTTGTAACAGTGTCTTGGCGTCCCCAAACTCGGTGATGGTCAGGATGCTGTACAAAATCGTAAATATAGGTATTAAGCGGCGGTGATGGGGTTTCAAGCAGATACTATGAGTGTGGCATATTCTGTACAGAACAAACACTCTTAAAAAATTTTTTATAGATTTAAAAAAAAAACATTCTAAAACCACCTTTAATATGAAAGTTCAATAATTTTCGGCGGATGATTCCACACCTGATTATGAACAATTTTCCACTAGGAGCCATAGCCGAATTAGGCCGAAAATTGTAGGACTTCCATTACTAAAGGAGGTTTCAGAATGGTTTACAATACAATACAATACAATACAAATACTGTTTATTGCGCAAAATAATTTACAATAATTTTTGATGATAACAATAGAACACAATTAGGCGGTCTTATCAATAAAAGCGATCTCTTCCAGACAACCCACAGCTATGGGACATTTGTAGGTAGAATAACAGGTAGGGTGCACGATACTACCAACTAAAGAAATAATTATAGATAGTGTTGATGATTAAGTGGACTGTATATGTTCGAAATATAACCGAAAAGGGCGGAGTTTTAATTTATTAAAACGAATTGCTTGGAGAAAGGCGACTCACCAGGGTGCTTAATCCCTCCAACGAAGATCTCCACAGAGGTGGAAGGTACCTTCAGCTCTCTCTTTGAAGGCCAGCTGGACTTACCTCGAGATCGCCTATGTTACCTTTCTCCTGGGAGATTGTATGGGTTCGAAGCTAGGGTTGAGCAGCCTTCAGCATAAATATATTAATAATATCACATTAATAGACTTAATTATATATATATATATATAAATACTTAATATATAGTAAAAAAGTAGGTTTACTTTGGTTAATCGAAAATTTTTTTGTTCGCAAACAGGAGTGGAGTCACGAGTAAAAAGGAATTACATGAGTTAAATTTCACCCTGTATAAAGCATTGTTAATTAGTATAATTCTCTACTTAATGTCAGAAATATTTGTAATTCCAGGTATCCATAATGGCCATGGAGGAGTCAAGAGTGCTGGTGTGGCATCGAGACAAGTTGAAGCTGTCGATAATGTCGGACGCATTCCTCCAGGCGGTGTTCGACCACATCTTGGGCAGGGATGTGGTTCATAAGCTCATGCAGGTAATCAGTTTATTATGATCGGGCAGCTGGCTTCCTATAAAATTGAAAAAGGTTATGGATTAATATGTGACTCAATACGAGGATGTAAGTTTGCCTCAATTTTGGGTAAATTCGGATCGGTGACGGCTAGATTATTGTAGGATATGTTTGTATTTTGCCATGAATCTTAGTTAAGGGACTATGGACTGTCATGTATTATAAGGATTAGAAAAAGTGAATGTGAAATTTATGGCCTCAAAATATAATAATGAAATTTGGAGCGCTAAAATGTCTTATCACATTAAATTAGAGCTTGCTTAATATTTTTTTCCAAGTTTTGTCTTTTTAAATCACAAATAATAACTGCTGTACGCGTGGCCGCATTCTGATCCTCAAGAATTTGATGTTTTTGCCATCGACTCGCTATGAGGAAGAAGACAAATAATAAGATTTAGGACCTGGTCAGGTGTTAGGTCTTTGCAAAGTCGTAATTGAAGTCATTTGTCCAATAATTTTTGTTTTTTTTTTTATAATATAGGTATTTTATTTATTTATTTATCATTTATTGCACACAAGAAAAAACATACAGAATTCATATTCATTCAGGATTTTTTTTTCTATGTAAATATAATTTCTAAAACATAGGTATTAGATACACACAGCAAATAATAATAATAGAGTTACAGAATGACACATTTGGTAGTAGAACTAATATTCTACGCGGACGAAGTTTTTTTTTTCTTCTGTAAATTAATTGGGTTTTTTCACATCCTTATATATTGTATTTATACTATATAATATATTGCGCATCTTTCATTTACAGAAAACATAACTCTGAACTAAAATATCGAACTGTGGCAGTATGAAACTGCGACACGACTGCTTATTATTTATAATTACCTTTTAGGCTTCTCGAGTGCAGAACAGAGCGATTTTATTTATTCTGTATTTATAAAGACATGTTAATTTATCCAACGAAATGCTAATGGACGGAATAAGCCCTCTTAATCACTTTTGAAATCTGCATTCTTCTTTCTATTTAGAAATAGATTTCATATAAAGTAATCGATCACAGATAAATATGCGATATTTTTGTGTTCGTAGTCACCGTGACATAGGTTTAAATTTATTACTTATTGCTGGGATTATTTCGTCACTTTCATGTCTTCATACAAAAAAAATAATTAAATGTGTCACTACATTCAAAGCAACTAAAACCTACCGACAATTTTATTATTAAAATATTAAAATAAAAAGTGGGATTGCTTTAGAGTTACAGAATGACGCATTTGGTAGTAGAACTAATTCTACGCGGACGAAGTTGCGGGTAACAGCTAGTTGTCTATAAATGGAATATATATAAACAAATTATTATTTTTTATTATTTTTTTTTATTTTTTTTTAATTTGGGTTTTTTCACATCCTTATATATTGTATTTATACTATATAATATATTGCGCATCTTTCATTTATGACAGACAGACAGAGATTATTTCAGATATACACTCACTCATGCACTACGAAATCGGTTAAGCTGTTTAGGCTACCTGAGGTAACATAGAATTTATATATATATATTTATTTATTTATTTATTTATGTATATATTTATATGTATTATGTATATATTTATATAATTAAGTCAATTAATATAATATTATTATTATATTTATGCATGCACCCTACCTGTTTTTCTACCTACAAATGTCCCGTAGCTGTGGGTTGTCTGGAAGAGATCGCTTTTAGTGATAAGACCGCCTAATTGTGTTCTATTGTTATCATCAAAATTATTGTAAATTATTTTGCGCAATAAAGAGTATTTGTATTGTATTGTATAGAAATCTACATACATACACTCGAAATACATTACCCTCCTTCCTGGGACAGTCGGGTAAAAATAAATACATACTTGCTATGACAGCTATTGACTGATCTTACTATCTGTAAATTCTGTATCGCAAGCAGTGGAATCTCCACATTGGCTTACATGTTCACAAATCATTGTCAATTGTGAGAATTCATTTAAAATAAAAGAAACGATTTTGTAACGAATTTCAGGTGAGCGAAACAATGGCGGTGAGCAACGGCCATCTTCCCAACAGCTACGAGGAGGGCGAGGATAAGCCCATGCTGGTGGTGAAGAAAGCAGGTGATGGACCCGGCATCACTGCGCTGCTGAATCGGCAGCTGCAAGGTATGGAGGTGGGCTTATAGGTAGTACTCTTAGACACTTCACATGGGTACACGCGGGATCGGTTCATATAACGGATATGATGTACTCGTTTTAAGACGAATGACAGACAGATGACTTAGGCACTTATCTGTGTGGGGTTCCGTGCATAAACATCACCATGGACAAACATTTTAGAGAAACAATACCGGATGAGTTTTTTACCCTGAGGAAAAAAATGGGGCATATTAGGTAAGTGAAATAGAAGGTAATGGCATAGGTTGTCGCGGTTCTGCGATACGCTCAGCTGCCGTAGGTCGATGTAGGAATTGGGCGCCGTAGAGAGGATGAGGTTCAGGGTCGTAGGTTTCAGGCCCCTACCAGGACTGCAGCCACTGATGAACGGTGAAGAAGGTGAAGGACAGGAATAAGGTATAGACACTTGTAAAATTGAATACTGTTATAATAATTTAAAGAAATAAAGGAAGAATGGAAATAATAGTTTAGCTCGCAAGCTGCGTCAAGACTGACTAGTTTTTGAAAATAATTTAGAATTCCGAATTTTGAATAATGTTCCAAAAAAGAAAACGCCAAAGAGATTACCGAAAAGAAGACGGAATTTAGAAGCGGTTGTACACCTCGTTACAAGGTATTGTTTTAAAGCCATATTGGACTATGGCCTTGTGTCATTTGACGGTCGCATGTGTAGCGTAATGTCACATAATTACATCATTAAATTAAAGAAATAAAAATGGAGAAATTATGAGTTCCAAATAAAATTCGCATTATTCCCCTACGAATCCCGCCAGTCGCATATCAATCTACGGCCGGCGAGTGCGTCGTTTGATTTCGAAAAAAATAATTAAACTACCTATGCCAATAACTTCTATTTCAAATACCTAATATGCCTTATTTCTTTCCTTACGGTAAAAAAACATCCGGTATATATAGTCACGTAGACGACCTATGAAATTAAAATATAAATTTCAAAGGCATGTGAAGTCCCCAACCCGCACTGGGCCAGCGTGGCCCATACTCCCTCATGTACGAGGGAAGGCCTATATCTCTGCTGTAGGATGTTTACGGACTGATGATGAATTGAATAAAGTGATTTGAAATTAATGATTCGTACCAAACTTCAAGATTGTGGGCACCAGGAAAATATGTTTTGATAGGCCATTTATTTTTATACAGCAGACTATTCGATATTAATTTCAATATCCCAAAGCCGATGCATTGATGTTATGTATGGAACCCTCAGGGCACGAGTCCTACCCGCACTTGACCGTCTGCTGTAACGGTTACCGTTCGGAGTATTCACTACAACGGTATCAGCCATACGCTTATTGTATGGACTCTAAAATAACAAACGTATAACGCACCCCTGTGATGTTCGCAGTCAAAGAGTATAATGCCTTATATAAAAACTGTATTTTGACCATCCATCAGTATAAAAAATGGAGCATAAATGCTCAACTATACTTTTTCATTATGCATGTATATTGACCGTGGAAGTTAGGCAGTGTGTAACGAGGTGTTGTGTAATTGTAGCTATGTTTCCTCACGGTACACGGCGTCTTTCAACGCGATGGCTAAGTATAATAATAAAAATCGTTTATTTGATTCATTTAGCGACACGCACATACATGTATAAATCTGCCGCCAAGCAGCAATGTTAATAGCATTGTTGTGTTCCGGTTGTCAGAGATAAGATAGCCAGTCCCCCAAATGTGTTGGGGTTTCCGGGTCAGTACGCTTCCACCTTCGACCTCATCTTCACTTAACATCAGGTGTGATTGAAGTCAAGTGCTAACCCGTTGTGGATAAAACAAAAAAAATACAAATATATTTTATTAAACAACAGTAAGAATAGAATGTACAAATTGGCGACCTACCAATTTGATAGATTTTTTTTTTATTCTATCACTCTCCAAAAAAACTCCAATTTCATAGGTAAAGACCCAATATATCTACATGCGTGCCCTAGCTTCCACGGCCAGACTATAATTAGAATGTAAAATTTGAGTCTGTTATAGTAATTTGGTTTTTGTAGGCTCATGCTACATTTAAGCTCAACTAGATTAGAATTTTTTTAGTACTTATCCTAAATCTGCAATACCGCCTAAAAGAGGCTCCTATGAGAGCATGCAATTGGAATTCTTTAATAGTGTTCCTTACTTTTATGCTTAGAAATCTTTTCAAATTAATGGTCAAAATAAATCAAGAATTGGTAATTATTTAATAAAAGCAAACACCGATTTCTTGTTTAATACAATACTTTTGTGAGTTGTTGCTTAGATGCATTTGTGATAAACATAACAATAGATTATAAAACTGACAAATTAATCTATCTCGACCAGGGACTGAATGCGGTTACGGTATAAGGTTAAGGTACTTTAAAATCATAACGCTACCCTTGTTTTATAAAGGTAGGGCCATACCGTTATTTAACCTTTTCGCGATTTCGGTACCGAAATATGGAGAAACGCGGGTGGGTTCGGGGCGGGGGTATGCGCGCGAGGCCCGCGGAGAGGCGCGCGGGCGCGGGGCGGGGCGCGGCCGCAGCGCAGAGACACGTACAAAGTTTAGAAATTAATTTTCTATTTTCTGATATGTAATATTATTTTGTTTTTTTCTTTTGTGCTCTAAAGTAAAATGAACTGAAGTACCTAGCTTATTAGTACAGGTACTTTTATGAAAACAAGGTCAGATAAGTTGTATAATATATGCATATAATAAGTTTTCATTTCACTGAGGATTTGAAGTGAATTCTTACAGAATAGCACAGCTGTTCCCGTGGGAATTACGGAAAAAAGTATCCTTGAAATAAGTCCAGAAGTTTTATATTATAATTTTCATTCAGATTGTAATTGTTTAAATTTATATAATCCTAACCTTAATCATCTCCGAAAATGATTATAATATATTTCAGCGGTTTTTGCGAGATTGAGTTACAAAATACAGATGTACACTTTCATATTTTATAATAATACATAGTATTGTAATAAATTGGATAGGTATACTCACTCATTATCTCTTGTTTTGCCAAAATATGACTTACGATAGTAGACAACTCCCTCGCTCGACACGTGCAAACACGAAAATAATAAATAAAACTAGAAAATCACCGTGTGGGTCAGAATGGCGGGTGTATTGTTTCAGAAATGATTATGTTATATACGACAGAAAAGTACCTACAATGTACTAGTATGTACCTTTAATGAAGGTAATGTACCTCAATGAAACGGGAGCAATTATAATAATAAAGTGAGCCGCGGTCCTGACGGTCAGAATCGCGGGTGTATGTTGAAAATGAATGTAATAGAATAGCCATGGGTATGTACTATTTACCAAACGAATGTACCTTCAATGTACCTCACGAAAATAATCTAAATCAAATTGAATGAGTAATTAATGAGGAAATCAAGAAAACAAACTTTTGACGCCTACAATTTTTTTATAGCAATATGAATAGAGTTCTATTTTGCTCGTATTAAGAATGTAAAGCCAGTCATAAGAGAAATATTTATGGGTTTGTATATATGCTTCGATAAAGTAAAGAAACATGGATAAGACATAATCATTTACTCAACGTTTATCAAAAGTTACAAAGAAAAAACAAAAAGCGTGATTACTTTTGTCCATATAATATACAATGCACAATTATGTTTTTACGGCTTCTTGTAGTTCGATTACATAGGTCATCATAACACACCCACTTATTTTGTCTGTAGCAATGGGCCTTGTAATGACCGATTTTGTCAAAAGTATTTGATATCGGCGGTAAGAATTCAATAATCCCTATGATCGTGTATGTTTTTGATTCTAGATTAATTTCCAGTGGCACTTCATCTATGCACACCAAGTCACTTTGACTTATCTCAAAATTTATAACATTTTGCAAGACATATGTAAATGTTCGTATTCCATTGCAGTTATTACGACGACACAATACTACGTTATCGCTTACCAGCATAGATGCTGCGAAATCATTTAATTCTGAAACTTCCTTTTTGTTCATATCAATTAGCAGAAAAACAATCTTTCTGGTTACATTATTGCAAACACAAGATTCGTTTGTACAATTTTCTTTAATATCAGCGCTATAAATTGCATCAATCAAGAATTCATCAAATATTTTTGTCACGCTACATTCACAGTGTATTTCGGTGATTCCTTTTGAAAAATTCGTTTTAAAATATTGTTCTGCAATTTGAGCACGAATTCTGTACAAGTCTTGTTTTGTTTTCTCGTCATCAAGGAAGGTTTTTTAAACATACAAAAATTATTGCCAGTGTTAGTTAATAGTTGTAGTCACGGCAAAACCATCAAGCACAAGCCGCTGCAATTACTTGAGCCGCAGCATCAAATGCGCATGTGTTCTTTAGTACTACCTTTTCCACACCAGATCTAGTTTTGAGACCGTTTAATAGAAGAGGAACGTCCCTAATAGGTCTTTTCTTTTTAGGCAATTCCTTGCTTCCGAGGCCTCTCCAATTTTCTATTAGCGTAGGGTTTTCTGCGAAAATCGAGTCATCTAAATATATTTCTTTTCTTTTTCTTGTGTTTACAGATTGTTACACACACTACTTCATCTTTATAATAAAAGTTTCCTACGGAACCCTCAAATTATTATTTTATTTAAAAAGGGTCTCACCACGGTATTGCGGTACGCTAATTTGTCCGGTTGCGATGACGTCGTTAAGACGATTTCTAATTAGAGTGGGGGAACCCGAATCGTCCTCTGTTTGACCGCGACCTTGCTACCGGGAGAACACTGCTTCGGTTGCCACCTGAACCCTCTTAAGTAAACTACGGAAGATCCCTCTAGGCTGAGTTTCCATAATAGTCTGGCTATTTTTAATGTAAGCTGTTTCTGATTTTGTGTCTGTCAACTGCGTGGTGTTCGTTATGGTTGCTGAGCCGTGAATACCAGCAGTGGACGAGGATATATGTGGGCACTAACTAATGCCTGCCTGTGCTCTTCAGGATCAAGGTCCGAAGTGACTAATTGTCGGCGTCGACATCCAGGTCTGCACCTGGGAGACCTTCGGGGTTGATCTACCCTCCCCCAAAAACCGCTCATCCAGCATCCACCTCGTCGTCATCTACGAGAGGACTCGAAGGCTACGTCCACTGCAGCTCCAAGACCTTCAGGCCAGTGACCGTACGGGGAGATTTGCCGAGGGGTGCAGGGGAGTGAGCTGAATGTACAATAAACCCACTAAATCCAAATCAAATTGGTATTCTTTTCTTCTATACCTACCTGCTGGCGGCTAAACGGGCGCTAAACGTCCTAAGACAACCCCTAACCGCCGCACGAACATTTACATATGTCTTGCAAAATGTTATAAATGTTGAGATAAGTCAAAGTGACTTGGTGTGCGTGCATAGATGAAGTGCCACTGAAATAAATCTAGAATCAAAAACATACGAGATCATAGGGATTATTGAATTCTTACCGCCGATATCAAATACTTTTGACAAAATCGGTCATTACAAGGCCCATTGCTACAGACAGAATAAGTGGGTGTGTTATGATAACCTATGTAATCGAACTACATGAAGACGTAAAAACATAATTGCACATTGTATATGATATGGACAAAAGTAATCACGCTTTTTGTTTTTTCTTTGTAACTTTTGATAAACGATGAGTAAATGATTATGTCTTATCCATGTTTCTTTACTTTATCGAAGCATATATACAAACCCATAAATATTTCTCTTATGACTGGCTTTACATTCTTAATACGAGCAAAATAGAACTCTATTCATATTGCTATAAAAAAATTGTAGGCGTCAAAAGTTTGTTTTTTTGATTTCCTCATTAATTACTCATTCAATTTGATTTAGATTATTTTCGTGAGGTACATTGAAGGTACATTCGTTTGGTAAATAGTACATACCCATGGCTATTCTATTACATTCATTTTCAACATACACCCGCGATTCTGACCGTCAGGACCGCGGCTCACTTTATTATTATAATTGCTCCCGTCTCATTGAGGTACATTACCTTCATTAAAGGTACATACTAGTACATTGTAGGTACTTTTCTGTCGTATATAACATAATCATTTCTGAAACAATACACCCGCCATTCTGACCCACACAAATCACCGACAAGGACGCACGGCGCGCTGCGCCGGCGATTCATCAAAGGAACCGTTTTCATAAAGGTTTAGGTACCAGAAAATTTCGGTACCGTTATTTCATTTCGGTATCGTTTTTTATCGATATGGAAATATTCCAATAGCCGAATTTTACGGTATGACGTCATACCGTTAACCTTTATTACCTTTATTTTTCGGTTATTCAGTCCCTGATCTCGACATACGTATGGAACACTAACAAAATTGTGAAATTAGCTGTCAATTGGTTGTTTTGATGTTGTCATGTAAAATTCAATGTGTACTTCAGTATGTCTGTTTTTGAGCCGATCGTACACCGGTTAGCATAAGTGATACAAGACAGGGTGACACAAGAAAATGTTCGTCCGAATCGGCAGTGGACAACAACACATGTCAAGATGCCAAAGTAGTGAAAAATATTAAAATGAATAGGATTCCGCGGTCCTATAAAAGAGGTTACAAACATCTCAGGTCAGGCAAGGATGGAATAATTTCTTTACAAACAAATCTAATTCTACCTTGTCTCGCCTCGCATAGCCGGTCGATAGCTTATTGCGAATTTCGCTTTGAAAGCTATTAATTTTACATTAATTTATTTCTTTTCTCGATTAGGTAGTTGCTAATACTTTTTTGTTGGCGCTAGTAATATAAAGCAGACATACTCAAGTTTATGTTAATGTTAGCTATATTTGTGTACATTCAGTCCGTTTGATTAGCCATTCACAAATTCCCCTTTTTTTGTTGATTGAGAAATGACACGTCAAAGAGACATACTGCTTTTTATACAATGTAGTATATGGTATTTGGCGGGTTCATTTAGATATTCTATTAGAAGATTACGATAAAAGGTGATGACGTACAGTCGCAGAAATAAAAGGTTCATCAGTTTTCAAATACTTTAATTTGACACTTAGCAAGCACATGTTACCTTTCTAAACTAAGTAACACACCCAAATGTTGCATAGAAAATTATGCTTAACTCTTTAACGGCAGGGTTCATATTTAGCCGTACTAGTGTTCCTTGACTATGAATAGTTGAACTAAAACCTTCTTATTAGTTTGACCTGCCAGTGTTATCGAATGTCAAATCAACTTGTCTACAAGCAAAAGTCAACTTTAAGATGACGAATCTTTTCATTCCGAGACTGTACTACAATAGAAAATTCGTTGCCTATTGACGTTTCTGGAATTCCCGTCTGTTTCAAATCAATCTTTTCAATATGCCGTGTCATATGTCTTTTATTTACATATAGAAATGTAGATGCATATGTGAATGGTTAGTTAGCGGTCTGCATGTGCTGTATGTACTGTGCTTGCGTGTCATTACGTGTGGCTGCGTGCAGGCGAACATGCTCCGCTGCTGCGCGCCGCGCCCGCCTCGCACCACTGCTGAACGTCGAGAAATTTAATTCCCCCTTGTCCATTAACATATCCATTCCCTTGAAAATATCCTCTCACCGTTTGACACTGCTGCACGCCGGGAAATGTAACCCCTCTTCATCTATTACCTTCACCTTACCCTCGAAAATGTCCTTCAATTTGACACTTTTGCACGTCGGGAAATATAACCCCTCCCCGTCAATTACTTTCACCTTCTTGGAAATATCCTCTACAATGTTTGACGCTTTTGCACGTCGGGAAATGTAACCCCTCCCCGTCCGTTACCTTCACATTATCTTTGGAAAAAGCCTGTTAAATATTTGACACTGCTGTACATCGAAAAATGTAAACCCGCCTCCATTTACATATTACAAATAAATCTGGATCATTAAATTTACTTTTTCCTCGAAGTATCCTTTATGCACCTCGAGGAATCCATGAATTCTCCCTTTTCCTTGAATATATCTTCAATAACGTTTTACACTGCCGCACGTCGAGAAATGGACATCGTCCATTTAATTTACTTTTTCGTTAAATTGTCCTATGGAACACCTACCTCGTCCAATAAAATATAATCCCTCCTCGCCCTTTTAAAAAATATTGTCTCCACTCCTCCATAACATGCAGTCGTTGAATATATTTTTTTTTCCACTTTCTACCTCATTCATTTATGAGTCTCAATTCTGACATTATCCTTTCATAATATTTCATCCCACGGTTTGTATGTGGTGTGTTTCTGTGATTTATGAAATTACCCAACATTTTGAAGTTTTTAATTCACACAAAATGAACAATGAATAATTACTAAATGAAGTTTAATTTCATCATCGCATACAAAGCTTGCCTCCTCCGAATAACCCATAAAAACCCATACGTACAAACTCGCAAATTATGTGTACTCATAATATTTAGCATGTAACTATATTATTATTAATGTTGTTTACCATGATATCTCGATATATTACAATCTCTTGCATGAGTAGTTGTGTGTGTATTTACAGTCCTAGTCTATTATGTGCTAATAACTCATGTATCTTTACTTACATTATTTAGTTGAATCTGAAATTTTAGTCAATAAAGAAATAGTTGAACAGGAAAGAGCCCTCAGTGGTATTTTTCAGCACTTGCGAGCTTAAGCAATAATAAAACATTTGGAAGAAGAATGAGGTTTTGGAAACAATTTCCTACCCGCATTCGCAGTGTTATTATCAGCTTATGCATATGCATGATATTCGTCCTTATTTATGTGTAAACGCTATCTAATAAGTTTTATGTCAAATATTATATAAAATGATTAAATATAGACCATTTAAACTGCGTATCAACGTCGCATTGCAAACCCTCAAACATTTGCTCGCACTTACGTTCGAGTATTTGTTTATCATCTAATTATGACCACTGGTTTATGATTAATTAAACATTTGTTTTTTTGATTCATTCCACACATACATCCCGTCCCACACACAAAAGCACACACACACACACACACACACACACACACACACACACACACACACACACACACACACACACACACACACACACACACACACACACACACACACACACACACACACACACACACACACACAATTTGTTTATGATCCATTACAAATACTTTTTTATGATCGATAACAAACATTTGCTTATGCTCACTATAACGACTCGAATATATCTTCGAACATATGCAGGCGCTAACCGATACGCAGTTTTAGCATAGCAGTAGTACGGTCACAGAACTGTTAAATTTAGCTTATCGCTTCGTAGAAATCAACCAAAATATTGACTAAAATTTCGAAACACTCGCATGTGATGAAAGAACAAATTTATAATGTAGTACATATTGCTTTAATGGAATAGTTGTTACCTTTATCCAGTATTAGTTTAAGGTTATATGAGCTTTATAAATAAATCCTTGTAGTCCTGTCCTTAATGTCCAAATTCCTAAAGCATGTTTGGAAGATCGTCCAGTCGAAGGTAATTTTTTTTTCATTATTTTTCATTTATCACCGTTTGCACAAACATTTATAGTGAACCTAACCAAAAAACACCTAGCACACCGGCACTCCTTGGTCTATGGTAAAATATAAACAGTATAATTGTGATACAAATAAAAATTGCGATCCCAGAATAGTGGGTCTTTTGGGACAACGGTTATAAGACAAACGGACGGACAATAAAGGTCTATAAATACACCTTTATCGTCCGTGCAGGACATCCACTCACAAGGTGGACAGACGACAACCAGTTGTTCTGGAAGTCTATAGGGGAGGCCTATGTTCCGCAATGGACGCCCTGTGACTGATAGTTTTGCACTATCGGCTTACTATATAGGCTTCCTGGGAGATCTAAATTTGAATAGTACAAAAGCTGGTGGTAGGGTATTTTAAATGTCCGCCTGGCTAGCTACCACCATGTTATCTAAATCTGCCGCCAAGCAGCAATGTTAATAGCATTGTTGTGTTCCGATTGTCAGAGCTAAGATAGCCAGTCCCCCAAATGTGTTGGGGTTTCCGGCTCCATTCCATCTTCGACCTCATCTTCACTTAACACTAGGTGTGATTGAGGTCAAGTACGAACCCGTCGTGTATAAAAAAAAAGCTTTCTACAGATAAAAAAATACTATTATTTTCTTCTTCAAATTGGTTACGGCATTTGTTGCACTAATTGTTCCTGTTAGTTTTAAGCCGGGTCTTGTGCGACGTGTTTTATGTTTTTTGAACACGTAACATGTTATTCTAACGAGATATGGGCGTGGCCTTACTGTTTTGTTGTCAAAAACAGGCGAACATGTTATCCGAGGTATTTTTTATTTCATCGTTGTTTGCGAACATTGAGGGCGGCTTGTTTGTTTCCATATTAATCAGAAGTTTGTTTCTGTTTAAAAGTCGCAGGAGACTGCAATGTTTTGCTAACGTGTTCAGCAACCATGTTTTGTTATTTTTTGGAGCAGAAGACTCGGCTGTGTCAGTATTTTTAACCATACTTATTCAATTATTTTCTAGCTTTTGAGTTTAGGAAATTAGTAAAATGCTTACACATATTTCAACAACTGATCTCCCATCTTATCTAAAATCAATAGCAATGACGTCATTGTCATTTCCTTCACCATTGATAAAATTTGATATTTGAAGCTCGATTATTAGGTCCAATTTGATAGTCAACAATCACGAGCATTACAATTTTCAAAAATTATTTAGAAATATCTCAAGATAAATAAAAAATAAACTCTGTACTCTCAAAATAAATAAGGTAAAAAGTGTTCTTAGATGGCGCAAATAAAACTAAACTAATAATAGTGTCGGTAAAGGGCGATTTTTTTCTTATTATTTTAACCACACCAAAGTGCTCGGATAGGTGACTTTGTACTTGAGGGTTTAGAGTAAATCGTGTTTAAAGCTAAAAATATTAAAATCTTAAAAGTTCGAAAGTTTTGAAAAAGCGACCTTTATGATAAAATTTTCTAATAACTTTTAAATTAATAAGGGTAACCCAGTGTTACACATCTCAAAAGAATCTGTATGGAATGGGCAACTTTTTGTGATACGTGGTCAACTTTCTCTAGTACATTTTTTTCCCATGACAATCGCTTGAAAATTGAATGAAATTTTTGGCAGACCAATGTCTTTGTATTCAATCTTTTTTTTTGTAGGAATCATGTCTGCTATCGACATAAAAGTATTAAAACATGAAAGTCACATGCTCGAACAAACATCGCGAAAAAAAAATCAAGCTGATAGCTTTGCTAGTTTTCTTTTAAAAAATTTTTTTGTATAAGCACTATTCGATAATATGAAAATGTAAAAAATTGATCATAACTTTTGAACCGTCAAAAATGGCACCGACATTCATAGGGTTAAAAAGTTTGGGAATGACCTTCCCCATGCCCCTGTTCGATTTGATCCATACTTCCAGGGACACCCTGTATAATATCTCATGAATGACTTATTGAGCAGCATTTGCAGAACCATAGCAAGGTTTGGTCTGCTACTATTTCTAAGTCTGTGAAAAATGTCTTAAGGTGAAGAGACACGCACTTTAATTGTACGCTACAAAGCATGCTTATGAGTGTGCTTAAAATGAGCATGCTCTTGAACTGATACATTTGCTATATTCAGAAGTATTATATATAATAAGCTAGCAAATGTAAACAGTTCAATGGTATGCTTTCATTTTAAGCATATCGATCTGTAACTTTATTATATGAGTACGGCTGTTTCGGCGCCACAACAGACTTGGCTTCAAACTTATTATAGGTATCCCTCTTTCTCTTTGCGTTAACAAACTACACTTTTTATTACACTTCCACAACACACGTCACAGTTCAATAGTAATAGTGAGTGTGGGGTGGTGAAGTTTGCACATTGTAAACGTATTATTTTGTTTAAAATTTAGGTCAGTAATCTGACCCGGAAATAAATCGTAATCATCACACAAAAATTTACCCTTAGCGGGATTCGAGTCCTTTAAAAATTATTAATAATAATGATTAAATACAGATGTAAACCATTAGGGTATACACGGAAAGGCCCGAAAAGTTGGAGGTAACATACGATCTACATAAAAAATGGGTCATTGACTGACATTTTCTTCTCAAAGACTATTTAGTTGGCCATATTCACAAAAAAAATATGTGAATTTTTTGGAAACATTAAAAAAATATTAAAATACGATTTTCTCAAAAACTATCAACTTTCGCGGAACATACATGGGGGTCTATCGGATAGTTCATGGAGGTCTCTATCGATAATTTTCGTTTGATCCATAAGAAAAGCGACACCGTGTATATAAATATTTATAATGTTTATCCATTAACCATAGTGGTGTTGTCAAGTTTGGTGCAATGTCCATGTATTATTTATTCTATTGTAATATGCCGCTGGTATACTATTTTGTACACAACACGTAATGAACTTCGCGCACTAAGTACCTATGGGGCCGTCCATATATTACGTCATTCTAAATTGGGGGGGGGGGGGGTTCGTCTGCGGATGACGGTAAATGATAGATGGGGGGGGGGGGTGTTTTGACGTCATTCTTATTTATTTATTTATAGTTTATTTTTCACATCCAAAAAGATTATTTCTAAAAAGAAATTTCTTCCAGCACACCTAGTAAAATACTAGCTGCCCGCCCCGGCTTCGCCCGTGGTACTAACATGTATTATACATATAAACCTTCTTTAAGAATCAGTCTATCTATTTAAAAAAACCGCATCAAAATCCGTTGCGTAGTTTTAAAGATCTAAGCATACATAGGGACAGACAGCGAAAGCGACTTTGTTTTATACTATGTATTGATAATAAACACAATACTTAAATAATAACTACAACATTACATAATTAATAAAAGTACATATTAATACTATACTTATACTTAAATACATGTCTCATACTAAGGAAAGATAATGTTCTTGTGATATTTTGCAAGTATTTTAATGGTATTAATTATTGAACTCATTATTTATTTATTTATTACAAGGTTTTATTACAATGATTATTGCCAAAGTAAAAATAATAAAAGGTGATTCTATAACCAAGTGTTTTAATCATATAATACCCTATTTTTCTCAAATCTGCAATGTTTTATTTGGTCAAACTAGTAATGACGTCAATTTTGGGAGAAGGGGGGGGGGGTCATTAAGAAATGACGATAGGATGATTATAGGGGGGGGGGTCTAAAATCTGAAAAAATCGATGACGTAATTTATGGACGGCCCCTATGTAGCTCTCCAATCTTTTATTTGCTTTATATTGCGGTCTTCACAATGTGTATAGTGTTATTTACAATATTTTTTCTGACATGTAATTCGTGCGATATAATCTTTATGATGGGAAATCATAATCATAGGACAAATGATCTAACAGGTCATCCGATAGTACATTATAATCACCTATGACATTTCCCACCTACAAATCCGCTATTCACGTTATCCGAGGCGTGGTAAATACACTGCTCTTCAAAAAAATCAACCCCCCAAATAAATCTCTATACAACTTCCTATATTTCTGTGTTTAGAAATTAGTACAAACTGTGAACAGTACTATACCGCTTTTAATGAAAGTGTCACTATTCTACAGCAAGATTGCCACCAATTAAAATGATATACGAGAAACCCTTGCATGAATAATTATTACCAGACATGCCATTAAATTGACGACCTGTCAATTTTGTGTGTAGTGGTTAGAAATTCTGCTACTAAACCAAATGGTCACGGGTTCGAATCCCGCTAGGGGCATATGTTTGTGTGATGAATACAGACATGTGTTCCCGAGTTATGGATGTTTTTCATTTATACATGTATTTATTTACAAAAAAAAATGTATTTGTGTAGTTTATCAACCATCTGGTATCCATAACACAAGCCTAGATGCTTACTGCGGACCTAGATGGCGTTGTGTGTTTGTGCAAAGACATTTATTTATTTGTTAAATAGTGAAATTTCACAGTTCATACGATTAAAATACGACCCAAATAATTACCAAGCAATATTGTAACAATAACGATGTGCCTATTGTTAATTACTATACAAAATTGTAATGATAACAATGTTTCGTCATACAGCGACAGATCCGAACGCATGGCGGCTCGGGCGGATAGAGGAGACAGATCACGAGACGCCCGTGTGAGGGCGCGCGTTGCACGTCGCGGTGAGACCGAGGAAACCCAAGCGCGGTCACCGCTAGTGCAGACACACCCTTTATTACTGACCAGTGTGAAATGACAGTGTAGTGGCAGTATGGAATATCGACGTTTACAAGTGCAGTGTGAATGCGACGAACATATTACAAAAAGCTACGAAAACAATTTAAGACGGAATACAGTGTAGTGTGTCGGTTATTACGTTAGTGACGGTGTTGGAACATCTACACGTGTAAAGTATAAATAGTCAACATCATTACAAGAGATGTTTACGGATAGAACGAACCTTAATTGTAGCGTAGCATTAGGCCGCTAGTGTGAATGCTTCGTAACGACAATACACGGTACATTTAAAGAGGAAGCTCCCAATGATTCTCAAATTATTGAATTGTTAAAAAATAGTTTTATATTGGCTGTGTTGACATTTGAAAATATTTTATGTATTATTATTATAAGTATTCAGATGATTTTTGTACGCATTCCCGTACGCTCCATTCCGGTACCATTTTTAATTATAAAATCATTATGTGACCCAGGCCGGCTAACTCCAGAATGCAAAGTAAGGAACTGCTTAGTGCATCACGTGTTGGTGGCACTAAAATCATTAAGATCCCATAAGACAACGTAATGAGGGGGTAATTGTGTAATTTCAACGGTTGCGTTCTGACTTGTGACTGGTTGACTCATAGCTTGTTCGGGCAATGTGACGTTTTCTCATTGGATATCGCTATTGATGAAGTTACAAAATACCACGCCAGAAATAATAGATTTGTTCTATATCTATACGACTTTAGAATGGTTAGGGCATCGTTTCTCAACCTGAGCTTAGCAATCTGGCCAAAAATAAGAACAGTATTATAAATTCATATCAACCTAATTATTAAAATAAATTAATAGCTTGAGTTGTTTGAAATATGTTGCTTTTGTTTTTGGCCAAAAAATTTCTATATTTCTATTTTTTTTTTAGGGGGTCGCTACATTAAAAACGTTGAGAAACGATGACTGGTCAAGTAGTTTCAAGCCGGCACTGGGCTTAGGCTCCCTGAACGATTATGACACGAGTGAAGACCTAGGTTTCACGAAGGCATTACAGATGTAATGCATTTATATCACATTAGAAACTTATTCACAAAAAAATAGCTCATCTCATTCCAAATCTGAGTGTTCATTCATTTCATGTACACCAACGTCATTTAAAAAAAATGCATATTTTTTTTCGAAACAAGTTGGAATATTTATTCAGCAAAAATAAGCGCGTTAATTATTTCACCTTATATCTTATGGGGCGTTCATATTTAAGTTCGAATTAAAGATGGCGGCTTCACATCAATTTGGAGTAAACCTGACTCAAGAATTTATTGATATTAAAATATAAAAGAAATTGATATTAAAATTTAAGTGGACTCGTACTTAATTTTCGTTGGACTCATTGACTGTGACAATTCTTGACGATGGCGAATTCACACTGAAATTGCCGTAACAATAAAAGAGAAAGGTGCCTCTAGTACTATTTCAATAGGTTAACAAAGTTCGTTTTTGGGCTCTGAAGCAACACGACAGACGGAAAAATCATTGGAGCGAGAATAACATGAAATATAGTTGTTTTGCTTTCCTTACGAAATGTTTGGTAAGAACGAATGAGCTGTAGGTATAAACTACCGAATCGTTAAAGATTTTATATTTTGTATAATTGTAGATAGGTTTCCCGAATTGTTCAGCCGAATTTGAAAGCAATAAATGTTTGGGTGATATAAGTACGAACATTTATACCAGAGTCAGTTTTATATAAATGTATGGTTATTCGTTAGCATCCAAAGTACAAGCTTAGTTTGGGACTAGACACCTAATTGGTATGCCACAATGGAAGTTATTTTATAATTGATAACTCCGCCACCTTCGGTTCTTCAGAAAACAATTCTACTTCCTTTCGGAGAGATATAAGATTCTTATCGTGTACATAGAAGAAAATTTTTTAATTAATTTTTTTTTTTTTTAATTTAATGTCGTTCATGGGCTCCATTACTAGTATCAAATACGCAGAATTTGTGGTCATTTCAAGAAGTGGTCATTTCAAGAAGTGGTCCTTTCAAGAAGTGGTCCTTTCAAGAAGTGGTCATATCAAGAAGTGGTCTTTTTCAGTTGTGGTCATTATCCGCCGAAGGGCTATAAATCGGTAGTCATAGTCACAAAACAAGAAAATTTATGCCCCCAAAAGTAAAGAGAAATTATAATTGCGTAAAAAGTTGTTTTAAAAAAAGCTTATTTATAGATGTTTGTTAATGAGACGTGCCTGAATTAGGTGAATTTAAATATATACTCCCTTAACAAGGGTTGTCGTGACAATTTGTTACACATTCCAAAAGTACCTATAAAGCATTGATCTGTAATTTTATCTTATACCATGGCTTTTTTAGTGGTTCATTTTGAGATATTGTTTAAAATAGTATCTCATGTGTCAACTTAAGTTCGATGTTGAAATGCTTTTATAAGAATCTTAGATTGAATCCTTATTTGAATCTCGCAAGCGTTATCCCACACCCGAGAAGTAGATTTGCCAATTTCTGTGGGATTTGCTTTAGGGCAATTGGGGGATTAGTCCCTCAATGTGAATGACGCAGTTTAGTTGTTTCCAATAATTTACAAAACAACCGACTTCAGTCAGGGTCTATTCTATCTTCGGAGAGCATCATAATGCGGTAAATCCTATCAACCAAAAAATAATCATCAAAATCGGTTGTCATACAAGTCAAATTGAGAACTTCCTCACTTTTTAAAAGTCTGTTAAAAATATATTGTAAAATACGACTGTTCACTTGCAATGTACAGTTTTACAGCACATGGTATTGGTATAACAAATTAATTGATCGATAAAGGTCTTTATCGCCTCGGTATTTTTAAGTCGTCCTATTCATTTCACTAATTTCTATATAATTGTACACTGTGTGTACACGAAGCATAATTTCCAAGAAATAGTATACGGGACATTGTCGAACGATTAGGTGAATTCAATATCTTGTTCTGTCTATGATATATTTGGACCTATCATTATTATTGTTACATATCTCTATTATACCCTTAACTGTAAAATTATTAAGTTATAGGGAGCAGCAAATTGTAGAGGGTTTAGAGATTGTTTACTTTTTTGTATCGAAAGGAATTTTTAATAAACTACTGCCCGCTTTTTATGATTAGATTTCGATGCCAATAAAGAATGGGAAACTGCTAATATCGGAAGGACTATTTCACTTGATATTACTTTATTCGGTTCGAAAAAAATAATACATTTTGTAAACTATACTTATGTTGAGGGCTCGGAATTAAATTTAAATTCGCCTCGATGGAAAAACAACCGATGGTTGTATGGCAATGATTTTTTAAATATGGATAATCACGTGTATTGTCTTAATACAAATATTATCATTTTGCAGGTCAAGGTAAGACTCCTATAGTATACCCTTGTTGCTCTTACTCACCACTCAGTAAGCTCGTTTGAGAGAGATAGATAACATTAGATATAAATGTTGTTCACTGGCCCGCCATTCCAATATTTTGACTTTAGGCCCCTGGAAAATTTTGTTGCTCCCTAAAATTATATGATAGCAAAAGTAATTTACTACACCTAATAAACTTGAAATTACAATAACATAAAATGCACAAGAATTTATTGATTTATAATAAATAAATATTGATAATAAATATAAACATGATATTTATCATGCCATAAAATAAATAAATACATAATTGGGAACACAATGTAATTATTACACTAAAATAAAGCGTCACAAGGAGAATATCATAGAAATTATAGACTATTGTAAGACGATGTTCTTGTTTGGAGTTTAAAAAGTAAAAGGTGCCCTATTAATGTTGTAAGTGTGTAGAAGTAAATTGTATGCTTGATTATGATGAAGATATTGTATGATAGAGTTTTAACAACACTAAAAATAATTGTAAAACATTCCAAAATTTGTTTGAGGCTCCTGAGCTTATTTAGCCCAGGAGTGAATATCAGAAATGCACTGCCAATGCATAATATTAACTATTTATAATATTAATGTCTCACGACAAGTAAAATAAACAAATTTTACTTGGTCTGAGTATAATGCAAGAAGCATTTGAAAATGCTGTCAACATATTGTTGTACTAAGGATCTCAAAATGTATTTTTAAAAGTCTATTTTGACTTTATTTGTCTTGAATTGTAATGTACAAATTGAAATGTCAATATCTATGATTGTTATTATAATTGTATATACAGGTGTAGCTATTTTGAAATAAATGCTTATTTTGAACAATGACCAGCAGTCCAACTATAACACTAGTTGGATTCACAACCTTACTGCCACATATTAATAAACCTCTCGATTGAAAACAACCTTGACATTTGAAATACTATTTGATATGGTCAAGTTATTCTTAGAGCGGCATATTGAGAATAAAATTAAGTGTTGTCTTTGACTTGCCATCACCTAAAATCGAAATTGAAAGGTCTGTTTAATTATCTATTTTGTAAAGTATCTATATATGCCCAAGATTAATAAGCACTTGCGATTTGATCTGTTGAAGAAAGTTTTTGGCAAAATCAGCAAGTTAGTTAAGAATTGGTGAATTTTGGTACTATAACTTTCAAACTAACACTTAGGTATTATAATAAATACATTTTTTTTTTTGTAAATAAATACTTGTTATAAATGAAAACATGCATAACTCGGGTACATATGTCCGTATTCATCGCACAAACATTATGCCCCTAGCGGGATTCGAACCTGCAACCTTTTGGTATAGTGGTCAGAGTTGCTAACCACTACACCAATGACTACTGCTACAACCTGTATGTATAATAGATTATTACATAACAATGATAACATTGTATAGTTCTATTAATTGCCTTGTATGTTGTAAATATAGAACACCAGGTGTGTTACATTAGAATGCCTTAAAGAATTGCCACTTGTGATGAATGTAAAAAAATATGAATGTATGATTATAATTGATAATAATTATAAATGAATCAATGTAGTACATACATGTTGAGATATAGATATAAAAGGAATAAACAACTTGTGTAAAAAATACTGTTTTATTTTTTTTGTAAAATATTTGGTGCCCGAAAAGTAAGTTGAAATAAAAAATAAATATAAACCGATTTAAATAGACAGATAATCACCAATTGTACTTAAATTATTTAAAAAAATATATCACTATTTTGTTGCACTATCATGAATCATCAAATGTCATTCGCCCCACTCCATGTTGCTTTATATACCTTCTATATTGTTTGTATTTATTATTTTCTGCTAAAGCCTTCTTTGCTTCCTCGTCTTTCACTTCTTTCCATGCTTTATAATTTTGTTTCAGCCATAATTCTTCATCAAGAAATTGCTGCCTCTCATTTTCATCTAAAGCATTGAACTGATGCTGACCCAACTTCATATACTTTCTAATTAAATATAATTTCTCTTCAACCCCATACGGATGTTTCAGTATAATAAACTTCCACAACCATCTTAAATACCAATAAATATATATCACTGTTGTATATGGAAAAATTATTAATTGAATCCAAAGAATGTCTGTAATCTCTGGTTTTGCATATGCACCTTTTATATCCATGTTTTCTTCAATAACCCTTCGTATGATTCTGTCTTGTTCCACTTTTTGTTCAGCTTTCGTTTTTTTAATACCCTTTTTTGGAGAGTCTTTTGTTTCCGCTTTAGCAATCTCCAATGCTTTGTTTCTATACTTTGGCACAGTCATGAAGTATTTGATTGCAGTGTCGTATTTAGACCATGCACTATAGTACTGGATCAACGATACAATGCTAATGGTCACAGCTATGACGATCCGGACGTCGACTTTCGGGGCCATACGACGTCGGTAGTACCTGTAATAGTGAGCGTAGTACTCCTGAGGGTTGTCAAGCATGTAGTCATAGTCAGATCTCTCTTCTTCATCGCGGAGGATTTCGTATGCGGTGGCAATTTCCTTGAACTTTTCCTCAGCTTCTTTCTTTGCTTCGGCATCCCTGTGCATGTCTGGATGAAATCTCTTCGCCAGTTGTCTGTAGCTCTTACCGATTTCATTCTTGGTAGCTTCCCTAGTAACACCTAAAACCTCGTAACAGTTTTGTTTTCCACAATATATACCTTCTAAAAGGTGATCGTGTGAGGAGACGATTACGAACTGCCATGTTACAGCGATAAATATTAAACTTTTAGTATACAGCACCATTTTTAATTTAGAACATAATTTAACTTATTATTAAATGCAATATATTGTGACTAGCCGTGAATTAAATATTTTCATGTGCCTATGAATTCGTTTGCAGCCACGGCGAACTGTCGATTGTTTGACACAGTCAGTCAGTCATGTCTGCTGCTATCTGTCAATCGTAAATGTCAACATTGGCAACGTCATCGTTCGCCATACTTCCGTTGGTTAATTTTCGTTTAAAAATATTATCTTCGGACAGATTAGAATATATTAGGTCCTTACCTATGAAATTGGCGTTTTTTATGAAGAATTGCAATTGTTACGTATTTGCGTGGTGATAGTTTACCCATTTCACAAAACTATCGTTTACATCGTACGTACCTGTTTTCGTAGTATTCATTTATTTATTTAAAAACAGTAACTAATAAAGAGATGGAATTTCAATATAAAAAATTCGAACCGCGAGGCAAGGTAACCGAAACGCTGCTGGCAGCGTTTCCTCGCCATATAATATTGCAATCCATCCCTTGTATTTACAAATAAATGCATTATTATTATATGTAGATTAATAGGCGAGCAGCAGATGCTGATGTGCCTATATCCAAGCTGGTGTATTGGTAAAGAAATGGAAAATGTCACAATTTTGGATAGATTTTGTTCTCTTTAAAGAAAAATTGAAGAGCAAGGACTTTTTTTGTAGTTGTAGATTTGTGAAATGGGCCCAGTGTGTACGTCGACCGTACGTCAAGCGTAACACTGCCAATAAAAAGTTGTGCTCTCACAACAAGCGGATGACGCCGCGCCGCCGCCCGCCGGCCCAAAAATGGATGTACGATCGACTGTATAATCATAATCAATCATCGACTACATCAAACAAGTCTGAATGAACTCAAGTTTCCTTTGCTCGTCTGAATTATGACAGCAAAATAGAAATTAAAAAAACGTGGTTGTCGATTTTTGTAAACAAACAAGAGCGGCAAAATGTTGGAAAACATGTTAGAAGGTTTTACTGAAAACGTCTTTGCGTTTATATGTGGTCGCTCGAAACCTGAGAACAGTTTGTTGGTGAAGAAACATGCTGAGAACCATCGAACACATGGTGATTTCAGTTTCCCGAATACTGTAAAACCTTGGTATGAATTCTTACATTCGGAAACATTTCCTGAGGACCCCGAAACGAGTTTATGGAAATTCATTGGGAAAAACACAAATGACTTCACAGAGCAGTCAAAGAAGTGGATATTACAAGTGAATAAAACGAAGGAGGAAAAGGGTCGTGTACACGTGTTTTTAGACAGGACCAAAGCAATAAAAGTTGGTTTGGCTGAAGCACTACGGAACAATAATGTAATATCGCAGGAAATGCTACAGGATATTTCATTGGTACAATTAGATCCACTGTGCGTAGATGAACATTCTATAACCTCTTTGCGCCTCAAGTACCTTACGAGAACTATAAAGAATATGTATTTGTTAAATCCGGTTTGCAAAGAGACGCTGCCGAAAATATTGGTGAGTTGTAAATCGGCTAGTAAAACTGAGGACCAAATGATACTTTGTGGTGTAGTATTAAATGCAAAGAGTGGACTAAAAGAAACTGCTCTTAGTTCTGAAGATTTTGTTAGGTAATTATGTGTACAAACTGCAACCGGGTTTGTGTTTTTTGAGCAGAGGGTTTCTAGAGATGTGTAAAGTCAATTTAGTACTACCTATTAACTATTGGGTCTATACCTATGAAATAGGAGTTTTTTTTCTTCATTAATCATATGTACCGATTCCTGCGATTTTCAAAGCTATATCCAAATTTGTTTTTTCTTTGGAAAATGGAATATTATTTCAAGGTTTCACATGAAATATTTTTTAATTTCTGGGCTAAATCACATAATAAAAAATTGAACAGAGCTCTTTTCATGTGCTTCCCGTAATCATGTCTTAGATTTGCTGAAACTTTTATAAAGCAGTTACTTTTAAAAATTAACGCTGCCTATACTTAACTTAATGTTATCTGATAATACACATAAAGTTTAGCTAAATTTGGATTTGCCGTTCCCAAAAAAAATAAAAATGTTTGTATGGAGAAAACAGTCTTAATGAAATTCTTCATACAAAATGCCAATTTCATAGGTAAGGTCCTAATATATCATTAACACATTCCCGGATACATCACTAGACACAATAGAAGTTTTATTGTTATAACGTTGAGAGGTGGGTTGTGGCCCGGAACGTGTTAATTCATTACGTATTATTCTAGACACTGACTGTTTTCTAAACACTCCCTGTTGCAGTGTATAGTTACGAATTAGTCTATATCTTAACTCCACCTTCATTCCTAATCTTGACTTGTTCGTTAATCATCATCAGACACATGTGGTACCTGTAAATATTTTAGTCTCTTGTCTTGATTTTGATTTAAAAATCCCACAAGTTTGTGCAACTTGCTTCTTGCTACATCTTCTACTAAATACTGAAAAAGTTGATAAAATTGGTGCTAAAGTTTTAAATGAAACTTATAGTCTTAGTTCACAAGAGTTGCAGTCTGTTGAAGTTTATACCTAAAATAATAATTTACTTAAATTGGGAAAATTCCAAACAAGTTATTATGTTGAAAACTTATGTTGTCTCAATTTTATATCTTTTATAAAAAAATCTGCATCCCTATTTAATACCGCACAACCTACCTATTTCAAATGTACTGTCCTTATACCCAAAGGTTGCGTGGAAGCGATCGCATTTAGTGATAAGGTCACCAAATTGTACATTCTATTCTTACCACTTTTCTGAAACTGTATTTTCTTTTCTGTTGTGCAATAAAATATATTTGTATTGTATTGTATAAAAGAGTAAGATAACATACAAGACACTATTTTCAGTTCATATTGTTTTTCAGCAACTCTGCGATGATTATTATCATTAAATCCTTTATTGCACATAAAATAAAATGCAAAGAACATTTTATATAAATGGTAAAAGTGTACAAAGGTGGTCTTATCGCTGATAGCGATTACTTCCAGACAACCTCAGTTAAAGAAGCTTTTTAATAGGTAGTAGGATATTGCAAAGGTAATAACTGATAACTGACAGATGCAACTTCTAGTTTTAAAGTAATCTTAAAACATTCTTCCTGAGTAATAAGACACAATATTACTCGTCTAAAACTTGTTTTAGTTTACAGAAGTCAGATCAGAATCGACACCAATGCATATGCCGTATTTATTGATCTCTAATTAACCCTATACTGCGCCATAGAGTGCTTACTATAATATGCAAAGGCTAATAACACTTCTGAATACTAAAGTTGAAAGCAAATTGTTTGCCTTGGTATGGACATGTTATGAGGAAAGATGATGAAAGAGTTGTGAATGATGAGGTAACGGCTGATAGAGGCATACTACACCGACTCCAAACAAATTGGGACAAGGGCAAGAAGATGATTCGAATGAAACAATCTCGGACTGCTTGGCAAATAATAAATTGGCATAAATAATAAATAAATATTCTTGGACATACACACAGCGCCATCTAGTTCCACTTTAAGCAACTATAGGCTTGTGTTATGGATACCAGATGGTTGATATACTACATAAATACATTTTCTTTTTGTAAATAAATACTTATTATAAATGAAAACATCCATAACTCGGGTACACGTGTCTGTATTCATCATACAAACATATGCCCCTTGCGGGATTCGAACCCGCGACCTTTTGGTATAGTGGTCAGAGTTTCTAACCACTACACCAAGCAGGTCGTATTCCATTTGTGTTAATTTTTTCTTGTTCATACTTGATGATTGCATACTTTACATGAGAAAATCTTTAATCTTCTTACAGAATCCGTCAAGGTGAAATGACTCTAATTGCACAACACAAATATGGAGTGAGAGTGTCAACGGAAGCTAAATGGAAAGAGTTTATTGCTCATCTAGGAGAGTCAGCCATCATTTTTGAGTTGTTACAAACGAAGCCTAGTAGTGCAGTCAAAATAAATTTTGATTGCTCCTCAGCTGGATCCAGTAAAGGTATAATTCAAGATTTATTTACTGTCAGAATTTTGTTCTCTTACAATCTTCGTTTGACTTGATTCTTTCTTCAAACTTCATTATTATTATAAACAATCACTAATGTCCTTAGTCTAAATGAAGTATGCACCATCTTTTATAAGTTTGAGGCATCTCAAAACAGCACCTAGTCTTGGTATACTTTTACTGTCTTGCATTGTCTTCTAATTTTGTCCTGAATGGTATGCATTTTGAGGTATTCGTGTATTTCTTCTGTATTTGACGAAGATATCACATAACAAAAAAACAGTCAAGTTGAGAACTTCCTCCTTGAGTGGGTTGAAAAAAATGTTACAGTTATTGACTATAATATATTCAGCCGTTGATATCCTGGGGCTGATCTGATGATGTTTTCTTCAGTAATTTCATAAAAATAATACCATTTTGTATTCTCTCACCACTTGTGACCTTACTGTGAGCTGAGCATAAATTATAGTATGTAACTGAACTGTAATAATAGCTGTTTGTTTTGAATTTTTATTGCTAATTTAGTATTTTGATAGATTAAGTATTTACAGGTGCAGCATTTATTCTGTACAACTGTGCTAGATTGGAAACTATTATAAAGACATACAACGACAAAGTGGCAGACGGATTATATCCAACATTACCTGCATTTGAAAACGTTGACTTCACTTTGCTGAAACAAGAGGTAATACTTGAGGCAGAAATGTAATTATATCTAAGGCTTAAAGTTCAGATCGACCGGGCGGAAGTTTTATGCACAACGGGTTGGTACTTGACTTCAATCACACCTGATGTTAAGAAAAGATGAAGTCGAAGGTGGAAGCGTACTGGCCCGGAAACCCCAACACATTTGGGGGACTGGCTATCTTACCTCTGACAACCGGAACACAACAATGCTATTAACATTGTTGCTTGGCGGCAGGTTTAGATAAGATGGTGGTAGCTAACCAGGCGGACATTTAAAATGCCCTACCACCAATCAAACCGAGTACTTAAATATGTATCCCGCTGGGGATCGAACCCGCGACCTCCGAATCGTAAACCCAATGTTGTTTACATTGAGCCACGGAGGCGGTTTGATGCCTATGTCAGGCTATGGCATTGTAGCATCAACAAAACAGTTGAACAAAAACGACTAATTTTTTTTTTTTTTTTTTGATGAATCTATAATTTATTCTATTTGATATATCCTCTATTGAATGATGCCAAACTCTTCCGTTCACTGTACATTCCTACAATGATCCAGCTCCCAAAAATTATAAAATTGTATTAGTTGTATACTTTTATATATAAAAAAAAAAGAAAAGAAAAGAAAATGATCCTGTGGGTTTCTTGCGCCGCTTCTTTTCCCACAGATGATTTCCCTTTCCGAAGCGGTGGTAGCTTGGACATACTGACTGACCGAAAAATGCTTAGCCCTATTTTTATTTCCAATAGATTTAAATTGACATTCAACAAATGATATCATGTATCTTACGTTGAAATAAAATGCTTTGAGTTTGAGAGTTTGAGTTTGATAAGACGGCGAATTCTATGGAAAGTCAAAGCGGGACGTTTGACCATTTGTGCATATTTTTTGTGGGAGTCATGACCTAATGGAGGTTGGGATGGTGGCCTTAATATCTAGCTAGCAAGGCAGCATATCCGGGTCGCATTAGTCGTTTTGCGGGACTATTTTAACTAACCATTCCAATGCATAATTACAAATACCATATCGGGATGGTTGGCCAAGTTATTTATTTTGGTTCAATACAATATTGTTTCACTTTTTTATTTAATCGCAACTACTACTTTGTAGTAATTCTGCCAAAAACTGGTATTTGAAGAGGCAAGTGTTCGAGCGAAGAGCCGGTATTTCCTGTCACGTTGCGTATCTAGAACACACGAAACAACACAAAGACGATCACAATTCTGTGAAATATTGTTTATTATTCTTTGTTTATTGTTTATTATATAGAGAGATAGATAAATCGTTTATTATACAATACAAATACTCTTTATTGTGCAAAATAATTTACAATAATTTTTGATGATAACAATAGAACACAATTAGGCGACCTTATCACTAAAAGCGATCTCTTCCATACAACAAACAAACAAACAACAAACAAAATATTCTTTATTGTACAACAATAAGAAGCATAAAAAGAAATAAGAAAAAGGGGATAGTACAATTTGGCGGCCTTATCACTAAAAGCGACCTACAACCTACAGCTATGGGACATTTGTAGGTAGAAAAACAGGTAGGGTGCACGATACTACCAACTAAAGAAATAATTATAGATAAGTATGCATAAATATAACAATAATTATTTGCAATAAAGAATAATGCAATGCAATAAAGAATAATGCAATAATTTACCTTATATAAATACGTAATATATAGTATAAAACACAATCGCTAGAAGCACTTATAGATAGTCAACTAATGTTCACGATGCGGGAGTTAACGAAAAGAAAAAAGTCATAGACCTAAGTAGTGATTTTGACTTGAAATTTAAAAATATTTAAAGATTGAGCTTTCCTAATAGATTCCGGCACAGAGTTCGACAGACAGTTTATTTGTTACTCCATATAATGAACTACCTATTAAAAAAAATCCTAATATGAAACATCCAGAGAAGGGAATGAATACTCGTATGCATCATACATCTATTTACCACTGGCGGCATCCGAACCCGTAACCATTAGTTACCATAGCTCTATAATGAATATTTTATTTTCAGGATGAATGGAACCTAGTATTCAATTTCATATTGGGTTTTCCGTTTATGCTCAATAATTGTGTGAACATAAGGGAGCGATCGTGCGAGTTCCGACCACACCAGATATGCAGTTTCCTATGCTCCATGGTCAAAGTCTTCAGTCAGTACTACAGGAAGATAAGAATTTTGACCGTAAGTTATAATTAAATTCTTCGACATTTACCATTCACCACTAACTGATATCATTTCAGATAGTAATCTGACAGATAAATATCCTGGCCCCTATTTCACCAAGTTGACAGGTGCGACAATTGTCAAAAAAATATAACCGCACCGATTTCATTTATTAAGTATTCGACACTGGTTTTATTAATTCGAAATTTTTCCTTAAACGCTAATTCAGTAATGTCAAAGGAGAAATTTATTCGTTCTCTATATATTCTCCTATATGCGAACTCATCTAAATCACTATCACTGTCACTACTGCTGCTTTCACGGAGAGCCATTTTGTAATTAACAACGAAAACACTACAATTGTCACGCTAGCCCATCACTAGCCTGACACAGCCTCGATCTCATGTCAACAATTACCGACAAATCTACAAATATGTCGAGTTCAAAAAATGATTCTTGTTTCACAACATAATTGTCATTTGATTGAGATAAGGACAATTGTCACAAAATGCCTGTCATGTTTATAAGCTTTGTATATATATTTATATTTTATGGCAATCGGTCGTCTTTAATGCGACAACCATTACTGCCAGTGTCCTTTTCTATACGAAATAATTTACAAAATTGTCATTTGTCACCTGTCCGTTGACAATTGTCAGCGACATAATGTCGAATTGTCAGCCGACATATGTCGCTGACAATTGTCAACTTGGTGAAATAGGGGCCAGGTGTCTGTATTCTATTAGATAATTCTGTTTCGCGACATATTCGTAAGTTCCTTATTCAGGCTCGTAGCCACGGAACCTTTTTTATACACAACGGGTTAGCTCTTGACCTCAATCACACCTGATGTCAAGTGAAGAGGCCGAAGGTGGAAGCGTAGTGAGCCGGAAACCCCATCTTATAACAATACTATTAACATAGCTGTTTGGCGGCAGTCTTAGGTAAGATGGTGGTAGCTAGCCTGGGCATTCAAAATGTCCCTACCACCATCCAAACTGAGTACTAAACATATAGATACCCCGCTGGAGATCGAACCCGCAACCACCGATTCGTAATGTTGTTTGCATTGAGCCACGGAGGCGGTTAGAATATCCGAAGCGTTATCAGAAATGTTATAATAAAAGCGAAGGGGGCCCTGAGCCCCGGTAATTTGGTTTTTTA
Organism: Oegoconia quadripuncta; assembly: GCA_949316235.1. Taxonomy (NCBI): domain Eukaryota; kingdom Metazoa; phylum Arthropoda; class Insecta; order Lepidoptera; family Autostichidae; genus Oegoconia; species Oegoconia quadripuncta. The sequence continues at coordinate 2,971,327 of OX438743.1, forward strand.
AAATCCAAAGAATTATTAGGTTTCTATCTAGTATCCATCAGCGTTGCCTCATCGTCATCATCGATGGTGGTGTCTACGGCATTATAATTCCAAAACAGCTGTACCATTTTTTTTTTTTGCAGCTATTAGCTTTTAATACTATTGATTTGTTTATCTCGACGAATCATTGTTTCTCGAAAGTTTTTTAATTTATAGTTATTAATTATTAACCATTAACTTCCGTCCTCGTGGAATTTTTAAATGTATACATAGTCACTTAACTCTATCTCGATCCTTTACAACATGAATCAAAGATAAAATTTCGCATTTCTAATATTAATGAGTGATGAATTGATGAGGCTTTCGACCGATTTCGGCCATGGGGATCACTTCGACTCCTAATCAGTTTATATTCTTGATATTAGTGAGTTAGTTTATCTTCCTGATATTAGTGAGTATATTAGTTACAAAGTGAGTATATCAGTTAGACAATGAGTACATATATCAGTTGGGAGATGACTATATTAGTTAATAAGATTCCTGTTGATATACAAAATCTTCCTTTCAACAAATTTAAAGATGCTTTAAAATAGAAAGTAATTAAGAAAGTATATTATAAAATATCAGACTCATCATCATCAGCCCGTAAACATCCCACTGCAGGGATATAGGCCTTCCCTCGTATAATGAGGGAAGTATGGGCCATGGTCCACCAGGCTGGCCCAATGCGGGTTGGCGACTTCACATGCCCTTGAATTTTTATTTCTCAGGCATGCAGGTTTCCTCACGATGTTTTCCTTCACCGTTTAAGAGCAGTCGGAAAAATGCACATAAGTAATTAAATTAAATTTAAAAACTCATATGTACATAGCCTGCCTGGGAGTCGAACCCGGACCTCCCAAATTGGGAGACCGTGTCCGTAACCGTGTAATCGCTGAGCCACCGACGTTCTATGGCGCATACGTGGTACCAAATTTAGGGATCGATCGCAAGACAGCGGCGTATGTTCCATTTGAATCGGTTTATTGATTTCCAACATTGTGAACTCGGAAGTTTTTATCGAATGCCGCGAGTTTTGTTTTTTTTTTTATGCACGACGGCTTCGTACTTGACCTCAATCACATCTGATGTTAAGTGAAGGTGAGGTCGAAGGTGGAAGCGTACTGACCCGGAAACCCCAACACATTTGGGGGACTGGCTGTCTTATTTCTGACAACCGAAACACAACAATGCTATAACATTGCTGCTTGGCGGCAGATTTTTAGATAAGATGGTGGTAGCTAGCCAGGCGGACATTTGAAATGCCCTACCACCAACCAAACCGAGTACTTAAACATGTACCCCGCTGGGGATCGAACCCGCGACCTCCGAATCGTAAACCCAATGTTGTTTACATTGAGCTACGGAGGCGGTTTATTATACAATTAAAAAACTAAAAAGAATTATCGACATTTGTTTGAAGTAAACCGTTGTGCATATAAAAAAAAAATGTACTTGAGTACATAAAAGTTGAATGTAGAACTAGCATTGATGCTAGAATACAAAGAATGGAATTCAGCTATTTTGGTAATGTCAAAAAATAATGCTGAAATAGTGCCAAATAGTGCCCCTAGGGAAAAATAGTGCCACTCTAGTTGTAACTTTAAGTGATCATGTGTTCCGGAACCCTCATTCCTCATACGCAGAGACTGCTTTACCCATGTTTATTATTTATATCCCTAAAAACTGTAGCTGTACATAATTAGTGCCACCGATAGATACAAATCCCATACTTAAATAGTGCTTCAAAAAAGCAACGAAGTTATTTAGACGTCTTTGTAAAAAGGAGCAGCGCAGACGACTTTTTATCTGCTGGACTTTCCTCCGTCCTCCATGCGCTTTATTGCATAGAATGCCGTACAATTCATCCTCATGGTGAAATTGTCGAATCTGGATGTTTTTACCCGGTTGACAATAAGTCCGTCGTCTGCGCGTTCGGGTTCGGGTTCGAATCCCGCCAGAGGTAAATACTTGTTGGATGAATAGTGTCATATTAGAAATTTATTGAAAAAAATTATTGATTATTGGAACGTTCAGTACAATGAAGAGTTTGAGAGAAAGAAATATTTATTTGCTTGAACACTACATTAAAAGATCTTATATTCAAATAGAGAAACCCCTATTCAGCCAACATCACTGTGGCATGCAAATATTAAAATAAAGCTAACACAGAAACAGAAAAAAAATCTATAAATAAAATACATGACAATTAAAATAGTCAAATTCAAATACTCTTTATTGCACAATTAACAAAAGCTACATGAAGAATACAGCGTACATCATTAGTCGCACAAAAAGGCGGCCTTATCGCTAACAGCGATCTCTTCCAGGCAAACCTTAGGGTAAAGATACAAGCTACCAGTAGGTGAGGTTTGCACTAATAGTAGCAATACGGGTGTATTTTATAGTTGGTAAAAAATATAACGTAAAGATAAAAATACATAAACTAAGCCTACCAACTATAACTAGATAATTTAACTGCACTTAAACATATAATATATTATTGACTACATAACACACACAAATTTATATATATACATATATATATTAAATATATAAATATATAATGTTAAATATATATACATATAAATAATAATAATAATAATTAAATAAAAAAATACATGCCATTTGTTTGCTCAGAAATAACTTAGAAATCATATTGACAACCACGGAGAAGATAAGAGGAGTTTCAATGATTTTTTTTTTTAATTTTTTTTTTTTTATTGAAGGAAGTGCGCTTTGACTTGCGTTTTGAAGACGTTTATTGATGGAGCGCGGCGAATTGACTCCGGAAGAGTGTTCCAAAGGCGTACAGCTTGTAGCGTAAAAGATTGACCATAAGATTTGGATAGATTTTTCGGGACGTAAAGACGAAGGTTGTCAGTGGAACGCAAGGGTAGACTATGAGTAGAGGAAAGGAATTGGAACTGTTGCTTTAGATATTGTGGAGTCGTAGGATTGAACAAAGCTGAATATAGAAGGGAGAGAATGTGAACATCTCTACGATGACGAACGGAGAGCCACTTAAGTTGTGCGCGATATTCGGAGACATGATCATACTTATCATGAGAGTTCTCCGTGTTCGGTTTTATTCGGTTTGGTTGGTGGTAAGACATGTTTAAATATCCACCATCTTATCTAAGTCTGCCGTCAAGAAGCAATGTTGTGATTCAGCTGTTTCAAATCCTTCAAAATAATTTGGTGGTTCCGGATATAATTACAATTAACATTTAAAAATTTAAAACAACAAAACATAGCAATTAAAATAATCAATGTCACGCAATTACAATTAATTTCATTCATTATTTCATCATAGTAACATGTCCTTATAATTCATAAATGCGTGTGTGTGTGTGAGTGTGAATGTGTGTGACCTTATTTCATTTACAGCGTAAATTATAAACGAGTCTTACATTGAGAAGAAGCCCCAGGTACTCCAATAATACTTAATTTTAGTAAAACAAATCAAATGTGTAATTAATTTCATACAGTGCTCTGTTGTTTCATTGAGCACGTAAAGACAATAGAACCAACCCGTCTTTTTTCGTGCAGGTCGTAAAAGGCGACTAAGGAACTTTCCACCAAAAAACATTTACAGAGTTGCACGTTTAACGTCACTGTCACGTGTGCATTTCTGTATATTTCATAATGTGAACCCTAGATGTTGTTTCAAGCATTAAACTTAGGAACACCCAGACATTAATATATGGCATATCTCTGACCACCCTATTTGGGATAAAGGTCAATCAATCAATCAAATACTCTTTATTGCACAATTAACCAAAGCTACATAAAGGTCGTGACGTGTATATACGTATAACATTATTTTATAACTGATGTTATGATATAAATAATCAGTTGTTTTATAATAGAACTAGTTTTCCTCCCGCGACTTCGTCCGCGTGGAAGATTTTATCAAAATACAAACAACAAACTTTCATCCCCTATTTTATCCCCTTGGGGGTAGAATTTATCAAAATCCTTTCTTAGCGGATGCCTACGTCATAACATCTACCTGCTTGCCAAATTTCAGCCCGATCCGTTCAGTGGTTTGGGCTGGGCGTTGATAGATCACTATGTCAGTCACCTTTGAGTTATATATATTTAGATATACTATTTATTATCACAAATATTCGATTAAGAGTAAGAATTTATAAGTATAGAAGTACACTGTACGTTAGAATAATAGTCCTTCGAGCACAATTTCCGTTTAATAATAGTCCTGTATTTATCAAAGGGCAAGTTTCAACGATTTAACTTATCTATCCCAGTTTGAGGCCAGGTAATAGGTGTGTTTGTCTTTAATTTATTATTATATAAAATTACCTGCAGCGTTTCCCTGGTGGGATTCCTTAATAAGTGTAATTTGTTAATCCCGCGGGAATAACACATTTTATCAGATTAAAAAGTAACTGTAATTGTCATATAATGTCAGGAATAAGGTTGTATTTTTCATTTATTTATTTAATTATTATATAAAAGTAACTTGGGTCCTATTCTAGGGCATATTCTACTTGTGTACCAAATTTCATCCAAATCTGTTCATCCGTTTCGTCGTTAATGAGGAACAAACAAATATCAAGTTAGAAGAGTAAGGTAGTTAACTTCATTGGGTTATAATAGACCATAGACCTGCAAAATCTGTAATTCCGAGTCATCTAAATGTTTTTTTTTTCTAAGTCAAAGTCAAGTCAAAAATAGTCAATTTTACATTTTGTAAGCTACTGCTTGTTCAAGATGCAATTTTCCCCTGAGAAGAACAAGCAAGAAACTCTAAGGGTTGCTCTTTTAAAATCAGGCTTTGATTTTACATGAAGGTTTTTATATTACAAAAAGGTTTTTATATTTCATTATTAATTGTGCAATAGCCTGGCATGCGAACGATCTGATTATGTCCAGTTATGCTTATCATCTAAATAGTCTGATATTTTATAATATGCTTTGTTAATAAGTTTCTGTTTTATAGTATCTTTAAATTTATCGAGAGGAAGATTTTGTATTGGTTTTGTATATTTCTACTTGTTCATATATATTTTTGGCTTTAAAATAAAATGGTTTAGTTGTGTATTATTGTTTCAGGAACCGAGACAGCACCTGCTACCAGTTATGTTCGCCCGCATTCATATGTTACTAATACTAAACAATACTTTGAAGACCTGTCTGACAATATTGAATATAAGAAGTGTATCTCAAATGTGATATAAGATCTTTTATTGGCTTCTTACTGATTTAGTAACTTTTACAGTTGGCTAACGGTCAACTTTACTGTCCAATTAGGCGCTGCTAATAAGTCATTTTATTATTTACCAGTAACGTAATAAAGTAGAAAGTTTGTTCAAAAAGATAGAAGTTTCAAAGATAAGTTTGTTATTGAAAGCCGAACTTTAATAATTACATTAGAGATATATTGTGGAGCGACGCAGCCGCGAGTGCATTTCAATTCAATGCAGACCCTGCATGCAGAACCGAAAAAAAATAAACAGAACTTGTTCAATATCCATACAAAGAGCGCATAGAAAAAAAAATGTTTTGTTTGGAAACACAAGGTTCACGTGATTGACCCAGGTATTTTATTGTGGGCTCTGCCCGGCCGTGATTGGCCCGCCGAGTGGGGGCCGACGCGAGCCGACAAATCGCGAATGCCACGGCCGCGCGTTCCGAAGCTGCCAGTGTGTTTTTGACATCGGTGAACGCAGTCGCCGACCGCGGAACGCGCAAATATACTTTTTATTTATAGTTTCAATCGAATAAAGTCGTGTGACGTTCGTGCATACCTGTGCTTACCCAGGATACAATAAATATGAGTATTGCTGCTTTGATCCAAGCTGCTGAATACATCGAAAGGCGCGATAGAGGTGAATTGGATTTTCTTTGTTTGAATTGTCAATCGAGTGCTCTGTACACACGTCAACATGGCTCCCGTCTATTTTTGCCGTGCGATAATCAGCTGATTTTGACGGAATCGCAGTGTTGTTTGTTGCAGAGGCCGAGCACGGATACGCGTCGAGTTTACCGGTTTACGAAGAGACCCGGGCCGGTGGAAGACGCCCGAAGACGAAGAAATCGCAGGGAAGTAGGTGAGTGAAGTGATATAAGTGAAAACAGTGCAGTGAGTGTTGTGAAAATGGAGAAATCGAAATCAGTGCTACATGTTCTGTTTTTTGTTCCAGGACGACTCATAACGAGTTGGAAAAGAACAGGTTAGTTTAATTATTTAGTTGATATTTTGATTTCGGTTGTGTGGTGCAGCGTGGATCGCGCGTGGTAGGCGACCTTGGCACCGCCTGGGGAAGAGTGCACCCGCGCGGAGGGGGAGAGCGGTGCGATTGACTCTTTAGGGCTGACAATTCTTATTAAAATCACTTTCCGTGTTAATTGTAGATTAAATAATTGATAAACCGCTTAGATAAAACTTTGATATTACTTCCAATTTGAGTCGAGATTTTGGAATTTAAACATTATCGCTACATAATATGAACTGTTACGCTTGACTATTTTGGTTTAGCATGTAGATAAGGGGACAGTATATTCTCATATCGCTATTTCGCGTTTGGCTAGGTATACAATCCCTATCACCAGATTGAAACATCTCTGTTTTTAACCTCTTCATAATCCGCATATCGCCTACTTTTTAATACAATCTTACCTAATCGGAAGTAGAGTCCTGCGATATCAGTTAATTATTCGATGTGAATTGAATACGACAAAAAAGAATTTTGACGTCAGACGTAAGATTCGACTAGTTGCAATTATTGAAAGAGAAAAAAATAAATTATTTATTTGCCAGAATACAGTTTATAAGGTCTTATAGTGAAATTTATGAATCATGTATTCAATCTGCATGCAGATGTGCAAAATATGATTTGTGACACTTTACATAGCATTCCGATAATTTAAATTATCTCTAACGCTTATAAACACTTTGCCTGAAGCCATTGTATTATTCGAATTTTAAACATTTTGTCATTAACAAATTTTATTTCGTCAGTCAGATTGTTATGTACAATATTATACACGAATAATAAAAAGATTATTTTCATAAACGTATTTGTTCGTTTCTCATAATTTGAGCCATTTATTTACAACACACATAGAAAACTCTACTTAATAAAATTAAATATTTTGGAGTTTATACAATACAATTATTTTTTATTGCACAAATAAATTTATATTAATACAAAATAAATAAATAATTACAAAATATTTTTTGCTGGAAACGTGAAGCGAAGCTTAGTACGCCATTTTTCTGCTATAAACCTTCATACAAGTACACCCCAGAACATTTATTTTACAATTTGATGTTACACTTGATGTAAATTTGTCCTTTTTCCGTTTCTACGATGTATTCCCCGAGTTCTCCATTTGTACAGTAACACAAGCAATACTTGTGTTCTCTTGTATCCATGCCGTAACTGCGAAACTAAATGATCTGCCGGTAGCAACCCTACTAACCCATTTGGCTCGCGAACAGTCGGAGGGCGCTGGCAGAGTGTTACGTCATAACCTGGTATTCCTTGATCATCCAATGATGATACATATTCGCATCTTCCCTTTCCTTGTATATAATGATAATTATCTACTTAATGAATTGTTGATGATGGCTGTTGAATCAAACCAATGCATGAAAATTTTGAATATCACCGAGAAAATTTTTGTTAAAATAAAAACGGCTGAACCGAATCTAATAAAACATGTCGAAGAACCACCGCTAGAAAACTTGCTTTGAAATAAAAAACCGCATCCAAATCGGTTTAAAGAGCTACGGTGCCATAGGCAGACACACACACAGCGGTCAAACTTATAATACCCCTATTTTTGCGTCGGGGGTTAAAAACCAGCTTTCTACTCGCGACATCATCCGCGTCAATCGCGAAATAAAATATAAACTATCACTATGTTGTATACATAAACCATCTGGATCAAATTCTCCAAATTATAGTGAAAGCCGTATCAAAATTGTGTTTTAGAACAACTAAGCGCAAACAGACAGACGCGGATCAATGTAAAAATACGTAATTTTTGTGGGTGTAACCTCCTGTAATCTTAAATAATAATAATAATAAATAAATATTTTGGACACTTACACCAATCATCTAGTCCCAAACTAAGCAAAGCTTGTGCTATGGATACTAGATAACGGATAAATATCTTAAAGTTCCTGATTTTTTGTAGAAGGATAGTTTACCCATCAGAACTAGATTAACATGTTTTCCAACCATTATGTAGCTTGCTTTAGATATAGTATAGTATAGGTATTTAGATAGATAAGATAGATAAGCATTTATTTACGCCACTGCGTTCACACAATTACACAATTTTTAATTTACAAAGAAATATACATACAAATAAACGTAAAGACTAGAAAATACAATTTAGTTATCAAACCTACAATATTAATTTAAAGTTACCACTGTGAACTTCATTGCGTTGTAGAAGATGCTAAGATCTCCTAAAACATTTTTCTAAAAAATTTAAAACTCAAAATCAAAAAAAAAATTATTTCGTAGGATAAAAATTATCACTTGAAAACGTCACATTTTTGTCTTATTATTAAAGTTTTGAAATTATTGCTCACTAAACAACATGGCTACTTTATATATTTTCTAAAAATAGTTTATTGTGTCGGTGCAATTTTCGTAAATATAAAGAAGTTAAAAGAAAATAGTTCCCGGTGTTCTAAATATATTTTTATTTTATTTATTTACTTAGAATCAATAGCATTATTACAAATTCTTATACAGAAAACTATTACCAAACTTATGCCAATTAAAGATTCTTATTATATTACTGACAATGGTTACCGTTAAATTGAATGGGTAATGTTTTAATTAAATTACAATAATATTCTTCGACATAATCAGTTGTAATTTGAAATCTAATTGTCGTATGTTTTATTACTAAATACCGATACTATATCTAAAGCAAGTTACCGATTTCTTAGAAAACGTTTTTATTCTATCACTGACAGGTATTCTTTCTTATGTGCAAAAAATCACGGCCTTTAAGATTATAGGAACTTTAAAGTGTATTCTTACTGGACGACTTTCTTTGATAATTCTCGGATATACCGCCCGACACACAGAAAGTGGTAGCGCTAGGTCTGTGGCATAGAATTAAATCTTAAATATATAACCTAAATTTAAAAAAACTTTAAAGATTTGGCTGGTATATAACGTATTTTATAGTCTTAAGGAATTTTATTCTAAAAGAGCACCATTGACATAATTATTATTAATACTTTGACATTTTTATAGCAATGCAAATGTTAGATTTTATTATATTATAATTAATTTTAGTTCTTAATTTAAATTATATTATATGCATGAAAATTAATATTGTACGCCTGTTAGAGGTAAGGACTGTCGAACCAATGCAACAATATTTTAATATCACCCATGTACCACAGTTCTACAATAAATTGATTCTGATTCTGATTCTAAATTTCTTACAAATGTGCCAACATTATTTCTTTAGAATTTAATTGTGTGAAGAACTGAAGAATATACATGGAACTTAATAACTACCTAATAAAATAAAATAAAATAATATTCTAATCTATATTACTACTTTAATTTAATTTAATGGCTTTTCAAGCTTGTAACACTTTTTTTTTAATATTGGGCCTTTTCCTATGAAATTGGAGTTTTTTTTCATCGTTAATCATATTGTACAAATTCCTGCGATTTTCAAAGCTATATCCAAATTTGTTTTTTATTTGGAAAATGGAATATTATTTCAAGGTTTCACATGAAATATTTTTTAATTTCTGGGCTAAATCACATAATAAAAGAAAATTGAACAGAGCTTTTTTCATGTGCTTCCCATAATCATTTCTTAGATTCGCTGAAACTTTTATAAAGCGGTTACTTTTAAAAATTAACGTTGCCTCTACTTAACTTAATGTTATCCGATAATACACACAAAGTTTAGTTAAATTTGGATTTGCCGTTCCCAAAAAAAAAAATCAAAAATATTTGTATGGAGAAAACAGTCTTACGTCAAATACACTGTCTGTGTATCAAACAAACGATAACAATTTCCAAAGCTATTGAGTTAGGCGGTCTGACTCCTGGACCCCTATTCTCGCACACTCGACATTTGTCTATCGATAGACATTGGCATGTCTATCTCTTTCACACTTATATACGTGTGTAAAAGTGACAAACCTATTGATGTCGTTCGACATTGAAATCTCGAGTATGTGAGAATCAGGCTACAGGACCCCTATTCTCGCACACTCGACATTTGTCTATCGATAGACATTGGCATGTCTATCTCTTTCACACTTATATACGTGTGTAAAAGTGACAAACCTATTAATGTCGTTCGACATTGAAATGTCGAATGCGCGAGAATCAGGGTCCTGGACCCCGATTCCCGCGCACTCGACATTTCACTGTGGATAGACATCAAGAGGTTTGTCACTTTTACACTCGCATATAAGTATGAAAGAGATAGACATGCCCATATCTATCGACAGTCTAATGTCGAATAACCGAGAATCGAGGTCCAGTGACCGTCTTCTTGACCGCTAGTGTTCTACCACCATTAAACGGAAACTATATGTGCCAAAGAACATTATAAAATTTCTGTATATCAAGGTGATAAGAATAGTCTATTATATCTATTATATATTTATTTCTCTGTAATCATAAATTGTGAAAATATTTAAAAGAGCTTCCCTGACTCTTTCCCTGACTGAAAAGTTTAAAAGAACCCTGAGCTTCTTGCTCGTTCTTCTCTGGGGAGCCGGCCTTGTGAATGTGCGATAATTGTATGTCATGACATCTACAAATGTTATTTTTATAACTTACGAAATAAAACTTTTTTCAGCTGAGTGTCTTTAATGCAGATATTTTACATATAGGTATTTGGAAATTGATATTTTATGTTACAATAATTTTAGACTTGTATTTGATAAAGATTGTGAATAAATATGTTTAAAAAAAAAATAACATACCACACAATGATATTATAAAGTAATGATAGTAGTACCGTCAAACATGTAAAAACATTACCTTCCTACCTGGGGCAGTCGGGCAAAGAGTAACGGTATTTAATATTATGTAACTATCCAAAAATTCACGAAAAATGCGACGTTTCCGGCTCACAACGTAAATTTTCTAAATTTTTAATCTAATTTCAGTATATTTGTTTTTAAAGAAAATATTGGGTCATATTAAACTGCTTCAAGCAAAGTGTTTCTATGGTGTTAAGGAATATTTAAATTATCACAATGCTATGTAAAATGTCACAAATCACATTTTGCACATCTGCATGCAGATTGAATACATGATTCCTAAATTTCTTATCAGACCTTTTAAACTGTATTCTGGAAAATAAATAATTTCATTCGTTCTATATTTACTTCACTTGTAGTAACAAACGTACATAACGTCACGGTCGTTATCCTGAATGGAGTGCTTAGAGATATCCCAAACACTAGAGTAATATAATGAATGAAACAACACTTTGTAAACAAAACCTACTTCCACTAGTTGCATCAAGTTGTAACTTTGTAATTGTCCAACCTGATAACAATACAATAATTTGGTGCCCTCGAGGTGATCTGATGGACCCTAGGTGGATAGTGGAACTCTTCAATGACTAGTAAACCTCTCGAGTTTGGGCTCATTTGGTTTGTTTTGACAAGTCGTACGCATTACACTTGGTAACGATGACAGCCAAATGATGCGAGAATAGTGGAACACTTCAATGGAATATTTTTTTTTTTAACTAAAGTGAGAGAGCGACATATTGGCAGCAGCTGACAGCCAATCCCTTTGCCATAAATATTTTTATATATGCATTATATATACTTATTTAATTTTCTGATATTTGTCGCCAATAAATACTTTTTCTTTCTTTTACTCGTTAATTATTATTCCTAGACATTTTGTAGGCTAGGCAGCAACAAGGTTTAACTCCAGACTTAGTCGCCTGCGCAACTAACTGTAAACGCAATCCCGTGTACATCGACCTTTGAATGCATGCTTCGCGATCTCTAGTCAGTTTTCCAAGCCTCGACATTTTTAGAACGACGACGCTTTCTAAAATTAATAAAAAGAAATCTACTACTATCGTAAATTCACTTCATGAAATTACATTAACTCGTTGTTTGGCGTAAAAAATAGGTTATATTTTTAATTAAATATTAGTTTGGTACAACCGCTTCTAACACCCTTCTCTAATTTAGCAGATCTGCGCTTGAGCATAGTTAGAGATGCCGATATATAAGTTACATAAAGCTGTTCCTTCGATATAACTAACTGCCCTCAAGCGGAATCTCTGCTTGAGTAACATTCTGCAATACGGGCCTTACACTGGTAGTTTGACCGTACTTAACTTGACGCTTGCACTTCAAACTTGTAATGTTCATGCTGCATGTTAAATCACTGGCAAGTTGTTAGAGGTCTCACAGTTTCCACTAAGCAATTCTTACGTTACTACCAATAGTTTGCAAATGTCACTTGCAATGTATGTAATATACTGGCAAGGTGAAATACAGAATACCTCTTTTTTTTTTTCATTTTTGAACTTGCTAGAAATTCAGAAACGCAGAACCGAATTCAGAAAGGTACCGTTCTTTATCTTCGGAGTAAATCATCAGTGACCAAATTGGAATATGGGAGCACCCTGACGGTATACCCTTTCAAACAGAAAAAGTATTATTGGAATCGTTTCACCGAAGATATTCTTTATTGCACCAAAAAATTACATAACAATAGGTAATGTACAAAGGTGGGCTTATCTCTTTAAGAGATCTCTTCCATCCAACCTGAGCATTGAAGTAGGAAACGGAGTAAATTCGGGATTTAGCAGCAAATTGTGTGCAAATGAAAACACAAAACAAAAAAAAAAACAGACCCCATTTTGGAAGACAATTAACAAATTTGATTTAAATAAATATAACTTCGCTAAAGTAAAACTATTATGGATACTAGATAACGGATAACCATTCTCTCGGTTGTCACTCAACCATGTGGTCGAACATGAACTAAAATCGACATCTTGGTTACTTTAGTAACTTATTAGTAATCTGTGATCTTGGCCCTTAAAAATCAAAAATCTTGACTTTTCTCCAAGCGTTCATTCGAGCATTTTCATATATACGTGCGGTACAATACTGCTCACAGATTAAAAAGAATGAAATACAAAGCGAACTTATCTCTATAATAGATCTCTTCCAGCAAACCCAAGCGAAAAAATTTTAAAAGGTAGGTATACAACCTATGTGTTCACGAAAATGAGAGATAATTAACGTATTTAATTAATATTTAAACTAATAATATCCCTAACTAAATACATAAATATATACATATAAACGGCATACATACGATGAATATATACATAAACATAAATACCTACATAAAATATATTTATACTGTACTAGATAATAAATGAAATACACATACATGCTTAAATACCTTTAAGACTTAGGCACGTATTAATAGACCGTTCTCAAGATTGAGATGACCTTAAGTTGACGCTTGAGAATCTGTTGCATATTAAAAAAGTATCAAAAAAAAATTGTATCGACGGTTTTTTAATACGATTCTTAGTGTGAATCCTAATCTAACTAATATTATGAATGCGAAAGTTTGGATGTTTGTTTGTTTCACAATCACGGCGAAACAGATGGAACGGATTTGGATGACATTTGGTATATGGGTAGAATTTACCCTGGATTACGACATAGGATATTTTTATCCCGATAAAGTGAGTAGTTCCCGCTGGATAAACAAATTTCCGCGATAATATTTCACGCAGGCGAAGCCGCGGGCGGAAAGCTAGTTTGTACATAAATGGCGAAAACAATCTAAAATTGCCGCACGAAACGAGAATAACTACCTATTTAGTTACCGGTTCAGAATTTCTATTCGGCGCGAGTAAATAGCTAGGTTAGTGTTGCCATGTGGCCGTACGTTGGGTTTGGTTAGGTATTGTGTTGCCATAATAGCGGATAATCAAGTGTTGCGTCAGATTTTGACCTTCAATTGGGTCGGGTCAAGTACGAGCCGCTTGACAACGCCAAAGGCAACTAGTTCGACTTTAGAACTGCAGGGTATCTAAGCCCGTATTAATAGACCAATCTCAATACAAGTCTCGAGGCTGTATCACCCGAGATGCGTCTTAAGAAGTTGACGCTATCTCAAGTTATAAACCAATCATGAGGTCTACTCAGTTGAGATCACTTTTCGAGTATTCGCCTCGCCGGCGAATGAATGATAGTTTAGAGTGTCGTTTATTAATACGCGCACCTCTCAATTGAGTACTGCTTGAGTATGCACGTGCTTTTCAAATCTCAATTTAGGTTTATTAATCAACACGTTTACTTGAGACCGGTCACAAGACTGTTCTCAATCTTGAGAATGGTTTATTAATACGGGCCCTACGTATTACGTATTGAAAAACCGTTCTCCAGACTGAGATGACCTTAAGTTGACGCTTGAGAATCTGTTGTTAAAACGGTGTCAAAAAAAGTATTCGTATACAGGGCGTCCCAAAGTTATGGGACATGAAGGGGAAGTACCTTAAATATCGTAGATAGTGAATTTTGCTCAAAGAAGACTTTATGTTATTTTTAAAAGTTAGTAATTCTGCATTCATAGATTTTCTAAAAATTATTTGCTTCGGCTGGGAATCGAACCGACTCAAATGTGAAAAAAAAAACACCCTACTTTTATGATGCCAATCGAAAGAATAGCTAAAAAATAATAACTCTGCCTAAGTAACATAGTATTTTAAAAGAAAGGAACAACATAAAATGATTAGATTTCTTCTTTTGGGGATACGTGAAAGATATGCTATACAAAAAGCGATACGAGAACGTAGGCGAGTTGCAAACAGAATTGTGCCATATCACATCGAGCGTTCACCATAAAATGATTAGAAAATCAACAGGCAGCGGGCTCATTAAAAGATTGGCGATTTGCGTAAGACAAGAGGGATCACATTTTGAGCATTTAATTAATTAATTTACAAAAAAATACCTACTTAATTGACTACGGCAGTTTCATGTATGTTTTTTATTTGATTAAAATGATTAATTTCACGTTGTTCCTTTCTTTTAAAATACTATGTTACTTAGGCAGAGTTATTATTTTTTAGCTATTCTTTCGATTGGCATCATAAAAGTAGGGTGTTTTTTTTTTCACATTTGAGTCGGTTCGATTCCCAGCCGAAGCAAATAATTTTTAGAAAATCTATGAATGCAGAATTACTAACTTTTAAAAATAACATAAAGTCTTCTTTGAGCAAAATTCACTATCTACGATATTTAAGGTACTTCCCCTTCATGTCCCATAACTTTGGGACGCCCTGTATAAGATATAAGTATCAAGACCGATTTATTAATACGGCCCTTCGATGCCTGAAACCTAACCGAAAATAAACTACAACGCCACTGCATCCATGGAACGAATTTCATCGCTTTGCAAAGAGGCAAGTCTTAATCGCCTTGCGGGGCAGACGTGCCCATCGCAGACTTTAACAAGCTGCTGCCCATTGGGCTGTTATGCTCATTATCTAACTAGACGCCTTTTAATGCGCGGCACACAGACGGTGCTTTCTTTCTCATTGGATCACCACCGACACGCTTTGTGTGAGCACGTTCACTGAATATTTAATTAAAAAATATTATAACAGATAAATTAGTTATATCGTCCTGATAAACAAACGACTACCGATTGGTGTAGTGGACAGTGACCTGTCAGCGAAATCAACGGTTGTGGATTCGAATCCCGAGAGGGATAAATGTTTGTGTGATGAATACGAACATTCATTCCCGAGTCACGGATGTATATAAATATTTATGTATGTTTATCCCTTAATGATACTACAAGCTTTGCTTAATTTGAGACTAAATTGGTATAAGTGTACGAAATATTTATATATTAGGTCCTTACCTATGAAATTGGCGTTTTGTATGAAGAATTTCATTAAGACTGTTTTCTCCATACAAACATTTTTGTTTTTTTTTTTTGGGAACGGCAAATCCAAATTTAGCTAAACTTTGTGTGTATTATCGGATAACATTAAGGCATTATAGGCAGCGTTAATTTTTAAAAGTAACCGCTTTATAAAAGTTTCAGCGAATCTAAGGAATGATTATGGGAAGCACATGAAAAGAGCTCTGTACAATTTTTTTTTTATATGTGATTTAGCCCAGAAATTAAAAAATATTTCATGTGAAACCTTGAAATAATATTCCATTTTCCAATTAAAAAACAAATTTGGATATAGCTTTATAATAACACCCAACATGACTAGGTACTGGTGAGAGAAGACTACCCCCTGAAGCTGGGTATGCATAGTATGTAGGTAGACTACTGTTTGAACCATGATTCTTTGTCATTATTGTAATGGATCATCCCGAACTTGCATCATAGTATTGATGTGTAATGAAGCGACACTTACGGACAAACGAGCTCTCTGCCACACGTCCCTTCGGATTGCTAGAGGGTTGAAAGGCACCCATTTTCGGCAGGGGGTCCCTATTATTGAGGAATGCATATTTTGTCGAGGGGGCGATTACGATGAGTTCTGGGGTATTCGATTCAGTTTGCAGTATTGAGTTATTATTTAATAACGTGTATTAGAGAGTGGGTCAGGGTAAACCGAAATGAGATATACGGTCGATTGATTATCGTATAATTCAGGTATCAGACAGGCAGTGTAATGTTCTGTTACACAGTTTCTTATGACGATTTCCAAAAAAAGAGAGCGAATAAAATGTTGACAAGTGCTTTTATACGCTTGCATACAACCCCCCACTACCACCACCAATAACGCAGATACTAAAACATGAAAGCGTGGCTATACAATATCACAACTTATTATGGAATATGTACTTATTAGTATTTATACAATGTAAAACTTAAGTATTAATTAACTATATGCTTTATATTATGTTTTATGAATCAGGTAATGAAGATATAATAGTATTAGGCACTCAATTACATTCCGACTCAAGTCATTACCAACCTATTCTTACTGGACTACAACTATGACTACCCCTTTGATAGAAGTACTGAGCACAGCTGTTATTGGGGTGGTGCAGCTGCTATCATTTTTAACACGTGACTCATGTTTATGTACATATATGTGTTTGTGCATATATACCTACGAGTATATTGCTTATAATTCATTGTTTTCTTTGCAACCGACTTACGAACATATTGACATGTGTACATGTTACACGCGGTTACACGGCGACTAAACTGCTAGTATAATAAATATCCTTGGACTTTCAAGCAGCGCCATCTAGTTCCGCACTAAGCAACTGGGCTTGTGTTATGGAGGCCAGCAGCTGTACCACGTGCGTTCCACAGCTAAATGTGTAATCGGAAATGGACTTCCATACTAAAGGTGGTTTCAGAATCGTTTACTTTGTATGGGTAATTTCTTTTTTTATCGAACTCGATCGACTATGGTGCCTTATATGATCGTAAGTAGTTCGTAATCACGAGTAGCGTCACCAGTCAATGGGAATTATTCGAATTAAAATTCACCATGTATACGTAGTTTTACAAGTTTCTTCACAGTTTTATCTAGGAATTTTATAACTAATTTCTTTAGTCTAATTTAAATTGTTCTAAAATCAGGAGACAGAAAAGAAATTCGCCCGAAATTTTTGCTGGCCTTTTACCCGATTTCCAAAGAGTCAAATAATAACAAGCAATCCTGCATTTAAATATGTCGGCTCAGACTGCTACACGGCGCCTTAATCTAATTTATTTTATTTTATTTATACTTTATTAGAAAACCAACAGCTTATTTTATAAACCATTATGAACAGAGATAGATAAATTTAAACATCAGCCAATTATAGGTTTTCCTAAACTGTTATTACATAAACAATCATTGAGAGAGAGATAACATAAAGAAATGAAAAATAATCAATCGTATTATAAATTATGGACACATTTGATTTCAACAATATATAATGTGTGTGTGTATGTGTTTGTGTGTGTGGGAGGGGTGTAATATTTATCTTTTATCCAGTCGTGATAAGATCTCATGATAGATTGAACGATTATTTTTTCAAGTGGAAATAGGATAATAAATAAATATTTCGGACACATATATATAGTCCCAAAAGCAAAGCTTGTACTATGGATACTAGATAACGGATAAATTATACATAAATATTTATATGAACATCCATGACTCGGGAATAAATGTTGGTTTTCATCACAAAAACATTTTCCCTCCACGGGATTCGAACCCGCAACCGTTGGTTTCGCTGACAGGGGCACTATCCACTACACCATTCGGTCATCATCTTACTTAAGTATTTACTACGAACCTCGCTAGGTGTCCCTTACTGAATTTGATATAACTGTAGGAATGTAGCTTCTGTAAATTGTTTACTTGGCTTTCAAAAATTAGAAATCAAAATGTCTCCAAAAGGAGTATGCGATTAAGAGGGTGTATCCCGCACGGAATTCCATACAAATTTTAGGGTCCAAATTTTTCGGTTTTCGGAACGAATGAGCCGATTCTAATGAAACTGTATATAAATATAGTTACTTTTAAAAATTACATTTACATAACACGCACGTTTGTAGTTGATTTGCTTCTATATTTGAGTTCTATATCTAAAAATAGTAGGTAGGTACCGTACCATGACATTGTAAAGTTAATTTTAGATATACCAGGTCGTTATGACCCCAATGTCACCGTATATGTGAGGATCTTTATTTACGAGATCATATCTTATATGTATAATCTGTTAAAATATCGCTAGTTTTCTAAGAAATTTTTGAAGAAACATATTTCAAGGAATTTCTTCGCGTAGACACACGAGTCTACGTGTGATTGATGAACACAAGATCACATAAACACTTCTTTTTATGTATAAAACATTTTCGTGAGATGTTATCGCATGAGAGCATACACAGCGAGCCGTGCAAGTGTGTGAGGGACTTTCTCCTCAAATAGAAAACCTCTATGTGCGTCGAAAACATCACTATGCCTTTAGCAACGACTATACGCCCATTCATTACTCCATGTCAAGATGGTGCTATAAATGTAATTTACCATGTTAAAATTGCAATTCGTTATAGCATAGACTATTTAATAGTTTGCTGTGAGAGGAGCTTGATATCTTCACGCTGGTGTCAGTTTTTAAGGTTATTCATATTGGAAAGAGGGGATCCTTAGGAACACTTTTTCTTAGAAGCGGCTGAAGGTATCCAGTTGAAATTAATAAATAAATATGCTTGGAATTAGACAGCGCCATCGTCCACTTTAAACAACTAGGCTTGTGTTATGGATACATTTTTTTTTGGTAAATATATACCTGTTAGAAATGTAAACATCCATAAATCGAGCGCTAGTATACGGCTTCATACTGCCGCTTGCTGCTGCTAAATAATTCAATTTTCTAGTGTAAGACCATAGAAAGATACGACCTTTTTGGTGTAGTGGTTAGAAACTCTGAGTGCAATACCAAAAGGTCGCGGGTTCGATTCCCGCTAGGGGCATATGTTTGTATGATGAATACAGACAAGTGTACCTGAGTTATGGATGTTTTTAATTTATATATGTATTTATTTGCAAAAAAAATGTATTTGTGTAGTTTATCAACCATCTGGTATCCATAATACAAGCCTAGTTGCTTAGTGTGGAACTAGATGGCGCTGTGTGTATGTCCGAAGATATCTATTTATTTATTATTTATTTATTTATTATTTTGTATATCATTCTGCCTACCCTGTGACAAAACGGTAGCTAGGTCAGGCCCATTAACTCTACCACCAATCAAATCGAGTACTAAACATGTACTAAGCAAGGATTCGAACCTGCTTCCTCCGTTTTGTAAACCTTATGCCACCGAGGCGGTAAATTTTTTTTTTTTTACTTGGACATATACAGACGGCGCCATCTAGTTCCACACTAAGCAACTAGGCTTGTGTTGTGGATACCAGATGGTTGATACACTACACAAATACATTTTTAAATAAATCCATATACATATAAATGAAAAACATCCATAACTCGGGTACACAATGTCATGTCCGTATTCATCATACAGACATATGCCCCTAGCCGGATTCGAACCCGCGACCTTTTGGTATAGCAGCAGAGTTTCTAACCACTACACCAGACAGGTCGTCAAATTCATTCCAGTGCTATACGTCTGTGGTTATAACTGAACCAGTTAAGTGCCTAAATTGAGTTTTTAGTGTAGGTATACTGTTGGAACGCGCATTCACTTAATTTTCGTCACGTATTTTCAAATTGATACGAAGATCTTTTTTTTAATCCAATTCCCCAACTCCGGGCCCATCCCTTTCACCCTTTTTAAATATTCCATAACAACTCTCATACTTTTAACGTGCTGCATAATTTTGAATAAAATATTAAATCTGCTCTGTCAAGTGCGTGCTAAACAATATGACTCGTACGTACACCCTTAAGTTACGCAACGGGGTGTTGGTTCACGCGTTATTTGGTCCCGAAATTACTCGCTGGATTTTTAAACACTTAAATGTAGCTACCAACGGTTCTAGAACATTGGAAAATCTTCTTCTTATTTTTGAGGATGGTAAACAGTCAACCTCACTGTCGAGGGACATTACTGCCAGTTTCGAGTGAAAATTTTTATTTCTCTTTCTTCAGTTTATAAGTCAGTCTCAGTCTAAACAAGTAATTCGTCGTATACTTTGCGTATACAGAGTCTAGTCACGGTCAAGTCATTCTTCAGTAAAGTGGCAGAATGCTTTACAAAAGATTTTGGCGGCTTCTTGTGGGAACCCGAAAGCTCCGTTACGCACTTTAATTTACACTCCCCTACACTTGTACAAAATCACTGACTTTTGCTGCACAATATTCTCCCATTATTAAGCTTCAAAACTCAGAATGCACTAATTATGAGAAATAAAAACAAAAATGCAACATCACTCGCTGAGTCGCGCGCGTTGTCTAAATTCTACTATAATAATATCATCGCCAATCGTCAAATTCGAAGAATTTAAATAACTTTGACGAATGGCGAAGCAGATAGCAATGATTTTCATGACTGTTGACGCCACCGATAAGGGTGCAGGTGCGATTGTGGTTAATGGCGTCTCTAGTTCAACATAAAAAACGGACATTAAAATTGATTGGTCCGTGGCAAAAAATTGTTTGATGAGGACTTTTGGGAAGGTTTAACTTTTGGGAATAGGCTTCAATAATGCTTGGCTTTTCATTTAGCCACTTTACACCTTCTGGCTTATAAAACAAGAGCGAGCTATCCGCATGTCTTTGTTGTCCGACCATTTAAAAGGACACATTTCAAATTCTTGTTTAGGTCAATTAGGTTAAATCGTCGTTAGGTACGGCTTTTTCATCGTGTGTCCATGGCCGTTCAGCCTAAACCTAATTCTATATAATTGTTTTTGTTTACTTCTATAATGCCGTCTCAGTAGTTTTCACCCGGCTGCCCAAGAAAATAGGGTAATGTTTTTCGAATGTGTATGTCCGTTCTTTTGGCGCATTCTGTAGGCTAAACAGCCGTGACCGATTTCGAAGTGCATGGTCTCGTTAGATTCGTCTTGATACCTGGAGTGTCATAGGATACATTTTATGGTAAAAATTCAACATGGCGGCCGCAAAATACTAAATATGCACAAAATACTTTAAAACTGGTTTTAGTTTATTTTAGTGGGTGTACATCCGAATCGACACCAGTGTTTTTTGGTTGGTTTAAGTCGTTAACGACTGCCTTCAATTGAAAACAACTGGGACCGACTATTTAAACACTCGTGTTAAAATGCCACTAATGGTCACCCATCCAATCGTAAACAAATAGCGATTGTAAAAAAAATCATTGCATCTATAGTGACTCCTCTAAAGTATTTTTTTTTTTGACGCGTGGAACGCCTTACGCGTACCACCTGGGGGACGGCGAGACGTTTATGTGGGCCTCCCCTCCCTATCGGATAGCCAGTGCCAACACCACCGGGTCCCGGCGTGGTGTTTCGGGAGGCCCGGTCCAGCTCACCCTACGTGACCTCGCAGTCGTCGGACCAGGGATCCCGGTCCGACTGCGACGGAGGGCTCGAGGGACTATCCTGGACCCTTGGGAAGATCCTTTAAAGTACCTATCATTTCTGTATAAAAATTTCATTGCCTTGTAGTTTTGGATTTGGACTAACACGTGTTTTAAGCATGTCTCACAAAAACGTTGTATACTTTGTGGTTCCTATACTACAACAAAATGAGCAATCAACATCTGTACCTAATTCACTTTAACATTCTATCTTAATTAATTCTGTTGACGTAATCTTAACAATTGCCTTTGCAATTGTTAGTTACGTTTAAGTATATAAATTTTCCATGGCGACTGAACTGTAACAGAGACTATCATTATACCGACCGCTATTAGCAGGTAGGGCGATCCAATGCACAAACTCGTTTGCGTCATAGATAGACTCGC
The DNA here is from genome assembly GCA_949316235.1 of Oegoconia quadripuncta. Taxonomy (NCBI): domain Eukaryota; kingdom Metazoa; phylum Arthropoda; class Insecta; order Lepidoptera; family Autostichidae; genus Oegoconia; species Oegoconia quadripuncta. The sequence goes on from OX438743.1 coordinate 2,993,774, forward strand.
TGGCTGCTCCCGCGCAGTGAAATGTTAGGGTTGCCGTTTTCAGGTTGTGTTGAATCAATGATTCATTTAGTTTCAAGAAAATGGTTGGATCGGAGTGTAGGGCCATGAAGAAGACGGATTAAAGAAAATTGCATGTATCAGAGATAAGATAGATGAGTGGAGTGTAGATGGATTAAATAAGGAATGAGTATGTAAGAGGGAGTTTAAAAGTGGCACCCGTGACTGAAATGTTGAAAGGAAACCGTTTAGTTGTTGGACATGTTATGAGGAGGGATGAAACGCATATGACTAAGAGTAATGAATTATTGTGGGAGGCGCCTACTGAAGGTAGACGGTGCCCTACGTAATTCTATTACTATCTTGGACCCCAGACTAATTAAAGAAAAAAATTAAGGGTGAAAAAGTAGGAAGGAAAGAAAGTCCCACTCTTCAGCAAATGGGGACTTGGTCTTCAGTCGAAAATAACCGGGACCGACTATTCAACGTGCCCTCCGAAACACTCGTATTAAAATGCCACCAGAGGGCGGAGTGTGAGTTTTGTTTCGACTTAACTTTACTACCGCGTTCACGTGACTCTAGCGAATAGTTTGCAAAACGATTTTTTTCATTGATACTTTTTGCGTAAACGCGAACGCGATGGTAAAGTTAAAAACGAGACAAAACTCGCACTTCGCACACAGTGGTCACTATGGAAAACGAATATCGATTGCAACTGAGCCACCACGTGTGCTTACCTATACAAAAAAAATCTACTTTAGGTAAAACGGCTCAACAAACTTCATGTGAAACCCTATACAAACGTAGATAGGGGATAGGCCTGCGCTCACGCTGGAGTCGGTGCACAGTAATTTTCCAATATAGCCTCTAGTGTTAATGCTAGGTGATGTTGCTACGGTCTCTTACATGCTTTGTTGCTGGGCGCTTTGACTTCGACGTATATACAGCTAGTACAATATAGGTGAATTTGAATTCGTGTAAATATTTATATAAACATCCATGACTCGGGAATAAATGTTCATATTCATCACACAAACATTTACCCGTCGCGGGGTTCGAACCCGCAATCGTTGGTTTCGCTAACAGGGTCACTATCCACTACACCAATCGGTCGTCCATACTACTCCATCACATCCATAACAATAATATTACCATCCATACACAATAATATTACATTTTATATTACATATTACAAAACAAAAGCTAACACCAGCTAACACCAGTGATTCCAAAAGTATTCCATTATGCATTTTTTTTTATGCTTAACGGGTTGGTACATGACCTCAATCACACCTGATGTTAAGTGAAGATGAGGTCGAAGGTGGAAGCGTACTGACCCGGAAACCCCAACACATTTGGGGGGCTGGCTATAGATAAGATGGTGGTAGCTAGCCAGGCTTTAAAATGCCCTACCACCAACCAAACCGAGTACTTAAACATGTACCCCGCTGGGGATCGAACCCGCGACCTCCGAATCCTAAACCCAATGTTGTTTACATTGAGCCACGGAGGCGGTTAAAATGCGTGCATCTTTACATAATGTCATCTCGGGAGCTTGTTACAGTAACCTTCGGGCTTGAGTGTGGGCACATGACATCAGCGTTTGGATTACGTGCGGCAAACCGACAGAATTGGGTTACTCTATATATCTATATTGCTATATTATAATACATCTCTTATCTCCATCGGTGGCTACATCAGATAGCAGGTGATCGTACATTGCCGTTGAGGATGGTTGAATAATATTTGCACTGTATGTAGCGCGTAATCTATTACGTAGGTGTTTGATAAACTTGTGATAATGATTTTCAGTAAATTTTGCATAATACAAGTACCTACTTTACAGGTGGTGTTTTTTAACACGCTTTTATTAGGTTCACTTGTAACTAACAAAGTAATCAAATATTGAATGTTAAACTTCTAATTGTCGTATACTTTGTATGTTTTGGTTGGTGGTAGGGCATTTTAAATGTCCGCCTGGTAGCTACCACCATCTTATCTAATGTCTGCCGCCAAAGAGCAATCTTAATAGCCTTGTTGTGCTTCGGTTGTCAGAGATAAATAAAATGGGGTTTCCGGGTCAGTTATACGCTTCCACCTTCAGCCTCATCTTCACTTAACATCAGGTGTGATTGAGGTCAAGTACGAACTCGTTGTGCATTAAAAAAAAAGTTCTGAGGACAATACTATAATTTGGTATCTTGGGGCTGATCTGATGATGGAGCCAGGAGGAGGATGGTGAAACACTTCAGTGGCTACTAGTTAGTAACCCCCTCAAGCTTGGGCTCATATGATTCGTTTTGACGAGTCCAATGTATTACACTTGGTGTCGACGATCTGATGATGGAGCCAGGAGATGGATGGTAGAAATGTAGCGTGTTTTTTAGTTTTTTTAATCTACATATTTTATTAGGACGGTCCTATGGGGATTAACTTTTTATGGAAAATTATTTCTCATTAATTTTTTACGTCAAGAATGTCTTGGGCGCAACATTATGAACTATTTAACTCGTATTATCCCTATAAATTGAAATTAAAGAAAAAATAATATCCCCGCGATAACAAATGATTAACACTAATTCGCATAATTTTGGTATTAGTTTACTATAATATAATTTCTGTAATAATGCTGTTGATTCTATGTAAATAAGTAAATAAATAAATACCGGATGCATTTTTTTACCGTAATGAAAAAAAAAGTAGGGCATATTAGGTAATTTAATTATTTTTTTTTCAAAACCATACTGTAAGCAAAAATTATTTGTGACTAAACCCTTATTCATAAATAATAAAAAAAAACATTATTTACACAGTTTCTAGGCGGTATCCTACATTTACAATTCTTCTGTTCGAGTCGAGGTAAGTTTAAAAGTTATTGGACCAATGACCACTCTAACAGCTCTCTCTGTGGCTTTAAGGAGGTCGTCACACGTGCCGCTGTTATATTAGAGATAGGTTCAAAAAACTTAAAATAGTCAGATTTTACATTTTTAAAGCTACTGCTTGTTCAAAAGCAAATTTTCCCCTGAGAAGAACAAGCAAGAGACTCGAGAGGTTGCTCGTTTTAAAAAAAGGTTTTTATATTACAAAATTATCAATTATTATTTTATATTATAATATTTCATTATTAATTGTGAAATAGCCTGGTTATGCGAACGGGCTGGTTACATCCACGAATGTTTATCATCTAAATAATTTGATATTTTATAATGTTTTCTTAATAAGTTTCTGTTTTATAGTATCTTTAAGATTGAAAGAAAGATTTTGTATATCAACAGGAACCTTATTGAAAAAGCGTATACATAACCCTTTGAATGGTCTGACTTTGCGGAGGCGACTTATGTGACCTGCAAGTTTATCTTTATTTCTTGTACTGACATCATGTTTATCACTATTTTTCCTAAAATGATGCTATATTTTTCTTTGTTCAAGAGCATTGTGCAAGTGTTTCTGGAAATTCATCTATGGGCGCTCGTCGTAACACCTACCTACATCTATACTACCGTTCGACCTGTCTGACGCAGGACAGCGCAATACACACCGGTAACAAAAGGGAAATTACAATACACGTTATGTGATACCGTGTGAGTGCCTACCTAGATACCGATCCGCATATCAGTCTCTGACGCCCGACGGCTCTGTATGCAGCCATTGTACTCGTCACTGCTATGTGGAGCAATATTTTGCCAGTAATTGGCTATTATCGTGTATTCCGTATGCCACGCGTCGATCCCTATTGTCAAATCAAATAATAACCCCCGACGAAAAACGAAGTGTTATGTTCGCGTTTATGTCTAGAAGTTACCTGGATTGTTCAAACGCGAACATAACATTTCTGATTCGAGCCCGCACAAAGTACGCCACCTTTAGTATGGAAGTCCGACAATTTTCGGCTGAATTCGGATATGGCTCCTAGTGGAAGGTTTATTTATTTATTTATTTATTCAACACCTTATTGTATATAAGCATACAGGTCAAACATAACAAAAAACAGGAGAATATTAAAATATACAAAAGGCGAGCTTATCTCTATAAGAGATCTCTTCCAGCAAACCTCAGTAAGGAGACAAATTGATGAGGTACCGTAAAAGTAGACAGCGAGTACACTTACAAAAACAGTAGTTATAAACAAACATACAACTAATAAATAGAGAAAATAACAACCATGTCGATGACATACATACTTAAATTATGGTGTTGTTTATAATATAAATAAATATAATAAAATTATAATCTAATATGATAAAAATAAGGTTGTTCGTAATCAGGAGTGGAGTGACCAGTAAACAGGAATTACACGAATTTCACCCTGTATAATGGCTATGTGTGTGTGCATTTATGTCACAAGAGTGTGCATGTGTGTGTAGAGTAAAAGTCGCCTTTTACAACACCTACTACAGAGCGAGGTAAGTGCACTCAACAGCTGCTTAATCCTACGATGTGCGCTTTATCTTGGATTATGACTGATTAGAGTTTCTGGCGCTCTACCTATAGTACAAAGCACTATTAGTTTTAGATCAGCGAAGTTAAGCAGTGTTTGGCGCCGTCAGTTCATGGATGGGTGACCACTAGTGGCATTTTAATACGAAATTTTCCGTGCATTGGAGGATATGATGAATATTTGGTCCCGGTTGTTTTAGATTGTAGAAAATCCATGGTCATAGTTAAAAACTGACAAATGAGATCATTCAAATACTAGCCACACATGGTCAGACGCAGTGGCGTGCCTAGGTTTTCAGAGTAGGGCAAGCCCCCAGTAATATTTGATGAACGATTTGTGGTTTTTACACAGTTAATGAAGTTTATCATCTTGTTGCTTTTCTGTTCAATCTATAGGGTCATTTGCAATTCCTGTACTGTTTAAAGATTAATAAAATTTGAAGTCAAATGTTCCTGATCAAGTGTTTTATTAAGGCAAAGGCATGCCGGGCTTTTGGGCTTGTATCAAGTGACCGCCACTGGCCACACGCTCGCAAGCCAAATATTGAAAAGCGTCGACAAATACTTTTTCTCGTTTACTTTTCTTTACCACTGAGGCGTCCCCTGGGATGTGACGCCTGGAGCGGCCGCTCCGTTCGCCCTATGGTTGGACGGGGCGCGGTAAGCGAACTAGATACCTACATTTGGAGAACATGTGGGGATAAAACGTGTACACAGTAGGATTTTACACAAAGTGGATTCCACAAACTGACAAAAAATCTGTTCTGAAATAGTGCCCAAAGGGAAAATATTGTGCCATTGTAGTTTCAGAGTTATTCAATATTTTAAATGAGCAATCTTGTGTTACTTCTTGCTGCAATCGTCATTCTCACTCGGAGACTACTTCTTATGATTATAATTTATATCCCAAAAAAATGTGCATAAATAGTGCCACCAAAATATACAAGATCAATAAATACTGCTTCAAAAACAAAGAAGTTATTTAGATGTCTTTATGAAAAGGTGCATTTATGTGCATGCTGCCAGGCTGTGGAATTGTCTTCCTCACACTATCCGTGCCAGTCCATCGATCGCTGTCTTTAGGAAAAGAGTTAAGGAACATTACCTTTCCATTTCATAGTGTTATTCCGTGTATTATATGTATGTTATACTTTATATTCGTATGTATTGAAATATTTATTATGTATTTTGGTACTTATTAGTATGTAGTTACATTTATATTCAGTTAGGTTTTTTTATCTATCATATTTATCCATTTTTTTAGATTGTGCACATCTTATCTGCCTCTTCCAGTCATATCTCTCTTTCGTAGGTCTGGTGGAAGATATTTCATTGTAGAAATAAGCAGAACCTGTTGTGTCGTCTCTATTATGTTGTATCTGTATGTTTTTTTCTTGTGTGCAATAAATGATAAATTATTATTATTATTAGGAGCCCATACTGTCCCACTGCTGGGCAAAGGCCTCCCTCCTCTCTATCCACGGCTCTCTATCCCAGGCCTCCTCCGACCAGTTGGTTAGGAACTTATCCAACTCATCCCTCCATCTCCTTTTCGGTCTGCCGCGACGCCTTCTTTCTAATGGTGGGCTCCAGGTGGTGGCGATTTTGGCCCACATATCGTCTGGCATGCGACAAACATGGCCCGCCCAGTCCCACTTCAGCTTGGCGGCCGTTGTGGCTATGTCAGCAACAAGGGTCTTAGAGCGAAGTGTAGTGTTTCGGACGCGATCGGTCAATTTAACATTTAGTACACTGCGCTCCATGGCTCGTTGGCAAACCTTGAGGCTGGACCTTTGGGCTTCTGTCAAAGACCAAGTCTGAGCGCCATATGTGAGGATCGGGAGAATGCACACGTCCATGAGTTTGCGCTTTAGTGACAGTGGAAGGTCGCCCTTCATGTGTTCCTTCATGGACCAAAATGATAAATAAATAAAATAAAAGGGACAGCGCACAATTTTTTTCATTTGGGCGCTATTTGGTACTGTTCCAGCACAGTTTTTTTCTTTGTCAAAATAGCTGAATTCCACTGTGTATATTCAAGCATAACGAATGTGATTTTAACTAGATATGATACATAACATCCCAACACACCTTTATCCCATAAGAGCTAGTGAAAGATATCCCTAACGTACCCATTTGGAAGTTCCAAACTTTTTTTTATGTATGACTGGATTCGCGTTTGACCACAATCGCACCTAATGGAAAGTGACGATGTGGTCGAAGATGAAGCACGCGCTAGTAAATGCCTATTCACTCTGCTCTTGAAGATTCCAAAGTTGTAGGATTCAGGAAAGACTGACGTAGGAAGAGAGTTCCATGCCTTGGCTGTTCGGATGATGAATGAAGAATCGAACTTCTTAGTGCGAATGCTCGGTATATTAACTATATACGGGTGGAAACATATAGTTTAATGCTTGTAACTTGTAACAACATCCACGGTTCATCTTACGAAATATACAGAAATACACACGTGACAGGGGGTGAGGTCATCGCCTTTAAAACGTTGCAAATATATAGATGAATAAATCTATAGATACAACAAATATGGTGGAAAGTCGCCTTTTATGACACCCACGGGAAGAGACTGATTGGTTCTGTTCTTTGCACGTACCGAAACACACTGCATAGAATCGAATTAAATATGTTACGTTACGTACTTAATGTAGATCAGCATTACTATTTACAGAATTTCAGTTAGGTATGTGAATATATTAGAAGATATCACAGATTTAAAAGTACGTGCAACAAAAAGAAAGAGTTTTCGAGAAAGTTTTAATCGTTACCCCTGTTACATTATAGTAGACGCATTACGAACTGAGTCGTCGGGCCATAAATCATTTTTATCTGTCTATCTCGCTCGCACCTATAGAAATACGTCCATAACAATAGAGCACATTGTTTTGCACATTCCTATCGTTATTGACGTTTATGGCCCGACGACTCAGTTCGTAATGCGTCAACTATAGTAACATTTGGCTTTAAATTGAAACCATGTGAAGCCGGGGCGTGTTTATTATAACGAAATAATCACTGAGACATCCCGCTTTCGCCGTGTATATCGCATACTATAACTATCACAGAATTGAAAATCCTAACAAAATTCATCCGTTTACAACAAAGTACAACAAAGAAAGTCAGCCCGGAGGCTATCGGATACGACCCTTATTTCTACAAAACTACTGGGTGAGACCTTTTGTCCACATGGCACTTTCCAAGGATTAAAGATAAAAGGACGGAGATAAAAGATGTAGAAACATTAAGTTGTAGATATTATACCATTAGTTGTCTCTCAGGAAGTTGGTAGTTGGGAACTTGTTAAACTGAGTACCTAACTATGATGTATCGGTAATTCTAATTATACAAATTACTTACGTTATCTGTTTGTCACGGAATTATTTGTTTTTTGTAGGTAATTGAACGGTAGTTCTCTTAGATAAAGCTATCTTTACGTAATGTATGCGTGAGTACGTAATAAGTATGTACTATATTCTACTACAGCAGCACTTCTGTTTCGCCGATTTCGTTTTTGTCGGATTATCACAGATATATGTATATAAAAAGGGGTAGGGGAGTCGAAGCCGAAGATGCGAGCGCGCTATTCCAGATCTATTAACTTGTTTTAGAGGACTTGTTCTTTCCCTAGCTTTTAAGCGGTTGTTAACATTGCCGCATGGCGGCAGATTCATGAGAGAGACGGTAGTAGAAAATGACCTTTAAAATCAGTCATCAAACAAACCGAGTGCTCGTATTACCCATGGGAGTCAAACTTGCGATCTTAGTTCTAAAAACCCGACGTTATTTACTTTGACCCTGCCACATGCAGATAAGCAGAAGGTAAACCTTTATAAGTCTGCATAGTTACCAAGGCATGGAACTCCCTTCCGACGTCAGTCTGTCCTGAATCCTACAACCTTGGGATCTTCAAGAGCAGAGTGAATAGGAATATACTGGGATCGCGTGCTTCATCTTCAACTACATCGTCACTTTCCTTCAGGTGAAATTGTGGGTCAAATGCGTATCTAGTTCATCTGAAAAACCAATTAAGTTCTGTCAGGAAATCGTGAACGTTCTTCGATATTTCTTTTATTTAGAGATACAGCCAATTCTGAATTCTGCATAAGCAACAAAATTATCTAAAAATATGCATGAGTTGCTGAGAAAATTTAGTTTGTATTATTTTGGACTAAAGTTTATCTAAATCAGATTATGTATACTTAAAATCACGCCTGTTTCCCGTAGGGGTAGGCGGAGACCACAGATTTCCACTTACTATGATTCTGAGACATGTCACTACATTACTACATTCACTCTCATAAAATTGTTCATACATGCTCGTCAGTTTAGCGTACTCTTGACTTGGTTATTCTTTAAGACATCCCCGATTTCATCGTGGTAGGCCACTACCATCCACATTTGCTTCGTATATCTCTTTCGTTAGCCTTCTTTCACTCAGGATTTCACTTTCACTCCACATCACCATCTAAGAACATCTTTTTCAATCTTTGATTATGTCGTGCCATGGTTATCAAATTTACATGGTGTGATACTAACTATGGCTTGTTATATCTTGCACGACATAATTACAGTAATAAGTGGAATAGATCTAACGCTAGGCATAAGGGTATAACTTTAGCTGCAGCTGACTGTACCATAACATGGTAATTTTTCATGTCTGCTATCGTTAGTATGTCATTTGTTAATGCCTCCCATTTTACAGTTTGCTACTAAATTAGCATTTTACATTTCAACTGTAACGATAAAAATGTTAAAGAGACAGCTCATTACGGAAACTTCTTCCATACTTGGTCTTATGTCACTGCTTGCGGTAAGTTTTAAAATGCTAATTTCCACATTGGCAACCCTAGGAAGTTGAGCCGTTTAAAAAACAAGTAGCGCTTGCATTGAAGATAGGTAAATAGATAATAATGGATGACAGAATGATGTAGATACGTTAACTAGGTAAATTCTATGTTTTTGTCGAGTGAAGTAGGCATGTATAGTCAACCACAAGACTTACAAAAATAGGTTAAGTACCTGCCTGCGTATGAATGTGTGTGTACGAAATATTCGTGGCGGAGTCATGCGTATTCGTTTTCTGCATTTTCATACGACAACTGGTCCCATCAATTTTCAATGGGAAGTACTCGTTGAGCCAAGTCCACTAATTTGGCCACTGCCCGTACCTTTTAGTGACATGACTGAACGGGGAGCATAAAGATGTTGATATGTTGTATAAATGACTTATAGATGTGGCGTATTTTTACAATACTCGTTCCATTCCACAAAAGAATTCATGGAGCACGAAATAATTCTGTAAACGGGACTTGACGTTATCAAACATTTTGCATGTAATGGATTTTAAAAAATTGAATCTGTGACATCGTTGTCCCATAGACTAAGAATCTAGGCTTCATTGTCCAATGTTTATGTTATTGTAAATGAATGACTAATTCGCTTACTTTCAGTAGGCGACGTTCAGTTGTACCGCTGTTGATCCTGGCTACAGGAATTGCAGTGGGAGGGTGTGGAGGTGGTTCATGATAATACTCTATTGATAAATAAAGCCCGTGAACTCCTACTACGGGGATATAAGACTTCCCTCATATAATGAGGGAGTATGGGCCATAGTCCACCACGCTGGCCAATGCGCGTTGGGGACTTCACATGCCCTTGAATTTTTATTTCTCAGGCATGCAGGTTTCCTCACGATGTTTTCCTTCACCGTTTAAGATCAGTCTGATAAATGCACATCATTTTAAAAACTCATTGGTACACGCCCTCCCAAATTGGGAGACCACGTTTTAACCGCTGAACCACCGACACTGTTTTTCTCGACCGAAGTTTCGGATACTTACTACAATTATCTACTGCTAACGACTCTTTGTGTACAATAAAGAATATTTGTATTGCATTGCATTGTTATCTAGCCCTAAGCTACGCAATGCCGTGGATACTAGATAACGGAAAACATACCAACTTATAAAATATAAATGTCCATGACTCATGAATGAATGGTCTTATTCATCCACATAAACATATACCCTTGGCGGGATTCGAACCCATCTTACCAATATGCCTTTGTAAACAATTATACTCAACAGAAAATTATACTGGATGAGTTTTTTTAATACAATTGTTTGGAATATGTCTGATCAACCCAATTGGGATAAAGGTCGTGACATTATGTTTTTTTTTTTTTTTTTTTTTTTGGCTTGGTTACTAGACCATTAAGCCATGTCTTTATTTCAATACACTGTTTTTATGCACTATATTTTTCCGACGTGACATTATGTACGTATGTAGTAGTGTTGCCTGCGTCGGGCTGTCGACTGTACCTATTTTGAATTTTTGACTTCGTCCAATGTACGATGGCAGGTAACGAATCTAATCACTGTACCATATTTATATCAACAAATGAATTATATTTGTTCCATTTCATGTACCTATAATATGTAACTGGAGAAACAAATGTGTACCTGCACCAATGTATGTATAAGATGAGACGGGGTTTTCACAATGTGCTTTCACAATGTAACACGGTAAATATTTAAATACGCTCGCAGTCATGTCTCAAATTACCCGCCCTTTCAAAATCGTCATCTCAATTCTATTATCTTTACAAAAGTAAATAAAGCAATGTTTGCGCCGCTCCATAACGTTCGTTCAATGACCCGGTATCGAGCTCTGATATAATGTATGTCTCGTACATGAATTTGAGTCGTAACTTTATAATGTATTGCGTAAAATGTCAGTCCGCTGACCTCGTGGTTTGGTGATAGAGAATTTTCAATTGGCAACACTACAAGGTCACTAACCAATCGTTTTTATTATTCATATTGGAGATAGATGGAAACATAAGGCACGCCTATTTCTTCTTCTCCAATTTAAATATTTGAAGATTTGTTTATTCTAAAACGACGTAAGAACGTTTGTAGGATTTATAGTTGGATGTGGTCTTAGTCAAATAGGTTAGAAAAAAAAAACTTAAAGTAACTTTCTCTATCTACGTTATAGACGAAGAGATTTTGACGTATAAATCCTATACTGGATAGTTTTTTCGAAATACATTTTTGTTAATGTTATTAAATTGTTAATGATTGTAAAATTCTGATAGATATGTGGTGTTAGGGTGTTAGGCCAGCCCAAATCTCTAAATGGTATTACCCATTTGAAATATTGATTCTTGAAAGATTTATAATGTGGCAACTGCCGTTGGTCAATTTGAAGCATAATTTTTAATTGCAATTAGGATAGGTAAATGTCCTTGATCGTCAAATATAACTTATCAACTTTATTGATAAAAATGTTGGTATTTTAACTGACTTCAAAAAAGCGGTGATCCTATGTTTATATATTCGTCAAAAGTTAATTTCTAAAAATCAGATTTTGCTGATTTTTTGTTTGACATGGGTATACTGCCAGAGAGCGGTCCAATATTGACGCACTCCAGAATAGAGAATTGAACCTTATTGAAATCGGTTGTGTTGCCAATTTTGGTGGTTCAATTAACATTGCTGTATAGCAAATCAAAAGTGCTTTATTTTTTAAGTACACAGAGTACGCTTGAAATAGTCAGATTTAACATTTTTAAAGCTACTGCTTGTTCAAAAGGCAATTTTCCCCTGAGAAGAACAAGCAAGAAACTCGAGAGGTTGCTCTTTAAAAAAAAGGTTTTTATTATAACAAAATTATTAATTATTATTTTTCTATTAATTGTGAAATAGCCTGGTTATGCGAACGAGCTGGTTATATCCATGAACGTATATCACCTAAATAATCTGATATTTTATAATATCTTTTCTTAATAAGCTTCTGTTTTATAGTATCTTTAAATTTATTGAAAGGAAGATTTTGTATATCAACAGGAACCTTAGTGAAAAAGCGTATACATAGCCCTTTGGATGAATTAGCTATTTTTTATATATAATCTTTATTTAATTTAGGTACTTGGTATGATGGGACCAACGGACCAAGATTCAGTGATACAGAAAACACAAACATATTATACAATAATCTAGCCGCTATTGATTCTGGTTTATCCAAAATTTAATGAGCCAAATCTACATCCTATTGACTCGGCTTTAATTGTTTCATCATATCTCTTTCATTTCGGTTTCTGGCACACTCCATCAACAGTTGAGGATGTCCTTCCACAGACTTCATAGTTAGGAGTGTCAGTACTTTTCATCAGATATCCAAACTTGAATAGCTATGGATTCTTGAGAAAACAGCTGCTAATTGATAGAGAAGTCATAGGAAGCAACGTAATACCCAATAAGGGTCAACATGCTATAAACCTCGTAAAAATACAAGATGCGACCGGATCACAAGCCTAATGAAAACGTGCCGTCTGCAACAACATACACAAAACCTTTTCCAGAGTAAAGAGAAGCGGAATCATCAGAATGTTATTGTTGTTTGCCATAAAGAAGTCTTGCTTCAGTCGCGGTGATATTGAATTTTTGAATTTAATATCAGCCAGCAATATCATGTGGGAATATTTTACTAGAGCTGCCAGGGCCGGATCAAGCAAATAATCCCGGCGGCGCATAAAATTCGAAACAAAATAAAACTCAAAGCTCCTCCTTTGACAATACTTTGAATGTATAGGAGCGTAACGGTGGAAATTATACCCCAAAAAATGTATTTTTATTATTAACACGTTCACCGACATTGAATCAGACACAATAGAAGTTTTACTGTTATTACTTCTATAGGCATTCAGTGTCCGTCAACGTGTTAAGCAAGAATAATTTTTTAATAAGTAAAAAATCCACATCATTCTATGTTTCTGGACTTAAGGAATGCGAATGCAATGAAACATATATGTTTGTACTAGACAAGAGAGGACGCGACCTACCCACATACAATCTGGGTAAATAATATTGAATTACCATTACAGTTTTGTATGGAAATTTATACATTTTCATACTGTTTCGGTTAAAATTGCATTGATTTGAGCAAAGTATGTGAAGTCTCCAACCCGCATTGGGCCAGGGTGGCGGGGCAAACTCCCTCATATACGAGGGAAAAACAATTTCGTTTAAAAATCAATTCTTTTAGTTAGTTTAGGTCGTCTTCTTGCTTTATGAAAGAGATGTAAAATCATTGTATCTCTTTGACTACTTCAGGGTTACTGCAAGATGGCCACAATTCCCATTCCGTACCCCCGTTATAGTTCAATCAACGGGGAAGTGGAGGTATACATTAATACCTCCATAAGTGAAACTTTGTTGTAATAAAGTCCAAATAATTCAAAAGTAACTACCATTGGATTATTTGATATTACCCTAAATGGTGTCGATTCGGATACACAAACTAAACTAAAACCAGTTTTGGAGTGGTGCCGTCGCATCGTACTGTTCCTGGGAGAAAGAGACAGTACAACTTTAATACAGGTTTTAGTTCAGTTGGTGTACATCCGACTCGACACCATTATCACTTTACTACAAAGTTTTACCAACGGACAAATTATTATAGGGTCGCCATAAAAACAATATCCTTGTTGGTTCTATCATGCCGTCTCCCAAAGTCTAGCGCCCGGGCGCTTAGGTTGCCTATATGGCAATCCGGCCCTGAGTACCACGTTGACAGTCAACCTAAGCATATTATTAGCATTCCTTTGTCCTGTTTGAGTTATGATTCCCTAGACTTAACAATAGTCAAGACCGGGGGCGTGGCAATAGCTTTTAGATAGGGATATTCTGGTGCGTTTGACCCTTATATCAGTCGCAAATAGTTTGAAGAATCGCCTAAATGTCGATCTAATTAAAAAAAAAAAATATTGGTTGGTACCTTCAGGGCAATTTTATATGGTCAACGGTAGGATGCTGTATTTAAGCTGTACCCTCCGAAGTTCTCTGAAATGGTTGTCTAAACAAGAGGGCCATTTTAGAAAATAGCTTGAATCACGCCGACTGTACCTATTAATTTGTTTTATACAGGATTAGTTTTCCGCCCACAGCTTCGTCTGCGTAGAATAATTTGGTCGCGGAAATTTTCTTATCCCGCGGGAACTACTCACTTTATCGGGATAAAAAATGTGCTGTTTTAATCCAGGGTATGGTAAATTTCGCCGTGATTGACCAACAAACAAACTTCCAAATTTTTACGTTTATAATATTTGTTATAGCAGTTACATGTCTCGTAAATAGTAGATAACAAGTGTGATAATCATACCGTTTTATAGATATAATCAAAGTTAAAAATAACTTAAAACTTAAGAGTATCTTCGAAACGGTTGAGCAGATTTTGATGAAACATGGCTCAGAACTATCTCGCAAATACCAGCTATCAAAAATTAAACACTATTTTCAAATCTGTTTAGCCGCTGTGGCGCTAGTGGGCTACTATTAACATACCAATCAAAAAAAAGCCCCTGTCAATATACGTAGATTGGCACGTGCGTGCGCCGACATTCTTTATCTATTTGCCGCCGTCGCGAGACGGTCTACGTTGCTTCTCTCCTGTTGATAGGATCACGTGCCAAATTATCTAAATTGCCCCAACAGTGTTGCCTCTGTGATGACTACTCTTATATTTTGTTATAATGGTTCAAATAGCTATGCATTAAACCAAGGCATTAGGATTCCCTTCTCATTGGCTTCTTATACCGTTTGTTGAACAAATAAAAGGTATTTACGAGTATATCATATATTTATACAATAGGTAATCATTCAAGGGACAATGGTGTCGATTCAGATGTACACCGACTAAACTAAACTAAAACCAGTTTTAAAGTAGTACTGTCTCTTTCTCCCTGGAACAGTACGATGCGACGGCACCACTCCAGAACTGGTTTTAGTTTAGGTTAGTTGGTGTACATCCGAATCGACACCATTGTGTACGCTTTTATAATTTTTTTTTTTTTCTTCTATGTCTTGCTTGTTGCCATCTGTAGTCATAGCTACAATAATCAATACTGGTGACCGCTTGCGCTGGTTATGTGTTCGGATATGGAGAGAGATCCAGCGACCCCGTTCCTCCACCCATGTGTGTGTGTCACTGAAATCTGGTCAGCAGACTGGTTACACTGTGCCTTCTCAGTCTCGTAAATCTTATGTCCTCACTTGACGCTAGAGCATAAGCCATTATGTTGGGGTGATTAGAGAGCCGGTTGATGTATCGCTTTAAATAATTAGTTATTTCTTCTCGGACAGTAGTCTCTTATAATAAGGTAAAATTTATCACCATAAACGATAACTATGTGTGAAATGCTATTTAAAATTTCTGACTATCTAGAGATGATAAGAATGCATGGACATAAACCGGTCGGCGATATCCAGTCTATTATTTCCTTTTTTTTCTTCTGAATCATAAATTGTAAAAATATAAAAACCAAAAACCCCGACAGCATATTTTGCATTTCGCGGGCGCCATGTTGGATTATTTATTTTTTTATGCACAACGGGTTGGTACTTGACCTCAATCACACCTGATGTTAAGTGAAGATGAGGTCGAAGGTGGAAGCGTACTGACCCGGAAACCCCAACACATTTGGGGGACTGGCTATCTTATCTCTGACATAACAACCGTACAAACCGGATTTTACCATAAAATGTATCCTATGACACTCCAGAGGGCGGAGTGTGAGTTTTGTTTCGACTTCACTTTACTACCGCGTTCACGTTTACGTGACGATTTGTATGAAGAAATATGCAGCGCCTCTAGCGGATAGTTTGCAAAACGATTTTTTTCATAGATACTTTTTGCGTAAACGCGAACGCGATGGTAAAGTTAAAAACGAGACAAAACTCGCACTTCGCCTACTGGGATCAAGATGAATCTATCGACACCTTGCACTTCGAAATCTCCGACGTGCATCATCATCACCAAACACACAAAAATAAACAGTCGAAATGAGAACGTGCTCCTTTTTTGAAGTCGGTTTAAAATTATATATGCTACAATAAGGCTCAGACTATGGTGCAGGAAAAGAGCATTCGGCATAGAAAAGGGGCACGTGTGGTTTACCACTGATCATGTAGACCTGCTGGCGCATTCTCGACTGTGAAAATTCGCCGCAGTCAACAGCTGTCTGGCTTTCAAGGAAATTGTGGACAAGTTTAAATAAATAAATATTTCGGACACTTACACACATATAGGTAATCCCAAAGTAATCAAAGCTTGTAGATACTATGGATACTAGATAACGGATAAACATACATAAGTATTTATATAAACATTCATGAGTTGGGAATAAGTGTTGGTATTCGTCACACAAACATTTACCATTCGCAGGGATTCGAACTCGCAACCGTTGGTTTCGCTGACAGGGTCACTATCCACTTCACCATGCGCAGGCGTGCAGCCGTAACACGTAAATAGAAATAAATTATGGTAACTGGATACGTTTATCCTCTTATCCTTACTTCTTGGGCGCTTCATCGTCATCAGCCCATAAAAATCCCACTGCATGGACATAGGCCTTCCCTCGTATATAAGGGAGTATGGACCATATTTCACCACGCTGGTTCAAGGCGAGTTGGGGACTTCACATGCCTTAGAATTTTAATTTCTCCGGCATGCAGTTTTTTTTTACCGAATTTAGCTAGATCACTATATTTATTTATTTAGCTTAAATTAAGTACCAGAGCTCTTGTATAGGGATATGTTGAAAGGTATGCAATGGCTGACAATGTATAGCGAGTGGGGTGTACCTACCGGCCAATACAAGACTCATACGTCATGCGTGAGGAAGTGTAATTGGATGTGTGAATGTGTGTGTGCACAAAAGTGTACCTGGACAGTATGTATGCATGTAAGTAAAGTTGTCTGTCAAAGCACTAGCGTAGACAGCAATTTTTAATTTCCTTTCTGGGATTTGTATTATCTTGTTACGAATATACGGTAAATGCGAAAGTAGGTACGGCGGTACTTGTCTTTCTGGATGTTTGTTACATGTTCACGACTAAATGCCCGCCCACGACCGATAATCGGTGACCGATTTTAACGTACGGATTACAATGTCTCAACGCCCACGTCCTACAAAAAATCGGTTACAAAATCGGTGAGAAAAGTTTGGGACGAAATAATCGGCCGATATCGGTTCTACAAAACAGTCGTTCGTAAGTCTGTCGCACATAAAGCTCTGAAACGAAATTATTGCAGAGAGGAAGACTGGGACATAGAGAAGGACCTAGGCTACATAAATCGCCAATATGAAGCTAAAAATATTTTAGTACTCGCTCCATTTTTATTTCTTTCATGCCCATAATGTCTATGGCCGTTTTAAGTAATACAGCCTTAAATTAAAACTCTTTGAACATATGGCAATACTCCTGCAATTATTTTGCTGCGAACCACCATCTGGTATCGTATGTATGACTAATTGCATATCGATATTTACGATAGAACGCAGGAAAGGACACACTGTGCGAAGTGGATCGTCTGTCAACTTTAATTATATAGTCTGCGGTGAACTGGGGGGATTAAGGTTCATGTTAATAGAGCGATTTGAAAATTGAGGTACTTTCAATACTGTTTGTGTGATACTGTAATAAGTATCTTAAGTGTTAAGTGAAGAGGAGGTCGAAGGTGGAAGCGTGTTGACCCGGAAACCCCAACACATTAACTTATCTTTGATAACCGGAACACAACCATGCTATTAACATTGCTGCTTGGCGGCAGATTTAGATAAGATGGTGGTAGCTAGTCAGGCGGACATTTAAAATGCCCTACCACCAACCAAACCGAGTACTTTAACATGTACCCCGCTGGGGATCGAACCCGCGACCTCCGAATCGTAAACCCAATGTTGTTTACATTGAGCCACGGAGGCGGTTAATTTTCGCACAATCTCTTTTAAAGCGCCGACAACGAACCCATATTTTTCAAAGAAAGATTTCTTCATACGTAGTCAGGTCCTCGACTCGAACTTTTGTTCCTCACCGTACGGGCATCCCGATCGAAATCGCAAGTGAACGGACTGCATCTTCGGTCGGCCTTGGTCTTTTTCTCGTTACGATATTTGGTTGTGTGACGTAATCCTCAGAGAGCACACACGGGCGTCTCTACCGCCGCCGTTGATGCATTTTTACTGGCTTTAATCATTCTGTGAAGCACTCGTTTTCGCTATTCGTTTTGAATGACCGATTGATGTAGTGGATAGTGATCCTGTCTACGTAATCAACGGTTGCGGCTTCAAATCCCGCGAGGGGTAAATGTTTGTGTGATAATTACGAACATTTATTCCCGAGTCATGGATTATGTTTATACTTTTGCTTAGTTTGGGACTAGGTAGATGATTGGTGTAAGTGTCCGAAATATTTATTTATTTAATTAGCGAAATTAAGCGCGGAAAGTTCTTGGGTGGGTGACCATTAGTGTTATTTTAATACGAATGTTTCCGCGCTTCGGAGCGCACGTTAAATAGTCTGTCTCGATTGTTTTCAATTGACGATTTGGGGTTCTACGCTGACTGTGACCACTAGTCACTAGTCTGACACATGTCATGACATTTATGACCAGTAAGAGGACCCTGTACCCCAACAGTGAGGACGTGTACAGTTCTTGATGAATCCTTGTGAACGGTCACACATTACCAACCTTGACAAAAGCCGAATCTTTCTATAACGAAAAAACTAACACGTACCTAATCACTCGCAGCTGATTGGATGCCAATAAATCGCGAACAGCCAATGAACTGCGAGAAATGAAGCGTTAGCGTTTGTCTTTGTAGAAACGATTGGCACTTGTCTACAGGGCCTGTAGAGTATCTTAGATTTTCATTAGTGAGGACGATGCATCTATCTGATGACTCTATCCCGGTCAACGCTCATGACCTGTGCCTGTCTGTATTTGTTTGTTTTACAAAACAGAGTATTGTTTATTCAATTACTGGATTTCTCCCGCGGCTTCGTCTGCATGGAATAAGTTAATTGCGGATGTGTTTAATTTGCTTATCCTGCGGGAACTACTCACTTTATCGAAATAAAAAATATCTTATGTTTTAATCCAGGATATATTCTACCTATATGCCAAATTTGATTCAAATCCGTTCATCCGTTTCGCCGTGATTGATCAACAAACAAACAAACATCCAAACTTTCGCATTTATAACATTAGTTAGATTTTGCACTTTTTGCAGTACCCACATTGTTATTATATACCCACTTTGTAATAAATATTGAAATTTAGCATTGTTTTTAAAGTATTGTACGAATTAAGGTAATGAAGATAGAGTATTTTAGCATATAATTATGTTATAGATTACAAAGTATACCGACAAGAAATAGAGCACATTACTCTACTTTCGAGTAGGTACCATCGACAACCCTACTAGTTTAAATTAGTGATGCGACTTGAGTCCTTTATTGTCACTCGAGTCCTTGATCATTCTAAACAAATTTTACCATTTCTTGTTGATTGTCTTACTCGATTTAATGAAAGATTTAACCAAATATATTTAAAAATTGTTTTAATAATTATTAAGAAGAGACAAGTGCAAGTAAAACTTGTGCTCTGGGGGTTACAATGACATCACTATTGTCAAACTTTTTAAAATGACAAACTTAAGTTATCTAGTTAGTTGCGTAGACGATGTATCAAATTAACTGCAAATATAAGTTTGTCGCTTAATAATTCCACGGTGGATTTAAAATTAATTATTATCGTATTTATTCTTTCACTTGAGCCACAAGAATTTTCACGTCAAATTTTAAGATTGAATGCCACCGGGAAGTAATCTCAGGTTTGATGATTTGGTGAGAGGGGCTTTTAGTATGAGAGTACCTACGGTTTGAAAGGCCGTATGTTTTTATTGAGTTGCAATTTTTTACAGTAGTCGAGGCCGCGGGCCGTAGTATTCGATCTTGAGATGCTTCCAGTCGTTTCCAAGGAAAGGGCCTTGATACACCGAGAGACGGGCAACAAAGTGATCCTAGGTCCTTTTTTCAAAATTGGTTACCCACAGTATAAAAATAAATTTGGTTTTATTGCCATTTGCTTAAGGTTCATTTTACAAACTGTGCTAATACCTAAGTATCTACTTAAGTTAAATTGTTTCTTAGCCCTGTTCAATGAAAATCGGTTAAGTCGTTTCGAAGACACAGTTTAACACAGTATTTCGATGATATCATAGTCTTTTGAGGGTTTTCCAATTTTTTTTATTTTTTGAAGATTAAACTCGCGGATTCCTAGCCATGTTTGATGTTAATCATTTTAATAATGTTGGTTTGGTGCGTATTGAATGATATAATCATTTGTATCCTCGGGGGTTTTCCTTCAATTTATTGTTAGGTATATTGATTTTGCTTAGGAGCGTAGGTAGCTCAGCGGTTAATAAGCGGTCTCCCAATTTAGGAGATCCAGGTTCGATTCCCAGGCAGGCCAATGAGTTTTTAAATTTAATTGAATTAGGTACTTATGTGCATTTATCCGACTGCTCTAAAACGGTGAAGGAAAACATCGTGAGGAAACCTGCATGCCTGAGAAATAAACATTAAAAGGCATGTGAAGTCCCCAACCCGCATTGGGCTAGCGTGGTGGACTATGGCCCATACTCCCTCATACACGAGGCAAGGCCTATATCCCTGAAGTGGGATTTTTACAGGCTGATGATGATATTGATTTTGCTTATAACAATATTGACGAAATGCGTAGTAAGTACATACTAGAAATTAAATTCAATACGCAATTCTCTCATTCCAATACAATAGCTGGATTTGAAGGAAAAATTGCTACGCGGAAACAATAACAGTTTTTGTCGTGCCCGGGGCTGAACCTTGCCTTTTATGGATAGACTTTATCTAACAATAGATTGTTATACAAATTTGCGCGTCGAGAGAATCGCTCGTGAACGTACTTTGTATCTTAAGGTCCACTTACACGGGCAATTAAAATTGCTCAATTCTGAGCAATACAGGTCGTTTGTGACGTCTGGTCGGATTGGTGGTACGGCATTTTAAATGTCCGCCTGGCTAGCTACCACCATCTTCTCTAAATCTGCCGCAAACAGCAATGTTAATAGCGTTGTTGTGTTCCGGTTGTCAGAAATAAGATAGCCAGTCCCCCAAATGTGTTGGGGTGTCCGGGTCAGTACGCTTCCACCTTTGACCTCATCTTCACTTAACATCAAGTGTGATTGAGGTCAAGAGGTAACCCGTTGTGCATAAAAAAAAATCTTACACGGGCAATTAAAATTGCTCAATTCTGGGAAATACAGGTCGTTTGTGACGTCACGACAAATTTACCAATTTAATGCGATGTCAATATGTAGGTATATACGATATGGCTACATTAATACGGTATGATATGGATTGAGTGTAATTAACTAGGAAATTCATTCAGAACCTAGGGTCTGCTTGCTAGGTGCTAGCAATTCAGTTGAAAAACTATCGCTCGCCATTAACAAGGATTGTCCGCTCTTCCTACGAAAGCGAGACATAATTAAGCATACGAACGAGATAGATAAAAAGTTGACAAATTTACCATTGTCATTACAGCCACTGCCGACATAGGCCTCCCCCATAGATCCATCGGCTTTCTACCATGTCCATTGGATATTCGGCAATTCGTATCGGCGACAATGAGCAGTAATGAATATATGGAGCTATAAGAAGCAATATTTCGGAAACTTTGCCGCATATTAATAAAAACTATTTCAGATTGCGACGACCGATTAGTGTAGTGGATAGTGACCCTGTCAGCGAAACCAACGGTTGCGGGTTCGAATCTCGCGACGGGTAAATGTTTGTGTGATGAAAATGAACGTTTATTTCTGAGTCATGGATGTTTATATAAATATTTATGTAGGTATGTTTATCCGTTATCTAGTATCCATAATACAAGCTTTGCTTAGTTTGGGACTAGATGATTGGTGTAAATGTCCGAAATATTACTGTTAATTGCTCCATTACCTCCGGCAACTGTAGCTGAGCAATTATTGCACAAAATATTTCCCGTGTATATGTCCCTTTAGACGATTCTGTAAATTGGCGCTATCACCGATGGCGGGTAGATTTGCAAATTCAATTTGGCACGTATTGGAATCTTTTTCGTGATGCGACTCCTTGGAGCGTTACAAACACGCTGTTACCATAATGTTTCGTCAGCGTTCCTATCCCAGACGATCTTACATTGTGCTCATTTTCAAGATAACCTTTTAGATTCTTCATCACATCTTTTTTACACACATCGGTTTAGCACTTGACCTTAATCACATCTGATTGTTAAGTGAAATAAGATACTCACCTTTTATTTGAGGGAGTTGCTATCTTATCTCAAACACTCATTCTACATTTAGATGTTATCTTGGTTTGATATTTCAGCTAAATATTGTTTTTGTGGTGTTATAAAGCTGTTTACTTTAATGGATATATACTTTTTATTCGACCTATTTCGTGTAGTGGTTAGAAACTCTGACTTCTATGCCAAAAGGTCGCGGGTTCGACGCCCGCTAGGGGTACGTGTTTGTATGATGAATACGGACAGGTGTAGGTACCCGAGTTATGGATGTCTTCATTTATAAAACGGAAGTACTAATATTTAAAAAATAAATGTGTAGTATATCAACCATCTGGTTTTTTTTTTATGCACGACGGGTTTATGCTTGACCTCAATCACACCTGATGTTAAGTGAAGATGAGGTCGAAGGTGGAAGCGTACTGACCCGGAAACCCCAACACATTTGGGGGACTGGCTATCTTATCTCTGACAACCGGCAGTCGGCAGTCGGCAGTCGGGTAAAACACAGTCGAGCTTCCTTCTTTTAGGAACTCGGTTTAAAATCTCGAGATATTTCGGGTTTCCGGGTTAGTACGCTTCCAACTTCGACCTCATCTTCACTTAACATCAGGTGAGATTGAGGTCAAGTACCAACCCGTTGTGCATAAAAAAAATATATTCCTGTAGCTGAAGCAAGATTCACCCCGTGGCGTTTATTATAAAAATTAAACGTCCATATTGTCTGGGGCGGTTCCTAAGATTCTCTCGGTAAAGGAGTGTCTCGGACAAGACAAAGGCTGTGAAAAAACGAGGACTTCCTGTAGACAATGCTTGTAATCAGCGCTGTATTGTAGGTACTTGGGTGGTAAGAGATTTTATTTAGCAACAACTACTTATGGTATTAGACGAAAAATATCTAGACTGAGCTCTGGTATCTAAAGCAGCCACATATTGATTTAAAATCTTTTAGTCGAAGAAAGAAGTTTTAGAAAGGCCCCGAAAGACATCCAAATACACCCAACTAATGTGTTAAAAGCCAAATAGATTTTGACTCCAAGAATAGTGTCTTTTTTTAATGATTAGATTAGATTAGATTTATTTAGTTCACTTTTACAATATTAAGTCACACATACAGTTTCGTAAATTTATGATTTTTAAAGTAAAAGTGATTGTCAAACATAAAACAATAACTATACACATACATTACATTACTAGATTATTTGTTTAGTCACAAAATGAACAAAATAGGATAGAAATTTAGCATCTACATATTATTATATGTAACTATGTCAAATATATTAATTAATAAAGTATAAATGATTGACTGGATTCGCGTTTGACCACAATCTCACCTGATGGAAAGTGACGATGTGGTCGAAGATGAAGCACGCGATCCCAGTAAATTCACTCTGCTCTTGAAGATCTTGATAAATGTCTACTTGTTTTACGTGCGTAATATTTTCAAGTGTAAATTTTACCTATGGAAATAATGAAATATATGATGTGAACCAGATAACAATTTCTGGGAGTAATAAACCCATAACATTCAGGCCCAAGTGTAAAGCCCAATTAAATTGACTCGGCCAGAAATCGAATTTTATGAAATATTTGAAGTTTTCTAATGAGTGAGGTTCTCGAATTTTTTTGTGGGTAGGCAAAGTATAAACACTTAAATTTTGTAGCTCTTGCCATTTTAATTAATTAAAATATAAATAGTATACAATTTACAAATTGGATATATGTGATATCAAATCTGAGGTGCCTTTTACACTAGCCTGATAGATTACTTCTCGTCTGTCTTCACCACTCTGCACTGCACATCACAACAAAAGGTCCACACTATGGATTTATACATGAAGCTGTCAAGTAACATGGAACAGATCATTGCATCTTTTGAAGAAAGAATGTCCCGTTATGAGAATGACCTCAAGATCATGTCAACTAATGAAGGTGGACGCCATAAGGATCTCGATGGCCTTTCACGTGAGTTCTGTGACTTCAAGTGTCTTATCTGGAAATCTATCTCAATGTTAAAATGTCAAATTGAATTGCTCTCACTTGGTCTGGAAAGACATGAGACAGCTTCTCGGAGCAAGGTTATCCTCATGCACGGTGTTCCTGAATCGAAGGAAGCTGCTATAATGGTTTTTTTTTATATGAGAGGGCGGCAAACGAGCATGCGGGTCACCTGATGGAAAGCAATCACCGCCGCCCATGGACACCCGCAACACCAAAAGGGTCACAGATGCGTTGCCGGCCTTTAGATAATGTAATCCAAATATTACGCGACAAATTAATGATGCCCTCTATTTCATCGGATGACATTTCTGTTTGCCATCGATTAGGGACAAATACCAGCAAAGCGCGTCCCATCCTTGTACGTTTCCAGCAATACGAAAACCTTTGACATTGTCAAAATAGTTGAATTCGACTGTGTGAATTCTAGCAAAAAACTGGATTCCAATTGGACCACGCATTATCATTACGACTACCCCCAACGTCGCTAATAACATATCGTTTCTCGTCGGGGGCGAATACTTTGGGCGAAAGTATGTTTCTTTGAAATGATTTGTGCTTATTCTATTTTAGATAACAAGCCCCTTTGATATGTAACACGTGAAATACATTTGTATCTGAAGCCATTGAATCGAATAATCCAAAGGATCGAATAGAAAGACGTCATAGAGAAGGGAAATATTAAGTAATTGGACCGCCAAAGTGGCAAAACAAACGACTTCAGTAAGGTTCTATACTCTATCAAACAAAAAAATGATCGTGAAAATCAGTTTACATTGAATACAATTGAATTGCGAACCTCCACCTATTTTTAAAGTCAGTAAATGATGTCTTCCGAATTCAAATGCTTGACATTAATGCCTAAATCACTCATGAATCCCACCATCAGAACTGGATTTTGATAAAAATGTTACCAATCTGGAAGTATATATATCCTTTCAAATAAAAAAACAAATTCGAATAGGTTTATAAATGACAGATAACCGTATTATATTATACCGTATATATTATTTATTTATCTAAAATGTTACCAAGATATATTTACAGGTGTCACAAAAGCCTATATAGGTTTATCCGAACACCGTAACAATGTCATCACCGGACACTCATACATGACATAGCAATTTCTATGATGTAGCTTATAATTAGTCATTTATTTATCTCCTTACACACACCTACAGAGATAACACACTTATAAGTCTAGAATAAAACAAAAACTTATTATCTCCTCCCTTTTTGAAGTCGTTTAAAAATGTCACCCATCCAAGGACTGGCCGCGCCAGACGTAGCCTTTGCTAATTAATTACAACAGTATAACGCTGTTTCATAAAATTTCATATGCATGTAGTTCTCTTTCATTTACCGTAACGTGATGCAACCTCATATATTCCCGGTCAGGCTCAATCGATCGACTATGCACGCATACAGTCGATGTAGGTAATGTCTGTCTGTGAAGCCTTGAACGAATGCGATCAGCGGAAAGAATTATCGCACTAATATATTTACGTACGTACGTACGTAAGAAATATCTGCAATTGTTTAGAATAAATAGTGAAATACTTAATGTAAATACAAGATATAAAAATACATAAGAATTAGCACAATAATTTGTTTATGCCCAGTTTTTTGGGATATAAATTATAATTATCTCTGCGTATGAGAATGAGGATTCTAGTAACAGGTGACGCCAGAATGCGCACTTAAATATTCCTTTCAATAAATTTAAAGATACTATAAAACAGAAACTTATTTTTTTTTTTTTTTTTTTTTTTTCTATTTATTCATTATATATGAAACAATTTAACACAATAGAAAAGTGCACCACAGAAACCTATTCAAGGTTTATACGCAACACACTGAGCCTCATCGCTTACCACTTACTGTCTATTACAAGTTACAGTATCACCAGCACCACCCATGTAGTACTTTTTAAGTGATTGTTTACATTTTTTTATATTTATAAATATATCTGTATGTATTTCCTTGGGAATTTCATTTAAAATGTTTGGTAACATGTACTCCCACGTCCTCGCTCCGTAAATGTTAGTG
Organism: Oegoconia quadripuncta; assembly: GCA_949316235.1. Classification (NCBI taxonomy): domain Eukaryota; kingdom Metazoa; phylum Arthropoda; class Insecta; order Lepidoptera; family Autostichidae; genus Oegoconia; species Oegoconia quadripuncta. The sequence continues at coordinate 3,020,441 of OX438743.1, forward strand.
TATTTAGGTAACTCATACATATTAAGAAAGCATATTGTAAAATATCAGATTATTTAGATTATAAACAATCATGGACATAACCAGCCCGTTCGCATAACCAGTCTATTTCACAATTAATAATGAAATATCATAATATAAAATAATAATTTTGTAATATAAAAACCTTTTTTTAAAAGAGCGACCTCTCGAGTTTCTTGCTTGTTCTTCTCAGGGGAAAATTGCCTTTTGAACAAGCAGTAGCTTTAAAAATGTAAAATCTGACTGTTTTAAGTGTACCCTGTGTACCTACAAAATAAACCATTTTTTGATTTTGATTTTGAATAATTCTTAAACTACAGTAGCATTAATTTTTCTTTTGGCACAATTTGGTAATATTTCGACAGTTTTTTGACATTGTCAAACAGCTGAATTCCACTATGTGCATTCTAGCATCACGCACGTATTCTAGGGACAATATTATACGCTTATCAAGGGGAATAAGGTTCCGGTAGACATTAAAAAAATTGTCTTAATTTTTTTTTTTTTGTGCACGACGGGTTCTTACTTGACCTCAATCACACCTGATGTTAAGTGAAGATGAGGTCAAAGGTGGAAGCGTACTGACCCGGAAACCTGACAAATCTCTGACAACCGGAACACAACAATGTCATTAACATTGCTGCTTAGCGGCAGATTTAGGTAAGATGGTGGTAGCTAGCTAGGCGGACATTTAAAATGCCCTACCACCAACCAAACCGAGTACTTAAACAGGTACCCCGCTGGGGTAATTTTAAAACTACCATTAAACGGAAACTATGTGCAAATTTCTGATTCTAAATAATCAGATGATAAGAAAGCATAAACTAAAACCGCTCGGCGATATTTAGTCTATTTGCTTTGTCGAATCATAAATTTGTAAATATATTTATTTTAAAAGACCAACTCCTGTGTTTCTTGATCGTTCTTCTCTGGGGAGCCGGCCTTGTGAATCGGTAATTTTATGTCATGACGTTTTGAAATGACATACATGAAGTTTTGAAATGTTATTCAAAGTTTGTAGGTACACAGGGTACATATAAATAGTCATAATTATTATAACACTTATAGCATGTTAATAGCATTGTTGTGTTCCGGTTGTCAGAGATAAGATAGCCAGTCCCCCAAATGTGTTGGCGTTTCCGGGTCAGTACGCTTCCACCTTCGACCTCATCTTCACTTAACATCAGGTGTGATTGAGGTCAAGTACGAACCCGTGATGCATAAAAAAAAAAAAAATTTTCAACCACTTGAAAAATTAATGGGTGGGTTAATTCTATTCTTTTTATTTTTATTTTATTTATTCAGGTTAACAACAGCCTTAAAACACAGAAATACAAGTAGTTATTATTTAAATTGTATAGACCAATAAAAGTTAAACACAAATTATATAAAACAGAGAGTAGACTTGATCACAAACGGCACCCCCCGTCTGCCCTAGCTTAAACAACTCAGGGGCTCTATTACATAATTTCATCATTGTCGTCATCGGTTATGTTATGACATGTGATTGGTTGATTCATCGCTCGTTCGGCAATTTGACGGCTTCTCATTGGTCAATGTAATCGATGACGATACCGATGAAGTTAGATAATCTAAGGGCAGATTTTATCAAACACACTTTTAATAAAAGCAAATATCGATTGCTGGTTTCATGTAGTACGTTTGACTGTACAAGAATTAAAAATATTTTCAAAGGCAAAGGAAATTCAGAGACTTACTTGCACTTACTTCTAAACGCCGTAACCACACGACACTTGTTTAAATTGCGTCATTGTGAGGTTCCGCCAGATGGTGCTGGTTTAGTCTTATGGTTAATACCTGTACTTTATGATACCAATACCAGAAAATGCTGACTGATTTCCTGACTTTGCCAACCACACAGCAAATACATATATCAGTATCTATAAACAAGAATCAGACCATATAGAAGCACTGCTACGACAAAAAACCTCAAGGCCAAATACAAGTAAACAAGTTTAGTTAAAACGTCGTTCCAGTGAATGGCTAGTCTAGGTGTTCTAGGTCAGTTTTTTGTACTGCCCGTATATACACCTCTCATATAAATTAAAAAAAAAAATTTGATTAACACGTTCACGTACACTGAACCAGAAACAATAGAAGGTAATGACGATCGTCGATCGATGAGTCGAATGTCACAATAGACATAATATTGACTCCTGTAAAGCACTTATACATGATGCATGCAATACATATTTTGCTTTACGGCCATACAATATATTAAGTAAAAAAAATACAAATAATAATAGGCATAGGTAATACTGAAAATGTGTTTTCAGTCGGAGGGCGTGTCGCGATGCGTATATTACATTATAAATTATAAGGTACACCATAAGTGCCGTTAGTGAAAGACGTAGTTTATTTCTTAATATGTTAGACGTTGGCAACTTGTAAAAATTCTACAAGACCTGATTTAAAAAAATGGAAAATAAAAACTAGTACCTCAATGTATTTTTGCCAAATTGTACCTAACTTCTACCATTTGCTGTAACTGTATTTTCTTTTCTGTTGTGCAATAAAGTGTATTTGTATTGTATTGTATTGCATTTTTAACCCCGACAAATAACAACAGGTGGTTTCTTTGACGACATTGTGTATTGTGTTTTTTTTATATTTAAGACCTGCGTTATGCGTTAGGATAACTTTATTTAATAAATTATATCCAATTTTTTTATCCCGCGGGAACTACTCACTCAAAATCAAAATCAAAAAATGCTTTATTTTGTAGGTATACAGGGTACACTTAAAATAGTCAGATTTTACATTTTTAAAGCTACTGCTTGTTCAAAAGGCAATTTTCCCCTGAGAAGAACAAGCAAGAAACTCGAGAGGTCGCTCTTTTTAAAAAAAAAGGTTTTTATATTACAAAATTATTAATTATTAATTGTGAAATAGCCTGGTTATGCGAACGGGCTGGTTATGTCCATGATTGTTTATCATCTAAATAATCTGATATTTTATAATATGCTTTCTTAATAAATTTCTGTTTTATAGTATCTTTAAATTTATTGAAAGGAAGATTTTGTATATCAACAGGAACTTTATTGAAAAAGCGTATACATAACCCTTTGAATGAATTACTGACTTTGTGGAGGCGACTTATGTGACCTGCAAGTTTATCTTTATTTCTTGTATTGACATCATGTTTTATCATCATCTATTTTTCCTAAATGATGCTATATTTTTTTTGACATATATTAGATTTTCAAAAATGTACTGTGACGAAAAGGTTAGAGAATTATACTCTTTAAATCTGTCTCTAAGTGACACTGCAGGTGTCAATTGATAAATTGCGCGAACAGCTCGTTTTTGTAAAATAAAGATTCTATTTATATCCGCGGCATTTCCCCACAGCAAGATACCGTAAGACTTTATTGGGATAAAAAAATATCCTAGGTCTTTATCCATGGTATCTTCTTTCTTTCATGTCTTTATCCGTTCATCCGTTTTGCCGTGATTAAGCAACAAACATCCAAATTTTCTCTCTATAATATTAGTTATTTTAAACTAGGAGAAAGGTTCTAAAGTAATTTTTTAAAGAAATTTTCAAACCGTTTCGAAAACGTTTAACTTTTAACACAATTGTTTTGTATCCCTGAACGATATTATTATTTTTAGTACCTCGGTGTTTTCTAAATTTTAAATTTATGTTCATTTGAAATTTAAATTTGAAATGTTTGAAATTTACCCAGTCTATTGAGACAAATATTGTTGTTGTGTCTGGATAGTTCCCCTGTTGGCTATCGTGAGAATCTATGTGCCGTATTAATATATCGATTTTGAGATTGAAATCACATCTTAGATATCAATACAATTGACACTGTTTTAATATGCTACAGATTCTCAAACGTCAACTTAAGGTCATCTCAATCTTGAGCACGGTTTATTAATACTGTAAAAAATTATATCGAAAGATTCGATTTCAATTATTATGTGTTATATAAAATTAGCTTTTAGGCTTTTCGATTGCAGGTCAGATTGTTTTATTTATTCTGTATTTAAAAGGAAATCTTAATTTATCCAATGATATTTGTATCTTTACGTTATATAATAATTACCAACTATAAAATACACCCGTATTGGTACTATTAGTGCAAACCTCATCCACTGGTAGCTTGTATCTTGCCTTTTTGTGCAGCTAGTGATGTACGCTGTATTCTTCATGTAGCTTCTGTTAATTGTGCAATAAAGAGTATTTGATTTGATAGCTGCTGGGTTGAATAAACTCTCTCAATCGTCACATGAATGCTGTAAAAGCATCGAAAATTTTCACTGAAATCCAACAGATTATGACATGTTGCCGTTCAATTTCCGATCATTCATCTATTTCCGTAGCGCTACCATTCACCATCATCGTTCAATTAAAGATTCACGTCACTTAATATAAACAATTTTATGCATATCCACGTACAGTGGCGTGCACAGCTTTTTGTCACAGGGTTAGGGCAGAATGATAAAATTTGCTATGAAATGAGAAAAAATGTAACTACAAAATAATAATAATAATAAAAATCTTTATTGCAGGAACTTGTCCCATATCAATTTACATAAAAATTTACATTAAAAATGAAAATTACAATTTAAATTTAAATGGTAAATTTATTAACATTTGTGCAATATTTATAAACAATAATTATACAATTTATTATAAAAAAGAACTCAAATAAATAAATAAATAATTTTTAAATTTAAATTCAAAATTTAAAAATTACATTTTTTTTTCTACATTATTACATTATACGATTATTATTATAATTGTGTCATTAGTATCTATAATTTAGTCATTTACATATTACATAATCTTATAGCAATCTTCACAACTGTTTAGAATATTCCTGTTCACAGTATGAATCAGCTGTCTTGACAATGCATTTCTTGGAAAGCATACAGCCACTTAACTGCAAAATATTGTACGGCAAAAGTCAGTAATGGTGTACAAGTGAAGGGAAATGTAAATTAAAGAGCGTAACGAAGTTATCGGGTTCCCACAAGAAGCCGCCAAAATCTTCCGTAAAGCATTCTGCCACTTACTGAAGAATGACTTGACCGTGACTAGACTCTATGTAGACTCCAAGTATGCGACTAGTTTTGACTGAGGCTGGCTTCACAAAACTGAAGAAATAACAGAAATAAGACATGGATACGGGCTTAAAGAGACTTCTCCGAGAGGAGTGAATAACCGAAAATACAAAAATTATTATTTGCTAAGAAAACTAATTTTTTGTTTGAAGTAAGATAAAATAGTCACAGATGACGGTTATGGGTTAGGATGCTTCCACCTTCGATATCATCTTCACTCGATATGACATGAGATAAATTGCTAACCAATTGTTTAAGAAACTAAAAAAAATAATATCGCAAAATGTTGTAATTTTGTGACTTAAATATCTCCTATTTCGCAACAACTTTTTCCCTACCTAATATAACCGTATATTTACAAATACATGAACAAAAGCTCTAAAACAGGCATAATTGGCTGCCTTTCAACTATATGGACATAAATAATTGTATAGCCTTAATATAGAGTTAGGTATTGCTATGATTCTCTTTCTAAGCAGACTAAAATAGTGTGTCGCTAACTGTAGGTAATTAAAGTAATTATTTCACAAAAACGTTCTCTCTATTGGAAGAGATTTTGATTCTTTTATTCAGTCTAATGAACGTCCATTTTAATTAATTCCTTGAGCATTTCGGATTTCTTTTATTATTGTATATTTTAAAACCGCGTCGCGACTCGTGATACCGTTGTTTAATAGTTGTTTATTTCTTATAAAAATATTTCTTTCTTAGAAGAACTAGTGATATACAGATGTGTTTACACCCTGTTATTGAATGTGAGAGGATGAGGGAATTACATCTAGATTTGTTTCTTGTTTTATGGTTAACTGGATACGCGTTTGACCACAATCTCACCTGATGGGAAGTGACGATGTGGCCGAAGATGAAGCACGCGATCTCAGTAGATGCCTATTCACCCTGCTCTTGAAGATCCCAAGGTTGTAGGATTCAGGAAAGACTGACGCCGGAAGGGAGTTCCTGCCCTGGGAGCTATGGCTGTTCGCATTATGAATGAAGAGTCGAACCGCTTAGTGCGAATGTTAGGTAAGTTAACTACATACGGGTGGAATCCCACCCCACGCCTAGTAGTCCGAAGATGAAATGGCGATGGTGGAAAAGATTGTGTAATTCCAACGCACACTCACATACCTAAGTGCATCCTGTAAATCCTTGTGACGGTGTTCATGGCTCTGAAATTTTGGCACGTCGTTCCACAGAATCGTTTCGCGAATAATAAAGAAATAAACGCCTTTGAGTACGCTTAATCTTTCTCTAATCGTATGGTTGACTGGTGTCATAAGTCTGCTGTTGTAGGTACTATGTGGTCTATCTAAAGCTCATGTATTTTCTTTTGTACAATAAAGCGTTTACAAGGTAACCTACGTCTAGACAGTGGAATAATTTCTAAAGATTGAAGTAATAGACTTCAGATCCACTCATTGCGGAAAATAATTGATAATTGGTAACGGTCAGGCAAACAGTGTGCAGCTTTCTCTCAGTAGCATAGAGTTAGGGTCATACTCTACAACGCGGGCTCCGTGCGGATTGTGTGTCAGTCAGTCTTGTCAAGTCTATGCTACATGATTAGGGTTCAGTCCGTTGAAGTTCTTAAGTAGAGAGATATAATGAAACGTCCAAATACTTAATTTACTGAGTTTATTCTTGGTCGCAGGCATTAGATGGATAGATAGATAGATAAAAACTTTATTGGCATTACAGATACACACACAGTTATGTTATGCTATACATATAAAGCAAAGGTATCCCCGGTTAAAACTTACATTACAAATCAAAGAGGGATGTACTTACAACTAATTTGTGTGTGTGCCGCAGTAATACAAAAGGGTTATAGCTCAGTGTGTGACTTTACCCAATACCTGGGTAAAACACTGGTATTCTGCTATAGCCCGAGGTTGGCCAGGAAACTAGTATATACAACAGACAAGGTGTTATGGGGTATTACAGGCATAACAAGTAAGCTCCGCGACAAGTAACCCGAAATTGTTGATCCCATAAACACATTTTACCGTACCTATCATGTGACTTGTGTTCCAACGATTAAACGTATACCTTCAATCCAAAGTAACCTGGATCGAGTATTTAACGTGCTTACTTAAGCACAGAAACATTCTTATGAAAATGCTACAAGTAGTTGAGCAAGGGCTGACCGTTCCAGACGTTGTTGTTTAATTCGCTAATAGAAAACGATAAGCAAATCAGAGTGCGTCACGAGTTTCTTGTTGGTATCCAAGTAAATAACTCAAAATTTCCACCCGAGTAATCTGGATTTGTGATTGAATCCGAAAATAACCCCTCCGTGGTGTAGAGGTGCGACGTAGGTAAGTACGACAGGTACTTACCAGGTACGGCATAAGTGATCGAACTCGTCGATGGATTATATAGCGAGGACGGTAAAATTATTTGCATGGCCGTATGCCTTAGTTGGGGCAACTCCTCATTTAGGCAAGTGACCGACGAGCAACCGTCTTACGTATTTAAATACAGGTGTCAGCGAGCAGTCTGGAACCGTCATCTCTCGTCAAATGCATCAGGGCCTTCTTCTTCTTTGCATTATTCTGCTAATCATATCTGACGCGCTGCAGTACCAGGCCAACCCCCTTGAACCTACCTGGGTACGCCCTTGATTATTTGTATGGCGTGACAAAATAGTAGCAGTCCATTGTCATTGTACTGTTCGTAAGTTTGGTGCCATGTGATGACTTGTGACGAGTGTTTGCATGCGTAACTATATCTATAACATTTAATTATTGTATAGTCGCCGCATACATAATACATGTGCACATGAGTCGTGGGTTCCCTATTAATTTGCTTTATTCTCTTGCGTGACGTCGCGAATACATCCTCATAATATCACAAATAGTTGGTTCATAATGTTTCTCGATTGCCCGGCAGAGGCGGGACAGTCGATTATTACAAAACGCTTGGCTGATTTTTTTTATTGATTTTTGATTTTTATTGATAATATTGATTATGATTGATGCGTTGCTGTTGCTAATACTTAATCCAAATTTACAATGTTTGACAGCGATCATTGTACAATTACTGTTGTCACACGGCTTCTTTAAGTTACATGATAAGCCTGCGGTTCAACGTCAACGTCGTATATTTGTACTTAGTAATTAACCACGATAGGCTTTAGGAATGCATCAGTCGAACTCGACCGACTTCTCCTTTTAACTCATCGACTGTGTGAGATAAGAGGTTATTGCCCTGGTTAACTTCCTGAAGTTGTTCAAGCCAAATCAACTAAGTACAAAATCGATCATTTATCAACCCTCGATGGGATCTCCATTAAGTTAAACGTCCATGTCCTGTGTAATCTCCGGTCTGTGTGCAGGGATGCTAATTGACTGTTCGGTGGGATGAGCAACGCTGATGTGCGATGAGGAACGCTGATTATGTTGGCCTCACTGACCACGAACGTACCGAATAGGGACATCGCTATTTTAGAATTATCGATCGAGTTTTCTAATCGACCTTCTAGCGTATTCTATTTTTTCTTACCGCATCCACATCGTGTGTTAATCTGCTGTGTTATCTTCTTTATTATAAACAGATTTAAAGACTTTGTATTTACATCAGATATAGGGATATTATATTTATATAAGTTGTGAAAGTCCTTACCGAGCGTTGTCAGTGATTCCCGATTCTTACACGTTTACCGTATTCAAATATAGATTAAATAGGTATTTGCTGGGATCACTTCCCAGCAAGTGACATTATGATTATCCTTAACTAATCTTGAAACTGATTCTAATTTCAAATAAGTCTCTAAACATTACGTCTGAAATCAGAAAAAATATTTTAGTATAACTAAAGAATAATGTTTGACTTGAAAAACTTGGTTAAATTATTCATTAGTTACCCGACTTAGCCGTAAAATGGAAAAAAAAAACTGATATAAATTCCCGTGATATGTTAAACGAACCGCTTCAAACTCTTAATAATTTCAAAGAAAGTTTAATACGCCGGTTGGTAAAGCCACATATATCTATAGAAAACGGATTCAAATCTTAAATATCTGTACCCTGGAAATCTGTCGATAACCGTTGATCGGTTCCATGTTCCAATCAAGACAAATTAGGTAGTAAATTACGTAATATACGCGTCTCGAATATCAATAATTGGCACTTGAAATTAACCCTGCATTTATATTAATCACTCCATTGACACTATAGTATACATGTTGTAACCGTTAAGTGTCGCCAGCCAATTATTTTGTAAATGTAAGAGATATCAAAATACTTTAAACTGACATCAAAACGTTGCCTAACGAGTAAAATTACATCAATAAATATATTCCTGCTCATTTATTTTTTCCATAGGCGTCTTCCCAGCACTTGGGCATGTCCATTACAGTATAATACAATAAAGTACAATAAATTAAAGGTATTTACAAATTATATTAATCATCAATTATCAAGGGAATGTAAATAAAAGGATTATATAACAATTTAGTGTAACGTAGCTGCTATAAAGAGGCATTGTCTGTCTTTATACTAATTAGATGCTGTAAATGGGCAATTGTGTCGATTCGGATGTACACCAAATAAACTAAACTAGAACCAGTTTTAGAGCTTTCACCTTCGACCTCATCTTCACTTAACATCAGGTATGATTGAGGTCAAGTACCAACCCGTTGTGCATAAAAAAAATAGAAAAAAAGCGACGGCACCACTCCAAAACTGGTTTTAGTTTAGTTTAGTTGGTGTACATCCGAATCGACACCTATGTCAATTTCCTTAAAGCTAATAAATAGCTGCTGTTAATGGGCAATGTCAATTTCCTTAAAGCTATGGTAGATGCTCTAAGGCGACATTGTCTTATATTTTAAAAGTAACATGTTACTGCTGTATAGTAGCATTGTCAGATACAAAATACACTATCTACCAGTTAATCACGTATACTATATAAGGCATATCGAATAAGGGTATTTTGTTTTAGAATAGATGTTCCTAATGTACTTACTAATTTCATATTAAAATGCATAAGCACGTGCACAAAACTCTGGGTTTGTTTGTTAAGCTCATAATTTCGTTTAATTCTAGTTTCCTTTTTTAAATGATATTGATGTCATTTTACTCTTTAGACTTTCAATACCAATTTAATTTTTATTTTTGATGTCACTTAATATTTATTAACACTTTCGCGGACACTGAACGCAACACTGATCGCAATAATAATTGGTGACGACCGATTGGTGTAGTGGATAGTGACCCTGTCAGCGAAACCAACGGTTGCGGGTTCGAATCCCGCGAGGGGTAAATGTTTGTGTGATGAATACGAACATTTATTCCCGAGTCATGGCTGTTTTTATAAATATTTACGTATGTTTATCCGTTACCTAGTATCCATAGTACAAGCTTTGCTTAGTTTTGGACTAGATGATTGGTGTAAGTGTCCAAAATATTTTTTTTTTTTTTATGCACTTAACCTCAATCACACCTGATGTTAAGTGAAGATGAGGCCGAAGGTGGAAGCGTACTAACCCGGAAACCCAAATATTTGGGGAACTGGCTATCTTATCTCTAACAACCGGAACACAACAATGCTATTAACATTGCTGTTTGGCGGCAGATTTAGATAAGATGGTGGTAGCTAGCCAGGCGGACATTTAAAATGCCCTACCACCAACTAAACCGAGTACTAAACATGTACCCCGCTGGGGATCGAACCCGCGACCTCCGATTCGTAAACCCTATGTTGTTTACATTGAGCCACGGAGGCGGTTGAATGTAGGGAGGTAATTTATAGTGTTTAACATTTATCGTAAGTACAATACAATACAAATACACTTTATTGTACAAAAGGAGAACATACATTTTACAAAACACAATACTGATAAGAGTAAAATTAGGCGGCCTTATCGCGATCTCTTCCAGGCAACCTTTGGGTGTAGACAAGTAAGACTACCCATAGCTATTTTTTTTTTCCTCAGTGATTTATACAATAAAGTACTTTAGGACTCTACGTCTGACGATCTGGGGGCACGGCAGTGCCCCCGCCAAGTCGAGCGCGAAGCAAACACTGCCGTACCATCCTTTACTGGAACCATTTCGCCGCATTTTCAGGCCCCTATTTTAGAACCTCTGGATAAGACTAGAACGCAGAAATTATCGTCATCCAGTAAGCTATAATCACATACTTAAAATCCAAAATTTCAAGTCTATAGGTCATTTAGATCCGAAGTTAAGCGAAAGCAAAGTTTCGCATTTATGACACTCACTCACTCACTCACTCACTCATGATCATCAAAATAGAACTAGTACTTCCCATAAACTCAGAGAGCTGAAAATTGGTACAGAGTTATGGTTCAATGGCCACATAAAGGGAAAACTATAAAAACTAGGATAATCGAAGATCTGGAGTACCTGGTGACCCTGATTAGGAAACACAAGAGCCCAACCAAACTATTAGAGATCGACATATACCGCCTTTACAAAAAATATTCAACTTGGTGGGCCGCTTCATTTGATGTCAAAAATCGAAGGTCTGAAGTATCTGATGAAGAACCCTCAGCTGGTCTCAGCTGTATTAGAGATATGGTAATGCCCCCTTCTACTATTGGTACATAGAAAAATCGACTGTCATTGCAAAAATCCAGCGTAGTGGGACACATCTTCTAATTTAATCTAGCCTATAGCATCCCACTGCTGGGCGCATGCTTCCCCTTCTGCTTATAATACGCATATAAATAAAATTAAAGGATAACTCAGGATAAGACTACACTGGCTTTTATACTTATACTTACAAGTTTACAAGAAGAAATAGTCGAGCGATTAACTTTATATCTGACGAAGAACCCTCAGCTGGTCCCAGCTGTATTAGAGATATGGTAATGCCCCCTTCTACTATTGGTACATAAAAAATCGACTGTCCAGCGTAGTGGGACACATCTTCTAATTTAATCTAGCCTATAGCGTCCCACTGCTGGGCGAATGCCTCCCCTTCTGCTTTTAATACGAATATAAATAAAATTAAAGGAAAACTCTGGATAAGACTAGACTGGCTTTTATACTTATGCTTACTTATACTTATTACAAGTTTACAAGAAGAAATAGTCAAACGATTATTTTTATTCTACTCGAACATTACACAAATTAAATAAACAAACGAAAATTTGGTTAAAATATAATGCATTGGCTAAGAGTGGCGGTGATACCCGCACGCGTCGCTAGATGGCGTTGACTGTATTTTAAAACGCGCTTACGTTTTGTTTTTCCGATAACCTTATATGGCAAAGTGGCAACCGGCCGCGTTACAGTCGTTTACGACATTCTTCTATTGCGCTTGAAAATGTTTGCTAGGGATTAGGAGGGATTATTTGCATTTCGTTGATTTCGCTGATTATTTCGTGAGGTTTGCTAAGGTTAATTGGCAGGTTGTTATTACATTAATTCAAAAATTTAAACAGGTTAGGAATTATATGGTTAGTGACGGATTACTGATTATTACTTAATTATCAGAATTAAAAGAAGTTTCAATTGAATACTTTATTTAATTGTTAATTATTTAGTACCTACTTTTAGTTTTCTAGGTTTAATTTACAGTTAGGCAGTACTTCGAATCGCGTTCGTGTTTATAAGTACTTTTCTAGTATTCTAGTTTAGTTTATTTAGTTAGATATTACTTCGTTTCGTTTAAAAATATCATTAATTTAGCTGTATTTCAGTACTAGGTAGGTAGTACCTTTGGTAGAAAGTTCATTGATAATTAATTATATTGACACTTGTCTAATAATTAAGAGTTAACGTTTTGCTTATAGTTTGTATAGATTGAGTAGGCAGAGTAATATTTTCTTTAAGTTTTTTTTATTAAGACAAAAGAAGTCTTAAAGATATAAGTAGGTTTTAGTCTAAATATTATCGGTATTTCTGATTTGTTGTCCATATACTAAAGGTCGTTGAGTTTAATTGTGTTTGATTTCGCAAGATAATAATTATCGTAAAAAATGTCGATAATATTAAAAGACGACGATGAACTTAGTGGCTACCAAGTAGTTGGTATGCCCAAAGACGGGTCTTGTCTCTTCCATTCAATATCTTTCTTGGTGTATGGTAGAACTGACTCAACTTGCAGTATCAAGTATATTTGTAGATACGTGGGCATATATGTAATATGCCCACGTTTCTACAAAAAGAAGTGAAATCCCACCAAAAACATTCTGTAAAAAACTAGCCAAGTCTCGATGGAGCTGCTTGATTATCTCTAAAAAGTAATGAAATCTATATAAAGTCGTGCCAAGTGTAAGGTTCCTTACTGCGATTTCTTTATTATTATAGTTAATGTTGTGTGACTTGGCCGTTGAAGGGTACACAGGGGTACAAAACCAGGTGCTCCATGACACCATTGCACCAATCTGTCGCCAGAACCGCTACGCATTGACGATGGAAAATTGCCACTTGGAAAACGTTGATTCAATAACCAGTCAATTGTAGGCTTGATAAAGCCACTAACGTATAAAGAATGTTATGTAAACGCCACACAGATTATTCGCTAATAGTTTGCCGTTGAACATTCTTAATAACATAATTAATAACATTAATAGCGGTTCTGGCGACAGATTGGTGCAATGGTGTCATGGAGCACCTGGTTTTGTACCCCTGTGTACCCTTCAACGGCCAAGTCACACAACATTAACTATAATAATAAAGAAATCGCAGTAAGGAACCTTACACTTGGCACGACTTTATATAGATTTCATTACTTTTTAGAGATAATCAAGCAGCTCCATCGAGACTTGGCTAGTTTTTTACAGAATGTTTTTGGTGGGATTAACGATTACTCCCTCTAGGACTTTTTCATTTGAGAGGTAATGACAAATTGGCTAACCATATGTTCAGACGGTGCGACTATACGTAATTTATGGAACACTGTATACGCTTCCATTACCTTATACCTATGAGAATAAATATCATTAGTCTGAGAAAAAACTTGAAGATCATGTTAAAACAACATTAGCAAAAAGAGGTTATTACAAAATTAGTGACTAATGTCAAGACGCTTAGTGTACCATACTTCCGAATATTATAAAATTGTATTATTATTTTTTATTAAAACAAAGAACAGGATAATGATTCTGTGAAGTTTTTGTGTCGTTCGTTTCCCATAGTTGATATTCGTAGCTTGGACATTGGTGTCGATTCGGATGTACACCAACTAAACTAAACTAAAACCAGTTTTGGAGTGGTGCCGTCGCATCGTACTGTTCCAGGGAGAAAGAGACAGTACTACTTTAAAACTGGTTTTAGTTTAGTTTAGTTGGTGTACATCCGAATCGACACCATTGTGTATTGACTGTTAGCTCTATTATTATTTATAATATGTTTTAATTATTTTTTTTAGACACACAGCGCCATCTAGTTCCACAGTAAGCAACTATAGGCTTGAGTTGTGGATACCAGATGGTCGATATACTACATAAATACATTATACATACTTATTATAAATGAAAACATCCATAACTCGAGTACACATGTTCTGTATTCATCACACAAACATATGCCCCTAGCGGGATTCGAACCCGCGACCTGTTGGTATAGTGGTCAGAGTTTCGAACCACTACACCAAACAGGTCGGCAACAATCAGTAAGTAATATTTTTTTTTTAAATATATTTCGGACACTTACGCCAATCATCTAGTCTCAAACTAAGCAAAGCTTGTGCTATGGATACTAGATAATGGATAAACATACATAAATATTTATATAAACATCCATGACTCGGAAATAAATGTTGGTATTCATCACACAAAAATTTACTCCTCGCGGGATTCGAACCCGCAACCGTTGGTTTCACTGACAAGGTTACTATCCACTACACCATCCGGTCGTCCAATCCGATGTATTGTCATCATCCATCATCATCATATCCCCACAGATTGTCGATGTTAAACTTAGGCCTCACCTATATATGTTCAGAGCGACCGATTTAAAGCCGACTTCGGCGATCTTCATTTGGTAGTCAATCGTCTTTGTGAGTGGACGTTCCACCCTGCGCTTGCCGGTGCAGTGCGTGGTCTCCATTCATCGTCAACAGCCTTATACGTCCCCATTATTGGGGCACATGCTCTCACTGGAAGAGTGCGGATTAAAAGAAAAGAAAAGTATTAATTTGGATTTCTGCTATAAGAGTATTTTATACAAAAGTTTACAATACACTAAATCCAAAAAGGTCTCCACTCAGCATGTGTCGGGTTGGAGCAACCACGTCGCTGGTTTTCTGTGGAGCCGAAAGGCAGAGTGGGGCCACCGTACTACTTAATATTAACACAACTCTCCATATCAACTACCCATAAACATATATTTTTTACTTAATATAATTGTAGTGCTTTCTTAAATAATATTTAAATACATATATATCTATCTGGGGGCACGGCAGTGCCCCCGCCAAGTCGAGCGCGAAGCAAACACTGCCGTACCATCCTTTACTGGAACCATTTCGCCGCATTTTCAGGCCCCTATTTTAGAACCTCTGGATAAGACTAGAACGCAGAAATTATCGTCATCCAGTAAGCTATAATCACATACTTAAAATCCAAAATTTCAAGTCTATAGGTCATTTAGATCCGAAGTTAAGCGAAAGCAAAGTTTCGCATTTATGACACTCACTCACTCACTCACTCACTCATGATCATCAAAATAGAACTAGTACTTCCCATAAACTCAGAGAGCTGAAAATTGGTACAGAGTTATGGTTCAATGGCCACATAAAGGGAAAACTATAAAAACTAGGATAATCGAAGATCTGGAGTACCTGGTGACCCTGATTAGGAAACACAAGAGCCCAACCAAACTATTAGAGATCGACATATACCGCCTTTACAAAAAATATTCAACTTGGTGGGCCGCTTCATTTGATGTCAAAAATCGAAGGTCTGAAGTATCTGATGAAGAACCCTCAGCTGGTCTCAGCTGTATTAGAGATATGGTAATGCCCCCTTCTACTATTGGTACATAGAAAAATCGACTGTCATTGCAAAAATCCAGCGTAGTGGGACACATCTTCTAATTTAATCTAGCCTATAGCATCCCACTGCTGGGCGCATGCTTCCCCTTCTGCTTATAATACGCATATAAATAAAATTAAAGGATAACTCAGGATAAGACTACACTGGCTTTTATACTTATACTTACAAGTTTACAAGAAGAAATAGTCGAGCGATTAACTTTATATCTGACGAAGAACCCTCAGCTGGTCCCAGCTGTATTAGAGATATGGTAATGCCCCCTTCTACTATTGGTACATAAAAAATCGACTGTCCAGCGTAGTGGGACACATCTTCTAATTTAATCTAGCCTATAGCGTCCCACTGCTGGGCGAATGCCTCCCCTTCTGCTTTTAATACGAATATAAATAAAATTAAAGGAAAACTCTGGATAAGACTAGACTGGCTTTTATACTTATGCTTACTTATACTTATTACAAGTTTACAAGAAGAAATAGTCAAACGATTATTTTTATTCTACTCGAACATTACACAAATTAAATAAACAAACGAAAATTTGGTTAAAATATAATGCATTGGCTAAGAGTGGCGGTGATACCCGCACGCGTCGCTAGATGGCGTTGACTGTATTTTAAAACGCGCTTACGTTTTGTTTTTCCGATAACCTTATATGGCAAAGTGGCAACCGGCCGCGTTACAGTCGTTTACGACATTCTTCTATTGCGCTTGAAAATGTTTGCTAGGGATTAGGAGGGATTATTTGCATTTCGTTGATTTCGCTGATTATTTCGTGAGGTTTGCTAAGGTTAATTGGCAGGTTGTTATTACATTAATTCAAAAATTTAAACAGGTTAGGAATTATATGGTTAGTGACGGATTACTGATTATTACTTAATTATCAGAATTAAAAGAAGTTTCAATTGAATACTTTATTTAATTGTTAATTATTTAGTACCTACTTTTAGTTTTCTAGGTTTAATTTACAGTTAGGCAGTACTTCGAATCGCGTTCGTGTTTATAAGTACTTTTCTAGTATTCTAGTTTAGTTTATTTAGTTAGATATTACTTCGTTTCGTTTAAAAATATCATTAATTTAGCTGTATTTCAGTACTAGGTAGGTAGTACCTTTGGTAGAAAGTTCATTGATAATTAATTATATTGACACTTGTCTAATAATTAAGAGTTAACGTTTTGCTTATAGTTTGTATAGATTGAGTAGGCAGAGTAATATTTTCTTTAAGTTTTTTTTATTAAGACAAAAGAAGTCTTAAAGATATAAGTAGGTTTTAGTCTAAATATTATCGGTATTTCTGATTTGTTGTCCATATACTAAAGGTCGTTGAGTTTAATTGTGTTTGATTTCGCAAGATAATAATTATCGTAAAAAATGTCGATAATATTAAAAGACGACGATGAACTTAGTGGCTACCAAGTAGTTGGTATGCCCAAAGACGGGTCTTGTCTCTTCCATTCAATATCTTTCTTGGTGTATGGTAGAACTGACTCAACTTGCAGTATCAAGTATATTTGTAGATACGTGGGCATATATGTAATATGCCCACGTTTCTACAAAAAGAAGTGAAATCCCACCAAAAACATTCTGTAAAAAACTAGCCAAGTCTCGATGGAGCTGCTTGATTATCTCTAAAAAGTAATGAAATCTATATAAAGTCGTGCCAAGTGTAAGGTTCCTTACTGCGATTTCTTTATTATTATAGTTAATGTTGTGTGACTTGGCCGTTGAAGGGTACACAGGGGTACAAAACCAGGTGCTCCATGACACCATTGCACCAATCTGTCGCCAGAACCGCTACGCATTGACGATGGAAAATTGCCACTTGGAAAACGTTGATTCAATAACCAGTCAATTGTAGGCTTGATAAAGCCACTAACGTATAAAGAATGTTATGTAAACGCCACACAGATTATTCGCTAATAGTTTGCCGTTGAACATTCTTAATAACATAATTAATAACATTAATAGCGGTTCTGGCGACAGATTGGTGCAATGGTGTCATGGAGCACCTGGTTTTGTACCCCTGTGTACCCTTCAACGGCCAAGTCACACAACATTAACTATAATAATAAAGAAATCGCAGTAAGGAACCTTACACTTGGCACGACTTTATATAGATTTCATTACTTTTTAGAGATAATCAAGCAGCTCCATCGAGACTTGGCTAGTTTTTTACAGAATGTTTTTGGTGGGATCATATTGACACACAAAGGAATATATAAGTACTCACACACACACACACACACACACGCACCCACGCACACACGCACACACGCGCACACACACACACACACACACACACACACACACACACACACACGCACGCACACACACATTAGAATAAGTTTTATTTTATTTTGTATCTTAGTTATACCACAGAATAGGTAATAGTACTAACGTAGTTATACTTACTTATATATATAATAGATAAGGCATCATTATGCTTAAAAGGAGTCTCCAGTTACTAACTACCTCTAAGCAAAATTTTTAAAAAGAAATAAAAACTTTCTATTTATATTACTACTCACTACCTACTACTCAGTATTAACACAACTCTCCATATCAACTACCCATAGAACATCTCTTATTTACTTTATTTAATATAATTATAGTGCTTACTTAATATTTACAAACATATCTATTGTAGATATATTGACACACAAATGAATATACACATGATTAGTGGATTTGTATGAGACTAGTGGTCACCCGACAGTCAGTGTTTTGCTACCCTTGTAGCCGCTACTTGTCTTAACGATTGCCTTCAATTGACACCGGGACAGACTATTTAACGTGCCTTACACCCTGCCTTCAAGAGATCGCTGTTAGTGATAAGGACGCCAAATTGTACGTTCTACTCTTACCACTTACTGTATTCTCTTTTCTTGTAATGTGCCCTCGGAAGTACTCGTATTAAAAGACTAGTGGTCACCCATCTAAGGACCACACCACGAAGTCTCCGTTCCAGAACCTTATTGCCCATTAGTTCTTCTAGCCATGTGCCCTGCCCAATCACTTCCACTTACTAACTCTAGGCTATGTTGGCGACTTTCTTCTACAGATGACATCATTTATTTTTATTATTTACTTTTCTTTTTTTTTAATTACTTTAGCCCAGAATTTTTTATTATATGAATGTACAATATTTATAATCAACTTATTATAATATAATACAATTTATTATAAAAAAAAAAAATATCACAAATAAAAAACTAGCCCCAAGTCTCTGGTTGATGGAAAGGTACCCAGAAGGCTGGCCGCATTGCCTCGCTGTATAGCGAGGCTGATTCTCTGACCAAAGTATTGGCCAGCCCTCCGATCGTGGGATGCATCAACCAGACGCAGATAACTCCCTAAAAAGAGTGTGAGCACCCGGTCCCCACGGCCCAAGCGTTTCTACACCAAACGTCGCAAATAGGTGATCTCCACTGAGACCGGCATATTTGCGCCGTTTAACGCTTTCTACCGAGGCGGCAGCGGAACCAGCTGTACCGCTTGTACTTGGAAGATGGGAAGGAGCAAGCTTCTACAGATTTCCTCATTCTTCTCATGTATTTCACATTGAAATAAACGCTTGAAGTTGATTAGCTCACTGGAATTGGGGATAGGTATAGTGAAGTCACCATTCGTCCTAACTTCCGATACATTTCGATAACGAGAACAGATTGCATAAACTTCAACGGAATTCGTTTTGTTTTTGTGTCAGAGCGTTTTATTTCCTGTTGTTCAACGGCCCGCCTATCCACGTGTACGGGCTGGTCGGCCATCAATCAATACCAACGGCCTCGCCTTTCCTAACTAAATAACAGCCAGATAAAGGGAAACTGTATACGTGGCTTGTCTTGTACAGGTATGCAAGCTGGGATGATCCAAAGCTATAATTAATAAAACGGTATCAAGATTGAGATGAACTTAAGTTGACACTTCAGATACTGTTTGTATTTTAACAGTATCAAAAAAGTATTGAGAGTAACATTCGATGTCAATGTTACTAGGTAATTACAAATATGCGTTTTGGCACTATTTTTGGCAATAACCACCTCCGTGGCTCAATGTAAACAACGTCGGGTTTACGATTCGGAGGTTGCGGTTTCGATCCCCAGCGGGGTACATGTTTAAGTACTCGGTTTGGTTGGTGGTAGGGCATTTTAAATGTCCGCATGGCTAGCTACCACCATCTAAATCTGCCGCCAAGCAACAATGTTAATAGCATTGTTGTGTTCCGGTTGTCAGATATAAGATAGCGTGCTGTGTGTGTGTGTTGTGTTGGGGTTTCCGGGTCAGTACGCGTCCACCTTCGACCTCATCTTCACTTAACATCAGGTGTGATTGAGGTCAAGTACCAACCCCTTGTGCATAAAAAAAAATTAACTCTGCGACACAGAAGAAAATATCTCTAAGTAATCGAAGTCTGGAACCTATTTCATAGAAACAAAATCTGACGTATATTCCCGCCCCAATAATCATACTTTTTAATATTTAATATATACTTTATAATGTAATTTAAAAAAAGTTTCATACTAATGGATTTTCCAACAACTTTACTGCACTGAGAGCCGTAGTAGTGCCAAGCAAATTACAGCGTAATTGGAAGAAAAATTAGGTATCCAATTGAATCACAAGGTAAAATGATGACGTGCTTCAGTAAGATTTGAAGTTGGAGAATCTAGCTGCCATGAGAGTAGTGATACCATTTTTATTTTAGTATGATTATATAATATATTGCACCAAAATATTACATATAACAGAGTACAAACAATAGGTCATGTACAAAGCTGGACTTATCTCTTTAAGAGACCCCTTCCATTCAACCTGAACATTGAAGTAGGAAACGGAGTAAATTTGGGGTTTAGCAGCAAATTGTGTGCAAATTCAAAAAATACTACAACGAATAATAAAACAAATAAAAAAAGAAAAGGTAACCAAACAAATTCCACATTTTTATTATTGTTCGAAAAAATCCTAGCAATAACTCTCAAATTTCAATTTATTTCATTCAAGGCGACTACACCCAACTATTTTTGACCTTTATTACTAAAATAGAGAAAATATCGCATAATTTCTTGCACATGTGCTATTATAGTTTGTATATAGCCACTATTATATACGTCTGTATATACACATCGCCATTGAAACGTGCATTATTTTCGACATATCCATGTGTTATATTTCTAAATCTTTAAAGCGTACCTCTATAAGGTAACGCCTCGTGTGAGAAGCGTTTTGTTTCGACATGTATTTATTTCGTGTACGTTTTGTTAGCGTTTCTGCGCGTGGGCAGGCGAAGACGCTTCGGGTAATAGTTGAATGGATTGGTGCGCTTGGAAACTGTAGTAACCTCGAATTATTTAAATATTTTTTGATTGAAGAAAGCCCTAGTGGAGTTAAGGTCCTTATTACAGAATGTTACTCAAGCAGAGATCTCCGCTTGGGGACAGCCTTATTTAACTTGTATAGCGGCATCTCTTTCTGTGCTCAAATGCAGATCTACGCTTGAGCAACATTCCTAAATACGGGTCTTAGTATCCAAAATAAATACTGTGTTTATTTGTTTGTAAACGCTTTATTGTTTAAATAAGGAAGGTAGGTAATATCTTACAGAAACTACAAATTAGACGGCCATATTTATAATATATAAATTTAATATTTTATGTTGTTCACTATATGTAGTGAACAATGGATGGGTGGTGAGCATATTATGTACACCCATCCATTAATGTACATAATATGTGATGTGTTATTATTATTTCAGTAAGTAATAATGTTTGAATTGGTATATATTAGAATATATTTATATATTTATGTAGCTATTTTTTGCATTCGTATTTTGTACAAAGTTAAGATGACACTCAGATGGCAACTTTAGGGTTTGCATGGCTACTTTTAGTGATAAAGTCGCGCAATTGTACTCAAGTTATTGAAATCTTTTTGTTCAATGAATATTTTTTCTTTTTGTGTGAAATAATATTGTATTATCTACCTTTAAATTTGGACTTACACCGTTGTGTCGTGCATGACGACTATACGAGGTTAGTGTTTCGGTGCCTGGCCATACCAGGTGTCGGCATTATGTTATATAACATAATACAACCTATGTTTTAGGTATCGTGTTGAACTAAAGGCTTCCCACTACCTCTAGACCTCTAGGTATCTGTAAAAGTTCGCTAAAGACTTAGGTCGCCTGTATTGAGTCAATGTCAGTGTTGCTACCGATACCGATTTTTTCTTGTTTTACCGTCTTAAAAAATCTTTAATTCTTTAAGACCTACAAAAATATAGGATGCTTAACTGTAGTTTTTATAATTTTTCAAAAGAGTTTTGTTCAAATCTCCTGATTTTTGATTATTTGGATATCTGCCCAATTTCTTCTCGATACTTGATCATATGAAACACAAGCGTCAGGCAAACTTTCTAGCCTTGTTTCTTGCCCTGTGCCTGCGTGTTTATTTTATTTGTATGGGTGTGTCAAACAAGATGTCGATTTTAAGGTTTTTTTTTGGGATATTGGCAAATATTTCTTTGGAAATTTATGTAAATTGTTGGGAAATGTTTGCTATTTTTATAGTAGATAATCTAAATAATATTATAAATGCGTTTTGACGTTGGTTTGTTTATTTGTTTGTTGCTCAATCACTATTTGGTATATTGGCTTTAAATTAATCCAGGGATTAAAACATAGGATATTTTTAATTACGATAAATTGAGTAGTTCCCGCGGGATATACAAATTTCCGCGATAGTTTTTCCATGCAGGCGAAGCCGCGGGCGGAGAGGTAGTATAAAAATAACTATGTCCTGGGAAGCGGAGACTTATAATGATGACTATTACAATCAGCGTTTTTTCTCAGAAGTCCGGAAGAATACGGACGCAATTTTTATTTTATCCTAACTGGGTGATCAGATTGATAAATGGCCTATTAAAGACAATCACAAACAGAATTTATATTAAATTTCTAGGCTTTAAATTTATCCTGATATTTTCAAATAGGACCTGGCAACACTGGACGCTAGTGGAACAATTGCCAACCGGTTGACATGAAGATGATTTCCGGCATAACAATCTTCATTTATATTGTGCCATGCATATGAGGATGTCGCAATGACTCTCGTACCTCCGAGCACACCATTTACGCAAGTGCATAGTTGCCAAACGCCAGCGCCGAATGCAAAACAGCTCGTAATTATAAATGCGCCTGAATTACAATGTATATTATGAATGGCCGTCTGAGAAGCAATAGCTCTGGCGATACACAGTAATGGGGTTAATAAATCTAGACACAATTAATCACTAATTGCAGACATTGATTAATGAGAAGTGGACTCGGTGCTCTTAATTAAAAACTTTTAACAGAGCAACGGAAAAAGTATTTAGCAAATAACCTAACCTGGATTGTAAAAACCCAGCTGCTAGCGACAGACCGAAAGTCTTTAGGTACCTAACAAATTAAATACGAAACTTGGGAGGTTGGTTTTTCACGGCGAATGGGTATACTGATTTGGTTGTAATTTGGCACATACTTTTTAACCCCTGATGAAAAGCGACGGGTGTTATGTGTGTGTGTGTGTTCAGTCTTTGTCCGGACGTATCTCATAATGCCTGGTCCGATTTGAGTACGGCTTTTTTATATTAAAGATTAAACTATAGGGGTAAAGTAGCTGTGTTTGATGAAAATCGGTTAAGCTGTATCGAAGATTTTTAGCTTTAAACACAGATGGTTTGGTTTATCTGGATGATGTACCTAATGCATTTTTTTCTCGGATGTTTTTTAAATTTTCAATTTATCGCTATTATCTCAGTAATCCGTGATGTAGGTGGTAGAGCATTTTAAATGTCCGCCTGGCTAGCTATCTAAATCTGCTGCCAAGCAGCAATGTTAATAGCATTGTTGTGTTCGGGTTGTCAAAGATAAGATAGCCAGTTCCCCAAATGTGTTGGGGTTTCCGGGTCAGTACGCTTCCACCTTCGACCTCATCTTCACTTCACATCAGGTGCGATTGAAGTCAAGTACGAACGCGTACTGCATAAAAAAAAATAGATATTCCACGCAGGATTAGACTCGGGTTGAAATCTAGTTTGTCTAAATAAAAAGAAAATGATCTGTGATTTAATTTTTATTTTTATTTAAATAATTTAATTTAAATTGAAATTTAATTTAAATAATTTAATTTAAAAGCGATAAGACCGCCTTTGTACACCTGTTAAAATAATATCACTGTGTATATTTTTAAGCTGTGTACAATAAAGAATTTTTTCTTTCTTCTTTCTTTCTTAGTTAATTGTAGAGCAACGATTTTCCAAAGTTGCATTATCACATTTTCATATAGATAAAGATGGAAATTTGCCTCCGAAATGATAGAAATTGCGACGTGGTTGTTTCGTCCGTGCCCTCGTAACGCATTCACTGCTACTCCTTTGCTACAAAGACATTCAGAGCCGTCATTCTCAGTGGCAACTCAGATGTGCCTTTGAACGACTGTTTCTCTATTCCTAAAGCGCACAGGTGAGTCTGTATAGTAATTCTTGCACAACCAAAGGGATTTAAAGTGGAACATACCTTTTTTTTTTTTTTTTTTTTTTCGCGGGGATATGCTTTACGCGTACCGCTCGCCTGGGGGACGGCGAGACGGTTATGTGGGACTCCCCTCCCTAACGGGAGGGATACCCACTAAAACCCCGCGGCGACCTTCTTAGGCAGTAGGGAGGACCTGGGAACGCATAGGCGGCTCCGTTCCCCCCCGCCCCGCCTCACAAGGGGAGGCCCATTCCCGGAGGGCGTCTAGCGCACCCTCCACGGAAAGTGGAACATACCTAGATAATAGGTACGAGTATGTACATACCTGTTGAAGGTACGGGATGAGACTTGCAAAATGTATTGTATCGTTTAAGATGTGTATAATGCATTAAACACGCTGTGACTTTACCTACTAGACTTCTACTAATACCTTAACATACAGACGGATCTCCCTAAAAGTATTATATGGATCGTATGAACCGAAGCACTCTAGCACCATCCATTAGAAAGTATTCATACAATATCAACACTCAAACCAAATCCATAATTATATGTCACATATAAATGAGTAAGAAAATTTCGTCAGCTCTGCTAATTGATATCGTGGTCTAGTGGCAAGCGACACGAGTGCTTAGGTAACGTCTTTCCAAAAGGCACGGTTTTTGAATCCGGCTAAGACAATTTTCATTCGATTTTTTTTCTATTTGGAATTTTTTTTTACTTTTTATAAAGGAAAATAAAACGTAAACACTTCATTAAAATAATAAAAAGGTAAGGAAAATAAGAAAAGTAAAAATTTTTGGAGGTAACACTTTAGCCCATGTGATACTTTAGGATGATTGGTTTGTACATACATAAAATCACGACTTTTATCCCAGACATAAAAGTTTGGATGTTTGGTGTTTCGTTGCTCATCATGGTGAAACGGATGAACGGATTTGGATGAAATTCGGTATGTAGGTAGAATACCATGGATTGTGAGACATATGATAATTTTTATCCCGATAAAGTGAGTAGTTTCCGCGGTATAAAGAAATTAAACGGGATAAAGAAGCGAGCGGTTCGTGCGATCTACAAGTTAGGCTCCCGAGTATCTCTGAGGAATAAATTTCAAGAAATCAATATATTAACTTTGGCATCGCAATATATTTACGAAAACTTAATGTACGTAAGAAAGAATCTGTATTTGTTTAAGAAAAATTGTGAAATACACAATGTTAATACAAGATATAAAAATAAACTTGCTGTCCATAGCAGTCGCTTACACAAAGTCACTAAGTCATTCAAGGGACAATGTATACGCTTTTACAATAGGGTTCCGGTAGACATTCAAAATTTGCCTTTAAATAAATTTAAAACAACCATTAAACGGAAACTATGTGCCAAAGGCTATTATAAAATTTCTGACTATCTGGATGATAAGAATGCGTGGACATTAACCGCTCGCCATTATCCAGTATATTTTATTCTTATTTTCTTTGTCGAATCATAAATTTTACAATTAGGTATCTCAAATTGTATTTGTATTGACTTATTTAAAAAGAGCAACCCTGGAGTTTCTTGCTCGTTCTTCTCTGGGGAGACTGCCTAGTGAATGAGCGATAACTGTATGTCATGACAATTTCAAATGTTATTCTTATAACTTACGAAATAAAAACATTTTTGATTTTGATTTTGAAACATATCCGCGATAAAGCTATTACGCAGGCGAATCCGCGGGCGGAAAGCTAGTAGATCTATAATAATAAAATACCCTTGTAAGTACTAAGTAATGTCTCGTACCGTATTCCATCAAACCTCGCTCGGAATGTTTTTTATGCGATAGTTAGGGGCGGGTCTAGTAACAGTAATAGTGTGGTATTATTTATAGGCCCATAAAATATTTAAAGCACCTGTGCTTGTGTAGGAGACAGCCATTCCACTTCGGTCGCCGTCATAATTAAAGAAATCTGTACTAGGTAATGTAAAAACAGCTTTATTCTGTAGGTACAGGGTACACTTAAGATAGTCAGTTTTTACATTTTTTAAGCTACTGCTGCTTTAACTGAAGGAAAATATCGTGAGGAAACCAGCATGCCTGAGAAATAAAAATTAAAAGGCATGTGAAGTCCCCGACCCGGCACTGTGCCAACGTGGCGGACTATGGCCCATACTCCCTCATATACTAGGGAAGGCCTATATCCCTGCAGTGGGATGTTTACGGACTGATGATGAAGCTACTGCTTGTATAAAAAGCAAGTTTGTCCTGAGAAGAACAAGTAAGAAGCTCGTAGGATTGCTTTTGCTTTTTACATTACAAAAGGTACAATTTAATCCAGGTCCTAATCTGTCTTCCAACCAAATGACATATATACACAAAAACAAATTTTCGCAAGTAATATTAGTTGGTTTTGTGGGATAGTTGGATTGTTCTTCATTATTACTAAAATATTTCCAGCTTAGTCACTTTTGTAAGTACCTAATTCAACTTGATTTGATCTTAGTATGTAATGTCAACGCGTGGTCTCTAAAAAAACCCCAGGCCTTTGTCAGGTTACCTAACAAATAAATCAAGTTTCTCCCCAAAAGTCCGTAAAAGTCGGCCGTTGATGAAAAGGCCGAAACTTTGTTAAAAAGTGTGAATTCTTGTTGAGTTTCCTTTTTTATATTTAAATTCTTTGTGAATATTTTTTGTAACGTATAACGCGTTTCTTTTTGTAGCTGTGGCATATCTGTACCTACCTACCTATCTATGAGTACAATTAAGTTCAAAATTTCAGTCATAGTTCAAGTTTCATACAGTCAGAGCGCGCTCCGCTCCCGCGCTCGCCTCCGCCCGGTGAAGCTGAAAAAGGCACCGGCTGTTACTGTTCAAAAAAACCTCTAAGTTCAATTTTTTTTTACCGAAAACCTGAGTACATGTAGGTACATATAAAAATAATAGAACCAACCAGTTTCTGTGGGTATTTTAACCGTCTCCGTGGCTCAATGTAAACAACATTGGATTTATGATACGGAGGTCGCGGGTTCGATCCTCAGCGGGGTATATGTTTAAGTACTCGGTTTGGTTGGTGGTAATGCATTGCAAATGTCCGCCTGGCTAGCTACCACTATCTTATCTAAATCTGCCGCCAAGCAGCAATGTTAATAGCATTGTTGTGTTCCGGTTGTCAGAGATAAGATAGACAGTCCCCCAAATGTGTTGGGGTTTCCGGGTCTGTACGCTTCCACCTTCGACCTCAACTTCACTTAACATCAGGTGTGATTGAGATCAAGTACCAACCCGTTGTATATATGTATATATAAAGTATTCTAAATGTCGACTAAGGGCCTTTCCACCAAAAATCATCTATACTAGACTCACACGGTTTAACGGCGAAGGGATCATCGCCTATCACGTGTTCGTGGAACACCCAAATGCGTACCTACTATGTTAGGGATGTCTCTGACCACCTTATTAATATAAATATATATGTATGTTTAGGTATCCATTATTTGCTATGTATACATGCTTTCCTTAATTTGGGACAAGATACTCTATGCCTTTTGAATGGCTTAGTGACTTGAAGCTTTCTTACATAAGTACATAGACTTCGTGAATATATTACGATGAGAATGTTAATAAATAAAATAAATAATAAGTATCCTTAGACATACACACAGCGCCATCTAGTTCCACAGTAAGCAACTATAGGCTTGTGTTGTCGATACTAGATGGTTGATTTAATACATAAATACATTTTTTTTTGTAAATAAATACTTATTATAAATGAAAACATCCATAACTCGGGTACACATGTCCGTAGTCATCACACAAACATATGTCCCTAGCGGGATTCGAACCCGCAGCCTTTTGGTATAGTGGTCAGAGTTGCTAACCACTACACCAAGCAGGTCGTCGTTAATATATTGAATGATTGCATTCAGCACCTAAAATTTCCCCATTGTTGCCTATTATTATATTTGTATTGACAACACATAAATAAAGTGTATTATATTGACTTATTATATTGACGACACATAAATAAAGTGTATTATATTGACTTATTATATTGACGACACATAAATAAAGTGTATTATATTGACTTATTATATTGACGACACATAAATAAAGTGTATTATATTGACTTATTATATTGACGACACATAAATAAAGTGTATTATATTGACTTATTATATTGACGACACATAAATAAAGTGTATTATATTGACTTATTATATTGACGACACATAAATAAAGTGTATTATATTGACTTATTATATTGACGACACATAAATAAAGTGTATTATATTGACTTATTATATTGACGACACATAAATAAAGTGTATTATATTGACTTATTATATTGACGACACATAAATAAAGTGTATTATATTGACTTATTATATTGACGACACATAAATAAAGTGGAAGACCTGTTAACGTGTCTCTGGTAGCCGAATTTCGGTGGTATATTCAGTTACAAAGCCTATAAATGCGACTGCCAACAAAAAAAGACTAGACCTGAAAGCCGACGCGAGCGAGTGCCTTTGGCAATGATACCTCCTTAGCGCTTTATTTCCTGCCTAAATGTTGCACTTATGTGACAAAATACAGACTGTTTTACCACGCAAATAAATTTAGTCAGAAATAGTGTCTAAAGATTATTTAAAAGAATCCCAAGTAATATTAAAAATTGCGAAGGTTTGTGTGTGTGTATGTCTCTATGTATGTTTGTTACCTCTTCACGCCTATACCGCTGGACGGATTTGGATGAATTTTGGTGGGTAGACAGATTAGGAACTAGATTAACATATAGGCTAATTTTTTTGTTGAACCGATTTTGATGAAATCTTCCACGCGGACGAATTCGTGGGCGGAAAGCAAGAAAAATTTATTGGCCAAAAAATATATTGCACACTACAAAACTGTTATCATTCTTATAGAAGCGTGTAAATACAAGGTATTCATACTTAATTTTACCTCTAGGTCTTATAATAGGGTACCTATCCCTATATCTCAGGAGCCTGTAACAGGTCTTAGTTATCTTATCTTAGACAACCGGAACAACAATGCTATTAACATTGCTGGTTGGCAGCAGACTTAGATAAGGTGGTGGTAGCTAGCCAGGCGGACATTTAAAATGCCCTACCACCAACCAAACCGAGTACTAGACATGTACCCCGCTGGGTGTCGAACCCTCGACCTCCGATTCGTGAACTCCATGTTGTTTCCATTGAACCACGGAGTATATAGATAGATATAGGTACTTTTATGCTGTAAAAGACTGTTAGTGTTTCTTTATATTTTGTATTTAATTTATTCAAAAAGTATAACATGTTATATAGTTATATACAGACAAACTTTTAAACAGGCCCTTATTTGTTTTAATCTCTATTCTCAGCAAGCGGATCTACCAAATGTTTAATTTTGGAGCTAATTATGTTTTAAGTCTATGTATTTAGTAATGTATTTTTCACGGCAGTGTACCGACTTTAGTGCAGGTGTTAGGGGATTTGTTCATTCTTCTCCATCATATCGAAATGAAAACTGTATGCAATGCATTTAATCGATTCGATCTTGGTGCGGTGAAATATTTATGGTTAGAATAAAACTACTATTTTACTAATAGAATTTTGGGGGTGGCAACACTAACTAATGTTATCGACATTTCCACGTGACTCAAGTAAAGATGAAATTGAATTGCAGTGCTCCCGTTCGCTAATAATTTTGAAAGCTAAATTTAATTGTAAACTCACGTGTAAAAATATCTCAAATATAAATGGCAATGACCTTTAAAGATGGCGGCCGCACCCTTACTTCAGAAGTTCTTACAGCTCCTTCGAAGCGACTTTAAAACTAAAACTTGCAGCGCGATTTTCGCTTAAAAAGAAAAGCCACGTCTGAAGCTAAGCTTCAAAATAGTGGTGCACTTTCAAAGGCAGGGGGTAGTTGGAAATTTTTAATTGTTACCGCTGCGGTGTTCACGACTTGCAATTAGGCTCCTTACCATCTGCGTCTGACTCATTGAAACTTGGGGGAGTGAATCTCATATCTGAATAATTATTTGTTCCACCAGCAAGGGCGTGTCGTCAGAAATGAATTTTGAGGCGTCCTTTTGAAACTAACCGTCTCTATGGCGTGGCGTCAACAACATCTCGTTTACAAAAGAGGTCGTGGTTCCAATTACCGGGGTCACTTGTACTTAGTGGTGTGTTGTGTGACGACCGGATTGGGGTAGTGGATAGTGACTCTTGACTTCGAAATCAACGGTTGCGGGTTCGAGCCTCTTTATATACAGGGCGTCCCAAAGTTATGGGACATGAAGGGGAAGTACCTTAAATATTGTAGATAGTGAATTTTGCTCAAAGAAGACTTTATGTTATTTTTAAAAGTTAGTAATTCTGCATTCATAGATTTTCTAAAAATTACTTGCTTCGGCTGGGAATCGAACCGACTTAAATGTGAAAAAAAAAACACCCTACTTTTATGATGCCAATCGAAAGAATAGCTAAAAAATAATAACTCTGCCTAAGTAACATAGTATTTTAAAAGAAAGGAACAACATAAAATGATTGAGTCAAATTTCAAGAAAGTTATTTATTGCCGACGACGTTCGAAAAGTAGCGATATTATCATTCCAAAGATAGCATTGATTATTCGTAAATAAGTACCCACTTCATAAAATAGGTACTAACATAGTTTTCCTTATTATAAGTGCACGTGTAGATGAAATGATAAAACTTGTATTTCAATACGTCCTCTGTAAGCTAGACAGAAGGCAAATTAAAAACAAAAATAAATAATTTATAATTTGAAAATGGAACAGTTTATGACAGCGTTTGTTTGAATGCATACTTTTTAAGATATTTTAAAAAGAAGTGATATTTTTAAATGTTGTTCTTAAATTTGAAAATGGAACAGTATGTGCGAGCGTTTGTTTTTCGGATATTGATCTGTTTAGTCTCAATTCACTTACACAAGTGTTATTGTGTTAATTTATTGCGAACATGGCATATCAAGTAAGTTTTGATCTAATGGAAGCATATTTTTTGAACGATAAAGATATCTCTAGAAGTTTGCGGTGGTATGGCGTAAAATATCCTGATAGACAAATACCGTCTCGTAAAGTTTTGAAAAGGCTTGTGAACAATTTGAAAACTCTGGGACGTTTCGATAAACGCCCAAGAGAACCACAGCAAGAAAACCATACGATCAACGACGAAGAACTTGGTATTTTAATTTACTTTTCGGCTTTTCCGAAAGCATCGGTGAGAGAAGGAGAACATGAAATTGGAGTTTCAAAAAGTAAAATACACCGTGTATTAAAAAAACACGGTTTTAAGAGTTATGTTGAAGGACGATTGGTTCAAAAATTACTTCCGGGCGATACAGAAAGGAGAAAAAATTTCTGTCTTGATATCCAGGCACGATTGCTCGAAGATCCAAATTTTTTGGATAATATTATTTGGACAGACGAATCTAACTTTAGCAATAACGGTATGTATAACCGCAACAATAATCGTATTTGGTCTAAAGAAAATCCCCTACGAGTGACTGAAACTAATAACCAAGTGCGTTTTTCACTCAACTGTTGGTGCGGACTTTTAAAAAACCGGGTTTTCTTAATCCATTTTTACCAAGGAACCTTGAACACAGAAAAGTATTTAGGAATACTTCAAATTTTAAGGGATAAGATAAGAAACCATTCCGCGGCGGAGCAAGAAAACTTAATTTTCCAACAAGATGGAGCTCCGGCTCATAATAGTCGGAGAGCAGCAGATTTTCTAAATGAATGTTTTCCTACATGGATTGGTACAAATGGACCGATTAGATGGCCGGCCAGATCCCCGGACCTCACACCATTAGATTTCTTCTTTTGGGGATACGTGAAAGATATGCTATACAAAAAGCGATACGAGAACGTAGGCGAGTTGCAAACAGAATTGTGCCATATCACATCGAGTGTTCACCATAAAATGATTAGAAAATCAACAGGCAGCGGGCTCATTAAAAGATTGGCGATTTGCGTAAGACAAGAGGGATCACATTTTGAGCATTTAATTAATTAATTTACAAAAAAATACCTACTTAATTGACTACGGCAGTTTCATGTATGTTTTTTATTTGATTAAAATGATTAATTTCACGTTGTTCCTTTCTTTTAAAATACTATGTTACTTAGGCAGAGTTATTATTTTTTAGCTATTCTTTCGATTGGCATCATAAAAGTAGGGTGTTTTTTTTTTCACATTTGAGTCGGTTCGATTCCCAGCCGAAGCAAATAATTTTTAGAAAATCTATGAATGCAGAATTACTAACTTTTAAAAATAACATAAAGTCTTCTTTGAGCAAAATTCACTATCTACGATATTTAAGGTACTTCCCCTTCATGTCCCATAACTTTGGGACGCCCTGTATATGTCGGAGATGAGTGAGGGTGGATGGTGGGCGTTGGTAGCGACCGGGACGGTGCCAGTTGCGTGGTAAGGGTAGCTCGGGCAATAGCGACATTATTGCAAGCTACTATAGGCAAATCTAATACGTATTCACATTCGATTATAATCATGGAACCTGAGATCCCACAGCAAACCGCGTATTATGGTAGTCAGTTGACCGTTTGAATAATGAATTCTATCGCTAATTTATCGCTATCTGCGACATATAGTTGGTTTGATGAATACGAATATTTACTCTCCAGTCATAGATGTTAATATGTACATATAAATATTACATATGACAGAGTACACACGATAGGTCATGTACAAAGAGGGACTTACCTCTTTAAGAGATCTCTTCCAGGCAACAATACAAGTAAACTTTATTGCAGAAAACGGGAATAATTATTTCACAAAACAGGAATAACAAAGAGTACAACCTGATCCTTAACCTTCATGATAGTCGCAAGTGTTGTAGGATATGTTACGCCACAAAAAAAGGCTTTGGCCTCCAGAGTTCAAGTTTGTGTTCTAATTGTACAGCATGACCATTTCAAATGTTATTCTTATAACTTACAAAATATATATTTTTATTATTTGAGCCGTAACTCGACTTACACGTTTAACGGCAGCCTTGTTAGCAAAATTGATACAACAAATATTAATCAATTCATTACGATTCCACATATTGGCTCACGTAATCACCAAATCCGCCATTTTTCAAATTTTGTTAAAATGAATTTGTAGACCCGAACCTCCCCTTTTCAATACACGACAGCCGCCGCGAATGGCAAATAGAATTTATTACACCCGTTTGATTTTTCCAATTGGCCAAAACCGTCCACATTCGCCATTCATAATTCATGGGCCAAACAAAGGATATCGGGATGTGTCCAGGCGATGATTTAAGTCCCGTTTACGCTGGGCGGAATACGGAGCTGACACATAACATGCTGTTTCTTTCGTGTGTTTGAGTTTGAAGATCTGGATTTTTGATTTTATCTATTATTGCCCCGCGATTTCGTTCGCGTGGAAAATTTCATCGAAATCGGTTCAGCAAAAAATTTTACCTGTGTTAATCCAGGTCCTAAGTCCTTTCAATAAGGTTCCTGTTGATATACAAAATGTTCCTTCCAACAAATTTAAAGATACTATAAAACAGAAACTTATTAAGAAAGCATATTATAAAATGTCAGATTATTTAGATGGTAAACATTCATGGGCATAACCAGCCCGTTCGCATAACCAGGCTATTTCACAATTAATAATGAAATATTATGGTGCCCTTTTGTAATATAAGAACCTTTTTTTTTAAAAAGAGCACCTCTCGAGTTTCTTGCTTGTTCTTCTCTGGGGAAAATTACCTTTTGAACAAGCAGTAGTTTTAAAAATGTCAAATCTGACTATTTGAAGTGTACCCTGTGTACCTACAAAATAAAGCATTTATTTGATTTAAGCTTCAAACATACTATATGTACACACTCACACACTTCCGCATTTATAATATTAGTTGGATAGTGAGTTATTCTTCACTTTTGTGAGTAATTCTTCTAAGCATTAGGTTCATAAATAATTTGGCGGCATTCGTTTTAATCGTATGGCAACACAACGGACATGGCAACAGTGTACCTACAAAGTAGACCACGTCAGCAATAATTGCTACCTTCAAACAACATTATAATGGACGGCCAAGTGTACATTATTTGGCCATTACAGTTAGATTAGTCACTAAACTACTGAGTGCACACAAATTTTTAACGCCAAGGGATTGGCTGAATTACTTTCCAGTAAACTTGCGTTGTGAGATAGGTATTTGGAACACTTAACTCTTTAAAAACATTGAACTTTTAAATTGAACGAAGACTGTCTGTGATTGAATAGCTTTGGAATCATGGATTAAACATTCAAAATGATAAGTCAGCATGGACCGCTGGGCGATATTCAGTCTAATTATACAATCTAACTAATATTATAAATATTATATATGTAAATAAAATAAATTTAAAACAACCATTAAACGGAAACTATGTGCCAAAGGCTATTATAAAATTTCTGACCATCTGGATGATAAGAATGCGTGGACATTAACCGCTCGGCAATATCCAGTATATTTTATTCTTATTTTTCTTTGTCGAATTCTAAATTTTACAATTATTTCTAATTGTATTTGTATTTGACTTATTAAAAATAGCAACCCCGGAGTTTCTTGCTCGTTCTTCTCTGGGGAGACTGCCTAGTGAATGAGCGATAAACTGTATGTCATGACGATTTCAAATATTATTCTTATAACTTATGTAATAAAACATTTTTGATTTGATTTGAATGCGAAAGTTTGGATGTTTGCTTGTTTGTAGCTCAGTCACGGCGAAACGGATGACCGGATTTGGATGAAATTTGGTATATAGGTAGAACATACCCTGGATTAAAACATAGAATATTTTTTATTCCGTTAAAGTAAGTAGTTCCCGCAAGATAACATACGCGAAAAAGTTATTCTACGAAGGCGAAGCCGCGTGCAGAAAACTAGTGTTAGTATAATATATACGCACGCACGCACGCACGCACGCACGCACGCACGGACACGCGCACCAGCACACACCCACACACATACACATACACAGGTACAACGCAAACTAGAATAAAACATAGTTATAAGAATTTTTTATCTTGTTCATGTATTCTTTTTTCTACTGAATAGTCGTGGAAATCTATAAAGGCTTTTACATTGTAAAAATACTCTGAAATATGTAAGCAATACTTGTTAAGATTAAGCTGTTGATTTCCCTGATAAAAATAAATAAATAATAAATATATTTTTCCTTCGTTTGTCGAATCACAAATTCTACGTAAAAAGAGCAACCCTCGAGTTTCTTGGTCGTTCCTCTCTAGGGAGTCAGCTTTGTGAATGAGCAGCAATTTTAATGTTCAGCTAAAAATATATTTTTTTTTTACTATAAGTACCCAGATGAAAAATGTTTATTAGTACTTAATGATATGGTATCTATTCAGGGTGGATAACAATACGGTTGGTGGAGGGAAAGGTACATTGAATATTGAAGTCAGTGGTAACAGAAGAAAACATTCCTTTATTTTTGAAAATAAGAAAAAGTACGTTCATAGAATTTTGCTAGGCCCGAAAAAATGGATCGACAAAATCTATGCATAAAAGTAGCGTCGGTGGCTCAGCGGTTAATTTAGAAGGTCCGGGTTCGATTTTTAGGCAGGCCATGTACCAATGGTTTTTAAATTTAATTACTTATGTGTACTTTTATCCGACTGCTCTTAAACGGTGAAGGAAAATATCGTGAGGAAACCTGCATGCCTGAGAAATAAAAAATCTAAGGCATGTGAAATCCCCAACCCGCATTGGGATAGCGTAGTGGGCTACTCCCTCATTATACGAGGGAAGCTCTATGCAGTGGGATGTTTACGGGCTGATATGATAAATTCAACCGAAACGACCTCCTCATTTTTTGATTAAAGTCGGTTAAAAATAGTTGCACGTCCAATCCATTGTCTATTTCCTGTCAGGTGGCAAAGGGCGGTGACCAAATAACATTTGTCGCCACATAAAATGGTGGGTCAAGTTGCGAGCTGTTAAATTTTAATACTTAGCTACCCCTTAACCAATTATGTCGATATTAATTCAGAACTGATTCGAACATTTCCTGCGTTAACATATGTTTAACTAATTACCCGTTGGTTTGATTACCTTCGTCTATATTTAGGTTAGTTTGTTATTTGTTTAGTCACTGTGTATACATTCACTAGCCTCACCCACCTTTTTATCATGAGAGTGATAAAAACATGGGTGAGTTTGTCATTTATTCATGTCCATAGTGTAGAATAGATTTCTGCGATTTCAATCGTGTCAATAATTGACGCATTTATATGAAAGAAAGAAAGAAAGAAAAATTTATTTAAACCCATCTCATGACACAAACAATCATGTACAAATATTAAACAGTCGAGACACATGCAAAAAATAACATTGTGTTTGCCATCTAATTATCGGTGTCGCAAGGTGGAGTCAAAAAGGTCTCCAACTCAGCATGGGTTGTAGTCGTTCACTACAACGTTGGTTTTCAGTGGAGCCTCCAAATGACGCACGAACACTGGTCAACAAATGTACATACAAATAACAAATACAAATAACACTACAAAATATGGAAGTTTAAACTAACTTTCTTGCTAGAAGGAAGGGTGAAGTTAAGGTTATTTTAATTCCATAGCTGTCCCAATTTCAAACATATTTTTTTATACAGGGTGAATTTAATTCGTGTAACTCCTATTTACGAATGACTCCGTTCCTGATTACGAACAACTTTCCACTAGGAACCATTGCTGAATTCAGTTGAAAATTGTTGGGCTTCTATACTAAATGTGGTTTCAGAATGGCTTACTTTGTATGGGTGATCGAATTTCTTTTGATCGAATTCGACTATAGTTACTTGGGGAAAGTTGTTCGTAATCAAGAATGCCGTCACCAGTTAATGGGAATTACACAATTCACCCTGTATAGGTTGTGTTTCAAAACTCACTTCCGTTTCTCAGGAATCAAATGAAACGAGACAAACCCTCTGAGTTTCTCGCTAGCTCTTCTCAGTAGTGGTCGCGTTCCGAGCTAGTGGTAGTTTAAAAAACAAATGACGTTCATAAGTGCATATTGTATTGCCTACATGAATAAATGATTTTCATTAAATTTCATTTCATTTCAATCGTCATCTCGTAAAAAGTCGTACTTTGCCGTGTTAGACTTTTAATATAAAATATCCAATGACACCCGAAGAATCTAACGTCACCTTACACTTCGACACACTCACTTCGGTCAAGCCGATTAGTAGTCCAGAAAAATACATAACTTCCTATAATGTTAAATGTCCGCCTGGCTAGCTACCATCATCTTATCTAAATCTGCCGCCAAACAGCAATGTTAATAGCATTGTTGTGTTCCGGGTCAGTACGCTACCACCATCGGCCTTATCTTCACTTAACATCAGGTGTGATTGAGGTCAAGTGCTAACCCGTTGTACATAAAAAAAAGACTATAGCTACAACTATTTACACCCGAATAACATTACCCCCTCTTTTCCGTGGCAATCGCTCCAAAACGACTTTACATTGATGTCGAATGAAGCGGATGAACAAAATGACATAACGTGATGTAAATTGTGCATATAATGATAGAGCCCATACGCGTTCAAGTGCGCTTGCGCGTTTGCTATACCGGTGCAGTGTTGTTACCGGTAACATACCGTTAGAACACAGCGGAGATCGACCCCTGGGCCCTGCCTTAGGTCTGACTAGTTCATACATTGTGAGATCGCGGGTTTACATGTTATTCAACGCCAGGGAATTATATAGCCGTGTTACCAATAGAGTTGTACAGGACCAACACGTCTCTTCATTGGTGCGGAGCTTTCTAAAAATCTGCGATCGCTAACGTCTGACCGGCGTGGTTATTAGGGCAAATCCTACCATGGAAAAGGATGCAATCGCACCATGGGATAGGCATATGTCCAGTAGTTTTATAGGCTTAATTAATATATAGTGGTAGATGTGTGTAAAACAACTATGGAAGTTAATTCAAAACCTGACTCTAGCTATTGCTTATTGTCTTTTCTGAGCGAAATATTTAGAGATTTTTTTTTTTATATGAGAAGGCGGCAAACGAGCATGCGTGTCACCTGATGGAAAGCAATCACCGCCGCCCATGGACACAGACCGCCACACACCAAAAGGGTCACAGATGCGTTGCCGGCCTTTGAGGAAGGTGTACGCTCGTTTCTTGAAGGTTCCAATGTCGTACTCGTTCGGTAATACCGCTGCCGGAAGAGATACAGAGAAACAGCGGATATACAGCGTTTTTTTCAAAAAAGCGTTTCAAAAACTTTTCACAAACAATGTAGGTATATATTATATATTTTTACAATCGTTTCTATTCTCTTTTCATTTAGCTCCCACAAAACTGGTCCCTGAAATAGAAAAATTACTTCTATAATTTGGCCATATTTTTCTGCAACTATACATACATACATAATGTCACGCCTGTTTCCCGTAGCGGTAGGCAGGGACCACAGACTTCCACTTGCTACGATCCTGACACACCTCTTCTGCTTCCTTCACTCTCATAAAGTTGTTCATACATACTCGTCGGTTTAGGGTACTCTTGACTTGGCCTTTCTTTAAGACGTCCCCGATTTGATCATGGTACGTTCGCCGTGGTCTTCCCCTACCAAACTACCATCCGCATTCGCTTCGTATATCTCTTTCGTAAGTCTTCTTTCATTCATCCTCTCCACGTGTCCAAACCATCTCAGCATACCTTTTTCAATCTTTGTCACTACGTCTTCATTCACATACGGGGTGAAATTTAATTACTGGAAATCCTCTTTACTGGTGATTCCACCACTGATTACAAACAACTTTCCACAAGGAACCATAGCCGAATTCAGCCGAAAATTGTTGAACTTCCATACCAAAGGTAGTTCAAGAATGGTTTACTTTGTATGGGTAATAAAATTTTTTTTGATCGATTTCAACTATGGTTCCCTAGGGATAGTTGTTCGTAATCAAGAGTGGCGTCACCAGTTAATGGGAATTACACGAATTCAAATTCACCCTGTATACCTTTCAATTGCTTACGTCAAATAGTTTCTCAAATAACAGTTGCATATTTTAGTATGGAACACTTCAGTGCCCGAGTCCCGATTTTTGCTTAAAATTATCGCACATTTACAAGGATAAGGATATATTAGGTCCTTACCTATGAAATTGGCGTTTTGTATGAAGAATTTCATTAAGACTGTTTTCTCCATACAAACATTTTTGATTTTTTTTTTGAGAACGGCAAATTCAAATTTAGCTAAACTTTGTGTGTATTATCGGATAACATTAAGTTAAGTGTACTATCCCCTTTTTCTTATTTTTTTGTATGCTTCTTATTGTTGTACAATAAAGAATATTTTGTTTGTTGTTTGTTTGTTAAGTATAGGCAGCGTTAATTTTTAAAAGTAACCGCTTTATAAAAGTTTCAGCGAATCCAAGAAATGATGAAAAGAGCTCTGTTCAAATTTTTTTATTATGTGATTTAGCCCAGAAATTGAAATTTCATGTGAAACCTTGAAATAATATTCCATTTCCAAATAAAAAACCAATTTGGGTATAGCTTTGAAAATCGCAGGAATTGGTACATATGATTAACGAAGAAAAAATCTCCAATTTCATAGGTAAAGACCCAAAATATCCCATCTCCACACTCCTCCCATTAACTTCTATTAACTAGATCAACAGTGGTACTCGACTTGGCCTACTGACTCTATAAATAATAATAAATATTCTTGGAAATACACACAATGCCATCTAATTCTACTAAGCAACTATAAGGCTTGTGTTGTGGATACCAGATGTTTGATATACTACATAAATTTATAGATGTAAAAACTGGATACGCGTTTGACCACAATCTCACCTGATGGGAAGTGACGATGTGGCCGAAGATGAAGCACGCGATCTCAGTAGATGCCTATTCACCCTGCTCTTGAAGATCCCAAGATTGTAAGATTCAGGAAAGACTGACACCGGAAGGGAGTTCCATGCCGTGGCTGTTCGCATTATGAATGAAGAGTCCTATTTTTTTGTAAATAAATATTATAAATGAAAACATCCATAACTACATCCATAGTGGTCATTTCTGACCACTACACCAAACTGATCGTCGTCTATTCGTCGGGCCCCAAACTAATTAAAAAAAAACGTAATAGGGTGTGTAGGAAAATAATGTTCCCAATTCCCCCCTCGGACAACGGGATGTCGATTTTTACTATCGATACGATCCATTTTCATCGTCTCACTTTGTGTAGCGACGACGGCATACGGCGCTGCAACTTGGCACCAGTCACATTGGCAATTAGCGCTATGCTACTCATCTTGTCAAGTTCGATTTTATGATTCAGGAGAATGTGGAAATCCGGTCTCGAATGGATAATGAATGAAGCGCTTACCCAATATAGACTCATATTTAGTTCTATTTCTGGGCAAATACATTTAGGATAATAGCAAAAATATCTGGAAATGCGTGTTTGCTGTCAAAATATTGAGGCAATTCATATGCATGATAAATAAATAATATAAATAAAAAAATGACTTTGCACAAACGCACAGCGCCATCTAGGTCCACAGTAAGCATCTAGGCTTGTGTTATGGATACCAGATGGTTGATAAAGTACACAAATACATTTTTTTATATAAATAAATACATGTATAAATGAAAAACATCCATAGCCCGGGAACACATGTCTGTATTCATCATACAAACATATGCCCCTAGCGGGATTCGAACCCGCGACCAATTGGTATAGTAGCAGAGTTTCTAACCACTACACCAAACAGGTCGTCTTTTACATACATACATAAGGTCACGACCGTTATCCCAAATGGGGTGGTCAGAGATATCCCAAACATTAAAAGCCCAAACAAACGACATCCACCCCCTGTCACGTATGCATTTCTGTATATTTCATAAGGTGGGCTCACGCCCATCGCCGTTGAAATGTGTAAACTATTTTTGTTGGTGGAAAGTCTCTTAGTCGCCTACAAACTCTTACAAGTATTTTCAGGTCTTTTTTCTTGGTAAAAAAAGTACAAAACAAAAGTTTAAGATCGAGCACACACTGCAGTACACAGAGCATTACATTTCTTGAGATTTTACCTTCCACAAGCTTGTTATTTCGAGTATTGAGTGTTGACGACCTGTTTGGTGTAGTAGTTAGAAACTGTGACTGTGACACCAGAAGATCGCGGGTTCCAATCCAGCTAGGCGCATATTTTTGTATGATGAATGCACTTGTGCCCGAATGGATGTTTTCATTTATAATATGTATACTATATTTACAAAAATAATTTGTGTAGTATATCAACAATCTGGTTTTCATAATGCAAACATAGTTGCTTTGTGCGGAACTAGATGTCGCTATGTGTATGTACAATGATATTTATTGAAAATATAGTAACACTTTCGTAACAGTATGGCGGATATTTTCGGTTTTAAAGACAACTTTGCTGTTCAGGGCGGGACGCAGTTCAGTGCAGTTTCCTTAAATGCAGGAGATGTCTGCTATACTTAAAATCCGCTTAGAAATTCAATTGAACGGCCAATCCAACAACCTGCCTACGACATGTATATGATGAGGATTCTCGGCAATGGAGAA
The DNA here is from genome assembly GCA_949316235.1 of Oegoconia quadripuncta. Taxonomy (NCBI): domain Eukaryota; kingdom Metazoa; phylum Arthropoda; class Insecta; order Lepidoptera; family Autostichidae; genus Oegoconia; species Oegoconia quadripuncta. The sequence goes on from OX438743.1 coordinate 3,062,638, forward strand.
CAGAGTGCTTCTTTCGGCGAATCAAGGGCACTCGCGAACTGTACTGCAGGAAACAAATTTGCAACAGTTTTCTTTATTTGTCAAGAAACATGTATCCTTGGCTCTAAGTCTTTGGAGACGTCCTTCTTCCTGTTACCTATTATAACCAACACTTCTGAGCCCTTTTATCGAAGTGTCTTCCCGACATTAGTGTGTCTATGGGGTCACAATATTAACCCCAAGTTATGTCTGAGGAATATGGTATCATCTTCCCGACGCCACGCTCGATCAGTCGACTTACCGCAACGCATCTCGTTAGTAAAAATTGCAAACCTTTCTCAATTGTCTTGAAAATTAAACGCTCCTGGAGACGTCCAGGGCGTCACGTCTTCATCGTTCCCTAATTACGCTGTTCAAACAATCGTCTGCGGTAAAAATTCTAACGCTCGCTGTCGACACGAAAGTCAATTCTGGCGAATTTGCATAAAGCCCGCTACGGGCTTTGACGTTTCGATTTTCGCTTAATTAAAGCTCGTTGGGGTTCGTCCTCGAAGAAAGAGTTGGATTTCCCCCGTTCCCGTTCGTTTCCGGCGCGATGCTTCCTACATTTTGAATTTTCGCTCCGACTTCATTCGATGGCAATAAATTGATGTCGTAGAACTTTCTCCCCGCCTTTTGATAGTCAAATAATTTTATCTTCATCAAGGCTCCATTTTGTTATCGCTGTGTAATGAAGGTATTTCGTTGCGTTAAACGGTGATTGCCATTTACGTTTCCTTACCGGGTTTCAATAAGCTTCGTTCACTACTGTGTCCCAGATAAATGACTTACTCACAGCAGTGCCTTATGGAGGCCTCAAAGTTTCGCGACAGAGCAAAGAGACATTCAACTTAGTTGGCTCGTGGCTGTTGTCGCCGGCGTCTAGGAGCGATCGGTCGCCGGCGGCGTTCGGTCTCCATGGGACGTGCCACGCCGTACGTGCCTTCAAGATGACCGAAGAGACCCGTCGACTATTTGCATAATAAGCCCGTCCACCGCTCCGGGAGATTAAACTTCGGCGTATGACGTTGGCTCTAGCTCGTATAATTCAATAGTGGCAAACTGATTCCCAACTCGCTGCGCCCGTCGCGGCGGGCTGTGATTGGATGCACCGATTTACGTTCCAAGGGAGACAGCCCTCGGCGTTTCGCTCTGTAACAGAGCCAGCCTTTGTTGTACACGCGAATGCGAATATTGGAACCGGAAATAATTATCCGATCCCGTTCTATCCGACCGTGTATCTTGAACACTTGGTATTCAATTATTTATACACGGGCGTATTCAGTACTCGCGTGGTTACAGGTTTAAAAGGCCATTAAAATGTCACTGGCTTGATGTGGGTAACCTGAACGTCCCTCGGGGAGGGGGAGGTAATTAATTATTTATAGTTCTTATAAATGAGACTGGAGCATCGGCTGGATTTGGTTCAGTTTTGTGCCGGCTGTCGCTGATGTCTTCGGGAGGTCTTTGACGCTCGATTACGAATTTAGAAGAGACAGCTCAATTCCGGATATCTCATTGTATAGGTCAAATAGACATAGATGTTTTGGACACTTTCTAGTCTAATCGTAAACTAGGCAAAACTGTACTACGAACACTAGATAACGGATAAACATACATAAATATTTATATAAATGTCAATGACTGGAATATACCTATGGCGGAATTCGAACCCATACCCGTAGGGAGGGTCACCGCCCATATACCAATAGCTTACAAAATTAATTTAGTGATTTTTTGTCGACATTAACAGATGATTAGTGTGTGACATACCATGGCAAAAATTAAAATGTGTGTATTTTATCGACTATCGATGTTACCTAAAATATTACGCTACTTTGGGAAATTATTTTACAACATGTACCTAGGTGTACATGTTGTACCATGTAATCTAGATCCAATATCCAAGGCTTCCGTGTTTAGACAAAATACTCCATGAAGAGAATTTGTAGCTCATCGATAAATTAGTGACAACAACACATCACTTAAAATTTTGTTTTCGTTTTGGTAAAAATTTTATAAAAGCATTTGTTTCTGTGATCTAACGGTATGATAATTTGAAAACGTTACATAATAGAAGGGTACATAATCTAATCATAAAAGCATTTTACACAGTCGTTGTTTCCTGAAAGGATAACGACTCAACCGTTATGCATGTGTTATTGTATAACAAAGCAATATGATTCACGATTGTCCGAAAACTCGGCTGCCGACTGTATAAGCTCTGCCACATTCGTTGTCAATTAAATACTTGAAGCCACTGTGAAATTTTGCACGGCGGCCTGAACTTTTGTATTTGGGTTGGTAATGCTATTAAGAGATTTGTTTACGCTAGGTTATTGTTCTGTCTAATAACATTAAACGTGAGTTGGGGCGTTAATGTTGTTTTTTACAACAAGCTGTGTTCTTATATGAACAGACGAAAAGTATTCTATTATACAAAATTATCGATGCTTACTTATTTAGTTGTTCGAAAAACATTTTTTTTTTTTTCATTTTTATCAGACTCTAGATCAGACGCATATAAAATACTCGCTCCATTCTTCGTCTTAGCGAGTCGATTGCAAAAACATCAAAGGACATATTGGACCAAACGCTACCTCAAAAATAAATAATTAAGAAGACCGAAACTCGCGCGCTTTTTTTTCTAATTTCATAGAAGTAGGCGAAGGCTGTTTGTATACGTCCCTGTTTCAGATATAGTTCTTGTACATTTTATCATCAACCTACTTTACAATTATATGTAAATATTTAGGTGATATTATAGTAAAATATGTGTTGTACTTACGAAAAACTAGTTTGACAGGAGATGATTTTATTCATAATTTTATTCAAACTCTGTTTGTAACAAATTTTTACCCGAGATCCGCAGGAAAGAGGGCGATATTTTTCGAGTGTATGTATGGAGATTCTGTAGCCTAAAAGCTAAACGGTTGATTTTGAATAATAACGGCATAATAGTACCTATATAATGAAGTTAAAAGGAAAACTAATTAGTTTGTATCATATTAAGTACAAGAAAGAGTTTACAGACAAACAGTTAAGTAGGTTTTTCAAGTTAATGAGTAATAGTCGAAAACTTATAAAATGATCTTTCCATTGAAAATTATTTGTCAAACAAGAAAAAAATCCCTTGTAAGTCTGCATATTGTAAGGACAGGTACGGAACCCTGTACAACCCGTGGCCCGACACGCACTTGGCAAGTTTTTTTTGGTTATTAACACGTTCCGGGACACCTCACCAGACACAATAGAAGTTTTATTATTATTTCATTTAGAGGCGTGATGACTCCCGTAATGTGTAAAATTTCCTATTACCGCCCAATGAAATCAATCTGTAATTCGTGACTATTTTAATTTTCGTAGAACACATACATATAAAATACCTTATATTCGTTTTTGTAGATAGATAGATAGATAGATAGATAGATAAAAACTTTATTGGCATTACAGATACACACACAGTTATGTTATGCTATACATATAAAGCAAAAGTAACCCCGGTTAAAACTAACATTACAAATCAAAGAGGGATGTACTTACAACTAATTTGTGTGTGTGCCGCAGTAATACAAAAGGGTTATAGCTCAGTGTGTGACTTTACCCAATACCTGGGTAAAACACTGGTATTCTGCTATAGCCCGAGGCTATAGCAGAGGAGTAAAACACTTGTATAGATATTTGTTCAGTTCTTATAGCCACTATCATCGTTGTTTATTATTTTAAACGACTGTAAGTTTACCCTCTGCACACTATACCTACGTATTACAACCTACTCGGTGCTAGTCTGCAGTGGATTGCGTTTCGAGAGACGTGCAAACAATGTTGCCATCTGCGAGTTTCTTCGAGTGCCCTTAACTGTTTTCAATGTTCCGACACACGGGAGATGTAGGGGTGTATTACATTATACATACGAGTACATATAGATAGACATCATTTCTGAATATAGAAGCGAAACGATTCATTTGTTGCTTTAAAGTTTAACTACTTAATAGGTATAGGGAAATGTGATAGCGAACTACCAAATTAAGTGGATGGAAATGCGACTACTTATACGTCATCATCATCATCATTTTAACCGTTTAATGTTCACAACATAGGGTTTACGAATCGGAGGTCGCCGGTTCGATACCCAGCGGGGTACATGTTTAGTAACCGGTTTGGTTGGCGGTAGGCTAGCTACCGCCATCTTCTCTAAATCTTCCGCCTAACAGCAGTCCGGTTGTCAGAGATGAGATAGCCAAATAAGATGGGGTTTCCGGGTCAGTATGCTTCCACCTTCGGCCTCATCTTCATTTAATCAGGTGTGATTGAGGACAAGTGATAACTCGTTGTGCATAAATAAAATCATCACTACTTTTAGCCCACATCCATCCACTGCTGTGTTTAGGCCTCTTCTCCATTACGCAAATTCGCAAGGTCCTGTATCAGTCTTATGTGTGTGTGTTTCTGTAATTTTAAGGGGTAGCTGAGACCTTTAATTTGAGCTACATTCTTTGTGGAACAAATCCAAAAACGCTAAAATAAGTCAACTGTTTCAATTCGTACATTTTGGTCAGGTCATTCAACCTTTCTATAGCTACAACACTAGGCTGTCTGGACTATAGTTTTCTTTGCCTCACATAATATTGAAGATTCCAAAAACGTCTTTGGGGCTTTTTGGCGGGAATTCGGCGAGTGATGTTGCATTTTTTTATTTCTTATAATTTTGCATTCTGAGTTTTGAAGAATAATACTGGCAGAATATTGTGCAGCAAAAGTCAGTGATGGTGAATAAGTGAAGGGAAGTGTAAATTAAAGTGCGTAACGAAGCTTTCGGGTTCCCATAAGAAGCTGCCGAAGTTTTTCGTAAATCATTCTGCCACTTTACTGAAGAAGGAATTAACCGTGACTAGACTCTGTATACGCCCAGTATACTACGAATGACTTGTTTTGACTGAGACTGACTTCACTGAACTGAAGAAATAAGTGAAATAAGACATGGCTGTATGAGCTTAGATCAGATTGCCTTCTCAGAGAGGAGTGAATTAAAACGAAAAAAAAAAGTAATTGTTGACATTTCGTCCTCTCACGCCAGGGATGCCACATCAACCGGATGTCTAGACGCGGTAAAAGCGACACATTGGTATCGATTATACAGTTAGCAGGAATTATGTAAGTGGGGTGAGGCGTGGAAAGCTCCCCTGGTTCCTAACTCTCTTGGGTACAACCCTACTGGGTTGCCAGCTGACAGGTCATTAACGGGACAAAGGTCCACGATCGGACTTTAAGATTTAGATACGTGAAATTTAAAAATGGTTTTATTTTTTGTGGTTCATTCAAAGAACAATAAATTTTCAGAGAAGAGCATTATTATACCAAGTATTACTTACGATTATTGCAATTGTATTAATGCATATACGTTCTAAATCCTCGTCGCTTCTACATTAGGTATATTAAAACTTTGTGATAATGGTGTCGATTTGGATGTACACCAACTAAACTAAAACCAGTTTTGAAGTGGTATTGTCTCTTTCTCCCTGGAACAGTTTTAAAAAATAAGTCATATTTCAATCTTCAGAACGTTTTAAAACAGGCTTTAGTGAATGTCAATTCGAAAGAATGAGTTCAAAATGGTAGCGATTCTGAATAGAATGAGCCTTGGTTTCTTAACTGCTCGTGACACTTTCAGCACCCCTCGCTGGGCAGTCGGATGACAGTTTAATTAACAACGTTTCAATGATAAATTAACAATGGTTTTCTTTTATTTTCAGGTAATGTGAAATATTTCATTCCCAGATCGAAATATTGTAGAAATGTAAGTTTTTGCTATTTTCTTTGTCTATAAATTATAAGAAACTATTAATTGCAATAAATAATCTATTTTTGCTTACGACGAAGACCATGTATACTAGTATACTGACTATTTAAGAAACGCTCGTATTAAAATGCTAGTAGTATTCACCACCCAAGGACTGCCACACCAGACATTGCTTAACTTCGGTAATGATTGGAATTTTGGTATTTCTACTGTCTACTGTAGTCGAGACCGATAGACTCTCACAGACAAATCGATCAGTATGGTTTTGTGTAGCCTTTTTATTTTTTTTATTTTTTTTTTTGACGCGGGGAAACGCCTGACGCGTACCGCTCGCCTGGGGGACGGCGAGACGGTTATGTGGGACTCCCCTCCCTGGAGGGAGGGATACCCACTAAAACCCCGCGGCGACCTTCTTCGGCAGTAGGGAGGACCTGGGAACGCATAAGCTATGGTTTTGTGTAGCCTATTAATGCCATTAATACCATTTATTTTCCATACACACATAAATATAAATATAAGCTATATATAAGTGTAACAAGACATTAAAGAAGGCTCGTACTAATAAAACTATCAGAAGACTGACAAAAACTTATAGAATGATACTTGAGATTATTCTATTTCTTCCGTCTAATCTGAATTTGAACAGTATCAAATATATAATATATTATTGAGAGTGACACTCCATCTAAATCCTGAGACTGCCCCGTCAATACGGCCCTTAGTTTTCAAAAAAAAAAATTACCGCCTATATCTGGTGGTAATCTATCTTCATAGGGGGCCAGAAAGTTTAACATTTTTCAGAGGAGGACCTGTAGTTAAAATTCGTGTTTTGAAATCTTTTAATCATATTTTTAAAACGTTACATTACAGTATTATACACTGTCACAAATGTTAGTTACAAATTACAATTTGACATTTATATAATTATCGCTGGCCATATATTATTAATTACGAAGGACCATCATCTGGGGGCCGAATGTAATCCTTTCGCTGGCCGGAGCTAGCCCGCGGGCTATACTTTGCCCACCACTGGCCTATATCTATCTGTGAAATAAGGAAATATAAATGATATGCAGAAAATGCAACAGTTCTCCAGAGACCATTTGACATATCACCAGTTCATGCCCAGACCGACCAAAACATAACACATTTTGTATTTGTACCTCCTGAGCGATAAACAAATGAAACATAGCTATAAAGTTATTTCACGCAGGGCGAGAAGCTAGTACCTACAAAATAATAATAAATCGAATAGCGACTGCCACGAGTGCTTCAGCATTACCTATTGTTATATCTACCAACCCAATCAGCAAAGGGTGTTGCTGTGCTGCCCTCTAAGTTTTGATTTATTTGCAATTAGTAACAACTACAAGAACAAACTTGTTTAATGGCTGTGCTGTTCGATCGAAGGTTTTGTAATGTCTCAACTTTTGGACGATTCAATTTGGCTGTACGGTTCGCAACATACCTGGGGATACATGTAACTACCGCGTCCGTGGCTCAATGTAAACAACATTGGGTTTACGATTTGTAGGTCGCGGGTTCGATCCCCAGCGGGGTACATGTTTAAGTACTCGGTTTGGTTGGTGGTAGGGCATTTTAAATGTCCGCCTGGCTAGCTACCACCACCTTATCTAAATCGGCCGCCATGCAGCAATATTAATAGCTTTGTTGTGTTTCGATTGTCAGATATAAGATAGCCAGTCCTCCAAATGTGTTGGGGTTTTCGGGTCAGTACGCTTCCACCTTCGACCTCATCTTCACTTAACATCAGGTGTAATCCCATCCAAACTTGCGCATTTATAATATTAGTTTTTTGCTGACCATGTAATTTGGAGGCAGACTGTACCTAGTTAACTAGTTCCAATCTTCAAATTGGTGGAACTGTACGTCGGCGCTGAATAACTAGAGTTGTAGAATGTTGGTCTGTGGTGGGATTCCGTCTGACACAGAATTCATTTGGAGCTTCGAATAACAAAATTTATATGAAAGCAATCAAAATAAGGGGTGGAACAGGGGCGGATTACGGGATTTTTGACCCCAAATCAGTCAACGAGGAGTGGAGGTACCTATATTAATTCCTCCGCCAGTTATAGTAATGATAAAGTAATTTGTTTCTCTAATTAATAGTATCATACACTTCTCATATAGATACACTTCTCGCCGAAAATTAATTTTCCATCCACATCACCTGGATGAGTGGAAGTCTACCACTGTACGTTTATCAAGAAACTTCTTTCCACTTACGACCACCCTGTGGAACGGACTTCCTGCAGCGGTATTCCCGAACGAGTACGACATTGGAACCTTCAAGAAAAGCATCAAACAAAAGCATCAAAAAAATTTTTTGTGAGAAATGGTAATTTTCTTGCTAACCGTACATATTTTTGAAAATCAGTGAATGGCAATGAAATTTTTTTGAAAAATTATGGATAGTCTCCTAAGACCAATTTCTTGTAGCTGCAACGATTAAGGTACCTCCCTTGGCTGCCCCATTGAAACTTTCCACTCTGTATATAGACTAGGAGGTATCTGCCATAAACCACTACCCAGTGCGGGTGACATCTGACAGTCAGTGTTTTAAGCAGCGCCTGCAGGCCATCGATTTGGCTTAATGACTGCCTTCAATTGAACTTGACTTTTAGTTCGTAAAATTTTTTTTTTTATCCACAATGGGTTAGCACTTGACCTCAATTACACCTGATGTTACGTGAAGATGAGGCGGAAGGTGGTAGCGTACTGACCCGGCAACCCCATCTTATTTGGGGGACTGGCTAAGTTATCTCTGACAACCGGAACACAACAATGTTATTGACATTGCTGTTTGGCGGCAGATTTAGATAAGGTGGTGGTAGCTAGATTGTTTGTTCTCCGAGTGTGTTATTGCTTAGAACACTATACATTCCATCCTCGTGGAAGAATAAATTTCGCATGACGCATATCAATCTCCGGCGGGCGCTGTCGACTATCGCCGGGTCGATGATGGTGTTATATGCCAATAACTTCTATTTCACTTATCTTATGCAACAAGCGACGGTAACTCGTCTGCTCTGGGTGTGACAGTAAACCAGCGCTGAGCTCTTATAAGCTCAGCATAAAGCTCAGTCGTTTCCCTTTCACTGCTGTGACACTTTTTTTTTATACGCAACGGGTTGGTACTTGACCTCAATCACACCTGATGTTAAGTGAAGATGGGGTCGAAGGTGGAAGCGTACTGACCCGGAAAACCCAACACATTTGGGGGACTGGCTATCTTATCTCTGACAACCGGAACACAACAATGCTATTAACATTGTTGCTTGGCGGCAGATTTAGATAGATGGTGGTGGCTAGCCAGGCGGACATTTAAAATAACCTACCAGCAACCAAACCAAGTACTTAAACATGTACCCCGCTGGGGATTGAACACGCGACCTCCGAATCGTAAACCCAACGTTGTTTACGTTGAGCCACGAAGGCGGTTGACACACTTTATTAATTGTTTTTTACTTCGACACATATACAAACATTTTATTAATTGTTTGTATATGTGTCGAAGTGGCGAATAAACAGTTTCTTTCTTATCTAATATGCCCTATTTTTTTCCTTACGATAAAAAAACTCGTCCGGTGAAAAACGCATTCCAAGTCCGTCCCTGCCTACACAGCGTCGTAGAGTTGATTTAATTAGCTCCTCCTGCATAATGGAATTCGTCATCTGTTTTTGTTCATTTTTCGTCGCTAGTCAAAACATTTCTGTCCTCCATCCACCGCGTGTCGTGATCCCAACGCTAACCACTTTGCAGTTTCAACGAAGGGATTTTAGAACAGCCCCCACAGATAATTAAGATTACTTTCAACCGAGTGTTGGCGAGTTGATTTTTAGAATAGCATTTTTTATAGATAAAGTTTGTTTATTTAGAATGCCCTTTAGATTGGATACTGGGGTCGTTCTTTACTGTCAGTTTCGACTCCACTGGGAAGAGCCTGACTCTTAAATAAGAGGAGACGTGAGGCATAAGAGACAGAAACACATTGTTTATAAGCGTTGAAAATCACTTATATGGTGAAGAAATTGCACGCTACCGTAAAGTGTATCCTATGACACGTGGATCAAGACGAATCTAACGACGACGAATTCGAAATCGGTCAAGCTGTTTAGGCTATATGATACGCCAATGGAATTGACAAACTGACATACTTACATACAGTGGCGTGCACAGCGTTTTGTCACAGGGTAGGGTAGAATGATAAAATTTGTTATTAAATGAGAAAAAATACAACTACAAAATAATAACTTACATACAATACACTCGAAAAACATTACCTCCTTTCTTTGGGTAGTCGGGTAATAAAGAGACATGTGACTACCAAATAAATGAACACTTCATTAGTGTGTTGAAATCAACATTAGTGCTGCTCTCCCTCACGGTACTTTGGAATTAGGTCACAGGTGCTGAAAATTTGATTGTATTATGTCATATCTCGTAATAGACTAATTATATTGTAACAAATTGATATAAATCGTCAAGATATTATGTTTCTACTTCTTCAATTTAAGAGCTATGCTCTTGTCGGTGGAGTAATGACCACGTTTTTCTACTTTCTGCCCTCGATTTAACCTCTTGGTACGACACGACATTCACCTTTCCTTTCACTTGGTCAAAGTAATTGCGCCTAAGTCTTCCCCTTCCTCTCTTTCCTTCAATCTTTCCCTCAATTATGTTCTTCAAAAAATATCGTGTCGTATCAAGTGACCTATCATCTTTCCACTTCGGTTCTTAACTCTGGCTAACAGGCATCTCTTCTCCTTTACCATCATTAACACCTCTTCATTTGTTCTCGTCTCTGTCCAGATTATTCTCTCTATTCTCCATATTATATTTAAATATAACAAATTATGTTTTTTTAACGGGTTTGTACTTGACCTCAATCACACCTGATGTTAAGTGAAGATGAGGTCGAGGGTGGAAGCATATCTACTGACCCGGAAACCCCAACAAATTTGGGGAACTGTCTATCTTATCTCTGACAACCGGAACACAACAATGCTATTAACATTGCTGCTTGGCGGCAGATTTAGATAAGATGGTGGTAGCTAGCCAGGCGGACATTTAAAATGCCCTACCATAAACCAATCCGAGTACTTAAACATGGACCCCGCTGGGGATCGAATCCGCGACCTCCGAATCGTAAACCCAATGTTGTTTACATTGAGCCACGGAGGCGGAATTTTTCTAAACTAAAAGTGATGTGTGACGCAAAATATGAACATGAAAGAGTTGCGACTATATTACATATGGAGGAATTCAGCTATTTTGACAATGTCAAAAAAACTGTGCTGAAATTTTATTATTTCTTTATATGTTATTTCTTACATTAGTAGCTTACTTACAAATCGTCCAAATAAAGAGCAAACACTGAAACAGACCCGAATACGCCCTCTAATCTCCATAACTATGAAAGGTATAAAACGTGTTCGAGGTCCGAACCCTGCGGGAGGGTGCCCAAAAAACCGGCACCATTACCCCATTGAATACCAAGGCTAATTCGCTGCCCGAAATATTGTATATTCGTAGAATAAGTATTACATGCAACAGTGTAACTAGGCATTACTTAGCACTTTAGCAGTTGCATTAACAACTATTATGTGACGATAATGCTCCTATGGAAATGCAGAGCGTTACAATTTGGCCGCATTGTAATTTAAGCGCAATGGACATGTCTACACTCACTGGCCATTAGTGATGGAAGTATGCGACGACATTTGAATTTTTATCGCTCACTCGCTTACACTCGTCACGGTTGAGCTGAGGAGAAACAATGTACTGCTCGCAACAGACAACGGTGCTAAAACAGTTAGGGACGGGTGTTAAAAATGAGGAATCTGGCTGTATCTAGGTTTTGGAGACGGTCGAGAGGATTCACGCTCGTAAATAAAAATGTTCAAAGGGATTTTTGAATTTTATGGTCGTTCGAATTTTGTTGGAGATGCAAATCGAATAGTTCTGACAGCCGACGCTAAGGTAGAAAATGCGTTTCGAAAATGAAATATTTTCAATATACTTAGAGAGTGAATCAAACGTCGCACTCACTGAGGGAAAAAAAGATCTCGTAACACAACTATGATCTCGTAAACTCTACGGTTTTCTTAGTAACCACTACCAGATTTTTTTATACACAACGACGTAGCGTGACCTCAATCACACCTGGTGTTAAGTGAAGATGAGGCCGAAGGTGGAAGCATACTGACTCGGAAAACTCATCTTATTTGGGGGACTGGCTATCTTAACTCTGACAATCGAAACGCAACAATGCTTTTAACATTGCTGGTTGGCAGCAAACTTAGATAAGATGGTGAGCCTTGCGGATATTTAAAATGCCCTACCACCAACTAAATCGAGTACTAAACATGTACCCCGCTTGGGATCAAACCCGCGACCTCCAATTCGTAAACCCTATGTTGTTTACATTGGGCCACGGAGGCGGTCAAAACCTTCACACACCGTCCTATGAAATACCACTACTGGACTAAAGCTTCTTCCATGGAGCGATATTTATCGCTTTCTTATGAGACGATTTGCCCTAATCTCTAGGTTCCAGGCCAATGACGCTCTTCTTCAATTATCTATGCTGTTATGCTCACGATAGTTGATTCGTCTTTTATAATACCCACGGAAAGATAGATCATTTATTTGCATCCACGTACACATAACAAATGTTACATATGTAATTGCAAGTAACATACATAATTGCAGTAAACCAAAAGGCTACAGCTCAGTGTATGGATTTGCTCGAGGCGGGCAAAACACTGGCATTCTGCTGAAACCTGAAGGTTGGTCTGGCATAAATGGAATTTTGAAATGTGTTTGGTGTTATCAAATTAAAACTAACGTTATTGGTAAATGAATATTGTGTAAGGTTATTCCCGTAACATATTGGATTCAATTAATAAAATATACCTTATTCAGTTATTGAACCAATTATTATTATTATAGAATAAATTGATAATTCATGAAAAATTAAGAAATTATTTCAATTTCCGATTTCAAATTGTATACACGTTATAAATTATAATAAACTATTTCATTTTGTGATGCCCAAGCTATGGATCCAGTCCACAGCCCCCTACTGCTTCATATAGTTACTATTCTACTCTGCTGGAAACGACACGGTGAACTATATCAACCTTTACATCTTACATCTTCACATCCGTATTGTAATGTGCAAACTCTGTGTAACTTAAACATCGTTGTAATAATTACGATTTCTTTATTAATATTTATCAGGATGAGTTTAACGACGGTTCAAATGTGTTCTTTATATATTCAGCAAGTATAAATGGATAATAAAATAAAATGTCCTTAGACATACAGCGCTATCTAGTTCCACAGTAAGCAACTAGGCTTGTATTATAGAACCAGATGTTGTTATAGTACACAAATACTTTTTTTTTTTGTAAATAAATACATATATAAATGAAAAACATCCATAACTCGGGAACACATGTCCATATTCATCATACAAACATATACCCCTAGCGGGATCCGAACCCGCGACCTTTTGGTATAGCAGTCAGCGTTTCTAACCATACAGGTCGTCAAAATGAGATTAAAGAAATAATGATTCTGCATATTACAAAAAGTAATCATAACAATAATATGTTGACCGTACCAACACTGGTTCGTATAAAATATGTATCAACCTAATAAACCGGGAGTGGGATACTCTCACCCTTGCTTTTTGACGTCATTTTGGCTATTACTGAGCTATTAGGGGGGCAAGGGGTCCGGGGCGCGGCTGTCGTCGAAAGTTACTAGTTACAAGCGAGCGATTTCTATTCATGGAGCGAACACGCACCGCCACATATTGCGAACCCGGCGCCACTTTCTAATACGTCTATATAGGTAGCGATAAACCGTACCGACAGTTAAGCCAATAGCGGGTAAGTAGGTGGAAATGTTGCAGCCACTTCAGGCAAGGTTCGTGTCAATTGGTTCTGGAGAATATTTAAAAAAAATTTTTGGAAAAATCCAGCGATTACGAATGCACTTTTGGACCTTTGATGCTGTCTACTTACAATACCATACAAATACTCTTTATTGCGCAAAATAATTTACAATAATTTTTGATGATAACAATAGAACACAATTAGGCGGTCTTATCACTAAAAGCGATCTCTTCCAGACAACCCACAGTCATGGGACATTTGTAGATAGAAAAACAGGTAGTACTTACTTACTATTGTTACCAATATATTGGTAGCAGATATAACTGCAAAAAATTGGAGCATGTTAATATATATGTTAATAATAAAGCAACTCCGATAAAGTATTCTCATTTATTTGTATAATTGTTTGTCGTATCTAAGAGTTTTATTAATTATTTAATAACAATACAAATCAAAAAAACCCGATGGCTTATAAAAAAGGAACATAAAAATCTACTAAATCCATTTGCTGGTGCAAGTGTGTAAATCTAATCAATTTATATTATTCAGATACTTACACAAATACAATACAAATACAAATATTTATTTCATAGCTTAAGCCTAATACATAAAATTTCGGCCGAGGAGGTCCTTTTAAGTTATAGAATATACTTGTGATAGGAGTCCCCGTTCTTCCTGTATTGGACATATAGTGTGTGTGCGTGTGCGTGTGCGTGTGCGTGTGCGTGTGCGTGTGCGTGCGCGTGCGCGTGCATAATAATATACTACATTATTTTTTAAATATTCAGTAATAGCAGTGGTCCAGAAGTCACTTTATCAAGTGTACTTTGAAAATTTTATTTATTGAAGTACCATCCCAGTTAGGCGACCTTTTTAAAACTAGATCTAGTAAATAGCAAAACAAAGATAGACAATATCTTTTCTAAATATTTGCCTTTAATTTCAGCAATGTGCACTGTAGCACGGAGACGCTGCGCCCTCGAATGGGTGCCTTTGTTTCAAACGCGGGTGTCACTATTGTCACTGTCTATTTTTCAATCTGGCAAAAAACGTGTTGAAAGCCATTACGTCAGTTCTTTTGCGTTACTTCTCTAGATTTTATCGTTCTGTTTTAACTATTGGCATCTGAGAATAATAAGGTAAGAGTATATAGATAGATTTCAACCGCCTCCGTGGCTCAATGTAAACAACATTAGGTTTACGAATCGGAGGTCGCGGGTTCGATCTCCAGCGGGGTACATGATTAGTACTCGGTTTGGTTGGTGGTAGGCCATTTGTACTTAAACATGTACCCCGCTGGGGATCGAACCCGCAACCTCCGAATCGTAAACCCAATGTTGTCTACATTGAGCCATGGAGGCGGTTAAATTAAATTTTAGTCTTCGTTACAAACAAGGCGTCATCGTACAAACTCCATCATTTCTTTTATGCACAACGGGTTAGCACATGGCCTCAATCACACCTGATGTTAAGTGAAGATGAGACCGAAGGTGGAAGCGTACTGACCCGGAAACCCCATCCTATTTGGGGCACTGGCTATCTTATCTCTGACAACAATGCTATTAACATTGCTGTTTGGCGGCAGATTTAAATAAGATGGTGGTAGCTAGCCAGGCGGACATTTAAAATGCCCTACCACCAACCAAATCGAGTACTAAACATGTGCCCCGCTGGGGATCGAACCCGCGACCTGAATTTTTCATAACAACAAATTATTAGGTGTTTATTTTTGTGTTTTGTAGATTGTTCTTTTTAATATTTTTATGTCAAGTTTTGTACGTTTAGGGCACCTTATTAATAAACCGTTCTCAAGATTGAGATGACCTTAAGTTGACGCTTGAGAATCTGTTGTACCTCTAAAACATTATCAAAAAAAATTGTATTGAGACTGAGACGCGATCCCAATCTCAAGATCGATTTATTAATACGGCCCTTAGTGTCTGTAATAACGACACTGGTGTCGATTCGGATGTACCCTAACTAAACTAAAACCTGTTTTAAAGTAGTACTCTTTCTCCCTGGAACAGTACGATGCGACGGCACCACTCCAAAACTGGTTTTAGTTTAGTTGGTGTACATCCGAATCGAAACCAATGCCTTCTTGATCAACCAGCCTTCTGACAAAGTAAAAGATAGTGGTGACGTGGTCAAACCCAAGAGATGTAGAAGTGTAGAGGCGGTAATCATGTGTTGTATACCAAATCATCAAAAGGACATTCGGTTTCTCCCCAGATTGGTCTCGTTCCGTGTTATCGGCGCTGCAAACAATCTCAGCACTTTCGCAACCTGCCGTCTTGCGTGGGACGTATCAGGGTGCTTATACTCCGACGATCTTCAAAAGCACTCAGCTTTGTTTACCAATAACAATGCTGTGACTTAGAAAAATGTGAATAATGCTTTGATGTAACTGAGCTTCTGCAGACACACACACACGCACGTGCAATCTGTAAAATTTCAACACACTAATACTAGTTTATCTTTATGCATGTCTATTTGCATAAGTCATGTTACCTATGCGTTGTAATGACCAGTAAAATTGTTTTCTATATGGGAATTTTGGCATCCACAATACAGGCCTAGCCTAATATGTTGGTGTTGCAGCAAATGTATAGTTATGTATCGTCCTTTATATTTTCTTTTTGGGTAATACAGAATCAACAGCATCATTATAAAATGACCAGTAAAATTGTTTTTTAATATGGGAATTTTGACATCCACGATACAGGCCTAGCCTAGTGTGGGTGCTGCAACAAATGTATAGTTACGTATCGTTCTTTATTTTTTCTTTTTGGATAATACAGAATCAACAGCAACGTTATAAAAACTATTACACAAAATCTATAAGATAACACTTTTTGAATTAAATATGCAGAACTTTCAGATGTACTTAACAATTAGGAAATTATTTGTGCTGACTCGTATTTAAATTCCGTGATGATAGGTTTGCGTCGAAGAGATCGCTGTCAGCGATAAGGCCGCCTAATTTGTAGTTTCTATAAGATATTTAAATGTACCTTCCTTATTTAAACAATAAAGTGTATTTCATTTGATCTATAAGCCAAAGTTGTGCCAATTACAGATTTTTTTTAAATAACTCGGTGGAAAGTCACTATTAGATAATAACCATTATACAATCTATAGGTAAAAAGAAATGAAATAGTAAAAGTCGAACTAAATAATAATAAATAATTTAGACAATAAATAATATTACAAATAAAAAAAATTGGTTAAGAAATAAAAAATAGTCAAAAGAAATACATATAACAAAATAGAACAAAAGAAAGCAGTAAGTAATAACCAATTGAACTATCAGTTGATACTCCAATAAAAAAAAATGTCACATATTATTTGTTAATAATAGGAATATATTATAGTTTTGGAAGAAAACGCACAATGCTTTCATCATTATCATCGGTCCGTAAACATCCTACTTCTTCGATTTTTTTTTAATTTCTCAGGTTTGTAGGTTTCCTCACGATGTCTTCCTACACCGTTTAAGAGCAGTCGGATAAATGCACATAAGTAAATAAATTAAATTTAAAAACTCATTGGTACATGACCTGCCTGGGGATCGAACCTGGACTTCCCATATTGTGAGACTGTGTCTCCTCCACTGAGCCACCGACGCTATCTATCGATAGTTATCTATTATAGTTTTAAAACATTTTATCGTACCTATCTATATTTTTTACACTTTATCTATCAACGTTTCTTCTTTCTTCATACTATTGGCAATTGTCAGCCTGTTCGGGCGACATTTCTGCTATTGTCGAGTACAAAAAGCAATAACAGTGAGTAAATAATGATTCATATTTTCATTTATACTTCACTGCACTTCACTTGTTCCCAATCACTGAGTCTTACTGCACAATATTCCGTCTTTTGTCACACCAGAAAACAAAATATACAAATTGCAGAAAATATATGGGAAGATGCAATCATTTGCTGAATTTCCATCAAAAAGTACCGGGCAAATTTTCAGGCCAATTGAAAAAAGATGCCATGCACAATAAAAAAAAATATGCCAATTTTTTAATAACTTCTGGGTTTTTGACCAAACCCTAGTCTATTCCCGTTTTGCTGCGGTTAATGTGCGCTTTTCTTGCAAAATACTCAAAAAAGAACATTCAATAGGTAAGGGAGGAAAGGAGATCATGTCTTTATATGATTAGTATTGCTATAATGTTTATTTGTTAACTGTCGGTAACATAATGAGAATCGCTAATTGGCATAAATTTGGTATTAGTTTACTATAATATAATTTCTGCAATAATGCTGTTGATTCTATGTAAATAAATTAATAAAATAAATAAATAAATAAACTGTTTTTTTGATTGATGAAACCTTTTGTTTTTTTTTTTATATGAGAGGGCGGCAAACGAGCGTGCGGGTCACCTGATGGAAAGCAATCACCGCCGCCCATGGGCACCCGCAACACCAAAAGGGTCACAGATGCGTTGCCGGCCTTTGAGGAAGGTGTCCACCCCAGAATAAGTAGGGCAGCCTGAGCGATGAGGGATTCTCCAGCAGTGCTGGTACCCTCCTGGGGTACTAACTCTTTAAATACCGCTACCATTCTGGAGAGAGACTGGAAGGTGGGCCTCCGGCGCCCTCGCTCACCGGACGAAGCGCAGTGGCAAAATGCCACTACTCAGACGTCGGTCTTCTGCGAGAGGGTGGTACTTCCCCGGTCGAGCCGGCCCATTCATGCTGCAAGCTAATAGCTTACAGCGTGGCTCTACGACTACACTTGTTTCTTTGTCTTTTTACCCGACTTCCCAAGAAAGGAGAGTAATGTTTTTCGAGTGTAAGTAAATATCTCCGTTCCTTGTGCGCATGCTGTAGCCTTAATGACTAAACCGATTAAGGAAACATTTTGTGGTAAAAAATGTAATATGGCTTCCGCAAAATACAAAATATGCTGTCGCGTTTTTTAATTTTTAACTTAATTAATGTAGGATTGTTTTAGACATAAATATGTTCTGTGGATATCATCTCCACACAATTTTAGAGTTGGTGCCTACTTTACTCAGCAGCTGAGCTTATGCATTCGGCGGGGCAATAATGCTAGCGTACTAGGTACTATGCCTCACGGAAGCGAGTTGGACGGCGTATTTTTTCTATAAGATATATTTTCAATTGTGTGTTATAGTTTTATAAATTTGTTGTTTATTGTCATATTAAAGTAGGTATCATTCGTATATTATATACCTTCCATTACATCAAGTTATTTACCTAGTGTCGGCCCTGGCCTCACGTTGTGATATATTGAAGACTTCCCGTCATTTCGTGATGAAAAAAATCGCTTCTGTTTTCCCCGTCTTTTTTTTCTTCGTCTAGGGAAAATGGCCGGGTATTTCCTTAGTGAGATTGAATGCTGAGGCAACCTGACGGTTCATGTTTTCTTCTCGTTAATAGGGATTATGTTTCATGTTGTGCATACATGATTAGGCGTCATCGTTGGTTTGGTGTCATGCTTTTTTTTTGCACATACGCACTTACATACACACGCCATCTAGTTCCACACTAAGCAACTAGGCTCGTATTATGGATACTAGATAGTTGATAAACTACACAAATATTTTTTTTTTTTTGTAAAACATCCATAACTCGGAAACACATTCATCATACAAACATATGCCCCTGGCGGGATTCGAACCAGCGACCTTTGGTATAGCAGTCAGAGTTTTTAACCACTACACTGTCGTAGAAACAGGTCGTCAGGTCGTCGCTTTAATTCAGAAATATGTAGGTATGTAGGTTAATTCATAAATAGATGTCAGGAACATGTAGGTTGTAGGTATAAATGCTTCTTTCCAGCGCCTTTTTACTAGTACAGTTGAACCAGTTATTTCTGAAAGTCAATCAGATTTCATGCGACCAAATTTTGCAGAAGGGAACAAAAAGTGAATCTCGCTTGGTTCTACCTTTGATAGCTGTAGAGTAGAGAGCGTGTTCGAGTCTGTGTCTTTCTTTTTTATTTTAACTGTTTATCAATCAGTCAATCAATAATTTATTTGCATGAATACAGTTATATAAGTTCTTAATAAAATTAGAGTTCGGTGTATCCAGTCTGCTTGCAGACGTGCAAATATTAAAATCTACTTATACACTTTAAATCTTATACCATTCACAATTAAAAATAACGATGTGAAGCTTATTAATTATATTAAGTTATTACCAGTTAATAAAGTTATTACCAGTGAAAGAAAACATTATTTGTTTGTTCGAACAATATTTTACTAGCTTAAATGTTCACTTGAATTTTAAACAACGTATTGTTTTTAGATTTTCAGAAAAAGGCATTATAAAGTGATGGATTTGTGGTATTATTACAATTCGTCGGAAAAATAGGGTTATGTATACGCTTTTTCAATAAGGTTCCAGTTGATATACAAAATCTTACTCTCAATAAATTTAAAGATACTATGAAACAGAAACTTATTAACAAAGCATATTATAAAATATCAGACTATTTAGATGATAATCATCTCTGGACATAATCAGATCGTTCGCATGCCAGGCTATTTCACAATTATTAATGAAATATAAAAACCTTTATGTAAAATCAAAGCCTGATTTTAAAAGAGCAACCCTTCGAGTTTCTTGCTTGATCTTCTCAGGGGAAAATTGCATTTTGATCAAGCAGTAACTTAAAATGAAAAATTTACTGTGTAAAATTGACTATTTTAAGTGTACTCTGTGTACCTACAAAATAAAGCATTTTTGACTTTGAATTTGAAAAAACAAAAATTATATTTATGTAGACATTGGTGGATAGTATGTTATTGTTATTATAGAATTCGGCAGGGCATGTTCGAAGACCTGATGGCCAGTGGTGCGTTACAGTTCCCGAGTACAAGAGACCACGCACCTGACGCACAGCGTAGGACTTCCACTCACAAGGTGAACGGACCACCTGATAAAGGTCGCTGGAAATCGCTGGATACAGGCCGCTTCCAAACGGTCACTCCTGGACTTCTATGGGGGAGGCCTATGTTCATCAGTGGACGTCCTGCGGCTGAAATGATGATTTATTTCCATGGTTATCGGATGTTGTCGTTACAGTGACGGTCGTGTCATATGATGATCTTATAATACTTCAAGTACCCTGATAACACTTTTATTTTATTTATTTTATTTTTATTTATTCGGAAAACCAACAGCTGCAATAACACTAATGGAAACTATTATAGGAAACAGAGAGCCAATTACAGGTCCTCACAAATAGAAATGCATTATATAATTCAATAACATGCATTTGTACATTTTTTGCCCTTGCGGTACATATACCAGATTCAATTATCGCTAAAAAAGAAAAAAAAAAAAGAAAAGAAAAATATTTTTTTTTTATATGAGAGGGCGGCAAACGAGCATGCGGTTCACCTGATGGAAAGCAATCACCGCCGCCCATGGACACCCGCAACATCAAAAGGGTCACAGATACGTTGCCGGCCTTTGAGGAAGGTGTAGGCTCGTTTCTTGAAGGTTCCAATGTCGTACTCGTTCGGGAATACCGCTGCCGGAAGTCCGTTCCACAGGGTGGTCGTACGTGGTAAGAAGTTTCTTGAGAAACGTACAGTGGTAGACTTCCACTCATCCAGGTGATGTGGATGGAAATTTAATTTTCTCCGAGAAGTGTATCGGGTAAATTGAGCAGCGGGTATTAGCTCGAACAGTTCTTCAGAACACTCCCCATGAAATATGTATGCGATAGAGAATGCAGAGGGACGCGACGTCTCTTCGCAACGCCAGGGGATCCAGTCGGTCAGTGAGACAATTCGGACTGCGCGACGTTGAACGCGGTCAAAAGGAAGAAGCTGGTACTGAGGTGCCCCAGTTGATTTATAAATTAAATTAAACCATCAAAGAATTGTTGATTTAATTGACGCCTCGCTGACATAAAACTAGTGTTAAAAAGATCTAGATCAAACTTCTTAGACAATTTATATTAAACAAATTTTAATTATTTATTTTAAACAAAGACAGAAAGGTGTTTTTTCTGTATAGTTGGTAGAAGTCGGAGGGAGAGAAATGAGATCATTGTGCCTAAGTGATATAGCAGGAGGTCGGAGACAGATTTGGGAAAGAAACTTTTATGTACTGTCGGGTAAAATAGAGAATTTTTAAAATGTTCAGAGTTTATCTGGGTTCGAATCGCGGTCAGCTGACACCCACATAATATGCCACAGTAATAATACTGTACGGTAGACATAATAAAAAAATTTTAATTATTTATTTTAAACAAAGACAGAAAGGTGTTTTTTCTGTATAGTTGGTAGAAGTCGGAGGGAGAGAAATGAGATCATTGTGCCTAAGTGATATAGCAGGAGGTCGGAGACAGATTTGGGAAAGAAACTTTTATGTACTGTCGGGTAAAATAGAGAATTTTTAAAATGTTCAGAGTTTATCTGGGGTCGAATCGCGGTCAGCTGACACCCACATAATATGCCACAGTAATAATACTGTACGGTAAAAAGTATTTTAATGTAACGCAGGCAATGCTGCTAGATTAGGGTTATTAGATGCATATAGATTTTAGGACATAATTCTTGATTTTCAGAAATTCCAGATATTTCGTGGCAATGAGCTTTGACTGCGTGTTTAGTCGCGGCATGTTTTCTGACAGAAAGCAAAAGGAAAATTCATGTTGAGCAGCATGCGCGGCATCAGCAACAGCATCCTTAGGGCGATAAGCGATAGCGGGGACTGTCCAATAACCGCGCACCTCATACAGTGTACTAAGGCCATGATAGTTTTTAAGTACTAACCTTGGATTTTAAGCTTTTACTAACAAAATGGGCCTTGTTATCTGGAAGTAAACATTTTTTTAAATTTTGTTTTATTTTATAGGCTATAGATCCCAGCGGATTGGTGATTTGTGAGAGTTATGTGACAGTCCGTGTTCACAAGCGGACTCTGTATACTTATTTGAGTTAACTGTCTGTAATAATAAACTAATCCCGATACAAAATCAAATCAAAATCAAAAAAATATTTATTACGTAGGATGAAAATTATCACTTGAAAACGTCACATTTTTTATCTTATTATTAAAGTTATTGACATTATTGCTCATTCACAAAGCTGATTCTGATGAGTTTTATGATGGTTTTGAACTTATTTAAAGGTACATGTAGCTCAACTTCCACAACATATCAAACCGCCTCCGTAGCTCAATGTAAACAACATAGGGTTTACGAATCGGAGGTCGGGGGTTCTATCCCCAGCGAGGTCCATATTTAGTACTCGGTTGGGCATTTTCAATGTCCGCCTGGCTACGAGTAGCTACCACCATCGTATCTAAATCTGCCGCGTTGGTTGTCAGAGATAAGGTAGCCAGTACCCCAATTTAGATGGGGTTTCCGGGTCAGTACCTAACCTACGCTTCCTTCGGCCTCATCTTCACTTCACATAGGCACAGAATTAATAATAGTACTAACGACATAGGTATGTTTGAGGTCAAGTTGTAACCCGTTGTGCAAAAAAAAAACCAATCGATTAAATTTACTTTACATTCTCACCAGGTGCCATACTTGAGTCTACACCGTACCGACCGGCACGGGCCGATTGGCCTGTGAATCACGTATTAAAATGCAAATGATATCGCACGATACCGTGTACGTTTTCGAGTGATTGTGGCCGCGCGATTTGGTAATACCTACCCGCCTACAGGCTGAGGGAGCGCGGTCGGGTCATCGCACGGTTTCTTGTTTTTTCACCAAATATAGCTTCACGAGTCAGCCATCGGGCTATCAAGTCAGATATGAATCTAAACAATGGCCTCTTTGATGTAGAAAAAATAAATAAATAGAAGTTTACTTTTCCGTTAATTTTGTGTGGTTTTTTTAAATAAAAGAGCTTCCTCTTTTTAGTCGTACAAAAAAAACTATTCGCAAATATACAGTCTTACTAGTTTAGGAATTAGGAATAAGTTTTAATGTATTCTTAACACTATACCTACATGGCTTTACAGTGGTTGGATTAGCGCTTGACAACAAGATGACACCAAAGGGTGGAATCGGGCTCTAACCCAGCTATCGCCAAATTAATAATACATCGTTTCTCTAAAACCGGTCATCTTTTCCCGTGATTTTTCCTCTATATACGTTGTCATTGGCAGAATTTATTGTGCTAGAAGAGCACGATATAAAAAGCCATATAAAAAAAAAAACCCAGCTATCACTATAGCTGTATGGCGGCCAAGTTAGATAAGATGGTGATAGCTAACCAGGTGCACATTTAAAAATGGTCTGCCGAGTTGATTCGGTTCCACTAGCAACCGACGTTTAGTAAACCTTATGTTGTTTATTGCGCGCTACAAAGGCGATTTTAAAATGGGCCACCGACCACATACGTAAACGTTGTAAGTGGTCACCCATCCAAGGACTTGCCACAGCAATTGAGCCATACACAAATACCTTTTACACACACATTTCCAACTTGTTTTCTACTCTATGTGTACTCTCACCCAACCGTTCTTTTCACATATTGGCTGTTTGCAGAAGCAAAGTCTTAGTCAATTCTATTTGACATTTGACTTTGGCATAACGTTATGCAGATCTTCGGTGACGAAACGAACGCGCCAGCGAAGGCGGGATGAGGTCAACGCACGGGCCGCGAACAATGCTATCGTAATTGTTTGCTTTGGTTTGACCCGTTAGCTCCTCGGTGTTGCCGTTTGATGAAACTTCCCGCCAAAAATCAATTACGTTTTTTTAAGGAAAATGCTGTCTCAGATCTCTGCATAAAAATGTATTTAATAATTTTCAGATCAAATGCAGACCTCTTACCTATAGGAAATTAGGAGTAGTTGTGGGAAGAAAGGAAACTAAGTGAATTAAGAGGGTTTATTCAGTCCAGTGGCGCCCTCATTCGATAAATTAAGATTTATTTTTAAATACAGGATGAATCAAAATAATCGCTCTGACCTGCGCTCGAGTAGCCTAAAAGCTAATTACCTATCAGTAATCCTAAATATTAGGTCCTTACATATGAAATTGGCGTTTTGTCGTACTGGCCACTTTGATCTCAAATATCTCCTCTTTGGTTTGGAATTCCAATTTCAAATTTATACAGCTATTTACTCATGCATTTGTTTTTCGAAAACCGTAATTCATATGTTTTTTCTATCTTTGGTTTTTTCTTTGCGTCACACAAAATGAAAAACTTAAAATATCGCGTTATTTACGAGTACGAGTTCCGCCGTAGCACCAGTGCTGCAGAAACGGCTCGAAGGATTAATGATGTGTGTGGCGGCGGTGTCGCAAAAGAAAACACAGTGCGTTTTTGGTTTCAATGTTTTCAATTTCATATTTCATATGTTAGGACCTAATAGTTTTGATGGGTGTTATTTTCCAGAATTCCCGGTTATTGAAAAAAGCGGCCGTTTCATCGATCATTTTAAATTATCGGCTATAATCGTAATTAAAGCTATTTAGGGATTATTTATAATTAGCTTTAAGGCTTTTCGAGTGCAGATCAGAGCAATATTTTTTTATTTATGCTAGATTTAAAAAAGAAATCTTAATTTATCCAATCAAGGCGCCACTGGACGGATTAAGCTCTCTTAATAAAATTGGTCGAATTGTAACAGTATAGATAAGACAGCGATGGGCACCAATGCCATGCAGTGCAGCATCATATTTAGCAAGTGGATCATAATCCCTCTGCGATCGCTTATTATTACAGACGAGTGTTAAGTCTTTGATGGCGTCGTTTGTATCCTGTCTTTGTCCGGATGTATGTATATCAATAATGCCTGGTCCGATTTGTGTGCAGTTTTTTAATATTTAAGACTAAACCGAAGGAAAAGTTCTTAGGCAAGTTTGATGAAAATTGGTTCAGCCGTGTCGAAGATATTTAACTTTTAAGATAGTTGTTTTGTGTACGAGGATGAACAAAATTAGGTTTTGCTTCCTCGGGAGTTTTTAAATTTTCAATTTGTGTTTGATTGACTGTAACAACATTTTACGCCTAGAAATTAGAATTTTTGAACAATATTTGTGTATCAGTGACATAACTCATAATATTTAGGTATACGCATTTTATTTCATCCACATTTGTAAAATCGTGATATTCAAATTGATCCTAATTAATTAGGCCTTGCCTTAAGGCAACACTGTGCAGTTTTTTGGCATACTTTGGGTTGGGGGACTAGATAACACGCTCCAGATATTTGTACGGCATGCGTTTGAATACAATTTTTATGACACTACTTGCGTTACGTTCACAAGTCTAAATTCGTCTTGTCGAACTTGTCAGACGAAAGCGTCACGCATTTGCACCTGTACTCCTTTGCACGGTAACATTAAAATACAAAAAAAGTTGTTTATTTGCACAATGCACATTGCCATCAGTGCTTCTTGCGGTGTTACATGTTTGTACCATTTTTGAACCCCGATGCAAAGAGAAGTGAGAACGTTTGAAGCATTTTGTCTGTGGCATTGTAGTGCCACACCGGCTAAACCGACTTGAAAACGGTTGATTTTCGAAAAACAATTTTTGCGACTTAGTTCTTAGCCATGTGTGGTAGAAATGAAATCCTTTGGAACATATTTAGGTTTTTTCACAGTTACTTTATTTATAGGGTTTTCAAACTTTTCCAGTTAACGATGTTTGCGAGTTAGTTCTTAGCCATGTGTGGTGGAAATGAAGTCGTTTGGAATATATTTAGGTTTTTACAGTTTATTTATAGTTTATACTTTTACCAATTAAATAACATATCATAACTATCTTATACAAATTTATTACCTGGTTTTTTCATTTACGTTATTTTAAAATAATCTTGAATTGTATTAGATAAATGTTCGTCAAAATATATAAAAGACAGTTACGACTACTGATCATACCTAAGTCGCTGCTGAGGACCTTCTCCATGTCATTTCCGGTCCAGACACTATACTAGAATTACCAGCACTTGATATTTTACTGCGCAGTGTTGTCCTCTCCAGTCCTTCCTTTGGTGTCGTTCACAGAATTGCGTCGCGTCACTTGATTCTAGGGAATCTATGTCGCGACATGCTGAATGGATGCCTCTCTGGCACGACCACTTCGTATTAGATATTTGCTTCCGACTTAAGAATAATCCTCGTTGCCAGGATCGCAACATACATACATAATGTCACGCCTGTTTCCCGTTGGGGTAGGCAGAGACCACAGACTTCCACTTGCTACGATCCTGTCACACCTCTTCTGCTTCCTTCACTCTCATAAGGTTGTTCATACATGCTCGTCGGTTTAGGGTACTCTTGACTTGGCCTTTCTTTAAGACGTCCCCGATTTGATCATGGTACGTTCGCCGTGGTCTTCCCCTACCAACACTACCATCCACATTCGCTTTGTATATCTCTTTCGCAACATGCTTGAATAAAAATAAATTGTAAAAACTATGGCGATTTCTATCATATTTTTTACATGTTAAATTAAGGCTTAAAGTTTATATGAAAACTAGTCACTATAGTTTACCATTAATAAAGAGAAAAACAACGACCTTGCAGACTCCCGAAAGTTTACCCTGGCATATTACATTTTAAATTAAGACATTGGAATCGGCGATTACGCCCTGAGGCAACACTGTGCAGTCCTTCGGTGAGTTAGCGTGCTTCGATAACACGCATCGGATGCAAAATGGGACGGCACGCGGCTCGCGTTTGCGCAAATCATAGCAACCTGAATACGCGAAAATAGGTTCGTTGAACTTACCATGTTATGTTGCTTAACCGACGGCGATGCAACATTACACGCACTAGGCGCTGCTATAATCAGATACTTATTACATTGCATATGACTGAGGTTAATTTATAATTCTATTAGGTACTAAATATCATATTTACACTTGACTCTAACCCTGAAACTTTAACGCTTCTTAACTTAAAGAACCCCTTAAATATTATGCTTTCATTTTCATATTGACAACCTGTTTGGTGAAGTGGTTAGAAAGTCTGACCGCTATACCAAAAGGTTGCGGGTTCGTATGATGAATACAGACACGTGTTCCCGAGTACTCGATAATCTACTGAGATCGCGTGCTTCATCTTCGGCCACATCGTCCCATCAGGTGAGATTGTGGCCAAACGCGGATCCAGTTAATCATAAAAAAAAAAAATATAAATGAAATGGTTGATATACTACACAAATATATTTTTTTGTTTATTAATAAATACATTATAAATGAAAAACATCGAGTACTCGGGAACACATGTCTGTATTCATCATATGCCCCTAGCGGGATTCGAACCCGCGACCTTATACTGTAGCAGTCAGAGTTTCTAACCATTACACTAAGCAGGTCATCAAATTAAAACAACATACCTAATTTCCGAATTCATCATGTTGACTTGAGTCGCTTATGACCATTCTCACCAGACCGTACGTAATGATGTAATCGAAGATGGAACACGCAATCGCAATAAATGACTCGAGACAGTCGACTGATTACGTACAGTCAAACACACGTCAAATGCAACATAGGTGGTTGGAGCTACAATATCACCCTTGAGCAACATCTGAATCCTTTTTATCATAGAATGGATACGCGTTTGATCACAATCGCACCTGATGGACAATGTAGTCGAAGATGGAGCACGCGATCTTAGCAGTTGCCGATTCATCCGGCTCTTGAAGATCTTAAGAGTAAGATGTTGGTACCAACGTTTCGTTGTTAGCTTCATCTATCATCGCGAAAAGAATTCCCAGGATCTGCTGAGCCAGAATTAAGGAAATAGCACGTAGCGTGGGCCGCATGCCGTCCATGTTACAATCACCAGACACACCCTTATCGAATGTTCCACCTGAAGGCGACAGGTACAAAAAGGGACAAAAAAGCTATTTTCCACTACACAGGTGTTTCTGGTTCATATCTCACAAAACTAGCTTACCGCCTGCGACTTCTCTCTATTCTACTTTATGTACTCATCTCAATTCTACTTATATTGTCTGTAAATAGCTTCTATTGGGTCTTTACCTATGAAATTGGAGTTTTTTTTCTTCGTTAATCATATGTACCAATTCCTGCGATTTTCAAAGCTATATCCAAATTTGTTTTTTATTTGGAAAATGGAATATTATTTCTAGGTTTCACATGAAATATTTTTTTAATTTCTGCGCTAAAACACATAATAAAAAAAAATTGCACAGAGCTCTTTTCATGTGCTTCCCATAATCATTTCTTAGATTCGCTGAAACTTTTATAAAGCGGTTACTTTTAAAAATTAACGCTGCCTATACTTAACTTAATGTTATCGGACATTACACACAAAGTTTAGCTAAATTTGGATTTGCTGTCCCAAAAAAAAATGAAAATTTTTGTATGGAGAAAACAGTCTTAATGAAATTCTTCATACAAAACGCCAATTTCATTGGTAAGGACCTAATATATCCTTCTCTAGGCCCCTGGCTACCTCGCTGTCAAATTTCAATACGATCGGTTCAGAGGTTTACTCGTGGAAATGTAACAAACAGACAAACAATGCTTAATATTAGTGTGGGATCATTTTCATGAGCCAAAACGATTTTCACATATTTTTAACGAAAATCAAATGATAAATCCGCTGGTAAACAAAACATGAAGTAGGAAAATTCTTGGCTTACAAATGGCATGTAAAAGATGCCAACTGTCACATTAACCGATTGGTAAGAGTGCCAAGTAATTTTGTTTTGTAGATTGCGTGAAATTGGTGTTCAGATATCATCTTACGACTTAATCAAAACAAGTGCCATGGCTGTAATGTTATTTTAGTGTTTAGGATTATGTAAGCTAATGTTTCTAATGGCTATTTGATCTAACAGGTATTTATTGCTAACCTGTGTGTAAAGTTAGCATATGGATACCTAATTACTTATCTATTATTATATGCACAATACAGTTATCTATTTATGTAAACCTTATTCCAATGACTACTACATAGGTATGAAGAAAAAAAAATAGACATGATAATATCTTTTTTTAGCTTCATACCTACACCTAACCGTGTTACACTCCTAGTGTTACCAGATTTAAATACATAAAGTTAAGCATCCCTGGAGAGCTAATTTGAAATGTCCACGGAAATGAGTGATTTTAAATTTGGATTATGAAATTCCATTATATAACATTGATATAGTTCCACATTCAAATAATATGTTATTTGAATTTATTTGAATGTGTGACTGTGACAATTTTTTGTTCGTTGAAAATCACGCCTCTCAGAAAGCATAGGGTTCTAAGCCCATACAGCCACGTCTTATTTCTTTTATTTCTTCAGTTTAGTGAAGTCAGTCTCAGTCAAAACAAGTCACTCGTTGTATACTTATAGATACAAATCTAGTCACGCTGAAGTCATTCTTCAGTAAAGTGGTAGAATGCTTTACGAAAGATTTTGGCGACTTCTTGTGGGAACCGGAAAGCAGTTTACACTTCCCTCCACTTGTACACCGTCACTGACTTTAACTGAACAATATTCTGCCATTATTAAGCTTCAAAACTCAGAATGCACAAATTATAAGAAATAAAAACAATAATGCAACATCACTCACTGAGTTCCCGCCAAAAAGCCTGTCAATTTTATACGAGTAAAGAGGTGAGTGCTATAAGTTTGTATCTGAATTTAACAAAGTAAATGAGTGGTAAATATGCGGGAATCTTTGAAAATCAATATACCTACCTACGTGTTAAAATATTATTATTTTTGATTTTTTTTTTTTTGAGATTTCAGTATTATTAATTTGTCCTCGTCCTTGACCTGGAGTAAAAATAAAGTCGAATAACCAATAAAAGCTTTTTATAATTCATAACCTCCTCTTTTTTGTAAGTCGGTAAAAAAGTAAACATTCTAATGGCCGTATCAATAAATAGATCTTGAGTTTTGAGGTCACCAAATTGACGCTTGAGAATCTGTTGCATATTAAAACAGTATTAAAAAAATGTTATGAGACTGAGACGCGATCTCAATTATTAATACGGCTGTAAATAACGTTAAGAGGTTTAAAGACTACGTTTCAAATATGCTCTCAGCTTTTTTCGTTTTCGTCGAATTTCATCTTATATCGAAGGATTTTTTTTCATTAAATAAAGGCGCACCCCGAGATCTACCCTAAAAATCTCAACAAAATCTTCCGAACAACTTCACGTATTTTCGGTGCTGAAGTTACTAAAGTGACTTCGGAACTCCTGGCCGTATCCTATCGACGAAATACACTACCTTACATCCTTTCTACTTTCCAACGTATTTTACCAAACTAGTCGAAACCTCTATCAACAAAGTTTTACAGACAAGTTGCGTTTCGGAAATTTTTATTAGACAATGAACCAACTGTATGCAAATAAGGGTACGCTGTCCAAAGTAAAAGTTCTTTGAATTAGGTTGTTGTCAATTCGACAAAAATAATAAACGCTGTTTTCGTTAAAGTTTCAACAAAACGAACCTTGCTGTTCTAGTTACGAAAATATTTTGGCGCCATAAAATTTTACACGGCAAAGTTCATCTTCGTCCTCTGCATAAATAATGGGCCAACCCTAAGGTTTCGGCTGAAGTATACATTCAGTGTACTAAGTATCGGGAATTTGTCAATAAAACAAAAAATACAAATTATTCATCTAAATTTATTTTATCGCCTTCAAAGTAGGCCCCATCGCTTGCAATACAACATCTCCACCGCTTCACCCAGTCTTCCATACATTTTTCATAGGCTATTTGCGGTATGGCCTTTAGCTCATTCAGCGAATTTTCTTTTATGGCTTCTATCGACTCAAAACGTTTTCCTCGAAGTGGTAATTTTAACTTGGGAAATAAAAAAAAGTCAGACGGAGCCATATCAGGTGAATACGGTGCTTGGTCGAGAACTTTTGTTGAATTTTTCGCTAAAAACTCTTTCACTATAATGGCTGTGTGTGATGGTGCATTATTATGGTGCAGCATCCATGAGTTGTGTTGCCACAAATCTGGACGTTTTCGGCGGATACTCTCACGCAAACGCTTCATGACGCCTAAATAATATTCTTTATTCACTGTTTCTCCCTCTGGAAGGAATTCGGAGTGAACCACACCACGGTAGTCAAAAAAACTGTCAGCATCACCTTGATTTTGAAGCGACTTTGCCGCGGTTTTTTGGGTTTCGGCTCGTTTTCGAGACGCCATTCTGAAGACTGTTGGCTTGTTTGCATGTCGTACTCATAAACCCATGTCTCGTCGCCAGTTATTATACGTTTCATAAAGGTCGGATCCGTAGAAGCTCGGGAAACCATGTCTTCAGCGACATGCTTTCGCTGCGCTTTTTGAACAAAATTGAGCTCTTTTGGAACTAGTCGAGCGGCGACGCGTTTCATGCCTAAAATGTCAATGAGAATGTTGTGGACGGACTTAAAAGATATGTTCACCTCACTAGCCAACTCTCTCAGACTCATACGTCGATTTTCGAGCACTAGCTTCTTGATTCTGTCGATGTTTTCTTTGGTCGTAGCGGTTGAAGGTCTACCAGAACGAGGCAAGTCTACTACTACTTCTCGGCCTTCTTTAAAAGCCTTATACCATTCATAAGCCCTTGTTTTCGATATACACGATTCGCCGTAGGTATTTCGCAACATTTTTAGTGATTCACCACATGAAATATCATTTGAAACACAAAATTTAAGGCACACTCTTTGTTCAACAATATTTTCCATTGTAAAAATCGCCGAGGACTCAAAACTATGACCAACAAAAAGTGTAGTTTATAACAAATTAAATGACAGATCCCGCTCAAATTTTGCGCGCTAAATCAGTACAGTGCTACCAACATGCAGTAAAAAAATTAGAACGACCTCTTTTACGCGGGTCTTTTTATTGACATATTCCCGATACTTTTTACACAGAGTAGTATATGTGGTAATGTGTTCTTTATTCGATTAGGCTAGGGTTGTCATCTCATTTCGATGTTACACGGAGTTTCTCCACCTAATGTCCCATGAGAGGTGACATCCAGCATGTAATTGCGAGTTTTAGTCTAATGTACTGCTGATTTGGTTTGCAGAAAGGACATATTTGTTCATTAAGGGAGCATTTACAAGGGCCAGCTGGCAGCGTCGTATTTTTACCTGACTGCTCTAAGAAGGAAGGTAATGTTTTTCGGGTGAATGTACGTGGGGAAAGCCATTGTATATGTATATATGATGAATTTTTCAAGTGGATGTGGATGACCGAATCCTAACGGAAAGTAATCAAAGGAGCCTCAGGCTTTTGATGAAAACTAAAACTGCTACATTGGATTTTTGGAAAATCCATATATTCCTAGCCACGAACCAAACCCGTTGATTTTGAAAAAAGAAATATACTATATTATTACACTATTCCATAGTGTCGCTAATAAGGAACAAACTCTGGAAAGTAATGAAATGACATATGGCAAACTTAAAGTCCCATTTTGTTGTCCAGAAAGAGTTCCTATAAGGGTCCCTTTTTACCTTTTAATTTACAGAGCCCTCAAAAAACTTTAGTACTCTGAAATCTTTGCTAACAATTATCTTCAGTAAACACCACGTTTACTTTTTGTGTGTCGACTGTGTAATACTTGTACCTGATTGTTTGTGTCATGAGATGGGTTTAAATAATTTTATTTATTTATATCTTTCAGATTATTAATACAATACAAATACACTTTATTGACATAAAAGGAAAATATATATTTTAAAACAATACAATGATACTTCAACCGCTTAAATTGCCAATACAAGCCATTTCCAGTTCCACTCTCCAGTTCCAGAAGTTCCAATATCTCAGGAGTGCATCATCACAGTTTATTTGGGACTACCCTGGTGATAAACCCTATCAAACAAAAACAATCATCAAAATTAGTCAATAAATTGATGAAAATAAGCGTGAAAATACATAAAATACATACAGCGAACATAGAACCTCCATCTTTTTGGAAGTGGGTTAAGGGTACTTAACTCAGGCGGAATATTTCTCCAAAACTAGTGTTCTTCATTTCTTCTGGCAATATAACACGAACGCTACTGGGAATAAATATGTTTTAAATCCTATTCCGAAGGTTTTTGCCGTTTCAATGGCATAGTAAAAACTTGACACGTACCATTAGTTGAGCTCTGGCACATTAGTTCACGGAATTGCGCAAAACACGAGATGTAATAAATTTTAGAAGTCGCATCTCGCGATGTATGTGATTTAAATTGTTATAAAAACGATCGCATACTTACTCTCAAGATCCGTTTGAGGGATTCTGGCAATAACCTCTGTTGCTACCTTCATTTGCCTTCTCGTCGACTATGTTCTAACACTACCCCATTAGCATATCTATACCATCCAAAATGTTAACATATTTGCGAATGATCTGACGGTGGTCATGAAATATTTGTATGCGTTCTTGTGCCAATATTATGAATATTGTTAATCTTTATATATATCTATTGTCAAATAACTTTAAGTGTACACTTTTAGTGTAAAACTGTGAACTTATAATTGTAAATAAATAAATTAGACGGTTGATTAAAACGTAATGTTTGTATGTATGTAAATATGTATGTAAATATGTATGTAGATTTCCATGTTATCTCCTCAGCCTAAACGAATTGACCGATTTTGAAGTGTCATAGCATACATTATCTGGTAACTAAAATGGCAACCGCGGAATGCTGTAGGGTTTTAAGTATTAAATAATTATATTGTTAATTTATTAATTTTCAATCAAACGGTCAAATAATGCGACTTAGTTGACCTGAAAATCTCGAAAATATAAGAACTATATTTTATTGAGAATGACTAAAAATAACAGAATTAAAGAAATGAAAGAAAAAAAGTCTGTATATCATCCGAGCCTATGTTCTATGTTCGTAGTGTCGACTTCCAATGCCAAGGAAATGTTTAGGAGCCGATGAACCCTGTGTAACCCCGCCTAACCAAGGCTCGGTGGGGTAAAACACGTTAGCTTAATTGATAAGGGGACGCCCCCGAAGTCGCAGATTCAAACTCAGTCCTCTTCCGAAATTTTTAAAGCAAAATTTTCTCATTCAATTGAAAAAGAAAGTGAAATATATGTGTAATTGAATGCAATCTCTTTTGCAAGTTTTTGTGATGCTTGTGAATGTGTTTATGGCGTACCTAATGACTTATGCTTAATTATGGGGGATGGCTAAATATGCTTACCCAAATACCAGATGAAAGATATTTCAAAAACATATAATATTTTGTAATCTCAAATCATTGTTTCCTTAGAAAAAAAATTATAAGATGGATGGATTGATGTATGGGGTGATATGAACGTAAAGGACGTGAATGATCAGGTAAAAGCCGATAGAGGAGATTAGAACAAAAAGAAGCCGACCCCAAATGGGACTAGTACGAGAAGATGATGATGATGGTGACAGGTGGTAATCAGAGGCGTGCCCTCCACATAACGCAGAAAGGCAGTGCCTACCCTAGAAAGTTGTGAGCTTTCCTAGAAATGCAATGTACAGTTGCTTCATACTATGTGAACAGAAACATATTCTACACAGTTGCGAAGACTGCTATAAGAGTGAGTTATTTCGTAGTTGTATTTTTCCAAATTTTTTTTATGCATGACAGGTTCATACTTATATATAATTAATAGCAAAATCATTCTGCTTACCCTGTGACAAAACGCTCTGCACGCCACTGGTGGTAATGTCATTAGGATAAAGTGCATTCATGTTTCGCCGCTTTATTAGTTGCGTGTAAATGTCAAATTTTACAGTAATTATAGTTATATTACGTTATGTTGTTAAAACATTGTTGTTTGTAGTCATGATCTTTATATTATTATATACAAATCAGTGATCACAATTACTCGCGGATAGTTGTTATTATTTTTTTTACGCACGACGGGTTCGTACTTGACCTCAATCACACCTGATGTTAAGTGAAGATGAGGTCGAAAGTGGAAGCGTACTGACCCGGAAACCCCAACACATTTGGGGGACTGGCTATCTTATCTCTGACAACCGGAACACAACAATGATATTAACATTGCTGCTTGGCGGCAGATTTAGATAAGACGGTGGTAGATGGCCAGGCGGACATTTAAAATGCCCTATCACCAACCAAACCGAGTACTTAAACATGTACCCCGCTGGGGATTGAACCCGCGACCTTTTCATTCAAATTAAATTTATATAATATATAGGCTGTTAATGTTAAAATGATTTCCTCCTCTGCAACCAAGTCTGATGAAAATCTCTAGGATACACCATAATTCCTTTTAATCAAATTGGATAAAATTCACTTAATATTCGTGCTTATACTAATATTCTATGCAAATTGAGCAATCTCCTTTAATTGCAGATAACAATTAATTTTTAATTGATTTGTTTACCAATTACACAATAAAAATAACGATCGTCAATGATAGTGAGGTTAAATCGTTTTTGTTGTACATATGAATTAGGTAGATTGTTGGTAAAACAATATTAACGACTATGATTATTTCTAAGAAGTTTAACATTTATCAATACGCCGTAACATAAAAACTTTGATAAGGTGGCTGTGTCAGGTACGTGTCCGTCAAACTCATCTGCTCGAGTGTCCGCGCATAGCCCCCGGTAATCAGCTGTTCGGGTCATCGACCGCAGGGCTCGTGACGTCACGGCCCTGCCGCGCCCATAAAGCGCACTCTCCCTCGCGCCCCCGCGTCCCTACACCCCCGCGAGCCCCGCCCATCGCCCAAAGGACGATCACACAGTAATATTTTAAGCAGTATTCCATTTTTATGATCAGTTTAGCGTGTCTAAACTACGAATATCTTAACCGTACAGAGCAGCAGTATCTCGATTCACGATGAGTACAGCGCTTAGCGCTTGCGTGCGGCCTGCGTGCGGCCGCTTCCGATAAGGCGATGGCAGCCAGCTCAAGGACGCGACCTAGTTCAACAACTGCCTGTCTATTCGTATACTATGGCCTGAAGGACAATTATTTGCAGGATACCATTCATCAGGACCCGAAAACTGACGTTATTACAGGGTTTTACCCCTTGGGTTTTTGTTAGTTATGCGTTTTGTTGGGGATAAGTGGTTTTGGGGAACTGTGTCACTGTAATATTTCGTAGATTTTCATAGATTTGGATGTTGTTTAATGGGATTCGGAAATTGTTTGAGACCAGCCCAAAGAGAGCAGGTGGTGAGGAGTTGATAACTCGAATAGATGTGGTTTCTAATTCCTAGAGCGTAAAATAAATTAAATTATATTTGGTCCCTAACTATGTATAATTGGCGTTTTGTATGAAGAATTTCATTAAGGCTGTTTTCTCCATATAAACATTTTTTATTAGATTTCAATTGACATTCAACAAATGATATCATGCACCTATCTTTCGTTGAAAATGCTTGAAGTTTGAAGGTTGAAATTTCTACTCTTTAGAACTCAATACATGTTATGGTATTTCATTGGAAAACGTATGTTGTGCTCATCAAAAGATGTGTTAACCTTATTTGTGAACGCTTTAAAGTACAAAAGAAAATAAACACAAAACAAATTTACCGAAATCTGTCGGTGACTATATGACGATGGTGATATTTTGTTTTTCATGGACTTGCCAATAATATGTCTTCTTGACATCAGGTGAAATTGAGGTCAGCCGAATGTCCGTTGTAAATAAAAATTATTGGTTCATTACTTACGTACAATCACCAAATAACTGTCTCATTGAGAACATCTTTATTATCTGTACGTTAATACTGAAATTCCTTAAAGTCATCCATCGGTTTAATGCAGCTGCAAGTATTACGAATTTGTTTATATCTACTAGTATACTGGTAAATCTCATGTTAATGTCCAGTTAAGTCACTAACTTAAATTGATATCGGATGAGTTTTTTCACCGTAATGAAAAAAAAAGAACCATGTGAATCAACCGCCAAATCTCGGAGATATCGGTGTACATATATAAAAAAAAATACGCCCCGAATACAGAACCTCCTCCTTTTTTGAAGTCGTTTAAAAATAGGGCATTAGTGTAGTGGTTATAGAAACTCTGCTGCTATACCAAAATGTATAGGCATACAAACATAGGCATATGTTTGTATGATGAATACGGACACGTGTACCTGAGTTATGGATGTTTTTCATTTATATATATATTTTTTTTTTTTTTTTTTATATGAGAGAGCGGCAAACGAGCATGCGGGTCACCTGATGGAAAGTAATCACCGCCGCCCATGGACACCCGCAACACCAAAAGGGTCACAGATGCGTTGCCGGCCTTTGAGGAAGGTGTAGGCTCGCTTCTTGAAGGTTCCAATGTCGTACTCGTTCGGGAATACCGCTGCCGGAAGTCCGTTCCACAGGGTGGTCGTACGTGGCAAGAAATTTCTTGAGAAACGTATAG
Organism: Oegoconia quadripuncta; assembly: GCA_949316235.1. NCBI lineage: Eukaryota > Metazoa > Arthropoda > Insecta > Lepidoptera > Autostichidae > Oegoconia > Oegoconia quadripuncta. Next base: position 3,100,692 of record OX438743.1, read on the forward strand.
TGGTAGACTTCCACTCATCCATATATGTATTTATTTACAAAAAAAAAGTGTATTTGTGTAGTGTATCAACCATCTGGTATCCAAAACACAAGCCCAGTTGCTTAGAGGGGAACTAGATGGCGCTGACTGTATATGTCCAAGGATATATATATTTTTATTAGGTAACTGAAATAGCAGTTATTAGCATAGGTAGTGTATTTTTTTTTTCATAACATCATCGACCCTCGCGCCGCGCCGGCTGGAGATTGATATGCGACTTTTTTTTTTGTTATGCACGACGGGTTCGTACTTGACCTCTATCACACCTGATGTTAAGTGAAGATGAGGTCGAAGGTGGAAGCGTACTGACCCGGATACCCCAACACATTTGAGGGACTGGCGATCTTATCTCTGACAACCGGAACACAACAATGCTATTAACATTGCTGCTTGGCGGCAGATCTTGATAAGATGGTGGTAGCTAGCCAGGCGGGCATTTAAAATTTAAAATGACTGGCGGGATTCGTAGGATTACTATCATGCGAAATTTATTATGGACTCATATTATCTCCAAGTATTTTTTATATCTTTTGGTGGATTTCCTCCACTCACCGACCGCCTTTTTCCACTAAGTATATGATCCTACCCAGACCCTTCTCGAGAACTCATCCAAAGTGTAAAGATGTATCATATTACATTTTGTGTGCGTTGAAGACAACGCTGACGTGTTATTAAATAATATCATTAGCGAATTAGTGGATGCCTCCACTCGACGTCCCATTAGGTAATGTGAAACTTTTCCCGCCTCAAAATAACTTGTTATTTCATACTTCCCGCAAGAAAACTTCGGTCTACTAAATGAGTCGTAAGCGATAAGGCCGCCTTTTTGTGCGATTAATGATGTACGCTGTATTCTTCATGTAGCTTTTGTTAATTGTGCAATAAAGAGTATTTGATTGATTGAGTCACTTGATATTACAAACACTTAATATCTTTTTGGATACAGCCTCTTATGCAGGGGAGGGGTCATGATCCACCAAGCGGGTTAAGTGGGATTGGTTGATTTTTTTTTTATAATTTATTGCATACGAGTACACATAAAAGTCAAATACATACTAGATACAGGATGTACAAAAGACACTAGCTTATCTCTAAAAAGAGATTTCTTCCAGCAAGACCCTGCAAATGTGTAGGAAAACAGGTTCGATAGGATAGACATACATACGTGCACTGAGAAAAAAGTGTTAATAATCAACTCAATGACTATAATAATAATACTTCAAATATAACAAATATAAAAATGTTAAATAAAATACGTACGTAAGTTTTAATTGTAAAGTAAATAAGGAATGCCTGTATCTTTTTATACATACACTAAACATTCTGTCATATAAACCTACATAATATTATTATGCATACGAAAATTTTTTTTATTTCTAAATGCATACAATCCAGGACTTTTAGTTAAAAGCCAAAGTCAAATAGTGCTTTCTCAGACGTTTTTTGAAGACTATCCTGATAGGCAGAGTTTTCAAGTCCTGAGCTGAGGCTACTGACTTCCGGGACCGACTAGGAATCTCCGAAAACATACCAATTTCAAAGTTAGTCTGTGCCTGTGACTCGATCCATATATTATAACGTGATGACCTAATAAGATGGCCATTACATCTGTGATGTAACTAACTGCATACAAGTGATCGGGAGCGTCGGTGGCTCAGTGTTGGAGACACAGTCTCCCAATTTGGGAGGTCCAGGTTCGATCCCCAGGCAGGCCATGTACAAATGAGTTTTTAAATTAAATTTAATTACTTATGTGCATTTATCCGACTGCTCTTAAACGGTGAAGGAAAACGTCGTGAGGAAACCCACCCGCATGCCTGAGAAACGGTTGGACGGATTTGGATGACCTCCTATCACATTGTGAAGAGGTAACTTCAAACTTCAAGCATTTATTTCAACGTAAGATGCATAATATCATTTGTTGAATGTCAACAAATCTATTGGAAATAAAAATAGGGCTAAGCATTTTTCAGTCAGTTAGTATGTCCAAACTACCACCGCTTCGGAAAGGGAAATCGTCTGTGGGAAAACAAGCGGCGCAAGAAACCCACAGGATCATTTTCTTTTCTTTTTTTATATATACAAAAGTATACAATTAATACATATTTATAATTTTTGTGAGCTGGGCGAAGTATACCAAGCGTTTTTGACATTCAGGTAGTCACTAATTTTGTAATAGCCTTTTTTTGTTAATTGTTGTTTTCACGTGGTTTTTAAATTGTTTTTCATTTAGATTAATGATATTCTCAGGTATAAGGTTATAAAAGCGTATACAGTGTCCCATAAATGACATATTAACTTTGCTCAGTCTGAACATTGGGGTGGCTAATTTGTCTTTATATCTCAAATTTAAGTTATGCTTATCACTATTTTTTGGGAATGCTGAAATATTTTTTCGTACGTACATAATATTCTCGTAAGAAACATACATACATACACACACGTAAACTTTCGCATTTACTCGTATAATATTAGTTGGGATGTTTTATCCGCCTTTCCTCTGTGACTTCCTTAGGTCGTCTGTCCACCTTGTGGGAGCGTGACATGCCGGTGTATGGTCTCCGTTCTTTGAGCAATTTGCTCTACCTACTGACACTTCAACGTACTAATCCGCTGGGCTGTGACAGTGACATTCTTCTGCCGATTTTGCTTTAGTAGTAAAACGCATCACCCTCTCCATTGCTTGTTGCGTGCCGGATCGTTGAACAATCAAAATGGCACCAGTTCATTGGTGCTAAAGCAGGAGTTCGGTACCAATGGAAGTCAGTCACACATCGATTTCGTTCGCGAACAGTCGTATGCTGATTTATGTTTAAAAAAATGCATCGTTTACCACAGAAAAGTGACCAAAACACATACTCGTAAAACATATTTTTAATCAATATTGAATGCACTTGTATGTGACCGATTTATAGGTTGTGAGCACAGATTCAAAAAAAGTTTGGTTGTTGCTGGTATTTGGCCATTTATAAGGGATGGCGCTGTTTTATCTACTAAGAAACGCGAGAGAAAGATTTGTTCGCGTGACCATGTCCATATAGCATATAAATCATACACTCTGACCATAATTTGGGATGAGATAAGAACGATAAGTATATGTACTATCAGATTCACCGCAAGATCCTGTATAAAAGTCGTAATCATTTTCAACATAGCTATATACGATTTATATGCACTGGCTTTTATTGTCCGACGTAAACGTCAGTGGAGCATTATGTCGGATTTGCAAACCTTTCGAAATGTCAAATCGACTTTTACGATAACGATAAATGTCAATTTTGCAAATAAAACGTGCGCTAAAGGAGTGACTTTGTCGTCACGTTATACCTACTTCATCTTTCGTCCAGTTTCGAGTTGATAGTCTTTTCTAACCACAGACTAGTGTAGTATTCTTCTCACGCTTCCCGGAACCTATACTGTCCAGACGATGGTCTGCTTCTAGGAGTCGCTACCGCTATCTGTTGAGACAAATAGTCTCAACACTAATAGTCGTTATGGTGGTTATTAGTATTTAAATAAAAGTATTAAAATAATAATGCCACAGGTGAGATGGGACTCAGGACGGATAGGATGGGTGGCTCAGGACTCCGAATCAGTGGTGTCCACCTTTAGGTCTCTGGGCAGTCGTCTGAAGTCGGGCGAGCGCGTAAGTTGCGGCGCCAGACCGTGGATATGGAGGAGTGAGGACTCATCCGCTCGTAGGAACTGGGACTTGGCTAAGCGTCTAACGAAGCGATCCAGGCTTTCCATCTTAAGGTCTCTCTGGATCACTGCGTTTCTGACGAAACGGGGAGCACTTACTATAGTACGAAGCGTCATCGATTGTTGCGACTGCAGCTGGGTCCTGGACGCTTCACCGGCCAGTGAATACCAGGCTGGTGCTGCGTCGCTAAGACGCGGTCTCCTACGTCTAATAGACTCCTATTTTCGCGCGTACTGGAAGCTTCGAGGAACACCTGCCGGAGAAGCGCCCGTGCTGCGCTCGACTGTCCCTATCGCGGCTATAAATAGTATCAGACTGAACACAATAATTAGTGATAAGGTCGCCAAATTGTACATTCTATTCTTACCACTTTTCTGAAACTGTATTTTCTTTTCTGTCGTGCAATAAAATGTTTTTGTATTGTATTGTAATGATTAAAGGGCTTTTTGGGGGGAATGAGCGAGTAATGTTGTATTTTTGTTTTTATTTCATGAAATTTTAGTCCAGTAAGGATATACTTTTAACCGCCTATAATCTTAAAGGCTGTGATTTTTCAAAAAAAATCGATCAATAACTTCTTTATATTTATGAAAAATTTCACTGAGGGCAAATATTACGCGTCCATAAACAATTTTTTAGAAAATAATTTTAGGAGATTTTAGCACCTTCTACAACGCAAGGAAGGTCACAGTGGTAACTTAAATTTAATATTATAGGTTTTATAACTAAATACCTATACTATATCTAAAGCAAGCTACAGAATCGTTAGAAAACATTTTTAGTCTATTACAGATGGGAATTCTATAAAAACTTTAAGATTACAGGAATTTACACCACAAAAATTACGTACTTTTACTGGACTAAAAAACAATACTACAGAAGTCTAGGCTGTAGGGGCTCAGATCCTTTTGCCTTCCAACATTGTTGGAAAATGAATAAAAAAATGTATTAGCCACGTTTAGCCTTTAATGTATGAGAAAAGGCAAACGGATTCTAATTTTATGAATATCAGATTACGCATTTATTAATACGTTATCTTATTAGATAAGTAAGTAACCTCGTAATTTAATTTACCCTTCGACTTTGCATAAGCTTTAGTGTGGGCTACCGACTTGCCTTAACGATTGCCTTCAAATGCAAACAACTAGGACCGACTCGTATGAAAATGCCAGTAGTGGTTAGTTACCCAAGGATTGACCGCGCCAGTCGTTGCTTAACTTCGTTTATCGAAAATGCGACTACCCAAAGAGTGCCTACTGAAGGTAGACGGTGCCCTACGTGGCTCTATTGCTACCTTGGGCCCCAGACTAATTAAAGAAGAGATAAAGGTGTGAAGTAGGAAAGAAGTATCCCACCCCCCACCTCGGCAAATGGGAGTGTAGCTAAATGAATTCAAAATCAGCACTAAGGCTTAACCTATGGGGAAGGGGATCAAGTTATGCTTGACACCCTGTTTTGATACACCACGGACAGCCTTCACGGATACCTTGAGTAGGCGCCGTGCAGAGTACCACTGTTGATCCTGGCTTACAGGAGTTACAGTGGGAGGAGTGTGGAGGCGGGTAATACCCAAAGAGTGGCTAAAGAGTCGGACAACGCTACAGATACTTTGTTTCCCATTGCAGCATTATTATTTATACCTACAATTTTTTGTACACCCAAATTCAAATCAAAACTCTTTTGTGATTAAACAAAATATTTGCTTTAGACCTTCGTCAATTATGAAATACGAAGTATGTATACTTCTATATCTATAAGTAAGTGTGTTGTGTTATTCGTTGGTACACAAACCATTACTTTACAATTTAAATAATGGTTTTATATTCGTTCTTTGAAAATCATAAAATAACACCTTTTTGCAATCTCCAAACACGAAAGCCTGCTTCTCACTGCCAATATGCTTTATTATATTTTGAAGAGATAAACTCGCCCCGGCTAGGTCTTATTGAATTTTCATTTTCTGAGAAAACCCCTCTTATATAGGTAGCAGGAGTTCAATCTCCTCAAGGAGCAGATTAATATTTAACCTATTTTAAATCTGTCTACATTTTATCTTTGTGATTTATACAGTAAATCTAGGTTTTAGATTCAGCAAACGTCAGTCTGAATCTAATTTGTCTAGCCTAGATTTGTCGAGTCTACGAAATTGAAAACTATATATCAGCAGCTTCGAGCTGTGTCTAAAAGTTCCAGTCGTGAACCGTGATTAATGGGTTATGTGAATATATTATACCTTTCTTTATCAGTTTGTGTAAAACTAGGACAGATGAAATGGTATTGAAGTCGTTGTCTGCAGATCTTCATTGAGATATTTGTAAACATTTTGTTGCATCATATACTACTTTAGATTACATAGCTGGTATGTTCAAACCTAGTCTGGAATTCTCTAGGGTTGAAGAGGAAGTGGTTACTAGAAAGAACAATAAACTCGCTGTACATGTCAGTCGTTTACATAAATTTACTAAGTCACTTAAGAGATTCTGGTAGTATTTAAAATGTATGATTATTTGGATGTTAAGCTTATATAGGAGGTAGTCCAATTTTTCTTACAAGCTAAATTCAGTTGTACTAATAGTCTTCATTTTGTCAAATCACAAATTGTAACTTAAATCTTACTTATAAGAACAGCTCTTGAGTTTCTTGCTCATTGTTCTCTGGGGATTCGGCTTTATGAATGAGCTATAAGCATCATTAAGTAAAAAATGTGATATTTCTTTTTTATTTAAAGTTTTAGCGAGCAAAGGTTGACTATGTGACTTGGACTTTGCACACAAGATTTAACAGAAACTTATTCTTGCTTATGAAATGAGCATTTAACCATTTTATGACGATGCAAAAAAGGATTACTAGAAATTTATTTTTGAGGAAGAGGATTTAAGAAAATATAAGAAATTTCTTGAACGTTGAGGACGCGAGGATATGACAATTATACCAAATGTAGACAATGGAATCTTCCTCGCTGTTCGTAATATGATGATGGTGTAAATCTTGTTTGCATCATATCAATAAGATGATGAGAATGCCATAGATGATATTTATAAATAGATTTTTGAGGAAGAGGATGTTCGAATAAACTTCTGCATACCCATGAAGATGAATCCTCATCAACACTTCAAATAAATAATCGATAAAGTTAATTGTGTTATTATTAAGCTCTCAAACCTCAACAATAACAATTGAAAATCTAGCAATTGAGGTGAGTACAAGCTGAATAGGTTGAGTAGGTAGATATCCTGATAGATAAAACAAACCAATTAAAACACTAGCTACCTCTGAATACAGTGTATTTACAGGTAACAAGTATTTTTAATCGTTTTATCTATCAAGCATTATTTATATTTGTCTGTATCTATTTTAAGGTTACTTGTGTTATAATTGGTTTCTACTTGTTTCTTATCTATCAGGCATTAATTGCAATTATCTGTATCTATTTTAAGGTTACTTGTGTTTCAATTGGTTTCTACTTATTTCATATATCAGGCATTATTTACAAATTATCTGTATTATAAGGTTACTTCTGTTGCAATTGGGTTCTAGTTGTTTCTTATCTAACAGGAATGGAATAAATAATGATTTACAATTATCTATATCTATTTTAAGGTTACTTCTGTTGCAATTGGTTTCTATTTGTTTCTTATATATCAGGTATAGTTTATAAAAAAAAATCTTCATTTAATTGTACAAAACTATAATAAAACATGATATCGCTATTATACATTTTCCAATTTCGATTCTATTATTGTTGTACTAATATCAATCTCGTTTTATTGTTACAGGTATGTTACGTGATGTGCATCGCTTCCTATTAATTTTAAACATGTATGTAAGTTTTAACTCATCTCAATATATAGGCCCACAATTATTTAGTACTTTTTTTTCTAATTTCTTTAAAAATAATCATTTTGATTTTCAATTATTGAACGTAGGTATATCTTTTTCTGGGGGTCAATAATATAATGGGGGGGGGGGGGGGGGGGGGGTCCAATAGGGGGTCCGGCCCTGGGGCAAATGATGGAAGAAATAAAAATAGTCAATGAGATCGACAGGCAGAGGTTTATAACATTTTTTTTATTAGAAGTTTGGTAAGTAGGATTTAATATATAACAACTTCGACTCTACCAACTAAAGTACACAGGTAGGTAATGGTACATTACATACATACATAACGGTAATTCACCTAATTGCCGTCCCATACCTACCTATTTAAAGTGAATACACAATGAATATACACGTACAACTTCGCGCTAATATCACGCAATCGAAGAGAAACGTCTGCGCCGGCGCCGCCGACCCGCTTGCTGCACAGCATGGCTCACTCGTGGCTCCAATCGCCGCGTAACCTTGCGTACGATGATAAACAGATGACGTCACACGCTATATTTAACCATGTTTGTGTCGAGAGCGGAGCGCGAGCGTGCGCGCGCGCGGGGTCAACGCCCCGCTAGCCTATCTGAACCAATCTGAAAGTCCAACGATACCGCGATACACGAGCGTTTTGCCGATTTCTACAAAACTCGCGATTGATGACGGCTAGGTTTAGAATTTCTTGCTTTGTAGCTGGTAAATATGCGGGTTTAATCTTTACGCTTGTAAGTGGATAATGGCGTTTCGTTCCGCAAACTTTGCATTGGGATAATTCAAGAATAAGTAGGTATCTATGTATCTAAATATACACTAACCGGCAGAATTTGCGATATGAAAAAATCCCTTAAAAGTCGGGTTGTGGACTGATGCCTTGCTCCCACATAGGTCTGGTGCTCTGGCTAGTCCAGCAACTGGCAGGTATGCTGGGGAAAAGGTCGAGGAGGATACTCTGAATATGACAGATCTTATAGATAGGGGACAAATCGATTTTGCTTGATAAAGATAACCTTATTATGGAGTTTCGTTTCGCTTCTTTTTCCCAATACCATTGCCATACCATCTTGTGAAATATTATGGTAAGAACCTATAAACAACAATATCGCGTTTTCATCCTTTTCAAAATTTTTGTAGTTTAATTTTCATTTTAATTTAACTGACTTCCAAAAAAGAGGCGTGCATTAATTCGTTCGTATAGTTCGGCGACATCTTCGCCAGTTGTGAACTGTTTTCGATATATTTTTTTATTTGATAGTATAAGTTATAAATTCAGGAATAAAAATATACAATTCCTTATCTATTCTTTGCCAACCTTCTAGACATATATTTAAAACTATCAGTTTGCAATCCAACAGACATCGTTTATAATTTGATACGTTTCAAATCATTCCCATTCCAATGTGTTGCTATTTATTATGTCCAGGTCATTGGTTCGGGGATATCTGAACGTGTACACAGTCATCCTTTGGAGTACGAGTTACACAGGCATGCCTTTGTCTTTACACGACTGCCGTTGGATTGGAACGGTTGGTTAGTCAAACATTGGCAGCGTCCAGGTCAGACGTCTGTAACTTGAATCTGAATGGAAATGCCGATAGTAGCTCGCAAGGATGACTGAGCATTTACAGAATTGGCATTCGGTCGCCGGGAACGCTTTGTGCGTTGTTATCTGAGCGCACAGCAATGCCTGTAAGCGTTCTGAAAGGGCGATACGCGTGGAGTGCTGACAAAGGGCGCAGTTAATGCGATCCCGGCATTTTCCCCGGGAACTCGACGTCCCGTTTTACGGGTTACGCCGCCGCTCGCCTGGAACGCTTTCAATTTACCGGGACTTAGCGAATTCTCATTTTACTCAAGGTCCACTCCAACAAAGGCGTCTATTTCACAACACTACCGAAGCGTAATCCACATTGTAAGTGGCTAATACCACAGTGTTTAATATATAACCGACAGTAATACAACTGAATGCAGACGTTCTGACTTCGTTGTCACGCATTTGTACGCCCTGCGGTTACACTGTGCCTAAGCTATATTAGCCATGTTTACGCCGCTTCTCCCGTAGATGATTTCCCTTTCCGAACCGGTAGTACTCATTGCTTGGAGTAACTGACAGATGAATGCTTAAGACTCTGCTTATTTTATATAAATTTTAATAAACGGTCAGCAAGTGTTATCACGTGTGTTATAAATACTTGAAGATTGAAGAAATTTTTTGACAATAATGTTACAGATGTACACAAAGAGACTCGCAGGTTGAACGGTTCTAATTAGTGCCTTTACTGGACAATTCAACACGATGTATTATGTACGGGATTTCCCGAAGTATGTATCACAAGCCTTAGGAAGTTAAAACTCGCAGATGTAGCTCACAAAGAATCCAACGGGATCTAAGTACGACCACCCTGTGGAACGGACTTCCTGCAGCGGTATTCCCGAACGAGTACGACATTGGAACCTTCAAGAAACGAGCCTACACCTTCCTCAAAGGCCGGCAACGCATCTGTGACCGTGTTGCTGGTGTCCATGGGCGGCGGTGATTACTTTCCATCAGGTGACCCGCATGTTCGTTTGCCGCCCTCTCATATAAAAAAAAAAAAGTGATCCGTCGAAGGTCTTAGCCACACAGTGACCTTGCCAAGTGCCACGGTGATCGTGGAAGTATTGATCTCAAGGGTATAATAGCCTAGTCGACTTACTGTGTGCATGTTATCATTGCATTGTGCTAATACTCTGGGAAGCTCCGCTGCAGACAGAGACGTAATGTGTTTACGTAATACGGTTATTGAACTTTGGAATGAATTTTTTATGGCAAAAATAGCAATGCTACTTTCAAAAATTTCGTGTCGGCTATTGAGTTAACTGTGTTGTGGCAAATTGCTGTCCTATCTTAGTGGTTATTAATTTGGGCTATCAAGCCAGAGACCATTGTGGGGTTATTCCCAGAATCCCTACTAACTCTACATATATATTTCGATTCTCAACCAACTGCCAAAATGTCCATTTAAGTAACTATTTCGGAAATATTAATTCGATATTACATCATCAATCAGTTATGTTGATTTTGACGCCACTTCTATAAACTAAAATAAAACCACTTTGAAGTAGTGCTGTCACTTTCTTCCCTGAATAACAAGATGAGATAGTACAAGTCTAAAACTTGATTCAGTTTAGTTTAGTCCAGAGATGAGACATAAGAATGGGCACCATTATCAACGATTTCGCCCACCTCCTAGAGGGGAAGGCGGGTTGACTATCAGATCACATCACTGTTCTAAAGTGTTATGATAATCCGTTAGAAAGGAAGAATTAGGAAATCTTCTCTGCCCAACCATACGGCCAATATTATTACCATAGTAAAAAAATTGTAAAAGGGGATTATAATGGATGATTATTTGGCCGATGAGGTCAGATGTAAGCTGGATTTCTTGTTGAGTTAACTACGGTTATATTAGCAAGATATAAGTATCTCGTTTTTGTTTTGTAATAAGTAATAGGTTACCATAATATTATGCTATAATGCTGAACATATAAAAAAAATATGTTATAGTGTTCTTGTCGCTTTTTCTCTTTAGCCATAACACCTTATCGAACGAAGTAAATTAAACAAAACATGTTGCCTTTCAATGACATCTTTTAAATTTATTTTTAGCTTACAATATTTAGCTGATCCCTATCAGGACCCTTCTTTAAGAAGTAAGAGAAGATAATCACAGTCAAAGTACATTTATTGTGAAGCACAAGAGCATTTGGTCTTACAAAATCCTTAGAGCGCTATGTTCCGCCGTAAAGGCATACAATGTGACAACATTTTAGCAGTTTCAATTTACAAAAATTAACTTAATTTACTAATACAATTCTTTACGTCAAATAAAATACATTGCATATATGATTAATAGGTACAATTGGTTACAATACAATTATATGGACTTGTCATCTAAGAATTCGTGTAAGCTGTAATAACATTTTTGGACCAACAGATCATGAAGTTTCCTCTTAAATACCGGTAAGTCAGGTGTTTCCCTAATCAATTTGGAATCTTATTATAAATGTATATAATATTGTAGATATAAAAAGATAATGTTGTAGATATAAAAAATGGAGCCATTTCGCTTTGTGTCAGCTTCGGTCACTGTACCACAAAGTATCTATTAGGTAGGTCTAGGAACTCTTATTTCAAAAGCACCCTACTCCATAGAGAAGCTCAATAGACAATAAGTAAATAAATAAATAATAAATAAATATTTCGGACACTTACACCAATCATCTAGTCCCAAACTAAGCAAAGCTTGTGCTATGGATACAAGATAAACGGATAAACATACATAAATATTTATATAAACATCCAAGACTCTGGAATAAATGTTCGTATTCATCACACAAACATTTAACCCTCGCGGGATTCGAACCCGCAACCGTTGGTTTCGCTGATAGGGTCACTATCCACTACACCAATCGGTCGTCGTAGTACCTATACCTATATAACGAATTGGAGATTTTTGTGATTAGACTTTCAATATGATAGACCACTTATTCGGTTGCGGGTTCGAATCCCCCGAATACGAACATTTATTCCCGAGTCATGGCTGTTTATATAAATATTTATGTATGATTATCCGTTATCTGGTATCCATAATACAAGCTTTGTTTAATTTGGGTCTTGATGATTGGTTTAAGTATCCGAAATATTTATAATAAATATTATTATTATTCGTATTACAATTCAAATCCTACAAAATTCTACGAGTATAATAAAAACATTGAATCCCCTAGCAACTTGCTTAAGATTTTGGGAATAGCCCGGCTCGCGGTCTTGCGTGCGGAGACTGGGGCCAATGACCTCAATGACATACCTACTGGCGCCCGCGGAGATGCGTACGCGCTTGAAAAGGTTCTAAGCCATCGCGTGCGAAATAGCGGAACGGATAGAGGAAAATCTTTGTCTTTTGCATAATTATTTAAGCCAAATTTTGTCTATTTTTATAACTAACGGGTGATAATTGCCACATTTTAATAAATACATACGTGTGATGAGATTAAATGTTATAAACTGATTTTATGCCTCAAGATTCGGTAGAGCTCCATCCTGCTCTAACGCGTGCATGTTTATATAAGCCCATACGTATTGCTTTTTCATAACGAAAATGTCAAACACTGCTTTAAATCATATTGATTTAATTATTACCCAAAGTTGTTGTGATTCATAAGTACATACATTCATACATTTGTGACGTAATATATTTACGTAATGTCAGCTGTCTATTTGTACTATCAGACGTAACTTTAATATTTAACCCATCGAGAAATATATTTGAAATTGTTTTTTCGAAACATATGAACATAAGTTTTTTTTTATGCACAACGGGTTGGTACTTGACCTCAATCACACCTGATGTGAAGATGAGGTCGAAGGTGGAAGCGTACTGACCCGGAAACCTTTGGGGGACTGGGTATCTTATCTGAAAGAAAGAAAGAAGAAAACGTATTTATTGCCAACAAATACAGAAAATTTCGTAGGTATAACATTTTGCATAATGAAATGTATTTGTGGCAAAGGGATTGGGCGTCAGCATTTACTGCCAGTATGTCGTAAGGCAATTGACAGCGCTGGTTTTCAGCGCAACCCCTCTCTCACTTAGGTTTTCAAAATAAAACAACACAGTCATATCTCTGAAAACCGGAACACAGCTCTTAATTGATAAGGAATCGGAACAATGCTATTTACATTGCTGCTTGGCGGCAGATTTAGGTAAGATGGTGGTAGCTAGCCAGGCGGACAATTAAAAATGCCCTTCCACCAACCAATCCGAGTACTTAAACATGTACCCCGCTGGGAATCGAACCCGCGACCTACAAATCGTAAACCCAATGTTGTTTACATTGAGCCACGGCGGCGGTCATGTATTTTATTGCTTTAGCTCATTATGGATAGAACGAGCCTGGTCTTAAGCCAAGTGAGATGTAATCGACCCTCAAAGCCTGTTTGGTTGTCCATTAATGCGACATATCTGAACGAGCCCAAGCCCCTGAGCCATCCTCTTAGGCCCGTATTAATAAATCAATCTCAATAGAAGTCTTCAGGCTGTATCAACCGAGATGCGTCTTAAGCAGTTGACGCTATCTCAAGCTCCGTGATAATTTATAAACCATTCTTGAGGTCTACTCAGCTGAGATCACTTCTCAAGTATTCGCCTTACCGGCGAATGAATGATATAGTCTTGAGTTTCGTTTATTAATACGCGCACCTCTCAAATCAGTATGCTTGAATATGCACGTGCTTTTCAAGTCTCAAGTTAGGTTTATTAATCAACACGTTTACTTGAGACCAGTTACACGACTGTTCTCAATATTGAAAGTGGTTCAAGAGTTCGAGCCAAATTCATTTATTAGCACATCCACCCACTTAATAACGTATTACTTACTTATATAATTACTTCTTACTTCCAATTACTTAATAGAAACCGTCAGCCTGTTCTTGGCGACAATTCTGCCAGTGTCTGTCGTGTGTAACTCTAGTCATATTGTTTCAACTTCGATTGATTTTCAACAAAGCGACAGTGTCTTACAGAAGAATTTGGAATTCTTGTGGGAACACGACAGCTCAGTCATATTATATTATAGTCTGAAATAGATACACTTTTACTGGTCTGTATAATACAAAGGAAAGCATGAAAGTTTTTGGATAATTGTTTCATTAATTAGAGCTATTGCTGAGTTCAACAATATGATGAAGTACATCGAGATACATTAAGTAATTAATTCCTTTATTATTAACTACTCTACTTTGGGTGAAAATAAGCAAACCTGCTGAGTCCGTACCTTTTCATCACAGTTTCACCTATATTTTTTTTTGGTGTATTTTGATGATAGTCTTTGAGTCTTCGAGGGTTTTTAGCCATGTTCAATGGAAATCGGTTAAGCCGTTTTAAAGATATCTAACTTTTACACAGTTGGCTTGGTCTATCTAGATGACATAATCATTTGTTTTCTCGGGAATTTTACAAAATTTTTAATACTGTTGTCAACTCTGGGATGGTTCAGCCAAGTACCAACTAGCTGCACTCGATTCTGTGGAACGACGTGCCATGAGACTCATAGGTGATAATTCGATGGCTGCTAAATTGCAGAGCCTTGAACACCGTCGCAAAGTCGCCTGTCTCTCAGTTTTTTACAGGATGCATTTCGGAGAGTGTGCGTTGGAATTACAAAATCTTATTCCACCGTGACCCTTCCATCTTCGGACCACTAGGCGTGGGGAGGGATTCCACCCGTATATAGTTAATATACCGAAGATTCGTACTAAGAAGTTCGATTCTTCATTCATCATCCGAACAGCCAAGGCATGGCACTCCCTTCCGGCGTCAGTCTTTCCTGAATCCTACAACCTTGGGATCTTCAAGAGCAGAGTGAATAGGCATTTACTGGGATCGCGTGCTTCATCTTCGACCACATCGTCGCTTTCCATCAGGGGAGATTGTGGTCAAACGCGAATCCAGCCGATCATAAAAAAAAATTAATATAGTTATCTAAATAATTTTAAATAATTTTAGGTATAGGTAATATATTTAGTGTAAGTTTATTATTTGGTTATATTTTCTTCTTTATTTGTTTTATTATTCGTTGTAGATTTTTTCTTTTGCACACAATTTACTGCTAAACCCCAAATTTACTCAGTTTTCTATTTCAATGCTCAGGTTGGTTGGAAGAGATCTCTTGAAGAGATAAGTCCACCTTTGTTTTGTTTGTACTCTGTTAGGTATTGTAATATTTTGGTTTTTTTTTTTTAAGCATAACGGGTTGGTACTTGACCTCAATCACACCTGATGTTAAGTGAAGATGAGGTCGAAGATGGAAGCGTACTAACCCGGAAACCCCAACACATTTGGGGGACTGGCTATCTTATCCCTGACAACCGGAACACGACAATGCTGTTAACATTGCTGCTTGGCGGCAGATTTAGATAAGATGGTGGTAGCTAGCCAGGCGGACATTTAAAATGCCCTACCACCAACCAAATTGGTGCAATAAAGAATATTTATAAATAATGTTATAAATGCTAAAATTTGGATGTTTGTTTGTTGTTGAATCACTCCGAAACGGATGAACGGATTTGGATGAAATTTGGTATACCCTGTGTAGGCGACACATTTTAAATTTATTATCAAATCAAAATCAAAATCAAAATCAAAAATGTTTTTATTTCGTAAGTTATAAGAATAACATTTGAAATCGTCATGACATACAGTTATCGCTCATTCACTAGGCAGTCTCCCCAGAGAAGAACGAGCAAGAAACTCCAGGGTTGCTCTTTTTAAATAAGTCATATATATAGTCATGATATGTATTTTAATAAACTATGTACACAGAAATTCTTTTGATTTTTTAGTTTTAATTATTCACTAATGATACTCTTAAATTTGGCTTAAAAAGAAAGATTAAGACACTCTCGGGCCACACAATAGGGGCATGTAAAACTATTCCTTAATCTTGTTATACTTGAAGTGTATGTTTAAGCTGTTTATCTCTTCAAAGAGTTATTATTTTTATCTATAGCCTCTGACCGAGCTCCGTTATATCCACTAATCAAACATCTTGTTTGTTGTATACGCTACGCACTGTTTACGATCTTTTTACTGCCATCCATTGGAGATTTGGTTAGAAAAACAATTCAGGGTAAAGAGATTGTTGTGCAATGTACTCGTAGCAAAATGTTTATGACTTTAGGTACTTCTTTAATCAGTAGAGACAAGCTCATCTTGTGTTTTGTTTTAAACTAGTTTCCGCCCGCGGCTCTTTATCGCGGATTTTTTTTTATCCCGCGGGAACTACTCACTTTATCGGGATAAAAAATGGCCTATGTTTTAATCCAGGGTGTACAACACTCCGGGTATGACGTGAAAGAAAGCTATAATCTTTATCAAATTTTGGTATAGAAAGTGCGAGGAGACAATGCGTAACGTCTTCTTTTTGGCTACCAACTCATTTTTTCAAAAAGGAAAAAGTAAACTGCTCTCATTGCAGTAAAGTTGCATGAATGACCCTTATTGCACACTATTGTTTTCTTTTTAATTTTTAGTGGTTGACCAACAATATAAATCCAAAAAGTTTGATTCTTCTTCTTCTTATTTTTGAGGATGGCAACCAGTCAACCTCACTGTCGAGGGACATTACTGCCAGTTTCGAGTGAAAAATTTTAATTATCTTATTTCTTCAGTTTATAAGTCAGTCTCAGTCAAAACAAGTAATTCGTCGTATACTTGGCGTATACAGAGTCTAGTCACGGTCAAGTCATTCTTCAGTAAAGTGGCAGAATGCTTTACAAAAGGTTTTGGCGGCTTCTTGTGGGAACCCGAAAGCTCCGTTACGCACTTTAATTTACACTACCTTTCACCTGTACACCAACACTAACGTTTGCTGCACAATATTCTGCCATTATTAAGCTTCAAAAGTTAGAAATGCACAAATAAAATTATAAGAATTATAAAGAAAAATGCAACTTCACTCGCCGAGATCCCGCCAAAAAGCCAAAAGTTTGATTATATTTGATATATTTCGAAAGACATTCAAATTAAGAACAATCTGTGGTCGCCGGGTTCTAAATTTGATTAAAATAAAACAAAAAAAAATAACGCGCAAGTTTATGGCGGCTTACAGTGAAAAGTATATTCGATGCGAAAATTAGATTTCGTTTCCTCGTTGCAGTTGGGAAAGCGGATTATGGATCTCGCATTACGTGATGTTTAATTGTACTTGACCTCAATCACACCTGATGTTAAGTGAAGATGAGGTCGAAGATGGAAGCGTACTGACCCGGAAACCCCAACACATTTGGGGGACTGGCTATCTTATCTCTGACAACCGGAACACGACAATGCTATTAACATTGCTGCTTGGCGGCAGATTTAGATAAGATGGTGGTAGCTAGCCAGGCGGACATTTAAAATGCCCTACCACCAACCAAACCGAGTACTTAAACATGTACCCCGCTGGGGATCGAACCCGCGACCTCCGAATCGTAAACTCAATGTTGTTTACATTGAGCCACGGAGGCGGTTAAACATTTCTATTTATACATTTCTATTTTTCGAACTTCCAGGTGCAGTAGGTATACGTAACAGGTTGTTTTATGACGAGACCTTATCTCGACATTAGTCCAGATTAAGGTCAAGAGCGATCCCATTCTAATTAAAAAAAAAAAAAAAAAAAAAAAAAAAGACCCTGTAATGATGCGTACAAAGTTACAATACCTACTTATATTTTCCCGTTACTTCGACTACGGCCTAATTTTCTGGGGTATTCCTTAGGTCGAATGAACCGACCCGTAAAATTCCTACTTTATTTGAAGACGTCCTGTACTTTCTATTAACAAGGACATTTCTTCCACTTGTGTTTCCGTCGGCGTATACAGTTTACTTATTTTTTTGGGTATACTTCTTTTGTGATTTGTAGCCCTATAGTAACTTGCTGTAATCTTAAATTTCCATTTGCACATGAATAGAGCAGCTATCAGTGATAGACTAATAATGTTTTCTAACAAATTGGTAGCTTGCTTTAGGTATAATGTTTATTTATTTAAAAATATTTGCAAATTTAGGTTTGACTATTAGGCTCTCAACCCTAAAGTCGCCCACATAAAAGTGCAGGAATAACTACAATATTGATTAAAATTATCAGTTTTACGAGTAATATATTATGTTTGTTATACTTAAAAGATTAAAACGACATTGGAACCTTCAAGAAACGAGCCTACACCTTCCTCAAAGGCCGGCAACGAATCTGTGACCCTTTTGGTGTTGCGGGTGTCCATGGGCGGCGGTGATTGCTTTCCATCAGGTGACCCGCATGCTCATTTGCCGCCCTCTCATATAAACAAAAAAAAAAAAAAAAAAAAGATACTCGTATATTTTTTGGTCACTTTTCTGTGTGAAGTGATGCATTTTTTACAACATAAATCAACATTTGATACGGCGGTTCAAGAACTTTGATTGTTTCAATGACCCTGTCCATACATAGTAATACCTATATAAGTCTATGAATGAAAATAATTATAAATAAATAGCATAATTTCTCTGATTAATCAAATACTGTTTTCTAACTAACCCTATGGTTGACTGGAAGAAATCCCCTCTATGGGATAAGTCCGCCGTTGTACTCAATGTCTGTATCAATGCAAAATTAATGTATTGCCTTTTTGTACAATAAAGCGTTTACAAACAAACAAATCCCCGATGTATAAAAAGTCATCTGTAAATTGAGCAGACAAAATTGTTGGATAACGCAATCCAGCTCTTTGATGTTGTCCATCCATTTATATCTTTATCGTCCTTTTCCAGGAATCTTGTCTACACGTTCCCTACACGGTACATACACGTTCAGTTTACGGCAGTATAATTATATCCAGCGCAACCACAAGCTTTTGGACTAGACAACACAAGTGCTTGAAATTAACCAATCGTGCGTGGCACATTTCTTTGCCCATTGTTAGTTAATCAATCAACTGTTTATTGTTGAATATTCAATACTATTAAAACGAAAAATCGGGAATAACTGTGAAACCAACACGAAATCCTTTAAAACAAATTTGCAACACCGTCCAGTAATACCAAGCGATGTATATGAAACCTCAATATCCTGCCTACCTTGCCATATGGCAACACAGTAGAGTGGAAGATGAAGAAATAACCTTATATATACGGGGTGTCCCAAAATTAGGCCGTCACGCTGACACCGGAGGTAGATGGACTTAAGGCGCATCAAATAAGCTTAACATGCCCATAGAAAAGTGTAATGAGTATTGAGTATAACCAGTTTAATTGATTTTTGAAAAAAATACCACTTTTTGATGATTTTTGTATCAGAGAGCTTTTAAAAAACTGTTTATTTAAAAGAAAAATACGTTTACGGCTTGGTCGATAGTTACTTATGATGTGGCGAACATTATTAGTCGATGATTAAAGTGAAACATCGACAAATTTATTGTCAAAGTCAACTTTTATTCTCTCTAAAAAACAATAGCTCGACTTTGAGCAGCTACCACGAAAAAAAAATACTCAATACTCATTACACTTTTCTATGGGCATGTTAAGCTTATTTGATGCGCCTTAAGTCCATCTACCTCCGGTGTCAGCGTGACGGCCTAATTTTGGGACACCCTGTATATATAAAAAAAAACATAAATTTATAAATTTATACTGTTAGGTCTTGAGATCCTCGCAAGTCAATTCCTGGGTTCAGCCGCCGCGCGCTGCCGGTTTGCCTTCTCCTTTAGCATCATAAGAGGTAGCGCTTTACGCCAGCTAAGGACATGAAAAAGGGCCACGCGTAATAGATAAATTCAATATGTCTGTGAGTGTAACACAACTCCCAGCTGGCAGGAACCTTTGAGAAAACTAATATCGGAGGTATTTCAAATTCACTAGAACTATACATTGTAGGTACTAAACCACACCACATCGCTCTGCAGGTGTAGAGTAATGTAAACAACATCGGGTTTACGATTCGAGGGTCGCGGGTTCGATCCCCAGCGGGGTACCTATCTAGTACTCGGTTTGGTTGGTGGTAGGGCATTTTAAATGTCCGCCTAGCTAGCTACCACCATCTTATCTAAATCTGCCGCCAAATAGCAATGTTAATAGCATTGTTGTGTTCCGGTTGTCAGAGATAACATAGCCAGTTCCCCAAATAAGATGGGGTTTCCGGGTCAGTACGCTACCACCTTCGGCCTCATCTTCACATAACATGAGGCGAGATTGAGGTCAAGTGCTAACCCGTTGTCCATAAAAAAAAAAAGATACGTCTGTCCAACTTTCCAACTATCCGTCCACTAGCTTTGCCCTTTGCTTTGCTTTGCACTAACCACACAACTACCAGCACAACTTTGGCAAGGGCTCTTTACAAAGTTGTGCTGGTAGGTATACGCAGAAGATAGGTTAAGACCTATCCATCTGCTTGTACCCATACGTACCACATTTTATGTATTTTAAACATTTTTTTATGTTGTAGAAGCCTTTTGGTCATGGTACAATGGAGTGACATTGTCACGTAGTGACAAAACTCCTTAAAATTAGAGAAAAAAAAAAAAAACTATCCGTCCAAAACAACTAATATTATAAATGCGAAAGTTTGGATGTTTGTTTGTTGTTCAAAAACAGTGAAAGGACTGAACTAATTTCCCTCAAAAGGATACAGGTACAAAATGTCCTTGAGGATATCTTCTATCCTACTAAAAGTTCCCTAATACTTGCATCGTTTCATTGTAGAGTAGGTACCTATGACTACTTTTCGGCTCCATCATAAGACCATTGCATTATCATCCGACTTACATACGTAGATATGCAAAATTTCAATTAAAACACCGAGAACTAGCTACAAACGTAAAAGATTTCACCCGAACGTACAAAATAACAATAACTTCTTGCACAACATAAATACCACCATATGAATGAAACCATAAAACAAAGGAAAAACAAGTTAAATAAGGTCTACTTTTGCTAAATGACAGATGATGAAGTGTTCCGTGTGGTTAACTGTACAGCAGCCTTCGAAAATGGCGGTCTACACAAAGCTTTTGTGTAACTAAATTTTGTTATTCTAATCCATTTCTCATGTAACGGTTTGCTAAAAATAGACTCGTAGTCGTAACTATGAGTTACCAGACGCTTATTATGTGCGTTTAAATGTCGCCGTGTTCCTTTTGTTGATATTTTTTTTAAATTTCCGTCTGAACAGATTAGTAGATACCTACTATTTATTACTACAGAGATTTTGTGTAAGCCATCCTGGCCGAGTATAGTTTGAAATCTTTAGACAAGGCCAACGTGACAATTGCGGTCGAATCATATAACGCTTTTCTCAGAAATAAAACAAACAAAATATATTTGCAAAGAACACGAATATTATGCATACATTCCCCGGCTTTTTACCGCATTTACCTTTTTAATTCACATACAACCTCTTTAGTCGTTCAAAAATTGTTGCAGTCATTGACATGGTTAGTTTCATTTTACATATTATGACGAATAATGGAATTTCATACTTACCTAATTCTTGGAATTTTATTAATTCCAAATTGAAAATCACTATATTTTAGGGATGGGAGATATTGATAAAATATCGATTTAAAATCGATATTGATATCGGTAGATTAATATCAATAGTTCGATATATTTCTTTGATTGGCCTTTGTTGTCCCACTGCTGCGCAATATTATCGGCTATAAATTATGGATATTTTGGAACATCGATGTACTTTAAAAGTTTTTTAAAGCGCGCATATGTGTCTTTATAGTAGCCCGCGTTCGCGACGAGGAAAATAATAAAATGACATTTTTTTCTCAGAATCCAGAATAGGTAAGAAAAACAATTAGTTTAAGTATTGTCACAAACAATGGGACCATTTATTTATAACTCTGTTATAGTAGGTTATGTACCTAATAACAATATTCTGATATACTGAAAAAAATATTGATGTTTTAGAGACGTCATTATCGATATTAAAATAACGATATTTAGAAATAAATAATAATAAATAAATATACTTAGACACACACAGCGCCATCTAGAAAGAAAGAAAGAAAGAAAAATTTAGTTATTTATTTTATTTTTATTTATTTATATATTTTAGACATTAATACCGTAATTTCACCAAATCGGTAAATACTCTATTGGCTGAAAACTTTTCACCTGATGATAAGTGACGATGTGACCTAAGATGAAGCACGCGAACTCATTAGATGCCTATCCACCCTGCTCTTGAAGATCCCAAAGTTGTCAGATTCAGTAACTCTTTGTTAAACTTACCGTAGCTTAACTTTTGATTGCGGCTTTACTGACAAGATTTCTTTGCATTTTTCAGAAAAAAAATATGGTAACATTTCTGTAGTTGTACAGTAGAAGGTATATTTAATTATATTTGTATTGTACGGTAAGGCTGGGAATATACGTCCGATGTGTTTCCAATTGTCTGATCAGACTATCTGATCCTATTTACTAGATACACGTCCGAATCTTCCGTCAGACTTTTCTAAACTCAGTCGTTCTCGACCTATTATCCCGAGTGCTTGCATGCGGAGCAGAAAGAAAGAATGGACGACGAATTACTGTTACTATTTATTTATTATAAGTAAATGCAATACATTTACTTATTGCATAAAAAATTGAAAATATTTGCTTGATAGCCGGATCGGACTTGTATTGAATGTTCAAACAAAACTATGGCCCCAACAAAATATCTGACGTATGTACGCAGCCTTGATCTTTCTTTGTTTCAAAAAAGTAACCGTCGTTCCAAGCTATGGCTACGAGGAGCAATAATTTTATTTGTCGTGGGCTTGTTACTGGTAGCAGTTATGATACGAGTTACATAATCGTATCTCACCGCAGTAACGGGTAAATAATATACTTTATGTAGGAGTTTTCGCGAACGCTGGGCGGTCTACCATTTCTTATTTGTTTATGGGAATCTTAAGCTTCGCGTGTATATTTATGGGGCGGTGGAGGTTTCTTGGCAGACGTTAGTGGCGATGCTTGAACTAGTCCAAGCGATTTGTCGTTGATTGTGAGAAAGTAAGTACAGCTTAATATGATTACTCATTCATAGTCATAGGAGAAGATTCGACTCGTTCGACCCAATAGTACCCATAATAACAACAGACAATGGTGTCCATTCGGATGTACACCAACTAAACTAAACTAAAACCAGTTTTAAAGTAGTATTATCTCTTTCTCCCTGGAACAGTACGATGCGACGGCACCACTCCAAAACTGGTTTTAGGTTAGTTTAGTTTAGTTGGTGTACATCCGAATCGACATCAATTTCTGTTTGCACATGTTACTATTTTCTCAGTGTCACCCTGCATAATTTGTTGCAATAATTGACCTTGAATTTTGCAGTTACTATCAAAAAGTATTCGTTAACAACGCCAGCGAGTTATTCTCGTATGACTTTCACTGTGTTACAGAGGTGAAGTGAAAAACGTTTTAAATATAGGTGAAGTATAAGAAAAAAATTAAAACTGCTAGATTTTGTTGTGCGACAGTTCTATGCGCGACCTATGCAATACTTTCACGAAAATAACTGTTGACCTTCGCGGAGTTAATTTATTTGGCTTATGTTTAGGGTTGTCAGGTCGGAAAACCGTATTATTTTGACACGTTTTAGGTTTAACAAGTCAACAACCTACTTAGAAAACCTTTTTAACCGACTGAACCGACCGAAGGAGGGTAATGCTTATGTATGTATAGGATTTCTATGTTCCCTCTTGTATCCTATACCTTGGCCGATTTTCAAGTGCAAGGTGTCGCTAGATTAGTCTTATTACTCCACTTTATATGGTAAAAAATCCAACATGGCGCCCGGCAAATACTAAATACCTACGCTGTCGAGTTTTTCGGTTTTTAAACACTTTAAAATAGTTACTTTATGAAGAACTGGAGACGCGTTTGAACAAATAAGATAAACAGTCAGTAAGCGAAGTAAAATTAATTCATTATTTATGTTGCCGCATGTACTCGTATTTTGCATTTGGATTCAGCTACTTGGAACCTTTAGAACAATTAAGAAAAGTAATAAAAATAAAACAATTTACATAAAAGTTTAGTGTAACTTCAAGATAAGCTCGTTAGTCAGAAGATTTTGTGTTTTGTTTGGACATCGAAATCCAGACAAATCTCGACCATCTGGCAACCCTATTTGCGCTAGCTGTCATCCGTATGTCGAGATAGTCAACGTAGGTGAGCGATACGCCTCGTGTACTAAAATTGTTGAGTGAAATGGAACTGAAATTCTATGCTGAATATTATTCGAAATATTCATCGAGTTTAGCGTTTTCAGAATCTGTTGTACAAGGTATTTGGAAGCCAGACCATAGGTTGGTATTATGAATAGGTTCGGAATGTTTATTGTTTTACGATCTATAACAATTAAGTTTAATACAAAATAAGTTTAATACAAAATATTTTAACAAAGGGTAGATCGATCGAAATGACTAATTCAAAGATCTGCCTGCGGCATGTATGCGTACACGATTGGCACTAACACAAGCGAAATTACGTGTATGAAATCGGCGTTATATGTTTGCACTTACGTAGATATCCAAGTGACATGTCCACGCCCCCTAGACAAATGTCCCAATGCGCGCATTGACGCTTGACAGCAGAAACAAAAGAAGCGTGGTCTCCATGGTGACCAAATTTGTACATATTTGAACAACTTATACTGATCTAGCTCCCTCCATTCATTCCGACTTTGGCTGATTCATACAAGAAGATATGCGCTTTTAGAATCGTACTCTGTGTAAGATACTCCAGATATTTGGCAGGTGTGATGGTTACGTTATATAACGATGTTTTCGCTGTAGTCTTTGGACGTAACGTTTAATCACCGTCAGACAACACCAGTAACACAACTGGGTACAAGATTTTGGGGGCCACGTGTCGTTCCAGCTTTGAATACGTACATGCAACAAATTAAATTATGTTTATAATATAATGTTGACTATATAAGTGCATTACACTGAACTTGGAATCGAAATAAGTTAACATAAAAACTATGTACTCCGTGTCCTTTGCACGGGCCTTTTTTCTTTTTAAATACAACCCAAATCGAAAACTTACCACATAATTTGACGACCTGTTTGGTGTAGTGGTTAGCAACTCTGACCACTATACCAAAAGGTCGCGGGTTCGAATCTGGCTAGGGGCATTTGTTTGCGTGATGAATACGGACATGTGTGCCCGAGTTATGGGTGTTTTCATTTATAATAAGTAATTATTAAAAAAAAAAAATGTATTTTTGTAGTATATTCAACCATCTGGTATCCAACACAAGCCTATAGTTGCTTACTGTGGAACTAGATGGCGCTGTGTGTATGTCTAAGGATAGTGGCACTACAAGCTCACGCGTTGATTTACTGTCTGTCTATGGTTGTGCTGTGACGTAATTGTTTATAAATTTTGACTGATGTATCAAGGGCTTGCATAAACTGTGGGAAGAGTGTAGGTTGTGTATGATAAATTAATTCGACTCGCACGACGTTGCCAAGTGCCTTGTTCTAATAGGGTTTCCTACAGTCAATTATATAGTCTGTAATCTATTTTTGTTATATTTCATCAAACATGCGGGAAGAGATTTCAAATTAAAATAAATTCACATCAATGAATTGCTTGCCAGTCCGAATAATCAGGGTGCTTATTATTATTACTTTCTCCGTTTTAATTGTGGACAAACATATTGGTGTCTATTCGGATGTACACCAACTAAACTAAAACCAGTTTTAAAGTAGTACTGTCCCTTATTCCCTGGAACAGTACGATGCGACGGCACCACTCCAAAACTGGTTTTAGTTTAGTTTAGCTGGTGTACAATACAATACAATACAATACAATACAATACAATACAATACAATACAATACAATACAATACAATACAATACAAATACACTTTATTTGCACAACAGATAAGAAAATACAGTTTCAGAAAAGTGGTAAGAATAGAATGTACTATTTGGCGACCTTATCACTAAAAGCGATCTCTTCCAGGCAACCTTTGGGTATAAGGACAGTATATAAGATACACAGGACTGGTGTACATTCGAATCAACACCATTGTCACCCTAATAATTTCAGAAAGTGGCCCAAAGCGTGTCTGATCATGTACAGAAGGGTTCCCTAGTCAGAATATAGATTTTAAAACGTTAGATTATTTTTTTTTTTACAGACCCAACTTGATAAGCATATCACTCGAAAATGTATTTATAAGTTAGCATTCAAATTTGTGCTCATTCACAAAGCTGACTCCCCAGAGAAGAATATTGTCGATGACGTTTCTGAACGGACCATTTTTGTAGAATTAAAATCATAATTTAACTAAAGAAAGGTTTGAAGTTTTATTATTTGCATTTAACTGTATTAATTTATTAAAATCAATCTATTTACTATAACCGAACAAATAATTAAAACAAAACTGTATAGATTAAAAAGCCTTTGCCCGGCGACGAGGTGGGTGTAAAAAAAAGAGAAAAGGGATTGTCACCGTTCAGCGGGTGCGAGTGGTTGTAAAAAAGGAAGAACGGTCGAAAAATATTGTACTGTGCATGGCCACTTGCCCTATTCTTCCAAATTTACGTGTAATACGTCACCTTTTGGCATTAAATTACTATTATTGTGATATACGTGGTTTAATTGGAAGTTCCTGAGGTGAGATTGTTCATAGTCAGAAGTGGTACGTAAAACGCGCGAACTGCAAGGTATGTGTTGTTTAATTGTTCTTTTAATAAGGTACGAATAGATCGTCGTTGTGATTTTGATATCAGATAACGGGAGGCCCCATGTTAGCATTCGATTTAGTGCAGATTATATGTAAATGGGAATTTACCTACGGAAATATTGATTGCTATGGATATATGGCATTATGCGCCGGTATGACTAACTAATTGGGTACCTGCCTAGTCGGATTAAATAAAAAAAAAAAAAAAAAAAAAAAAACAAAATTGTTGACGTCCGCCCTATTTTGATAAATGTATGTTTACCCGGGTTCGATCCCCCGTTACGTCAGTTATAACCAGAGTGAAATCAGAAATATAATTTACCCGTCAAAGCTTAGCAGAGCGGCCGACTTCAACAGTGTTTCAAGGTTCTGCCAGATCATCTAGGCAATTAATTGATACCACTTATAGTATATTTTATGTTCTCTCTCTACGGAGTGTGTGATCAGTTCTTTTTTTTTTTACTAGATTTGTAAGGAAACAAATCGATGGTAAAGCAAATATAAAAAAAAAAATTCGAGCTTGTTTTTTTTTTAATTTATTTTTATTTTTCTTTTGAACTGGGATAAATAAACAAAAAATATATACCGACGTACGACAATAGGTGGTTATTTGCACCATTTGTGCTTATATGCTTACCTCCTAAGCTAGGACATGTATTGATATTTATAAAATAGTAGTATAAATTATAGTATGTCATGTTATTGAATTCTAATGAGTTTCTTTATTGTTATCCTTTCACCTTTTCCTCCCTTAGTGCCAAACTTGAATTAACTCAGAATTAAAATTAGTTTTGAATATGAACCGGTCTGAGAAGAGCGAGACGGACGGTTGTCACACACCTTCACTTTCTGGAGTTACATTAAAGGATAAGAGTAATAAAAATTCATCGAGGAACATTAGCAAACGTCGCTCACGGTCGCGCGAACGCAAACGCCATCGAGTCCGAGCTCGTGACTCAACTGCCTCGCGATCGTCTTCAATATCCTCTGGCGGTAAACGGCGAACGATGAAATCTGCATCCACTAGCTACAGGCACAAGAGCCACAAGCGGTCACGGGCTCGCGCTCGTCACCACCAAAGGCGTTACCCTAGTTCTACGAGCATTAGCACTGCATCGAGTCGCAGTCGTTCTGGTAGGGACCGGGGTCGCGCTCGCCGTTCAAGTTACGATCGCAAGAGTCAGTCATCAGACCAAGTGCGATCTCGACGCCGCAGTAAGCGCACACCTATATCGAATGATTTTTCTCCACCCAAAAGACGCCGTTTAAGTACCAATTCTAAATTCGAGTATTCAACTTCAGCTCAGAAAGAAAGTGGTTCAGATAATACTCTATTTAAGAAATTTATAGACTTGTTAAGTGACAAATGTAGCAATAGTACATATGTCGGTGCACAGAATGTCATACCAGCTTTTGACCCCAGTTCAAAGTTACAGACCGCCAAAGACTGGCTTCGTAAAATAAACGAAACAGCTTCAATTTATAATTGGCAAGAAAAACAAATTATTTATCACGCTTTGCCAAAATTAAATGGACTGGCCAAACGCTGGTATGAAGGCCTGTCTTCTGTAGATCTAACATGGTCAGAGTGGCAGGAAAGAATTCTTAGCACATTCCCAGACGATCGTAACTATGGTGATAAACTTTTTGAGATGCTTGAGCGCAAAAGTCGGCGCGAAGAGTCTCTTGAAGAATATTACTATGACAAAGTCACATTAATTAATGCCTGCGATATTGCCGGTAAAAATGCAGTCGACTGTGTAATCCATGGCATATACGACAATAATATAAAATTAAATGCACAAGGGTCAAATTTTCAAAACCTTACGGATTTACTTAAATATTTACGAAGCATCTCTAACAGAACCATCTCGCAACCGAAAAGACCTCCATTCACTTATAGACACACGACGTCAACTGAAACGGTAGCAAAAGTCAATAACGACAACAGATTTAAAAATATGACTTGCTTCAACTGTTCCGAACTAGGACATAACGCTCTTAGGTGCCCGAAACCCTTAAAGAAATGCAGTAAATGTTCACGATTTGGACATGATCAGGATAGTTGTCGGTCTGCAGCACGTGTTACTACATCAAACAATAAACTTGAAGGTCAAAAACCTTCCCAGCCACCTTCATCACAAAAGGTGCTTAAGATAGCTACTACTGAGGATGATATCAATAATAAGTACTATAAGTCTGTCATTATTAACGGATCCAAGCATGTAGGCTATGTAGACTTCGGAAGTCAGTGTTCCTTAATTAAAGCAAGTGTAGCGGCAGACAAAGCGCTTATCATGTCGAGGGTTAACTTACCTATTCTTAAGGGTTTCGCTGCCAGGGGTGTCGAGCCTCTCGGTAGAGTACACATCAACGTTAACGTTGATGCAGTGACGGCAGATACTGAAGCTTATGTGGTTAACGATGATTTACTTACCACTGATATCTTAATAGGCCAGACATTTACTGAGCTTCCTACTGTAGTAGTACATAAAACCAGTACTGACCTATTTTTGTATACTGATGAATCTATAACGGAACGTGTGAAATTGTATAGTGTCAAAGATGTATGTATTGTGGGTTCCCAATTGTTAGAAGTACACGCTGATTCAAATATAACGGGTCCAGTGTTTGTACCTGAGTGCGTATGTATGAGAAACAATGCCGAGTACATAGTTCTTCAAGGCTTGTACTCACTACAGGACGGACATGGACATATTATCGTCATCGGTTTAGCCGATGGTGGGGTCCAATCTGAGAAAGGGAAACTCATGAGTAGAGCCTACAAGATTCCAGAGTTAGATCATTTCACAATGAACAAAATGGACATGAAGGCTATAAATCAAATTGACCGCCTCTCGGACCAGACAGCAGTCAAGACTTTAGACAAAGTTAAAATTACCGCCGATATGCTAAATATTGGCAATAATGTGGATGAGAAAGATAAAATACGGTTGTTGGACCTACTAAACAAATACCGCGATTGCTTTGCATTATCAACTGAAGAGCTGGGCGTCACCTCAGTTTCAGAGATGCACATTAGATTAACAGATGACGTTCCAGTCTCCTATAAACCTTATAGGCTACCTTTCGCAGAGAGAAAGGTAGTTCGCGATATGGTTGATGAACTGTTAGCAAACGATATCGTACGGGAATCTAATTCCCCATATGCGAGTCCTATTGTGCTCGTTAGAAAGAAAAACAACGAATATCGCCTTTGTGTGGACTACAGGGCTCTTAATAAGAAAACCATAAAAGACCAATACCCTATGCCCGTGATTGATGACCAGCTGGACAGACTGAGTGGCAAACGGTACTTTACGAGCCTCGACCTGGCATCAGGTTATCATCAGATACCTGTTGCTGAGGACTCGCGACACATTACAGCCTTCATAACGCCCGACGGGCATTATGAATATACCCGGATGCCATTCGGTCTGGTCAATGCTCCAGCTGTCTTTCAGCAAACAATCAACAAAGCACTGGGAGCTAAGAGATTTGACTTAGCTATACCCTATTTAGACGATTTATTGTCTGCTGCATCAGATATAAACGAATCGTTCGAGAAGCTTGAGTTAATACTTCAACTCCTTCAGAGTGCTAACCTTACACTCAATATCAGAAAATGTAATTTCTTACAATCGAATATTGATTACCTCGGGTATGAGATATCCGAAAATGGACTGAGACCAGGAGCTAATAAGACCCAAGCTGTAGCCGACTTTCCTAGGCCTACCAACGTTCATCAAGTTCGCCAATTTGTCGGTCTTGCCAGCTTCTTTCGCAGATTTGTTCAGAACTTTGCAAGCATTGCAAAACCACTAACTCGGCTGACAAAATCGGATGTTAGTTGGACGTGGGGTCCTGAACAACAGGTTGCTTTTGAAGATATTAAGACGAAGCTAGTTTCACGCCCAATATTGGCACTCTACAACCCAGACTATATTACCGAAGTGCATTGCGATGCGAGCAAATTGGGAATGGGAGCTATACTCCTACAAAAACCTAATAACGACAAATCCCTTTTAAAGCCAGTAGCGTACTACAGTCGGCAAACGACTCGTGATGAAGAATTTCTACATTCATACGAGCTCGAAACAATGGCGGTTGTGTCAGCGCTTAAAAAGTTTAGAGTCTACTTAATAGGCCTGCAGTTCAAGGTCCTTACCGACTGTAGTGCGCTCAGGTCTACTTTGAGTAAGAGGGACCTGGTTCCAAGGATTGCGCGGTGGTGGCTTCAGCTCCAAGAGTTCGATTTCACAGTTGAGTATCACCCCGGACAGAACATGAAACACGCTGACGCTCTTAGTAGGAACCCAATCCTAGATGAAAACGACCAACTGTCTCTGGAAATTATGAGCATTAGAACAGAAGATTGGTTACACACAGTCCAAATGACTGACCCGAAAATAAAACTCATTAAAGACATTTTAGAGACCAACAGCTCTAATATGAAGGAGTATCATAATTGCTACACACTAAAGAATGATCGGCTTTACAGACGTGTTGGTAATGCCTTGAGATGGGTTGTCCCTAATGGAGCACGTTGGCGTATTTGTCAGCTGTGCCATGACGAGTCAGGGCACTTTGCCTTTGACAAAACTTTTGATAAGGTGAGTAGCGAATACTGGTTCCCTAAAATGAAGCGCTTTATCAGAAAATACGTATCAGCATGTCTAAGCTGCGCCTATACTAAAAAACCACCTGGCAAAGAGACTGGCTATCTTCATCCTATCCCGAAACCGAAGGAGATATTCCATACAATACACCTTGATCACCTTGGCCCTTTTGTGAGAAGCAAAAGAGGCAACATGTATATCCTTGGAGTCATAGACAGTTTCAGTAAATTTATTTTTGTCAAGGGAGTCCGGAATACAAAATCATCTACCACAATAAAGGTTTTGGTAGATATTTTTGCTATTTTTGGAAGTCCGAAGGTCATTGTATCTGATCAAGGCACGAGCTTCACTTCGGCAGAATTCAAGGAATTCTTAAAATCTATCGGGACAAAACATGTTCTAAATGCCGTCGCCACACCGAGGGCGAACGGACAAATAGAACGATACAACAGGACAATACTTAGTTCGCTTGCGTCTATGAACCATGACCAGAATGACACTGATTGGGACCTAAATCTACAGAAACTTCAGTGGAGCCTCAATAACACCCTGAATAAGGGAATAGGAAAGACACCGGCTGAAGTTGTATTTGGTCATCGCACTAACAACCCGTCAGAGGGTATGATCCTTCAAGCACTAGATAATGAGGCTGATAGCACTCATTACGGCAGCCCAGACAAAGAGGAATTACAAAACAAGGAAGATGAACAAATTATCGAAAGAACACAAAATATACAGGACGGAAGTAATACACAAACCACAGAGCAGACTACTATGGAGGAAATCGTAAAAGAGAAGGATGAGCAAAGAACCAGAATTCGAGAAGTTGTGAGTGAGACAATAAAAGATCAGCAGAAGAAGATGAAGGAACGTTTTGACAAACGAAGAGCCCCAACTAAGTTTTTCAAAAAGGGTGATTTAGTCATGATTCCAAATTATAGTCAAGAGAAAGGTAAGAGCACAAAATTGACACCGAAGTTTAGGGGCCCGTTAAAAATAACAGCAGTTTTACCTAACGATCGATATGAGGTGTCCAGCATTGAGGGTCATTCAATACGTAAATATAAAAATGTATTCCCGGCTGATCATCTTAAACCATGGGTAACGTTCCGCTCTTCCCCGACTAATAGTGAGACTGATAAAAACTCTGACTCCAACATAGATTCCGATTAAAAACAAAAGAAAATATTAATTATATCCAGGCACTTAGAATGATCGATGTGATACTGGAATAGTGAATGTTAATTATGTACTATAAATATTGGCACAAACTTACCTGTCCTGTTCCTTTCCTATCCTAACTTTATCTAGGTGGAGGAGGCTGAGACCAGATAGAGGTGAACAGCACCCACCAACAGTGACAACTCTGATGATGATGAGTGAATGTGGAGGAGGCCGAGACTCATAAGGGTGAGCGGTACCCACATATCTCTCTTCTGACGATAAGTGAATGGTGGAGGAGGCCGACACCCAATGGGGTGAGCGGTACCCACACAAAAGAGTATTACCATGTAAAGGAGGCCGAGATCCTAGAGGGATGAACGGTACTTACATTATGTGATAGAATTGTTGATTGGTGGAGGAGACCGAAACCCGAGGGGGCACGCGGTACCCATCGTTACGACTTCCTGTTTGTGTTACTATTTAAGTAGCTATTTATTGAAAATCAGAGTTATTAAATTGTGATTATGTAACTGTTGCGTTGATATAATTAAAATGTGATAAAGTTGCCAGTGAAAAACAAAATATGAAAATTTATTGATTATTATGTCGAAATAATTTAAATGATATGTTTCATTCATACTTTCACTATTTTGTAAAGGGTATGTGGACATACACAAGCAATGCGAATGGCCGAATTTTGGAATAGAGTCATTCCATTATCAGGGTGGCCGACTATTGTCGATGACGTTTCTGAACGGACCATTTTTGTAGAATTAAAATCATAATTTAACTAAAGAAAGGTTTGAAGTTTTATTATTTGCATTTAACTGTATTAATTTATTAAAATCAATCTATTTACTATAACCGAACAAATAATTAAAACAAAACTGTATAGATTAAAAAGCCTTTGCCCGGCGACGAGGTGGGTGTAAAAAAAAGAGAAAAGGGATTGTCACCGTTCAGCGGGTGCGAGTGGTTGTAAAAAAGGAAGAACGGTCGAAAAATATTGTACTGTGCATGGCCACTTGCCCTATTCTTCCAAATTTACGTGTAATACGTCACCTTTTGGCATTAAATTACTATTATTGTGATATACGTGGTTTAATTGGAAGTTCCTGAGGTGAGATTGTTCATAAGAACGAGCAAGAAACTCAAGGGTTGCTCTTGATTAGGTTTTTGGTTCGACAAAACAAGGAAAAATGTATATGATATTGCATAATTAGACTGAATATCGCCGAGGACAATATCCATACTTAATAATTGGATGACCCTTTGGACAGACACTATATAATAGCCTTTTGTAAATAATTTATGTTTTATGATGTCGCGGCTTTACGAATAAATTGAGTTTTGTGAATATTTTTTTTTTTTGGATATTTAAAATGTACCTATCTTTTCATCTATAAGTGCTTATAATAAAGTAAATTTTCCGCTGCTCCCACAAAACCTGCCCAGCGCAATGTAAACAGGACGCAATCATGCCGGCCGAATCAATACTCGTGGAGTACCTACGTAATTCACGTGTATACTAATGGACATTGGGATATGGAACTCCTTTGGCGATTTTCACGAGAACAAGTTTGGAGGTTAGTTTTAGGGTTCAGTGCCTAAAGGGCAAAACGGAGCCCTGTTGCTGTCTGTCCGTATGTCACGGATCACAGACTGAAACGTTGTTGAAAAGAATGTTGAACCAAAACTGAATCTTGTAGAATTTTTTTCTTATCTGCATGTGGAGTGGCATCTAGAGCTTAAGGATTAGCGGATTAAGCCCTCTTAAGTAGACAAATATATTTTTCATTCCATACCCCAAAGTATTTTCCATTACCCATACAAAGTAAACCATTCTGAAGCCACCTTTATTATTGAACTCCAACAATTTTCGGCTGAATTCGGCTATGAATCTTAGTTGAAAGTTCGTAATAGGAGTAGAGTCACCAGTAAACAGGAATTGCACTAATTAAATTTCACCCTGTATAAATGCTTCGCCTGGATATTCGATTCGGTATTGGAAAATTCCAATAAAAAAAAAAAATTACGTTAACGATCCAGAGCCTCTTACCCATAAAAAACTAACCTATAAATCATTAATTAAAGTCATAGTAAGTACAAAGCCCGACTTATCTCTACTTATGACTGATCTCTACAACACAATATGTAATCCGACGTTTCAGTCGGTCGCCTGCCCGGTGGAGATGGTTACAAAGAATCAACAAAAAACCCAAGCGCAAACAAACCCTTTGTGAATAAAAATCCCATCTGCTTATACGGGTACTTATATTTGCAGTTTGTGCAGCTCTGGACTTGGTTTAACGAAGCGGCAGCAAATCGGTCAACGACCGGGTATTTTTTATTTGTACTGAAAAAAAAAAGAGTAAAATATTCACAAAGCGATAATCCTAGAATGTTCACGTTTGCTGTAAAAGTAAACGGCACCGTACACGCTTTTGTAGTAGTGATGGTCAAGTGATATTTTTTTTTTTTTCGGTTTTTATACTGTAACGAAATGTAGAGATGACATAACTCAATTGGTCCTACGAGTATAATTACTAATTTATTATTACTGTTAAGTTATTTTTATGATGGTGTCTTCATAAAAAAATCCAGAACCTCAACATAGTAATAACTAATGCATCCTGTTTGTTCTATTAGGTCCTTACCTATGAAATTGGCATTTTGTATGAAGAATACTGAAGAAATAATGTAAGAAGAATAAGACTGTTTTCTCCATACAAACATTTTTGATTTTTTGTTGGGAACGGCAAATCCAAATTTAGCTAAACTTTGTGTGTATTATCGGATAACATTAAGTTAAGTATAGGCAGCGTTAATTTTTAAAAGTAACGGCTTTATAAAAGTTTCAGCGAAACTAAGAAATGATTATGGGAAGTACATGAAAAGAGCTCTGTTCAAATTTATTTTATTATGTGATTTAGCCCAGAAATTATAAAATATTTTATGTGAAACCTTGAAATAATATTCCATTTTCCAAATAAAAAAGAAATTTGGATATAGCTTTGAAAATCGCAGGAATTGGTACTTATGATTAACGAAGAAAAAAAACTCCAATTTCATAGGTACATAGGACATAGGTCAATTTCTACTTAGCGTAATTATTAGGTATTAAGCTAAGGAGTTCATGGAGGAATTAGCAGGTGATGTTCTTAATTTTATAAGCATTTTTATAGCTTGCAACATAATGTATATGAATAAAGACAAGTTTTGATCTAATATTTTGGAAAATTAATTTAGTACAATCTAGATTGTGTACGTAGTCTGGGAAGAAAATAAAACTTCTTGTGATATTTCGTCAACCATTTTCCTTGCTATCAATAATATCGCAAAACTATTAAAATATCCGCTAAATTTCAGAATTGTTTCATATTAGAAATATTATACTTGCCAGATCTCTATGGCATTATAAAAAGTACGCTATTTAGAGCGTCTGCAATGTTTAAAATTTTGCTAAATAACTTAGGTGCGTTACTATGTCTGTTGTACTGTGATGTCACCTAGTCGCCGGCTGGCCAATCAATAGCCGCGGACGTGTCGACGGAAAGCAGTAGGTACCCTTCTAACTAATGACTTGCCAGCTCACAACCGGTGCGCGCTTGACTATTGTTTGTTGAACGGCTTTCCGCAAGGTAACGCCCGATTCTAGCAAATATTGTTAGTTCATTCTATTGATGGTTTTACTTTTACGACCGCATTTCCATCAAAGCGGTGTAGGCGCATACAAAGATTAATTATTTTACGGATGGGCTTAAAGTTGCTGTATTTATAGTTTTATTTTAATGTGTGGTGTTGAAATCAGACCTTATAACTGCAGCATTTTTACCTTTGGGCACAAGGATACATTTTTTTTTATATATATTTTGGACACTTATACCAATTATCTAGTCCCAAACTGAGCAAAGCTTATTATGGTTAGTAGATAACAGATAAACATACATAAATATTTAGATAACATCCAAGAGGCTTCTCGAGTTCAAGTCACAGCAATTTTTTGATTTATTCTGTTCTAAAAAGAATCTTAATTTATCCAATGAACGGAATAAACCCTCTTAACTGATTTCCATAAAACATAGCTAAAAATCGAAAACACCACTTTTCCACAATAAACAAACATTTTTAAATACACAGGCAGACAAAAGCTTCAAACTCTCGTTTTGCCTCGGAGATTAAAAAACAAAATTCATATTAATACTTTGTTTACTAGTCGTCGGTGTTTGGCAGCCTATCAGTGGCCAAGTTTTCTTGTAATTACCACGACTTCTTAAAGAGGCTCTCCAATAGTCAGTCTCAAACTACTCGCAGCAACTTTGCCTTGTCAGCTATCTCGCAAAGTCTGTACTTGAGAATTTAATTCCAATGGCTTAAGAAACCACAGTAAAGTTTACAAGTGTAAATTGCGCTGTCAGAACACTCGAAACGGAAAGTCCTTAACCAATCAAATTGATTGTAATCGATATGAATAGCTGATTGGCTGTTGGATTTGATAACACGTCATCGGCAGGCAACGCTATTGGTGGTGTATTAGATCAGTCGGTTTGGCTTTTGCGAATTTGTTTACGTCAGTTATGTGACGTTATAGAAGCCATTCTAAATTTGTAAATTACTTATATCATCCATAATGATGCGTTAATCGTTAAGGGGCCTTAACGATTAAATTCGACGATGGCCAAAGAGATAGCAATGAAGCCTTCTCTCATAGAAAATAAGGCCGTAGGTCCATGTCACGTAAATTCGAAGTCTCCCTAAGTAAATAACTGCTATGATAGAACTCTTAGTAAACAGGTATCTACTTTATCTTATCTTGGTATAGCTTGCCTATCTATATTAGAAATGACAGCAAAGGCAGATTCACCAAAGTACCCAAGCAATTCTTTTTAGATAACCTCTAAATAACCGGTATCTAATTCATACCTAGGTCTTCATCATCAGCCCGTAAACATCCCACTGCATAGGGATATAGGCCTTCCCTCGTATAATGAGGGAGTATGGGTCATAGTCCACCACGCTGGCCCAATGCGGGTTGGGGACTTCACATGCCCTTGAATTTTTATTTCTCAGGCATGCAAGTTTCTTGCAGGATCGGAATCAGACTCAGAATCAGCTATGGTTCCTAGTGAAAAGTTGTTGGTAATCAGGAGTTGAGTCACTAGTAAAATGAACTTGTACATTTAAAGCAAATAAAAGTTTTTATTTTATCTTGGTTTTTATTTGGATGACATAACCATTAAATCTGTTGGGGGTTTTCTCAATTTTCAAATGATACTCATTATCTTTCTGCAATACTTAGAACTATTGAAAGGTATTTCTTTTATCATGCACAACGAATTAGCACTTGCCCTCAATCACACCTGATGTTAACTGAAGATGAGGCTGAAGATGGAAGCGTGCTCAACCGGAATCTCACTTGGGGACTGTCTATCTTATCTCTGACAACCGGAACACAACAGTGCTATTAACATTGCTGCTTGGCGGCAGATTTAGATAAGATGATGGTATTAGCTAGCCAGGCGGTCATTTAAAATGCTCTACCATAAACCAAAACCGACAACCTACCAAACCAAAATCTACTGCGTGAAATTTCATTTGTATAATTCCTGTTTAATAGTGACTCCGCTTCTGACTACGAACAACTTTCGCCAAGGAACCATAGTCGAATTCAGATGAAAAGTGTTCTTTTTCCATATTAAAGTTAGTTCCAGAATGGTATAGTTTATTATTATATTATTATAGACGAGCAGCATTTTTTTTTTTTTATATGAGAGGGCGGCAAACGAGCATGCGGGTCACCTGATGGAAAGCAATCACCGCCGCCCATGGACACCCAACACAACGCAACACCAAAAGATAAGATAAGATAAGATAATAAGTTTATTTGCAAGAATACAGTAATCAAGATCTTAATAATTAAAAATATGTACATTGTATTCAGCCCGCAAGCAGACATGCAAATATTAAATAGGGTCACAGATGCGTTGCCGGCCGGCCGGCCGGAGGATTACTGCTGGTATGTCTATGTCACAGTGTTGGAAGAGTTCACATTGTTCATTATGTTGTTATTCAGTCAATATTTAAGTCATCACTAGTTTTTAAAAAAATTATCCAATCTATTCTTGAACGAATTCACTGATTGGGCGGAGACAACCTCTTCCGGCAGCTTATTCCAGTTTATATGAATAATCGAAATTTTTTTGCTCGAATTCGACTATGGTTCCTTGTGGAAAGTTATTCGTAGTCAGAAACGGAGTCATCAGTAAACAGGAATTATACAAATGAAATTTCACGCAGTAGATTTTGGTTTTGTAGGTTGTCGGTTTTGGTTTGTGGTTGAGCATTTTAAATGACCGCCTGGCTAGCTACCATCATCTTATCTAAATCTGCCGCCAAGCAGCAATATTAATGGCATTGTTGTGTTCCGGTTGTCAGAGATAAGATAGCCAGTCCCCCAAATGTGTTGGGGTTTCCGGGTCAGTACGCTTCCACCTTCGACCTCATCTTCACTTAACATCATTAATATTGTTAGAAGAATGTAATATTTTCTATTCGTAAGACAACTATAACAAGAAAGTCAAACCCACAGACATATATTGTCTGTGGGTTATAGTTAAGTTATCCAAACAAAAGGTTATCCCGACAGATGATCAAGCTGTATTTAGCTGCATTAATTAATTGAGCAATGTTATTTTTGGCTACCCCCAAACTTCCGCTAAACAGCTAGCCCTATTTCCAACGGACGGTAAAATATGTAACCCTTCTCTCAACTTGTTAAGCTTAAGAGGAAAGTTGAAAATGACGGGAGTACCCTTAATGTCTGATAAACAATTTCATCAGATTACACACAACGACGATAGAAACAAAGAAAGCTACAAAAATTACGAAAATCGATAAATATTTTTTAATGGACGATAAATTCTAACCGCCTCCGTGGCTCAATGTAAACAACATAGGGTTTACGAATCGGAGGTCGCGGGTTCGATCCCCAGCGGGGTTAGTGGTAGGGCATTTTAATTGTCCGCCTGGTTAGCTACCACCATCTTATCTAAGTCTGCCGCCAAACAGCAATGTTAATAGCATTGTCGTGTTCCGGTTGTCAGATATAAGATCTCTCCTTTTCCTTTTGCTACGTTTATCCGTGATAAAAATTGTGTTAAGAGATCCATGTGGACGATCTCGCAGGCGGGAAGCTAGTTCATGAAATACCACAAAATCGACCTTACACTAGATTTCATAATCACGAAGTCTGTTTACAATCACACTCGGTATGCTCAATCAATCGAAGTGAATATTTTGGTCACGTTGCCTAACAAATAATCACCGGACGAAAATACTTTGAACCACCGAATGGAATCGATTACGCAATCGATTTCTTGTTTCGCATCTGCGTCTTGTCATAGGAGTGAATTGCAATAGAAAAAAAATACTTACATATACGTAAGTAGTAAAAATAAAATTTGAAAACGTCATGACATACAATTAATGTTTATTTACAAGGCAGACTCCTCAGAGCAGCACGAGCAAGTAACTCTGGGGTTGCTCTTTTTAAATAAGTATTTTTTTACAGGCATTTTGGCGGGATCTCGGCGAGTGAAGTTGCAATTTTCTTTATAATTCTTATAATTTGTGCATTCTGACTTTTGAAGCTCAATAATGGCAGAATATTGTGCAGCATAAGTTAGTGTTGGTGTACAAGTGAAGGGAAGTGTAAATTAAAGTGCATAACGAAGCTTTCGGGTTCCCACAAGAAGCCGCCAAAATCTTTTGTAAAACATTCTGCCACTTTACTGAAGAATGACTTGACCGTGACGAGACTCTTTATACGCGAAGTATACGACGAATTACTTATTTTGACTGCGACTGACTTATAAACTGAAGAAATAAGAGAAATAAGACATGGCTGTGTGGGCTTAGATCCTTTTGCCTTCTCCGAAAGGAGAGAAAAAAACGAAAAAAAAAAATTGGCAAAACAACTGACTTCGTGCTATCTTAGTAGATGCTATTCACAAACGTCTAACGAAATTGTCACAGCTAAAGTACGCTCTGCAGTTTACGGGCAATAATCGACCAATGACATTTATAGTTTTTAATGAAATGAAAGTTCTGAAAACCACCGAGGAAACAAATGATTGTATCACCAATTTGGAAAGTGAATAAACTATTTTGTATTTGTATTTTATCCAGATAGACCGAACATTAAAAATTAAAATAAAAAAAAAATAAAGCTAAATATCGTCGAAACAGCTTAACCGTTTCCATTAAACGAATCGAATTACTGAGATACACGCGGACAAAGGCTGGACACACGCACACACACAACACTGTCAAACGGTACTTATTTATTTATTTATTTTTATTTTTATTTATTCGGAAAACCAACAGCTGCAATAACACTAATGGAAACTATTATAGAAACAGAGAGCCAATTACAGGTCCTCACAAATAGAAATACATTTTATAATTCAATAACATGCACTATCACATTTGTACATTTTTTGCCCTCGCGGTACATATACCAGATTAAATCATCGTCAAAAAAAAACAAAAGAAAAACAATTGATTTATAAATTAAATTAAGCCATCAAAGAATTGTTGATTTAATTGACGCCTCGCTGATATAAAACTAGTGTTAAAAAGATCTAGATCAAACTTCTTAGACAATTTATTAAAATTGTTGCTCGCACGCCACAGAAAGGTATTTTTTCCGTAGTTGGTAGAAGTAGGAGTATACCGCCCTTCTTATAATCGGGAGTTAAAAATGACATAAATAACTTATTTCAAATGTTTATTCTGACTACTGAACCCTACTACGCGTGTTGCGATGCGACATGCACTTGGTTGGTTTTCTCAGCAGTTTTTGCACAAACAATAAGAATTAGGTATGAATTATAAATATTATTCTGACAATTAATTGTTTGTTATGTCGTAAGTATGCTAGAAATCGCAAAGGTATGTAGTTTAATTGGTTTTTTAGCAATGAGTAGTATTTTGACTTTAATCTTCATGTACCTACCATGTTTAGTTCTTTTTATCTTTTTTTTATGCACAACGCGTTGGTACTTGACCTCAATCACACCTGATGTTAATTGAAGATGATTTCGTGGTGGCAGCGTACTGACCCGGAAACCCCAACACATTTCGGGACTGGCTATCTTATCTCTGACAACCGGAACACAACAATGCTATTAATTATTGGCGGTAGATATAGATAAGATGGTGGTAGCTAGCGAGGCGGACATTTAAAATGCCCTACCACGAACCAAACCGAGTACTTAAACATGTACCCCGCTGGGGATCGAAACCGAATTGTTTACATTGAACCACGAGTTTATCAGTAGGACAGTCCTATTTGTAACGTTTTTTTTAGGAATTACTATCGATATTCCGACGATGTTAGTAGGTTGGAGGTTCCGGACGAGTGAATAAAAAAATAAAATGCGGAATCATCCAGAATGAGCCCTTTAAAGTGTGACATGTAATTTTTTAGCAGCCTGTATATATTTTTTTCTTTTATTTACCTCACATTCCTAAAGGGTATCACAGATGGTAAGTACAGATTACGAGCGAAGCATGTACCCTATTCTCAAAGTCCCTCCTTATCTCAAACAAAGGATAAAGGAGTGCTTTGTGAAAACGTCCAGTCACGATTACATTCCTTTCCGTGCGGGCCCAACGTTTTTTTCGTGACCATACGATAATTCACGGGCTAATTTGAGAATTGGTACCTAGTAACTTGTTGCTGCAATTCGAGCGTTATGAAATTGAAGTCACGTATGAGAGATTTTATGAGCGCTTTTTTATGCAAATTCAATATTCTTTTGTGGTTTAAGTGTAGAGTGAGCGAGTTACTGTACTTTTCTATTGGAGTAATAAAGACAATTAGCTTAGGTATATCAATCAGAATCGGTTTTATGATCGGTAAACATCGATGCCGACAATCATTCGGATCATGGAATGAAAAAACTAACCACAATTATAATAACTATGCCTTTGATTGAAGTCGATGGCCTGTTGGTTTAATTTGAAAACAGCCATTACATCGGCAACCATCATAGACGCATTTAGGTTTGATTCCCAACCTACAAGACTTATTGCAAGTACATTGATAGTAGGGACTGGCGCTTGTAACTCAGTAATATTTTGAGAGAAAAAGACTTAAGATTCAATCCAGTGATAGAAAGCTTGCCGAG
Organism: Oegoconia quadripuncta; assembly: GCA_949316235.1. Lineage (NCBI taxonomy): Eukaryota > Metazoa > Arthropoda > Insecta > Lepidoptera > Autostichidae > Oegoconia > Oegoconia quadripuncta. Next base: position 3,143,531 of record OX438743.1, read on the forward strand.
TACTGGCAAATGAAGACCTCTGGCATGTTTTCTCTTTAAGACGGCATGCCCGATCACATTTTTACTCTCCAATAAAAAACGGGAAGATTTTGTGGTCTTAACCTGTCACTTCTCTTACCTCTTAGTGTCTGTATCTTAGCACCAGTTAGTTATCCAAATTCCCAGATAGAGGGAAAGTGTATCCCTTGTTCGCCTTGATTGTCAAATGCAGACGCATACTTATTAATTTCTTCAACCGAATAGAGCCTTTAATCAGTTAACGTGGTCTCTCACTATGGACCTCAGAAGAAGGCTCAAGGTCACTCAAAGACCAATGGTGAGAGCTATGCTCGGAGTCTCCCTGCGGGATCGAATCAGAAATGAGGAGATCCGCAGGAGAACCAAAGTGACCGATATAGCCCGAAGAATTGCCAAACTTAAGTGGCAGTGGGCGGGGCACATTGCTCGTAGGACCGACGGCCGTTGGGGCGGAAAGGTTCTCGAGCGGCGACCACGCACCGGAAGACGCAGCGTGCGCAGGCCCCCCACGAGGTGGACCGACGATTTGGTAAAGATCGCGGGAAGCCGTTGGATGCGGGCAGCGCGGGACCGATCGTTGTGGAGATCTTTGGGGGGAGGCCTTTGTCCAGCAGTGGATGTCTTTCGGCTGATATGATGATGAATCAGTTAACAGAGTTGCTCACCGTATTTACTAACAAATACCGAACTAATTATTAAAAATACTGCAGCAACAGACTTTCACTGTGTAACATTTATTCGTGTCATTCGCAACCAATCACTCAACGACAAAATTAGTTTTGTAAAACTACAAAACATTCTCCCTGATATTAATTTCATAAAATTGTCTTTACAAAATGGCTAATATTATCTCACTTTGCTTTGTCTGCAACGTAGGTCGAGGTATGAGTGTGTCTAAAAAGTTCGCATTATTATCTTTTTCTTTATTAAAGCCAACGATGGATCTACAATGATCAGAGGCTCTGTCGCTAACTAGGACAGTGTCGCGTTCAAATTCAAATACATCTTTGACCAATAATTGGTAGGACCAACTACCGCTATTGTTGCTAAAGTCACCATATTGTCAGATTAAATATCTATCACATTTGTGGGTAGTATAGTTTTAAAGTATGTTAGGGTAGCGAAGGGCGTGTAGGCTCAGTGGAACAAAGAGCGGCGTGGAGCGCACGTGAGCGGTATCGATCCGAGCCCTACTCCCTGCGCCCTGCGCGCCACGATTGGGCGGTACGGGGGAACGTTGTAAGTTCGGTTTTGGACGAAATTGGCCTTCATTTTCACCCCTTTTATCTTCAGATCTAGAGTTGATTAGACAGTTTCTAAGGCCTCGTGCTTTATCTTACTCACTTACCTTCACGTGTGATTCAGGGTATCACCATAATAAAATTTGTAATTTTTCACGTTACGATCCAAACCTCTATTTTTTTATTGTTTTTTATGCACGACGGGTTAGCACTCGACCTCAATCACACCTGATGTTAAGTGAAGATGAGGCCGAAGGTGTTAGCGTACAGACCCGGAAACCCCATCTTATTAGGGACTGGCTATCTTATGTCTGACAACCGGAACACAACAATGCTATTAAGATTTAGATAAGACGGTGGTAGCTAGTCAGGCGGACATTTAATATGCCCTACCACCAACCTAACCGAGTACTAAATATGTAAAAATATATATTTGGCAAATAGAGTTTTTATCTTTTCTATGAAGGTCGCTTTATGAATAATTGCATAACATGTACCATCCGAAATCTTTTTTTTACCGTTTACAACGTTACGCTTCCGTGCCGTGTTTGTAGCCCGGGCGGCCTCGATGTTTGCACTGCATTTCACGCCCTCGCCAACAAAGGCCTTAACTGCAACAAAGACCTTCAGCGGCCTTAAAATTAAGAATATCTGCAGATAAATTATTGTACATCAGCATATACCTACTACTTTGTACCAGCAACAAAAAATTCTTAGACACCTTTCCTATCTTACATAATCAACTTAAAAATGGTACCTACGCAGGGCGTAACAACAAGGAAAAGCGGTTTGGAGTTATCATTGGAAATTCATTTCTTGTGAAATATTGGTATTGCCTACCCCCGACGCAAGAAGAGTGGTTTTATGAGTTTGAAGCTTACGTCTGTCAGTGTCATTGTAGAGTGAACTTGGCTGAATGAAATGGTGAAATTCAAATGAAAGCTAGTGGTTCTAATGTCTACATGATACACCATCGTACAACATGATCTTTATAGAATACACACTTATGGTTGTTATTGAAAATTTTTGCACTAGTACCCTACCCTCGCTTTCTCTCGCAGGGCACTAGCTGATAATCAGTGTCTTACCGCTATAGGTGAGGATCCACACTGAGCGATTGCACATTGTGGTACAGATACACATACAACTCTATTATAAGTTGTAACAGTTGTACTTAATTTTTGTTTTTATTTTTGTTTCTGTAATATGCAAATAAACGCTTCATCTATCCATCATCTATCTATCATCTATCTATCATCTATCTATCATCTATCTATCATCTATCTATCATCTATCTATCATCTATCTATCATCTATCATCTATCTATCATCTATCTATCATCTATCTATCATCTATCTATCATCTATCTATCATCTATCTATATGTTAACCCCCGATGAAAGTTGAGGGATGTTACATGTGTCTTCAAACCTTTGTCCGAGTGTATCTCGGTACCGAATAGTCCGGCAAGGATACACGTTTAACTTCCAATAATCTTAAAGACGTGATTTTGGCACATGCATAGAGTATCTGTCAGTGATAGAATAAAAATATTTTCTAAGAAATCGGTAGATTGCTTTAGATATAGTGTAGGTATTTAGTAATAAGACTATAAGGTTAAAATTACCACTGTGTATTTCATTGCGTCGGAGAATATACTTCAAACTACAGTAACTATCTTCAAACAAATTGATTTATGAAAAATATAAAGTAGCCATTCATTATTTTTTTTTGGAAAACTGTTTTAGGAGATCTTAACATCTTCTACAACGCAATAAAGTTCACAGGGGTAACTTTATGTTAGTATTGTAGGTTTTATAACTAAACACCTTTACTATACCTAAAGCAAGCTGTAGAATAGTTAGAAAACATTTTTATTCTATTACTAATGAATACTCTATTCTTCTACAAAAAATCAGGAACTTTGCGATTATACCACAAAAATTACGTATTTTCACTGGACTAGACGATTTTTTTTATATTAAAACTAAAGAAACTACTAACCAATTCGATATCAATATATGTATTACTTTTAACCCCTGACGAAAAACGATGGGTGCTATGTATTTGACGGGGCGTTGTGTATGTTTGTTCAGTCTTTATCTGGATACGTCTGGACGTATCATCATAATAAATAAATATCATTAGACATACACACAGCGCCATCTAGTTCCACAGTAAGCAACTATAGGCTTGTGTTGTGGGTACCAGATGGTTGATATACTACATAAATACATTTTTTTTTAATAAATATTTATTATAAATGAAAACATCCATAACTCGGATACACATGTCCGTATTCATCACACAAATATATGCCCCTAGCGGGATTCGAACCCGCAACCTTTTGGTATAGTGGTCAGAGTTGCTAACCACTACACCAAACGGGTCGTCATAATAATCCGTGGTCCGATTTGAGTGCGGTTTTTATGGTTCTTAGCTATGTTTCATTGAAAGAGTTTCAGCCGTATTGAAGATATTTATCGTTTAACACAGTTGGATTGGTCTATCTATACGATATCATCCTTTAATCCTCTTGGTCCGATGGTCCAAGTCGAAGTACAATTTTAAAAATCCTTTTGGTGTGATGGTCGATCGAAGTGGAATATAAAATTCCTGATAGCCCGACATGTCGGACAGCAAGGAATTAAAATTTGTCGAACCACGCGGCTTTTTTTCCTCGGGGGTGTTCTGAATTTTCAATTTATATTCTTTGTAGGTAGGTACCTGTCTATCATGTCATGTAAGATCCAGACTAAATTAAATTCAGATTTAGCTAACATATATCATCCATTGTCCCAATATCCAATCTGGCAATTCTGCATATTCCGTGGTCAGTTCGTTTGCTGAGATCTGATTTTGCAATGCTGAGCTGACTCAGCGTTTCCATCTACGTTAGAACCTATTCGAATTTAGTATGGGGTTTTATTTAAATCACGTCAATTTCCAGGTGGAATGAATGTTGAATGCTGAACAGCCGTAAATATAGATATCGGGTATTGATCCAAAATTATCTTTGCGGTTGACGGCTGCGTTTTGACTAAGAAACTCTGACATTAATATTTGAGCTCAATTTCCCCGAAAACTATGGTATTTATAACGCTCAAAATTGACGTAACTTTGAGATGACTTTTTTGTACCTTCGTATGTTAGCGATGGCGTTTAAGTTATTATTAATTATTAAGAACCCATAGTGTCCCACTGCTGGGCAAAGGCCTCCCTCATCTGTTTCCAGTCGTTTTTGTTCTTGACCAGCGCAAACCATCCCTTATTAAAACTGTCAAGTTCGTCTCTGCACCGTCTTCGCGGCCTGCCACGTTTGCGTCTGGCGGTTGTAGGAGTCCAAATAGTGGACACATTTGCCCACAACTCGCACGTCATGCGACCCACGTGATCCGCCAAGTCCCAAGTTTAAGTTAGTAGTCCAAAATTTGTTATTACTACAGAAACAAACAGTTATTTACCTAAATTGCATAAGCAGGTCATGTAAAATCATAGTTTTTTTGCCCTTATCCCACTCTAGATGGAGTCGTCCTCTTCCTCTCTCCTCTATCAGCCGTCATCTCCGTACTCATCCCTTTCACACAAGTATCAAGCCTCACGCAGTCTACCCAACCTTCTTCGGTCTTTCTCTGCCTCCGATCACATTCATACTTAGCACTCGTCTCGTTACGTGCCTTTCATCCCTACTCATAATGTGCCCAAATCGTGCAAACAATATTTCAAAAAAATATGCCAAAGTTTCCAAACTAGAATTGTTATTTGTTTGTAATCGAATTTGTTATTTATTTTTTTATTTTTCACGCTATTCGTACTCTGGAACCATTTGACAGAATGTTTCAAAGATTTGGCGAAAGGTCATATCTTAATTTTATTTCATAGGATAAAATTATCACTTCAAAACGTTTCTTAGTATTTATTTTATATAGAACGCTAACAGATGTTGTGATTTAATACAATCATATTTCATACAATACAGGTACACTTTATTTCACATACATACACACATAATGTCACGCCTGTTTCCATAGGGATAGGCACACACACACAGACTTCCACTTGCTACGATCCTGACACACCTCTTTAGCTTCATTCACTCTCATAAGCTTGTTCATACATGCTCGTCGGTTGAGGGTACTCTTGACTTGACAAAACTTAAAAAAACTTTAACTTTATTGTACAACAGAAAATAAAATATATTTCACAGAAAAGTTGCAAGAGTTGAACGTACAATTCCATTGAGTACGAGTAAGTGTAATTTAACATAAAAATTATCTTCAGTAATCTTACTAAACGACATGAACGTTTATTAGTCTAATAATTTGTTCGTACTTGAGGTATCGCTTATATGTTCTCTGGTCTTGACTAACAAAATGTCCGTTGTCCTCGGAGCAACTTTCAATTGTATGCGTTTATTCAACACGCGTGCCATGCTAGGGGTTGTGAGGAGTTTAACACGCGTTTGTTCCTCACGCGTTCGTGTCGGGGTTTAGAAACTTCGTGCGTGCACGCTACTTTATCGGTTCAAACTTTTAACCGATATCCTGCGTTGAAGAAGTGTTTGGAATGTGTAAACGTACATTTACGATTCGTTACGTACCTAGTGCCACAGTTTTGAAGGGTTGATGAAAATGGTTATGGTTTTGAAGTTGTTTCCGAGCACGGAATCGTTCGCTTGAAAATGTCAGTAGTATAGTTGTGGTAAGATATTTGATAGCCTACCGAATGCACCACATACGCTTCTTAAAAAAACACTTTTTTAGCGTAATCTGTACCTTCGATTGTAGTAACTATGAGAATTATAATTTGTTATTTGCAAAACACATACCTAAAATAAAACTCGTGTTGTTATTATGACTGTACATTATTGCAGTTGCATAAAGTAGTTTATGTAAGGTGAAGTCTTCAAGCTGGGAACCTTATTATTCTTGCTCTATAACGCAGTTAATCAATTTCTCCTTAGCTCGTACATAAAGAAAGGAAACTTCATAACATCCTTTATCAGTGGAAAAATCTTATTTTTCACAACCATTTCATTGGAATGAAGAATGTATGTCCCAGTAAATATTGCGGGGGTGGAATGCAGACGTTGTAGATTGTATGGAAGAGTCGGTCTCTCGGACGCTGATATTTTATTTAGACTCGGACTAGGGTTGCCACTCACAAGTTACTGAAAGTTATACTAGTGTGCCCAATGTTGGAATTATTGTTATCGTGTTTTTGATAGGAAAAAACTGTTTCCTCATTTTATATTTAACTTTGTTTGCTGTTTTTATACCTGCAACTAAAATCAGAAGCAAAAGATTTCTAATGTTTAAAATCCATTAAGCGGTTTAGGCTACAGCATAAGTTAAAGAAACAGACGTACTCACACATACAATAGGTATATACTTCCGAAAAACGTTACCCTCCTTCTGGCGCATTCGGACGGATAATTATCTTCAGCTCCAGGAAGAGCTCTTGTTCTGAAAGCATTTTGCTCCAATTACATACTAAAGCATTCTTGTAATATTGTTCTTGAAGCGATACCAACTCGGCAGGTGTGGGTTACGAAAAGCTTTATTATATTCAAGCAACCCTAATGTAGAAAGTACATATCCATGTCCATGAAAGCATTTGTAGTGCCCTGGGCGAGTCTTTGCTGTGTTCCCAGAGTAGCACAGGTGATTTGTGATGGAGCTTAGCCGAGAAACAAAGCGTTACGTACTAAGGGCAGCAAACGTTTTATTATTATTTACTTTAATAATTTCTCGGAACAAAGGCAAAGGCAGAAAAGGAGCTTATGCTCACAGTACCGAAAAGGTCCGTGAACGCTGGGAATTGTTATGTGATTCGGGAACATAATATTAATGTAAATATATACTTTAATGTACGAATATATTCTGTTCTGGAAACTCGAAACAAAGGCTGAACACATTTTAACAAAATGAATGTTTTCTACTCCATTGTGCGTGAGGAAGAGTGTCTATTTCTTGGACATATTCTAGCCTTGATGGGTTTTAATAAATCAATGAGACGTCGTTAGATTCGTCTTTGTCGTGGGAGGGGCATTTGTAGAATAGGTATGTGATAATAGATTGAGTTCTAAATTCGAGTCGATAAAATGTTAGGGCCCCTTCCTACTCCATCGTGTGCATGTTTATATAAGTATATTTCGCTTCTCGACGTTCGCAGAATATAAGTATTTCCTTAGAAAGTAATGTAGAACACTTATGTGTGTGTGCTTACGCAATGGATCATATATTTTTCTCCCGTGAACAATCACTGACTTTAGTAATACAGTTAAACTAGTTTATTCTAGATGTCAACAAATCCAAAACTTTATTCATTATATACAGGGTGTCCAGTAATTAATGGATAACCCAGTAGTGGCAGGCAGAGGAACTGGCTGCTTAGAAAAAATCATAATAATATGGCATAATCCTCTTCCAATTTGTAAAACACAGCTCTTACAATGACTAAAACAGCAATGACTTTTTTGTTTTTCAAGCAAATGGTAAGTGTTATATCGCATTAGAATGAGCATTACCTAGGCAATTTTTTGAGAAGTTGGCCACTTAGGTCTCCATATTCTTTTTTACACGACGAGGTTCCAAATTGTGGGAACAAAATTATGAAAATAAAATTTGTAGCGCTACTTAAAAAAAACTTACTAAAGAAATTCTGCTTATTCTTTTTTTATTTAGTAGAACCACTAATCATAATAGTTATTCATAAAAAAGAGAAAAGAAATCCGATACTTGTGGGCATATTGGCTATTTTAGTAAGTAAATGTAGCAATTTCCTAAAAAAAACAAACACAGACATACTTGCTAAGAATTTTTTTTTCTAAGCATTCACTAGTTCCTCTGCCTGCCACTCCACTACTAGGTTATCCATTAATTACTGGACACCCTGTATGGTATAGTCCAGTAAAGATACACTATTAACTTCCTATCATTTTAAAGGCCGTGATTTTTTGCGCATGTATAGAGTACCTGTCAGTGATAGAATAAAATGTTTTCAAACAAATCGGTAGCTTGCTTTATACTATAGTATAGGAATTTAGTCATTAAACAGACTATATGATTACAATTATCACTGTGAATTTCATTGCGTCGGAGAATTTAAACTTCAAACTTCAAGCATTTATTTCAACGTAAGATACATGATATCATTTGTTGAATGTCAATTTAAATCTATTGGAAATAAAAATAGGGCTAAGCATTTTTCGGTCAGTCAGTATGTCCAAGCTACCACCGCTTCGGAAAGGGAAATCATCTGTGGGAAAAGCAGCGACGCGAGCAACTATATACTTAGGACTCTTGTAACTACCTATTTTAAAAAAAATCGATCAATAACTTCTTTATATTTATGAAAAATTTCACTGAGGGCAAATAAGAGGGCAGAATGGTAGCGGTATTTAAAGAGTTAGTACCCCAGGAGGGTACCAGCACTATTAGTGCTGGAGAATCCCTCATCGCTCAGGCTGCCCTACTTATTCTGGGGCGGACACCTTCCTCAAAGGCCGGCAACGCATCTGTGACCCTTTTGGTGTTGCGGGTGTCCATGGGCGGCGGTGATTGCTTTCCATCAGGTGACCCGCATGCTCGTTTGCCGCCCTCTCATATAAAAAAAAAAAATATTATAAACTATTTTTCGAAAATATAAAGGGGCCATTGATACTTTTGAAAATTGTTTTAGGGGATCTTAGCATCTTCTACAATGCAATGAAGGTCATGTAACTTTAATTTAATATTGTAGCTTTAATAACTAAATATCTATACTACATCCAAAGGAAGTTACAGAATTTTTCTTTTATTACTAACTAGCAGCTGCCCGCGACTTCGTCCGCGTAGACTACATGAATCAACACTTTGTTACTTTCCCACGGGAATACATTGAGCAGAAAAATTACCATGTAGAGTTTATCTCAAACAGGAAAAGACCCTGGGCAGATAACAGGTATGTGGAACCATGTTGGTGTTTTGCCAGGTAAATGAATTAAGACAGGGATCCATTAAAAGACCTTTCTGAAAAATTCTGGTTTATATTTATTAAAGTACTTCCTTATAAACAACATTCTTTGCCATGTTTGAAGGTGGTAGCAATAGAACCAAACTTTGAGGTGAACTTACACGGGAGCATGCCACATAGAACTGACCGTGAGAGAAACAGTCCTGTCGTAGGTCTACTCCGGCGAATTTGTGAGTTTGCCCCTGCGACTTATTTATTGTCATGGCAAAACAGACCTTTAGTGGAAACTGAAGCCTTTTGAATTCAAAGGGAAGATCATTTAGTATTAATGGAATACGCGGTACAAACACTGTTTCTCCCTGAGCAGGTCCTGTTAAAATAGTGGCCTCTACTACGTTCCGGTGCAAAGCCTTGACTTGCAACCTAGTACCGTTACAAAGTTTGGGTGGCTTTAAATTTCACAATAACATCTACGTGCACCCACACGTAGTAAAAGTCTGTGATATGGCATACCCGGTGGGTTCAAAGAGTTCAAAAATTCTACGGGATAATTAACGGCATCGTCGGTGTTTACCACGGTATCTATTGAGCTATGAATAATCTGTTGTCCTTCAAAAGAGTTCAATAATATGTCATTGATGACCGCTGCTTGGTCGTTCTTTGGGGTCAGTATAGAGCTCTTTCGCATAACCACTCTATTGATTTTTCGTTAATGAGAGCAATGAGACTTTGAGTCTTCGACTTTGAGCCTTCGACATTCAGCCTTCGACTTTGAGCCTTCGACTTTGAGCCTTCGAATTTGAGCCTTCGTCTTTGAGCCTTCGACTTTGAGCCTTCGACTTTGAGCCTTCGACTTTGAGCCTTCGAATTTGAGCCTTCGACTTTGAATTTCGAATTTGAATCTTCGACATTGACTCTTCGACTTTGACTCTTCGACTTCGACACCAATTTGAATTTGTGATTTCAACCCCTACCACTATCGCAACCCGTAAGGGGTTAACTTCAAAATAAATGTCATTTTCGTAATCAACGTCCCAAAAAACCTAAATAACGACACCAATATAGACTTTTTTGGTATCATCCCCCACCCCTATCTCACCCCTAGAGGGTTGGCTTAAAATAAATGTCATTTTCATAATCAACATCCCAAAAAACCTAAATAACGACACCAATATTGATTTTATAGTTTCAACCCCCATTTCACACCCCAGGGGGCTGTTTTTCGAAAAATCTCAACTCACCCTTATCTAATTCTCTAACCCCAAGGGGTTAGCTTCAAAACAAATGGCATTTTCGTAATCAACGTCCCAAAAACCTAAATAATGACACCAATATTGACTGTTTTGGTATCAACCCCCACCCCTATCTCAACCCTAGAGGGTTAACTTAAAATAAATGTCATATTCATAATCAACATCCCATAAAATGTAAATAACGACACCATTGTCGATTATATTAATTTTAACCCCCATTTCACACCCCAGGGGGTTGTCCAATATAGACTTTTTTGGTAGCAACCCCCACCCCTATCTCAACCCTAGAGGGTTAACTTAAAATAAATGTCATTTTCATAATCAACATCCCATAAAACCTAAATAACGACACCAATATCGATTTTATGGTTTTAACCCCCATTTCACAACCCAGGGGGTTGTTTTTCGAAAAATCTCAAAACACGTATTAGCTTATTTGTTTCTAGGAGTACTCTTGCGAAGTTTCGAGTCGAAAATAGTCGAAATGTCCAAGTTATACTGTTTCTTCATACAAACTTCCCACCCCTGTTGCACCCCCTTAAAGGGTGAATTTTGAAAAATCCTTTCTTAGTGCTCCCCTAGACCTCGTAAGGAACCTACGTGCCAAATTTGGAAACTCTATTCACCCCTTTGACTATGACTATGACTTTGACTAAAACTTTGACTATGACTTCGACTATGACATTGACTACGACTTTGACTTTGACTTTGACTTTGACTATGACTTTGACATTGACTATGACTTTGACTTCGACTATGACTTTGACTATGACTTTGCCTATGACTATGACTTTGACTATGACTTTGACTATGATTTTGACTATGACTTTGACATGACTTTGACTATGAATTTTACTTTTCGATTTTGAGTCTTCGATTTTGAGTCTTCGACTCTGAGCCTTCGACTTTGAGCCTTCGTCTTTGAGCCTTCGATTTTGAGCCTTCGACTTTGAGCCTTCGACTTTGAGCTTTCGACTTTGAGTCTTCGACTTTGAGTCTTCGACTTTTAGCCTTCAACTTTGAGCCTTCGACTTTCAGCCTTCGACTTTGAGCCTTCGAATTTGAGCGTTCGTCTTTAAGCCTTTGACTTTGAGCCTTCGACTTTGAGCCTTCGAATTTGAGCCTTCGGCTTTGAGCCTTCGACTTTGAATTTCGAATTTGAATCTTCGACATTGACTCTTTGACTTTGACACTTCGACACCAATTTGAATTTGTGATTTCAACCCCTACCTCTATCGCAACCCGTAAGGGGTTAGCTTCAAAATAAATGTCATTTTCGTAATCAACGTCCCAAAAAACCTAAATAACGACACCAATATAGACTTTTTTGGTATCATCCCCCACCCCTATCTCACCCCTAGAGGGTTGGCTTAAAATAAATGTCATTTTCATAATCAACATCCCAAAAAACCTAAATAACGACACCAATATCGGTTTTATGGTTTCAACCCCCATTTCACACCCCAGGGGGCTGTTTTTCGAAAAATCTCAACTCACCCTTATCTCATTCTCTAACCCCAAGGGGTTAGCTTCAAAACAAATGGCATTTTCGTAATCAACGTCCCAAAAAACCTAAATACTGACACCAATATTGACTTTTTTGGTATCAACCCCCACCCCTATCTCAACCCTAGAGGGTTAACTTAAAATAAATGTCATATTCATAATCAACATCCCATAAAATCTAAATAACGATACCAATATCGATTTTATGGTTTTAACCCCCATTTCACAACCCAGGGGGTTGTTTTTCGAAAAATCTCAAAACACGTATTAGCTTATTTGTTCCTAGGAGTACTCTTGCGAAGTTTCGGGTCGAAAATAGTCGAAATGTCCAAGTCATACGGTTTCTTCATACAAACTTCCCACCCCTGTTTCACCCCCTTAAAGGGTGAATTTTGAAAAATCCTTTCTTAGTGCTCCCCTAGACCTCGTAAGGAACCTACCTGCCAAATTTGGAAACTCTAGACCCAGCGGTTTGGCCTGTGCGTTGATATGTCAGTCAGTCAGTCAGTCAGTCAGTTTCTTCCTTTATATATTTAGATGGGTACTCTATCCTTCTTAAAAAAAATTACGAACTTTAAGATTATAGGAAGCTACACCAGAAAAATTGCGTATTAAGAAGTTCCAGTGGCCATCTACTGGCTTCATCTTCAAACCCTCGTCATTACGTGTAATGGAAAGTTCTCAAAGCAACAAAATAAGCACTAAACCTAATTCGACTATCTTGCTCATCTGTCATCAGGGAGTTCCAGTCCCTACAATCCCGGCTTCATCGTCAGAACAACTCGATGGTACCATAATATTGCATTGTCACCGAATTTTATGGCACGTTTATGAAATTTTTTTTTTAACCCTTAAGTGTATGTGGGAACGCGTCTGACTGCTGTTTTATGTTGAAAACCTAAGTGAGAGAGGGGTTGCGCTGAAAACCAGCGCTGTCAATTGCCATAAGACATATTGGCAGCAAATGCTGACGCCCAATCCTTTTGCCATTCATTATGCAAAATGTTATACATTACGAAATTTTCTGTATTTGTTGGCAATAAATACTTTTCTTTCTTTCTTCTTACATCATCATCATCATCAGTCAGTGAACATCCCACTGCAGGGATATAGATCTTCCCTCATCCCTCAATTGTCCAATGCCGGTTTGGGACTTCACATGCTTTTTTATTTCACAGGCGTGCAGGTTTCCTACGATGTTTTCCTTCACCGTTCAATAGCAAAAATGCACATAAGTAATTAAATTAATTAATTAATTAATTTACATAGAATCAACAGCATTATTACACAAATTATATTACAGTACAGTTTAAAAACTTATTGATACATGGCCTGCTTGGGGATCGAACCTGGACATCCCAAATTGGGAGATTGTGTCGCCTCCACTGAGCCACCAACGCTCACGATTGAAACTTACATGAATATGCCAATTTCAGCTCAATCAGTTGGTATCTCCAGCCTCTGGTTGAAAAATGCTTTGCAAAATTTGAACCGGACTACTTACATATGAACAATGTAGCAGCTTTATTCATTGCACATTTTATTATTGTGATGATCACTAATGGATACCAATGTTATGTATCACCCAGTTGGCAATCAGCAACTACTAATATACAGTTGACGCTATAGTACAGGTTTAGACCCATTTTAGCGTCAATTACTCCCTCGTATGTTTCTCGGCCTCAGATTACTGTCTAATGTTATTAATTACATACATTGCAAAATATTTTTAACAGATTGTACTTTTAAGTAGGCTTTCAGGAATTAAACATTATTATTGCAAGCTAAATAAAAGCTTGTAATAAAATAACACCTTCTCATCATATCTAGATTACAAACAGAAAATCCCTTTCCAAACATGAAATTCCTATTCCAGAATGTAGGAACCAATGTTTAACTCAACTTGAATATGTAATGTGCAAGTTGAAAGCTGACTAGTCAAGTAGTCGGTCGAGTGCGTAGGCAAGCATAGTTGAGTTAATGTCCCGGCTTGTCAGAGCGCTTAGAAATGTTTGCTAGCATGACTTTGTTGAATAACTTACTTAACTATTGGCATGTGCATGTGAGGTTTAAGACTAGAGAAAATTAAAATTGAACTTCGACCAAATAATTTAAGATCGTCTAGAAAAAAATTGACAATCTCTCTCACCATCAAGCTAACCAGCAACCCATCATAACTCGTCCTGCTCGTTTTTTTTTTATTCTTTTTTTTAACGAGGCTTAGAAGTGCATTGCACTTATGCCAGCCTCATGGGTGGAAACAATTTGGGGTAGACTATGAAACTATACTATGCCTATTCCCTTAGCTTTAAACTATGGATTACAAAATGGTACAATGTTTTTGCCATCTTTGACGTAGGCTGGCTGAGGATGACATTGATATCTCCGTCCTGCTCTTACTAACACGAATTTGAAATTAGCCATCTCGCTCGGACCGTGTGTGATCACCAAAAATGAAGTTTACGAATATTTTTCCTTGTGTACCTATAGTCAACTCAAATTATGATAACCGAAGTTTATTACAATACAATCTGGATATAAGAGTTATGGATGTTTTTCATTTGTACATGTATTTAATTACAAAAAAATATTTAAATAGTATTTCAACAATCTGGTATCCTTAAAACAAGCCTAGTTGTTAGTGTGGAACTATATAGATGGTGCTGTGTGTATGTTCAAAGAAATTTATTTAATATTATATTATTTTTTTTCAAACACAAAACCAAGTAGGCACCTGTATAATTCGAATTAAAACGGTAGTTAGTTTCAAGGCCATATAACTGTTTGGATGATAATCATCCATGGACACTGATCGTTCACATGTCACGCTTAATATTCCAAAATTTATAATGAAATAAATAGTTCCCTAACTTAACCCACATTCTCTGCAACTCCTGTAAAGCCAGCTTATGGGTATTTTCGAGAATTTCGAATTAATAATTCTTAAAAACCCCCATCAAAGCTATTTATGTAATATTTATAATTAGCTGTTAGGCTTCTCGACGTCAGAGCGATTTTTTTGATTTATTCTGTATTTAAAAAGAAATGATAATTTATCCAATGAGCATTACTGGATGGAATAAACCCAAGAGACTTGTTTTTTTAAATAGTATCGAAAATCAAATTTGAAATGAATCCAGCGACGAATTCCCATGGCACATCTACAAGAGTACAGCAAACAAAGCTCTCATAATCCAAGTCCTTCAACACTAGCGGAGCCTCCTCTCGTGTATGTGGGAGAGACGAGCTCTCTGCTGATATTGGCAAACAATTTCCAACGTACCCCGGGCTCAGCACTCCGGCTGAGTGCATTATGCATTTACACGTGCCTCGTATACTCCATTGAATGTTGATTATTACTTGCGGATCCTGTGGAGTAGGTTTGATTATTCATCGCGGTTTTCAACTGATTGTAAGATGATATAAATTGTAGTAAGACGAAGAATTGTAATAGCGTCACTAGTGAATTGGATTACAAGTAAAAATATTTATTTTAATATAAGTATACAAACATACATTGAACAAACATAGGACAGAAATTACAATACACAAAAGGCGAGCTTATCTCTGTAAGAGATTTTTTTCAGAAACCCGTCGGAAAGGAAAACCAATTTAAAGTTTTTTATTGCAGACAAAGAGCGATACTTAAAATAGAGAACAATACATTAACAAAACATCACTGTTATAGGAACACAATTGACAAAAGACAAAACATTAAGATTTATAGCAATAATGGCTTGATTATAGGACTAGCTTATAATATAGCGGAATAATTTTATAAGACCGTAATATATATGATGGTTATGGGCAGCGGTGACACTTACCATCAGGTGCGCCTCTTGCTCGTTTGCCCACCTCTTCAATAAAAAAAAATAAAAAAATATAAAATATATAGCGAGACGAATTTTTTTTTAATATTTTTAACGTAAGCAACAAAATAGGGCATATTATGTAAATAATAATAATAATAATAAATATCCTTAGACATACACACAGCGCCATCTAGTTCCACAGTAAGCAACTATATGCTTGTGTTGTGGATACCAGATGGTTGATATAATACATAAATACATTTTTTTTGTAAATAAATACTTATTATAAATGAAAACATCCATAACTCGGGTACACATGTCCGTATTCATCACACAAACATATGCCCCTAGCGGGTAAATGAAATAGAAGTTATTGGTATAGATAGATGAGCATTTATTTGTATCCATGTACACCTACATAACAAATTTTACAAATAAGCAGAAATAAATTTTACAAAAACGCACACGCAGGCCGGAAATTGTTATGCGACGGGAGGGATTCGTAAGGGTTCCTTCTTCTATAACGCGAAATTTATTTAGAACTCATATTTTCTCCAAATTTCTTTATTTATTTAATTTAATGATGTAACTATGTGTGACTAGGCTACAAACGCGACCGTCAATTATTTGCACAATTAACGCTTTATTTGATGATGGTTTTGAAAAAAAAAATAAACTACCTAAATATGCCCATATTTTTTCCTTAAGGTAAAAAAACTCATCGGGTATGACTATGATAAAATATGTCGAATCACGTAATAATTTGCGGTTTAACTGGATTAGTCTTTTCAACATTCAGAGATTGTATGAATTTTGTGAGAAATAAACCCTGATAATAGCATCTTCAATTATTTCCTAGACTAAACGTTAACCTAGAATTTCCACAAGTAGGAATATATTAAGTCCTTACCTATGAAATTGGCGTTTTGTATGAAGAATTTCATTAAGACTGTTTTCTCCATACAAACATTTTTGATTTTCTTTTTTGTGAACGGCAAATCTAAATTTAGCTAAACTTTGTGTAGATTATCGGATAACATTAAGTATAGACAGCGTTAATTTTTAAAAGTAACCGCTTTATAAAAGTTTCAGCGAATCTAAGAAATGATTACGGGAAGCACATGAAAAGAGCTCTTTTTAAATTTTTTTTAATATGTGATTTAGCCCAGAAATTAAAAAATATTGCACGTGAAACCTTGAAATAATATTCCATTTTCCAAATAAAAAACAAATTTGGATATAGCTTTGAAAATCGCAGGAATTGGTACATATGATTAACGAAGAAAAAACTATTTCATAGGTAAAGACCCAATATTAGATTTATCATACAAATTAATACCAACCTATAGTGGATTTCCTTTAAAAGTGGGTATTTGATATCACATCTTATGCAAAGTTGTATCTAACATCAAGTTTCTTAACCACCAATGCATCATTTTAATGCTATCATGTCTAAGCCCATAAATACAATTTGGGGCCACTGAACGCGCGTTGCTGTCAGTTCCAATAGTCCGGCAGCTTGGCGGCTGTCATGTCGGCGAGCGCACCAATTACTCAACACCTGAGCTATCCGCGCCATTTTGTGGCCACAACTTGTTTAAACAGCTTTAGCAAACTAAATCCGACGAGACGGAATCTTGCAACGCTATTTCTCTTTCACCGTTTCTGAGTTTGTGTTGCAATTATGTTGGTTCTGAACCACAAGGGGTGAGATCAATTTGTAATCAAAAGACTAGATTAGATTTAGGATATTCATTATTTATTCGATGCCATAGCTTTCAATCTACAACTAAACACATAAATATGTACAACAGGAGATATGCACAAGGATATTTACCAATCCTTGAAAAATATACAATATCAGCATTAAACATTTTATCAATTTAGCCGATTACTTATTAAATTAAGGTTACCATGTTCTAGCTTACGTTGTCTTGTCGTGTACTTATGTAAGTATTAGGTCCTTACCTATGAAATTGGCGTTTTGTATGAATAATTTCATTAAGACTGTTTTCTCCATACAAACATTTTGGATTTTTTATTGGGAACGGCAAATCCAAATTTAGCTAAACTTTGTGTGTATTATCGGATAACATTAAGTTAAGTATAGGCAGCGTTAATTTTTAAAAGTAACCGCTTTATAAAAGTTTCAGCGAATCTAAGAAATTATGTACGCTGTATTCTTCATGTAGCTTTTGTTAATTGTGCAATTAAGAGTATTTGAATTGAATTGAATTGAATTGATTATGGGAAGCAAGTGAAAAGAGCTCTGTTCAATTTTTTTTTATTATGTGACTTAGCCCAGAAATTAAAAAAATATTTCATGTGAAACCTTGCAATAGTATTCCATTTTCCAAATAATAAACAAATTTGGATATAGCTTTGAAAATCGCAGGGATTGGTACATATGATTAACGAAGAAAAAAAACTGCAATTTCATAGGTAAATACCCAATATTATTGCTAAAGTACAGGCCTAGTCACTGTAGTTGCACAGATTAATAGACATACGAAATTAAATACTGAAAATGTTTGAAATTTCTACATTTTCCATACTCTCCTGTCACGATACGACGGTCTCCGTTCGAACCAGTCGAGTTGTCATGTCAATGTGCGCTCCAATAACTCACCACCGTATTACCCACGCGTTTCGTGGCCATAATCTCGATAATTCGTTTACACTTTGGTAACTATATCCGACGAGCGAGACTACATGTGCAGGCAGCTTGTAATGTTAGATATCTGTAGATTATGGTGTGATATATCGTATTTTGTCGGTAAGTAAACTGAAATCGTCGTAGCATAGTTATATACTTGGATGAACGGTGACGTAATTGCTTGGCTTGAAGTCTTTTTTAACCGACTGCACTAGAATATTGTAGGGACCATGAATTAAGTTGGTTTTTTTTATGCACAACGGGTTGGTACTTGACCTCAATCACACCTGATGTTAAGTGAAGATGAGGTCGAAGGTGGAAGCGTATACTGACCCGGAAACCCCAACACATTTGGGGGACTGTCTATCTTAGCTTCTTAGCTCTGACAACCGGAACACAACAATGCTATTAACATTGCTGTTTGGAGGCAGATTTAGATAAGATGGTGGTAGCTAGCCAGGCGAACATTTAATGTCTGATATTTATCAATCGCTAGTTTTCTTCGCCAGTCAAACGTTGTAGGTACTACAGGTATATAGTGTAGAAAAAGAGTTTATAGATTTATCATAATCCTGCTCTTATCCCACTCTAGGTGGAGTCGACACAACATGTTTTCCTCTTCCATTCTCCCCTATCAACCGGCATCTCCTCACGCAGACTACCCACACCTTCCTAGGTCTTCCTCTGCCTCTGTATACCTCCACATTCATATTTAGCACTCGTCTCGTTACGTGCCTTTCATCCCTCCACATAATGTGCCCAAACAATGCTAACCTAGTACTCCTCAACTTTATAGAGAGAAAGAGAAATAAAGAGAGTAGATTTATCTCACTGCAATGTATTATTTGTCTGACGGAGGAATTAATGTATACTTCCTTTTCCTCGTCTATTGGACTCGTACTCATAATTCTTTATTTCCATAAACTTCAATAAGAGCACGTCAACATACATAAATAGTACAATTGATGATAATTAAATATGTGGACAACTTAATAATTAAGTAATTATATATGGTACTTAAAAGCAATCGGATTGAAGCTGCTGTAAAGGGGCATTGTCAAGTATAGGTACAATATTTGATCAAACGAATTATTAATAGCAAAGAACATCTACATAAACTGCTCCACGAAATGTATCGCCTCATATAAAAACTCAAGGAAAAAACTTTTATCATTTGCCAAATAGAATTGACTACGAAGACCTAGAAACCTTTATTATGAAGATACGCCGACAGCCGCACGAACTAAATCTCCCAGCGTTTCCGAAGAACCCTCTATTTATCGAAAAGAAGCGGGATGAGGGAATTGGATAGATATACCAATATAATGGGATCTAGGTTATCCTATCTTGTTAAACATTCTCTGAAATTCGGGTAGATATATATTTTCGGATATTGAAATGATAGTCACTAAATCCTATCGAGGAACAGTAGAAAAAGATCCAAACTTCTGAATATATTGGGTCTTTACCTATGAAATTGGAGTTTTTTTTCTTCGTTAATCATATGTACCAATTCCTGCGATTTTCAAAGCTATACCCAAATTTGTTTTTTATTTGGAAAATGGAATATTATTTCAAGGTTTCACCTGAAATATTTTTTAATTTCTGGACTAAATCACATAATAAAAAAAATTTGAACAGAGCTCTTTGCATGTGCTTCCCATAATCATTTCTTAGATTAGCTGAAACTTTTATAAAGCGGTTACTTTTAAAAATTAACGCTGCCTATACTTAACTTAATGTTATCCGATAATACACACAAAGTTTAGCTAAATTTGGATTTGCTGTTCCCAAAAAAAAAACAAAAATGTTTGTATGGGGAAAACAGTCTTAATGAAAGTCTTCATACAAAACGCCAATTTCATAGGTAAGGACCTAATATAAAAGATTTTGTAACAAATAATAAATATACTACAGCAATGACAGAGATAGGGAAATTAATTTGAAAACAATATTCATTGCAAACAGGTAAAGAAGTTCATAACCACCGACTATTGTATGATATCAAGCTTGTCATACGTTTGTTACCTTTTAAGGCTGGGAATATACTACGACTATCGGAAGGCGTTGGATCCAAATGGATCCAGTGTATGGCATGTTCAAACAAAATTGTTTGAACATGCCGTACACGTTCGATCCGATAGTAAGATCGGACGCCCAAGTCGGAAACATCGCCGAGGTGTTTATGATTTTATTACAGAATTTTTTCTTCTTTCGCATCAACACGAGCACATGTACAATGTAACAGTAATTCGTCGTCCATTTTTTCTTACCGCTCCGCATGGAAGCACTCGGGATAATAGCTCGAGAACGACTGAGTTCAGAAAAAGTCTGACGGAAGAATTGGACTCGTATGGATAGGATCAGATAGTCTAATTAGACAATCGGAAACACAATCGGACGTATATTACCGGCTTTTATGAGGGCAATTTAGTGATGGAAAGATGAAAACACCGCGTCAATCCGATTCAAATGCGCCCCGACCGCCGCGCCATACTAGTCGCCGTCGGGAGGAGTACCACGTTGGCTTTTACAGTGGGACTGAATTTTGCAGCATACGAGTTACGCCAACATCATTTGTGTTATTACTTCAATATATTAATATAACTTCTAGAATTTTAAACATAAAGTATATTGACAACACTATCCCCCTTATTAGTGGATACATTATCTAGTCCCAAATTTAGCAAGGCTTGTACTAAGGATACTAGATAACGGATAAACATCCATAACTCGGGAATCAATGGTCGTATTCATCACACAAACATTACCCCTAAGAATAGAGTTGCCAAGTTTTTTTTAAAGAAATCAAGTATACCTGATTATGAGAGGATTTTTAGGTACTACTTGCGATACATTGTTATTTTGTTATGTACCTACTCCGTCAAGCAAAATTATTATTTTGTTCTCGATATTCTAAGACCCGTTTTATAAACCCTGCAGAAATCAAATCTATTTAAAACTAGATGAAACGGGGTAAATGCAGAGATGGCAATAATAATCACACTTGAGAGTCGTTCTTTAATACGAACCCAATTGTAAATTCATAGAAATAAATAAATATTTCGGACACTTACACCAAACATCTAGTCCTAAACTAAGCAAAGCTTGTGCTATGGATACCAGATAACGGATAAACGAACATCCATGACTCGGGAATAAATGTTCGGATTCATCACACAAACATTTACCCCTCGCGGGATTCGAAGCCGCAACTGCTGAAATGGAGCTAAAAGTCAGAGCTAATTTAAATAAAGTATTTTACGGTGCTATACTTAGTGTAATAGATTATAAAGTACACAGACTTAAAATAGAGTACAATACTCTAAAGTAAGGTTGGCAACCCTACCTAGGAACCCTAACTTCTTCCCGAGCTTTTATAATAAGGTTCCGGTAGACATTCAAAATTTGCCTTTAAATAAATTTAAAACAACCATTAAACGGAAACTATGTGCCAAAGGCTATTATAAAATTTCTGACTATCTGGATGATAAGAATGCGTGGACCTGAACCGCTCGGCAATATCCAGTATATTTTATTCTTATTTTTCTTTGTCGAATCATAAATTTTACAATTATTTCAAATTATATTTGTATTAACTTATTTAAAAAGAGCAACCCCGGAGTTTCTTGCTCGTTCTTCTCTGGGGAGACTGCCTAGTGAATGAGCGATAACTGTATGTCATGACGATTGGTTGGTTTCGAAGACAGGATACCCACCACACCAATCGGTTGTCAAATGCTTGAGATAGTAAACTTTGTAAAGCGCTCAAAACTCGCGATTTTCTTTCAAATTCATCAAACCAGAGTTGCAATAAAGTCCAAATGTAAGCAACCGACAACTTACAAGATACACCAATCCACTAACGCTTGTGTACCGAAGCGTAAAATACTGGCAAATAAGGGGCCGCGATTCGCCGATATGCGACAATGACGAACGATGATCGAGCGCGTCATCCAATAGGGTGCCAAATACACGTAATGTTGAGAGTAAAAAACAGAGACCAATCCTTTCAACTTTGCCAATAGTGGGACATGTGAAAATTGGCGGATATTATGATTTGTGTCGATTTTAATTTGGAATATGTATTGATGGATAATCCACCAAAAAAAATCATAAATTTAATAAGTACAGTTTTCTTCCGCTAAAAATTAATGGCGGCGCTACTATGTGTTCTTTACTTATGTTAAAGTCAAAATTAGAGATTTCATCCTTATGAACCGTATAGATTAGTGCTAAAAATTTTAAATACGACACAAAAAGTGAACTTCTTCTTCAATTTAAGTATGGTCTCTAATATATCTCTATAAGATAGCAATTATATAAGTCGGTTCTGAATTACGTCTAATTAAGCTATTTTTTTCCGTATTATCCCTGGGCTAAGAGATTGCGAGATCGACTACCAGAAGGTGTCATGTTTAGTACTCGGTTTGGTTGGTGCTAGGGCACTTAACATGTCCTCCTGCAACAGCCATCTTATGCAATGTTCATATCATTGTCTGCTCTTCATTTAACATCATGTGTTATTCAGGTCAACGATCAACCCGTTGTTCATACAAAAACCTCCTATATAATGACCATCCAATTGCCACTTAACTCTTAATTACTCGCGCCTAAAAACTCAGATAGGTTATCGCGTGTGGTGCTTACGGGCCCCACTTTCAAATCAAAATGAAAGTACTTGTACAAAAAAATGTGAGTTTTTTATTTAAGAGTCTGAAAAATCACCAAAAACAAACACAGTGTTCCTGCAAGTTTTCTTCTTCGACTTCGACAAAAGATACGTCTACCTTGAGAAGTTGATGAAAAGGGTGTCGTAGAAGATTCTGGTCTCTCAATTTCCATACTTCGCTTCATATATTTTTGTAATGGTTCAATAAAAATCTCACCTCTAAAAAAATTACGAAATTGCTAGCGTGGGGTCCGTTTGGACCCCAAACACACTCTCCAGACACATTAAAGCAACTCTGGGACACGTATACAAGTGAATTATGAAGTAAGTATTTAGCTTTCTGCCCGCGACTTCGCCTGACTGGAGGAATAGCCTTATCGCGGGATATGTTTAATAACTACGCACTTTATCAGGATAAAAAATATGCTATGTCTTAATTCATGGTATATTCAACCTATATACCAAATTTCATACAAATCCGTTCATCCGTTTCGCTGTGATGAGCAACAAAAACCAACATGCAAATTTCGCATTTATAATGTTAGTTACATGAGGGTTTTTAGGAAGCTACTAAGCGCGTAGACAAGACAGTTACATAATTCGAAGATTGGACACAACTGTTAATGTCCGGGGTCCAAATGAACCCCGCGCGAGTAGTTAAGGGTTAAGCCTGAAGTCATAATCCAAAGCAAAATTTCAACCGATTTTCTAGCATGGCTTTACGTAATCGATATTAAATTCGCAATCCACAATCGTTTTGCGATTAACACGGTCCGGGCAGCGTATCCCGGTTCGTTTGCGACGCGCAATAAAATGTAGGTATTTGCCGAAGGTGGCCCGCCATTAATACCGATCGGAACCAACTTGCCTGATTTACGATTCGGAGCCTGCAAATGCCACCACTTCTAAAGGCATGTACAGATTACCACATAAAGTGAAACAAAGGTTGATATTTTCTACAGTTTTGGCGTCTCCAGGAAAGTCGACGTATGGGTTTGGGGCGTATACCTATATTGAGCTTGCCGCGAGTATTGAAAAATACTAAGCTAATGTCCGTGCAAATGATTAGCACGTTTTTGCTTATGGTTTAGTTTAGGTTTACCCAGAGCCATGATGCAAAACGCCCCATTGCTTTTATTAAATGTTATTCACTAAGTGAATTTGTACGTAATTAAAGATTTTCCAAGTGCCATTTTCTTATTAACATACCTAATTTTGATTCTAAATGAAGACTTTCATGATATATCTATGTAGGTATGTATGTGTATGTACATTCAGTGTACTAAGTATCGGGAATTTGTCAATAAAACAAAAAATACAAATTATTCATCTAAATTTATTTTATCGCCTTCAAAGTAGGCCCCATCGCTTGCAATACAACATCTCCACCGCTTCACCCAGTCTTCCATACATTTTTCATAGGCTATTTGCGGTATGGCCTTTAGCTCATTCAGCGAATTTTCTTTTATGGCTTCTATCGACTCAAAACGTTTTCCTCGAAGTGGTAATTTTAACTTTGGAAATAAAAAAAAGTCAGACGGAGCCATATCAGGTGAATACGGTGCTTGGTCGAGAACTTTTGTTGAATTTTTCGCTAAAAACTCTTTCACTATAATGGCTGTGTGTGATGGTGCATTATCATGGTGCAGCATCCATGAGTTGTGTTGCCACAAATCTGGACGTTTTCGGCGGATACTCTCACGCAAACGCTTCATGACGCCTAAATAATATTCTTTATTCACTGTTTCTCCCTCTGGAAGGAATTCGGAGTGAACCACACCACGGTAGTCAAAAAAAAACTGTCAGCATCACCTTGATTTTGGAGCGACTTTGCCGCGGTTTTTTGGGTTTCGGCTCGTTTTCGAGACGCCATTCTGAAGACTGTTGGCTTGTTTGCATGTCGTACTCATAAACCCATGTCTCGTCGCCAGTTATTATACGTTTCATAAAGGTCGGATCCGTAGAAGCTCGGGAAACCATGTCTTCAGCGACATGCTTTCGCTGCGCTTTTTGAACAAAATTGAGCTCTTTTGGAACTAGTCGAGCGGCGACGCGTTTCATGCCTAAAATGTCAATGAGAATGTTGTGGACGGACTTAAAAGATATGTTCACCTCACTAGCCAACTCTCTCAGACTCATACGTCGATTTTCGAGCACTAGCTTCTTGATTCTGTCGATGTTTTCTTTGGTCGTAGCAGTTGAAGGTCTACCAGAACGAGGCAAGTCTACTACTACTTCTCGGCCTTCTTTAAAAGCCTTATACCATTCATAAGCCCTTGTTTTCGATATACACGATTCGCCGTAGGTATTTCGCAACATTTTTAGTGATTCACCACATGAAATATCATTTGAAACACAAAATTTAAGGCACACTCTTTGTTCAACAATATTTTCCATTGTAAAAATCGCCGAGGACTCAAAACTATGACCAACAAAAAGTGTAGTTTAAAACAAATTAAATGACAGATCCCGCTCAAATTTTGCGCGGTAAATCAGTACAGTGCTACCAACATGCAGTAAAAAAATTAGAACGACCTCTTTTACGCGGGTCTTTTTATTGACATATTCCCGATACTTTTTACACAGAGTAGTATATATATGAAGTTTATTCACGTAGTTTGTATCTGCATCCCTATTTAATACCGCACAACCTATACCTATTTCAAATATACTGTTCTTGTACCCAAAGGTTGCATGGAAGAGATCGCTTTTAGTGATAAGGTCGCCAAATTGTACATTCTATTCTTACCACTTTTCTGAAACTGTATTTTCTTTTCTGTTGTGCAATAAAGTGTATTTGTATTGTATCTATGGTACCTATGTCGATTTATTTGACTTAAAAATCGATTCGTATCCAGGACTCTTTAGTTATAGCCTAGCGTTTCTAACCACTACACCAAGCAGGTCATTTAAGTATTTTATATTTTACACCATGGTGGTTGTAGTCTCTAAGGAAAGAGACGGATGAAAGTAGAATGCACGTGGCAGAGATGAGAATGCCAAGATGGATGTGTGGTGTAACTACAATGGATAAGATCAGGAATGAGTATCTCAGAGGAGTCTGAAAGCGGTACCAATAACAGAAAAGTTGAGGAGTAATAAATAGTTTATGGTTTGGACACGTTATGAGGAGGGATGAAAGGCACGTAACGAGACGAGTGCTAAGTACAAATGTAGAGGGATAATACAGAGGTAGAGGAAGACCGAAGAAGGTGTGGGTGGACTGCGTGAGAAATGATATGTGTGTGAAAGGGGTGAAGTGCGGAGATGAAGGCTGATAGAGTGGACGAGGAAGACATGTTGTGCCGACACCACCTAGCACTCTAGAGCAGGAATAAGATGATGAAGGTAACATTACATTTCTTACTCGCCTATAAGCTGCTAATAAAATAAAAGGAGCGATGTGCAGCCTAGCGGCAAACATCTGTCGTCCATTAGAATAACTTAGTTTTGCCCTACTTAATCTGATTACAGTGACGGAAAATGAAATAAACGACGGTCCCAACGTTTGCAGGGGAAACCACATTTAGCCAAGGAGCAAATTGAAGCGACCTAAATGTTCCCTATTTCACATGTTCACGATTTTTTTAGATATCTATACTAGACCTCACTTGGTTTAAGACCAGCCATGTTTTATAAACAATGCGTTATGTTGGGGCACAGCCTCCTCTCACTAAAAGAGGGTTTGGGTCATAGTCCACCAGTCTGGACCAGTGTGAATGGGTGAATTTGTGTGAGACTAGTAGTCAGTGTTTTTAAGTCGTACCTGTAGGCCACCAATTTGGCTTAACGAATGCCTTTGATTGAAAACAACCGGGATCGATTAGGTAAATAACGTGCCAGCGCGGAAACACTTCTATTAAAGCTATTGGTTACTTAGCTAAGCATTCATTTTGTTTGCTAGTGATTTTATGGTTTAAAAATATAATTCTTTATAGGTGGAGAAAATCTAAAGTTACGTCTGAAGTAAACGACTGGCATTACCTATGTAATCGCGAAGCTTTGAGTACCAAATATACTCGTCATTGTGATGGAATGCCTACATACATTATACGACGACCGATTGGTGTAGTGGAAAGTGACCCTGTCAGCGAAACCAACGGTTGCGTGTTCGAATCTCGCGAGGAGTAAATGTTTGTGTGATGAATACGAACATTTTTTCCTGAGTCACGGATGTTTATAAATATTTATGTATGTTTATCCGTTATCTAGTATCAATAGCACAAGCTTTGCTTAGTTTGGGACTAGATAATAATTATAAATATCCTTAGACATATACACAGCGTCATCTTTCCAGACTAAGCAACTATAGGCTTGTGTTGTGGATACCAGATGGTTGATATACTACATAAATACATTTTTTCTTTTGTAAATAAATACTTATTATAAATGAAAACATCCATAACTCGGGTACACATGTCCGTATCATCACACAAACATATGCTCCTAGCGGGATTCGAACCCGCAACCTTTTGATGTAGTGGTTAGCAACTCTAACCACTACACCAAACAATCAACTAGATCAGTGTTTCCCAAACTTCTCGGGACCGAGACCCATCTACAAGAAAGTTTAAAGTTCGCGGCCCACCTTGTATCATGAAGACAAAAAAGCAGCGGTATGTTGCTGCCGCAGCATTTACGCGTTTATTCTTATCGTAAGTTCACCACCATACCATCATCATCAGCCTACTGACGTTCACTGCTGGACAACGACGACGAACGAACGAGTAAAATTAAAATTGAACGAGTACGACAATCGTCCTATAGTTTCAGGACCCATCTAAAATCTACCCGCGACCCACCAGTGGGTCGCGACCCACACTTTGGGAAATACTGAACTAGATGATTGGTGTGTCTGAAATAATATTTATTATTTATTTATTATTGTACATACATACATATACATAGGGGCAGGCATAAACCACAGTTTTCCACTTGCTAGAATCCTGCTCTTTTGCTTCAATCTGTCTCATAAGATTGTTCGTACATACATGTTCGTCGATTTAGGGTACTCTTGACTTGGCCTTTCTTTAAGACGTCCCCGATTTTTTTTTTTTTTTTTTTTTTTTTTTATCCTTGGACATATACAGACAGTGCCATCCAGTTCCACGCTAAGCAACTAGGCTTGTATTGTGGATACCAGACGGTTGATACACTACACAAATACATTTTTTTTTTTGTAAATAAATACGTATATAAATGAAAAACATCCATAACTCGGGTACACATGTCCGTATGCATCATACAAACATATGCCCCTAGCGGGATTCGAACCCGCGACCTTTTGGTGTAGTAGCAGAGTTTCTAACCACTACCTACACCAAACAGATTTGATCATTCTGTCTCCTCATGAAGGCTTGCAGTGCTCCATTATCCTGATTTCCGGCATTCATTCTTCTTTCGATGTCCTTCTCACACTTTCCATCCCTTATAAACAGTGAACCCAAAATATACAACACTTTTTCTCCATCTATCAAAATACTGCAATCAATCCGTCATACAATACACCTCTGTCAAATATCTACTAGAATAATATGTGATAATCATCATGATGGAGAATTAAAGCTTATTTATAAACGTATCAATGTAAACAACACAGGTTTACGAATCGGAGGTGGCGGGTTCCATCCCCAGCGGGGTATGTTTATTAACATGTGTTTAATACTCGGTTTGGTTGGTGGTAGGCCATTTTAAATGTCCGCCTGGCTAGCTACCACCATCTTATCTAAGTCTGCCGCCAAACAGCAATGTTAATAGCAATAGATAAGATAGCCAAACCCGCAAATAAGGTGAGGTGATATACCTTCGGCCTCATCTTCACTTAACTTCAGAAGTGATTGATGTAAAGAGCTAACCCGTATGGCATAAAAAAATGATGTTCCAATGTAATGGTTTAAAATGAGATTTCACACTGCCGATACACCGAGCTTAATTATTCCAGATTTTGATGCATTGAGGCTATGAATTGCTCGAGCTCATAATTTGTCGATTTTTAGACTATCGAATTTACAGTGTTATTCGATCCTACAGCATTTCAAGTATCCCGGGTAGCGGGTAAACTGTATTGCAAATTAATTATTGTTTAGTTACTGTATCATACAAGTAAATCGCGTTATTTGGACATAGTTATTTACCTCTTCCTTTTTTTGAACCCGCGACCTCAGTGTAGTAAACCATATGTTGTTTACATTCAGCCATTAAGGAAGTTAAATGTAATAACAATTTCATCTTGGTGTCTTTGTGAAAACACATTTACGCTGTGATGTGATTTTGCCAGAGCATTTCAAGCCTTGATGTTTGAAAGGGTGTGGGTAGGTACTCTTGTTAATTAATATTTGGTTTGTAAATTGTCGGATTTAATTATAGTACTATCGCTTGGTTTGATTGATACATTAATGAGGCGGGTGATCCTATCTTTTTTTTTTCACAAAGTGTTGGTACTTGGCCTCAATTACATCAATCTCAATGTAGTGTATCTGTATGAAAAGTTTACATAAAAGGCGGGTGATCGTATCTTTTTTTTTATGCACAATACTTGGCCTCAATCACATCAATCTCAATGAAGTGTATCTGTATAATTACATAAAAGGCGGGTGATCGTATCTTTTTTTTTTTTATGCACAACGGGTTGGTACTTGGCCTCAATCGCATCAATCTCAATGAAGTGTATCTGTATGAAAGTTTACAGCCAGGCAGACATTCAAAATGCCTACCACCAACCGGCTCTTTTCCGGCATTTCTCTAACCATCATCACATCAAGAAACCTGACCTATTATAAATGCATTTAAGAACATTATGAAACAATATATTACAGCATATACGAGTAGAAATATATTATGTAATCTTGAGATCACCTACTTGCATCAAGAAACGCTTTGATTGTGGTTATCAAGTGCTCACGCTCTCTTTAGAGAGTTATCGGAGCGCTTGGTTATTGCATCGTACAATTAGATAGCTGGCCTATACTTTGGTCAAATAATCAGTCTCGACAGCGAGGCAGCCTTTTTAGTACGATCCCACCAACCAAGGAGTTGAGACAAGCAGAAAAAAATAAATATTTTCTGAGACACAAAATTACGAGGCCTTAAATATTACGTGCGGGGAGATTCAATTTGTGGAAGCGAAGCAACGGTAGCGTATTACTTGTACATAAACGCTCCTTTCCTCATAGTATTCCGTTTGAACCACTTTGCCAAAATCAGCTTGTATCAATATTTTTTTGCTTCAATGAAGCCTGCCCATTAGTCTTCTGTCACCACTATCATTCGGACTAGCTAAGTATGCAAGTAATTTAAGTGAATGTTAGTCTGGACTACATTATTGATGTAATTTTAAAAATTGCAAATTTTAGAAACCCCCGAGACAGAGAGTGAATATATTGGATCTTTGCCTATGAAATTGGAGTTTTTTTTCTTCGTTAATCATATTTTCCAATTCCTGCGATTTTCAAAAAAAAAAATATCCAAATTTGTTTTTTATTTGGAAAATGGAATATCATTTGAAGGTTTCACATGAAATATTTTTCATTTCTGGGTTAAACCTCATAATAAAAAAAAAATTGAACAGAGCTCTTTTCATGTGCTTCCCATAATCATTTCTTAGATTCGCTGAAACTTTTATAAAGCGGTTACTTTTAAAAATTAACGCTGCCTATACTTAACTTAATGTTATCCTATAGTGCACACAAAGTTTAGCTAAATTTGGATTTGCCGTTCCCAAAAAAAAAATCAAAAATGTTTGTATGGAGAAAACAGTCTTAATGGAATTTTTCATACAAAACGCCAATTTCATAGGTAAGGACCTAATAATATCATCCAGGTGTACAAACCATCTGTCCGTCGAATGTGGCTATGAACCATTTCGCAAACTCCAGATTACAAAAATAAAAGAGCATTTTCAAATGTGCAGCCGTACTTCAAAAAATTTTTGCTTCTATTGCAAAATTTGGTATCACGTAAGAGCCCTAGAAGCAAATTATGGTAGCTCGATACGTCTATCCATTAGACGTTTATCCCCTTATTCTTATTTGTAGCTTGGTACCACATAAGCTACCTTTAGCCACCGATCGCAAGCGAGATAAACGACAAAATATTAGCGATCGATCCCAAACATTTTACGTGGTGCGACATCTGTTCAGCCATTTTAGTGCTACATTACTACATACCGATACACAGACAGACATACGCTTCAAAGTTACAACACCGCACTTTTGGTTCGGGGGTACAAGCACCAACCAGCAGGCTAATGACATCGACGTAGATACATACTGTTCAAAACGCACAACACCACAAAGGGGAGAAATATTAAAGTAATATAATTTTTCTCCCATTTCCCACTGTCATTGTTGATTTAATATGACAAATCGGCGAATCACTCAATCTGACATTCATTACTTGTCGTTCGGAATCACACCCGGAATTATTCACTCGGAAAAATTCGCGTGTCCGAGCATTTATTTGACACGTAATATTCGGTGGGGGTTTCCGAATGCGGCCCAAATATTAACCACCTCACCCCAGTTCGTTAGCAAACGTCATTTCTAATAGATATTACTGAAATTGACTGAAAGGAATTGAAAATTGGATCAAAGAACGACTGAGATTTTTTACTCGCTTAATTCCGATTATAGTTGACTAGCGACTCGCCCCGGCTTCGCTGGTTGCTTCTATATGTATGTCTAAATATTCAAAATCCGTTGCGTAGTTTAGAAGAACTAAGCACATATACAGACAGACGTGAATAGTGACTTTGTTTTGTACTATTTAGAGATTCAAGATAATCGTTTGTATTATCTTTAATCTCAATCAAAAGTTGATGAAGGTGTTAGGTGAAATACGTATAATGAATTCCAACTAATATTATAAATACTAAAGTTTGTGTGTGTGTATGTTTGTGACCTTTTCATGCCGCAATGACTGGATAGATTTGGTCGGTCTCTACGACCTAGATTAACACATAGGTTACTTTTAATCCCTGAAAAGTGACTAACAAATAGAACTCAAGGTCTGCTCTTTTTAAATAGGTTTTGGTTTACAATATGTAATATTATATAATTAGACTGAATATCGCCGAGCGTTTATGTCCAAGCTTGCTTATGATATAGTCAGAAATTTTATAATAGCCTTTTGTATTCTCAATTTTGTGAATGAGCGATAATTACAATAAAAAAATGTAACGGCTTGAGTTTTTTATCGCATGAAATATTGTTTATTTTGAGTTTAGATATTTCAAAATGTTATAATCCAAAGTCTCCAAATAGTAAAAGTATCCTATCATATTCACGAACAGCGCAGTTCACTTTTACAAGCAGTATAATATTTGATGATCCAACTTCAGGTTGAGTTCTGTAACTTTTCGTGACGTTTATACTCTCTCAGTTGAAGTGAGTTTGCACAACTCCTTTAAGGGGTATGATCCCCTGCTGGATATCTGGGAATAATTGCTGGCTTCCTGTTATTAAGATGCCTGCAAATATACAGGGTTGGGTATGTGGATTAGCTAGGGGCGACGATTTTCGAGTGTGAATACTCTAGCTAGCTTCGTAAACGAGAGGTGCCCGGGGCGCCATGTTCGTACTGCTAATTTAATATGTTTTACTTGAAATGATTTATAGTTACATCAGTTCACGTTGTAATGCGTAATATATTTCCTCGTCCGCATTTATACACAGGTTTTCCATGTTTTGCGCTTGTTTGATCGTGTCTAATTTTGATTTTTACATTTGTGAGCAAGTACCAAAGAAGTCAATGTATAATTGACTCTGTCTGTAGATTTTTTTGTCAGCCTAGCTAGCCTGTCAAATTTGTCAGTCTTTATCATCATTTATTATTATTTTATGCGTAATTTCAGTGATGGATAATATTTTTAACCGCATCCGTGGCTCAATATGAACAACGTTGGGTTTACGATTCGGAGGTCGCGGGTTCGATCCCCAGCGGGGTATATGTTTAAGTACTCGGTTTGGTTGGTGGTAGGGCATTTTAAATGTCCGCCTGGCTAGCTACCACCATCTTATTTAAGTGTTCCGGTTGTCAGAGATAAGATAGCCAGTCCCCCAAATGTGTTGGGGTTTCCGGGTCAGTACGCTTCCACCTTCGACTTCATCTTCACTTCACATCAGGTGTGATTGAGGTCAAGGGTCAAGTACAAACCCGTTGTGCATAAAAAAAAAATTGCCGTGGGGTTGGACATATGCCCAAAGGCACTTCGACCCAATCGAGATCTTTTGTGCACTTCCCCTGCTTTTGCTTTTTCCTACTGCCAACTTAGACTTCATAACTCTTATGATTCAGGTTACTGGAAGGAGCATGTAGTGCATACGCTTTACTGCCACGATATCGCAGTCACACAGAAGGTGCTTCATTGATTCTTTTTCTTCGTTTCATGCTCTGTAGGTTGAATGATCAGCTAGGTCCACTTTAAATCACAGATCCCTAAATAGAGGTCCATAGTGCGCAGTTAGCGCACCTACTCTGAAACGGGTTTGCTCTCTGTTCATCCAGCAGATTTTCTTGGTTAGACCTGCAACATTCTCGCCAATAAAGATGTTAAGTGATGGATAAATGTATAAATATAAGTTTACTTGTATGGCTGTTGCAGATGATAATAGCCCTGTATCACTCTGACCATTGCCGATCTATTGTTTTTTTTTTTTTTTTTTTTTTATGATTGACTGGATACGCGTGATTGTGATTGCTACTTACCAAGGAATTTCAGCAGTTTCCTGGCAGTGATTGTTTTAATCTTATCCGGATGCAGAACATGGCTACCTGGCTATTTATGCATCAGCGGACCCCATTCGCACAGTAAATGCATAGACATTTCAACAACGAGGCAGAACCTGCATATTTTCGTGTCACGGAATCCCATGTTGAGCCAGTGGCATGCCCTCCATACAGGCAGAATGACAGTGCAAGTGCAAGTAGCAAATTGTAACGACGTGGTCGTACTTGACCTCAATCACACCTGATATTAAGTGAAGATGAGTTCGAAGGTGGAAGCGTACTGACCCGGAAACGCCAAGACATTTGGGGGACTGGCTATCTTAACTCTGACAACCGAAACACAACAATGCTATTTACATTGCTGCTAAAAATAAACTTGCTGTTCATGTCAGCCGTTTACACAAAGTCACTAAGTCATTTAAGGGGCAATGTATACGCTTTTATAATAAGGTTCCAGTGGACATTCAAAATTTACCTTTAAATAAATTCAAAACCATCATAAAACAGACATTATTTACCAAAGGCTACTATAAAATTTCTGACTATCTGGATGATAAGCAAGCATGGACATAGACCGCTCGGCGATATTCAGTCTAATTACACAATACAATATAAGTGTAACCCAGACTTATTTAAAAGAGCAACCCTTGAGTTTCTTGCTCGTTCTTCTCTGGGGAATCAGCTTTGTGAATGAGCAATAATGTGAAAAACTTTTAATAATAAGATAAAAAATGTGACGTTTTCAAGTGATAATTTTTATCCTACGAAACAATTTTTTTTTGATTTGATTTGATTTGATTGATTGCTTGGCGGCAGATTTAGATAAGATGGTGGTAGCTAGCCAGGCGGACATTTAAAATGCCCTTTCTTCGAAATGCATTGTAGACAACTGATTCATACTGATGTGAACAGAAATATTCTAAACAGTTGCGAGCATTGCTATTGAAGAATAAATTATTATTTTGGAGTTGTATTCTTTCTCATTTAATAGCAAATTTTATCATTCTGCCTACACTGTGACAAAACGTTGTGCACGCCACTGTGTTCAGCATATACTTAGTAAGATACATATGAAGTCAGATGTATGTGTCGTTATAAACGTATCTTGTTTTACATCAACAATGTGCATTTATTTGAAATTAGAATTTATAATGTTTTTCATTGTTTGAGGATACCGTGAAGGGTAATGTTTTGTTTGAGCAAACTCCGTCATGTTATTCAATAGTTCTCCAAATTTGTTACAAAACGTTCCACCGTAAGGGGGTGAGATGGGTGATCTCACGGATTGAGCGAGTTCAGCTAAATCAACAAGGATTTTACCCCTATTTTGTAAGTTCCCCATTAAGGGATGAATATCGAAAAATTATGAAATATTTTTTTTGATCTAAAATGTGTAAGTAAATTAAAGACTTAATGCTATAGGAGCCTACATTTCAAAAACCCTTCTTAGCTCGTCATTAATACAGTCTACTATCCGAAATCGTGTAATAATAAATAAATAAATAATAATAATAAATATCCTTATCCAGTTTTTTTTTTTATATGAGAGGGCGGCAAACGAGCATGCGGGTCACCTGATGGAAAGCAATCACCGCCGCCCATGGACACCCGCAACACCAAAAGGGTCACAGATGCGTTGCCGGCCTTTGAGGAAGGTGTAGGCTCGTTTCTTGAAGGTTCCAATGTCGTACTCGTTCGGGAATACAGCTGCCGGAAGTCCGTTCCACAGGGTGGTCGTACGTGGTAAGAAGTTTCTTGAGAAGCGTACAGTGGTAGACTTCCACTCATCCAGGTGATGTGGATGGAAAATGGTTGATATACTACATAAATATATATATTTTTTTGTAAATAAATACTTATTATAAATGAAAACATCCATAACTCGGGTACACATGTCCGTATTCATCACACAAACATGCCCCTAGCGGGATTCGAACCCGCAACCTTTTGGTATAGCGGTGAGAGTTGCTAACCACTACACTAACAGGTCGTCAAAACAGTGTCTTTGTGTTGATATGGCAGTTCGCAATCCTTTATTATTAGTATACAGATCTTTTTTGTTGTAAGCCAGTTATTGTACGGACTTCTTCATGCATCAATGTCCAAGGGCTTTTTGTTAGGGGTCGCAATTTCTTTCCCTTCGACTCTGTTGCTTTGGGATTTTCGCAACTTTATTCCACATCCCTTCGCCCCTCGCCCCGCTGAAAGGTTGTTGACGTTACTATTTTTAGAACGCCAATACGGAACTCGAATATCGGATCCTCTGGGCTTAACAGTGTCAGTTTCACTCTGTCACATCGTTTTTATACCTCTAATCTATACATCGAATGTTATACATCTGTGGACAGAGATGGGGTGACCTACTTTGCTCTCGTGTTCGTCGAAAGAAAAAAAATGTTTGTGTGTCGTTAGCATCGTTTTCTAAATGCTTTATTATATAATTACTTGTGTCGATACTTAAAAAATTATAAAGAGTAATAAGCTTAATTTTGTGTTTCTTTCCTTTTTAATAATGCTCATTTTTTTTCTTCCAAACCAATGTCATTATGTTTTTTAACAAGTCAGTAATTATGGATATTTATATAAACATACATGCCTCAAGAGTAAATGTTCGTATTCATCACACAAATAACTGGGAGAGTTGAAGCTAGGTTCTATGTATCGACCGCACAGCTGACAACACATCAGGATAATAGAATAGGTAGTTCCCAAAAAATTGCGAATCTGTTATTGGCTAGCCCTATCAGCTTCTTGCACACTCATTGGCTCTGTCAAGGTCACGTAAGTAACAACCTTGGTAGCACCAATTGTAGTGCCGTACCCCGCCTCCCACATACGTCAGGTAGTTAATAGAATTTATTCGATGTTCGTATGAAAACTATAGTTATTATCGTTTATACCCTTAAATGTAAAATACAAAAGTATCACTAATTGAAAGAAGATCAACATGTTTTTTAAATTACATCGCTTCATATGGTGTTATAGTTCTAGGGAAGAAGCGACAAGAAATTCTTTAACAACGGACACTAATATTAAGTTTCTATACTTACCTTAAAATTTGTATTATTGTTCACCTTGTGAGAAAAAATAAAGATGAATATTATTACCTTGGAATTGTCCAAGTAATATGATTATTATATTGCAAAATAATAACCGACTTAATTTAGACGGGGTATAAAAAATAAAAACTAAAATAAAACTATAAGGCAAAGACGTCATCCAGAGCTCTCGATCTGGATGACGTCTTTGCCTTATAGTTTTATTTTAGTTTTTATTTTTTATACCCAGTCTAAATTGTTCAAAATAAAATTTATTATGATGGGACAAAAGAAAACCGACTTAATCAAGTTTCCGTTTTGCTAACTCAGGTGGGCTTCATCAGACAAAAAAATAATCATTAATTGTTTGTTTCTATTGATATTCATATAATAATATTATTAATTAATAATGTAATAGTACCAATTTTATTGTAATTATATTGTAATTTAATTAAAACATTATCCATTCAATTTTAACCGTAACCATTGTCAGTAACATAATAAGAATCTTTAATTGGCATAAGTTTGGTATTAGTTTTCTGTATAAGAATTTGTAACAATGCTGTTGATTCTATGT
Organism: Oegoconia quadripuncta; assembly: GCA_949316235.1. Taxonomy (NCBI): domain Eukaryota; kingdom Metazoa; phylum Arthropoda; class Insecta; order Lepidoptera; family Autostichidae; genus Oegoconia; species Oegoconia quadripuncta. The sequence goes on from OX438743.1 coordinate 3,180,985, forward strand.
AAATAAATAGAATAAAAATAAATAAATAAAATGAAAATCGTTTAACAATAAAATTTATGATATATTTAAAAACAAAATACCGATAGCTTTATTTTCTATTTTGCAGGCGCCATGTTGGATTTTTTACCATCTAATGTATTATAGGACACTAGCGATTAAGACGAATCGAATTAAAACATTACCCTTTTCTTTTATGGAAGGCGGTTAACAAAAACAAGTTGCAAGTTGTTAGGAAGTTTAGCGCATTTCACAGGCTTACTAAAGACGTTTACAAACGACCACGTAGATTGATAAAGTAGAATAACAGAGTATTATTGTTTCAAAGCCGTTAACAGTAATAAAAGTCATAAAAACTTTGTACGTTGATGGGGTTTAGGAATTTTATCATTAAACGAAGTTACATTGTACGAATGATGCTTGCGCATGCAACGTGGAATGCGTTAGTTGAACAGAAGTTGGTTCTTATGCCAGTAACAACAAAATCGTTATGTATTATTAGAGCAAATAGTATCCACTGTGGAGTGACGAGGATGGATAGAATAAGGAATGATGCAAGAGGGAGTTTAAAGTAGCATCTGAGACAGAAAAGTTGTCATTTTTTTTTATATGAGAGGACGGCAAACGAGCATGCGGTTCACCTGATGGAAAGCAATCACAGGATGACATGTTATGAGAAGGGATGAAACGCGTGTTACTAAGAGAGTGATGATTAATGTCGATGGATGGAAAGGAAGAGGAAGACCACGGAAACATGGTTGGACTGTGTGAAGCATGATATGAATGAAAAGGGCGTGAATGTATCCGCTGACAATCCCGCCTCTATAACTCCTTATAAACAATAAATAAATATCGTTGGACATACACACAACGGCATCTAGTTCCACATTAAGCAACGACTTTGATTGTGGATACCAGTTGATTGATATACTACACAAATACTTTTTTTTTTGTAAATAAATACATATAAATAAATAAATAAATATCTTCAGACATACACACAGCGCCATCTAGTTCCACAGTAAGCAACTATAGGCTTGTGTTGTAGATACCAAATGGTTGATATACTACATAAATACATTTTTTTTGTAAATAAATACTTATTATAAATAAAAAACATCCATAACTCTGGTACAAATGCCCGTATTCATCACACAAACATATGCCCTTAGCAGGATTCGAACCCGCAACCTCTTGGTATAGTGCCCAGAGTTGCTAACCACTACACCAAACAGGTTGAATGAAAATGAGTACCCTAAACCGACGAGCATGTATGAACAACCTTATGAGAGTGAAGGAAGCAGAAGGTGTGTCAGGATCGTAGCAAGTGGAAGTCTGTGGTCTCTGCCTACCCCTACGGGAAATGTATGTATGTATAAATGAAAAACATCCATAACTAGGGAACACATGTCTATATTTATCATATAAACATATGCCCCTAGCGGGATTTGAACCCACAACCTTTTGGTATAGCAGTCACAGTTTCTAACCACGTCTAAAAAAAGACGTCAGGTCTTAAAAAAGATGTACAAGAACAGTGGTACACGGCGTCTGATGTAGACGGTGCACTACGTGACTTCTCTACCTTGGATCCCAGATTAATTAAAGAAAGTAATAGGTTGTGTAAGTACGAGAAGACGCTTCTCACTTCCAGTCTCAGCAAGTTACCTAAAGAGGTAACGGCTGACAGAGGAGAATGAAAGAAAAAGAAGTACGGCGCCAAATGAAAGAAAAGGTAAATAAATGGGGCCAGAGCAAGAAGATGATAATCCACTGTGGCGCGGTGAAGCGCTCGTTATTCACTTTCGATTAACGAAGATCAGACCTTGGATGGGTAACCATTGGTAGCATTAGACCTTTATATTAATTGACAACTGATTTTTTTTTTATTCACAACATATTAGCATTTGACCTCAATCACACCTGATGTTAAGTGAAGATGAGGCCGAAGGTGGTAGCATCCTGCCCCGGAAACCCCATCTTATTTGGGGGACTGGCTATCTTATCTCTGACAACCGGAACACAACAATGCTATTAACATTGCTGTTTGGCGGCAGATTTAGATAAGATGGTGGTAGCTAGCCAGGCGGACATTTAAAATGCCCTGCCACCAACCAAACCGAGTACTTGAACATGTACCCCGCTGGGGATCGAACCCGCGACCTCCGAATCGTAAACCCAATGTTGTTTACATTGAGCCACGGAGGCGGTTTGTGGAGAGTGCGTATGAAAAAAGCCTCGGGTAATTACGCACGCTCAAGATTCAGCCCGAAAAATAGCGCCATGACAGGTGTTAGGGTAGTCAGTAAAACGTTAACCGCCATTCTCCTTTTTTCAAAGTCAAAGTCAATATTTTGTAACGAGAGACCTATGTTTATTTTGACTTTGATTTGAATAGAGTGTATATTAATTTACTGCCCTACCACCAACCAAACCGAGTACTAAATATGTACCCCGCTGGGGATCGAACCCGCGACCTCCGAAACTTAAACCCAATGTTGTTTACATAGAGCCATTCTTGTAGTGACTTTTGAAAAGCACGATTTCAATATATAAATCTGTTTAACGTTTTTTGAACATTTTAGAGAAAAAACACTTCATAATTGCTATACTTATTTCTAAACGAATCGCTTTCAAAAAACTATAGATTTGCACGTTTCAACGGCGATGGATTCACCCCCTGTCACGTGTGCATTTCTGTATACTTCGTAAGGTGAACCGTGGATACGGCATCCACACATTAAACTCTTAAGTAACACCTGTTTGGGATTTCTTTGACCACCCCATTTCGGATAAAGGTCGTGACGTGATCTGTGTTAAGTAAAAAAAAAACATGAGCATTGTACCGAGGATAAATAGATAAAAAGTTATTTGCATTACCTTCGGTAGATTTATTAATAGGGCAGAAATCTTATGTGTTTCTTTTTGTGCTGCAGTTTAAGTACATAAATTTACTATAACAAATCAAACACTTCGTCCACAGATTAGATAGTATAGACTTGCCATCTTTGACAGTGTCCTATGACTGTTTATATTCAAAAAATTCCTTTGAAACATAAACAAATATGGAACGCAAATGTAAACCGGCACTTCCCACTTCTATGAGAACCGGAAGCTACGTCTAAACATCGGACCCCTTAGACTTAACTGTATATCAGTAAAGTGTGACGTCAGACGCATTCCATGACAGACAGAGTGGTAAACAAGTTATATATGTAATCGGCAAAACCGTTGGAGAAGGGATTCGTTGACATACAGGGCCATAACCCATAAAAGGATCTTAAGGGTAGGTTTGCAAATAAAGAGAAGGAACGAATACAGTGTTTTACTATTCCTCGACTATAACAGTAATATATAGAGATAAGCAAGATAAATGTAATAATAATAGTGTAACAGATATAGTAAAGTAAATTAAGATAAATGTAACAAGAAATAAGATAGAGATAAAAGAATGTGTAACAGTAAGATATAGAGATAAGGAAGATAAATGTAATAATAATAGTGCAACAAATATAGTAAAGTAAAATAAGATAAATGTAACAAGAAATAAGATAGAGATAAAAGGATGTATAACAGTAAGATATAGAGATAAGCAAGATAAATGTAATAATAATAGTGTAATAGATATAGCAAAATAAATACAAACCTTGTAAATGCAATAGTTCTAAGAAAATAAAGAAACACCCTGTCTTTTAGAAATAAGTGATAATGAAAATAAAGATAAAAATAAAGATAGCAGAATAGAGAACATAGCACAGGCAAGCGTCCCACTTGCATAAAGTATGAAAGAAATGATGAATGAAAGAAGAACAAGGATGCGGAATAAAAGTGCGAGAGGCATAGATGATAGAACTGGAATGGAAGAGTACAATAGTATAGCATAGGGATAGCACAACAAAGACTCCAACACATATTGGAGGAACAAAAAACAAAAAAAAAAAAAAAAAAAAAAACTAAACTAAAACCAGTTTTGGAGTGGTGCCGTCGCATCGTACTGTTCCAGGGAGAAAGAGACAGTACAGAAAACTAGCCAATGCATACCTACTTATATTAAGTTCCACATTTCTATGTCGTGTTATATAGTAGAATCAGAATCAGAATTTATTTATTGCATACAACTGTGTTACAAAGATGTTGTTACATTGATTGGTAGGTACTTATACAGTTTACCCATTTAGGGTCTGCAACTTATTTCATTGTATAAAATATAATAATTAACAATTTAAAAGTATTACAAACATGTCACTAGATAAGTTAAATATCAAGGTTACAAAATTTTAAATAAAGTGTCAAAATTAACTATCAAAGTATTCATTGAAATTATAAGATAGAATAATTAACAATAAAATATTATTATATTATGTCACTAGATCAGTACATAGGTAACAATGGAATGTATTGTATAAGTGTCGCTAAATGGATCAAATAAAGTTTTCTTATTCTTACTTTAAAATTGGTTTTAGTTTAGTTGGTGTGCATCCGAATCGACACCAATTTTATATGAAAATGGTGAATTTATTTAAAGGTAAATTTTGAATGTCCATTGGTTCCAAACTCCCGTTTTAACACCAACGAAGTGGTGTCATTTTGATTATTTCAACGACCCGGTCGTTAGTCTGTGAGTGCACGTCAGCAAATCAGTCGCTCTAAGATATACACTCGCTCTAAGATTTACCCCACCCTTATTATAAAAAGCTTATCAGAAATCCACCCAACATAGTTACTGAACAAAATTGGATCCGATAAAAAGTTTGCGTCATTTTTTTTGTTAGTCGTAAAAAGATATCGCCGTCGCCCCGAGCTGATGTCATTGAATTTTCAGCAACGATTTGAGGAGATTGTCCTGAGCTGAGATTAAACTGTAAGAGGAGGCAGCTTTACGTGTAATTTTATTGGATAAAAATGATCCTGGAGTGTCTTTTATATGGCCCTCGTTGGTCGTATTTATAAAGGAAATGAAATTGTGACGCTATAGATAACTACGTCATAACAGTCGGTAGAGTAAAAATATAATGAAGTGAGACAGTTCTTGATGATATGTTTAGTGTAGTGATTAGAAACTCGGACTGCTATACCAAAAGGTTGCGGGTTCGAATCCCGTTGGGGGCATATGTTTGTGAGATGAATACAGATGTCAGAGATACAAAAAAAATGTATTTGTGTAGTCTATCAACCATCTGGTCTCCATAATACAAGCCTAGTTGCTTAGTGTGGAACTAGATGGCGCTGTGTGTATGTGCAAAGATATTTATTACTTACTAGCTTTCCGCCCGCGGCCTCGCCTGCGTGGAATAACTTTATCGCGGAAATTTGTTTATCCCGCGGGAACTACTTATTTATTTATTTATTTAACACTTTATTGCATATATAAGTATACAAACATACATTAAACAAACATAGGACAGACTTATTTTATCGGGATAAAAAATATCAATGTATTAATCCACCGTATATTCTACCTATATACCTAATTTCATCCAAATCCGTTCATCCGTTTCGCCGTGATTGAGCAACAAACACACAAACAAACATCCAAACTTTCGCATTTATAACATTAGTTAGATTTATATTTTGTAGGATACACAAAAAAAACAGTTGAATATACAGGGTGTAACGGTTAAGTGTAGTCATATTTTAAGGGCTTGTTCTACCCATCAATACGAACAACTTTTACTATGGGGGCAACTTCGAAATCGCAAAAAAAAATCAGCTGTTTCATACATTGCATCGGCAGGTTATTGAAATTTTCTATGGAACAGCTCATTTTTTTTCGCGATTTCGAAGTTGCCCCCATAGTAAAAGTTGTTCGTATTGATGGGTAGAACAAGCCCTTAAAATATGACTACACTTAACCGTTACACGGTGTATATATAACGTCACGACATTTATCTCAAATGTGGTCAGAGATTTACCAAACGTTAGTGTTTGTTTTCCAAACCATGAATTTGACGCTTGAAACAACATCCGCGGTTCACCTTACGAATTATACAGAAATGCACACGTGAAACGTTAAAGTGTGCAAATGTTTTTTTGATGAACAGTCCCGTAATTACGACACTCGCGGGAAGAAACGAGTTTTTTTTTATGCACAACGGTTTGGTACTTGGCCTCAATCAAACCTGATGTTAAGTGAAGATGAGGTCGATGGTGGAAGCGTACTGACCCGGAAACCCCAACACATTTGGGGGACTGGCTATCTTATCTCTGTCAACCGGAACACAACAATGCTATTGACATTGCTGCTTGGCGGCAGATTTAGATAAGATGGTGGTAGCTAGCCAGGCGGACATTTAAAATGCTCTACCACCAACCAAACCGAGTACTTAAACATGTACCCCGCTGGGGATCGAAACCCAATGTTGTTTACGTTGAGCCACGGAGGCGGTTGGTTATATTTTATTTTTAAGTGTCGAAACTATACAAATATTTATATAATAATTAGGTCGCCAACAGCGTCCACTACAGCTTAGTTAATGTCACGTCTCAGTGCAACACCGCTCGCCTCAACACCGCGCGATCCAGCTCAAACTATTATTGCAAATATCTTATGAGAGACGATGCAAATAGAATTGTATTTGCTGCTTTGTGAGATGGAACAGACAGTGCATAGTTGTCGCTACGACAGCACATTAAAAATAAAACAAATAGAAATAGTTTATTTCCTTCTCAATATTTGTTTACAGTAGGTACGGTGGACGGAGTTTTCTGGTAAGTATGAATATATTAGGTCCTTACCTATGAAATTGGCGTTTTGTATGAAGAATTTCATTAAGTCTGTTTTCTCCATACAAACATTTTTGATTTTCTTTTTTGTGAACGGCAAATCCAAATTTAGCTAAACTTTGTGTAGATTATCGGATAACATTAAGTTAAGTATAGACAGCGTTAATTTTTAAAAGTAACCGCTTTATAAAAGTTTCAGCGAATCTAAGAAATGATTATGGGAAGCACATGAAAAAAGCTCTGTTCAAATTTTTTTTAATATGTGATTTAGCCCAGAAATTAAAAAATATTGCACGTGAAACCTTGAAATAATATTCCAGTTTCCAAATAAAAAACAAATTTGGATATAGCTTTGAAAATCGCAGGAATTGGTACATATGATTAACGAAGAAAAAAAACTCCAATTTCATATGTAAAGACTCAATACTTGGGTTCGAAAACACCGCTCTTCAATGCGTACAGAGTATGGTATGAGGATTAAATATTAACTTATTCTATTTTTTTGAAAGTAACTTTGAAAGTATAAGTTACTGCTATGTAGTAAAAAGGAAAAATAAGAAATAATGAGAATTGCCACTAAAATAACGGGTTGTGTGATGGTACGAGTATATATATGTGAATTTATATTTGTATATGGGTGTGTAGGTAGATAATGTTAAGTTATGTATACCTGGTATATAATTTAATGTTTGGTTTATTTTAAATTCGATTCTTCAATCAATCAATAAAGTATACTTTATTTCACAAAAATTCTACAATATACTTCATAAATGTGGGTTCAAAAAAATAATAATTGTACAACCAGACGGTGTTATCGCTATTGACTTACTTATATTATTTCTACCAGACAACCTTTCGGTAGAGAAAAAAGTAGAACGGGCTAAAAACAAGTAGGTTATGTACCAATGATTTAAAAAAATATATAAAATAATAGATACTAAATAAACATACATACGTTAGATATGAACATCAACTTACATGCAATGATAGTGTAAAATATACCTACATATACAGTGATAAATTATTATATATACATATTCTTCATTCATATTACTAACAGCCAAGCTCCCTTCCGGTGTCAGTCTTTCCTGAATCCTACAATCGTGGATCTTCAAAAGTAGAGTGAATAAGCATTTACTGGGATCGCGTGCTTCATCTTCGACCACATCGTCACTTTCCATCACGTGAGATTGCGGACAAACGCGTATCCAGTTCATCATAGAAAAAAATGTTTATATAGATTTATTTTATGTATTATTTTGATAATTGTTCCTGCGATCTGGTATTTTGGTATCAGAGGCTGTTTGCACGGTCTCTGCTAACTGTAAATTCGAATTAATCCCTTCGAGTTGGCATTTTCCCTTTGTTTATATAAACTAACATAATATGTCACATTATCTCCGAATCCTGGCGTTGTAGGAAAATGATCGAGCTGGCAGAAAGAAAGAAAGAAATTATTTATTTGCCAGAATACAGTTTATAAGGTCTGATAAGAAATTTAGGAATCATGTATTCAGCCTGCATGTAGATGTGCAAAATATGATTTGTGACACTTTACATAGCATTGTGATAATTTAAATATTCCTTAACATTATAGAAACACTTTGCCTGAAGCCATTTTATCAATCGAATTTTAAACAATTTGTCATTAACTAATTTTATTTCGTCAGGCAGATTGTTATACAATATTATACACATATTATAAACATTATTTTCATAAACGTATTTGCGGCAAGGAGGTTTATACAATAGGTTAGAGTTAAAATATTTAAAATTGGCTTTCACAAAGAGGCAGAAAATTTTGACTCCAACGATCTTATAAACAAATAAGAACTCCTAAACCTCTTCTACATCCAAGGTGTTTCATCTTAAGGGCGCTTGAGAAGGAGTCTATTTGTCGAGTGCTAGGGATCCCTCATAAAAACCTTGAAGTTAAGCTTTATTTATAATTTAATGTAATTGACCTTCTAGTACTGACTCCAATCACTAATTTAAGTTTCCTGTTCTCAATACACGAATTTAACAATAACAACGTCATCGTGGCTACCAACCATGAGAGCTTGTGACCAAACCCGTGACCAGTCGTTCAAAAATAACTACGTTGCTACTGAGGAAATTTTGTGTAGTGGGTATTGTACTGACCCTGCCTTTGGAACCGACGGTCGCGGCATTGATTCCCGCTAAGGGTAGTAGGTAAATGTTCGTGTGTTAAATAAATACGAATATTTTTAACCGAGTAATGAATTAGGGGACACATATCACAGATCTATGATGGCCAGCACCGTCATTGGTGAAGAGTTCGTAAGATGGCAATCGCAAATTAGCCCATAAACGGCAATTAGTGGGTATAAGCTGGTAATCGATCGATTGATGCACATGCCTCGTCATTTGGCGATAAAAACGGTGTTCACAGCAATAAAAATTATTACAACACTACACACCATAAAATAACAGTCGACAAAAAACAAACTCTTGATGGCAGTCTTAAAAAAAATAGATTTATGATTATCGTTAGACCATCCCGACCATTATCGTAACTCAGGGAAGTGATTCCGTATGATATATGCTGGTAAGTTTATTCAGGACATATTGTGAGTGGTACAAGAGGTCACGGGTCGCCATTTCACCAAGTAATTTGCTAATGGAGATACAAATGTTGCCAGAGAAATGTAAATTGGCGAATCTTATTTGATCTCTTATCTTTATCAAACATTGAAAAAATATTTGTAGCAGTCAAGGATATTATAGTATTATTTGATCGAGCATTTTATTATTTGAACTTTCCACCCCTGTAGATGGATGCTAAACTCCATTTAGTGTTTAATTAAATTGCAACACTGTAAATAAAAAAAAAGTATTTTATTTATGTCTGGAGTGTTCAATCAGAATACGAGTGTAATTAAAATCGCAATGGAAGCAACTGGAGAAGGTGGAATTTCGCTTTTGCGCTCCTCGCTTTTACAACATTTTGCACAAGATCTTCAGCAAGACGTCCTACTTTCGTAGTTCTAGCGAAACAAAGGATGTCTTCGAACCGACTGGGAGTAGCCCGAGGCTTTGTCTTCGAATATCGTTGGCATGTGACTCCGTCTAGCTTTCGAAATGAGGGATGGTGTTACTTTTAATTCTTTTTTGTAATAATGAACAATAGGTTGCGCTGAAGTGTGGAGGCTTTATTGGAGCGGTGTCAATTTGAGTTTAGATTTTAGGCGAGGCTAAATTGGATATCTGATGTCTAAAATTGTCAACTAACGCTACAAACGACGACGACCTTTGCAACCTTGACAGATTGTCAGTTTATCATTTTGTTTAAATTTTAAAAATAACAACGCTTTGACTTCCCGTTAAAGAATTTTCGTAGCTGAAATTTTTAATCCATATATTGGGTCTTTACCTATGAAATGGAGGTTTTTTTCTTCGTTAATCATATGTACCAATTCCTGCGGTTTACAAAGCTATATGCAAATTTGTTTTTTATTTGGAAAATGGAATATTATTTCAAGGTTTCACGTGAAATATTTTTTTAATTTGTGGGCTAAATCACATAATAAAAAAAATGAACAGAGCTCTTTTCATGTGCTTCCCATAATCATTTCGTAGATTCACTGAAACTTTTATAAAGCGGTTACTTTTAAAAATTAACGCTGTCTATACTTAACTTAAGGTTATCCGATAATACACACAAAGTGTAGCTAAATTTGTATTTGCCGTTCCCAAAAAAAAAACAAAAATGTTTGTATGAAGAAAACAGTTTTAATTAAATTCTTCATACAAAACGCCAGTTTCATAGGTAAGGACCTAATATAAACAAGTTTGAGGATGTGATGGTGACAAGAAATGCAATAGATGGAGCCCAGCAACGAAGGCCCGGATTTCCGAATTTGTTATCAAAACTCTTTCAAAAAGAATAAATCTTATATTATTGGATGTTGTTGGACCTGATTTCTAATCTGAATAAATAATCCCCTCATAAACATATTTACCTACTTGACTTCAAAGAATGAGTGTTTTATAAAAACACAGCTGTACTTTCTTACTTTGTGCAATAAAGTCTACTTAAATTTTGCATCTAGAAATTAAAATAAATAAATAATAAATATATAAATATTTCGGACACTTACACCAATCATCTAATCCCAAACTAAGCAAAGCTTGTGCTATGGATACTAGATAACGGATAAACATACATAAATATTTATATAAACATCCAAGACTCGGGAATAAATGTTCGTATTCATCACACAAACATTTACCCCTCGCGGGATTCGAACCCGCAACCGTTGGTTTCGCTGATAGGGTCACTATCCACTACACCAATCGGTCGTCAACATGTATATTATTTTCAATTTACAAACAGTACCAAACCAATTCCTCGTCCATGAGTTTCTTTTACATTTATAATATGACTTCTATTCATCTTTTGAGGCCAATGGACGTTGAATTATTTGTTCTCTATATCGTATCTCTTGTGTATTAAGCTATTGAAAGTATTACTTGAGTCCTCTTATCAAAATGTATTATTGTTTTACAAACATAGAATAATATCTATTTCGGTTTATTCAATAGGTGCTTGTTGGGATTATGTTCGTTAAGTTTCTGCTACGTTTGTTTATGAAATACCTTTACCATAATTATGTTTTTTGAAGTTCTCTCAAGACCTCGTTAAGCTACTTAGAATTATTAAGCATTTCGTCGGTTATTTCATTAATATGTTCTATTATTTGTTTCAGGTAAGCTTCTCGACTATACAGCAATCCTGATGTAACTTGAGAGCCATCGTTCTGGGTTGTGGTTTTTGGAGTTCTCTCAAGGACATTCCAACCTAGTATGATCTAGTCACGCGGTAAGAATTAGTTACTCCACCAACAAAACCTGATAATGTGCCCTACATTATACAGTGTGGAAAGATAAGTCGGGCCCTGGAGGGAAACTACCTTAAATCCTTAAGCTGGCTAATTTTACTTTTTTTTTACTTTTGTTTTTTAATTTTAGTTGGTTTGAGTCCCGGTCGAGGCAAGCTAGTTTTAGAAATTCTTTGAATGCAGTTTTATTTATTTAAAAAAATAAAGGAATGTCTCCTTTAAGTAAAATGAGGCAGCTTAAAGATTTAAGGTAGTTTCCCTCCAGGGCCCGTCTTATCTTTCCACACTGTATAGCCATATTCTGGAGTTTTGCATTACCCTACGTAAAAATCGCGAATATTTTTTTAAAATAAATCATCTCACTCACACCAATCGACACTTTGAAATGATTCTCAGGATGTTCAATTTTAAAAGAGAAAACACTTCAAATTTTTTTGGACACTTATGAAAATATTTCCTAAGTGTAAACCAGATTTCAAGAGTTAATCGATTTTATTTGGTTTCAAAGCTTTGACTTGGAAATCTATTTCGAGGTAGCAAATACACTGATGTAAGAGAGGCCTAATAAAAAGAAGCAAAATCATGTTTTGCTAATTAATGACATTTAATTTAGGTTTCTATGGATATGTTGGAACATTAGAAGCATTCCTAACCTATGTTTAATAAATCTGCAGCTTAGGCATTCAGTGACGCGTTTGCTTAGCAGTCATTTATCGAACTCTGATAATATTGTTTTATTGAAAAAGCAATTTTACACTTAATAATTAAATCCTAAAATCAGCATTTAAGGGTCAATCTACATGCTTTTATGGAGCTTAAGGCTCCAGTGGACATTAAAAATTTGCCTTTAAATAAATTCAAGATAATCTCATAATATAAATTATTTTCAAAAGCCTATTATAAAATTTCTGACTATTGGCATTATAATCATGCATGGACATATGCCGCCTGGCGATGTTCAGTCTAATTTATTTTTCTTTGTTTTGTCGAATCACAAACCGACAACCCAAAACCTACTTTTACTCTTTCTTCTCTGAGGAGTGTCAGCCTTTTGAGTGATAAGATAAGATAAAAATATGTTACGTTTTCAAGTGATACCTTTATAGCATTAAATAATTGTTTTTCAAAAGTCGTCATACGTCAATGAAGTCTATATTCAGTAATTATACCTATAGTATAGGAGTATAATAATATATTTTTCTTTTTTTAATATTATTTATTTAATATTTTTAAGTCATTGGTGCACAACCTACTTGCTTTTATCCCGTTCTACTTGTTTCTCTACCTAAAGGTTGTGTGGTAGAAATAATATTTAATAGCGATAAGACCGCCTGGTTGTACAATTATTATTTTATTTGAAGCTTTATTTATGAAGTGCATTGTAGAATTTTTGTGCAGTAAAGTGTACTTGGTTGATTGATATTTTTCTTTGTTTTGCCGAATCAAAAATTGCAACTCAAACCTACTCAAAAGATCAATAGTTGAGTTTCTTGCTATTAATTTTTACTTTTTTTGACTTAATGACTTCTCTTCAAAATATTCATACGCCAATAAGCTCTTTGTTCGTACTATATTCACGCTAGTATATTCTAAGTTTATGGCTACCACCTTGTATAGCTTTATGATCCTATCCACGAGATTAAGATAACATAGAGCGTTTGCTTTGTCGACATGTCGCTACCCACCGGGCACCGACCAGTCCTACAGCAGTGTAATAAATAAACTTGGAGATAGGGCTGCTACCAAGTTTTTTTTAAATTCACAATAAATCTAAGTTGAAGATGTCGTTGATCAAATAATGGTAAGAGGAACTGTCAATTGATATCTACTTATTACCTAGAATATATAGGTCCATTGTAATTGCACTTTGGGTTTGATATAGGTACATACGACCGCATGTCAAGAGTCGCACTGCCAGTAAAAGCTAAACATGCACTTTACACATACAGCAAAGAGCTTATAAGGAGATCAAAAAAAAATACTTGTAAGTACATATTTTAAGCTCTGCTTCTACTTGATATTATTATTATTATTTTTATACACAACGGGTTAGCACTGACCTCAATCACACCTGATGTTAAGTGAAGATGAGACCGAAGGTAGTGGCGTAGGTAGGTACTGACCCGGAAACCCCATCTTATTTGGGGGACTGGCTATTTTATCTTTAACAACCGGAACACAACAATGCTATTAACATTGCTGTTTGGCGGCAGATTTAGATAAGATAGTGGTAGCTAGCCAGGCGGACATTTAAAATGCCCTACCACCAACCACTTAACCAACTATCAATTAACATAACTTACCTACCTACTTATTTTAAAGTTCCGCACCAATTTATGGAATCACCTCGGTAGGGATCTGTCCGTTTTAAGTTAAGTTAAGTTTGGCATAGACAATTGAAAGTAGAAAATGGTAGAAATACGGGGTGTGTTTT